>OX940969.1:23857418-25190534 GCA_954870475.1 Euphrasia confusa
GGTTCATTGAACACAAAAGGTGTGCGCGAGAAGGCTCTCAAAAAGCAGCTGGAGAAATATCATGAAAGAATATGGTAATTGATTTCAGTCTCATATACTTTAGTATGGTTGATTTTGATGCCTTTTGTTTGCTTTTCTGTTTAGTGTATTCTACATTTACATTTCTCAATTACATGCAACAGGTGTGATAAGTATCATTATATACCTGAAAATTTACTAGCTGGCTATTGTGTTTCTTAAGACTTTTTACCTAATTTACTACAATATGCCATATCACAGCTTGATGGTAGCTCATTCTCTATTAATATCACATATTAAATTAAGTTTGCTTATTGTAGAACTTACTTATTTATTTATTTTCCATTGAATTAAATATAACAGCGATGGGCTTCAGCAAAGATCGAAGGAGGCAACTCAGAGGACGGAGATGGAAGAAGCTCTTGTTCGTAGATCAACTCGTGTTCGAGCCTCACCGAGGGAAAGCCCTTCGCATTCATTCCTCAAGTATGTGAACAAATGGAAAGATTCATGATCTTGATTATATACAAGTATAGAGGAGTCAAACTAACAACCCTTGTTGCTATCCTCTGTTGAGAGAGACAATGATCAATCGATTGGGATATTAGTTAGAATAGTTGAATCGAGTGGAAAGAGTCTTACATATTCTTTTTGTTGGGACGGGCCTCGGGAGAATGGCTGTAAGTGGATGAAAATTTTGGTACACTATAATCCTCCGGCTATTTGTAGTGTTTGTGAACTGTGATTTTCTCAAATTCAATTTGATACTATATGAAATTTATGAGCATATACCATACAGCTTGTAGTATCGAGCCCGATCCAACAGTGAATAGTTTGCATATACCGATTTGAACTTGAGTTGATTAGTTTGTAGCTCGTCGATTAACATCTCTACATCACAATTTACATTTTTGTTAGGCGACATTGAGCCGTCTAACGGATTTCTTTTCATCAGACGGTCTAACATACAACAATGTGTAGGAGAGTAGGAGTGGCGCTAGCCATACTAGGTGAGCCAATAGCTATAATTAGCGCCGCTATTGGTTAACACACATCCACACCATCACTTTCACTCTTTTACACCTCTACTCACAGAAAAACAAAACAAACAAACAGCAGAGATTCTGTAGAATTCTTATTAATTATTAGAAATATTAAATTAATTTTAGAAAAAGTTAAGATTATGTAATTAATATAAAGGCCTTAAAGCAAAAATAGGGATTATAATATATATACAGTTAGCAGAGAGAATCTTTAATTTATCTATCACTCCTCCCCCTTTATACTTGATACAGTTGTGTATATACGTGTCGTCGATGATTACAGCTATACATATACATACAAATTGAAAAGCCGAGCCTCTGGGTTTTTGCTGTCTCCCTCTCTCTGGTGCGGTGCGTGCTTTATCTTTCTTCATTTTTTACTTGTTTATGCGTTTGATATCTGTTTTCGTTTTGGGTTTTGATTCTCGTTTCTGAAAAAGATAAGATGTTTTTTGTTTTCCGGTTTGGTAAAGATCGCGATTTCGGATGTTCTTTGAGATCTGAAGTTGAATGGGTGCGCGATATGGAAAGACACCATTTTTTATTTTTTTTTATTTGTATGTTTTTAGTGGCTATAAAGACAAGGGATTTTAGAAGAAGATGGATAAACATAAACCCATTTCTTATTTTTTTATTTTTAAAATTTGGGAAAGTGATTTAGATGAAAAATGATCCAGTGTTGAAAATAGAATGTAAACGATCACTTGATTGATATGATTGATTAGTCGGTTTGTTTTCCGTTGATCATATCAATTTTTTCTTTTCTGTTAATGTTCTGCTGTAAATTGTTGCAGAAGGGATCATAACTATGGCGTCGGACCTTGTGAGCTCTGCTACCAGTGACAAGCTCACTGAAATGGATTGGACAAAAAACATTGAGATTTGTGAAATAGTCGCAAGGGATCATAGGTATTGTTATTCATGTTCTCTTACTTTTATGTTTGTACTGAAAGTTTAGCACAAGTTTTGTTGCCGTGGGCTCTTTTTTAGCGAGTGACTGATAAGTTTATTTAAGTTGTAGTTCTTGAACTTGTGATTTGATTTTAGTAAATGATTGCGAGATTACGAAAAATACTGAGTCGATCTGAAGTAGTTTTACTTTTTATGTATATATTCATATATTTTTGCGTGTTGGTTAATGCAGTCAAGCTAAAGATGTCGTGAAAGCTATTAAAAAACGCTTGGGAAGCAAACATTCAAACACTTTACTCTTTTCCGTAATGGTGAGTGAGAATAAATTTTTAGTTATTTAATGACATGATTTTTCGTGATTATTCCTAATTTTGTTACCGCTGCATTAACAGTTGCTGGAGATGTTGATGAATAATATCGGAGAACCCGTGCATAAGCAGGTTATGGATGCAGGAGTTCTGCCTGTACTCGTGAAAATAGTAAAAAAAAAGGTGATCATTATTTTATCCCACACCCTCTCTTTATTCTTTCCAATTTTCAAAATCACTAATCGTCTCTCATCTACTCTACAGTCCGATCAAACTGTTCGTGAAAAGATATTTTTGCTTTTAGATGCGGCTCAAACATCAGTTGGAGGAGCTTCTGGGAAATTCCCTCAATATTATACAGCATACTATGAATTGGTGGTATGTGTATTATTCTAAATGAGTGACATACCATTTTTTTACTGTAAATTAAGTTAATATTGCTGGTTGCATCTTACAAGTTGCGTCTGTAGCTGTGAAAATCCCCTTTTATGGCGTCACCTAAGTGAGTGTCCTACAGTCCCGCTAATGTACTACCTTAGTACAATAAAATCAATATAAAGGTTTAATGAGGTTGTTTCCGAGTATTCTACGAATCTCGTGTATGCTAGTTATTTACCTACTCCGTTCTATTGTGATTCTTGGGTAACTTTCATTTCTGTACAATGGCAAAATTATTTTTATCAGCGTAACGTTTACTATTCGTATGTGGAATCGCCAATTTGTAAGGGATTAATATCAAGTTGTCACAACCTCCTGATATTTGTGTACTTATTAGTACTACTATTATTTATTGATTTTATTATTATTGTTATTGACTGAAAATATCAAATACTATCTTCCAGAATGCAGGGGTCCAATTTCCCCAGAGGCCCCCTGATGTCCCAAAGCCTCATTCTACATCGAATGCGAATCAGAATAGTGTACCTGTCAAGGAATCTACTACTCTTCAGTCCGAAAGAAATGCACCAAAAGCACCGAGCCAGATTGTTTCGGAATCAAGGTATATTTTTTGATCTACGTGAAAAATGCAGAACTTTTATCCGGTGAAGAAAGAAGTGCATCTTAATTGATGTTTCTGTGTTGCTTTTGTTTCTTAATACCTCCCTTTATCGATTTAATCGTCATTTTTCTGCAGTATTCTTTCTAAAGCTGGAACCGCATTGGAGGTGTTGAGGGATGTCCTTAATACAATTGATACTCAACACCCGGAGGTATCCCGTCTAATAATGGATATATGTTTGGTTATAACTTTAAAAGTGGTTTTTTACGTAGATTTTCATGATTATATTGAGAAAAAAAGATTGGGTTATGGCATTTAAAGTATGTTTATAGTATTAGAGATTTGTATTTTTAGTCTACGAGTTTTCTTTTTCCATGAAAAAGAGTGAAACCCAGAAATCACAGTTTCCAATAAGAACTTACTAAACGAACTTAATTAATTTTCGAAATAGTTGGAAATTAGGTGTCATGGAAACATTTGGATACACTGCCTTAGATTTCTAGAATCAATATAAGTTATCTCCCATTTACCATGAATCATCTACTCTAAAATTCATAACTGGGGATATCATAATTTTGGATTGAAAATTAGAGAAAGGGATTCAATTGTTTCAAGATTTGAAAATTATTTCATGAATTGCTCCATCATGGATTCCAGAATTTTTGAATTATTTCTTTATGTTCTAACTAGCTCGATTTTATGTTCTTCCAGAGTGCAAAGGACGAGTTTACATTAGATCTTGTGGAACAGTGTTCGTTTCAAAAGCAACGAGTAATGCATCTGGCAGTTTCTTCACGGTAAGTGATGCTTTCCCATTTGCCATAGCCGTTGGAAGTCTATGAGTAACAGGCTAACAGTAAGAGTTCTCAAAGTCTTGGTCTTTAATAACTTCTTATAGGGATGAGAAACTCGTTTTACGAGCAATTGAGCTCAATGAGGAACTCGAAAGAGTGTTACGAAGGCACGACTCCCTTGTAGAGCGTAGGGCGATGCCCACTTCAAATCACATTGACCATGAACAGGAAGAAGAGGAAGAGCCTGAACAACTTTTCCGACGGTAAGTCACAAAAAAAAATACGGGTAACATTTTAGTCTGTTACATTAGATCAGCTGTAAGGGGTCATTTTTTTATTTCGTTAGAATTTCTGCCAACGGAGGTACTTTTTGTGTCCAACAGGATAAGAAAAGGAAAAGCTTGTGTAAGACCCGAAGATGAAGACCACCTGATAAATCGGCCCTTGGGATTAATAGGTATGCAAGTTCCAGCGGAATTGGTCCATCGTCCACTCATACGCCCACTGACCGTCGATCGCCAGCAGGAACGTATACGGGCCCCAAATACAGAGCCCAAGCAAGAGACCGTTCATCCACCACACGTGGAGCCCAATCATGAAGCCCATCAAAGTAGTAAAACGGCAGTGGCGATTCCACCGCCACCTGCTAAGCATGTCGAGCGGGAGAAGTTCTTCCAGGAGAACAAGGCAGATGGGTCTGCTCTTAACGGCCATGTCAGAAACCTTTCGCTGCACAGTAGAAACGCCAGTAGCTCGCGAAGTGGAAGTATAGACTTCAGCGACTGAACCGAAGGGATAATGTTGAGCTCGTCTTTTTGTTTTCGGGTTGGTTGGATTTTATGGTATATGGCATGGTTTTTAGGAAGACTTGGTGTTCTTATTTTATTATGTTGTGGATCTGAACTTTGTATCTTAGGTTCATAGAAACATGTTTGTGTAGCTTGAATTTATCACAGTATTACATATCATTAGAAGGTAAGGTGGTTGCCCATTTTGAGTTCAACTTAAAACTCTCCCATTTTTTTCATTTTTTTTTATATAGTAATATTTAAACATTAATAAAAATATATAGATGAAATCATTTATCTTAATTAATTATACATACACCTACCAACTGGGTGTGTGTGTGTGAGGATAACCCGTGTAACACGTGGCAAAACCGCAATACACAAAGAAATAGGCACTGCTCACCACCAAGTGCTGGTGCAGCTGCTCACTCTTTCTTTCATCTCAAAGAAGCAGAAATGAACCAGACAATGAACATACGAATTCAAGCTCCTTCTCCATCTCTGTAAGAACCCATTTTTTTTTTATATTTTTAATATTATTATTAAAATACTTGCAGAGTGAATTTAGTGCTTAAAACCCTTGAAATGAGCGAGCTCTGTTTTTAGGCCAGGCGATGTCTCAATTTACTCGCTTAGAATCGGGGTTTGGGATAGGGTTTTAGTACTAAAGTTTAAGTATGAATGGAATTCATTTGAGAACAGTATTGGGTTTTGATTGGATGATAGTATACTACTTAATAAACTTATAAAGATTGTTTTTTTTTTTACTTGGGGAGTGAGATTTTCTTTCAGTGGCAATTTCTTGGATCGTAGAAGGTGATATACTTACATATATATTGCTTACTATGGGTTTCTTACAGACTCCCGCCGCCGAGAGTTAAACTCTACTCTCAGGGGATATGTCCTTGCCTAAAGCTGTCACTGGAGGCTTTTGCTAATTCTACTCTGTCGAGAACGTCGTTAGTAGCAAGATGCTCGTTGGGATGGCCCAAGACACCATCAGAGGGATCACTCAAACATTCGGCACGATTAGGAGCACTGGTGACCTCTGGATCCCAACAAGTGGAAACTAGTGCACTTGTTGGTAATGACAAGATTGGAGTACTATTGTTGAATCTTGGAGGCCCTGAGACTCTCGATGATGTACAGCCATTCTTGTTTAATCTTTTCGCGGACCCGGTTAGGAACTCATGTTTTGGCTCTTCATTTGATTTGACTGTTAAAATTCTTTAGATGATGATAATCTTTTTTTTTTGTATGTATGTATATATTCGGAGACTAGGATATTATTCGACTGCCGAGATTATTCCGCTTCCTTCAAAAACCATTGGCACAGTTCATATCGGTTGTTAGATCCCCAAAGAGCCGAGAAGGATATGCTTCAATCGGTGGTGGTTCTCCCCTTCGACGTATTACTGACGACCAGGCATGAATTTTCTTCAAGTTTAATGCAACTCTATTACCCTGATTTTTGTGATGATCCACAAATATGGATCGATTGCCTTATATCTTACTTAGTGAACATGTTCACCATCTATCAGTGGCAAATGGGTAATATTGTGTTAACCTTCATTACTCATTATTGTTCACTATTTCCCAGATTTAATCTCTCCATTTAACCGGATCCAATTGCTGTATCTAGGCTGAGGATTTGAGAAAGGCACTATGCGACAAGAGTATCCCAGCAAAGGTGTACGTTGGCATGCGCTACTGGCATCCATTCACTGAAGAAGCTATCGATCAGGTAAATTATTTGGTTGTATTAAATGTTCTTGGTGTTGGTGTTGGCTGTAGGATCTCAACTAATTATCGTGTATAATATTGTTGTATTTCATTTATCATAGATCAAAAAAGACGGAATCACAAAACTTGTTGTTCTCCCTCTCTACCCTCAATTCTCAATCTCGACAAGTGGTTCGAGCCTTCGCCTACTAGAGAGTATATTCAGGTGTGCCTGCTTGGATATGGAACTAACATTATAGAGTTTGTAACATCTGTGAAGATTTAGTTTCACGGTAACATGTTTAAATTTTTTAGGGAGGATGAATATCTAGTCAACATGCAGCACACAGTAATTCCATCGTGGTATCAACGGCAAGGTTATATTAAAGCCATGGCAGATTTAATTGAAAAGGAGTTACAAATATTTGACTGCCCCGAGGAGGTAATCTCTTTACTTAGATGAATGAGCTAGAAGATTCTAAAGTTAAGTTCTCCTTCGTTGGATAATATTTGTTGTACACATAGGTGATGATATTCTTTAGTGCTCATGGGGTACCACTTGCGTATGTGGAGGAAGCTGGTGATCCGTACAAAGCAGAGATGGAGGAGTGTGTTGACTTGATCATGGAAGAACTTGAAAAGAGAAGGATACATAATGGATATACCCTTGCCTATCAGGTATATATTATGTTTGTTGTACCATCTTCATCCATCTCATGAATTCTACAACTCACTGCTTGAACTTTATATCCAGCTGCCCTATATCACTAGTCGTGTTTTTTAGAGGATCCGTATTTGGATCTTGTAGGAGTGTTTCAGATTATTTCAGAATTTGCCAGACTTCATTCTACTAGAAAAATATATAACTCTGTTTCACATATGGATGCAAGTAGGCTAAATCTTCAATCTCCGTGCTCGTCTTTTTTCCTTATTATTTTCTGTTACATTTTGTTTCCTTATTTTATGAGTGCTATTGTGGCTTTGCTTTAATTTGATTTGGTTGTCTGGCCTGGTACAGAGTAGAGTTGGACCTGTAGAATGGTTGAAACCCTATACAGACGAGACAATCATTGCGCTAGGAAAGAAAGGAGTGAAAAGTCTTCTAGCTGTCCCTATTAGGTGAGATTCAATGATTATTATTTATTTATTGGGTTGGGAAATAATAGTGAAGTGGGAGGGGTTAGTTTTCCTGCATATTCATCGCGAGAAGCTTCAATCTTGAAATGATTTGCGTGCTTTGCTGTCTATATTTCCACAGTTTTGTTAGCGAACATATCGAAACATTGGAGGAAATAGATGTCGAGTACAAGGAATTGGCTCTAGAATCCGGCATAGAGAAATGGGGACGCGTACCCGCACTTGGTTGCGAGCCGAGTTTCATCTCAGATTTAGCTGACGCAGTTATTGAAAGCCTTCCGTACGTTGGGGCCATGGCTGTCTCTAATCTCGAAGCTCGACAGGTACTCAACGGTGTAATTATTTGTTTGAAAATGCATGTAAAAAATTAGAACTTATATATCTATTTAATTATTTGCTCTTCTGTACAACTTTGTAAATATAAGCATGTGTTTACGATGCTTGCTTTGCAGTCTTTAGTTCCACTGGGCAGTGTAGAAGAGCTTCTGGCAGCATACGACTCGCAACGTAGGGAGCTACCGCCGCCTGTTGTGGTTTGGGAATGGGGCTGGACGAAAAGTGCCGAGACATGGAACGGAAGAGCTGCCATGCTGGCAGTTTTCGTTCTCCTTGTACTCGAGGTGACTACTGGAGAAGGCTTTCTACATCAGTGGGGTATATTGCCATTATCTCGATGACAAAATCGCATCGATCTAACCCCTGTACCTCTCCTTCTCCCTTCTCACATGCACCTCTATTACATATACACGGGCTTTAGTTTTTAATAGTAACTGAAAATTTTGGAAGAGATATTGAAGGAATGAAAACGCATCATGATCGCCATTGCCTTGTACATCATGAAACCTATGCCACTTGGGAAATCTAGGTCTCTGAAGATTTTCAAACACCTTGTGTTGGGGGCGAGCTGGATATTAAAAGGTCCGTTTTTATTTTGAAACACAAATGGAAATGAAAGGTCACGATTCGAAGGTCATTTTTGGCTTAGGCGTACCTTGCAAAAGTTGTTTCTAGCCTACCCTTAGTTCATCAACTTCCTTATGTTTGTTCTTCTAGTTTATATGATGACAGATGAACACTATTCCGACTGTGATATATTTTTGACTACTCTTTGATGTTACATGGAGACAGAGACGACATATATAACTTGCAATGTTGAACAGATACATGATATTCATATCCTCAAAATACAGGCCGAGGAATATGTGTCAGAAAACTTATTAAGAGAGAAATGAAATCTAAGCACACAGGGAAAGAAATAAGCATACTATAGTACAGTACTCACACATTGTTTCTGTCTTTCGAATTCAAGAAGCTGATGAAAACCTTCACTACTTGATATGAAACTCCCCACTTGCATGCACTTCCTTCACATGCTTCTCATACTCGTCTTCATCTTCTTCCTCCTCGACCACTTCTACATCTTCGTCCTCTTCCCCTCCCCATCCGAAGCCAGACACAGGCCTGGTCATGGGAGGCGGTTTTTGAGCTTCGCTCACAATCTCCATAATCTGGTCGATACTCTGAAGTGAAAAGCTGGGGTTATCGTTCTGATAGTAAACCGCTTGGTGGGGTTCCGTCAGCTCTTTGGGCAATTGCTTCAAGAACCACGGGTGGTTCTTGATCTCCTTTATATTGATTCTCTGCATATGGTGAGATCTCGTTTTTAGAACGATGATCATGAACATCGTATATACGAATACCAGCTACATACCCTGTAAGGATTCCCGACGAAAATACGAGACAGTAGGTGCTTGCAGTCTTGAGAGATGTAAACGTAGTCTGGGATTTTGTACTGAGAAGCCACTATTCTCTGCACAGAGTATAAGTTGCAGAGAGTATAAGTTGGGATTACTAATCGAAAGAGAGTTATATTATTTCTATACTTACTGAAATAGTTTTCCTGAAATTCTTAGGGTCATCTGGATCTTCAAAAGGGTAAGCTCCCACCAGCATCACAAACAGGGTCACCCCACAAGACCATACATCTGCCAACTTTTTCACCCAAGAAAATAAATTGAAATAAAATTTATAATTTCTCCTATAAATATATATATGTTCATGAACATATACCTTGCCGTCGTATTCCTGTCGAGATAGAACCTCCGGCGCGATGTAGGCTGGAGTACCGACCGTCGACTTCGGCCTCGAGTGCAGCACGGATGACTAGTAAAGGAATATGATTTTTTATTATAATTAATAAAAAAAATATATACTACTATTAAAATCAAATAAATAAATACATAAATGTTGGTCAAATAAAATGAAAACCTTGGAGTAACCAAAGTCGCATATTTTGAGGCGTGGTGCTGGATTTCCATCTAACAGCGTGTTTTCCAATTTCAGATCTCTATGGCATATTTGCTGCAACGTTTTTTTTTCAAGAAATCAATTACCCAATTTTTTTTAAAAAAAAAAATACTGTACTATACACACTCGTATAAATACATGTATTTAATTATTTACCATGGAGTGGCAGTAACATACTCCAGAAATCAACTGTTGAAAAAAGTACCTAGCCTGAAGACGTCAAACATAACAATAAAAAAATATAAATAAGAATTTAATTAAATAAATAAATTATATATATAATTAAATAAATTAGAGACCTCATCTTCACTAAATCTACCAGCACTGCAGATTCGATCAAACAATTCTCCACCGGCTGCGTATTCCATCACAATTGCTAAATGTGTTGGTGTCAAAACCACCTACGTAAAATTTTTTATTAATTTAATTAAATTACAAATATTTTTTGTAATGAATAAAAAATAAATATCTCAAGTAATTAATTAATTAACCTCTTTGAATCGAATGATATTGGGATGTCGAAGGGATCTGTGGTTTATAATTTCTCTAGCTACATTTTCATCAATCTGCAGTACCATGATGAACATATATCGTTAATTCATTACATAAAATTGTAATTAAGAAGATGAATTGTATAAATGTACGTACGTACATACCTTGTGTCCGCGCTCCATGTATTTCATGGCGACAAGCTCCTTGGTTTCTTTGTGCCGGAGGAGTCGAGCCACGCCGAAATTTCCGGATCCTAAATCTTTCACCAACTCATACTTGTCCATTTTTTTTTCTTTTGAGGATCTGGATTTGGATTTTGATCTGCAAATGTGTTTATATAATCTACACAAAAACTGTTATTTTCTCTTTCTATATATATATATTGGTAGTTTATAATTAATATATGCGAGCGCATGCATGGAAAAAAGAAAACTAGTAATCCGTATATTTTACTATAGTTTATACGTACAAGTGAAATGTCTAATGAGATCAAAATGACTACATAGACAAAACACACTTACATACTTAATTTTAATGTGCGTGCACAAAATAAATCAAACTATTTTTAAGAAATAAAAATAATATTATCTTGCTCAGTGTAGTTGTCGCATCTCTTTTATATTTAAAAAAAAAGGTACAACAATTAATATTGGACAAAATTAAGAAGTAATCTCTCAATCACAAAAAAATGCAATATTTTTTTTCGTAAATTATAAAAAAAAGGTATTTTCATCCTTTGAAATTGAGGGAGTAGTAACTAGTACGGAGTAATAATTTAATTTAAAATACTACTAGTCAGGCAGTGAATAAAGAATCGCACCGACACTGGGAAATGCATGTGGATTAATCTCGACTTTCAGTCTTGTCTTATTTTTATAAACTCAACTCACCGCCCAAATTTTATCCAGTCAACATACGTAGTGTAGTATATAGTGACCAAACGTACGTTAGACTAAAAAAACTTCTCACTTTTTTTTCACAACAATCCCGTGTGTGACCCAATACAAAAATTAAAAAAAAAAATACTAATCTTATTTATGGTCAAATTTCATTTATATTTTGTGAAAAAAGTGTAATCATTGATCTGAAACAGATATAATATTATATAATGAAATAACTCAAAAAAGATCAATGTGACGATTAATATGAGATAAAAGAAGTACTATGATTTTAAGAATTATCGGAGCACTATAAAGTTGATGTATATTTTCTCAAATCTATAAGTGTTGTTCTTATAAATTATTGTACTTCTGATCTCTTATAAAAAATGATCGACACTTTATTTGTAATTTATAAAGATGAATTGATTTTTTTATTTTACCTTTTATGCTATTCAACAAATGAATCAATACAAAAATATCAGACAACACCAACTAATCCAACCCACAGATGGGCCGCACTCAATACTACCGACGACACCACAGACGAAACTTAATATACTATATATTACATCATCTCTTTAATATCTTCAAACTTTACTTTCAGGTTTGAGCTGTCTCGCGCTCCAAAAACATAATGTTATGTGATGTTGGCAATTTTAAAATCTTTACCTATCTCAAATCCCCAAAGTTGACACCATAAACTAATGTTAGTATTTTTTTTTAAATAAACTTTACAAAACTTAATTTGTATTCACACTTTAATGTATCAAATTTGAGATATAAATAACTCAGAATTATCTCAAATCTAGAGTTTAGGAATTGTAAAGTTTGATTCAACTTTTCTCAAATCTAGAATTGTCAGTTATTGTAAAAAGATGCCAAATGCAGAATCCCAAGTGGGAAGCTACATATCCCACTTCGGGAGCTCGTCAGTGTAAAAGCCTTCTCCCTAAACCAAAACAAAAGACATTGAAAACAAATGTTAAAGCAATATATATATCCCACATCGAAAACTTTCCTGAATCTCGACTACTATATAATTCTCTGGCTTGGATACATTGGTCACGACCTTACTTGAACAGGATCTGTTCTATAGGCTTGTACCTCTGTATCCTTGATTTCTAAGGAGGCAGAAAACCATGTTTGGTTGATGAACCATGGCTGCTCAGCTAGAGCGTGATTAAGCGCCCATGTGGCTCGATATTGAGTCATATGGTAGCTAGAGGATCGTTCTTGGTTGGTCTCGACCATCCGAGATGGCTGAGCAGCTTTCTGACAAACAACAATCTTTTTTTTTTCAATCTTTTTGATTCCGCCTCACAAACTTTATTTTATCGTCTTCCTGCACGACACCATATGTTATGGAGTTGTCCATTAATGTCGATAATTTTGTTAAACAAATTCTTGAACCCTCTTCAAAGAACAGAGAAATCATGGTTTCAATCTTCATCCTATAGTAGAGTTGAATTTGTTTTTTTCGAGGTTGTGTTGTTGGTTCCCTCCAATCATCTCTTCAATTAGTTCTCTTTGAGTTCTTCTTTACATCCCACATCGATATCTTGTCTAAGTAAAGGCCTTCACCCTGAAGTAAAACCCAAGATATCTAAAAGGAATGATTAAAGCTAAACTACTTATCCCACATCAAAAGCTGCCTAGGTAGAGAGCGGGATTAAAGCTCCCTTGCGGCTCCGACTCAGGTCACATGATTGCTAGAGGATCGTTGGATTGGTCTCGACCATGTTATGTTATTACCCTTTCCAGCAACTTCCACTTTTTTGAAGAAAAAAACGAGACAAAGTGAAATAGCATTATTTAATCAAAACTTCATGGAAGGGTCAAAATAAACTCCGGGAATGCATAGCCTCTGACTATGAACCCAACAGCCTACTGAGATTCTACTTCACTCTTTCATCTCTCTCTCTCTCTCTCTCTTTCGTTTTTTCGGCACAAAATCTGTTTCCAATCGCAGCGACAAAACGAAGGAGCTTGGGCTCGGAAATATCAAAGGGTCAGATGATGCTCTTTGTTTGTTCGAGAGTATGTCGGCAACGAGGCCTCTTCCCACTGTGATTCAATTCACCCAATCGCTCTCGCATGTTGTCTACCTCAAAGAGTATTCTTCCGCCATCAGCATTTTCAAAGGTATCTGCGATTTGGGTATTCCAGTCAATGAATATACTATGACTATTGCTATCAACTGTTTTTGCCTTTCGGGCTGAGTCGATTACGGGTTTCCCATTCTGGGTTGCTTCTTCAAGCGCGGTTGTGTTCCTGATGTGTTTACCTACAACACCTTGTTGAAGGGTTTGTTCAGTGATCTCCCTTGTAAAGGATTAATGGATGTTGTCAACCTACTCATAATGTTTTATTTTTGGTTAATCTAATAAATTCAATGTGTATGTCCCTCTTACAGATAGTATTGAATGATTAATACATTTTGTCTTGAACAAATATAATTGCCTTCTGCTATAATGTCCAACTTATCTGCAAACCATAAAATGAAAGGTAAAGGAAAGGTGGCAACAGTACAAAATATAACAAATGCAGAACACGTAAATCCTGCTAAGCCTGTGCAGAATTCATTCACTCAGAGTTTAGGTTAACAGGGGAACTTCCTACAGTTGTTTCTTAGTATGTACAATGCGAATTGTTACCTACTCTTCTTTATGAAAACCGAGTACAAGAGCAAGGGAGTCATTATCAAAAGACAAAATTAAAGCTGATTGAGTAACTTTTGTTTCAAAATACTCTGCAGCAACATCATATTCGCCCCTCCCCAGAAATCCTTCCACAATAGAATTATAGGTTTCCCCATTCGGCATACTCCTATCTGTCACAACAAATACGACTCGACTACAGTTCTACCGAACTTCTCTTGAACATCTTGCGGAGTTTCAATCTGTAAACAGCCCCCCAAAAAAACGAGAAAGTTGTTAAATGGAGAAAAATAAGGTACAGTAAAGTGAAGAAATGCTTTTTATGTTACCGTATTAAGAGCCTTGAAGACAGCCTTGACCGTGTTATGAGGATTCCTCGATCCAACAACCTGCAAGCCTATTTTAATCAGGATATAGTAAACACATAACAACAATATATATTTCGCCTTTCAATTCTATTCTATACCTTCGATTTCACATTTTTGAAGCCAGCTAAACATAGGATTGTTTGAACAGTTTTGCCTGCCTTCATCCCTGTTTGAGTAGAAGCTGGCCAAAGATAAACCTAAAGAGTAGATAAAAGTTTCAGGCCAAAAAATTATTAATAATAAAAACATAAAATAATCATTTGCAAAATGAATTTCATTGGAAACCTTGGTTTTTTTATATGATGTCTGAAATTGCATGGGCAATTGTGTGCTCTTCGTGCCGCTCCACGTAATGAAGATTCTGAAAGCACTTCTCATATGCCTGCAGCAATAGAATTAAATCTACATTTTCTTACGATGACTTTTGGTGAAACGCACTACACTCGAGCTGAAGATAAACTTTACAAACACGTGCAGCACATATAAATAAAACTGTGTTACTTTAGCAGCGAAATATTTCGATGTTATTGTAACTTGTACGATTAACTTTTCAATTTTCAACTTGTGGAAAATTCCAACTTCACATCATGGTTAAACAAAAAGCAAGCTCAATGGTAGCCACTTTTCGAATTATAAGTCCATTTATGGGATGAGCCTTTTAATTTGTACTTTCCAAAAATAATTCTTACAGTTGACAATATAAGTTCAAAAATCCAAGAAGAAATGCAACAAATAGACAGTAGATGTGGCTTGTTCCAAAAGAGCAGTCAAATTTTATTATCGAGTTAGTTGCACTTTCTCCAAGAACTCCCAATGATAATAATACCTTTTGAAGGGCCAGAGGAATTGAAGGACCCTTGGCTTTCGCAAAACCAACAACACCATGATAGTTTCCACAAGCAAGCATTGCAGTGTATTTCACAACTTGTCCACCCTGTTACATATTTTCAGACTCGATCTGTCATAATTGTGAAAAAGTTTCACTATTGAAAAGTAACAAAGAAGAGGATATATTACCTTAGTGACCTTACAGGTTCGATTGACATCAATGAGCTTCACATCAAAACCCTGCACCATCAAGTATAGGACAGGTTTAGTTAATCTAGTTCACCAAACACACACAAACTAAACAGAAAAAATTAGACGGGGAGAACAAGGTAAAAATGCTACTAGAAATATGAGCCTTGATGCTCTAAGACACCAATGACATGACTTTTGACATATATCATAGATGAACTAAAACATCGCAGCTTTAAACATGACACACTCTTGAAACTCCCCCAGTCTCACTTTGAGAGAGGCTGGCACCTGACATTCGACATGAAAGAGTACAGATCACACGTAGCATTTTTTTCTACTAACAAAAGAGTTGTGCATTTGCTGCTCTTTTCAAGAGAAGAAAGGTGATCCAAAATTATTTAGAGCCCCTTTTTTTCTGGGAAGAGTAGCTAATGCTTCCAACCACAGATAAATATATTTACACTTTTTAATCATGAGAAGGAATTTTGTAAACACCGCCACCGAATTTCATAATCAAAGTAGAAAATAATTGCATTCATTTAATCATAGCTCTTCAAATGTAACTTGGATGAATAATATGATAATAAAAAACTATAAAAAAAAAAACGAATCCATTAATGCCCACTCCAAATGAGTCGGGCACCAATTTAGCAGTTCACGGGGCAGAACGTCCAGAGGAACCCTAACTGATATGATATAACCGGTTTTGATAAGATAGTCAGACTCAGTTATCTATATGTACTTACTTTTCTGTAGAGAGGCTTTCTCTTCTGCTCGGTCAATGAGTTCCTTTCCTCGGCAAGATCTCTAATCTCCTCTTCCAGCAATTTTGCCTTCTTCCCAAAAGTATGATCCAAATCCGCCAGTTTCTTCTCGAGCTGTTTATCCATTTCATTCAACTTCTCCAGAAGCAAACTATCATTTTCCTTTACATTGTCAAATTCCATGACATCCTCATCCCCTCCAACTTTCGAAGTATGTTTATCCTTCTCCAGTTCAGCATGGTCAACATGATCCACCGATGACCCAACCTGCTCGTGCTGAATAACACCATAATTGGCCGGATCATTGGGATCAAACGAGTCCTTCCATTGCACCATCCGCAACACACGGTTCAACTTTACTTGGAGAAGGAATTTATCCTCGCCTTCAGAAACCTTCATTCGATTCATGAGCTCGCCAATCACCCGGTACTCAGGCCTAAGACGAAAGTGCTTCTCTTCGAACCTGTCAATTCTCTTCATCCATTGATAGGCGTCGTCCAGGTCCTCTGTACAATTTTAAATATGATAAATAAATAACATATAGATCACCATAAGTGTCACAATCTCCATAGCTTTTAAGAAAGACAGAAAAGATAAAATAAAAAATGCAAGGAATGTGTTCGATGAAATCACTAACCAGACTTGCTGAATTTGTCAAGAAGCTCCTCGTGCTTCTTGAACTTCTTCTCGAACTGGTCGGCCTGTTTGTTCAATTCGTCACGTGATGACCTCTCTTCGTCGTCCGAATCCGAGTCGGTGTGCTCCTCGTACCGATTGAGATCTGGAGGGTCTCCTTTCAGCTTCTCCTTCTCCAGTCTGTCGATAAGGGGACCTACTCCCATGTAGTCCCCTTCCTCTTCCCGGTCAATGTCCGCCGTGTCGAGCCCTAACTTCAGCCGCTCCTCCCGTTCGCGCGCCCACTCCCGCTGCGCCTGATACGAGATTTCCTGCAGCGCCCGATCTGCGGATGCGACGCGTCCCCGCCCATCGGAGAAGCTACTGTAGCTCCTGGGGAATCGGGATGTAGAAACGGGTTTGGAAAGTGGGAGAAGCGGACGGTCGGAGTGATTCCGAGCAGTGGTGAGGATGCGTCGGCCGAGGAGACGGCAAATCGATTTGCTCATTTCGGCACAGACAGTGGTGGCGATTGGCGGTGAAAGAGGGCTAAGGGTATTGTTGTCTTTGAGAATATTTTTGAAAATATTTTTGTTTTTATTGTTAAATTAGAAAATCATAAATTAAAAATATCAAAATTTATCATTTTTATCAAATTACGTGTTCATAAAATATAAAAATGGATTAATCATTAAATGTAAGTTATTAATAATTAATATACAGTATTACGAAACATAAATTAATTAAATAATTAATTAATACACATTAATAATTATTTTTATTAAAAATATTAATAATTAAAAATATTAAAAATGAATTAAATACATTAATACACATTAATAATTATTTTTATTAATATTTAATTAATTTTTTATTAATATTTAATTAATAATTAAAAAATATTCAAAATGAATTAAATACATTAATAATCATTTTTATTAATATTTAATTGATTTTTTTATTAATATTTAATTAATAATTAAATACATTAATAGGCATTAATAATCATTTTGATTAATATTTAAGTAAGTTTTTTTTAATAAAAATGATTATTAATGTGTATTAAGTAATTATTTAAGTATTTAATCTTATTAGTTTAAATTGTATAATAACATTAAAGAATTTAAGTTGTACAAATTAGATGAGATGGTGCAGTGGTGTAAGTGTTTAACTCTTTAGCCTTTGTGGGAAGGACTATTAATGATATTATCTCCACAAATTTACACCCCTAAATTGTGAAATGAACTATATATATTGGTTACACATATATTGGTTTTAGTTTAAATTTTAAGGTTAGGCATTTGGTTTACCAATTTGAGACATGATGGGACGAGACTAAAATATTTGAAAAATGTTAATTCATTCTAATTTCGATCTCTGGATTTAAAATAACGGGATGGAAAAAAGATACTACCCCGTCCATTAATAATATACACACTTGTTTGTAAACGTTAAATTTGGCACTCACATTATATATATATATATATATTTAAAAACATGTTACTTTCTAGCAATATAATATTTTAATTTATTTAATTTTATATAATATTTTGAAAAATAAAATTTATAATATAATTTAAACTAACACAAATAAATATGATTTTTATATAAAAATATTTTTTTATAATAAATATATTATATTATATATAAAATTTATAAAAATATATACTACTACTAGTATATTTTTCAAGTATAGTCAATATATATATTTTTAAATTATATAAATAAATCGAGATCTCGTTCGAATCTCAAATTCATCTTAATTTTATACGATTCCAAATTCACATGATCAATTCTTAAAAAGAGTAATCTCGCCACGTCACGTCTCGTCTCGTTTAAAATTTATGGAACGAGACCGAGATTAAATAAATTTGGATACATTTTAATTTGGTAACTTTAATTCAACTTAGTTAAGGACATATTTTTTTGGATTGCAATTGGATGAACATAACATAACTGAACTTAATATGTCTGAACTTAACTAAACTGAAATTAAGTTCAATTTAATTTAATTTTAAAATATTGAAATATTAATAAAAAAAGTTAAATAAATGAACAAAACTAAACTTAATAGATCTGAACTGAACTCAATTTAATGGGTCTGAAGTCTGAAGTCTGAACTTGAACTGAATGGAACCAATAATAAGTGCAAAAATCTTAAGTATAGCTAAATTTAGTTAAAAAAAACAATCTAAAGACATGTTTTTGGACTTAAACGGGTTGAACTGAACTTAATATGTATGAACTAAACTGAACTAAACTTAATAGGTTTGAACTTAAATTAAGTTCAATTTAATTAAATTTTAAAATATTGAAATAATAAACGGAACTGTACATAATGAGTCTGAACTGAACTAAATTTAATGGGTTTGAACTGAAGCGAACTAAGAATAAGTCAAAAAGAACATGTTTTAAGTCTATTTTAATTTGATTGTGTTTAGTTTGATTCAATTTAATTCAATTCATATAAACTAATTTAATTCAATTTATATAAACTAATTTAATTTGATTCATTTCAAAATATTGGGTAAAAAAATAAAAATAAAATAAAAATATTAAAGTAAATGATGTTATGAAAATAATTAATGCTAGAATAATGTCCATAATTTTGAATAATTAATCGATGATAAGTAGAGGAAGTACTTAAATTGATAAAATGACACTCTCTAGTCCCTCCAACCCATTTAATATAAGTCGATTTTGTTTTTGTTAAACTATTTGTAAGTTAGATGTCATTTTAAAATTTTCATTGTTAATTTAGTTAAAAATAAATTAAATAATTACAATTTAAATTTAAAATTTGAATTTCCAAACCATTAATGAAAGGTTAAAAACAAATCAAAACTCAAATGTCTTTATAATTTCTCATACTTTAACACTTTACAGCCCATATTTTGACTTCAATTTTCTTCAATGCCTTTATAATTTCTCATCCCCAACGGTTAAATTTTCTCTTTCAAACATGACCGTTGCGCACCAACATATATATACCCAGAGCATACACATTTCTTCTCACATCAAAACTCTCTCTCTCTCTCTCTCTCTCTCTCTCTCTCTCTCTCTCTCTCTCTCTCTCAAATTAGTAAAAAATCAAAAATCCCCAATTCCCAAACCCTAATTTCATTTACTTAATTAAGAAGAAAAACAAAACTCGATGGGGCTAGCAATGCAGACCATCATCGCCGGCGACGATCGCTCGCACCCCCGCACGCACAAGGTCTTCATCCTCAGCAATTACATCCTCCTCGGCGCCGCCTCCAGCTGCGTCTTCCTCACGCTCTCCCTCCGCCTCTTCCCCTCCCTCATCGGATTCCTCTTCATCCTCCTCCAGATCATCACCGTCGCCGGCGCGGTATCTGGATGCGCCGCCGCATCTCGGTCCCCCAACTCCGCCGGGAAGTTCTACGGCGCGCACATGGTTGCCACGGTGCTGACCGCCATCTTCCAGGGGTCGGTGTCGGTGCTGATCTTCACGCGGCCGTCGGATTTCCTCGGGCACCTGAAGTCGTACGTGAGGGAGGACGACGGCGTTCTGATACTGAAGCTCGCCGGAGGGCTGTGCGTGGTGATGTTCTGTTTGGAGTGGGTGGTCTTGACTCTCGCCTTCTTTTTGAATTACTATGCTTACGTGGAGACCAGGGGCATTACTGTAAATAAGGACACTTACGGGGCGAGGATGATTTGATAACGTGGCCATCAGCTCTAATTATATAATTATATAATTCAGTTGATCAAGATTTGTTTTTGTAATATTTTTGGAATTACTGGAATTTTTATTTGTTCTTAATATGTATCGTGTTGTAATTCGAGTACAGTGACGAATGTTATCGACGGTAATACAATTATTATTTTTGATTCGTCTTTTTTTTTTTTATCTCAATTTCTCAGTTCAATTAATATTGAAATTTGTATCTATTTATATTTACAATGATTACATTTTTATTTCAATTTTTGTAATATTAAATTAAATCTACCCATTTTTATTTACTAAGATTATATTTTTGTTTGAAGTATACAATAATTTGTACTATGTGTAGTATCTAAAATACTAGTAGTATAGTAATGTAATATCTATATTTTGTCTCAAAATAATAATCCCATTTTATTATAAATTGATGTTACAAAAATAATTGTCAAACTTCAAAAGATATAATAATTATTTACTTTCACCAAAATATCAAGAAACAATTAAAATAATATAATTTACCTGTTTTTTTTTTGTCATTTGTATCAATTTTATCCAAACTACTTTGACCGACATTTAGAATAACAACCATTATAAAATATCAAAAAAAGAAAATTATGAAATATATTGGCACCGAAAATGTATCGGGGATCAAGTGATTTGCCGAAGCCGTCCGCGGCGAGCTCTTGCCTTTTGGTGAAGATACTTTATGATAAGTTGCTAAAGCAAATCGCGAGAAACGGAATACTATACACATTTTAATTTTTTTAAAGGGGCGGAGGCATTTAAAGGCCAAAGCATAAGAGTATACAAGTTCTGAAGCCCCGTCCATAAGAATGGAAGTTAAGTAAGCCAATTTGAATGAAAAGACTTAAGTGCCCTTAAAAGTTATCTTTTCTCACAAAAAAACAAATCGAATATTACAAAATAACAAAAAGAATATCAGAAAAATAAAGTTGCCCCACAAAATCAATTTTCGACGTTTGAAATTCACACGCACGACGAGCGCCGCCACGGTGAAACACCAGCCCCGACCGTTATCGTATCAACTATTCAACTCCGTCTCCGACGATCATCATTATGGCAAGCAGTGACAACATGGACAACCCAGACAATCGCGCTCAACCTCCGGTAAGTCCATAACCCTAGCTTTCGAACTTTCGATTATTCGAGCTTTGATGTTTGTAAATCATTCGATTGTAATTTGATATTGGTATATCCTTTCAAGATAGGGTTTTTGTTTTCGACATTTTAAAATGGTTAATGGTTTATTGCTCTCTGCAATTTTTTCGCATGCGTTTCTGTGTCAGTTCTAGTAGACGACGGTTCAACCGTGAGTTTTATCACCGTGTATTATCACGGTAGAGTTTAAGACGGTGATATATCTCACGGGTGACATACACCGTGTCTACTTACGGTCTTGTCGATTTACGACTATGATTCATCTCACGGTGTACATTACCGTGTGTACTTACGGTCTTGTACGAGCACGATCCACGACAGTGTTTTATTTCACGGTGTATGTGTACTTACGGTCTTGTACGAGCACGGTCCACGACAGTGTTTTATTTCACGGTGTATGTGTACTTACGGTCTTGTACGAGCACGGTCCACGACAGTGTTTTATTTCACGGTGTATGTGTACATACGGTCTTGTACGAGCACGATCCACGACAGTGTTTTATTTCACGGTGTATGTGTACTTACGGTCTTGTACGAGCACGATCCACGACAGTGTTTTATTTCACGGTGTATGTGTACTTACGGTCTTGTACGAGCACGATCCACGACAGTGTTTTATTTCACGGTGTATGTGTACTTACGGTCTTGTACGAGCACGATCCACGACTGTGATTCATCTCACGGTGTAAATTTACCGTGTGTACTTACGGTCTTGTACGAGCACGATCCACGACAGTGTTTTATTTCACGGTGTATGTGTACTTACGGTCTTGTACGAGCACGATCCACGACTGTGATTCATCTCACGGTGTAAATTTACCGTGTGTACTTACGGTCTTGTACGAGCACGATCCACGACAGTGTTTTATTTCACGGTGTATGTGTACTTACGGTCTTGTACGAGCACGATCCACATGGAAAAACATATTCACCATATGTTCAAGGTCGTGTGTAATGTGCACCGTGGTAAAACACCGTTTTGTATTTTCACGGTGAATTTACACCTTGATATTCTATGGTTTTTTTTCTTACGGTGTAATTTCACCGTGTCGTTATATTTCTCATTTTTTATCCTTTAATTCTTATTTATTTATTTCATATTTCAGTCTGGATTTGAATGGAAGAGACCAACCAATCTGCAGTCGGTCACTTTAAGTCTCAGTTTGTATACTCGCTACGAAGTTCCGAAACTGATCACGAAGACAATAAAAGATATCGGGGGTGATGCCGTCGCAGTTCGCGATTTTTTTGCGCTGCCTTACATGAAAAGTGTTCTGGGAATAAGATTTACTGCCAAATCAAGCACTAATTTTTTGCACCACCTCGTATGTCGAGAGTTGTCAGGTCCGTCAATACCGGAGAAGGAGCATTGGTTCTACGTCGGTGGTAAGACTGCGAAACTCACACCCGCCGCTTATGCCATTGTAACGGGACTGAATTTCGGCATCTACGATGAATTTGACATCCATGCCACACCCCAGTCTGCTCCAGGTAGCTTAAATAAGCGGCTATTCGGTGGGAAGCGTGTAAGAAGCAATGATCTACGCAAGTTATTTGCGGCCAAACAACTCTTCGATGGCGAACAACCTGCCTCGTTGGAGGATTACATTAAAGTCGCCAATCTCATCGTCTACTATTCCTTCTTTCTTTGTCGATCCGCTGAAATGTATGTCGAGGACTGGGCATGGGCATTAGTGGATGAGCCGGAAAAGTGGCAGAGTTTTCCATGGGGCGCTTATTCCTACCAGGCTCTGAGCTACTACCTCGAAACAACAGCGATGGACCCTGAATTAGCAGAAAAAACTTCGTACCACGTCTATGGCCCCAGTTGGGCTTTTATAATTTGGATGTTCGAGTCCGTTCCGAATATCGGTCAGTTATGTGGTCAACGTGATCCGAATATGAAAGTGCCACGTTGTTTGATGTGGAGTACATCTACAACAAAGACTGATTGCGATGATCTTTTCTTCCAAGGAGAGGTACGTAACCATGTACTCCTACTTATATTTTGCTAGTAATAGTATTTGTTTCACGCGGTGGAATATTAATACTCTGTGTTGATAAGTTTCAGATTGAAGTTGTTCATGAAACCTTGATTCCTACTGATGAAGAGAAAAATGAGCCGTGTTACCTTTTTGTACATGACAGACCATTTCATGTTGAGTACAATCGCTCAGTACGCAATGGTGGTAATGCAATCAAAGCCAAACAAAATCCGGAGAAGCAAATTACACAAACCAAGAAGCCTTCTTCGAAAAAGCGTGCTGCAGCCACGGATATTGAAATGCACGTTTCTAGATCACGCAGACAACGTGCTTCTGAGCAGAGTACTCCTGGTCCAAGTGGGCATGTGTGTTGTAGGCCTGTGTGTTGTTGGCGTACACTTTGTTGCCCGCATGAAGATGCTTCTGAGTTGGACAGACGACTGACTGGGCTTTTGAGGGCCAAATTGAGAGCCGAGCATGAACGGATTTTGTCTGATGAGGGATTGATTGCAGATTTTGCTGGATATATCTTTGAGCGGATTAAAGGCATCACTCCACAACAACTTCATGAGAGCGCGTCTCTGCATGAGTCGCCGGGAGATCTGCGTCGACCTGTATCGCTGATCACATCAGACAATAATACAGCGAGTGAGGCTGCCGGAGAAGCCGACGTCCAAAATCAGACAGTTGCTGCCGTAGAAGTCGAAAAAAACCACGTTCAACCGGAGCAAGATCCTGTTTCTGATACCGTCGAAGTCGGCCAAATATTCACAGTCCCTGTTTCTGATACCGTCGAAGTCGGCCAAACCACTGATCCCAGCGACTTAGTGATGTCTATTGTTGGACAACTTTCAGCAGATGAAGCCAGTGTCCTAGAACCGACACTCCCTGCCGGAGAAGTCCAAGAAAACATTGACCTATCGCCAACAGTTGATACCGGGATGGTAGCTGATGTGGCCAGTGACGTAGCCTCGACAACCGCTGTAGCTGATCACTTGGCGGCGGTTGATCTCGACAGTTCATCAAACGCAGCTGATCCCACCGATCAGCTCACAGTGAATCCCACAGATGCGTGCGAACATGTTGGTAGGCCAATTGTTTCTCCCCGTAGGCTGAGAACTCGTAAGCCTGAAGCGGCGAAAAATGCTCCCCAAACTCACGGTGAGACACCACTTTCTCCCAGTGAAGGACTTGAAGCCGTTGTAAAAGCATATCGGTCGTTTCTGAGACCATCCAAACGGACCAAATGTTCTGTCGATTGTGTAAATTTCAGTGGCACGCAAATTACCGTGAAACGGAAAACATTTCTTGACATTGAAAACGTGGATTGGGACTTCGACGAAGAGGTAACCATTGCAAATTTAAGGTATATAGTAGTATAATTCAGAAATAAATTTTATATACTTACCAACTAGTATTTTTATATCAGGTGATAACTATCTTCTGCAGTTACATGTTGTTAAAAATGGAAAAGGAAAAGTGGCCTAAGGAATCCTTCGTAATTTTACCCCCAAACTATTTTGTAAGTTTTCACAAACTCCGTGGTATGAACTCAATAAAATCTAGCTCACTTATGACCTTATATATTTTCGTTGCACTTCTTCAGATGACCTTCAAACATGCTTACAGCTCATTGAACAATCCAAATTGGAAACTCCCAGTCAGTTTATATTACGATTTCGAATGGTTCAGATATTCCCACGTAAGTACTACAATCATATACCCTAAATCACAAACTCTGAACACTAATTAAGCACTCATGATATCGTTTACTTATTTTATGTGAAGGCCGTCATTGTTTGTCATCTTCCGGGACATTGGGTCGTAGTTCGAATTTGTTTTGATGATTGGACTGTCGAGCTGTATGACTCGTTAGCTCATAACTATGAGCCTGGTGTGAACCCTCGCGCCCCTGAGTTCGAGTGTTTGTTGAAAGTCTTACCTCGAATGTTGGAGGAAACAGGTTACTGGGAAAGAAAAAGATTACCTGTGAAAACGGAAGACTTCAAGCTCAAGGTCATGCCAGCCGAAGAACAATTTGCCCAAGATGACAACCACTCTTGCGGTCCTTTCTGCACAATGTATTTGGAACGATTGCTCACCGACCCATCATTGTATCGTAACGCGGACGACATCGATATCAAAGCTGTCAGAAAAAACATAGCACTGAAGATATTTTGGATGTCCTGCAAAGACATTGAACTCCCTTTTTGATTAAGGGATGGATAACAGTTGGTTTCGTTTTGGTTTGCAAGAGAGTAAACTTTTCATATACTGTATGTCGTTGTATGTATAAACGTGTGTTTATCACCGTGTGGTTGATCAGCGCCGTGTGCAAAACTATCAATGACTGTATCTAAAAAAAAATTGTTGATAACCGTGTGCACTTACGGTCTTGTATCAGCACGAACCGTGAGGTACCAACGGCGACGGTTATTGTATTTGAATTTAAAGACGTCTTCACTCTCACACGGTGATCTCACGAGACGTCACCGTGATACAACACCGTGTGGTTATCAAATCCATTCTAAAATATTAGAAATTGAACGAGTTCTTTTTTTAGATGGCGTATTTTCGTTTCTATGATTGGGGCGGGTTAAGCCGATGCACGTGTACTTATTAAATATTAGTGGTGTCAGTTATCAGGACAGCTTTTGCAGGCGGGTATTCATCTTTTATTCTTTTATTTAAAATTCAAATTAAAACATCGGAAAATAAATGAGAGGGGGAAGCCGTTTTACGCACGGCTCAGTAAAACGTATATTGTGCACGGTGACACATGGTCATCAATACATCTACACCGTGGCTTGTTCAACCCGCAAAAAAACGATCGTCAATCGTTTGGATACACTTTTAAGGCGTCGTTACCATCAACGGGGTCATGTTCAGGCAGTGAGACGTATGGTATTTGAAATTAAAGACGTACGATGCGATTTGCATTAGTGCATGTCTAAAATTCAAGAGATGTGTAGTTCATTGGTAACAATTTACTCTCAAGTGTGATCATATTGCACATGGTATTGTGGAATTTAATCGTTTGATGGACTATTGTGGATTTTTTAGGTTCAATATAATCATTTCCATAGGAAACTAACTTTGCTTAGGCATTTAGCCAAAAAGATTATTGCGATTGTGCAAGAATCACACGAAAACGTGAGTGTTCATGCTCACACGGTGATCTTACAAGACGTCACCGTGGTACAACACCGTGTGGTTATCAAATCAATTTTAAACATTTTTGAAATTGGACGAGTTCTTTTTTTAGATGGCGTATTTTCGTATTGGAGCGGGATAACCGATGCACGCGAAATATTAGTGGTGTCAGTTATCAGGACAGCTTTTGCAGGCCGGTATAGTCATCCTTTATTCTTTTGTTTCGCACGGTCATTTAGTTTCACGGTTGTATCTGCACGGCGTTACATGGTCATCAATACATCTACACCGTGGCTTGTTCAACCCGCAAAAAAACGATCGTCAATCGTTTGTATACACTTTTAAGGCGTCGTTACCATCAACGGGGTCATGTTTCAGGCAGTGAGACGTATGGTATTTGAAATTAAAGACGTACGATGCGATTTGCATTAGTGCATGTCTCAAATTCAAGAGATGTGTAGTTCATTGGTAACAATTTACTCTCAAGTGTGATCATATTGCACATGGTATTGTGGAATTTAATCGTTTGATGGATTATTGTGGAATTTTTTAGGTTCAATATAATCATGTCCATAGGAAATTAACTTTTATTAAGCATTTTTCCAAAAAGATTATCGCGATTGTGCAAGAATCACGTGAAAACGTTATTGTTCATGCTCACACGGTAATGTCGTGAGACGTCACCGTGATACAGTACCGTGCGACGGTCAAATCAATGTAAGTATGTAAACAGATACTTACGTGGCACGGTTTTGTCAGTGAACAGAACAGCTTTTGAAGCCGCAGGTTTATTCAACCTTTTTATTCATCTTTTAATATTTAATAAATTAAATTACCGGGATTCCCAAAAACCAAAAAAAAAAAAAAAGAGAGGACGGTTGCCTTTTGCCACGGTTCAATCACCCGACCCTTGGCGCACGGTAATATCTTCAAACGCTAAAGTCACACGGTTACTCGTGCACGGTGGGAGAAGGTCGAAATATATTAACAAAGAAAAACAAGCACTAGTACAGTATTATAACGTAGATTACGTAGTGTAGTAGCTACGAAACCAGAAAAACATACTGTAAAAGCAAAAATAAAAACATACTATTCATAAACAAAACGCAGAAAGAAACATTCTTTGCATTCATGGTTCATCATCCTCGCCATCTGCGTCATCGCCTTCATTAGTCGTTTCGTCCTTATCGTCTGCTTCATCGCCCATATCGTCCTCATCGTCCGAGAGCTCCACCACTTCCACCACCTTCTCAAACAGGATCTCTTCTACAACCTTATATATGGTCGGCAGAAGGGGGTCTCTAGGGGCATTAGGATCGGAAAAGTTACGAATCTCGAGACCATCTTTACTGTAGACATTGACAAAGAAAGGACCCAATTTCTCGGCGTAGTGAAAAACCAAAAAATAACCGAATTTAAGATGATGAGCCGTGCAGAAATCGGTCCAACCACGATGAAAGCATAAGTAACCGTTGACCCAAGAGATTTCCACGGACCACGGGGCACGAGCGGTGGCAAATGAGGCGAGTGTCTCACAATCTCCAAGCAAAGTAGCCCTGCCTGCCAGATACTCATGTTCATGAGCAAAATCAGAAGGTAAACGACAAACTTCGCGGAAATCAACGGTGTTCAGAACTTTGAAGAATCTACAAATCGGGATTGGGGTGGCCATTGAATATGAAATTTGATTTTATAAAAATTAGGGTTTTCAGCGTGGTACGGTGCTTATGTATACACGCCAAAAGTGGGTGGTTGAGGGGTTAATAAACTAATAAAGGTTTCACAATACACCGTGAGATACCAACGGCGACGGTGGGTAAGGGTTTTTATCAAGGGTTATCAGTGTCACATAGACCGTCACGGTAACCGTTACACGGTGAGGAAATCCACTGTAATAAACCCACGACGCAATGTGTTTAATTGGGGTGGTTGGGAATTGAGTGATTTCGTGAAACGATTTAAATCCGGCGACGATGTGACTCAGAACAGATACTCATCAATTCCCTGAATTGAATGGTCATATCATATCATATCTGGACCATCAATGAGTGTAGTTGGAAGTTGGGTTGGGTCGTGTCGTGAGACGATTGAAATCCGGCGGAGGATCAGAACAGACACTCATCATAAATTCTTTGAATTTCACGGTCATATCTAATTAATGGATATCGTGGTGGATGGGGGGTTAAGTTTTTTATGTCATATATGAACATACCACGGCTTATGCACCGTGGGATACCAACGATGACGGAGGATTAGGTTTTTTTTAATGTCACCTATAACATGTACGTACACGGTGTTAGACTGCACCGTGCTAACATCACGACGACCCATTCAGAGTTGTAGTCACGTTACCAAAGTCACAGTGACCGCGACACGGTGATTTAATCCACCGTGAAATACCCACGGAGGCACAGTTCTAGGTTTTTATTTAAATAATAAATTAATTAATTGCAATGTGTTTAATGGACGTAGTTTAGAGGTCAGTCGTTTCGTGAGTCGATTGAAAGTAGGCGGGGGGATCACTTTATTAGGTCAGAAAATTGAGCCTATAAATACGAACGAAAAAACCCTTTTTTTTTCTATACCCAATTTTTTCTCATGTTTTCTGCGTTTTTTTTTTCTTATGGAGCAGTTTTCACCACACATCTTTCAAATTCATAGCTGCAGTCCGGTAACGAGATACTCGAGTTTCCAAAAGAAAACCTTCTTTTTCCTAGATCATCAATGACGAGGTACTCGAGTTTCCAAAACATCTCGAGTATCTTTGTTAGATACGGATCTTAGCAATGCCACTTTCTCCGTAGCGGTGAATCTGGCCACATGTTGAGATCGTAAATGGCTATGATTCAGGCCAGAGAAAAAGAAGGTCTTCGAATTGCTTCCCATCCAGAGAGTAGATTCTGAGGCGGGTTGGATTTCTTTTTTTTTTCTTTGTTCAACCAAGTATGGTTCTGGGTTTAGGCTTTTGATCCATCAATTGTAATTCTCAATAGGGTTTTGATCCATCAATTGTAATTCTCAATAGGGTTTTGATCCATCAATTGTAATTCTCAATATGGTTTTGATCCATCAATTGTAATAAGACTACTTTTGTTAAGTTTAAATTGTTTAATATGGTTTCGCGGTGTATTCTAAAACGAGGAACTCACGTCGACACTGTTCTGTGTTTTAGTATATCTCATTTATGAGCCTTCCACGGTGTTATAATCCACCGTGCTCAAACCACAGCGACACATTATGTTAAGGGTTTTACACCTAATACCGTAGCACGGTGTCACAATCCAACGAGGAAACCCCGCGGCGACGCTGTTCTATTGGTTTAATTTCTCATTTATGAGCCTTCCACGGTGTTACAATCAACCGTGTTCCAACCACGGCGATACATTAGGTTTTAGGGTTTTCTACATACCTAATACCGTTGCACGGTGTTACAATCCACCGAGGGAACCCACGGCGACGCTGTTCTATGGGTTTTTTATTTCTCATTTATTAGCCTTCCACGGTGTTACAATCCACCGTGTTACAACCACGGCTATACATTAGGTTATAGGGTTTTCTATCTACCTAATACCGTTGCACGGTGTTACAATCCACCGAGGGAATCCACGGCGACACAGTTCTAGGGTTTTATTTATTTTCTTAATTAATTAATCGCAATGTGTTTAATGGGCGTGGTTGGGAGTTGAGTCGTTTAGTGCAACGATTGAAATCCGGCGGTGGGATGACTCAGAACAGAGACGCATCGATTCCCTGAATTGAGTGGTCATATCATATTAATGGATTTGGAGCGTTGGATGGGGTGATTTTATAATAATTTTATTAATACGAGTAATTAATAAGCATCGTGGACAGTTGAATCGTTTCGTGGAACGATTGAAACCCTGGTTGTTGGATGACTTAAAATTAGATCAGAATATAAGCCTATAAATACGAACGAAAGAAATCTATTTTTCTATACCCATTAATACTCCATTTTTCTGTTTTGTTCTTGTTATTCATGGAGCAGTTATCACCACTCTTTTTTGAATTTCACAGTTGCATTACTTTATCGAGATACTCGAGTTTCCAAAAGAAAACCATCTTCTTATCTTTCATGACCGGCCTCCATCTTCTTGACTCTCGTTAGACTGTGCAACTTGATGGGGATTGACCGGGATCTCTTCCGATCCGGTTATGTCTTCCGAGCTTCCCATTATTCATGTACATGGTCAAGCGGCTTTTCAAGATGTATCTACTTTTCAATAGATAGTGTTCAGGGTTTTGATCCATCAATTTTTCACAATAGGTTTTAGGGTTTTGAACCATCAATCAATTGTTTACTGTACTTTTTCCTTAAATGTATCATTAAAAGATTTTAATATCAGCGACATTTATTAATCTTGCTAAAACCGTCACTCGGTTACTCATTAATATAGAAACCCTAAATCTATCAGTATACGTATTAATTATTAAGAGACGGCCGTAGTTGCCAGACGCGTTGGCGCTCCGCCTGGATTTCATTAATTAAAATTAAAATTAAAATTACAATATATATATATATGCGTGTACTAATTTACTATTTATTTTACCGTGTACTATTACCGTGTTGAATACGTGTGTGTGTAACCGTGCATCGGTATAAGATTATATGATATAACATCTTGAATAATTGCACGGTGTATATTAATTCACGGTGTAATATTATTTCACGGTGTAATTATTAGATCACCGTGAAATACCCAAGGCGACACTGTTTTATGTAATTGCAATATCTTTTTCATACGACGGTGTTACAATCCACCGTGATCTAACCACGACGACACATTAGGTTTTAGGGTTTTCTATCGAATACAGTTGCACGGTGTTACAATCCACCGTGGTAACCGCACGGCGACACAGTTCTAGGGTTTTATTTATTTTCTTAATTAATTAATCGCAACGTGTTTAATGGGTGTGGTTGGGAGTTGATGAGTCGTTTCGTGCAACGATTGAAATTCGGCGGTGGGATGACTCAGAACAGAGATGCATCAATTCCCTGAATTGAATGGTCATATCAAATTAATGGATAGCGTGTTTAATGGGGTGATTTTCTATAAATTTTAATTTTAATAATACTAGTAATTAAAAAGTGTAGATGGCAGTTGAATCGTTTCGCGGAACGATTGAAATCCTGGTGGTTGGATGACTTAAATTAGATCAGAATATTAAGCCTATAAATACGAACGAAAGAACTCTATTTTTCTATACCCATTCATAATCTATTTTTCTGTTTTGTTCTGGTTTTTTCATGGAGCAGTACTTATCACCTCACTTTTTCGATTTTCATAGTTTCATTATTGTATCGAGATACTCGAGTTTCCAAAAATAAAAGCAATATTCCCCTGAATTATCTTCCACCAGAGATGATTCGGGGTTTCGGGTGGAATGATACGGGAACACATGAGTTCCTTATCTCCGTCGAAATCACCAGTTAGGTCTTCCATCGCCGTTTCACTTCTGGTTGAGGCTCAAAAATCCGTGCTGCTGACCAAATGTCGAAAGAGGAGATTCTCTGTGTGCTTTGTTATTCTTTTTGTTTGCTCATCTTTTGTTGTATTACGCTGACCGATGGTGTTTAGGGTTTAGAGTTTTGATCCATCAATTGTTCTCAAGTTTTAAGGTTTAGAGTTTTCCACCAGAGATGATTCGGGGTTTCGGGTGGAATGATACGGGAACACATGAGTTCCTTATCTCCGTCGAAATCACCAGTTAGGTCTTCCATCGCCGTTTCACTTCTGGTTGAGGCTCAAAAATCCGTGCTGCTGACCAAATGTCGAAAGAGGAGATTCTCTGTGTGCTTTGTTATTCTTTTTGTTTGCTCATCTTTTGTTGTATTACGCTGACCGATGGTGTTTAGGGTTTAGAGTTTTGATCCATCAATTGTTCTCAAGTTTTAAGGTTTAGAGTTTTGATTCATCAATTGTTCTAAATTATAAGATTTAAATTTATTTTAAATTTGTCCAATTTCATATTCTCAATCAAAATTATCACAGTCGCTTTTAATTATCGTATACGATGCCACGGCGCCCATTTATCGTGGCTAGTCACACGGCGTATGACTGTCGTGGATGGTCTCACGACGTATGATTATCGTTGATGGTCTCACGGAGTTGACTTATCGTGTATGCATCACGCTGTCCATTTATCGTGATTTGTCTCACGGCGTGCGACTATCGTGGATGAGCTCACGGTGTGTAATTATCTTATATGTTTTCACGGTGTCAATTTATTGTGGATAGTCACACTGTCTCTATTTATCGTGGATGTCCTCACGGTGTCCATTTATCGTGGATGTTCTCACGGTGTTCATTTATCGTAGATGGTCACACGGTCTCTCTTTATCGTGGATGAACTCACGGTGTTCGATTATCGTGGATGTCCTCACGGTGTCCATTTATCGTGGATGGTCTCACGGTGTCTTATTATCGTGCATAGTCTAACGGCGTACTTTAACCGTGGATGGTCTGAAATTGTATTGGAGTTTTATTATTAATTTTTAAAACAGAAATTCTATTTAAATTACATATTCAATTTATATTCATTTGTTAAACAGCGAGGGCAGTGTAGACTTTTCCTACCCAATTGCCTAATAAACTTCTACTTTTACGAACAGGGCCTCAGAACTTATTTATTTTATGAGGTGGTCCTGAATCCGGTATTCCCACTTTTTTAAATATCTAACCTCTTACTCCTGCTAAAAGGTGAAAATTCAACTAATTAAAAGGTGAAAATTCAACTTATTATTTTAATTTTGTGTTAAAAAGATTAATACTCCTGCTACATATTAATTACAAAAACTGAAGAGGAGAATGCAAATTAAAAGAAGGGGGAAATAAAGGTGATACTATATATTCCAAATGTGCCCATGAATACACAATGGAGCAATTTATCATCATGCTAAAAACAAATGCTACATTTGGAGAAGCACTTTTGGTCACAAAGGAAGACAAAGTGTTTTTAGTATTGCTTAAAAAATCGAGAGTTCGTTGCACACGACCACTCGAATATTAATCTGAAGGAGGGCTAAGAATGAAAATTTTCGAGTCATTTTTCTTGCTATCAAAGCAAAAACATAAATGAAAGACAAGAAATCAAATAAAAGAGAATGTAAAGTAGCAAGTAAGAGCAAGCGGAGACAAAATATAAAAAATGATTTTGTGCTAGAGAGATTTCCCGATGTGTTCGTTTTTCAAATCACACAACCATGAATCTAAGTTCGAAAAGAGCTTTGGCCTTTTAAAAGTGTAAATTGTTTAAACTTCCCTAAAGAAGCACTCCAAAATGGTAGTGAGTTCTCTAGTAGCTCGTTTTTTTTTTTTAGTTTGTTGGTATTTAGGTGTAGTAAATCGTTCTTTAGTTTGCCGGGTTTCGCTTTATTCCGTGCAGGTTTAACTTGCTTTATTTCGCGCGGGATTCGAGTCGTGTTATCGGGTCGTGTCAAAATTGACAAACTTACTTTTATTCTTCTCAAATAATTGCAATTTTTATTGTTCATCCTCAATTCAATCAATTTAATCATAAATATTATATTTTCCTATATCGACTATCTCACGAAAACTCATTCACAAAAAAACTAAATCGCTTTATCGAGCTCATTGTTTCTATGGAAGCGATTTTTTCGAGTGACAGCGCAAATATTCTACACTTTGTTTTCGGAAGAATACATATACTACTTGAATATATTCGCGGATACAAATTGGATAATAATATACTCCGCATTCAATTTGATTGGAGTAGTACTAATTTTGTCCCAAGAAATTATGCTCATTTTCTTTGTAAATTACAAATAAAGTGTGCATAATATTTTTGGGACAAAATACAGTAGTTGTATTTAACTTTGATTTTATTTTAAATATTCTTTTTGTTTTAATTTAATATTTCACATTTTCGGCAAACACAAATTTATTTATTTTAATTAAAAATGAAGTAAAATTGTTCTATATTTTAAAATTGGTAAAATAAATGAATACAATTAAGAAAATTAAATTAAAAATTAAATTTCTTAAATTAAAAAATAAAATTGTTTTTAAAAAATAAATTAAAAAGTTAATAATTGCAGTAGTATTTAATGTTCATATTAAATGAAGAAATGAGTAATTTATTTATTTTTCGTATTTACCCACATCCGCAAAACCTCGCCAAAACCCCAAAATCTCAGAAACCCATCAACCCTAACTTCTGCTAGATGTTTCAAGGTCCGTCTCCTCCTGCAATCGTCCTTCTCAATTCTGCGTAAGTTCAAACAACCCCATTTCTTAATTTCGATTTTCCCATTTAATTCTTCATCTCAACTGCGACCTTTATATTATCCTATGATCGATTGAACATTCAAGTTTTTTTTTTTGTTTTTTTTTTAAATTCTGTTCAATCAGCCATCAAAACGACTCTTAAATGCATCGAACCACGGTCGTTTTGAGCCATCTCAGAAACCGAGCGACAGCTTTTACCGTATTACTCCACTCCCAATCGAATAACATAGCCCACCCAAGAAATCAAAATGGGGTCTTTCCCTTCAGACCACATATGTTCAGCTCTTACACCTTCACCCGGAACCCACCCGACCCGAACGACCCGGCCACCTTGATGAAGGAGGATGGAGTCGCCGTCTGTTCCCAAATGTGGGTCGAGAATTTCCGAGAGCCTGACAAAACGGTTTCCAATCTCACCAATTATTTGAGAAGGTTTGAATTGTGGGTGTTGGCTTACCAAAAGGTATGCGCGGATGAAACCGGGGCCTACATGCCCCGTAGCTCCGTTACTCGTCCCGCGCTCGAGGACTTGTTGGCGCTGAGAAATGCTGTGCTCGATAGCAGGTTCAAGTGGGGTTCCAGGTTAGAGTTCTTCATCAGGTCCCCAAAGGACAAGACCGAGTACGAGTCTCTGTCCAAGAGAAAAATCAGGGCGATTTTGACGACCACACAGCCGACCCCTTTCCAGGACAGGATTGTTCAGGAGGTTCTGTTCATGATACTGGAGCCCGTTTACGAGGCCCGGTTTTCGCAGAAGTCGTTTGCATTCAGGCCCGGAAGGAATGCCCACACGGTGCTGAGGGTTATAAGGAGGAATTTTGCAGGGTATTTATGGTATGTGAAGGGGGATTTGAGTACCGTGTTGGACGGGATGAAGGTCGGGATGGTAATTAGCGCTCTGATGAGGGATGTTAGGGATAAAAAGGTGGTTGATTTAATCAAGGCTGCCTTAACCACGCCGGTTATCACAACCCAGGTCGAAGAGAAGAAGAAGAAAATAAAAAGAAAGTATCAGAAGAAGAGGGTTTTAGCGGAGGATGAGCCAAAGCCCGACCCGTATTGGCTGGAGGTGTTCTTCGGGTTCGCGCCCGAGGAGGCCGAGATTCTTCCCTCGTGGGGCCACTGTGGGATCCTAAGTCCTCTTCTAGCTAATGTGTGCCTAGACGAGTTGGATCGATGGATGGAAGGCAAGATCAAAGAATTCTACAAGCCGTCCACGAGTGATGTGATCTGGAACGGGCCGGATGGGGAGTCTGAGCAAGGAAACACATCCTGGCCCGAATTCGTCCCCACGAGTGGCCCGGACAAGACACGGAAGATCGACTATGTACGATACGGTGGACACATCCTGATCGGGGTCAGGGGCCCGCGGGCCGATGCCGCTGTTTTGAGGAAACAGCTGATCGAATTCTGTGACCAGAAGTACATGCTGAAACTCGACAATGAGAGCATTCCGATCGAGCACATAACCAAAGGGATTATGTTTCTCGACCATGTTCTGTGCCGGAGAGTCGTCTACCCAACCCTTCGATATACCGCGACTGGCGGAAAAATTATCAGCGAGAAAGGCGTGGGGACACTTTTGTCGGTCACAGCTAGTTTGAAGCAGTGCATCAGGCAGTTTCGGAAGTTAGATTTTCTTAAAGGGGATAGAGATCCGGATCCGCAGCCCTGTTTTAGAATGTTCCATGCGACACAGGCCCACACGAATGCTCAGATGAATAAGCTCTTGTCCACCATAGTCGAGTGGTACAGATATGCGGATAATAGGAAGAAGATCGTGAATTTCTGTTCGTACATAATTAGGGGCTCACTCGCAAAGCTTTACGCTGCAAAATACAAGCTGAGGTCGCGGGCTAAGGTGTACAAGATCGGGGCCCGGAATTTGAGCCGGCCTCTCAAGGAGAAGAAAGGGCAGTCGCCAGAGTATCATAATCTGCTGAGGATGGGCCTGGTGGAGTCGATCGATGGACTTCAGTATACGAGGATGTCTCTTGTGCCCGAGACAGACTACTCCCCGTTTCCGGGGGGCTGGAGGCCTGAACACGAGAAGGCGCTGGTTGAGTATATAAAGCTTGAAGACTCGAAGACTCTTGAGGAGCAACGGGAGTGCCTTAAGGAACAAGGCTTGATATCACCTCAGGATTATGTTTCGATGCTGGTGTGGAATTACAAGAGGAATGCGAATTTGGGTCATCTTTCGTCTGTCGTGGGTGGTGAGAATAGTATGAGAAGAGAAATGGGTTTGTTACCGGGCTCGGATGAAGAAATAGAAAGCGAACATAGGTTTGTGAGTGAGGAAGAAAAGGAAGAGAAGGTTCATGAAGCACAGATATAAGATATATTCTGATATGATGGATGATTCTTGTTTTTCCTTTTTTACTCGTGTATGAAGAATCTAAAAAACAGTTGAATTGATCGATCAGTTTGTTGTTAATGTTCCGATTCTTCAGAATAGTTATTGTAAGGATAAACGACTTTCAGTTATGACTCTGTATATATGGTTCAGAGGAATCTCAGACCAGAAAGGCCCAAGCCTTCAAGATGACGATGCATCACAAAATCAATTCATCAAAGACACGCTCCAATCTTAATTGCTCGGGATTGCATATGTTACAACGACTCCATATCTATTTGCCTTGAGGTATGTGTGCATATTTTATAAATAATATAGATATCCTCCGAGACCTTTTGTTGTCAATAGGTCGAGCACTGTACTTAGAGATCACCCGATATGAGATGGGTTTTGGTTCTTGTATAAACATCAAAAGAAAATGACATTTTTTTATAGAATAAAAAAATAATCTATGAGGTGGATTTGGACAAAGATGCTAAAGCACATGACCAGATCTATAACCAAAGTACAGACAAAGACCACAATCCAGGGTGCCACTGCACATATATCACAACCACCTCGGTATTCCCAAACACATCCCACATACCCATGCCATTTTATGTAGTGTTTTCTTGCTTATATAATCTGTGTTGTGTTTGAACCAAGTTTTGTGGGAAAGAGTAAGATATGGAGAAGAGGGCATTCATGGTCTTTTCTCTGCTCCTCGTTCTCCTCATTTCTCGTATGTATTTCTGCTCTTACAGCTGTTGCTTTAGCATTGTTATTGAATTCACATTTCTTCATCTTATTATTAGTCTTGTTTTTAACTTCTCATTAAACAATGCAGAGGTGGCGATGATCCCTCGGGTGGAAGCAGGTCTTATTTGCAAGTCGAGGAGCCGTACCTACAAGGGTCTTTGTTTGCACGATCACTGGTGTGCCATCGTTTGCAGGGACGAGGGTCAATCCGGTGGGAACTGCAAACCACGTCACAAGCGTTGCTTCTGCACTAGGCTCTGTTAGTACTTCCGCCCCGTTCAGCCCACTGCTTTATTCGCTTAGAATTCGCACAAACAGAAACGGGTTATTGTGATTTTATCATGTTATTGTATTTGCATCATATCGACAACTCCTAGCAGTTGTTTGAATGCCATGTTTTCAGATTTTGAGTTTATTATGTTGTTGTATTTGCATGTTATGCACATGAATTCCCAGCACTTGTTGGATTGGAACATGTTCGAATGCTATACATATATGTTTGTGTAGATTATATGGTCGACCGGGGTCGTTCTAGGACAAAGATCGTAGGTAGGGTTAGAACTAAGAACCGAAACTCAGAAATCATCCTCTCAGTCCCCTGCATCAAGAAATTTATTTGTTGCAGGTAAAGAAAAAACTTAATTAAGTACTAGGTAGTAATTAAAAAGAAAATTACTTACTACGTTTCATAAAGTTTTATATTGAAGCAATGATTTTGAAGCAAATACTATTCTTAGCATTATGAAAGATATAATTTCACCAGAATTTTAGTTGAACAACAAACTTTTGGGTGTCAAACTACGAATAAATACTCTTGGATTATTTTGTGTAGATTCATAACACATTTATTTTTGTTTTGAACACAATCACGATGTCGTCGACTCGTTCCATGTTCATGATCATTGCATTTCTTTCCGTCGCCATCTCGACTGTGGATGCCTATGACCCTGACCCTCTGCAAGATTTTTGTGTTGCTGTCAACGACTCAACTGCTGGTGGTAATAGATCGATTCCCCGTTTTTTTTTCCTGTCTTTGTTTTATCACGCTTATTAACCTAATCCATCGGTTTATCGATGCAGCATTCGTGAACGGAAGATTTTGCAAGGACCCGAAAACCGTCACCCCAGACGACTTCTTCTTTTCCGGGCTGAACAAGCCCGCAGGAGTCATAAGAAGCCCGTTCGGAATCGCAGTGACTAGTGTCTTTGTGGATCAGCTACCAGGACTCAACACTCTCGGCGTTTCTATAGCCCGAATCGAATACGTCCCTAAAGGTGTCGAGCCACCCCACTTCCAACCCCACGCCTCCGAGATTCTTCACGTGCTACAAGGCACGCTCTATGCTGGATTCGTCTCGTCTAACCCTTCAAACCCCAACGACAGAAACAAGGTCTACGCTAAGATCCTGCACCCGGGAGACGTTTTCTGCATCCCCAAGGGGCTCGTTCATTTCCAGTACAACCTCGGAGATACAAACGCAGTTGCAATAGCGACTGTGAGTAGCCAAAACCCGGAAGTTGTGACTGTGCCGAGCGCTGTGTTTGGATCGGAGCCTCCCGTGTTGACTGATCTTCTCGTTACGTCTTTCCAGCTCAATAAAACGGAGGTTGAACGTCTTCAGTCAATCGATTGGAATGCCTAAATGTTGCGGATGCACGAAATATATAATTCGTGAAACGAGACCAATATATATCATGGACTCGTGTTTATATAAATTTATATAAATTTAGTTCAATTCTTCACACTCTTGTACTATATTCTTCGCTGTATTGTATTGTATTCTTCACAATCTTCGCAATTTGATTATTGTATTCTTCACAATTATACATTAAATTTTCACAAAAGTTTACTGTATTTTTCTCCCAAACTTAATATTGAATTATTCACGATATGTACTCTTTACAAATATCCATTGGATTCTTAACAACATATCAATCAATTGTATTTTTCACAAGTTTATCGAGTTTGGAATCGGGTTTTAGTCAAAAAGACAAAATCGACATTTTTTCAACAAACGAAGAAGAGAATTAAAAAAAAGACAGTTAGAACCGGAACTGAACTCCGGTTCGGTTCCAGATCATGAAAAAATGAAACCGGAACCGGCGGTTCGGAACCAACAACACTCACACGACTTTATTTCTTTTATTCAATCCAAAAGCAAAAAACCGTACGCATTTGATTCAGGCTACGATAATATTCATGCGTTTCCGATCCACGCGAGCGACTGCAGGCGATGAACGGCTTTGCTGTCGAGCTGGAAAGATCTAGTAAGTAGATCGGGCAACACAGAAGGTTCCGATCCGAATATAGCCTGCGAAATTGTGACGACCCCCGGGTTCTGGCTGCTGAGGCTCGCCACTGCAACCGCGTTCGTATCTCCGAGATTGTGCTGGAAATGAATGAGACCCTTTGGGAAGAGAAAAACATCTCCCGGATTCAAGACCTTTGCGTAGAGCTTGTTCTCGTCTCTAGGGTTTGAAGGGTTCGACGATATGAAGCCGGCGTAGATTGTCCCTTCGAGCACGAGGAGGATTTCGGAGGCGTGGGGCGAAGTCGATTCGGACCATGGAAATGCCGAGGGTGTTGAGGCCCGGAAGCTCGTCCACGAACACGAGCTGGATCTTGGTTCCGAATGGGCTCGTTATGTTTCCGGGCTTGTTGAGGCCCGAGAAGGAGAAGTCGGACGAGGTGACGGTGTTAGGGTCCTTGCAAACCTTTCCGTTCACGAATGCTAAGGAAATAATAGTAGATATTAATCGTAAAATCTATTTTGTATGATTCGAATGCGTACGTGTGTTTACTTACCGGCGGCCTTTGAGTCATTGACAGCGACACAGAAATCCTGTAACGGCTCGGGGTCGTAGGCGTTGGCGGAGAAGAAGGAGACGAGGTGAAGAGTAATGGTGATGATCGATAAAATCGAGTATTTAGTCGACATTTTTTATGGAATGGATTGGGTTTGGCCGGGTAGCTAGCAAGAGGTTGCGTTATGGATGACTAAAGAAACAAGGTGAGGGTATTGTATTTATAGTGTGTCGAAATCCTTAATGATTTATTATATTGTTAATTTCAGGTTGATTAAGTTCAGTTTTGGTAATTTGTTAGTCAAATTGATTGTGCTAAATTAAGCCGCCATGCATGCACGTGTTTAATTTGAATTAAACATCAATCACTTATAGGCTTCGGGCATGTATGAATTGTGATTAGGAAATCAATCAAATTGGTTGCCCTATATATATATACTCTCTCTTCCAATTATTTAAGCACATTTTTTAAAAAAAATTACAAATAATTTGTACAAAAATAATTGAGATAGAGCAAGATTATTGAGCTTATTAATTAATAATTCAACCCATATATATATATAAATAATAATTAAGTACAGTATGTTATTAAGAAAGAGACATCCAATTTGAATTTTGTTTTCTCAAATTTCAAAATCATACAGTAATTCATATAAATGCAAATTTGCGTGTTAGGTTCACTTATCTTTAACTTATTCTTTTAACATTCGATTCTTCTTCTCTTCTTTTTTCTCCTATCTTTCTCTTTCTACCTGTCGCGTCTCCTCTCTTTCTTCCGCACGCTCGCATGGACGCCCCTTTTCTCTTTTTCTTCTTTTCTTTTTTTTTCTTCGATGTCGCCCACTCTCTTCTTTCTTATCTTTTTTTAGCATAATGAATAAAAGATTTGTACGCCTTATACATTTGAACTGAATACCAAAATACTAAAGTTCAATTAAGAAAGTTATAGAGTATGATAATTTTTATTAATCAAATTATTTACAATTTAGTAAAACCAATCAAAATTTTAGTACTTCTGTTACATAAGCTTTTATAGAAAAATATATACATCTCCACCATAAATTTAAATTCAATCAAGGACATAGAAATAAAAAAGAACATTTTCAAAAATTAAAATTATAAAGAAGTTAACATATTTTTCCACATTTGAAATAAATAATGGTAGGATTTTTGTAGACAATTGAATTTGAAGCAAATATATTCTTAGCAATTATGAAAATATCATTTCATTAGAGTTAGTTGAACAACAAACTTTTGGTTTGGGTGTAAGTAATACAAATAAATACTGTGTAGGATTCATAACACAAAATAAAGATTTATTTTTGTTTTGAACACAATCACGATGTCGTCGACTCGTCGGATGTTCACGATCATTGCATTTCTTTCCGTCGTCGCCATCTCGACTGTGGATGCCTATGACCCTGACCCTCTGCAAGATTTATGTGTTGCTGTTAACTACTCAAACACTGGTGGAGTGGTGGTAATAGCCCGATTCCCCGTTTCTGTATTTTATTTTCAAAAAATAGAATGAATAATATAGAATGGATTATTATTCCATTCTTTGCAATTTATTATTGTATTTTTCATAAATATACATTAATTTCTTCACAAAAGTATATTTTATTTTTCCCACAATTACTATGAAATTATTCACAATATGTATTGTTTACAAATATATCGGATTCTTCACAACATATCAATTGTATTTTTCACAAGTTTTTTTTTTTGGTAAAGGTCAATCACATAAAAAAGAAGAACATAATACACAACCGCGCGTAGAAGATGAAAACTCCTACCGCAACACCGAGCTAACAGACTAGCTCTCCAACCGGCCCAACTACACATAAAATACTAAACAAAATACACAACCACAATCACCAGGTCATATGTCATACCCTCTTCAGTGCACGAGCCTGAAGAGAGTCTGGAAGACGTAACGATCGAATCCTCTCCTGGATAATAGTAATCGCCTGAGAAGCCACTACTCCAGACGACACTGAACGGGCTTCAAAGATCCTCGTGTTCCTCTCGATCCAAATAAAGTATATCAGAGCCGCGAGGAGTCCCCGATAAGCGCAGGATATCAAATGCTTCCCACGCCATCGGCTAGAAGCTCGTAATACAACACTATGCCAAATACCACGTGGCCATAGAAATCCCACCTCCATCTCTAATTTCTGATTACGTAACCTCGTTTTGTTCTTTTTCGTTTCTTTTTCTTTCTTCTTCTTTAAAAAAAAAATATATATTATTTTTATTATTTTATTTTCGAAAAAAAAAATTACTGTTCATCGTACAGTAATTATTAAAAAAAAAATATTGAATTTGTGCTCGATTATTCTTTTTATTGCTGTTTATCGTTCGTTCAGCAATTTAAAGTTATTTTCACAAGTTTATCGAGTTTGGAACCGAGATTTCGGGAACCGGGTTTTTAGTCAGCTCGCTTCCGGTTCTAAAAAAGACGAAATCGACATTTTTTCAACAAAAATGAAGAAGTAAATTAAAAAAAAACAGTTAGAACCGGAACCGTGTACTCCAGTTCGGTTCCAAATCATGAAAAAAATGAAACCGGAACCGGCGGTTCGGAACCAACAACACTCACACGACTTTATTTTTTTTATTCAATCCAACAGTAATTAGGTTCGTATGCATATAGAAACCAAAAACCACACGTATTTCAGCTACATTAATATTCATGCGTTTCCGATCCACGCGAGAGACTGGAGGCGATGAACGGCTCTGCTGTCGAGCTGGAAAGATCTAGTGAGAAGATCGGGCAACACGGAAGGTTCCGATCCGAATATAGCCTTCGAAATTGTAACGACCCCCGGGTTCTGGCTGCTCAGGCTCGCCACAGCAACCGCATTCGTATCTCCAAGATTGTGCTGGAAATGAATGAGACCCTTTGGGAAGAGAAAAACATCTCCCGGGTTCAAGACCTTGGCATAGAGCTTGTTCTCGTCTCTAGGGTTTGAAGGGTTCGACGATATGAAGCCCGCGTAGATCGTCCCTTCGAGCACGAGGAGGATTTCGGAGGCGTGGGGGTGCACGTGGGGCGGGTTGGCCCCGCCCGGGGCGAAGTCGATTCGGACCATGGAAATGCCGAGAGTGTTGAGGCCCGGAAGCTCGTCCACGAACACGAGCTGGATCTTGGTCCCGAATGGGCTCGTTATGTTTCCGGGCTTGTTGAGGCCCGAGAAGGAGAAATCGGACGAAGTGACGGTGTTAGGGTCCTTGCAAACCTTTCCGTTCACGAATACTGCATCAATATGCAAACTGTTGTCTCAACTATTTATGCACACATATATAAATCTGTTTCATAAAAATGAAACGAAAACGGGTTTGTGTTTACGTACCGGCGGCCTTGGAGTCATTGACGGCGACGCAGAAATCCTGTAACGGCTCGGGGTCGTAGGCGTCGGAGAAGGAGGAGACGAGGTAAAGAGCAATGCTGATGATCGATAAAACCGAGTATTTAGTCGACATTTTTATGGAATCGATTAGGTTTGGCAGGGTAGCTAGCAAGAGGTTGCGTTATGGATGACTAAAGAAACAAGCTAAGGGTATTGTATTTATAGTGGATCGAAATCGTGAATGATTTATTCTTAGGTTGTTTTGGGCTTAATTTTGGTTCGATTAAATTCAGTAGTTATGTACGTTGTTAATTTGTTAGTCAAATTGATTGTGCTAAATTAAGCCGCCATGCATGCACGTGTTTAAATTAAACTTCGCAATCACGTATAGGCTTCGGGCATGTATGAATTATGTATGATTAGGAAATCAATCAAACTCTCTTTCTTACAACTATTTAAGCACGTTTATTTTTTAAATTATATTACAAATGATTTGTAAAAAAATAATTGAGACCGAGAAAGATTATTGAGCTTATTAATTAATAATTCAACTTAATATATATATATATATATATATATATATATATATAATAATAATAATAATAATAATAATAATAATAATAATAATAATAATAATAATAATAATAATAATAATTAATTGTATGTTATTAAGAAGAGACATCCAATTTGAATTTTGTTTTCTCAAATATCAATCATACTGTACTTCATATAAATGCATTAATTGATAGTATTTGCGTGTTAGGTTCACTTATCTTTAACTTATCCAGAAATTGAAGTCTAAACTAACGGAACAAGGCCCTACACAAATTATTTTTGTATAAGTTCTTTTATTTAATTAATACTATAATTTTCAACATTACTCCGTACCTTTTAATAATAAAAAAAATACATTTTGATACAATTTAAAAGTGAATACTAATTATTTAGTTTTGTAATCGATCAAACTAAAAATACCAGCATTAAATAATTAAATAATCACTAAATAAAATTTAATTAATTTATTTAGTCTAATATACTGTAACATAAAAATGATTAATTAAAAAAATGTAAACGAGTTATTAATTGATTTGTAATCTGTCATTAATTAATTAATTAAAAAATGTTTTAAATTACAAATAATTTGTGTTTAATAATTAATTGATCTTTATATCGTAATTAATTTATTACAAAGATTAATAATTAAGATAATATATACATTAAAATAATTTAATAACTTAACAAGTTGAATTTGTGTTTTATAGTACATGATAAAATTATTTTGAAGCTCATATAATTTCAATGTTTAGCTTAAATTGGGGTTTGTATTTTGAAGGTGATGGGTTTGAACCCCTCGTGAACCCGTTGTCACGTATTGTTTTTTCTTCTTAATCCAATAAGTAATCAAGTTCCAATAAAACAATATACTGTATTATTTGCATTCATTTTTTTTTCTTCTTATGCATCTTAGCTAGCCGAATGTGATCGATATGGGATTGAAGCTATTTATCAATACACAGACACTGCATATTTTCATCACAAACTGAGTCAGGAAATGATACTAGATCTCCATTTATTAAACGTCCATTTTAGCCTCAATATATATGGAATATATGTGATACACCAAAAAACACAAAAGTTGCACTTTTACTTATTTGCATTTAGACCCACAGGATGAGAAGGCATGCATGCATGCAATGCTTTATTGTCGAAAAATGAAATGAAATCTTGTTTACGCTAGCTAGGCGATCCCGATCCATGGCAGCGACTGAAGATATTCGACTTCAGTTTTGCTGAGCTGGAAAGACGTAGCGAGAAGATCAGGCAACACGGGAGGATCCGATCCGAATACGGCCTTCGACACCGTCACAACTCCCGGGTTTTGGCTGCTGAAACTCGCGAATGTAATCGCGGGTTTGTCTCCGAGATTGTATTGGAAGTGTATGAGACCCTTTGGGAAACAAAAAACATCTCCGGGGCCCACGATCTTGGCGTAGAGCTTGTTCTTGTCGTTAGGGTTTGGAGGGTTGGACGTTATGAACCCTATGTAAAGCCTGCCTTGCAACACTTGGAATATCTCGGAGGCGCGTGGGTGCAGATGGGGCGGGTTTGACCCGTATGGGGCAAAGTCGATACGGGACTTTGAAATTCCGAGCGTGTTTAGACCCGGAAGATCTTCTATGAAGACACTGGTGACTTTGGATCCGAAAGGGCTCTCTATGATTCCAGCCTTGTCGAGACCCGAGAAGAGGAAGTCGTCTGGGGTGACAGTTGCGGGCACTACTACAAAATTTGCCTTTCACAACGGTTAAAACCCCAGCATGTACATCGGTTCAACAACTGATGTCATAGCCACCGATGTGAATCATCAATATTATTTATGTCGGTCGAACAACCGTTGTGAATTTTGGAGGATTTACATCGGTTGTTTGACTAACCGATGTAAATGACTCATTTCTTAAAGACATTTCTCACGACGGTTATTCATGTAACCGTTGTGAAGTTATTCAATCATTGCATTCTTAACCGATGTCCGTATCTGACATTTTTCTTGGTAATTTCCAAATTAAATAATAATAATAATAATAATAATAATAATAATAATACACTTTACATTCATAATCCAAAATCAAACTTACACTCCTTTCTAAACCAGAACAAACATTCAAGTCAATCTTTACAGATAAAATACAAAAATAACACAAATTCTAATATCATAAACTTATGAGATATTCTTTAGATTGAGTACCGACATTCACTTGCTAAGCTATATCCACTCGAAACAGGGGGAACCACTATATACTCAATCACCAACCCTGAAAAAACAATATATATAATGTTGCTATCACCTTGTAAAGTGTTTGATAATGTAAAAAACTCGTAGAGCTTAATTAAATACCTGAATTGAAGAGGCAAATAGATGCATGCATGTTGAGTTCAGAATTACAAATACTTCTGTTACAGGTTTTAGAACCCGACAAATCTCCCTTAGAGCTCTTTTCTAGTCCAACACATTTCTAAATATCAAATCAAACTTATGAAAAATGATTATTCGACAACTAAATAGTCTCACTGTATGTTACATATGAAATACTCTCACTGCATATGTCCCATATTAATGTATTCCATCTAGAAGTTAAGAGTTTTTGTTGCTAGCACACTTATAAAAAAACTCACTGTTAGCAAAAAAGAATTTAAAAAAAAATGATGAATGTTCCACAAATCAACTATCAAGTGTGTTTATATTCAAAATAGTTTCAAAGATATATAAATTGCACAAATGAAAATTATTAAAAGATATATAAATTGCAAACAAAGACACAAGTAAAAAAAATAAACACTTTGAAGAGTCTGTCTGTACTTGCAGATTCACAAACAAAGACATGTAAATTAGGTAAGCAATTTCATTGACTCTAAAGTGATAAAAAAAACTCTGAGAAATTACCTTAATCGTTGAAAATAGGTCTCTATAAAACAGAATGAAAAGCCCAGGTGGAGTCGGTGGCTCTCGACTTGTTCATACAAGGCATTTGAAGTCGGTAGCATACAGGGGGAATGACGTAGATTACGGTGGCCTACTATTTCTGTTCCATTCTCTTTAGATTGCTATGAATAGGTTCTAGGATAATCCATTCAAACACAATGCAAAGTTATACACTTATACAATCCACATAAAAATACATCAAAATATTTTAATATACATCAGAATGAGAATAGTTTTTTGAGAAATAAAAAAAATTTAAAGAACTCTGAACACACAACTACAACATATAATCTTTCTGTGATTTTGAATTTATACTATAATATCATATTCAAATGGCTAATTGACCCTAATTTTTATCTCGTGGTTAATGAATCCTTTATAGCCCTAATTTCATAAGCTAATTCGCATCTATCTAGCAAATAAAAAGGGCGAATTGACATTTTTACCTTAATCGTTGGAAAACCACGACAATAACAACAAATAGCGGCTTCACTTTCTACTCCGATTGCGTTCAAATCCTTCGAAATGTGCTCACCGCGTTGGCTGCTCCTGTTGATGCTCTTTTACCGGCGGTGGCGGGGATAAGCAGAGGCGTCGATACAGGGTGGATCCACACACGGGGAAAGACGTATTGCCGCAGTGGAGATGGAATATAGGGGAAACTGGTGGCGGTGGCGTACAGGGAGAAAGCCGGTGGCGGTGGCGTACAGAGGAGGGCGGTGGCGTACTGGCGTCGGACAGCTAGGGTTTTTTCTTTTAATTTTGAGGTGAAGAAACAAAGTGCGAATAAAAGATTTAAGTATACATATATGAGTATATCGTTTATTTTAAAACTAAACTCTTACATCGGTTAAAAATGACTTTTGACTTGACCACATTTCCCCACATCGGTTAATTTGTCAACCGATGTTTCTGACTTTTAATTCTTTACGGTTACATATAAACCGATGTGTGGGAATTTATTTACGACAATTATAAATGAACCGACATAACTTTAATGTGTATGCACAACGGTTGTTCTAATAACCGATGTCCGCATGGTCACTAACATCAGTTTTTTCACTAACCGATGTGCATTTATATATTAATGACGGTTACCCATTTAACCGATGTACATCGCATGTTGTTAAAGACATATTTTGTAGTAGTGGGGGTCTTTGCAAAACCTTCCGTTCACGAATACTGCAAAAGAAAAGAGTTAACCTACGCGTTGAATATTCAAAGAGATATATTAAGAGATAGTATATCATGATCAATTAATTATTACCGCCAGCCTTGGAGTCGTTGACAGCAACACAAAAGTCTTGCAAAGGGTCAGGATCATAGGCATCCACATGAGTCGAGGTCATGACGACTGAAAGAAGGGCGATGATGATCGTTAACATGGAAGGAGTCGAAGACATGATGAATATTATTGTGTACGTTTTGTATGTTAAATTGCTTTAGAGGTTGCATTATGTAGGTAAACAAATTGGTGTATTTATAGTTGATAATACGTACTATTAATTCACGAGTCTTGGGTCAAAAAGTTTGTTGTTAAATTCTGGTAAAATTAATTTTTCATATTCTTAACAAAGTATTTGCTTCAAATTCAAATTTGTTTATATTATAATTACAGTTAACATAAAGATAGTTACTGTACTTTCTAAGCGTGATTTATATATATTTGGGTTGGTGTATATATAATTAAATGTCACTCTATACTATATATGTTCTATATATCCCATATGAGGGCAAATCTGAAATGCACTACTAGCTCCTATTCTTCAAGGACACATTAATTAGCTCCGGCCGAGCGAATGGACGACGATGTCAAATCTGAAATTGGGATGCCGACACCGCCGTTAGTTCCAGAGTCAAACTCAGAGGAGCAAAATAATTAATAAAAATCTACGTACGTACATACTTCCTTAGATCTCTAGCTAACTAAAATGCTAAGGTTTCCGTAATGTTACATTAAGGTAGGTTCTTTATTTTCTTTTGCATTTCAAAATTTATACGTGATCCATGATTCATGAAAAAAATATAGCGTGCGTTATTAGATTTATCCCACATCCATTGCTAGAGTTGGAATCTCCTGTCACTTCTTTTAAGGTACTATTGACTTAACTTTGACAAGATATTAGACCAGACTCAACTCCTCGATAATCTTACTCACGTACGTAGTTAGCTAGTACTACTAACAAATAAATAAAAATTCTAACTATCTATACTAGACATTTTGGAGGTCGAGTTACAGAGCACTACCCTCAGGGGCGGACCCAGACTATCAAGTCAGGGTAAGCCAAAATTTTACTACTTGGTATCTTCAATCCCAAACAATATAAAAAAATATTGGTATATTAGTATTTTTATAGTAAAAAATTATATTTTTAAATTAAAAAATATTTTTTTAATAATTATTTTTTAAAATTATTATTTTTTAAAATGTGTTGTTATATTAGTATTTTTTAATACAACTTTAAATTGTAGGTAAATATGTAAAAGTACAAATTAATTTTACAATAAGAAAGTAAGATTTTTTTATGAAATGTGTCTAATAATACAAGAAAAGCTAAAAATAAAAATGTATTTATTTATATGAGACAAAAAAAATATATAATATATCACACTACTACTTTCATTCCAATTTTTTTCTTACAATTTATATAAAACATTTTTTTAATTTATTTTTTTAATACAGTTTTAATAGTAATAAAATTCAATATATATACAAAGAATAACCAACAAACTCAAGAAAATTTTCAAAATACCTTAAATAATATTTATTTCTCTTCATCCACTTTTATTATTAATAAATACGACTATATGCCTTTTCATGAATATGCATTTTAAAAAAAAAGCAGAGGGGGCCACGCTAACTTTTCATGAATACGTCTTGTGTATATATATAAATGCTTATATATAGGTATTCATTTTAAAAAATTCAGAGTGGGCCATGGCCCACCTGGGGCCTATGTAGGCAAGGGCGGAGCCACGTTATGGCTGCGGTGGGCTTTAGTCCACCCTGATTTTACAATTTAAGCCTATATATATACATGTAATTAACAATTTCTTATTAAATAATGTAGCTCGTTTGGTTGAATATCTATTTGAGGAAGCAAATGACTCGTGTTTGATTCCTCTTCTCTTTATTTTCGCTAGTTTTGTTTTTAAATTACACTACTATATATCTAAAATATCATATATTTTTACTAAAATTTGATTTTAGTGAAGTTGGTTAGGCTTATATTTTTTGTTTTGGAGGTCAAGAGTTCGATCCTTTGTTGAATATAATTTTTTTCGATTCCTCTTCTCTTCATTTTCGCTAGTTTTGTTTTTAAATTACACTACTATATATCTAAAATATCGTATATTTTTACTAAAATTTGATTTTAGTGAAGTTGGTTAGGCTTATATTTTTTGTTTTGGAGGTCAAGAGTTCGATCCTTTGTTGAATATAATTTTTTTTCTTTTTTAAGCTATTTTTATTTTTTACTTTAGTCCACCCTCGAAAATTTTTCTGGCTCCGCCATTGTATGTAGGTCCGCTACCCTAATTAACAATCGACATCAGAATGTCGATTGATATACGTTCACTGTTCGCTCAAATTTTCGGATGTTGTTGACTTGCGTTGCCCGTCTCGTTACAGAGTGTTCAAGGGCAATATTTAATTAACACATCTACATGCATGCTCTCTTGTTTTAATTTAGAAGGTTCAGATAAGGTTTTTGTATCTTAATTAGGCCTAATTCGTTTTTTTTAATTAACGACTGTTGAATGGGATTGATCTGAATTGAAGCCTGTTGTAATTGTGTGTTGGCCCAAATTTATTTGGTGCTGGCCCAATTGCATATTTACAGCCCAGCTCAACAGCCTATGATGCGTAGCCCACTTACCACACTTATGTTTGGCCAATGATTCAGCCCAGCCCACTACTTAACCTAGTTAACCTAATCCTGACCATTGATCTATGTTTGGTATGATGTGGTCTGATCTGGACCGTTGCCTCTCCTATTTGTAACCTGATACACACCCACCCGTACTCACTTCACTCCTTGCCTACTGTGTGTAAACCCTACCTTCACTGTGTGCGATTTCTGATCCCCTTCACCTTCTTCACCTTCTGTGGTGTTCTGTGGTGTTGATCTGTGAGATCCTGTGTGAGCCGAGGGTTGTGAGTGAGTGTGTGTGTGGATTGTGCTCTGGGTGTTGTTGGCTGGGCTTCAGGCGGCTCTTCCCTTGTTTGGTGGTGCCGGCGACCTCTGCTGTGACTGCAGTTCCTCAGTCCTGAGCCGAAAAGCTCAAATCTCTTCTTCTTCTCTTTCTTATAAATATATATACATATATTTTGGTTTTATTCCGTTGCATGTGCCCTTGTATTCCATTCAAGCCCATAACCTGTAATACAGACCGGTTCTCTTCGGAGATCCGCTGACTGTTGTGCTTTGGGAGCTTGCTCTGGTTTTAGGGCTGAAACAGATCTGGCTTGTTCTGTTTGTTTGTGTATTTACAGGTGTCCGAGGCTCGCCGTTGAAGCGCGGAGCTACAACAGTGGTATCAGAGCAACTGCTCCGTGCTCCGGTAACGGTCGGCAACCGGTGAAGCAGATCTGTGCCTTAGGGTTTCAGATCTGCAAGGATCTGCGAAGGTCGTCCCGAGCCCGACACCGCAAGGAGGCCCATGTAGCAGATCCGAATTAGGTGTCCCCAGCCATTGTAAATCCGGGATTTCATCACCCCCTTGGCTGTAAGGTTCGCACCCGGATCGCCTGTGAAACGCGAAACGGGCCCTGCAATTGAGGTCACTTCCGAACACCTCGCAAGGTAAGTCTCTGTTAACCCCCTCATTTGCCTGTCAACGTGATGGTCAGCCCGCCTGGAGGCACTCTGTGATGGTGTGGCCCGCCTGGTGGTCGTGTTAGTGTTGAAAATCTGTTTTTCAAAAGGTGTTGTTCAAAATTTTCTGGAAAATCTTTTTGAAACTGAGTGTTTGAAAATTTTAAATTGAAAATTGCATGAACACTATGTTTTTCTGAGTTAACTGCCTCTGTGTGGTTTGGATAGTTAACTAGGGTTTTGGGTGTCTGTTTGAATTCTGTGTGTCTAGCTTTGTGTGAGAACTGTGAGTCCTCTGTGGTGTGGTCTCTTGTGTTTTCCCTTTCTGTTTTTCTGGAGTTTTCAAAACTGGTAATCTGCTTTTCAAAATGTCAGGGTATAACCTTTCCCCTTTTGATGGTAAAAGTGATTTTGTGATTTGGAAACAGAAAATGAAGGGTATTTTGATTCAACAAAAAGTTTACAAAGCTATAAGTGGCAATTATACTACCACTGATACTGAAGCTATTCAAACTGAAACTAATGAACTTTCCCACTCTGCCATTATATTTGGTTTATCTGCTACTGTGCTTAGGAAAGTTAGTGGAATTGAATCTGCAAAAGAACTTTGGAACAAACTTGAAGAACTTTACACTGAAACTTCTTTGAACAGCAAGCTGTTTTTACTTGAAAAGTTTTTTAGATTCAAACTTGATATGAGTAGGGATATAAATGAAAACATTGACTCTTTCAATAAATTAATCCAAGATATCAAGTTAACTGGTGATAAGCACATTGATGATTACTCTGCTATTATCTTGTTGAATGTCATACCTGACTCTTATTCTGATGTTAAGTCTGCTATTAAGTATGGTAGAGATGTTGTTACCCTAGAAACTGTAGTTAACAGCCTTAAGAGTAAAGAACAGGATTTAAAATCTGGTAGAACTCCTAAGGCCACTAATGATGTTAACTATGTTAAGGGTAAATTCAAGAATAAGAAGTATGGCACTCAGGGCTCAAAAGGCTCTGTGAGTCAAAACAATGACAGCAAGGGTAAGGGTAAATCTGATCCTAAGGCTAAGGGTAGGAAGTGTTGCAACTGTGGTGAAATTGGACATTATATGAAAGACTGCAATAAACCTAAGAAACAGAATAGTAATAATGCTAATGTGGTTTCTGATAGTATAGGTGATGTGTTTATGATGCATGATTGCTCTTTGCTGTCCAATGTGAATGCTACTAGTGCCTCTCTTCTGTGTGAAAATGACTGGCTAATTGACTCTGAGTGCACTTATCATATGTCTCCATACCTACATTTGTTTTCAACTTATAAAGAACTTAAAAACTCATATGTCTCCATGGCTAATGATAAAAAGTGTTCTGTGAATGGTATTGGTGATATCTCTGTGAAATTTGAAACTGGTAGTGTGTACACTTTCAAAAATGTCAGGCATGTGCCTGACTTGAGTCAAAATTTGATTTCCTGTGCTGCACTTGAATCTGAGGGTTTATGTGGTAAATGGGGTAATGGGTGCATGACTATTATGGAGGGTTCTAAGGTTGTTTGCAAAGCTGCTAGGCAGTACAACTTATATGTTTTTAAAGCTGAGTGTTATTTGAATAATCATGCAAATTCTGTCCATGAAAATGTTTCTGATTTATGGCATAAAAGGCTTGGACACATAAGTAAAACTGGTTTTGAATTATTGCAAAAACAAGGTGTCTTTGGTGATACTAAATTGACTTGCTCTACATTCTGTGATACTTGTGTGTTAGGTAAACAAACTAGAATGAGCTTTCCTGTGTCCCCCTCCCCCAATGTGCCCTCTACTAAGTGTATCCTTGAATATATGCATGCTGATGTGTGGGGTCCTTCCCCTGAACCCACCCAAGGTGGAAATAGGTACTTTCTTTCTGTGATTGATGATTTTTCCAGAAAAGTGTGGGTGTTTCTAATGAAAAATAAATCTGATGTGTTTGCAAAATTTAAAGAGTTTAAGAACTTAATTGAAAATCAAACTGGTTTGAAAATTAAAACTCTTAGGACAGACAATGGTCTTGAATTTTGTAATGCTAATATGAATGATTTATGTGCTGAGGCTGGTATTAGAAGACATAGGACAGTACCCTATACCCCACAACAAAATGGAGTGGCTGAGAGAATGAATAGGACTTTATTAGAAAGAGTTAGGTGTTTGCTTGCTTCTTCTGGTCTAAGTAAAAGATTTTGGGGTGAAGCTGTGTTAACTGCAACTTATCTGATAAATAGGTCTCCCTCTGTGCCCCTTAAGGGTAAGTGCTCTGAACATGTGTTTTCTGGAAAACCTATTGACTTGACTAATTTGAGAATTTTTGGTTGTTCTGCTTTGGTCCTCCACTCTGGAGATAAATTGGAACCTAGGTCTAAGAAATGTGTGTTTCTTGGTTATCCTGAAGGTACTAAAGGCTATAGGCTGTGGCTTAGGTGTGACCCTGGTTTTAAAACTATCACTAGTAGAGATGTTGTGTTTAATGAATCTGAATTTCCATGTTTGCCTGTGAGTCAGTCCAATGTGGATGTCCAAAATGAGGTGGAGCTTGCTCCTGTAACTGATTCTGTGAATGAACATGATCCTAGTGTTTTGCCTGATTTGCCTGATCCTTATATGCATGATTCTGATCCTGCTTGTGTGCCTGAATCTGTGAACTTGCCTATACCTCCTGTGTTAGACCCTAATGGACCTGTACCTGATGTATCAGGCCATTCTTTGCCAGCTAATTCTCAAACTGTCAACCCTAATGATTATAATAATTCCCCCATGCATGATAATGAAAATGCTTCTATGCCTAATGATTACCAACTTGCTAGAGATAGGGTTAGGAGAAACCCTAGGGCTCCTGCTAGGCTAAATGATTTTCAGTTAGGTGCTTTTGCCTTTAACATGCATGATGTGATTGACAACTCTGAACCTAAATGCTATGTGGATGCTTTAAAATCTGAAAATTCCAAAAACTGGCTCTCTGCCATGAATGAAGAAATGAACTCTTTATTGAAAAATGGAACTTGGACTTTGGTCCCTAAACCCTCTAAGTGTTCTGTTGTGGACTGTAAATGGCTTTTCAAAGTTAAACAAGAGGGTAATGATATCAGATACAAAGCTAGGTTAGTTGCCAAAGGTTTTTCTCAAAAAGAAGGAATTGATTATAATGAAATATTTGCTCCTCTTGTGAAGTTTACTACTGTGAGAATAATGCTTGCTTTGTGTGCTCATTATGATTGGGAACTGAAACAAATGGATGTTAAAACTGCCTTTTTACATGGTGACTTAGAAGAACAAATTTTTATGAAACAACCAGAGGGTTTTGTTGATAAAACTAAATCTGAACATGTTTGTCTTTTGAAAAAATCTCTTTATGGTTTGAAACAGTCACCTAGACAATGGAATAAAAAGTTTGATGAATTCATGATTTCTCAAAAATTTAGCAGAAGTTCTTATGATCCTTGTTTGTATTATTTGAAATCTGCCATACCTGTTTTTCTTGGGCTTTATGTGGATGATATGTTAATCCTTTCTCCTAATTTGAACTCTGTGAAATCTGTTCAACATAGTTTAAGTACTAAGTTTGAAATGAAAGATTTAGGAGATGCTAAGAAAATTTTAGGTATGAATATTGTGAGAAATAGAACTGAAGGTTACATTCATCTTAATCAAACTGCCTATGTGGATAAACTGTTAGAAAGATTCTCCATGCTAGGTTGCAAATCTGTTTTTGTTCCCCTTGCTTCTCACTTTGTGTTGTCTAAGGACCAGTGTCCAAAGACTGATTCTGAAATTGCTTCTATGGTTAATGTGCCTTATGCTTGTGCTGTGGAGTCTGTGATGTACTTGATGGTGTCTACTAGACCTGATATAGCCTATAGTGTTAGCTGTTTGAGTAGGTACATGGCTAACCCTGGACAGCCTCATTGGGAAGCCATGAAATGGCTGTTCAGGTACTTGTCTAGTACTAGAAGCTTTGGCCTGAGATTCACTAAATCAAAGGCTGGAGTTATTCTGAGTGGTTATGTGGATTCTAATTATGCTAATGATAGGGACTCTAGAAAATCCTCTACCTCATATGTTTTCACTGTGTGTGGTGGCTGTGTTAGTTGGAAATCTCAGTTGTAAAATGTTGTTGCCCTTTCTACTACTGAATCTGAGTATATTGCTATAACTGATTCCTTCAAGGAAGCTATTTGGTTGAAAGGTCTGTTATCTGAGATTAAAATGCTAAGTGGTAGTGTCTCTGTGTTTTCTGATTCCCAATCTGGCATACAGTTGTGTAAGAATCCTGTTTTTCATGATAGAACTAAACATATAGATGTTAGATATCATTTCATTAGAGAACTTGTTGAAACTGGTTACATTTTACTTGAAAAGATATCCACTCATCATAACCCCTCTGATATGGGGACTAAATCACTGCCTTTGGAAAAATTTCTCTTTTGTCTGAAATTTCTGCATTTTGATGCCTGTGATTAGTTGCTCCTGTTTGTTACTACTTGCTCTATGCTCTGTGTTCTTTGTTGGAGTTCTGACCCTAGGTTATTACCTCATTTACTTCTTACTGTGTGTGAGATGCGTTTCTATTTGAAACTGTATGTTATGTGTACTCTGAATGCCTCAGGTAGGGCTGAGGAGTCACAGTAACTTTTTGTTACTTTGTGTAACTTGCCCTGTACACTTAGGTGTGCAGGGCTAAGGCTATGATGAAACTGAGTTGACTGTGTTTGCATGTGTGTGGCTTATAACCAGCATGTAATGTCTTTATGAACTGTTTGAGCAGGGGAAATCTGTGTGTTGCCAACAAGGTGGAGAATGTTGTAATTGTGTGTTGGCCCAAATTTATTTGGTGCTGGCCCAATTGCATATTTACAGCCCAGCCCAACAGCCCATGATGCGTAGCCCACTTACAACACTTATGTTTGGCCAATGATTCAGCCCAGCCCACTACTTAACCTAGTTAACCTAATCCTGGCCATTGATCTATGTTTGGTATGATGTGGTCTGATCTGGACCGTTGCCTCTCCTATTTGTGACCTGATACACACCCACCCGTACTCACTTCACTCCTTGCCTACTGTGTGTAAACCCTACCTTCACTGTGTGCGATTTCTGATCCCCTTCACCTTCTTCACCTTCTGTGGTGTTCTGTGGTGTTGATCTGTGAGATCCTGTGTGAGCCGAGGGTTGTGAGTGAGTGTGTGTGTGGATTGTGCTCTGGGTGTTGTTGGCTGGGCTTCAGGCGGTTCTTCCCTTGTTTGGTGGTGCTGGCGACCTCTGTTGTGACTGCAGTTCCTCAATCCTGAGCCGAAAAGCTCAAATCTCTTCTTCTTCTCTTTCTTATAAATATATATACATATATTTTGGTTTTATTCCGCTGCATGTGCCCTTGTATTCCATTCAAGCCCATAACCTGTAATACAGACCGGTTCTCTTCTGAGATCCGCTGACTGTTGTGCTTTGGGAGCTTGCTCTGGTTTTAGGGCTGAAACAGATCTGACTTGTTCTGTTTGTTTGTGTATTTACAGGTGTCCGAGGCTCGCCGTTGAAGCGCGGAGCTACTAACAAAGCCCTTTTATCAGAACCGAACACTGCATGCTTTCATCATAACTGAATCAGGAAATGACGTCTCAATATTGTACTATTCCATAAAACACAAAAGGCAATGCATTTTATAGTTGAATAATTATAATACTATGTAGTAAAAGAAAAAAAATAAAAATGAAATCGAGAGTAAACGAGCGCTAGCTAGGCATTAATTAGTTCCCGACCCAAGGCAGCGACTGAAGATACTTAACTTCCGTTTCACTGAGTTGAAAAGATGCAGCGAGAAGATTCGGCAACACGGGAGGATCCGATCCAAATACGGCCTTCGACACCGACACAGCTCCAGGGTTTTGGCTGCTTTGGCTCACATACACAATCGCGGGCTCGTCTCGGATATTGTATTGAAAATGGACGAGGCCCTTTGGGAAACAAAAAACGTCCCCAGGGCCCAAGATCTTCGCGTAGAGCTTGTTCTTGTCGTTAGGGTTTGGAGGGTTCGACGTTATGAACCCTACGTACAACGAGCCTTGCTCTACGTATAGAATCTCGGAAGCACGAGGATGGACGTGGGGCGGGTTAGACCCGTAAGGAGCAAAGTCCAAACGGGTCCTAGAGATGCCTAGAGTGTTCAGCCCGGGAAGATCACTCACGAAGACGCTAGTGCCTTTGGATCCGAAAGGGCTCGTTATGATTCCGGGCTTGTTCAGCCCGGAAAAGAAGAAGTCGTCCGAGGTCACGGTTTTCGGGTCTTTACAAAATCTTCCGTTCACGAATACTGCAAAAGAATTAACCAATGCATTGAACCATTAGTTCGATGATCAAAGGAAGATTAATAAAAAACAAGAAACCGGAAAATAAGAGATATTATTATAAATTGATTACCACCGACGTCAGCCTTGGAGTCGTTGACAGCGACACAGAAGTCTTGCAGAGGGTCGGGGTCATAGGCATCCACAGTCGAGATCATCACGACGGAAACAAGGCCGGTGATGATGATGATGATCGTTAACATGGAACGAGTCGACGACATGATTTATATTCTTGTGTAGCTAATTAAACAATTTGGGGTATTTAATTATATATAGTTGATAGACCCAAAACAATGGGAGTACTACTGGACATCATCACTGAATTAGGCCAAAAGTTTGTTGTTAAATTATGGTGAAATTAAATTTTCATATTCTTAAAAAAGTATTTGCTTCAAATTCAAATAATTAATTTGTTTCTTCCTGTAATTACAATTACTTAATTAATTAATTAGCGTGATTTCTACTAATTGTGTTGGTGGCAAAACTGAAATGCACTACTCCGGCTGATTCTTCAACACATTAATTGTTTTCAAACGGTAAACTAGTACAGTAGTAGTATAATTTTACTTCTACTACTGTTTCAGTCTGTTTGTCATTTTAGTTTTTAACTTTAGTCTACTTAATTTTTCAATTCAAAAGAAAGATATTTTACATTTTGAAGAATGTGGAATTAAACTGAATTAAATTGATTTTTTTATAAAAATAATAATAATATTTATAATCGATCGTTAAATATTTTTTAAAATTATCAATAATATTTTGAGATTAACTAAATTGTATATTTAAGATTATTGATTAAAATTATTTATTATTTAATTTATTTTGACTAACTTAATCGGGTTGATGATCATTAACTGAATGAGTCGATTTGTTCTAATTAATTCAAATTGACTGGAATTAAATTCAAATTCAAAATAAGAGAGGGTTAATCTTTTTTGAATCATATACATATATGATCAGAAAATCACGTTATTTATTACTCACGGATCATACACACAAACCAATTAAAAAAACACACTTTATTTATTATAATTTGACGGCCGGTCGGATAACTAGGTATACCCGGTCCATTCCTTGGACTGGAGATCTAGAATCTTCGTCTTGTTAAGCTGGAAAGATGTAGCCAGAAGATCAGGGTTCACCGGAGGATCCGATCCGAATACGGTTGTTGCTATGGTCACCACTCCCGCGTTCTGACTGCCCTGTGTCGAAAACGCAACTGCGTCTTCTCCTCCGAGGTTGTAATGGAAGTGAACGAGACCTCTCGGGAAACAGTAAACGTCTCCCGGGCCCAGAATCTTTGCGTAAAGCTTGTTGCTGTCGTTAGGGTCCGGAGGGTTCGAAGTTATGAACCCAGCGTAGAGCTTGCCTTTTATCACGTGCAGAATCTCAGCGGATCGAGGATGCACGTGTGGCGGCCGGAAGCCAGCCGGAGCATAGTCGATACGGGAAATGGCGATGCCGAGAGTGTTCAGCCCGCGTAGCTGCTCCACGTTGACACGTGTCACTTTGCTTCTGGTGGGGCCCGTTTTGTATTCGTCGTCGGCCTTAACGAGCCCGGAAAAGAAGAAGTCGTCCGGAGTCACGGTTTTTGGGTCCTTGCAAAATCTTCCGTTCACGAATACTGCATGCACGAGAACCTATGTGTTAAGTCGAGCTAGATAGATATAAACTTGCATATGTACAGTAGTTGTTTATTATTACCACCACCGGACATGGAGTCGTTGACAGCAACGCAGAAGTCTTGTAAAGGGTCGGGATCATAGGCATTCACAGTCGAGATCATGAAGACCGAAAGAAGGGCGATGATGATGATCGTTAACATGGAACGAGGACTCGACGACGAGGACGAAGACATGATTGTTTATGTGCTACACAAAACAAAACTGGGTATTTAATTTATAGCTAGCAAGCTGAGACTCAAAATAATGGTTGCTGTGAAATTAGGCCAAAAGGTTGTTGCTCAATTCTGTTCTCTAACAAACTATTTTCTTCAAATTCAATTTTTTGTCTCTTAAAGGAAAGGGTATTGCGGTATATTTAATTTGTATTATTTCAAATACTGGAGTATTATGGAGTATTATAATCAGCAATCCACCCCCACAAAATTTAAATTTCCTTCAAGAGAAGCATTCACAAAGTGACAAACCAATATAATGCAAAATGACATGTATTTATTTTTCAATAGTACTCCTATATGTTTTGATATATTTGTTTTATTGATTTATAAAACAATTAAAATTCACATAAAATAAGAATAAAAAAGGTTTTTTCATGACAAAAATGAAAATAAAATAATTTATATTTTATTATAACTAAAAATTAATTTTGCCACCAAATATTTTAAATTAATTATATTTTTGATTATATATATATTGAATTGATTTGAAATTTCAATTTCAAACATAATTTATTAAATAAATTAAATAATACTCATTTTTATTCAATTTAAAATAATATTTTGACCTTTTAAAATTTTCAAAAATAGAATTATTTTAGTATTTTTCAAGACAAATTATATAAATAAAAATTAAATCATTGTTAAATATTATGATGCAGTGAAAACATATTACACCAACTACTACTTTAATTGAGAGAATGATTGATATTTTTATATTTTGTATTAATTAATTTGAGTGAAAAAATAAGAATGATATTTATATTAAATAAGTTAGCATACAACAAGATCATCCCGATCTCATCTCTTATGAAAAATAAGTCAATGCATGCTTTATTGTTCAATAATAATGAAAATACAAAATACATATAAAATCTTCAATATATTCAAATCATGGATACTTTGTCGATGTTTAGGGTGGTAACTAGGAATGCATACCAACCCTAAAGATACCTTATCCATTCCTTGGACAAAAGATCTCTGATTTCTGTATTGTTGAGCTGGAACGACGTGGCCAGAAGATCAGGCAAAACCGGAGGATCCGACCCGAATATGGCCCTCGATACGGTCGTCCCTCCCGGGTTTTGGCTGCTGAAACTCGAAAATGCAATCGCGGGTTCGTCTCCGATATTGGAATGGAAGTGAACGAGACCCTTCGGGAAGCAATAAACGTCTCCGGGCCCCAAGATCTTTGCGTACAGCTTGTTGCTTTCGTTAGGGTTAGGAGGGTTCGATGTTATAAACCCGGCGTAGATTTTTCCCTTTATCACGTGCAGGATTTCAGAACCGAGGGAATGCACGTGGGGTGGTCGGACGCCTTTCGGAGCATAGTCGACGCGGGAAATAGCAACGCCTAGCGTGTTTAGACCGCGTAGTTGCTCCACATAAACACGAGTGATTCTGCTTCCGGTAGGGTTGTTCGAAATGTTTCGAGCATTGTTGAGACCCGAGTAATAGAAGTCGTCTGCGGTCACGGTTTCAGGATCTTTACAAAATCTTCCGTTCACAAATACTGCACAATCGAGAATAATAATTAGATAATATAAACTTATTGGAATGAGATGTTAAATATATTATTACAACCGTTGGACTCGGAGTTGTTGACAGCAACACAGAAGTCTTGTAAAGGGTCGGGATCAGTGGCATCCGCTGTTAAGACGAAGACCGAAAGAAGGGCGATGATCGTTAAAATGGAACGAGTCGAGGACATGATGATCTTATTGATTTTATAGTATTCTCGTTAGTAGTAGTAGTTGTTTTGCTTGCATTGTGCAGGTAAACCAATTGTGGGGTATTTATAATTGACATCTACTAGTATTTGATACTGTAGTATTTTACTACTGTATCACATTATCCATCAGTCAAAACTTACATTTGACTGTTGGGAAATTAGGCCAAAAAGTTTGTTGTTATATCCTGGTGAAATCAACTTTTCATATTCTTAAAAATATATTTTCTTCAAGTTCAATTTTTTTTCTAAAATATTATAATTACAGTTAACATATATAGTACTCACTCTTTCTCAAATTAATGGTCACACATTTTTATAATTTATAAAAAGAATGTGACCACTGGTAAAACACCGCCTTGGTTTCAGTGATAATTTGCGCGTAGATTATTAGGTTTTGTATAGATCTCATCTATACCCCAATAGTTGAAGTTTACATATTTTACAAGCATGAAAAGGTGCTGAAGAAGAAATCATGCATAACACGTAAAATCCTAAACATGGATCTAGTGCGCACGAAGAGGTAAGAACAATTATTGAGTTAGTTCAAGAATCGTGTACCTTGTGATTCTTCTTATGTAGTCGATGCCCGGACGTAGATGGATCAGCCGCGAAAGTACTCGGCCTCAATTCGTTGCACGAACTCTCCTTGATCCTTGAAACGACGTGAACTTGGACTTGGAACAAACCCCGCTCGATTCCTTCGGCCTCTCCACGAAATTCTCTCACGAATATATGATGATGTCGTAATATATTTCGTGGCCTTAGGTCCCTTTATATAGGGGAAAAATCCATAGGGTTATCTAATAGGCGTAGGAGTCCAAAATAGGAAAATTCTGAAAAATTACCAAAAATTCACGATCTGGCGCAGCGCGGCGCGCTACTGCAGGTCGAAACCTCAGAGCGCGGCGCGCCCGCTTTTTATTGAAAATCCAGCGCGGCGCGCTAGCTGCGCCCAACGCGCTCGTTTTTCCAGCGTGCTTGTCGTTTCACCCCGGTTCTCAACCGAAGTTTGTACACTCCAAGTATACATGATCAAAAGGGCCGTGTGACTCATTTGGCATGATCATCTAGTGTTAAGTTCGTGTTCTCGACAAGACACATAACACCGATTAATCGATCCATCTACATAGAACGCACTATATAACTTATCTCGGTGCAACACTCGTGGAATGAAGGGCACAAATCCAACATAGATGTAGTATTACTTGGCTTGATTTCTACTTGGGTTGGTGTATAATTAAATGTCATGAAGAAGAATCTCAGAAAGTCATTGATGAATTTCACACAAATTCAAAACAGGATGATAAAAAGGGGAAAAAATAGGAGCGCCAAAAAACAATTTTAATTTCACTTTTAATGAATTACAAAAGTGCTCCAGCAACATATTACCACTAAAACTAATATTGCAATTAAGCCCCTCAGGACATCTTTATTTACAAAAGAGTAATAAACAAATATAAAAGCTGTTGCGGACGCGTCACGTAGGCCAAGGCTCCCTGCTGCATGCGTTTCATTATAAATTCACAAATTTCATCAAATTATATTTATTTATTTTCGGTGACAAAAATATGTTACCTAGCTGGGCCCACACGTGACGCCTTCGATATCAACATCCGAGCAACCCGATCCTATTGATATGCATGCAGTCGTCCCCTGTTTCGATCGATCGATTAAATTTCTTGAATTTATTTGATCGTTCGTCAGAATTTTATTTGGCTTTAACGAGTTATATATCACGACGGATTTGGTGTTCAGGGTGTGGATCCCGTCGGTGTTGGGGCGGAGATCGACAGCTTGTCGATGAGCACGCCTTCGCAGTCGTCGAATTTCACGTTGACTTGTGGAGTTGTAGGCTGTTCTGAATTCGCAAACCAACCAAATTCGACTAATCCACTGCCATTATTAATTAAACTGGAAAAAAAATTAAAAATATTTATTAAACTGATTTTAGTTTAATTAAATTGATTTTAGTTACCCTTTAATTTTAGAGAAATTTTGGATAAAAGAGATTTTTTAAAGTTTTGTTAAAATTAAATAACAATTTTTTTTGTAATTAAAAATAAGAGCACTTTACTTAAAGTTCACACAATTAGTTCGAATTATTGCGAAGGCAAAATTATCAAAATCGTACATGACCACGGAACATCAGCCGAGAATTTACGCAGAGTGTTTGGAATCGAAATTAATTAATTTTGATTTTGACTAATTTTGACTTTCTTAGGTGGAATATTTATTTTGGAAATATTTATTATTGGGATGAGAATCCAAGATTCAAGATTTACAAGATAGGTACAAGATCTTCTAGTTATGGAAGGAGTCTTTTTACCATAGAAGACTTATTACTTGGAGGAGAAGACTAGTACCTTATAAATAGAAGACTCGCGTGATTGAAGAAAGAGGAAGCTGGAGCGCCATATTTTTAGAGAGAAAAATATTTTCAGCACACGTTTTATTTTTTACTTATTTATACGAGTATTAACTATTCAATCTCGTGATTGTTTAGTCTTTATTTATTTTTTTCAGATTATTTTGTATTCACGATTATATTGAAAGTTTATTGCTTTTGAAGCAGCTTGGTAGGTTGTATTGATTAATAAAACTTACGAAGATTATATCCTTGTTCTCTACGTTTTCCAGTTGCTGTACTTTTTACTATTTCCGCTGCATAACTGAATCTGCTGTTCTGTGACAGCAGTACTCAATCTATTGTTCTCTGGACAGCAGAACTTAAATTCGTTACAGTGACTGACTTTTCTGTTTTCAGCACGTGGACTGCGAGTCGACCTCTTTTTCAATTGGTATCAGAGCGGGTCACTTGACATACGAAGTGAGATCCGTGGAGTCGACTCAACATGAATTCAAGTTACCATATTCGTACTATTGTACTTGACGGATCCAACTACTCTCAATGGAAGGTACGTACTCGTTTAAAAATTAAGTCTATTAACTCACGTGCTTGGGATGTAGTTGAAGACGGATGGGAACATCCAATGCATGATAACCGAGGAGACCAAGTTCGCAAGCCTTCAAAACTATGGACGAGGGATGAACGAGAAGCTGCTTCTGCTAATGAAAGTGCGTTGAATGAACTCTTCAGTTCAGTTGACACACAGATGTTCAGACTGATCAAGAACTTCAAATCAGCAAAGGAGGCTTGGGACACGTTGCAGAACCACTGTGAAGGAAACAAATCCGTGAGACAGTCTCGACTGAAAGTTCTCACAACTAAGTTCGAGAATATCAGAATGGGAGAAGACGAAACTGCAACAAGTTACTTCAAGGCGATGTACGACATTGCCAATGAATGTGCTGAACTGGAAGAACCAATTTTGAACAAAACTCTTGTGTCCAAAGCTCTTCGGACATTGTCATCAATGTTCCTTGACCAGGTAAAAATTATCGAAAGTACTAAAGTTGCAGGTGACATCGAGTTTTCTGAGTTGGTGAGCAAGATCAAGTCATATGAAATGACAGTACTAGAACGAGATAGAGACTCAAAAGTTTCAGGACCTCCCTTAAACGTTACAGTACTAAGACAGAATGTTGAGTCCACAGGTGTCTCAACACATTCAGGAGGTTCCAAGTCATCAAGTCAGGAGACTGAAGAGGAAGATGAAGATGATGATGATGATGCAGAGTTGCTGGAGCTAATGAACTCAAAAACTGATAACAAACTTGATCTGTTGACTAGACAGATGACTTATTTGTTTAAAAAGCAGTTACAGGACCGACGAAATCAAAAGAGACAAATGCAAGAAGAAAGCCTACAACGAAGTTCATACCCTCAGCAGACGACTCCTAAAGGATCTAGACGTTCACTCAGCATCTCAGGTCAGAACAGTCACCCAACCATCAAGTGCAGAGCATGTAAAGGCTTTGGTCACATTGCCAACGAGTGTCCCAACACATTGCGCAAGCATGGGAAACCCGTGAGTTTCATAACGTTTAGTGATGGTGAAGCATCATCTGATGAAGAACTGTTCAGTCCTACGACTGCAGACAGTGCATTGAGTGCGCATGTTGGTGAGAGAACACTGTCCGATGTTGAATGGTCTGATGACTCAACAATATCAGAAACTTATGTCAGGTATGATGATGATTACTCAAAACTATTTTGCTTAAATGCTGCTTGTGATGAATCAGGTGATGAAAAAGAAATTTCTCAAGATGAGACAATTCATATTCTTTTTGAACTCAAAGAATTGCATGATAGTCTTCGAGAAAGGTATAAAAAGCAATGTAAGAATTTTCTATTGCTTCGGTCTGAGAACACATCACAAAAAGAAACTCTATCAAGACTTGAAAGCATGCTGACAAAAAGAGATTTTGAGTTGACAAAGAAGGATCAAGAACTGAACAAGACTAAAAACAAGTTGGAGGAAGCAAATGCAACATTCAAGAAGATGAACAAAGGTAAAACCACTCTTGATGAATTGTTAGTTATGGGACATGATGATAAATGTGGTTTAGGTTATCAAAAATATGATAATGAAGTACACAATCAAAACCTTTCAAATGTTGTTCTTTCAAAAGTTGTCTCAGCAAGTGGAAAACCTTTTGTAAAAGCTGGTACTAGTACTTCGTCTGACATAACTAGTCCTAGTACTTCTGAACTTGTTACTGAACATCAAGTTGTTACTGTTGTCTCAGCAAATGAAAAATCTTTTGTAAAGGCTGTTACTAGTACTTTGACTAACATAACTAGTCCCAATACTTCTGAACTTGTTACTAAACGTCAAGTTGTTACTGAAAAACAACAAGTTGGTACTAATCAAACCATAAAGAAAAAAGAAGTGTATTTGTCATTACTGCTTTGTACCAGGACATATTAAGCCATATTGCAGGATAAGAATGAGAGACAACATGCAAAGATTTGTGAACAAATCTGGTTCCGTTACCAAAACTGCAATGAGTACAGGAAATGCCAACAAAACCTCAAACCCAGTTCAGAGACCAGAAGTTGTTTGGGTACCGAAGTCCTAAATTTTGTGTAATAGTGCACTGACAGTATCAAACTCAAAGTTTGCAGGTGCATGGTACTTTGACAGTGGTTGTTCCAGTCACATGACTGGTAACAAAAATTGTTTAGTGGACTACACTCCTTACAACGGAGGTTATGTGACTTACGGTAGTGGTGTTAAGGGTAAGATTGTTGGTAAAGGAGTTTTGAATGTTCATGGTTTACCTAACTTGACTAATGTATTTCATGTCAAAGGACTAAAATCAAATCTTATAAGTGTCGGTCAACTTTGTCAAAATGGTTTAAATGTGAAGTTCAACAAAGAGTCTTGTGAAGTGTTTGATGAAGATTCTAAGTGTGTTATGAAAGGTGTTAGGTCATTGAATAATTGTTATTATGCTGGAAACACCATGTCTACTATTTTGCAGGTAGTTGATACTACAGTTGTAGAAACTGTTCCAGTACCAGTACCTGTTGCAAAACAAGTTCCAAAACCTGTTGCGAGACTTGTTCCAGAACATGTTCCAGAACTAGCTGATGACGCACCTAATGCAGTACATGACGCTTCATATGAAGACTCAACTGATGATGAACCAAAATCATCGTCTCAAGAATTCGATGCTACTGATGGTCACTCAACTGCAGATTTTGTGTGTGGAGATAACCTGAAAGGAAAACAAGTTCGAGTACCACACACTGTAGACTCAACCACGAAGACAATGATGTGTATTACTGAAAATCTCACAAGACATGAAGGTGGTCCAAATTGATATAATGTTGCAAGTAATTAACTTGTATGTCTTGTCACTTGACTCTTTAAAATACAATAATTGATATCAATATTATATCAAGTTACTCATAAATCAATAAAGTGCAAACACTATATATGCCCACTTGGTTTTGCATATTTTTTCGATTTGAGATAGCAACTCCCTTTATTAATTTCCTTCTCTTTTTCTCATTATTTTTTATTATTTTTAACAATTAATTTCTCATTCATTTTAACTCCGATTCGAGCAAATGAAATATCGATTCGAAGCTCTCTTCTATCTCTATATTTTTCAACAAATCTTTGGTTGGATAGACTAAACTATATGAAATGTAGTTACCAATATTTTTAAGTTTTTATTTTCCAACAACAAACGAGACATCACACTTATGATCATCATACATATGATGGATGATTCATATACTTATTATTGTAAACGTATAAAACACAGTAGTCGAACGAGAGTGCGTGCGTGCCCGTTTCATCAGTTGTTATCAGACCAGAACTGGGCTTGGAGATACTTGACAACATTCGCATCGACCTGAAAGGCCCTCGTCAGGACATCAACGGGGATCGAAGGGTTAGAACCGAACACCGCATTCGCTATGGTGATCACTCCCGGATTCTGGCTGCTGAGTCCGGCGAAAGCCACCGCGTTTGTCTTTCCGGTGTTGAACTGGAAATGGACGAGACCTTCCGGAAACACGAAAACATCCCCTGCACGCAGCGTCTTCGCGAAGAGTTTGTTCCTCTGGTTCGCGTTAGCGGGGTTGGAAGTGACGAAGCCGACGTACAGAGTACCCTGCACCACGACGAGGACCTCGGTGGCTCGAGGGTGCGTGTGGGGCGGGTTGAGCCCGCGTGGAGCGTAGTCAACTCTGACTAATGAGATTCCGAGCGTGTTGAGCCCCGGAATTTGGTTGACGTTGACCGGAGTGACCCTTGACCCGACGAGGTTCGACGTGTTTCCGGGCTTGTCGAGGCCCGAGAAGAAGAAGTCGTCTGGTGAGACAGTGTTCGGGTCCTTGCATATCCTCCCGTTCACAAACACTGAAACAAACGAGATTTTTAATCGTTGCGTATTATATAACTTATATATATGTACACATGCACTTACCAGAGGCCTTGGAATCGTTAACTGCGACGCAGAAATCCTGAAGGGGGCTCGGATCAGAAGCACGGGATGGGGAAAACCCGAAACCCAAAAGAGCAATGACAGTTAAAATCAATAGATTAGACATATCTTGTTTTTGTGTAGATATAGAATGAGTTTAATTAATTTCTCAATTGTGATGAGTGTATATGTTGTTGAGTATTGCCTATTTATACTAATTAATTAACACAGAAAGTATGGAATGAATTGATAATCATGATAATTAAATAGTAACATATTGCTGAGTCTTGAATGATGTATAGATTTGTTCAAGAAGTGTTCTTCAGCTGATGTAAATACAACGCACGCGTAAACAGAATTAATCCGCCGACGTAAAATCAATATAGAGTCTTTTGACAAAAGGTCGGTCTTGTTTCGGGTGAGTTCACGGGGTTTTGATGTCACGAACCCGACTTACAGAGTGCCCTGCACGCCCCGTCGTTGGGATTTCTTCTGGTAAACTTATTGCCAAGTCTTCCACCATGACACAATTGATCAAGAATATAATTCTTCTTTAGCTGATGTAAAACAAGTACTAGTATATGTTAATAATAATAATTCTTCACCTAAAGCTTTGACATTATTTTTAACCTCATAGAAATAGTCCAATTTTCTTTGTTTATATAAGTAAATTAAAATGAATTTTGACAGATTAAACCAAGGTGGGCAGGTGAGAAAAAAAAAAAATGGTAAATGACCATTTCCAATTTTTCCATGCATGATAAATATATAAATAAATAAATTAATTAATTTAGTGATTGGTAAGAGACTTTTCTTCATAACAATTGTATTTGGTAAAATTGGTGCATATAAATAGGTAACATATTTCATGCTAACTTCATCTCACACACAATTAAGTAAAGTAAAAATGAAGAGTATTATGTTCCTCGCAGCAATTACTATCATCGCGTCTCTTGCTTCGTTCGCATACGCGTCAGATCCAAGCCCTCTCTAAGACTTCTGCGTCGCTGTCAACGATTCCGAAGCAGCGGAATTCACTACTAAAGATGTCATAACCTTTGATTTATTATTAATTTCGAATATACATGTATTGACTAACATATGTTTACGCATTTAGTTTTCGTGAATGGGAAGATATGCAAGAACCCAAACATGGTTGTGGCCGATGATTTCTTTTTTCGCGGTCTGAACAACGCGGGCAACACGTCGAACCCGCTCGGATCGAGGGTCAGCCCGGTCAACGTGAACCAGCTGCCCGGGCTCAACACGCTCGGCATCTCATTGGTCCGTATCGACTACGGCCCGTACGGGCTCAACCCGCTCCACACGCACCCTCGAGCCACCGAGGTTCTCGTGGTGGTCGAGGGAACTCTGTACGTCGGGTTCGTGACTTCTAACCCCGCGAACGCGAACCAGAGGAACAAGCTCTTTTCAAAGACATTGTACGCAGGGGATGTTTTCGTGTTTCCGGCAGGTCTCATCCATTTCCAGTTCAACACCGGGAAAACGAACGCGGTTGCTTTTGCCGGGCTGAGCAGCCAGAACCCGGGAGTCATAACCGTTGCAAACGCGGTTTTCGGTTCGGATCGTCCGATCGATTCGGATGTTTTGACCAGGGCGTTCCAGGTGGATAAGAACGTGATTGACTACCTTCAAGATCAATTTTGGATGGATAACAACTAAGTGATTATCATATATATATGGATCATGGATGATTAAGTTATGCTGTTTCTTGGTTGTCTAAATAAAGAAGCATAACTATGTAACAAAGTATTGTCATAAAAATTCTCATAGTATGGTTGTCTGTTTTGCGAGGGGAGGGTTTGATCCCTAAAACTTCATGGTTTGTCTGGTACGTACGTTTCGTCTCTTATTAATATACTTTTTTTTCGTCTCTTAAATATGTATGTGTTTGCCTTGAGTAATAATAATTTGATTTTTTATGTGTTAAAAATTAAATAAAATAAAGTATAATTACATAAAAATTTTAGAAAAAAGTGATTTTTTCTGTATTGAATAATTCTCCTTCTATCCTTAATAACAAATATTTTATGCTCCAGAGACATAATTGAATAGTAAAGTTTGTGTTGATGTAAGTTCAATTTTTAATCAACAAAAGTTTCGAAATGAATTTTTTTTTATTGAAATATTATCAAAATTTGTAATGACCAATTAAACGCCAGAGGCAGTCACTACTAGAATCTGCTTAATACCCGATATCTGTATCCGTATTAGATATCAGTTAGTAGAAATCCGACCGATGTGGTTTAACACTAGCACATCAGTCAATACTCGATACAAAATCCAGCGAAAATAGCCGATATCTGAAGTACCGCTTTAACATCAGTTGTTTGTTCAAAAACCGATTTCCAAAAACTCTTTAATATCACTTAGAGTTTTAAAACTGATTTCCCTTAAACTCTTTAGTATCATTTAAAGTATTAAAACCGATTTCTAGTATATACATAAAACATCATAATATTTCCAATAGCCGATGTCTTATATATATTAATACATTTTTTTTGTTCGATAAGGACGATATCTAAAACATAAAAATTGCACCAAACGTAATGTTAAAAACATTAAATATCTCTTATATTAAATATCCAAAACGTCGAAATAAACAAATCCAAAACTCGTTACAATTATCTTTTCAATCTTAGTCAAACATCTACGACAATACGTCCAAAATAAAATAAATGTTCTAACATGAAATTTCATTTTTCTTCATTTTTTTCCAAATGCTTTCTCAAAATGATCCATGCTCCAACAAACCACAGCACCACCTGAAACAATAATCCACTTAAGATTTCATTCCACATCTGAAAGCACATGTATATTCTAGTAGTGGACTATCAGACGTTCTAGCAGGACCCGAGTGATTTGCTCCTGGATCATTTCCTGCTCAATGTAGAATGAAACAATAAAAAATAGGCTATAGTTTTATTTACAAATAGGGCTGGCAATTTGGCTTTAGTATCACCATGAGAAATTAAGGAGGAAAATTCCAAAAGAAGCCACACATACGCACCTGGTTTGATTCGGCGAAGAGGTAAAGGAGGATGAAAGAGAAATAATGTGTGTGGTAGTTGGGATAACGTAATTGGTTGGCAACAGCGTTGAGGAAAAGGTAGCGGCCCTCACAGTCCAGCTCCATTATCAATGCCCGGAATATGTCCAAGGCAGCATTAACAAGGAACGAAGTCATATTAGCCATTGACTGAGAATGAGATGGGGTTCTTGTTTGTAGCTGCTGAATAGCCTACACGAAAAATAAAATAATGAATAAAATATACCAGTGTAGAAGGTTATGCCAATTTCCAAATTATTATTGAGTCAAGTTCAAACAAAATAACAGTGCATTTAATCTGATAAAAAAAAACAACCATTAAAATTACAAGCTTGCCACTGATATTTGATTATGTTTTACCAAATTTCTGAATCAAAAAGTGGAGGAGATTTTATCAAAATAAAATACACACATCTCAAGGGTGTAATGGGGTACTTGTAATAGGCAACCACAGAGGTACGTAAATAGTTTTTGTAACTATCCTTAATTATTTTCAAAAACATCTATCTGCAAAAATTAATTGTGAAATTAAATATACCTGCCTCCCAACATAAAGTACGAGAGAGTTAATTAGAGGAACATTGTAACGGGTCCCAGCACGGGTCGAGTCAGTTGGAGAAAGCAGAAACTTCTGTTTCAATTCAGAGAGAAAATAGGACCATTGCTGCCTTGTCTATAAGAAAATCAGAATGACACAAATAGTTACAAAATGGAAAGTGCTAGTATATTTTTAGACCTGGATTTATTTCCCAACATATGGATTTTCTTCTAAGTTTTGAAACTGACTCAAAAAAAGACAGTATGTATTTGGGTTTTTCATTAATGCATTTTGTACCTTGAGATACTCATTTACATCATTCTTGATTTGCTTCACTTTAAGCGCTGCATCAACCTCAGAAAGGATTCTTGGCGACTGACTGATCTCCGCCAGCAAATCAATCTAAATCATATCAAATAAATTAATTAATTCCCAGGATTAAAATTTACAGAACCAAGAGATTTTAATCCACACATACCTTTAAGTTGGGAGTAGAAGGGTCTGGTAAGGGCACATGCATTTGGTAACGACAAATGCATTATATAAACACAGGAGAGGGAGATGAAATAAATTCCAATCAAACTTGTGTAAGATCATGCGCTATTTTAAGTCGAGCATCCAATTCAAACCTGAACCCTGAGATCTTGAGAGGCTGAATTGCATGGAAAGCGTTTGCACCTGAAAGGTCAAGTTGATCCATGATGAGAGAAATCCTAAAGTTCTAGGAGTAGAACTCAAAATGAACCTGTTGAGACCAAGTAACACAAAATAATAACCAAACTAAACCATGCCTGAAAATTAGCACCATCAAAAACTTGTTCCAATGAACACAAATCAAGCAGCCAATTAATAAACAACCTAAAATACGGTCTGGGGTTGAAGGTTGCCTTCTTCTCTTCGGCATCCTTAAGTATACACTTCACGGTCACAGCAAGAACCTTAAGGAAACACAGTAGAGTATATGAATGACCAAAATACACACATCAGAAGGATATGAAACTGTAAACAATGAACACGTATATGATCGAGTGAGTACCTTAGTAGATAGACATGGAGCTGCTGAGCGGCGAATCATAAATCAGCGGCAGATCGAAATCTTCTTCGACGTTGGTGGTGGTCGAAGAGAGACGTGCGGCGGTTCTGGGTGATCTGACTTGGGTCGTTGTCGGAGCGGGTGGTGTGAGGCGGTTCGGGACCGGAGCAGAGGCAAGGGGGCGCGGCGGTTGGAGGTTGGAGTGCGGGCTGTGGTCGGCCGGAGTAGAAACTTGAACACGGGCCTGGGCCGAAATCGATTTGGGGGAAAATTGGGTGTTTGATTTAGGGTATGAAATTGGGTGATTTTTGTGAGGGATCGTAGGTTACGAAGGGTGGAGAACAAGAATTTGAAGTTTAATTCAAACTTTCATGGTTATAATTAGATATTTTTTTGGAGAAATCGAAGGTTTCATGGGGCTAGGTTTGAGAAACGAGAGAATTGGGATGGGTGACCCTCTGAAAACACCATTTCAGAAAAATGCCCCTCCGCTTTATTTTCCTTTTTTTTATAATTAAAATAGAATAAAAATAAATCAAAAATCATATATAAGTTTTAAAAATTACGAATTAACCTACAACTTTATCTAATTTGCACATCAGTCCTTCCAGAATTTTAAACCCTAACCGGCTGTCCCTCTTCTCTTTTCTCATTACAGAAACACGATTTCAGCGACTCTGACGACGAAAAACGAACTCCGACCGGCGAAGAAACGAACTCCGGCATCTCGCGCACCCGTCCCTCTACTCAATTCAGGTAAGTACTCCTCCCTCTCTCATCCCGTCCCTCTCTCTCTTAGTTCGATTTCTAGGTTAAAAAAAAACAAATCGAAATGCAGTTCGATTCCGACGAGCCTCCTCCACTGACGATGTCTCACGCCGCTTCCTCATCCACTGGAAGGCAATCCAAAAGGCCTCGTCGGCCGTCCCAATCCCCGACCCACTCCGGCAGCGGCCGCGCTGAACCACGATCGAAGGCGGTACACGACCTTGCTCCGGGCGGTGGCTTGACTGAATCCGCAGCTCACGATGTCTTTCAGGTACACACCCTCGCAGCCTTCAACCTCGTTTCAATTCGCGTAGTGTGTAGTGCATCTGGGTTCGTTTCTGTGAAAATTGAATATGCAGGTCTGTGATTGACGCAGGGCGCAGCCTTCAGCTTGCGCCCTGCGTCAAATGGTGTATGTTGAGGTCGAATAGGCAGTGATTGACGCAGGGCGCAGCCTTCAGCTTGCGCCCTGCGTCAAATGTTGTTTGTAGGTCTGTGATTGACGCAGGGCGCAGCCTTCAGCTTGCGCCCTGCGTCACAGGTTGACACAGGGCACAACCTTCAGCTTGCGCCCTGCGTCAAATGCAGTCCATATTTTTTTTTTTTTTTTTTTTTTGCGTTTTTGTTCTTGTTCTGTACCAATGTTAGTGTCATTCTTTCATATTACAGTGCTTCCATTTGGACCATTCTTTCATATTACAGTGTCATTTTTTTTATTTTTTTATTTTTGTTCTTGTTCTGTGTTTTGCAGGAGGAGTATCGCGTTGTCTCGGCATCGGAGATCCGGGATATCCTGCCACAGCGCATATTCAGTGATGATGTGCTGGGTGGGAAGATAACCACTCGGCAAGGTTTCAAAGCGCTCCCCGAGATAGCCCAGAAACTGTTCTCGGTCTTCCCCGATTGCGCGAAGGAGTACCCTCAGCTGGGTAGTTTCTTGTACTTAGATGGGAAAGGAGTCGTGCCCAATGCAGCCATTCATCAGTTGATGGCTCGAGTGAGCAGTTTTCCGACGCCGGAGGAGCACTACAGGTATGAAGCCATGATTTATGCATATAATTTAATTATCAATAATAATTATTCAGTTTTACAATCATTTTTTCTGACTATCTCATAATAGGTTGTTCGTAGTGAACGATATGGTTGCTCGACTGAGCGCAGTGGAGTTCAGTTTGGTAACCGGCCTGCACTTTTCTGACTCCCGCACTGCATTCGACCTGAACAAGAAGCAAGACCTGAAAAAGAAGGTCTTTCCCCAGTTTTACAAGAAGAAGAGTCAGGTGCCCATCAAGGAGGTGTATGAGACAGCCGAGGCTTTCTTAAGCCGCGAAGATGCCGAGGATCACCCCGTCGCGATCAACCTTGTATTTGTTTGGTTGATTGCAGCCCTGTTGGACCAGCCTAACAGACAGAAAATGGTCCCTGACGATCTGTTTGAGGTAATAAGTGAATGAAATTTACTTTATATTGTGTACTTAAATTTACTTTATATTGAGGTACGATGTTTTTAAATTTACTTTATATTTGCGTTTATTACAGCTTTGCAGTGACTTGGATGCATGTCAGAAGTATTCATGGGGAGTCCGAGTGTATAAAGCTGTCGTGGACGATTGCTTCGTGCATATGGGGGACATCGAAAAAGTGCCGGGGTTCCTGATCCAAAGCAATGGAATGCTTATGGGTTTCTCCCGATTTTTGCGGTATGTTTTAAACTAGTTTCTTGATATTCGTTTCGATAATTAAATAGGTTTTGTAGTTCTTTTAATTAAATAAAAAATGTTTTGTTTTTTAGTACTGGATGATCGAGGCATTTGAGGGTGCGGCTGTACAGTTGCGGGCGACCCCCAGGAGAGAGTTCAGGCATGCGTACCCCAGGATGCTGCGATGGTCTCTAAGCAACAGCGCACCGACGACCGAGGACTTCAAGTTATTCTTGACTCGGGATGTTAAGGTAAGTGTTTGAACACGTTTATTGTGTGAATTAAAATTATTCAAACTTATACATTTTCAAAAATAATCATGCAGGTTGTGTATCCGCGCTTGAAGCCGGACGTTGTCGAGCTGCAGTCTGCCTATTTCTACCGCACGCTGTGCTGGTTCGAGGAGGTTGCCGAAGAAGGCCGTACAGACTGTCTGCGAGTCGAGGCAGACAGTATCTTCTGCAAGGACTACGTGAAGTTCGTAGCAGCAGCTCCAGCTCCAGCTCCAGCTCCATCCCCATCCCCATCTCGACGACAGAGGACACCCCCACCTCCACCCCAGACGACATACTCAGCTTTTCCTGAGACAGTCCTTGACCGTGTCGGTCCGTCGTCTTCTCAGGCTCAGCCATCCGGAGGTCCCCCGTATTGGTTTGCTGATTTTCTGCAGATGCATACGGACGAGAGGACAGCCGACAGGCGGCGAGACGAGGAGATGAGGGAGCGTGAGAGGCTGCGAGACGAGCGTGAGACGCAGCGAGACGAGGCTCAGAGGCTACATAACGAGGCTATGCTAGCAGAGCTGACGGAGCAGAAGAAGCTGGTTGCAGAGTTACTTTCACGGGTGGAGAAGTATGGTGTTGAGCAGGGTAGGCAGGGAGAGCTGATTGGTGAGGTTAGCAGTCGGATCGACGCTCTTCAAGCGGCCCTTAAGCGTTGCAACCTAGGAGATAGGGCAGATGAGGAGGTTCAGTAGCTGTCTTGTTGTTTGTATTTTTTTTTTTTTTTTGTATTTTTCAAAAACATGATTTGAAAAATTATATTACTATTAATATATTTTGAAAATATTTGATTAGTTCTTTCTTTGTTTGTTCTTTTTTCTGTGTCGACCTAAATTATTATTTTTTGTTCAGTTTCCTCCAATGGAGTATTACTCTGCTCCAACTTGGGATAGTCCACAACCACAACCGCAAGCGATGATCGAGTATTATCCTACTCCTGTGCCACTCTCGCGCCATTTCGAGCAGCCTCAGGTCGAGCAGCCCCATTTCGAGCAGACGACCGTTGGCGATAGCTATCGCACACCGGCACAGACTCAGGCTGTCTGGGGAGATAGCAGTCATTCTTCGCCACCGAGGGCGTTGCGTGATTTTCAGGGTGTCTTCGGTCCCTTCCCTGCGATTCCCACCCACGGAATCTTCCCTCCGACTACTGCTGATCGGCCAGAGTATGATCCTGGTTTTACTGTACCGATTGGGGCTGATATACCGCAGGAGATCGTTGATGTAGAGACTTTTTTTCCGACTGGGACGCAGGTCCAGTTGTTCAAGATAACATCTCCCGTGGAAAATGAACACGAAAATGAGATTGCATTGTCAGAAGAGGAAAAAGAACTTGGGGCTGATGAGGAGGAGGGTGATGTCGCCGAGAGTAGTCTCGGACCCCGTGTGAGGAGGCCCTCGGCAGCTCTTCGGAGCCCGTACGTCCAGCAGTTCGCACGGAGAGGCAGCAAGAAGGTTAGGGGGCTCTATTCGATGTTCCGTCGTGAAGGGCATGGAATGAGTGTCTATATCCCTTTCAACGAACTTACTCTGGACCAGAAGTACTTCACCCGAATTGAGTCACTACATTATTGGTACTCGGACATGGTAAGTTAATTTGTAGTTAAACTTTGAAATTTATAATGTTTATTAAATTGTGCTTAACTGTGATATGTATATATTTTTCAGGAGATTGACATGTACATTACGTACCTGCGGGACAAGATAAAGGAGAACAATGCCGTAAAAAATGATGAAGTCACTCCAAAGAAGACTATACTCTTGTGTACCGAGTTCTTCGTAAGATCCAATCATCCTATCAAATACAAGTTTTTTTTATCATTTTCCTAATACTAATCGTTTAAATTTATTTTTAATTAACAGAACGCTATGAGGACCCAGTACGCTGGGATTGCGATCCCGAATGCACATGCAAGGAGAACGAACTTGGAGAGAAAATATGAGTCCTGGGCACCGCCGGACTTCATGCTGAAATACATCACGGGGGACGATAGGCACGAGAGTTGGGAACACGCACGAGAGGTAATTTAAAGAACCGTACATTTTTATTTTTTTAATTCAATTTAATATTTTAATTTAATTGTAAATAACGTTTTATTTTATTTTTTATTTTTTTAGGTGATAACGGTCTGTAATACCGGGAAACATTGGGTCGTGATACGGATTGACCTGAACCTCTGGACTATACAGTTGTACGACTCGTTGTGGTGGCGTTGTCCGGAAGTAGAAGCCAAGTCTCGTGTACTAACTCCGGTGTTGGAGTTGTTGCCTCGTCTCTTGGTAGCTGCAGGATTTTGGGAGGGTACAAACTTGTTTCATCGAACCCACAAGAAGACTTCTATGCAGGTCGAAGTCCCGTTGGAGCAGTTTGTCCAAGTCGACAACAACAACTGCGGCCCGTACGTGTGCATGTATCTGGATCGTCTAGTCAAGAAGTACCTCAATCACCGGGGTAAAGAAATCGACGACGCGTACTTGATGAAGTATCGCCGATATGTAGCTCGAAAAATCTTCAGTTTGAGTCATCGAGTCGATTGATTTGTATTTTGGATGATTTTAGACTTTTTCGTGTGCATGTGTTTGGATTGATTGGTATGTGTATTGAGATTGATTTGCAGGTATAGCTTTGATATTAACTAAATAAATTCCGTCAAAATTTTTTAAAATTATTTATAATATATTAACTTATTAATCTAATAAAATTTGTAAAAGAATAAACTATTTTAGGTGTGTTTTGATTGATTTCGGTGAAAATATGTGTGTTAAGATCATCCAACGGTTAAAATCGCCTTAATTATCCACGAGCAAGTCGAGAAATGGCGAAAACGGTGTGAAATCGGGTCTGTCTTGACGCAGGGCGCAGACAGTGGCCTGCGCCCTGCGTCAAATTTGCAATTTGGGTGAGATTTGACGCAGGACGCAGGTAGTGGCCTGCGCCCTGCGTCAAATTTTATGTCTGGAGCAGATTTGACGCAGGGCGCAGGCCACTGTCTGCGCCCTGCGTCAAGGCAGACCCGGTTTCACACCGTTTTCGCCATTTCTCGACTTGCTCGTGGATAATTAAGGTGATCTGAACCGTTGGATGATCTTAAAATGTATTTTTACGTGTCCTGTCCAATTTTCGTGAAAAAATTATGTCGGGAAGTGCTCGATCCGATAATGTCGAGAATTTGTCGATTTTTCCGTCACTAGTGGATCGAGCACTTCCGGACATAATTTTTTCACGAAAATTGGAAGGGACACGTAAAAATACGTTTTAAGATCATCCAACGGTTCAGATTAACTAAATTATATTTTAATATTTGGTCATACCTTGAATATCCTAAAGTTCAACTCAAACTATAACATTTAAACTTAAACCTTACAAATAACAATTGACCAAAACACTAAATAATTCTACCCTTGCTTCATTTAGTTAATTGAATCGTTGGATGATCTTAAAATGTATTTTTACGTGTCCCGTCTAATTTTCGTGAAAAAATTATGTCCGGAAGTGCTCGATCCACTAATGATGGAAAAATCGACAAATTCTCGACATTATCGGATCGAGCACTTCCCGACATAATTTTTTCACGAAAATTGGACGGGACACGTAAAAATACATTTTAAGATCATCCAACGGTTCAAATCACCTTAATTATCCACGAGCAAGTCGAGAAATGGCGAAAACGGTGTGAAACCGGGTCTGCCTTGACACAGGGCGCAGACAGTGGCCTGCGCCCAGATAGCATATTTGACGCAGGGCGCAGGCCACTTTCTGCGCCCCGATAGCAGATTTGACGCAGGGCGCAGGCCACTGTCTGCGCCCTGCGTCAAGGCAGACCCGGTTTCACACCGTTTTCGCCATTTCTCGACTTGCTCGTGGATAATTAAGGTGATCTGAACCGTTGGATGATCTTAAAATGTATTTTTACGTGTCCCGTCCAATTTTCGTGAAAAAATTATGTCGGGAAGTGCTCGATCCGATAATGTCGAGAATTTGTCGATTTTTCCGTCATTAGTGGATCGAGCACTTCCGGACATAATTTTTTCACGAAAATTGGACGGGACACGTAAAAATACATTTTAAGATCATCCAACGATTCAAATTAACTAAATGAAGCAAGGGTAGAAGTATTTAGTGTTTTGGTCAATTGTTACTTGTAAGGTTTAAGTTTAAATGTTATAGTTTGAGATGAACTTTAGGATATTCAAAGTATGACCAAACATTAAAATGTAATTTAGTTAATCTGAACCGTTGGATGATCTTAAAACGTAATTTTACGTGTCCCGTCCAATTTTCGTGAAAATATTATGTCCGGAAGTGCTCGATCCACTAATGACGGAAAAATCAACAAATTCTCGACATTATCGGATCGAGCACTTCCCGACATAATTTTTTCACGAAAATTGGACGGGACACGTAAAAATACATTTTAAGATCATCCAACGGTTCAGATCACCTTAATTATCCACGAGCAAGTCGAGAAATGGCGAAAACGGTGTGAAACCGGGTCTGCCTTGACGCAGGGCGCAGACAGTGGCCTGCGCCCTGCGTCAAATTGTTTTTTGGGTGAGATTTGACGCAGGGCGCAGGCAGTGGCCTGCGCCCTGCGTCACATTTGCTTTCTGGGTGAGATTTGACGCAGGGCGCAGGCCACTGTCTGCGCCCTGCGTCAATAACAGTACAGAAATGGACATGATTTCCCCGTTTTTTGTATTTCCAACCTGTCCAGAACACATCTACAACACATTTAGGCACTTTCAACATGAAAAAATCAATACCACACAAATACAAGGTCTCAAAATCGAAGTCTCGTACACAATCGTCTGAAAACACAATATTAAACTTAAAAAAAAAGAGTTCAATTCATGCCCTCTTCTTCAGTACACCCGGACATCTACAACTTCCTCCCCTTGGCATCACAACCTGCATAGTAAATGTTTCACAAGTCAAATTACACAAAAATATATGAAAACACACATAATTACATAAAAGTTCAACAATGTTTACTCTGGTGGAATCGGACAAGTCTGTGCATTGTGACCCTCTCCTTGACATTTGCCACAACGATATTTTTTCTTCGAAAACCTCTCAATTCGACTCATGAAACGGTCCATTCTCGGCCGCCCTGGAGTTCGTTTCACCTGTGGTGGCAGCACTATCATGCTTTGGACATGTTCGGGAATATCCGTCCATTGATCTTCTGAAGGAACAGGTATAATGTTCTCCTTATATGCTTGCATCATATACTCACGGGTGAAATAAGGAGAACTCAGCTCATAAGCATATTGTCCTGCACGACTCGGGTCCTTGGCACACGCTGCGGCTATGGCATGCTCACACGGCATCATGTCAATCTGAAACACACCACATTCACACGTCATTGCCTCCAAATCCACAACCCCACACCATCTAGTCGACTCCACAGTGTACATCCAAGTACTTATTTTTCTGGTAACCCATTTAGGAGCACGGTCATAACGCTCACGCAGGACAATTATCCACGAGCAAGTCGAGAAATGGCGAAAACGGTGTGAAACCGGGTCTGCTTTGACGCAGGGCGCAGACAGTGGCCTGCGCCCTGCGCCCTGCGTCAAATTGTTTTTTGGGTGAGATTTGACGCAGGGCGCAGGCAGTGGCCTGCGCCCTGCGTCACATTTGCTTTCTGGGTGAGATTTGACGCAGGGCGCAGGCCACTGTCTGCGCCTTGCGTCAATAACAGTACAGAAATGGACATGATTTCCCCGTTTTTTGTATTTCCAACCTGTCCAGAACAAATCTACAACACATTTAAGCACTTTCAACATGAAAAAATCAATACCACACAAATACAAGGTCTCAAAATCGAAGTCTCGTACACAATCGTCTGAAAACACAATATTAAACTTAAAAAAAAAGAGTTCAATTCATGCCCTCTTCTTCAGTACACCCGGACATCTACAACTTCCTCCTCTTGGCATCACAACCTGCATAGTAAATGTTTCACAAGTCAAATTACACAAAAATATATGAAAACACACATAATTACATAAAAGTTCAACAATGTTTACTCTGGTGGAATCGGACAAGTCTGTGCATTGTGACCCTCTCCTTGACATTTGCCACAACGATATTTTTTCTTCGAAAACCTCTCAATTCGACTCATGAAACGGTCCATTCTCGGCCGCCCTGGAGTTCGTTTCACCTGTGGTGGCAGCACTATCATGCTTTGGACATGTTCGGGAATATCCGTCCATTGATCTTCTGAAGGAACAGGTATAATGTTCTCCTTATATGCTTGCATCATATACTCACGGGTGAAATAAGGAGAACTCAGCTCATAAGCATATTGTCCTGCACGACTCGGGTCCTTGGCACACGCTGCGGCTATGGCATGCTCACACGGCATCATGTCAATCTGAAACACACCACATTCACACGTCATTGCCTCCAAATCCACAACCCCACACCATCTAGTCGACTCCACAGTGTACATCCAAGTACTTATTTTTCTGGTAACCCATTTAGGAGCACGGTCATAACGCTCACGCAACGTTGTTTCCCTTCTCGGTGTCAATACACCGTTGAACGCCCAAGCTTCTTCACGATGTCTGCAAAACCATTCAACCATCTTATCCACAATAAACTTGATCAAGGAACATATGGGAAAGTCTTTAGCGTCTTTCATCACGGCATTTATCACTTCCACTGCGTTAGACGTCATCACCTCGTATCTATTCACACGGTGGTGGACTCTTGACCATTTCTCAAACGTGATATCTTCTAGCCACTTTGCACATTTCTCGCTCGCTGCTCTAAGCTCTGAAAAATTGAGATTGAACTCGGGTACAGTGTACGAGCACGCAGCCTTCTTAAAATGACCAACCAAGTCTTTTCTTTTGTTGTACTTGGACTTGATGTTTTGCATGATGTGCCAATAACAGTGTCCATGTTCCGCATTAGGGTAAACAGCAGCTACAACATTTATAATTGGCTGACCTCTGTCAGACACGATTACCAGATCAGATCTATCTGAAATCAAAAACTGCAAGCACTCAAGGAACCAAATCCAGCAACTGGTGTCCTCTGCATCACCCACACCCCAAGCAAGTGGGTAACTGTGATGCTCACTGTCAGTAGCAGAAGCAATAAGAAGCGTTCCCTTATATCTATTGGTCATGAACGATGCATCAATGACGATAACGTCCTTCATGTACTGAAATCCCCGAATACACGCTCCGATAGCCATGAAGAAGTACTGAAATTCATTGTTGGCATCTGTCTGAATACGGGTGAACGTACCTAGATTCCTTTGTTCAAGCATGTAACAATACGAAGGAAGCTTCGAGAAATTATCTTCATAGGATCCGCGAACATCTTCCAGGGCTCTCTGCCGCCCTCTCCATGCTTTGTCGTAACTGACAGAAATATTTTCCTCAGTACGCATGAACTGCTGAATTGCAGCTGGTGTCATAGGTTTCTTTGCGTTCAAGAACTGGTCCTGGAGTCGATTGCCGATAAGACTGCTAGAGGCCTGCCTGTGCACACCGCTTCTATCAATCAAAGAACAAGTGTGGATGTTGGTGTAGGTTTTAATCACAAACTCATCGGTCGTCTTCTTCCTCGTTGCACGAATTTTCCATTTGCAATTTTTTTCAACACATTTCACCACCTTTCGATTGTGATCAGATTTGGCCACAACAAATTCAAACTTGCCCTGCAATGCTATCCGACCGACAACGTAGCTGAACTCGTCTTTGTTCTTGAAAGTCTGACCAACTACCAAATCGGAACCATCATACCGACCACCCCCGTCTCGATCACAAAGTCTGAAAGCAGGAGCAACAACATCGTCCACAACAGGATTATTATAATAAGAACTACCGCCCTCATTATTACCGTCGTCACCACCTCCACCATTGTTATTATCATCGTCATCAACAACATCATCGTCGTTAGCATCGACCTCGACACCATCAAAACCATCATAATAATCACCACCCACACCACCATCATAATCACCAGAAACACCGCCATACGAAGTATTGCATAAATCAATGCTATCCCAAATAGATACAGACTGATCATAAGTAGATGGAACTATTACTTGACTATAATATTGTGATGTTTCACCTGATGTTCTTCGAGTTGGAAGTTTTTCTGGCCGAATTGGACTTTGACGTGCAGGACTTTGACTTTGACGTGCAGGACTTTCACGGGCAGGACTTTCACGGGCACGACTTCTCGGTACAGAAGGACTGTAAGTCACAAACAACTCAATTTCATCTTGGTTTCTATGAATCCATACAGTCGTGGCCCAACTTTCTTCATCATTAAGATATATCGGAGGAGACTTTTCCTTTGGGAATCGAGAGATCGCAACTTCATTACATGATGGATCGATGCCGATTTTTCCACACACTTTCTCAATAAGTGCATTAAACGAAATGCTCCTATCAATCAATATTGTTTTCGAGTGCTTCAAATCACTCATTATCCATATCCAATATCCCTCCAAGAGCTGCCACTCTCCACTAAAATGTATTGTGATTGATATCTTATCCATGCCTGCAGTTACAATAAAACGGGAAGAATCAGAATTCAAAACTGCACTGTTAAGGGCGCAGAGGGCGCAGGTAGTGGCCTGCGCCCTGCGTCAAATTTGCTGTCGGGTTGAAATATGACGCAGGGCGCAGGTAGTCAAATTTGCTGTCGGGTTGAAATATGACGCAGGGTTGAAATTTGCGTCAAACTGCGAACAGAAAAAAAAAACTGCGTTTTTTTTTGTTTGGAAAAGCTATCAAATCGCAAAATTCAAGCTCGATATTGAAAACAACACACACACAAGTCATGTAGAAGTGAATGCTAACCTTTTTACGTCGAATTTTTGGTGGAAAATCGTCGATGACGGAGCCGTTTTTTTTTGGCGATTTAGGTTACGGGAGAACAAAAAGGGGAAGAAGAAGAAATGAAATGAGGAATAAAGTGCAATATGTTGTTTGGGGCTAATGTGTAAATATGTAGTATTTTAATTTCTTTTACATTTATTTTTATAAAAGAGGGGTATAAGTCTAATTCTTTTTTTGTAAGGGTTATTTAACCCTTACTTACTTTTCTGAGGGTCATTTTTTCGAAGGACTCTTGAGAAACTGATGAAGGAGAAGAAAAGAAAGGGGCGATTTTGAGAGAGTGAAAAACTAACACGGTACTTGTAAATTTTTAGATTTTTGTAGAATGATAGTATTTGAAAACGTGAGTGGGATACTCAAAATTTTTAGATTTTTTTTATAAAAAACTTTAATATCGGTTCTATCTTAAGAACTGATATTATAAAAAATTATCAATTTCAAAACTATATTTTTAACATCAACTGTACAAATAACTGATGTTAATAAATCCTGTCATATCAATATTTCTTTGACTGATATTAGTAATACCAAACACATCTGTTACATAACTGAATGACGTTAAAGAGGTAATGTCTATTTGACAGATTCTAGTAGTGAGTACTAGTATACATAGTTTTAGAGTAGGATTATACTTTATTTATTTATAAAATTAGTTAAATTAAAATAATTTTTAAATGAACATGTGACATTAAAAATTAATTGTAGTATGACATAAAATATTTAATTAATGATATGTTATAAAAAATTGTTGGGTGTTAACGCCGGCGGTTAATGCTCCGGAGGTACCTGAAATTCGAAAAACACTAACACGATCAGATCTGAAGTACAGCCCTTAGATCAGAGCAAGGTCCCGATTCACAGCGGTTAGCAGATCTCGAGAGATCCGGTCCGCATAACAGGGATCGGGCTTGATGATGACTAAGAACACATGCAGCGGATAAACAAGGTAAAGAAGAAGCATATCTATTTATATGTATAAGTATAAAATAGAGATCTCAAATACTACGGCTCAGCGGTTGCATGCCGTAGTATATAGTAGCAGTAGAGTGACCGGACCGGCACCGAACAAGGGGAACACAGAGACCTCGCCGGAGAGAGCCCAGGAGCACACACAGACAGCTCACACCACTCGGATCCACTCCGCCTCACAAAGAGGTTAATCATGCGCGCACCCGAGGCTTCACAGATCGTCTCCGTGGTCACAGAACGGTAAGGATCAGACCGGAGACGACGGGGGAAGCGGCGGTGACGGTGAACGGAGAAGGGGTTGAAATCGCACACACTCTAGGTGTAATCGCACACAGTAGATTAGGGTTAGAGTATCAGGCGAAGTGAGTGAATGCGGAGGGGTGGAGTTCTTTATATCATAGAATATGAAGGGTCCAGATTTGATCTCAGCCGAGACGCCCTAGCATCAACGGTCCACAGTGTTGGTGTATGTCCTTCGATCACACGTGTGCAATCGATAAAGTCATAAGGTCGTCTTTGGATGTTAAATGATTATTCGATAATATTAATTGTTGAGAACAATATAATATTGATCGATAATCATACCTACAGGGTCACACACGGACTCGTAGATGATGAACAATGCTTGTTAATTATATTGATTTAGAATCAATATTTACGTGAATTTATATGCATGCATGGGATGCATTGCATGGATGCATGTCACATAGTGTGACATGGCATTCCACACAAGCAAGTGGGGCCATATTTCATGTCATGTGGCATGTATGTGTGGCAATGCCTCTTCACCTCCCCATTACACCCTTTATGGTGCATATTGATGCTCATAAGTGTGGGGGTTACATGAGGATCACTTATGGTGAAGTAAAGAGGTGATTGGTGATTAAATAAATGATGAAAACATGTGTTTTCATACACAACTTGTTCAGCCACGAAATTCACAACACAAAAGAGAGAAAGGAGAGAGTGTTCTTGGAGAACCGACTCAAGCAAGCAAAGTGATCGTCATCCGGGTTCGTGTGCAACACGTAGAGGCCGGGCCATTTGTGCGGCTTCAACATCCGGGCGATCTAGACAAGAAGAGTGACGAGGTCATTCACAAGGAGAGCATCTAGTGGCTGATCCATGAAGGTGGTTCAATCGACTCAACACCACCTTCATCAACATCAACGAGGCACGCTACACCGGTTGTAAGTGTTCTCGTTAATCCATATATATATATATATATATATATATATATATATATATATATATATATATATATATATATATATATATATATATATATATATATATATATATTGGATGTATATATATAAACGTGTCTATACATATAATGTGTGCCTAGATCTTCATGTTGTTCGTGTTGTATTGTTTTACACGTTTCCGCACACACGAACAAGGTAATCGAGCGATTGGATCGGCATCGAAAACCATCAATTGGTATCAGAGCCTAGGGCTCGTGCACACTTTTGTGTTGGACACAATATGTTTAAATCAACATAATTGGATTAATTATTTTATGTGATTATGTGATTATATGAGTAGATGTAAGGCCGGCCACCGTTAGTGGTCGGGTGGATGAAATTGTCGTTTTTTACGTACGATTGGCCATAATTTTGGAGGGCTGCGTCCCTTGGAATCTTTTGTAATAGATAAGTTTTTTTTTCTATTCAAAATGTATTGTTCAACATGTAAGCTATGGATTTATCCATGTGTCGGAGTTGGATTTCGGTTCCCAAGCAAAAACGAGAAGAAACGAAACAAAACGAAGCAAAACGGGCGAAACCGGGGCTGTCAGAGAAAAACGACGACCGTCGTTTTGGAAACGACGACCGTCGAAATGCTGATTTTGGGTCAGATTGGTTTTTTACCCTTTCGGCGGGCGCCGTTTTGGAAACGGCGACCGCCGATGGTGTTCGGCGACCGCCGATGGTGTTCGGCGACCGCCGATGGTGTTCGGCGACCGCCGTTCGTGGTTTTATGGGTACGGACTAAGGTTGACCTCAATCGGCGGACGCGGAACTGAAATGGCGGGCGCGGACCAGTCCAGAAGATGTTCAAGGCCTATTTTGTTGCTTTTAATCTTTTCGTTTGAGAGTTGTGAGGTTCTAGGGGCCTTTCGATTACGTATTTAATTGCTTTGCTAGTTATATGATGTTTTATGTTATAAATGTTCAACTTAAATATAAACACCTATGCATGCAAGTTCCCAAAATAATGAGTATAATGTCTTGTCCAAAAACATCACACCCATTAAAACCCTCGATCATAAGTTAATAGGTTCGCCTCAGCGGGGTATTACTTGTTATCTTGGGATAGTGGGAGTAAGGGTTAGACCCTTACACGTGTGTTTGGTTTTCTCATCGATAGATCCACTGCAGGCGTGGCTATCGAGACATGAGATGAGAATGGGATTCTCATCGATCGAGAGTGATATTAGATATCATTGACATGGGTATGTCTACCTATCTTGAAATACTTAAGTGCGGACTCAGTCGGCTTAAAGATTTGCAAGATGAGGATCTCGGGATCGTTTTGTTCTAAGGGACAATGATATTGGATATCAATTGAACAAAATGAAATAAATAAGTACAATAGTTAGACAACCTTATTTGTTTACCGCTTTGTGGAAGTTTACATACTTTAGTTATCTTTCTTTTATAGTTTATCATGTCAAATATCAACTCAATTCAAGTTTGGTTCAATTCTTGATTATGAAAAATTGAACAAATTTTCTTGATTCACAACGTAATTTGAGGATGGTCCTCAAATACGAAGACAATGAAAATGTGTTAGATAACCACATACTAAGATATCATTGAACAACTCAATAGCATGTTCGGGGAATATGCTAAGATTGAGCAGTTCTGAATGACCAGGGTCATCGCTTCAGCTAGGCTGGAAAAGGAGAAACCTATAGGGACCACATGTGCAGCAAATGATTGGATTATTTGCTTTAAGTGATCTCCTAAATTTTTCTAAGATGATGAGTCGTCAATTAAAAATGGACCCTAATAGGGATATTCTTATGATAAAGAATGAGGTATTCAAAAGAGCATGGGCAAGAAGGCTACTAGGGTTCCTAGGGAATCTGAATGCGTCTACTGCAAAAGTGTAGGACACTAATTGCAAACATGTAGAAGTTCATATTTATCCAATTTCAAAACAAATGCCTAAATTGTCTTTCATATGATGGATTCTAAAGCTAGGAATATTTTCACCTCGGGGAGTGATTTAATCCAAAACACTTAGTTCATCAATGACACAAATTAGAGACTTTCGAGCCATGGGATGGCGTTAGTCGATTGTCTGGTTGGCTCCCTCATATTTTATGAGAGATAGGGCTTCAATTGCATGATAATATCGCTGGTTAGAAAACTTCGAGTTTTCACTTACGATTTATCACGTTTTGATATTGGGATAGTTTTGAATGGGAAATTTGTATGAGACTCAATTATTGGGAATAATTGAATTTGCCCAAAGTTCAAAGAAGATGTGAAGAACGGGGTTGCTTCATCTTCAGGTGTTAATGTTATAAACATTAAATTTCGCAAATTTTACTTCTTGGGTATTGGATGCCAATTCTCACATTTGTATGTGGAGGAACTACATTGAAGTATAAGTTTGGTGAGTAGAGATGTCGATCTACGTGCGAGAAATAGAGCGAAGGTCGCTGCATTAGCCGTATGATCATATGATGTTGTTTTGCCTTAGGGCCTTGTTTTAGTATTATAACCATGTAATTTCGTACCTTCAATAAACAATGAATATTGGTTTAGTATTGGATACTGATGGATTAGATTTCACTATTAAATAGTTTGGTAACTATTTTAATTGTGAATTATTCTTTGTTTTGGTACGATTATTATATTGTTTATGTATACTTTAACTTGACAAATCATATATAACATTAAACACCAAAGGCCAAATCGAATAAGTCTCAATGAGACATAACTGAAACATTGTTGATTAGATCAAATCAAAATCTAAACATGTAACGAAGCTTCTTTTAGAATGCATTCTGGAATCATTTGACTTGGAGTCATTTGATACATGTAAATGATATGTGATGGACAAGATAACAATGTCATCTTTCTTGGAGAAAGGAGAACATGTGAGTGATTAATTAGGGATGATCCATACTGATGTATGTGGAACCTATCAGTTCACAAGCACATGAAGGTTATGTTTCGGAAAAGAGAAAACAAACTATATTATATATAGTTCGACCATTCGATGAGAGGTCTAAATGAACTACTGGTCTCTTTTGAGAACACACAATTCTTGATTTCAACTTATACACTGAATAGGACGCTGTCAAAAGCTGTTGATAAAACACCATACTAGGTATGGAAAGGGAGGGTCCCTAAATTGTTTTCATCAAAATTTGAGGTTCTAAAAGCTTCTCTGATGAGATTTATCTCTATAGAGCTTGAACTCAAATGGGATAAAAGTTTCTTTATGGTATCCATAAGAAACTCGAGGGTACAACTTCTACGATCTATCTGAGAACAATATTTTGTTGCTCGAGATAGTGATTTTCTTGAAAAGAGTTATCTTTCCTAGAAATTCAGTGGGAGCTCGGTTGTCTTGAACGAGGTTCAAGTGAAACAACCAATGTTGAATACTCAAGACTGGGTTGAGAGTATTCTTATGGTTTTGGAAGCCCTCGTAGGTCCGAAAGGCATCTCTATTATTCAAATACTTAGATATTGTGACCAATGAGAGATATGAATTCATGCTTTTGGAAAGCGGTGAACCTTCGACTTAATTCAAGCTATGACGAGTCCAACTACTGAAAATTGGCATGGTGCCATGAAATCTGAGATGATATCAATATCTGATAATCAAGTTTGGAACTTGATATATTTGCATCACGAGGTTAGACCCAATGAATGCTAATAGATCTTTAAGATCTAAACAGACAGATGGAAAACCTAGGGTTTTCAGAGCAAGGTTGATGGTAAAAGTTTTATTCACGAGGTGGATTATGGAAAAACTTTCACCATTTGCTTTGATTAAATCATTCAGATTATCTTAGCCATTGCTACTCATCTTGATAATGAGTTATGGTAATATTGGATGTTAAAACTAACTTCTTGAATTGGATTCTAGAAGAGAATGTGTTTTGACACAGCCAAAGAGTTTTATCGATCCTAATAAGGCTGAGAAATTATGCAATCTAATAATTCCATTTATGGAATAAAGCAAATCATATCGGAGTAGCAATCTTCAGTTCAATGAATCCATACTGGGTTTTGGATTTCAGAGGAACTCGGAAGAGTCTTGTTTTACAAGAAGAACAGTGGGAGTTGCGTTGTATACATTGTGTTGTATGTCGATGACATACTCCTTATTGGAAACAATGTTTCTATGCTTAATTCTATTAAAGAATTGCTTGGAAATTGTTTTTTCAATAAAGGATCTTGGAGAAGCACAGTACATATTGGGCATCAAGATCTGTCGGAACAGATCGAAAAGGATGTTTGGACTTAGTAAAGCGACCTATATTGATAAGGTGCTTGAAAGTTCAGAATGAAAGACGACAGAAAGGGTCTCATTCCAATAACTAATGGCACATCTCTTAGCAAGATGCAATGTCCTACGGGACCTGATGAGCAAAAGAAGATGGAAAACATTCCTTATGCTTCGGTAATAGGATCTATAATGTACGCCATGATATGTACACGAATGGACGTATCGTATGCCTTGAGCATGACGATTCGGTTTCAAGGAAACCTAGGTGAGGCGCATTAGACTGCGGCCAAGAATATTCTTATGTATCTTAGATGGACTAAAGAATATTTTGTCTTTGGAAGACAAAAAGAGTTGATATTAACAAAGTTGTTTGAATGCTAACTTCAAAACAGACTAAGATAATTTCCGATTTTAATCTGGTTATATTTTTTGTCTGGTTAGAGGTGAAATTTGCTGGAATAGTTCCATGCAATGCAATATAGCCGATTAAACTACAGAAGCTGAGCACAGTATTGCATTGGATGCAATAATGTTGACAGTTAAGATTTGAAAGTTCTTGAATGAACTAGGTGGCATAACTAGCTCAGCCCATCTGATAGTTCTCTATTTATAGTAGAGTTATCGCGCAAGCCAATGAGCTAGGAAGCACCACAAGTCTAAAACTAGTGCTCAGGAAGTTCCACATTATCTGGGAGATAGTTTTGTGGAGACATCGAGATAATAAAGTTGCAACTTTTGGTAAGGTTGCAAACCCGTTTTCTAAACCTCTCCAGCAGTTTAAGCTTGAGGCTTTCACGACTGCAATAGAGATCAGACATCTTAGAGATGGGTTGTGATTTCTATTACTGTATTAGATTCTTTTGGAGATTTGGTAAACATTCACTCATATGTATAATACATATTTCTTCATATAAATATGGTTTAATTTATATGAATTGTCCAAATGATTAAGTGATATCAATTGGGTTATGAGGTCGACTTACCACATAATGAAGTCCCAATAGTTAAACTGATATACTTGAATCATATGATTGTTCCTGGTTCGTATCATTGAGTACGGACAAACCGACAATACAATGAACTAGATTGCAATGTGTACTATAGCGCCACTTCATGGGCTAGTGACGTGGGACGTCAAGTACAGTTGCATAGATATTAGCTGGGAGCTAATGATCGAACAGACCCGACTGGAATAGTATTTCAGATTTCGAGCCATAATACTATTTCATTGACTGTCGAGCAATTTCCTCTGACCTGAGTAGTCCAGAGTGATTCCATTGTGAAATGTTGTACTTTGATACAAGTAAACGCCTTCCGTAAAAGAAGGTTATAAAACTTGTTATTGGGTATATCAGGAAGCAAGTGGGAGAGCTTGGATTGACAAGATGGGATTGTCCTCCATTTTATAATGGGATATATGTTTTACCGGCCACTTGGAGAGTCGAGACTGTGGAAAATACGTGGCCACGTCCAGATTCGTATCATAGTGATAAATCTGGTTTTACAGTCTGTCTCATAGTCCAAGAAAGGTTTGAACCGATTGAGGATGACTCAAGTCTTGCCTCAAGTTCAAACTTAGACATAAAGTGACAATAGGAAATTGGCAGCACACTGGCTCTGAAGGCCAAGTGGGAGATTGTTGGTGTATGTCCTTCGATCACACGTGTGCAATCGATAAAGTCATAAGGTCGTCTTTGGATGTTAAATGATTATTCGATAATATTAATTGTTGAGAACAATATAATATTGATCGATAATCATACCTACAGGGTCACACACGGACTCGTAGATGATGAACAATGCTTGTTAATTATATTGATTTAGAATCAATATTTACGTGAATTTATATGCATGCATGGGATGCATTGCATGGCTTGCATGGATGCATGTCACATAGTGTGACATGGCATGCCACACAAGCAAGTGGGGCCATATTTCATGTCATGTGGCATGTATGTGTGGCAATGCCTCTTCACCTCCCCATTACACCCTTTATGGTGCATATTAATGCTCATAAGTGTGGGGGTTACATGAGGATCACTTATGGTGAAGTAAAGAGGTGATTGGTGATTAAATAAATGATGAAAACATGTGTTTTCATACACAACTTGATCAGCCACGAAATTCACAACACAAAAGAGAGAAAGGAGAGAGTGTTCTTGGAGAACCGACTCAAGCAAGCAAAGTGATCGTCATCCGGGTTCGTGTGCAACACGTAGAGGCCGGGCCATTTGTGCGGCTTCAACATCCGGGCGATCTAGACAAGAAGAGTGACGAGGTCATTCACAAGGAGAGCATCTAGTGGCTGATCCATGAAGGTGGTTCAATCGACTCAACACCACCTTCATCAACATCAACGAGGCACGCTACACCGGTTGTAAGTGTTCTCGTTAATCCATATATATATATATATATTGGATGTATATATATAAACGTGTCTATACATATAATGTGTGCCTAGATCTTCATGTTGTTCGTGTTCTATTGTTTTACACGCTTCCGCACACACGAACAAGGTAATCGAGTGATTGGATCGGCATCGAAAACCATCACACAGAGGGGTCAACATTAATCGTATCAGAAAACAATTAATAGGTGGGCTGAATCAAATATGGACTGCAAAGAACAATGGGCCAAACACTCTAATGGGCATGCACTCATAAACTGGGCTCCCGGCTGCTTCTCTAGTGGATTAAGTGATAAAAGCCCAAAGGCCAACACACATATAAATCCAACAATCTCCACCTTGTTGTCCAATACACGCAATCACAAAACTACTACTCATATACTACGGAAAATGAACAAAACATTTTAGTAAGCAAGTAAGAAAACAAGCAAACACACATGCAACCTTCATCATCGCCCCAGCCCTGCTGTCAAGCAACAGGACTGGTCCCTGTAGCCTAAACTACAGGGTGACTGCCCTGAGCAGCCGCCACCTCAGTGACAGTCAAACCACCCAGTGGGATGACTAACTGGTTTCTACTGAAACACCACTGCCCTCAGGGGACAGTGGCAAAAGAGTTCCCCACCAACCGATAAAGGGCAACTAAGTTTCTCCAGAAACACCAACTGGACAGGTACAGTTGGCAAAACAGCCCCTGGACTGGTCACACCAAGTGGCCAGGTGGGGAGAGCACACTGGCACATCTCAGTCCAGGGAGTCAAAGTTCAAAAACTTTAAACAGAACTTGAACTTTTCAAGGGGCAGAGACTTGGCTCCCATATCACTGGGGTTGTGGTGAGTAGAGATCTTTTCCAACAGAATATCACCTTTCTCAACAAGGTCCCTGATAAAATGGAACCTAACATCTATGTGTTTGGTTCTATCATGGAATACAGGGTTCTTACAAAGTTGAATGCCAAACATGCTATCAGAGAACACAACAACAGAATCACACAACATCTTTACTTCAGTTAACAGACCCTTCAACCAAATAGCCTCTTTGAATGCATCAGTTATAGCTATGTATTCAGACTCAGTGGTAGACAATGCAATAACATGTTGTAATTGGGATTTCTAGCTAACACAAGATCCACATACAGTAAACACATAAGATGTTGAAGACTTCCTCATTAGCATAATTTGCATCAACAAAACCATTCAACACAATTCCAGTTTTACATTTAGAAAATTTCAGGCCATATGACTTAGTACTAGACAAGTACCTAAGTAACCATTTCATAGCTTCCCAATGTGGCTTACCAGGGTTAGACATATACATACTCAAGCAACTCACAGAATATGCAATATTTGGCCTAGTAGTAACCATCAAATACATCACTGACCCTACAGCACAAGCATAAGGCACATTGTTCATGGCAGAAATTTCAAGTTCAGTTTTAGGACATTGGTCCTTGGACAGCACAAAGTGACCAGCAAGAGGAACATTCACAGATTTACAACCAACCATATTAAATCTCTCAAGCAACTTAAGCGCATAGTCAGTTTGGTTTAAATGTATGTTGCATGCAGCCTTATCTCTAACAATGTTCATGCCTAGAATCTTCCTAACATCACCTAAGTCTTTCATTTCAAATTTACCAAAAAGATCATTTTGAACAGACTTTATAGCTTTCAGGCATGGACTCATAATCAGCATATCATCAACATATAAAACCAAGAAAACAGGAGCAGCAACATCAATCATGAAATACAGGCAAGGATCATAAGAGCTTCTACAGAATTTTAAGAACAACATAAATTCATCAAACTTCTTATTCCAGTGCCTAGGTGATTGTTTTAAACCATACAAAGATTTTTTCAGAAGACACACAAAGTCAGATTTGGTTTTATCCTCAAAACCCTCAGGTTGTTTCATGTAAATTCTTTCTTCAAGTTCACCATGCAAAAAAGCAGTTTTTACATCCATCTGTTTTCATGTAAACTTTTGGCCTAATTGCTCAATATTGTTCAGTCTCAACTATATATAATTAAATACCCTTGGAATTGGATTATGTCCTTTAGATGCATAACACAACCTAAATATCGACTCGTCCCGGCCATTCTCATATACACGATCATCGTCGCCCTTCTTTCTGTCGTCATGATCTCAACTGTGGATGCCAACGATCCTGAATACTCCCTCCTATTTCAAACTAATGGTTCTACTTTTTTTGTAAATTATAAAAGAGCAAGGACCATTAGTCCGGGATAGAGTAATATATGGATATAGATAAGATATATACTTAGCTAGTAACTAATATATAAAAATTCTAACCCGATATAGATAAGTGAATGTGGAAAAAAATTAGAGTTGTAATATTCAATTTTAACTAAAGTTCACCTAATTGATAAAAAAATGGTTAAGGTTATAATATTACTTTTCAAGTTGATTTTTTTTTTTTTTTTTTTAATCAATGCATGCATGTTTTCACATCATATATAACTGAATCAAGAAAGTAATGACATTTATTAATGATTTATTGTAGAGTTATTAATAATAAAATGAAATCTTGGAATCATGGATACTAGCTTAATTTGTTGGTAATGGCTAGGCATTTCCGATCCATGGCAACGACTGAAGATATTTAACTTCAGTTTCGCTGAGTTGAAAAGATGTAGTGAGAAGATCAAGCAACACAGGAGGATCCGATCCGAATATGGCCTTCGACACCGTCACAACTCCCGGGTTTTGGCTGCTTAGACTCGAGAATGCAACTGCGGGTTTGTCTCCGATATTGTATTGAAAATGGATGAGACCCTTTGGGAAACAGAAAACATCCCCAACATGCAAGATCTTGGCGTAGAGCTTGTTCTTGTCGTTAGGGTTTGGAGGGTTCGACGTTATGAATCCTGCGTACAACGTGCCTTGCTCTACGTATAGAATCTCGGAAGCACGGGGATGCACGTGGGGTGGGTTGGACCCGTAAGGAGCATAGTCAACGCGGACCCTCGATATGCCTAGAGTGTTCAGCCCGGGCAGCGTAGCCACCACGACAATAGTGGTTTTGGATCCGAAAGGGCTCGTTATGATTCCGGGCTTGTTGAGCCCGGAGTAGAGGAAGTCGTCTGCGGTCACGGTTGCGGGGTCTTTACAAAATCTTCCGTTCACAAATACTGCAAAAGAATCAATGCGTTGAACGATTAGTTAAAAAAACAAGAAACCGGAAAAAAAAAAAAAAGAGATTAATTAATTATTAGTTACTACCGCCAGCCTTTGAGTCGTTGACAGCAACGCAGAAGTCTTGTAGAGGGTCGGGGTCATAGGCATCCACAGTCGACGAGATCATGAAGACGGAAACAAGGGCCATGATGATCGATAACATGGAACGAGTCGAGGACATGATGTTCTCTTTTTTATACTACTTGTATTCTCTTAGAGTTGTTTTTGGTTGCATTGTGTAGGTAAATCAATTGGGGGTATTTATAGTTGAGACCCTAAATAATACTCCCTCTTTTGACCGTTGGGAAATTAGGCCAAAAAGTTTGTTGTTTAGTTCGGTGAAAATTATCTTTTAATATTCTTAAAAATGTGTTTTCTTCAAATTCAATTTTGTTTTTAAAATATTACAAGTATAGTTAACGTAAGTAAATATTTGTAGTACTCCTAATTACTTAGCGTGATTTCTACTTGAGTTGGTGTATAATTTGTAGTTTTTTTGTATTTTGGCTATTATATATGTATCCATTAGAGAAAGATAATAAAAAAATAAAAATAAAATCAATCGAGGTTGTGTACGTATATGTATATATACACAATTTCTTTAAAATAAATTCGTCATTTAAGGTACGATTGTTATTCAGGATATAACGATTACAAAACAAAACATTTGCTTACGACGAACTGAGATATTGATTTAAAAATATCATCAAAATATCAAAAAAATGAAAATAACAAAAGAAAGACGAGAGCGATTGCTCGAAAGACGTCTCTATATTCTCAATTATTTTTATGATCATTGTCGTTTCACTTCTCGTATTTTTTAGTTTTTTTGTGCAAAAGTCGATCACACTTTATATAGAAAAAGTTGGAGGAGGTGGTTCGTTGAATGTGAATGGTTTGACTACCAAAGTGTAACGTTTCACCATTCAAACCACACAATAATTGTCGATTAAGAATGATTATTTTAAAATTCAAATTATAAGTTATTATAATAATATTATGTTATTATTATATTATTCTATTGATAATTGACAAATATTATTTAAAAAAATAAAATAGCAAAAGTGTGTATAATAGGGTACTCTGTATATATCTATTACATCATGTATACTCTGTATATTTTTTCTATGTACCATTAGAAATTATCTTTCAATTAGTTAAATCTTTGAAAAATAAGTTTTCATTCATACTATTCAAAATTGAACGTATAAAATATCAAATGGAGACCCCTTCGGAAAACAGTAAACGTCTCCTGGGCCCAAGATCTTTGCGTACAGCTTGTTGCTGTTGTTGGGGTCGGGAGGGTTCGAAGTTATGAACCCGGCGTAGATTTTGCCTTGTATTATTTGTAGGATCTCTGACGCGCGGGGATGCACAAAATCTTCCGTTCACGAATACTGCAAAATCGAGAAACTTTCGTACGTACACATTAATATAAACTAACTTATTTGAATAATCTTAATATATTATTACAATTACCGTTAGCCTCGGAGTTGTTGACAGCAACGCAGAAGTCTTGTAAAGGGTCGGGATCAGAGGCATCCAACTGTCAAGACGAAGACCGAAAGAAGAAGGGCGACGATTGTTAGCATGGAACGGGTCGACGACATCATCATGATGATTGATTCTGTGTAATAAAAATGTGTGGTATATGTAGTGTAATAAGCAACGTACGTAATTATATATGCAGCTATACACAAATTTGGATATTAGGCCAAAAGTTTGTTTCTCAATTCTGATGAAATTATCTTTTCATACTATATTCTACTACAATTATATATTTTCAGTTTTGTCTATAAAAGTTAATTAATGTTTTATTTTGGAGTCTTATTTCTAATAATTAATACTTTTAGATTTATATATATAATTAGCAATCATATCGACGGTAAATTAATTAATTAAAGAGTGAAAATACAATGGACACACTCTTTTTTTTGTTACAAAAATTATTTTTTCATACAACATTTTTTTTTCTTTTAATTACATGAGGTTACTTGATGTGAGTATTTTTTAAGTACATTCATTTTGTGGATGCAAAGACAAACCTTGATAAAGTATAGTAAGTAATAAAAAATTAACGATAAACTCATTTGTTGCATGTAAAGAAAAACCTTAACCAAGTAAAATTATATTGCAATAAGAATATTAGTGGTACATAAAAGTTATATATTAAGTAGTTGAATTGATTTAATGGGAGTGTTCAATGATTGTTGAAAATGAGTTGAATTAAGTGGGGTTAAAAAGATTAAATGGGTTGAATTTTAATGGCATGATGCAATTTTGACACTTGTCACAACATGAATGGCCCAAGCAGGGAGAGTGGGCGACATTTTACACTCCAAGAGGGTGTGTGTGGCATTTTATGCTAATCTAAGAGCATTACTCTAACTCCTTACATATTAAAAATAAAAGTGATGAACTAGAGTGTTAAATTTTATTAAATAAAATTATTGTAAGTTATAAAAATTGAATGAGAATTGAATGATTATGTGGAAAAGAAAGAAGATAATGTGAAGTAATAAAGTATAGTGTTGAATGTTTATACGATATATGATTAGACGTTATTGTGTGCATTTCTCGTCAAAACTCGAGATCAATTGTAATTGACTCGATCGGTTATCAATCCACGGAAACGAAAGAGTAGTGTTCAAATGAAAGTAAAGTGTTAGATGCATACATAATACATTACTAAAAGTAATGTTCGAAATGAAAATGACTATTACGATTACAAAGATGAAATGACATTTGGACTTGATCGATCATGCTCTCGGAGTTGTCGGCTCCGAAATGATGTTCTTCCTCTCCCTTCGATTATTCCCCAGCGAAAAGTTCTGAATTTTTCCTTGAATTCTCGCCTAAATGCCTCCCATGAAGTGGTGAAAATCGCCATGAAACTGTCCAAAACAGCGCCCGCTGGCATCATTCAGCGGTCGCTGAATGTGAACAGCGACCACTGTTATTGCTCTTCTTCTCCCCGGAATCCCTGACCTTTTTTCACTGCTTTCAGCGCACGTTGCTTTGGCTCCAGCGCTCGTCGTTCACAAATAGCGGCCGCTGACAACATTCAGCGGTAGTCGTTTCCTGTTTTCCCGCTCTTTGCTCGATTCTTCGACTTTTCTTCGACAAACGACCTACAAAATGAACTCAACACCACTGCAACACCTCGTAAGATCCGACACACACACATAAGCACAAAATCTATTAAACGACATAAACATGACTCAAAACAACTAACACATGACACAAAAATATAAACGAAAATCACACCAACCCGACACAAATCAATAGATAATCTAACAAGTGATATATTTGACCGTTAAATTATGGATGTGGTATAAAAGGGTACTCTTCACATTAATTTGAGATTTAATTAATTTTATTTAATACATTAAATTTATACTCGTCCTCTATCAAATTAATGATCACATTTTCTTTACAAATTACAAAAAAAAGGTGACCATTACTTTTGGAGGGAAGAAGTATTATATTACTTAATTTGCGGGCATAGCCGAATGATAAGACTTGTGGTGACGTGGGTGTAATTTTCCGGCGACGCAGGGTTCGAACTTCGGGTGAAGCAAATATTCATTGAAATATTATAAAGTTTGTCCTGAGGTGAGACATGTTGGCTCTCTGTCAGCTACTCGGGCACATCCCTCGATTTACATCTTACCCGATCGAAGAACCTTCGATCGAGTGAAGAGGAATTTCTCGTCACTACTCGTAAAAAAAAAAAGTATTATACTACTAATTTTGAGTTCGTTCCCAAATTGATCAGATGAATGCATTTTTTTTAATTACAAATAAATTATGATTATTCTTACGATGGAGTATATATATTGAAATACTATAAATCATGGCCATACATACTGTCTTGCTACTATATACTATATATCCGCTGTAAAATCGTAAAATTTGTCCGAATTTTGGTTAGGCATTACTGGGCCAATTCAGCGACTGAAGGCGGTTAACCTCCGTTTTGTCGAGCTGGAACGATCTAGTCAGCAGATCAGACAACACGGGAGGCTCCGATCCAAATACAGTCTTTCCCACGGTCACAACTCCAGGATCTTGCCCGCTTAGGGCCTCTATCGTAACCGCCTTCTTATCTCCGACGTTGTATTGGAACTGAACGAGACCCTTTGGGAAAACGTAAACATCTCCCGGGCTCAAGATCTTGGCGTAGAGCTTGTTCTTCCCGTTCGGATCAGAAGGGTTGGACGATATGAACCCTACGTATAGCTTGCCTTCTAACAAGATCATGATCTCGGTAGCACGAGGATGGACGTGGGGCGGGTTAACACCGCCCGGAGCATAGTCAATGCGGGCCATGGAGATGCCGAGAGTGTTGATCCCGGGCAGGTTGCCTAAGAAAACGGGCGAGACTTTCGTGCCCACGAGGCTTGTTATGTTTCCGGGCTCGTTCAGCTGCCCGGAAAAGAAGAAGTCGTCTGAGGTCACGGTTTTAGGGTCTTTACAAAATCTTCCGTTGACGAATACTACTGCATGAAAACATATATATAACCTTAAACGATTAAACGGAAATTGTAAGAACAAAGTAAGTATTGCTAGCTATACCACCGGCCTCGGAGTCATTGGCAGCGACGCAGAAATCTTGTAAAGGGTCGGGATCGTAGGCCTCCACAGTCGAGATGACGACAGAAAAAAGGGCGATGATGATCGATAACATGATTGTTTTCGTGTAATAAAAATGTTATATTTGTTTGGAGGTTCTGTTATGCTTCTGAATAGAGTAATTAATCCCGAGGGTTTTTTATAGTTGATACTCAACGATATAGAGCAATTATTAGGCCAAAAGTTTGTTAAATTATGGTGAAATTATCTTTCATATTCTAACCAACTATTTACTTCAAATTCAATTTTGCCTCTAAAATGATTTTTTTGTCTTGTGAGAACAAAATATTAAGTTGATATTGTGTTGCACTTAATGTATTTTTATGATTTTTTTTTAAATTTTTTTTTCAATGACTTTAATTTTTTATTTTGATATAATTTTAACAACTCTATTTATATTTTTATGGATTTGTTTTTTAATTTTATTTTCAATGACTTTAATTTTTTTATTTGATATAATTTTAACAACTCTATTTATTTAAAAGTGACGGCTATTTTTGTATACCATATCATTAATTAAATATTTTATGTCATACTACTAAAAAAATTATGTCACATGTTCATTAAAAAATTATTTTAATTTAACTAATATTATTCCTACTCTAAAAACTATGTATACTAGTACTCCCTCCGTAATTGCTCATGACAAAATTTTATAATATTTCAATAAAAAAATTATCTCATTCGGGAATTTAACTTTTATCGATGAAAAATTGCACTTATATCAATAGAAAAATCGTTTTTATTTTATTTTATGTAAATATACTCTATTTTAATTAATTATTTAACACGTAAATTTATTTATTTTTATTTCATGGCATTTTCTTAGTCCAAAAGCATACTACATATTTAAGAGACAAAAGAGTATATTAATAAGATGAAAACTTACAAGACAAACCATGAGGTTTAGGGATCAAACCCTCCCCTCACAAAACACACACTGTAATATGAGAATTTTTATGGCAATACTTTGTTACATACATAGTTATGCTTCTTTATTTAGGCAGCCAAGAAACAGCATAACTTATTCATCAATCATAATCAATCACTTTTAGTTGTTATCCATCCAAAATTGATCTTGAAGGTAGTCAATCACGTTCTTATCAACCTGAAACGCCCTGGTCAACACATCCGGATCGATCGGACGATCCGAACCAAACACCGCGTTTGCAATCGTTATGACTCCCGGGTTCTGGCTGCTCAGCCCGGCGAATGCAACCGCGTTCGTTTTCCCGGTGTTGAACTGGAAATGGATGAGACCTTCTGGAAACACGAAAACATCCCCTGCATACAATGTCTTTGAAAAGAGCTTGTTCCTCTGATTCGCGTTCGCGGGATTCGAAGTCACGAACCCAACGTAGAGAGTTCCCTCGACAACGACGAGGACCTCAGTTGCGCGCGGGTGCGTGTGGGGCGGGTTGAGCCCGTACGGGCCGTAGTCGATACGGACCAATGAGATGCCGAGCGTGTTGAGCCCGGGCAGCTGGTTCACGTTGACCGGAGTGACCCTTGACCCGAGCGGGTTCGACGTGTTGCCCGCGTTGTTCAGACCGCGGAAAAAGAAATCATCGGCCACGACCATGTTTGGGTTCTTGCATATCTTCCCATTCACGAAAACTAAACGCGTAAACATATACATGACTTTCGTTAATACATATATTCGAAATTAATAATAAATCGAAGGTTATGACATCGATCTTTAGTAGTGAATTACGTACCGGCTGCCTCGGAATCGTTGACAGCAACGCAGAAGTCTTGGAGAGGGCTTGGATCCGATGCGTATGCGAACGAAGCAAGAGACGCGAACACGATAGTAAAAGTAATAGCTGCGAGGAACATAATACTCTTCATTTTTACTTACTTAATTGTGTGTGTGTGTGATGAAGTTAGCATCAAATATGTTACCTATTTATATGCACCAAATACAATTGTCTTATGAAGAAAAGTCTCTTACCAAACACTAAATTAATTAATTTATTTATTTATAAATATTAGAAATGGTCATTTACCATTTTTTTTTCTCACCTGCCCACCTTTGGTTTAATCTGTCCAAATTCATTTTAATTAATTTATAGATAAACAAAGAAAAATTGACTATTTCTAATTTTCTACGAGGTTAAAAAAATGTCAAAGCTTTAGGTGAAGAAAATTTTACCTGTTTTACATCAGCTAAAGAAGAATTATATTCTTGATCAATTGTGTCATGGTGGAAGACTTGGCAATAAGTTTACCAGAAGAAATCCCAACGACGGGGCGTGCAGGGCACTCTGTAAGTCGGGTTCGTGACATCAAAACCCCGTGAACTCACCCGAAACAAGACCGACCTTTTGTCAAAAGACTCTATATTGATTTTACGTCGGCGGATTAATTCTGTTTACGCGTGCGTTGTATTTACATCAGCTGAAGAACACTTCTTGATCAAATCTACACATCATTCAAGACTCAGCAATATGTTACTAATTAATTATCTTGATTACCAATTCATGATTTCATACTTCTTGTGTTAATTAATTAGTATGTTGAGGATTCGAACAAGAAAAAAACAAACACCACACAATCACAGCCGGGGAGCCACAAAAGCTTGGCGCCGGAAAGCTTCGAGCTCAAATGGTGAAATCGGGATACGACGACAAACACACGATCTAAGGATCCTAGAAGTATCTCTGAACTTCAAGGAACACAACACAAAAGAAATCACACGAAATGACACACGATTTTACGAGCTTCGATCGATTGAAAACCGATCTACGTGCTCGGGGAGGGAGGTGGTTCTAGCGTGTTATTCAAGCTCTCAAGGCTATGAATATGAGTTCAGTATCAGCTCTACATCACACATACACGGTGAATTACATTTATACTCACGCACACAAAAAACCCCAAATCTGAAATCCGTATGAACCCTACGATCAAATCAGATTGGGCAAATCCACACCACACATTTCTAACAGAAATTGTGATCGTCATGCTGTGCGTGAGCTGGCGAGGAACTTGGAGCACTTGGAATCTCGCATTTTCATCCACTAACATGTGAGAGAGGATCGATCCACTGCGCCGCGACATTTCTGTGAACCCAGGCGAAACGGCGTCGTTTTGCCCTGTTGGCGGCAGATTTAAATGAGCTGCTGAAATGACCACTCTGCCCAAACTCAAAACGCGATGAGATGGTCACTTTGCCCAGACTTCCAGAATGTATAGAAACACTTCTAGAATTCAAATCTTGTGTACATTCCAACAAATCTCCACCTTACACAATATTTGCAATTCCAGCAAACATCATGTATCAACCAATCAACACCTGATCACCTCCAGAATCAAGAATCAAGAAACTGACCTGTTCTTGAGCTCAAAGATTCAGAATGCCAACTTTGGACCATCCTCCCGGAAACTCAACCAAGATTCAAACTCTCACAATAGTCAATGCAAATTCCTCTCCTTCTCCTCTTTCTAGCAAGCTATAGACCATGGATTATCTCCAACCACAGCCTCCACAAACAGCAGAAAAATATAGCAAGCCAAACTGGTTTTTCCAGAAAAATACCCAAGTACTCAAACTGGGATTTTCTGAACCAAAACCTCCAATACCAGAACCTACACACTCCAAACATGTAATGTGACTTCCCAGCACATCACCATGCCTTAAACTCCCACAGCAACTCAGAAACACCAAGTCACTAAAAACCAGAAAAATTAATCCAAGAACTCCATGCCTCAAAATCCAATTCTCTGAAGTAACCATGCAAACCTCAGTGCATACAAGTTACTATAAACAACATGAACCTCTGGCCATGCCCAAACCACTCAGAAAGCCACTGAGTCAAAAAACCATCAAGCCATCACCATGAAATGCTCAAAACTGACCTGTTTGAGTATTTTCTTGGATACCTTGATAACCACAGCAGAACTATCATGCCTGCTGCCACTTCCACACTTCCATCTTCACTGAGATTGTGGAATGTCAACCAACTGGACCAGTTGTTGACACAGTTGAAACTTATCACTTGGAATACTCTTGGTCAAACTGTCTGCAGGGTTAATTTCAGTTGCAATCTTCTCCACCTTGACAACACCCTTGTCAACCAGATCTCTCACAAAGTGTAACCTCACATCAATGTGCTTGGATCTGTCATGATAGACCTGGTGCTTGGCCAAATGCACAGCACTTTGACTATCACAATGCACTGACACCCTTTCTTGCAGAACTCCAAGTTCCTCAAGCAATCATCTCAACCATATAGACTCCTTGATTGCCTCAGTCAATGCAATATACTCTGACTCAGTGGTACTCAAAGCAACCACAGACTGCTGGGATGCCTTCCAGACCACAACACTACCATACAAGGTAAACACAAACCCTGTGAGTGACTTCCTGGTATCCACATTGCTGGCATAATCAGAATCTACATATTCAGTAAGAGCATCTCCAGAGCTCCTTACTCTCCTAAACATCAAACCATAATCAGAAGTGCCCCTCAAATACCTCAATACCCATTTCACACCTTCCCAGTGTGACTTCCCTAGATTGGCCATGTATCTTGAGATACAACTTAGGGCATAGGCAAAGTCAGGTCTGCTACACACCATAGCATACATCAAACTGCCCACAACTGAAGCATAAGGAACCTTACTCATGGCAACCTCCTCAAACTGATTCTTTGGAGACTGATCCACTGAGAATTTTAAGTGAGCCCAAGTGGTGTTTTCACTGCCTTAGCCTCATGCATGTAAAACCGTTTGAGAACCTTCTCAACATAAGAAGTCTGAGACAAGAACAAAGTCCCATTTGACCTGTTCCTGGAAATATCCATTCCCAGAATCCTCTTTGTCTCTCCAAGGTCTTTCATCTCAAACTCAGCACTTAGCAACCTCTTCAATGACTTTACCTCCACCCTGGAACAACTGGCAATCAACATATCATCCACATAGAGCAGTAGATAGGTAACAACCCTTCCTGTTTTCAGTTTGAGATACACACAGCAGTCAAACTGGCTTCTCACAAAGCCTATCAACAACATATAGCTGTCAAACCGCTTATACCATTGCCTTGGACTTTGTTTGAGACCATACAGGGATTTCTTCAACAAACAAACCTTGTTGACATCAGAGCACCCCTCTAGACCATCAGGCAGCCTCATATAGATCTTCTCCTCCAACTCCCCGTAGAGAAAAGCAGTCTTCACATCCATCTGTTGAAGCTCAAGGTCAAACTGAGCAACAATGGCTAACAGGACTCTGATTGTACAATGCTTCACTACTGGAGAAAAGATCTCATTGAAATCAACTCCCTCCTTCTGAGTAAAGCCCTTAGCAACCAACCTTGCTTTGTACCTTATACCAGATCCTTCCTGCTTCTTCTTAAAGATCCATTTACAGCCAACTACCCTTTGATTCTTAGGTCTCTGCACAACATCCCAAGTATGATTCCTATCCAAAGATTGGAGCTCCTCCTGCATAGCTAGAAGCCACTTTGCCCTATCTGAAGACCTCAATGCTTCAGAATATGAATTTGGCTCTTCACTAACCATGTTCTCAGCTACCAATAGGGCATAAGACATTGTATCTGCCTGTGCATACCTCTTAGGAGGTTGTATCACCCTTCTCTCCCTGTCTCTTGCAAGTTGATAACCATCTCTGACTTCAGGCCCTTCATCACTGACCTCAAAGTCATCCTCATCTTCAACTTGGGCATCTCTCTGAGCTCTAATTACATCTCTACCATGTAACTCCACCTCAAACTGATCCATCTCAGTTGATTCTTTCTTAGAGAGCATGGGCATAGTGTCTTCATCAAAAGTCACATCCCTACTGACCAAACACTTCTGATTCCCAGGTTCAATGCACCACAGTCTGTAACCCTTTACTCCCTTTGGGTAACCAAGAAACACACACCTAAGTGCTCTGGCTTCAAGCTTGTCACCCCTCACATGAGCAAAGGCCAAACTGCCAAACACCCTCAGATTATCATTGTTTGGAACTTCCCCTGCCCAAACCTCCTGAGGAGTCTTCATGCTCAAAGCTGCAGCTGGACTCCTGTTGATCAAATAGGCTCCAGTAGACACTGTTTCTTCCCAAAATGATTTACTTAGCCCAGAGCTTAGAAGCATACACCTTACTCTCTCCAGTAAGGTCCTATTCATCCTCTCAGCAACTCCATTTTGCTGAGGAGTAGAAGCCACAGTCCTATGCCTTGAAATACCATTCTCAACACAGAAGGAGTTAAACTCCTCAGAGAGAAACTCAAGACCATTATCAGTCCTCAAGTTTTTAACCTTCTTCTCTGACTGCCTCTCAACTTCAACTACCCAATCTCTGAACTTCTCAAAGGCATCACTCTTATTCTTCAGAATGAACACCCATACTTTCCTTGAGAAATCATCAATGATGGATAAGAAGTACCTGCCTCCACTCTTGGTATTTGTTCTAGCAGGGCCCCATAGGTCAGAGTGAACATAATCCAACACTCCCTTGGTTGTATGCCTTCCCACTCCAAAATTGGCCCTAGTTGCTTTGCCCAAAACACAATACTCACATACTTTGAGCCTGTCAAGTTGACCATTCTTGAATGCACCCTGCTTAGACAACTCATGAAGACCCTTCTCACTGAGATGTCCAAGTCTTCTATGCCATAACTCCACCTTCACTGAGGCAGCAGCTAAGGAGTTCTCACCAACAACTGTAGAACCCTTCAAGAAATACAAGTCATTCCTCTTGACTCTCTCAAGTACCACAGTAGTGCCTTTCTTAACCTGAAGGCAACCACCAACTGAACTGAAGCTCATGCCCAAACTGTCAAGCATTCCAAGGGAAATCAGATTCCTCCTGAGGGATGGAATATACCTCACCTTAGTCAGTTTATTGATTGATCCATTTGAGAGTCTCAACCTCACTGAACCAATACCCTCCACCTGACATGTAAGATTATTTCCAAGAACAACCGAACCACCATCTATGAACTCAAAGTCCTCAAACCAATGCTTCACAGGACACATATGAAAAGTACACCCAGAATCAAGCACCCACTCCTCATTTCTAGAGTTAGAAGTAACTGCAAGTACCTCAGCATCCTCCAAATCAGAAGTTGATTCAACCACATCCACGGATTGAGCTGGCTCTTTCCCTTTGCCCTGCTGATTCTTCAACTGGTAACAATTCTTCTTCAAGTGACCTGTCTTATTGCAATGGTAGCACTTCCTAGATTCTGAGGTTGATGCACCTGCATCACCACCTCCATGTGGTTTCTTCTTGTTGTCCTTCCTTCCCCATGACTTCTTCTTTGTGACAGTTAGACCCTCTGGACTTAAATGCTGTTCCTTGGCCTTAGGATCCTTCTTGTTCAACTCCTTTGACCTAAGTGCAACCTGCACTTCCTCGAGAGTCAAATCATGAACCCTACCATACAACAATGCATCCTTAAACTGATCATAAGAGGAAGGCAAAGAACTCAGCAACAACAGTGCTTGATCCTCCTCCTTCATTTGACCATCAACATTTTCCAGATCATCCAACAACCTCACAAAATCATCCAACTGGTCAACCACAGATCTATCAGAAGACATCCTAAAGGTATACAACCTTTGCTTCAAATATAACCTGTTTGCCAAGGATTTAGTCATATACAAGCTTTCCAGTTTCTTCCACAAACCATAGGCAGTCGACTCCTTGCATACTTCCCTCAATACTTTGTCCCCCAGGCTCAAGATGATCACACTATGAGCACGCATGGAAATATCCACTGGATCAGGTGTTGATTCTGCTGAGCTCGACTCCTTCGTCTCCTTCCCTTTGCCCTCTGGCGCTGGCGACTGCAACGGGGCATCTAACGCTGAGATCAAACCCTGTTGTACCAGAACCGCCTTCACTTTGATTCGCCAGAGGTTAAAGTCATTCTTCCCCGTGAATTTCTCCAGACCGACCTTCGTAGATCTACCCTTCATCATCTTCACCGCAGCTGGATTTGATTTCCACAGACGGCGCCACTTGTTGAGGATTCGAACAAGAAAAAAACAAACACCACACAATCACAGCCGGGGAGCCAAAAAAGCTTGGCGCCGGAAAGCTTCGAGCTCAAATGGTGAAATCGGGATACGACGACAAACACACGATCTAAGGATCCTAGAAGTATCTCTGAACTTCAAGGAACACAACACAAAAGAAATCACACGAAATGACACACAATTTTACGAGTTTCGATCGATTGAAAACCGATCGACGTGCTCGGGGAGGGAGGTGGTTCTAGCGTGTTATTCAAGCTCTCAAGGCTATGAATATGAGTTCAGTATCAGCTCTACATCACACATACACGGTGAATTACATTTATACTCACGCACACAAAAAACCCCAAATCTGAAACCCGTATGAACCCTACGATCAAATCAGATTGGGCAAATCCACACCACACATTTCTAACAGAAATTGTGATCGTCATGCTGTGCGTGAGCTGGCGAGGAACTTGGAGCACTTGGAATCTCGCATTTTCATCCACTAACACGTGAGAGAGGATCGATCCACTGCGCCGCGACATTTCTGTGAACCCAGGCAAAACAGCGTCGTTTTGCCCTGTTGGCGGCAGATTTAAATGAGCTGCTGAAATGGCCACTCTGCCAAAACTCAAAACGCGATGAGATGGTCACTTTGCCCAAACTTCCAGAATGTATAGAAACACTTCTAGAATTCAAATCTCGTGTACATTCCAACATAGTATAAATAGGCAATGCCCAAAAACATATACACTCATCACAACTGAGAAATTAATTAAACTCATTCTATATCTACACAAAACCAAGATATGTCTAATCTATTGATTTTAACTGTCATTGCTCTTTTGGGTTTCGGGTTTTCCCCTTCTCGTGCTTCTGATCCGAGCCCCCTTCAGGATTTCTGCGTCGCAGTTAACGATTCCAAGGCCTCTGGTAAGTGCATGTGTACATATATATAAGTTAAATAATATGCAACGATTAAAAATCTCGTTTCTTTCAGTATTTGTGAACGGGAGGATATGCAAGGACCCGAACACCGTCTCACCAGACGACTTCTTCTTCTCGGGCCTCGACAAGCCCGGAAACAAGTCGAACCCCGTCGGGTCACGGGTCACTCCGGTCAACGTCAACCAAATTCCGGGGCTCAACACGCTCGGAATCTCATTAGTCAGAGTTGACTACGCTCCACGCGGGCTCAACCCGCCCCACACGCACCCTCGAGCCACCGAGGTCCTCGTCGTGGTGCAGGGTACTCTGTACGTCGGCTTCGTCACTTCCAACCCCGCTAACCCCAACCAGAAAAACAAGCTCTTCGCGAAGACATTGTATGCAGGGGATGTTTTCGTGTTTCCGGAAGGTCTCGTCCATTTTCAGTTCAACACGGGGAAGACAAACGCGGTGGCATTCGCCGGACTAAGCAGCCAGAATCCGGGAGTGATCACAGTAGCGAATGCGGTGTTTGGATCCAACCTTCGATTCCGGTTGATGTCCTGACGAGGGCCTTTCAGGTCGATGCCAATGTCGTCAAGTATCTCCAAGCCCAGTTCTGGTCCGATAACAACTAGTAAAAACGGGCGATATTTTGTATCATATGTGTGATCTCTCATTTGATATTGTTGGGAAATAAAAATTATATTTACATTTTCTTGTGAATCATATGAGCCTCAACTATATTTAGATGAAAGTAAGTGTATTAATAATTCAAATACTAAAAAGAAGAGACTCATAGGCTTATTAGATCAGAGAAATAAGGTGGGGATGAGATTTGATAGTATGTAGAAAAACAAAGAAGAAAAAAATTTATCCTCATTCCCCCGTTTTTTCTTCGATTTTTTTAGTTTTGTTTTGTGTCTCGAAACGATATGGCAGAGAGAGAGAGTGTAGCATTGCCCAAGTTCGGATCGTGGGACGTGAACAACCCGGCTGCCACGCAGTATTCGATGATTTTTGACCGGGCCCGGGATGAGAAACGGGCGGGCCAGCCCCAGACGGGCAGGCGCGACTCGGCCCGAGGCGGTGAGAGGTTGTCGATGAACAAGCGGGACCCGCAACTGGTGAAGCTCTCGAGCAGCAAGAGGTGGCTCTGCTGCTCCAGCTTCAAGTATGCAGAATCCTAATGCATTTTTTTCATCGAAATAAATTATGTTTTGATGTACGTTTCTTACATTGATCCGTTTCGTCGAGACATGTTGCAAGCTTTGAATTTTTCATCATCTGTTTTGCCGTATTGAGATAATGAGATTTTTGTGTTTAGATCTTTTGTATATTGTCCCATAATGACAGAAACTTTTGTAGCGCAAATATTATATTTTCATATTTTGAAAGGACTAAATTGCAATTTATATCGTAGGGCCAAAAATGGAAGGTGTTGTATTTATGGGCTAAAACTGTTATTATTTGAAATTTGTGGGGTAGAGTTGCTACCTTACAACTCTGCGCCTCGAGATGAAACCAGAAAATGAGTGCAAATGACGGATGAAACCAGAATAAAACAATCTTACGAAACTCATATTTGTCATTCATTTTCAAGAATATGAACCATGTCTCGCTCGACTCACGACCGTGGAACCTTCTATCAATATTAGTAGTACTAGACTTTATTTTAGGATCAAACATCGCCAATTTATATTCCTAACAAAAACCAATTACTCATTAAACATGCACAAAATCCTTTCAACTCCGGGAGATCAATCAGCAGTGGACCTTACCAGTTACCAGCTCAAATGTAGAGATCTGACTCAGAATTCAGAGACTCAGAACCCATCTGCAAAGAGAATGAACACACTATTACGCTGCGTCACAAGTAGCAATAAACTGAGGTCAAGAGTTAAAACTCTTACCAGATCTTCCAAGTCCTTTCCTCGTCTCCAAATAGTCCACAACTTGTGCAATTGCATGCAGAGTCATTTTCTTCACCTTCGCAGAAGAAGAAGGTTTCAAGACTTTTTCAAACCATCTTTTTTATTGTCACAAAATAAAGCTCGAGCATTTATTTATGAGATTGATTTTAGTATTTTATTTTTGATATGGAACATACTTAGCACTAAGAACTTATGCTCCCATGTACACACAGACGAAGTTATCTATAATCAAATGGCTGAGAATTACATTATATTTACGGCCAAGTCACAAATGACAAAAGGGTTGAAAATTATACCTCTAACTTGTCTTCCTTAGCCAAGTGATTTCGTGGAAGGGTACGGAATTCCTCTGTCAACCGAACACACTCTTGGACATTTTCAGGTGAGACAAAATCAAGTGCGACCTTTATGCAAGACTGTTATAGAAATGAACAAAAAAAGGCTTTTAGACAAAAAAGAAAGCCGACCCTAGTATCGGAACTCCAATAATTTTATACCTCAATATACTAAAACTTGTAAATTCTAGCAATATATTTCCATATTTTGCTAAATCTTTGTGGATTTCTTATCCACTAGATTAATAAAAAATCTTGTTTCCTAATATATAATATGGATAACTAAGGAAACAGAAGATATCTCATCAAGCCCGCAAGTGAAGAAAAACAAGTCTTTTGAATGATTAAGAATTGGACTGCTAGATGGAAAAGTTAGAGAGGAAAACATTAACCACTCTTCACATAAAGTCTTGACTGAATTTAAACACAATAGTTAAATAGTCGACCTACCATCAAATTTCTGACTTGGTGGGGACAGCCAGCAGGTATAAAAACAGCATCACCTAATTTCTGGATAAATGTCCATGGTTCAACTCCTATGCAAGCATAAACAGACCACAAAATGAAAATTTTACACCACTCCCATAAAGTAGCTAAATTGAGGGGTGTGAAAGACTTACCGTATTCCTCCTTAAGTCTTTTTTTATGCTCCATAGTTAGGTAAACAGTTTGATCGTGGATAGGGTGGACAACCTAAATGAAAAGTGAAAACACATGGTGACGCATGTAATAAAATTCATGTATGCTAGAGTGCCTTTATGAGAGCATCTCCATTTGTATACCTCAATATAGGTACAATTTAGTTGCCACATCATAAAATTATTTGTACCTATCAATTTGTACCTAAACATTCCAATGGTTTGAGGTACAATTCTTCTTCTTTTTCCATGTGGGACCCACAATATAAGACACAAACCAATTTGTACCTAGTATCAAATATTTGATACTCAATTTTATCTCTCCTAATTTGTACCTCCATCCCCAATGGTGTACCTAGGTACAAATTATTGCCACATTGGATTTGTACCTACCATTGGGGATGCTCTGAATACCAGGGACGTACCCACTTGGTCCCGAAGGGGTGCGATCGCACCCCCTCAACTTTAAAAAAAATTATTTTTATAAATTAATTTTTATATATTAAGGTAATTAATTAAAATTTATTTAAAAATAATTACAATCTAATTGTGATTTTGTTAAATTATTATGTTTTATCTAAAAAAAATAAGATAATAAACTATTTATTAAAAAAAATTAAATACTAATTTATTACGCTTAAAAAAAATTAAAATATTAATTTATAATGTTTTTAAGAAAATGGAATTAATAATCAATACTAATCAATTATTCTGTAATATTCTGATTAAATTTACATTTGTCTAGTTCTTCACAAATCTAAAATCACAATTATTTTTGTTATTTTTTATGTTGTACTTTCATAATAACAGAACCACTTTTTTTAAATGGACATTTTCCAATAATAGTACCCTCCAAAAACAAAAATAAATATTCTTATTTTCTTACTTTAAAATATAATTTTACCCATATTTTTTCCATTACCTTTTCAAATTTACTACCAATTTTTTTAATTTTTAACTTAAAAATACATTTATATTTTTAATTTTTTGCTCAAAAAGTAAAAAAAAAACTAACATATTTTTTAAACTTGCATGTTCGAAAGTTCGAAAAAATGGTTTTATATTTATGAAATGAAGGGATATTTTTTTTTTCAAATTTGCACCTGCTGACTAATGTTTCTGGGTACGTCACTGATGAATACCATATATATTATGCATGTAAAATATCCAGATACACGGAGAGTTTACCATACTCCTATGCTTTAAAAAAATGCCAATTCCGCCTCAGGTATTTTAAATATCAAGCCGGACAGGCATAACTTGTAATTTTTTTCTTAACCTTCAACAGGTTAATTTCACCAAATTAACCATTACCTGTGATAACGGAATACCATTGATATGCCTGAATTCCTTGAAGTGCTTCCTCACATATTCTTCCAGTTTGGGTACGTCCTGCCTCCTAAAAATATCCCAGAGAGCACCACCTTCGGGATCTCCACAACTTTCTGATATAGTTTCAGAAACTGAAATTTTACTTTTTTCATCATCAGACCCTTCCTTTAGACCTTCAACTGTTCCGGAAGCTTCCAACATTTTGTTTTGACCATCAATTGGTGTTTCCAAATCACTATTTCCTGCGCTAAGGCGTGACTGCTCCCTGATGCCACCACCTATCTGTTCCAACATCGGAGTTTCTAGATTTGAATTTCCAGCTGATTCTTGATTTAGTGAATGTCCATTTGTAGAATCAGAAGCTACCATCAGCTCACAGGTTTTATTAGCCAAATTGGTTCCATTTTCAAATTCTTGCTTCTTTCCATTCATTGAGCTTAATTTCCCCTTACTCCCATGCAATTCTATGTCATCTTGTACATCATGAACCTTTTGTTGATTCTTTATAATCAAAAGCTGGTCAGGCGAGAGAGTCAAAGCTTGTGCATGTGTCAAAACATTCACCTAGAAAGAAAAAGGAACATATTAGTCAAACCACCGATTAACAAATATTACAAATTCAAAGAAAAACTTACTGCATCAGAAATATCAAAGTGTAATTTTGTCACAGAATCTCCGCGTCTCAATTCAGGAGCAACTCCATACGCAATGTATGTCTTGGGGCCCATATCCGGCTTCAGAGATTTATCGGGCAGTTTAACAGCGAGGTTTAAGTAGCCACGCTCAGGGTGTGAGTAATCTTTGAAAGGCAAGCAATTGATAAACTCGGCATAATGACGAGGTAACCTCTCCTCAAACAAGTTAGACGGTGGCCAATCTTTCAACTTGAGAATCTCAGGCCAGTTGTTGTTTTTCTGGTGGTATGATCGGCCCACTTCATACCCACTGAAAAACTGGTGGATATTTATGTCAACCTGCACATCGTTGAAAACTAATTATTTTTCCATCAGTAAATATCTATAAATAATATTCGATATAAAATGACAAGCCATAGGAACTTCCCATGTTGCCAATTTTAGATAAATACATTGCCCTGTGTGAAGCATCAAAAGATAGTATTCCATGTGTGCTGATTCCAAAGACAGATTATAGTCAGTTGAATGAAATAATGAATCGCATCAAAAGATTCAAAACAGCACACCCAGATGATTTTCATGACAACAAATATGGGTAAATATAAATCTTGTGGAAAAAGGGTGAACTTTGCAGCATTTTTTCTGAATATATGATTCAACTATTTAAAGGAGAAATCAAATATGAGTGTCATATTCAGGTAGTTTAATCATCTTGTCTTGTCCAGAGTAAAAGACTTCAGAATTCAGCTGATGGAAGGAAGAAAATAAAAATTAGAAGATTGAACTGACCTCACACCAGTCTAAGCAATTTATAGCGGTCACATCGATTAGAGCTTCTTTGATTTTACGGTTTCTTTTCTGACGAAAAGCACGCCACATAACCATGGGTTCCCAGCTCAAACCCATTGTGTTCTCAAGCACGTCACTTACAATCACAGGTTCACCTTTCGACCAGTGCCGTTGAAAATGCTTCAAGTCATCACTTTGAATGCTCTTGGCTGTCGGGCAGTACAAGAAATTGTCATCTGAGTCAACCCGAGAAGCTGCTTCGCGCATTTTCTCAATGCCAACTTTATCATCCTCGATAATTTTATGAAATATTTTAGTATCAAGTCTCTTTGCTAATTCTTCTGCTCGTAGAAACAAGCCAGAGACCCTACCGTCTCCGAAAATACTGTTGAGTTCTAAAATTCCTTCACCACAACCCCCAAGACATGGTGGTGGGCATGGAATGAGACAAATTTCTGTAGACTTCCATTCAGATTTTACCTCGTTAGTGTCACTAGCAATGGTCTCATCCATTTTGAAAGAAGGTTCAGAGGCATTTATTTCAATACCGAGCAAATAATCTAGACTCTGAGGTACATATTCCACGACCACTTCCTTATCCCCACCCTTTAGACGTCCCACGCGAAGCTCTTCACAACAAGTGAGGCAGAAGTCATAGGAGCACCTTGGGCAGCTGCGGTAAAAATCGGCAATAGATGTTTTACAGTTATCACTGCATTGTCAATCCACTAGAATAGTGAGTCATTTGAATCCTGAGATAACTCATAGGGTAAAAAAATGGCATTACTAAGATCTACCAGAATATGCGTTCGTTTGGTGGGCAGCTTGATTGCTGTATCTTTATTTCAGAAATCGGTAGTCCTGGTCAAACAAACTGTTAATATCATGATATATGGTTTGTACAATGAAATGATCAGAAAATCAATTATACTTCATCATATGTGATAAAATGGATATAAAATACATGTGAGTTCTGCAGAGGCTGTATTTCATAACTAACTGATAAAGCATGCTTAAAAATCATGCTTAAAACTTAACAAATCTCAACTGAATATAAAACAATAATATTATTGTATTCAATTATTATTTAAAAGTTTGAAACAATCCAAACATGTCGTCTAGTGTGTCAGTTAGTATTAGTTCATATGAAAGCCTTAGATATGCCAATTGATCACCTCGTGGTAGGTTATGTCTATATAAATAAGCCATACTAAAATTGGCATGAAAAAGAAGTATCAAACCAAGATATGCTGGTCCAACTATATCAGTCCCGGCAAGAAAATACCTTGTATCTTAGCCTCGATTTCCTTCTCAACCAACTGTTCTGCATTGAATTTTTTTAGAAAGGGCAGAAGCAGCCCGAGCATGTATTTAGAGTATTGCATCTTTTTTTCATTGTCATATTCCAATGTCAAGTTCTTCAAGTGCTGCATGTAGAATACAAATGTACAATTAGAAGAACACATCAAGGGAGACCAAGTATGATACAAGATGACGAATTTCCATTGCATCCCTTCACAACACCTATATGGGACATAAAAAGTCGGGAGAATGTATAAAAACCAACCCTAATTGGCCCGTCCAGTCTCAAGCAATTCTTGCAATTGCAGTTGTTACAACAAACAGGGCAAGCTTCAACAAAAGACTCTTCTGAAAGCTGGGGATACCTGAGAACAGTCTTATTCAGACAATGACAGAGTCCAAACATAATGATATGCACAATGAAAAACGCATGTCATTCCATTAATCGCCAAGAATTGCCCACGTCAAATTCTTTTCCTTAAATATTGAAGAAAACAATTCATGCATCGGAACTCATGTACATTGATACTTTCACCACTCAAACAATCAGATGTACCGGTCACTCAATAACAAAGTCCCTCAAATCAAAACAATATACAGTTACATCTCAAGCTCAAGTAAGAATTCAAAAAAACCAGTACCATCTAGTCATGCAGAGGACACAATATCGCCTTTTGTTACACTTGGTGCAACGCACCACCCTTCCTTTATCGTTCCTCCTGCACTGGTGACATGTATTCCGCTCCATCACCTATAAAATCCACAACCAGATGTAAATAATATTGAACAACAACAACGGTACAATGCCAACAACCACAAGACAATAACACCAAATTTACATTTTCTGGGCACTTTTTCCTGGATCGGGGAGCGTGATCCATCTCATCACAAGCTGCCTCAGGGCATTCTTTTCCTTCTTCTTCACTTCTTTCTGCGTCATTTTTCATTAGTTTTTGACTCATTCTTTTCCGGCTGTTTTTCGCTTCCTCCTCAATGTCACTAGAATCTTTGCTTCTCTTCCGACCCCTCCTCGGATTCTCGCCGTCCTTGACCTTTTTCTTCCGACCCCTCTTCGGCTTCTCGTCATCTGAATCCTTGGCCCACTCATCTTCCCACACATATAAGCCCTTGCTCAGCTTCCCAATCTTCTCTTTCGCCAGCCGACAAGACAACCTCCCAGACGTTCTCCTTCCCGAACCACCGCTACTAATCGTAACCTCATCTCCCCTGTTTTCCTCCCCTTCTCCTCCATCAACTGGGCCCGGCCCGTAACACGAAACTCTCGGCCCAATATCTTCCGACGACACCCTTTCGCGCTCACCTGCAACTAACAAACCCTCACTTTCTTCAGTTACAACATTCAGATCCATGTCTCCTGCCTTCTGATGCGGCAACCTTAAAACTATTTAGGGTTTCTTATTTCTTCAACCTCTCACTAAACACAGATCCTTACTCTGCCGGGAAAAGCAAAATTAAAATATGACCGATACGCCCTTGGAAACAGTGGGGTCACTTTCAATTGTTTTCGCAAATGTCAACTGGTTTTTTGGTCATTTCAAATCACGGTGAATGCGAATGGGCCACGTGTACAAAGGAGAGTGGTCACAAAAACCACAATCAATATTGGTCAATTGAAACGTCAACGAACGGGCATTCTCATAGTCAATGTGGTTTGTTTAGAATAGGATCCCCTTATTTATTTGGATGTGATGAAGGATGATCATTGATCGGTGAGGATGGAGTCGGAAAATTGAGATTAGGTCACGTCATTGATTAGACCCGTGGACCGTGGTGACTTAAGGGAGACAATTTTATGCTTCCATACTCCATAGGCTTTAGCTCCCTAAATTGATTTTTTAATCATTTTCTAGTTAAAAAAATTAGGAATAATCGTAGGTTAGTAGCTGAACTATAGGCACTTTTGTACTTTAGTTACCCAATTTGCATTTTGTACACCTGAGTAGCCAAACTTTGACGAATTTGCACTTTCATGAAAAAATGGGCTTTCTCTGGCAACACGTGAAATGCACGTGATCATTTTTTTTTTTTTGTAATCAGCTGATATGGGGTATTTTCGACATTTTCCCTTATTAATAAATGAAAAAAAAAATGTTAAATAAAAAATAGCATTAAAAAAAACAATAATATTGTACTTCACTATTCCAATTAAAATATTTTCCCGTTTTTTTATTCTCATCACTAAATAATGATAATAATTAATAATAACAAAAAAAATCAAAAAAAATCAAGCCTTCGATTTCTCACTCTTCCACCAGCTTCCCGAATTCCTCCGCATCGCAAGGCTCAGATTTCATCTGGCTTTCCTTGGCCTTCATCGTCTGCAGTTTCAAGTGGTTGTAATACCCGATCCTCAAAAACGCCAACCCGTACCCGAATAGATTCAACCCGGTGACCGTGCCCTTGATCACCGACCACGAGAACGCGATCAGCAGTCAATCCTTCACGACTCCGGCGACGTTCATGGTCAACGCCGAAGTCTTCACCACCAGGAGGAACACCGAAAGGTTCAGTGCGAACGCGCACAGCGAATTCGTTTCGAAAATTATGAAATCGAATCGAAACCCTACCCCCAATTTGTTGTTGCTGCTCCATCTGAGGCTGTGACGAATCGGGATTGACCGGCGACAGAGAGTGGACGGCGGTCGGAGATAAGCCCAAAATTATTGGATCTCTCTTTAATATATATTAGGGTTTATTACATTTTGCAACCCCATGTATAGGGTTTTTTACACTTTGCAATCTAACCGGAATTTCGTTACACTTTGCAACCCAATGTATACGGGTTTTACACTTTACAACCTGCATCGGAATATTCGATGGAATATTCCGTTTAAGAGAGTTTTTATGTAATTAAAAACTCATAACATTGGCTTATTACATTTTTAGCCCCCAATCAATTTCGGTCAGAATTTTTAATTTTTAATTAATTAAAACTAAAACTTAAATATATAAATCGAGTGATTGAGAAGATGGATTTCACCCCATTTTTATGAACCCTAATTTCAGATATTAAACACACACTAATTAATAATACTACTCTGGATCCATTGATCAAACGACCATGGAGAAGTACGTATTTAATTAATTAAGCAACGAACATAATTTTCTTGGTGACGTCATCTCCCATCCCACCCAATCCCATGGTTGTCGTCGCAACATCACCCGCCTCCTCCAACACGCGCGGTGGTGGTGTTATACGCGCTGCCGCAATAAAGTGATAAACCCATGAAATTCCGATTCAAACCTCTTCATCTCATCATCAGGCAACGACACCAAAGCATTAATCACGCCGCCCTCAGCCGTCGGAAATATCCAGCATATATCCTTCCGGTGGTTCACGACGGGCCCACTGTGAAGCGGCTTCCCCCACGGGTACACCACCTGCTCGAACCCAAGCCGCAGCCACGAGCTGACCATGTATCCAGCATATATCCTTCCGGTGGTTCTTGACTGAGCTTGTGGAATTAGGATTTTTGTGTTTGGAATACGGATTAAGAGGTTATTTTTTGTCGATCTTACAGGATTTAGTAGATATTGATTTTGGATTTCTGGAAATAGCAGAATTAGGATTCGTGTGAATTTGGGGATTTTGAAGTCAAGGGGAGGAGAAGACGAGTTCTTCAACCCGCTTTTTTTTCTTTTAACTGATATATCAATTATTGTTTAATAAATAATTAATAATGTAATAATGGGTGGGTAAGTACATTAATATCCCTCCCAACTGCATAATAAATGCACACTCGGGCGCGTGATTCTCAATCTCTCGGAATATTCCATCGAATATTCCGATGCAGGTGGTAAAGTGTAAAACCTGTATACATTGGGTTGCAAAGTGTAACGAAATTTCGGTTAGGTTGCAATGTGTAAAAAACCCTATACATGGGGTTGCAAAATGTAATAAACCCTATATATTATTTGTGGATTTTTTCTTCCATGAAATCGAAATCAAAATTAGGGGGATCAAACACCCGTTTCTTTCTCTGTAATATATAATATTATATAATTAATAATTTAATGAAAAATGACTCAGGGTTATTAATGTAATTTCTTTCATCTATTTACTGAAATCGTGACACCTTACAGCGATAATCACGTGCATTTCACGTGTCGCTGGAAAAAGCCCATTTTTGCATTGAAGTGCAAATTCGTCAAAGTTCAGCTATTCGAATGTACAGAATGCAAGTTGGGTAATCAAAGTATAAAAGTGCCTATAGTTCATCTACTAACCTACAATTATCCCAAAAAATTACTACAACATATTACACATCTGTTCTCATTAGATAGTGGTATAAGGGGGCTTTATCTATGCCAAATCGGTTAATATGCCACCGAAAGTAATGTTTTCGGTGTAGAATCTCATAGACCGTATAAGGGTAAATAAATATGTATTAAAAAAATGAAATTATAAAAAGAAATTCTATTTATATATTTTCAAAATTTTAAAGGACAACAGAAAAAAAATGCATTGTTTTAAATGACGAAAAGAGTATTTAATGTATGTTTAGGCCCTCTTAATAATCAATAATCAATCACTCTTGTATATTTTTTTAGCTTCTCTCTTGTTAGGAGCTCATTATGATACATAACTATAATAGATGGCACAAAAAACTCGCACAAGTAACCCAGTTGATGAAATATGAGCGCGTGAAACTGAGAGATCACGAGTTTGATTCTTCTTGCTAAAACTTTTTCGGTTGAACTTGTCACGTAGGATTTGCCTAGTGTGATTGTTTACCTGATTGACATACTTTTCAGACTAAATACGTTCAGACTGGAAGTTACCAAAAGCGCACTCGATGAGTAAAGACTACAAATTTCTCCGTCATAAAAAAATGGCACAAATATTTTTGATGTATGAGATGTTTTATTAATTGTGATACCCTAATTAAAATTTTATTAAATGATAAAAAATTGTAATAATAATAAAAATAAAAATAAATAATATTACCTCTACGAGAATATTTTTATATTCCCGGTATAAAATATTAACACATCAAGACTTAATACGACAATTTTCGTATACTAACTATTGATAACAATAGTAAGTATCAATAGAAATGCGAAAGGTAATAATTAGGAACAAATAAAAGGTTATACGTCTTTTCGGTTGTCAATCACATTCTGACACTAAAAGATAAACCACCACCAGTCACAGCTCCACGTGAAATTTCCATCATAGCTCCATGTGAAAATTTATGAGGTGATAACGTGTGGTAAAAGAACCTCTGACACTATACAATCTTTTCAAAATGTGATTTTTGTCAATTACACGTTTTAACTGCAAGTGGGGTCTGACACTATCCGACCTTCCAAAACTTGAAAAATCTTACAATGCACATTTATAGCAAGAACGTGTGGCATGTGCAAAAGATTTTCGTATAAAAAAAACATAATGAAGATTCCACACAATGATTAACACCTACTATAAATAGCTTCCCTCCCTTCTTACTAAAACCACAACACAAACAATTATTCCTTCACCTGCACTTCTCTTACTCCTCACCCAGAGTAGATAGCAGAAAGAACATCAAGGTAACACACACACCTTTCTTCTTCTTTAGAGTAAATATAAACATTTTCTCTTGTAGTACAGTTACTCTTTGAAAATTCCCTCTCAAAACTTGAAAATCTGCCGTACCTCGTCCTCTTTGCCCTATCCGAGACGAGAAACTTTATGTTAGAATTACTAGATAGGTCGAAACTCCAACCCTTCCTCAGAATGAAATAATGAAATGAGCCGAACCCCTTTGTTGTTTTGGTGATGGACCCTGCTGGTAAAGCCCAAATGGCATTTTTATTTATTTTAGCCCAAAACCCCTCACCAGTATTTACATACATAAACTCATTTATTATATATAGTAAAGTCCTAAAAGTAACTGATTATGTTTGCACGTTATCGTATATTTTTTTTTAGAGAATGACTCGGCTAAATACATGCATATTGAGTGGATTAAAATATCTAGATTGTGTATGTTTAGGAACTGAACTCTCGGAGTAAAGCGGCGTACGCGTTGGATTTTAATTTGTGATTTCGTCACGGTAGGGAATTTCTTATTTCTTTTAATGTTTTAAATTCAAATGTGTTTTACGTGAATTATTTGTGACGTGATTGAACGATATTAAGTTAATAAAACCTGTGATCTCTTGAGAGGTCAGTGATCGAAATAAGGGTTATCGGGAAAAGTCCGCCGTGTTTTATGTGCGCACCAAGTTTCAAGTAAAGGTTCCATGTTTATGTTTATCGTTAAAGTTTTCCCGTTATGAATATATTTGCCTTTGGCTTGTTTGGTTTGTGACATTAAAATTAATAAAGATTTTCCTTGCTGAGTCGTTGAGCTCATCCCTTCAACATATTATTTTTTAGGTACGACAGGGGACGCCGGCAGGAGTGACGAGTGGGCAATGGAATAAACTCTTTCCAAACATTTATGTTTAATTATTAAGTTTTTGCCAGTACGATATTTTGGTAAATTAAGACTATTCGATGCACTTATATTAAGTTGAACTGCTTATATTTTAACCCGGTCTAGTATGACACGGAGTGGTATTGGATGCTAATATATTTTTAAAGAGTTTTCTTTGTTTTTAACACCTCGGAATTAAAAAAAATAAAAAAATATATTGTTTATCTTACTATTAAATAAATTATAGTATTTATTTTAAATTACGAGAAGCGGGGCGTTACATTAATATTTAAACTAAAAGGTCAATAATTAAATTTTCAAAATAATAATTTTATTTTGATATAAATCAATACTTTTTAAAAATATTTCTTTGTAAATTACACAATAAAAATGCATAATTACTTGAGAGAGATTTATTAAGAGCTTCTAAGTTTTAGATGTCCATACCTCTTTAGTCAAGGGTTGTTAGCTCAGTTGGTTGAGCACTCAAATTCGGGATCAAACGTCTTAGGTTCGAACCCCAAGACATTGTAATTGACATATACCAAAAAAAAAAAAAATTTATTAAGAATTAAGTCAATCAATTAGATAAAAACAATAAATAAAAATTTCAATTGTTTAGATGATAGGATAAAGTATAGGGAGATGTTAAATGACCATTTTAGAGAAGACACATTTATTTTTATCAAATGATTTGATGAAGTATAGGGAGATGTTAAATGACCATTTTAGAGAAGACACATTTATTTTATCAAATGATTTGATAAAGTATAGGGAGATGTTAAATGACCATTTTTAGACACTTAGTTGACGTTACTCAATTTATTTTATCAAATGATTTGATAAAGTATAGGGAGATGTTAAATGACCATTTTTAGAGAAGACACATTTATTTTATTAAATAATTTGATAAAGTATAGGAAGATGTTAAATGACCATTTTTATAGAAGACAATGTGAAAATGTTATTTTGAGAATGAGACTTGTTAGAATAGTCTTTTTTATTACTAATTCATTTTATTTCATTTTATAAATAAATTTTACATTTTTTACTTAAAAGAAAAATATATAAATCTTTTTATATAATTAAAATATGGATTCAAGCTCATATTTCATAACTAGGACCTATTTCATACTCGGACCTATTTCATATTCGAATCGAATCACAATTTCCACCAAATCAAAATTTTCAAATGTTCTGAAATAAGGGTTCTAAAGCAAAAAAAAAAAAAAAAAAAACCACGTTCTTCCTCTTCTCTCTCTCCTCCTCCTCGAACTCCGCCCGCCTAGTACATCACCTCCTTCATCTCTTTCATTGTTCCATAAAAGTGTGTTTATTGTGTAATCAATTAAAATGAAATTTGACTATTTGAAAATGTTACTAGCGAGTTGAATAATGAGATACGCTTTTTTACTTTAAAATGAAAAACAAAATCGTAATTACTAAGTATAAATTTATTTATGGATACATTTTTTAATGAGATACACTTTTTAATTTTGAAATGAAAAAAAAAATCGTAATTAATTTAAATTTATGGATACATTTTTAAATTTTATTTTTAAATGTAATTTATTTTAATAAAAAATGGTCAGAAATGTTAGAAATTTGTATTTATGTCTCATAATTTTTTATAACAGTTTCATTAATCGTGAAGTAGAATGACATATCGGGTCAATAAAGATTGAAAGTATTCATTGAATGCTTAATTTTACAATAAATCTCATTTTGCATTTATAAATTTTCTTTGTGACGTAGAATGATATTATTTATTTATTTTTCTCTATCGACAAGTCGTTGTAGTATAGTGGTAAGTATTCCCGCCTGTCACGCTGGTGACCCGGGTTCGATCCCCGGCAACGGCGTATTTTTTAATATTTACTATATTTACTTCTTAACGAATATATAAATATACAATGAATTGACTTTTAATTCAACAGCCCGTCTAGCTCAGTTGGTAGAGCGCAAGGCTCTTAACCTTGTGGTCATGGGTTCGAGCCCCATGGTGGGCGTTTGTTTTTTCCAATTTGTTTTTTAATTTTTCAAATTTTATTTTTATTAATTAATATAATAAAAGAAAAAAAATCAAAACCCCTCGAAAAAATCCCTTCAAGAAATTATCTATTAAAAATCAATTTCGCATCAGAACAGCAATTTGCAGCTGCTATTTATTACATTTTCATTCAATCCATCTGTTAGCTATTAAATTGATCAGTTGGCTGATTAATTGATCGATTGCTCGGATCGACCGATTGATTTTGCTATTGGGTTTTGATCGGTTGAGTCGGAAAAAAGGGGGAATTTTTCGAAGAATGGATCAGAGCAGGAGGGCGGTGGAGTCGTATTGGAGGTCGAAAATCGTGGACGGCGCGACGTCGGACGAGGATAAGGTTACTCCGGTCTACAAATTGGAAGAGCTCTGCGATTTGCTGAGGTCATCGCACGCCTCCATCGTCAAGGAACTCTCTGAATTTATCATCAAGCGGCTCGACCATAAATCGCCTGTTGTTAAGCAGAAGGTTCGCCCCACATCGATAGCTTTGATCTTTTGTTTTTAGTTGCGATATCGTTTTTTGATGCATTGATCATCTAGAGTTGACTTATTAGTCGTCTGTCTTTTTTATCCAATGATCATACTGATCGTTTGTGATGAATACACGCATTGTGTTTCTTGAAGAACTAGCTCGAAGCGATTACTTAGATCAGTATTCTTGACTTTACATTGTATGTTTCAGGCATTAAGAGTAATCAAATATGCAGTGGGAAAGTCAGGTGCAGAGTTTAGGAGAGAGATGCAAAGGAATTCGGTTTCTGTTCGTCAGTTAATCCACTATAAGGGTCATCCGGATCCTCTAAAGGGTGACGCCTTGAATAAGGCCGTGCGCGAAACAGCACAGGAGGCACTATCTGCTTTGTTTTCATCAGAAGAGAGCAAATCTATTCCTACTGAAAGTAGTCTTGGCAGCCGAATTCAAGGGTTTGGGAGTACAAATTATGAAATGCCATCGGCATCAGAAGATAAAAAGTCCTTCATAAGTGAGGTTGTTGGCCTAGGAAGTGCCACAATAAAGCAGGGTCTGAGTAGCTTTACACATTCCCCATCCCTAAGGAAAAATAACGACACTGGGAATTACAAAAGCCCAAATCTCCGGCGATCTTTAACTGGGGAAAGTGATTATTCTGACATGTATGAAACTGGTGGTTCTCATGTTGAAACTCATAACTCCTCTCGATTCTCAAATAATGCTGCTTCTGGAAATTGGGGTCAAGATATCAGTGTCGCCCAGGCAGAAACAACTAGTGGAAACTCTGGTGCAACATACAGTCAGAAGACACGTGAGGAGAAACTGTTAGAGACAATTGTAACATCTGGTGGTGTCCGTTTACAGCCTACGCGGGAGGCACTTCATGTTTTCCTGGCGGAAGCCTCTAAGTTAAATGCACTGGCATTAGGTCATGCTATTGAAACAAAACTTAAATCCCCTATGTGGCAGGTTTGCGCTTTACGCTATTGTTAGGTTTAAATATCAATACAAATGATCTTAAATCTTAATGGGTGTAAGAATGTTTGACTCATATTTGCTAATTTGTTGGTGGGCTTGGTTTTAATGATACTGTAATATATATATATGTGCTGATGCAATACTATCGGAAAAACTTTTCACTTACTGTTGTGCAAAATGCTGCTTGTTTAGGTTCGCATGAAAGCCATGTGTGTCCTTGAGGCTATAGTGAGGAAGAAAGAAGATGAAAATTGTTCTGTTATATCTTCATATTTTATCGACAACAATGATGTGGTGGTCCAGTGTTCTGAATCTCCCCAAGCATCTGTAAGGGAGAAAGCAAATAAGGTAAGATTTAGTTTTTGTTTAGATGCCTGGTTATGTATAGAGTAAAAAAGGAGCATGGAAGAGATTTGAAAAAATATTTGTAGTCTTTTTCTTTGTCTCTTGAGTTTATTTTGATGAAAACAAAACACTATGCGAAACATTGTCAGGTATGAAACTAGTGGGCCTTTTGCAAACTATAAATGAAAATAATATGGAAGGAGGCAGAAGGCTTTCTTTTGTATGTATTGATATGCCAAGAACACAATTTTTTTAATAACTAAATAAAAAGCAAATTCTACTCCCTGTTGCTTTCAGGGCTTTAAAAATAGCTAACACGAGTCACAGCATCTCAATAGGCACACTGGCTCAACTAAGTTTTTACGAGATATAAAAGTAAATAACACTGAATAAGAATCACCGTATTCCTGCTTAAAATCCTTTACTACAGACACACTGCATAACCCACATCATTACTTTTAGCCATCTCCTCAATTGAAAATGTTCCAAAGCATTTTTTTCCAAATTAAACATGTGAAATATGGAGTGCTATATTTTTATTTCCTGAACAGAATTATATTTATAGATAGATTTTGTTTATTAACCAAGGTCCGTTACAGGTGTTGAGCCTTCTGGGTGGTGAACAAGGTGGTGGAGGGATCAATTATGTACAAAAATCAGCAAAAACACCTCAGCCTGAGCCTTCAATGATGCCAGACTTGATTGACACTGGTGACTCAAATGATATTTTTGGAGCCGAAGATTCCAAAATATTGGAGAGTGAATCAGGAACCAGAAATACAGCAACCTCGACTGCTCCACTGATTGACGACTTATTTGGGAATAGTTTTGGTGGTACTGAGAGCACCAATGGTCAGACACTTGATGATGACCCTTTTGCGGATGTCAACTTCCACACTGGTCACGATAAAGGCCATATTGCTGATCCCTTCTCTGGTGTGGCTGCTGCTGAGTCACGGAGCAATGAATCACACACAGCAGCTCAAAAACTTGAATTCCAGCCATTTGATATTTTTAACTCGAGTGGAAAAGACGTTAATGACCTGATGGGTGGTTTGTCTGTAAATGGAGATGATACATTTAAAACGCCAAATGACCTGAAGGGCTCAGAACATCTGAATCCCAAATCCAGTGTTTACCAAGATGTTAAAATTCCTAACATTGTCTTGAATAATGAATTTGCCTCTCAGGCTACTGGGATCAATGCAACTCCCATGGTTTCTTTGGGTGCCATGGGATATAATGTTCCACCCGGTGTAATGTTTAATCCAGCGTTTGCTTCTCACCAAATAAATTATAGTGCCATGGGGAGTATCTTTGCTCAACAGCAGTTCCTCGCTACACTATCCAACTTTCAACAACTAGGAAACACACAATCACATACAGGTATTGGCGCTGCTGGATCCAACACAGGAAATAATTCTTCACCTATTCCAGACATTTTTAATCCTGGTGTGGCCACCCAACCTCCTACGTCATTGATGAGTGACTCGAAGAGAGAAGAAACTAAAGCATTTGACTTTATTTCAGTAAGTTTGTTTTGTTTCCTTATTCTGTCTATTATCTAGAGGTAATTTTTTCTATAGTATATTCTGTTCATTGGAGCACCTAAAATTTTCAGATTTCATTGGGACTTACCAACGCTTTAAAAGTCAGTGGACTAAAGTTAACATTTGATTTTTATCGTTCATAGTCAAAAGACTTTGCCAACTATGCACTATTTACTATTTAGTGACCCATACAATTAAAAAAATGTGAGGTCTTATTGAATGGAATTCTGTTCATGGTTTAGAAGCTTCTGGTGCATTTAGTCTTAAGAATAACAAGTATGTCTCGGTGGGACTTAACTTCTCTGATATGCCTATTCATAATTTATTTGAATGTTTACTCTGTGTAGCTTGGTTAACAATTTTTGGGAAGTCTGAGGTCATAAAGTGCAAATAATGGATAGAGATGACCTTGGTTGATTGGTTTGACATAGCTAGAGGCATAGAGCTTTGAGGTTTAAAATTGTGTATAATGCCTATAATGAATCTCTAATTAGTTCAGAACTATGGGTTGTTAGGCAACACTAGGGCCATTTTAGCTACAGAAAATTTCCCTAAAATCCATCAGCTGAAGTTCACTTTATCATGTAAAGCCATTAGAATTATAACCGAGTTGAACAGAGAGCTTCATGGAGGGTTGACTAGTGAGAATTGTTACCTTTGAGTTTTGACTTATTGGTCTTTTTCATGGTAAGATTATTGGGGTTTAACAACAAATTAAAAATAGTGGACACACATTTGTGATGGAAGCTTTTTACATCAGTCGAATTGCTAACTAGTCTGTGTGAGGATCTTTACTTATTTCTGTTATTTATACTTGAAATCTGAAAACGTACAATTATAATATTAAAACCAACTACTATTATTTAAAAAGAGAAGCTTTCATCTAAGCACAGCGTCCTTGAGCTTGCTCGGTTCAAAATACTGGAAATTATTTTTCATACTGCTAGAGGAGCTTAGAAAGCTTGTCAGCTGCCTCAATCAGATTGGGTCAGTGGAGTTCCATAACTGGATCACATTGGTTCAGGTCTTATCTTGTATTTGCGAATTTCCCGAAAACAATAATTTTAGCGTTCTACATTTGAGTTTTTAGCTTCAGATTTTAACGTTCTATTGATAAATTGGTCTTTTGGTTTTGTTATATGGATTTGTAGCAGCATCTTGGATTTCAGGCTTTTTCTTAATATATAAATTTTCGGAATTTCACTATATATATCTTTCAAGTCAAGTTAAAAAAAATTGTAAAGATTTTTTTCATTTTTTACTGGATTTGCATCTAGTGATCATGGTGTGATGCATACTATCCTTTGTGCTGCTATTGTAGGATCATATGGCTTCTGCTCGTGATCCAAAGCGTGTGATTTGAGTATCTTGATATCAGCCATTGATCATCAGTTCTGCTATGAATCCTGAATGTTAGATCGAAGAAAATATACGGGTGACGCTGTTTATGCTCAAGGCAAAGGGGTTCTAGTTGAATAGTGCATGACATAAGCGAGTGCTATTTACATGCTGCATTATGTGAGGCCAAGTAGCCCAAGCTCAATGCAGGAAGAACAAAGATATAGTTTGTTAATTGTGCAACTATCACTTGATTTTCTATAATAAAACCTATGTAGATCGTTGTAGTGATTTTTTTATCTTGTTGTAGATCCTTCATTGCCCTTGAGACCTTTGATTATGTAGTTCCAAAATTTGTCGAACTCATCTGATAAGACACGGTTATCTGCGCAGTTGATTTCGTTATGCTTGCTTGATTTTGTGTGTTCGTTTGCTTTGTGCAATTCCTTCTTTTTATTCTATGCATCTAATATTAACCATTTTTTTCTCTCGAATTTTATATGTTTGATCAATCATTTTGAGAAGTAAAGAAAAACTACAATACATGAAGCATTAAACTTTTTGTACAAAAATATTACTTAAATATTACTCATGTTTCATCCTGTGAATGTATTTTTTTGTACAAAAATATTTTTCTCACAAAACAATGTACTTTTTGTACAAAAATATTACTGATTATGTCTCTATAATTTTTTTGTACTTCAATTTTTTTATACTAAAAAAAAGATAATAATATATATTTTTTTTTATCTATTTACATATTTCATATATTTATTTATAAATATTTTATTTTTATTTTTTGAATGTTATGGAGGTATTTTTATAGTTGAAATAATTTTGTCGAATATAATAATCACTTTGTATGAGTATTCCCATACATTTCCCCACCGGAAAACTGAAACAGTGAAACCTATATTCTGCAACTCACCGTCTATGGCGGTCTCAGCCCGCATTTCCCACTCCTTCAGTCGCCATCTGCATCACTCCATCGTCCTCAAATCAACCCGTTCTCAAATCCCTTTCCAACCCTACCCATCATTCCGCACTCGGCAATTCCTTTCGCTCTCGCTCAATACCCACAATCACTCCTTCCCCAATTTCAGCCACAGAAATCCTTTCAACTCCTTCCCGGTTTCCGGTCCGGCCCATATCTCCGTATCCGCCAATTACCTCGACCGTATTTTTTTCGGCCCGGCGGCGGACACCTCTTCCCACTGGAATTTCGCTTCAAAACATATCGTCGACGGTAACAGCAATTTAAAAAATGGGACTACTATTGGCGATAGTGGGCCCGAGGTCGCGGTGGTGATGCTGGGGTGGCTGGGTGCGAAGCCCAAACACCTGAGGAGGTACGCTGAGATGTATAACGATAAGGGTATTCATGCTGTTACTTTTGTGACCTCGGTGATGGACGTGCTGTCGTCTGATTTGGGGAAGAAGCTGGAGATTAGGGTTCAGAGGCTGGCACAGGAGCTCACATCGTGGCTGTCGAACGAGCATGGCCGTCATAAGTTCTTGGTCTTCCACACATTCAGCAGTACCGGGTGGCTGACGTAGGTTTGATTCTTTAATTGGGTTCATTTTATCTTCTTGTGCATATGTTTTTCTTATTGGATTGTTGCGTGTCGTAATAATTTTGTTAGTAAGGGGATATACCCTATCGGGTTTATCAATTTATAGTAGCATGAATTCTCTCTGAAGTTGGTAGGATTGTTTATGGGGCTGGAAGTAGAGAACTCCGATTGGGTCCTAACTCATTTTAAGAGTACATATGAGCGATTTCTTGTTTTATCTATGGAGCTGATAGTTTCCATGCATTTAGGCTACTTCAGAAGAACAAGACAATAAAATCAATAATACATAATGAATCTCCAAAGGAGAAAGTTTTGAGGCTATTGCCAAATTTCTGCATTTGACTTTTGTTTTTCCTTGAATCAGATATTTAGTTCCTTTGAAGTTTTATTTTGTTGACATCTTCGTTTTGAAATGCCGTTCTATGTATCTTGACATGCCCATGCACATTTTGTGTGGCAACAAGGTGAATGTTTTCATTGAACTGATGACCATTGCTCGTTTGTTTCACACTTGTATATCCTATGCAACACCCTAGTACTCACTTATTAGAAAAAACCATAACCCCTATGTCACTACATCCCACTAATTGATTAAATATTCAAGCATAACAACATAAAATAAAACAAGATCATATAACAGTATTTAACTCTGGGTCAATTTCTCAACCACAATATACATGTTCAGAATGCCAATATATGCAAGATAGCTGAAAGATTGTTAGTGGCACTGAGTAAAGCAGAATATTATATGACCTCTAGCTGTTTGTCCACTTCCTTCTTCGAGTCGGACGCTGATCTTTTAAATCTGGATCCGTATTAGCAATATCCTGTAGTAATGGAACTGAGTTATTTGGCGAAGGAAGCTTATACCTCTCCCTTCTTCTCTTCAGTCTTTCAGGATCTCTTAGATGTTTCTCTAATAGGTTTCCGACTTCCATATTAATTTCTGAATTAGACGAACACGAGGAGTTGGCCAAGTCTACATCCAACCCGTGATGGGTTCTGTGATTGGAGTCATTGAAAACAACCTTCTTTTGTTTTGATTGGATTAAGGAATAGTCTTTTCTTCTTTTTTGGAAACGTTTGCAGTATTCCTGCTCTGCTCTTTTCCCCCGTCTTTTGTCACTACAGTCTCCAGATTGGTGAAATTGTTATTCATTACATGCTTAAAAGCAGTGTGATGGAGCCAGAAATTTCATCTGGGGTAGGTAGGCGTTGATAATAGTAATTAAAATAATCTAAATTTGTCCAAAAATACCCAAACTTATCACATATTTTCTAATTTTGTCACAAGTCATTTTAACTTAAAATTTGAGAATAAAAATTTCTAGTGTTTAAAGATTAAGTCAGAATTGTGAAAATGTGAAAAGTTTGAGGAATTTACTAATAAATCCAAAATATGATATAACTCAACTTTAAACGAGTAAAGGACCAATTAATACAAGTTTTAATACCTGTTTCTAGCTGAAAAGCTATCCATAGGAAGAGGCAATATATTTTCTCCGTTTATCACCCTAAAGTTTATTTGTGGACAGTGTGGGGAACTATCGATATCAGAAATAGCTTTTTTGCAGTTAGGGTCATGCATGGCTATCTGTAAAAATAATATTTTTTCGTTTAAATTAATTTATCTTGATACCTCAGAACATCACAAAAGAGTCCAGTTTCAAAACTGCACAAAACTCATTACCTCAATGATAATGTGTGAATCATATAAACTTAGATCCTTCAAATCTGAGTAATTAAGGCCTTTGTCAATTGCCCTATCCAAATTTATAACATTGAAATTAAGATATTCAGCTGAATAGCTATCCATGGGAAAAGGCAATATCTTTTCTCCTTTTATCATCTTAAAATTTATGTGTGGTGTATTATTGGCATTGCTTGTTGAAAGAGGTTGGGCCCTTTCATAGACCGTCTCACATATAGCTATCTGTCCAAGGAAATTATTGCGTTTCTATTAAGATATCATAGTACGACAAAAGTTGGATTTTGAAGAAGCACAAAACTTACCTCAATGATGACATTTGAATCATACAAACTTAGATCCTTTGAATATGTGAACTTAGGACATTCATCGATTGGCCTGTCCAATTTTATTTTACCTGTGTCTCCTTCCTGGAATACATGAAAATAAATCTGAGCGAGGTGCGATTTCTGAGAAACAACAAATATATAACTAATATAAATGTTGTCCCTTTTGAAATTCTATGAAACAAATTGAATTTATGACATCTACTATAAGCTGAAAACCTGAAAGAATGAAAGATAGATAGTTGTTTGTATATGAGAAAGTAACGAAGTGGATAAGGAAGAAATATGTGCTTCTAAGTTCTATCTGCAGAGTTACTTATTTAATTTTTTACAATTTTTTTTGTCAGACTTCCTGACAGAGCTATTTTTCTTCATTTTTTTCTAGTTTTGTAACGCTTTCAAGTTTTCAATGTTCTATGATTTTTAGCTTTTCAACCCCCCCCATCTATCTCTCTCTAGCCAGTAAGATAATTACCTTGTGGGACTGTTTGCGTTGATCTGCACTCATTGCACTTTTTCCTGAATTTCTTGCTTGGACATGTGTCCGCTAGAAAAATGAGAAATGAAAAATTAAAAAATATAAAACAAACCCATTATTATATTTTCCAAAACTGAATGATACTTACCATCAGTTGGCAGTAATCCTTCCATTTCTTTTCATCCAACCCGTAGTTAAAAAAGTCTGATATGTCCACTCCTGGCTTTCTCCATAACTTCTCACCGATATGATCAATGTTTATATCACAGATTGTCCTATTATTTGTTTAATTAATGGAAGGGTAGAAATGAGAAGGAAAAAACAGAAATAATTTGATGGTGGTAATTATTATTATTGTATTCGCTTATTTCATCTTATCTTTTTAACTATGAATTAGCTCAAAGTTTAGGGAGAACACTGAAAAAACTGTATGCGACTGCTGTAATAACACTTTATAGTTTTAGAGCTAAATGAAAGTTGAAAAATGTTATGTATTGTGGATTGAGTTCAGGAGTTTACTTGTATGAGGGAAGCCTAAAATTTAATTTGGCAACTGAACCACATGCATAACTTCTCATATTTGCTGACACTGAATGATCGCTTGTAGCGGACTGCCATAAATGAGGAAAACTGTATTCAGTTTTCTTTCTATCGAAAGATGAACCAGAAATGGAAAAAATCATTTACTTGGCTTTCTGTATAAGTTTTGCTAGAAAAATTTGTGCAGGTTTAAATATGTGCGTGTGTGTGGAAAATGGTAACATACCTTCAATATCTGATGATCTGAACAGAGCTTCTCTATTTTAATTTCATTGTTTGTTGATACATTATTTAAAATTATCTTGAAATCATCCATGGTCTCTTTAACCATATACGAAGGAGCCATACTAATGACCTCATCGCCCTTCTCAGCCTCGTAATTAATTGTTTTAAGGGTGGCCTGCATTGTTTTGTCTTCTTTATGCTTCATCAACTCTGTAAAAACTTCATTCTCTGGTTTGAAGTTGGGCTGGGTATGTTGTGTTGATAATTGCGGACTATAAAGGGTGGCGTCTCTCTGGATATCATATGACGGGTTAAGTTGGTGATGGTTCATGGAGAAGGGGTTTTGGTGAACAAGGCTTGTGACATTAACTTGAGAATTCCAATTCTTAAGAATTTCCGCACACAGCTCACCATATTCATACTCGTCAATTACTTCCTTTGCCTCCATCAGTTAAACCCAAATGTTTTCTGCTTTTTCTTCCTAATATTGATATTCTGCTACTCTCGTTGAGCACTTGAGACACTCACTTTTATTCTCTTTTTGGTAAAATATTTTTCTTGTAGGAAGAGAGGAAGAAAGTGGTGATACAAATTGAAGGACATTCATGCATAGTTTGCTTTATCTGTACAGGAAAAAGGAATAAATTGTACCGGAAAATTCTTTGGTCATAATAACTTTTACTTTCCATCAACCTTCTGTATATTTTTTTTCACACTTTTCCAGCAGTTAATTACATTTAGGCACATAAATTTCAGTACTCAAGTCGTAACATAAATTAAAACTTCCGTAGTTTAAAACTATTTGTTTTTTGCAGGTATGGTGCTATTCTTGATAATTTGAAAGATAGACAAGATTTGATGGACAAGATTAAGGGATGTGTTGTAGACTCTGGAGGGGACCCCAATATCGATCCTAAGGTTCGTGTTAAATTTGTTTTAGTGATTGAATTATAGTGGAGACCCTGCCGATTGAATGTGCAAGGAGTAATGCATGCTCAAATAACCCCTCGACTGTATCAGGTATGGGCTGCTGGATTTGCGACTGCTATTCTAAAGAAAAGCAGTTCTGCTACTTATCCACAAGAAACTCAATTAGGAACGAACGGATCAAAAGCACAAGACACGAAACCTTTTATAATCGAAAGTTTGGTGCTATTCATATTTGAGAAGCTCTTCTCGTCTCTTCTCAACTTGCCCGTCGTAAATCAGTAAGCAATGAATTCAACCTCCACAAATATTTCCGTTTCAATTTGAAATAACGGTATTTTGTTTTTGGGTCTCTAACAGGAGGTTGACAAAGATCATATCTATACTTTCGAAGAGACAGCCTCCGTGTCCTCAGCTGTATCTGTATAGTACTGGCGATAAGGTCATTCCATATCAGGCAGTTGAGTCGTTTATCGATGAGCAGAGAAGGTCTGGGAAAGAAGTCACCTCGTTTAATTTCGTCTCGTCTCCACATGTCGACCATTATCGGACTTTCCCTGATTTGTATGCTTCTCAGCTCGACGGTTTCCTGAGGAAATGTTTGATGATCGAAGGGAAGCTGTAGTGTTAAAAAGAACTCCCGGTTATTGGCTTTTGTAATCCAACTTATAATGATAGGTCTATTGAAGCATTTATTTTCATGTGATTTTTAACATTCATATTCAAACATTCAGAAATTCAATTTCAATACATAATTATTTCACTATTCAAAAATCATAACTGTATATCAAAATTTAAATTGAGAAAATAATCTCAATTCTCAAGTATCATAAAATATTTAATGAAAAATCGGAAGAAGGATAAACAATTTTTTAGGTTTTGCCCTAAACAAACAAACACCATCTCTCTCCGGTCAAACAGAAACACACACATATATATACACACATACTATATATATATAGCTGCGCTTAATTCCATGATTTTGCCATAACTCGATCGACTATTGTACTGTGCAACCATTACAAAAAAAATGACGACTTTCGATGATGATAAATCAGGTCCAAATTCAAGCATATCGCCGCCCAATTCGTACGGCGCGGTGGTTCTCGGCGGCACCTTCGACCGCTTGCACGACGGCCATCGCCAATTCCTCAACGTCTGTGTGTGAGCTGTAGTATATATATATATGCGTGATTTATGCAATACGGTTTGAGTATAGTAATAATAATTACTAATTTTATTTTTGCAGGCGGCGGCGGCGGTGGCGAGGGACCGAATTGTGGTTGGTGTTTGCGACGGCCCTATGCTCACCAACAAACAGGTTCCGATGATTGCGTAATTGAACTTTTTTTCTCTTGTCGCTGTGCCCAATTGTTGTATGAATTTTTACTGTAGAGATTTACCGATTTGTCGTGGGCCATTTATCGAAATTTGATTGGGTTGATCCTGAATTAGATCATCCTATGCTTGGCAATATAAACGTGTGATGACAGACTCTCTACATATATAGATGATGGAGATTAGGGAAAGGGAAAGGGAAAGGGCACGGAAACATTCGCTTAACCTTTACTCCGTACGTGAAGAGTCTACGTTATCTTTGTTCAAGCACTTTGGGAAGTAGATGAATCTATATGTAGAAAATGCCCTCTGCATTCAATCTAGGCGAACGTTTCTTGACTTTGTGGATACCTGTTGTTGCGGCAACTCGTTTGTAATTAATACAGTAGAATTTATGTAACGAATCGAATAATTCTGGGGCCCAGTAGGCCAGTACTCGGAAATCCAAGAGTAGATAGTCATTTTTAACATGTCCTGCTTCTTACACCTGGTTACATTCCAATACGTTCGCTTTGAACCCTTCTTTTTTTTTTATCCTTGCAGTATTCTAATTTGATTGAGCCAGTTGAACAAAGAACGAAAAATGTTGAAAACTTCATTAAGGTACGTTTCACATGCGAGGTAGATGCTTTCTGTATTTCTTTTAAATTATTACTATTACATTTCCTTTTGAAGTTTCAACAGACATGGCTGTTGTTTCCTGCATTCATTTATTAATTTATTCGACAGCTTCTTATGCTTTAGCGTTGAGAGAATTACCATCTAGTTCCATTTAGCAGGCAATGGTTTCTTGATCTACTCAAATGGCCTTAGATTATTATATACATTAGTGCATCTTCCATTATTTCCAAATTACTGAATATTTATCTTGTATTTTCATGAAGATAACACGTTTTCCATGGTTATTTTACATCAGTCTGTTAAACCGGAGCTGGTTGTGAAAGTAGAGCCAATCGTGGATCCTTATGGTCCATCAATCATCGATGATAGTTTAGAAGCTATAATTGTAAGGTTAGTACAGTTTCCGAGGTTTGTATTATCTTTAATCTTTCTTTTTAATTATCATGTACTACGTACAATCCACCTGGCATTTGCCTTTTTGTTCGATGCCCACATGGCTACATTTGTGAATTCTCGTGAAAGTTCTCTTTAATATGAGGTTCAAAAGTTGTGGACGTTTCTAGAGACCTAATGAAAGTGCCACCGAGAAACGGCACAAAATTGACATACTTATTGTTTATTTTATAAGCTACTACTCATTAGTCTTTTTTTGATTTTCGTCTTATTTCGCCTGAGTGAATGCCACAATTTTCTCAAACCATCTTTTTTTACCTTTGGTACAGCGAAGCTACATAACTCAATGCCATATGTTTGATTTGAAACTTGCTAAATATGTTATGCAATAAAATAGCTAACTCAAGTTGCTTTTCTAATAGCAAAGAAACGTATCCCGGAGGACTATCTGTCAATAAGAAGAGGGCTGAGAAAGGTCTCTCGCAACTGAAGGTCTGGTGATCGATCCTATCTGCATGAAATTTACTAATTTCCTTATCCTCTCCGTATTAGCTTGATTATTTTTCTTGAAAAATACATCTGCAGATTGAAGTCGTCGATTTAGTCCCCGAAGAATCTAGTGGAGACAAATTGAGTTCTACAGCCTTAAGGAGACTCGAAGCTGAGAAACACAAGACGCTTAAACCGGATGGTTAACTTCAATGACCGGTTGTTCAAATGGAAATGATGCTGCAATAGTAGAGCATCCCTCTTTTCAAATTTGCAGAGGGCAATATATTTTATTATTATTATTATATATACACATATATCCTAATGGAATGTATCTATCTTGTATGAACAAGTAATTATTACACAAAACCTATTCATGATTAAAAATCCATGTGTAAGCCATTACATTTCATGGGAGTTGTAGATATTAAATAATTTAACCATTAGATTTGTAATATACTACCCCTTATCTCATAAGATTAATCACACTTCTTCTTTTGTAAATTAAAAAAAAAAAGTGTGATTATAATTATTCTTATGTCACTTGGGGAGTATACTACTTTTGTCTTAAATCAATTGTCAGTCTTCTTTTGTAAAATTAAAAATAAAAATGTGATCATTAGTTCGAGACGGTATTAACAATACTTTAACTAGAATCAATTGTCAGACTTCTTTTGTAAAATTTACAAAAAAAAGTGTGACTATTAGTTCGAAACGGTATTAACAAATGATCCTGTCTTGCTTGATCACATTCTTATCGAGACCGAACAATTTTTGGAAAGACTTAAGAACCTGTTTTTTTGGGTTGAAACGGGCTGATTTGAACTTAACCATTTTTAGGGGTTTTTTCCATACTACTCTAATGGTGTACTACCCTGATCCATTGATATTTTATCATGTGTATTTGTAAAAAAGTTAGAAATAAAATTTGTGGTGGAGAAAAAAAGTAAGTTACACATTAGATTTATAGTGTTGGGGTACTAACTTGGATTTGAACGGAATTGAATGGATATGAAGTGAAGTTAACTAATTTTTTTTATAAAAATAGTAATGATTTTTATAAAATTTTAAATATTTTTTAAAAATATTTATAATATTATTGTATTAACTAGAACGTAGTATATCTTAAATTATAGATTCGATAATTTATTTTGAAAAGAAGTTAAGCTGAACTAAACATCTAATCTGAATTAAAACATGGAATTTTTAAGGAAGAAGGGAATATGATTTTAATAATTAAAAATAAATCTTCATTTTTTTTACTTCATTAAAAAATCAAAAAAAATAATATATTTTTTAATTTGTTTTAAAAAATGGAATAATCATGTTTTTAATTAGAACGAAGGATATTGAAAAAGATTATTTTACCTTTGTTAAAAATAACTAAATTAACTCAATCGGAGTTCATCGTTTGGTGAGTTAGTTGAACATTTGAATTGAAGACCATAAAGTTCAATTGGAATCCAAAATACGTGTGAGTATTTAAAATTTTTGCAATCTAATGATTAACTATTAAAAACACAAGTTGATCGGAGGGTCTGTCTCCGATGAACTTCAAGATAATACTGAAATGATTTTGAAATTTATAGATATTTTCTTTATAATAATTAAAAAAAATTAATTCCATAACTGATAAAACCGACCTTAGCGGGATTCCGAAAATCGAAACGGCTACGAAAAGACGCAACAAAATTCAAATATTTTAAAACTGAACAATCGAAATTCTCTCTCTCTCTCTCTCTCTCTCTCTCTCTCTCTCTCTCTGTTTCTTCATAACTTCTCACTTGAAGAATCTATCGCCATCAACATTTTCATTTCCACACGCAGTACGGAAAACACAACCGAATCAATTCTCCTGGATTCGACTCATCGAATTACCCACATCCATCCGATTCAGTAAGTCACAAATTATTTACACTTGCTTGAAACCCCCAATTTTCGTTACTATGATTTTTTGTGATTCGTTAGGGTTTCTTCGATTGCAGGTGACTGACTGTTTGTTAAATCGAAAAAACGATTCGATTATAATTTTTCTCGTAGTTCAATCGATTTACGATTTTCTCCTTTTGCGGTGTTCTTCCGTGTGGGTAGGTACTGATGTTTTTTCGTTGTTTGATTTTTCGTTTTTTTCAAGATGAATAATCTCATGACGAAATCGTTTCTGAGTTACGACGTTCTGAAAATGCAAGCCCGGCCCGATCTCGACCCGGAGGATGTAGTCGACTTGGAGTCAGGCCCTCCCCTGCCTACAGACGAAGACAACCTCGCCTCGTTCTTCCGAGAAGTCGAACCGATCAAAGCCCACATGAAAGAAATCAACCATCTCCTCCTCGACCTCCAAACCCTAAACGACGAGACCAAATCCACTTACAGCTCCAAAATCCTCCGCGGCCTTCGAGACCGCATGGACTCCGACATGGTCTCTGTTCTCCGGAAGGCCCAACTCGTCAAAACGAGGCTCGAGTCTCTCGACAAGTCAAACCTAGTCAACCGGAACGTGTATGCCCAAGGCAGTGCAGTCGACAGGACGAGAATCTCGACTACCAACGGCCTCCGAGCCAAGCTGAAGGAAGTCATGAGCGGCTTCCACGAGCTGAGGGAGAAAATCATGTCTGATTACAAGGAGGGTCTGAAGAGGAGGTACTTCAACGCGACTGGAGAGTGTGCCACTGAGGAGATAATCGAGAGGATGGTTTTCGGAGAAGGAGAGGCTGTTGTGAGAGTGTTTGAAAAACGGGGGGATGTTGGATGTGCAGAGAACGAGGAGAGGCACGAGGCTGTGATGGATATATGGAGGAGTTTGAACAAGCTTCATCAGGTGTTTCTCGATATGGCGGTTATGGTGGAGGCTCAGGGGGAGGGGATTGATGTTATAGAGAAGAATGTTGCGGTTGCTGGAAGCTATGTGAGCGGTGGGACCAGGAGTTTGTTTTACGCGGAGCAGATGAAGAGGAAGAAGAAGTGTGCGTGCTGTTGGGTGTGGGCTGTGGGGTTTGTCGTGCTGTTGGTTTGCTTGATCGCTATGCTGGCGAATTAGTTGAAGGTAGTTGGAGTAGTCAATTTGCTTGCTAAGCTTTGTTTCGAGTTTTCGGAGTTTCTGTTGTGCTTACAGAAACTAGGATGGATTGATTATGCATGTAACATTCCTATTATCAGTGCATATTGATTTGGATATTTTGCTGCAGTTGATAAGTTTTAGATTGTGGTGAAATTTTGGGCTTAATCTTAGTGAATTTCTGTTAATATACTTATGTTTAATCACAAAATTATCCCTGATTTTGTTCTAATTACAAAACAACCCCAACTCATCTTCATGTCCAAGCCTCTTGACTCTTGAGGATCACTTTCTGTATAACGAACTAATTGAAGGTAGACGGAGTAGTCCGTTTGTTCGGGTTTTTTTCAGTATATTTTCGTCATTTGCTAAGTTTTGGTTCGAGTTTTCGGAGTTTCTGTTGTGCTTGCTTGCAGAAACCAGTATGGATTATTCATGTAACATTCATATTGCTGCTGTTGATAAGTTTTAGATTGTGGTGAAATTTTGGGCTTAATCTTAGTAGTAGTTAGTACCTTGCTTTGCCAAATACTCCATATGAATTTCTGTTAAAACATTTATGTTTAATCACAAAATTACCCCTGATATTTGTTCTAATTACAAAAGAACCCAACTCATCTTCATGTCTCCAAGCCTCTTAAGGATCACTTTCTGTATCATTTTATTAATTTACAAATAGTGAGATACTACAAGTTACAGATAATGGAATTTATTACATAATCATTTGTGGCTGATTAACCATTACTCAAAAATCGCTTTGCTCTTAATAAAAAAACAAAGAGACGAATATAGGAAAAAAGATTTTGTTTTTTGGTTAAGTTGATCTCAGCGGCACTTCAGGATACAGATAGATGTTGCACTGCAGTCCAAGATTCAGTCGGCCCTAGCTGAACCGGTCCAATCTGAGCCATTGTGAAGGGGAGGGGGAAATACAAACACAAAAAGGATAATCAGAACTGTATAGAACTAAGTTTTGAATTTTCATTTACAAATGTAATTGGAGATTTATAGAACTGAGAAGGAGGTTTGCAGTACCTTGGCGTTTTCGACGCACACAAAATCTTTGTAACACGACTCCATCGTCAGATGTGGGTTCCACAGAACAGCATCTGTCCAACTGCAACGCGTATAGGAAAGGAAAATGAAGCCAGCGTTCTATATGATAAAAGAGAAAAAAAATTGAAAATAAACAACAAGAACTTCATTACTTTGTATTCTTGATGGTAATAACATCACCCAAACCATTGTCCAACTGTATCTCTCCTGGAGCATCAAGATAAACGCAATCTACAAAACCAGGAAACGCGACAACGTCCCTGGGTCAAGGATATGTAAATGTATTTAGCGATTCTGCTAATAATATATGGACTCATATTTACAAGGCACTCTCACCACGTTTCCAATTACCCACTAAATACAACACTTTAGTAGTATATGTGTGTGTTATATTAATACACACCTTTCCTCGTTACCCTCTACTGGATTTTTAGGATCAGGGTCTTTGTTTAGTGTTTTGCAGCTTTTTAAGCCTCTGACAGATGCCCCTGATGCCAAGGCCTGCATATAAGAAGCCAGGCAGTGATTTCTTCGAGGATCCACTCAAAATATCCAATCAAAATATTTACTGTAATTTTAAAGGTCTTTGGCGTTTATTATGTGATTGCACTTACACTAAAGTATGTATGCAGGGCCGTAGTAAATGAAAATGGCTTTTTATCAGTGTTTGTTACTTTTAACTCTGTTGAGAGAGTATTTCTGTCGAGAGTGACCTGCAAAAGTGTAACCAGAAGAACACAAATGAGTTCAGAGTTGAAAATATAAAATTTTAAAATTACAAAAACTATCCCTGAGGTTTAATCACAAAAAACCGCACAAAAAAAATCTCCTCAGGGGTAAAATCTCAGTATCACAAGGCAGAAAAAACTAGTAAACCTTATAAAGTGCTTGAAAACTGTAATCCCACATGGCACGGCTGTATGAATCGTCTTTTAGCTCGAGAGTAATAGTGGGATTCCCTTCCACATTTTCAGAACCAACAACGGACCAGTTCACATTTCTCGCAAATCCATGCTGCGAACAAGATCAATATTTATAAATGTATCATAGCTTCAATATATTCTTTAGCTTATAAAAAAAAATTAATAGCAGCAGAAGCACCAAATTATATTCAGGAGGGAAGAAGTACAGAATCGAATATTGTTATTTATCAAGGCGGATGGATTTACCTGTTGGATCGAGCCAGGCCCAAACTGTGGAAAACAATGTGGTATTCCTCCACTATCCAACCCCAAAAAAAGGCAGCGAGCACAAAGCACAATTAGTTATTCTCAAATTTCGGCTCGAAAACAGTACAAGAATCATAAATTTTCAAATGATGATTGAAGAGTGCCGAAAATCAGGTTTCTGGCCGGACATAATTGTTCAGAATTTCAACTTCCGAGTACGCTGGGAATACCTGATGGGCTTTTGGCCGGTAAATACAGCATCTGGCCGAACAAAAAGGAGATCCTTACTTTTGACTTTCCAGGATGTGATACAACCTCCATATAAGTATACTTCTGCCTCACTGAACATCACAAACACACACACATATATATAAAGGCACTCAAATCGCAACTTGCATATATCATCAAACAATGATTGCTCGAATATCATTCTCCCGATTACAAGGGACACTGGATATACTCAAATGATAAATCACAGACCTGCTCAATCCTTGACTCGATTAAACTCATGGCTATTGACACACACACACATACATAACAGTACACACATTTGTGAATTTAGTACAGGGTAAGAAGATAGTATTAGGTTGAAGACGATAGCCAATAAAATACGTACCTCCCGTGAACAGAAGTCAAATTAACCTTGGGTAAATCACCCAAACCCTTGGTAAGTTTCACATTTTCAAGATTCACGCTTGCGGACGACGCCATTGCCAGCCCAGAAAATCTGCATAAGAAAATTAAATTAAAGATTACATTTTTTTTTAATTTAATAATTGCAGAGTCGAACCATCCGAACTCACCGGCGAGGTTTGGCGACGGAGGTGGTGAGAGAGAAAGACGACGCCGATGGTATTGCCATCATCTTCGCCTTTTGACACTTTCTTAATATTCTGCGTACAGTCCAGGTCGTATGCTTTTTGCTTCACTCGGATATTCGGATATTCTGTGGTGCTACCGTGCTACTCCTATTTCTATCTATTTATTTATTTCATCTTATTTATTTAATTTTTAACAAAATGCAAAGTAAACCAAAACATATCACAAATCAATGAAGATGGAATCATAGACTCAAAATGCTAATTTTCACAAGTAATTATTTTTCATTTCAATTATCAAATATAGTCCTTTCAACTGAAATAATGTGATACGATGGATCTAACTTGACGACACTTTTGCTTCATTGTCGTGTTAAGTCACGTATACAAATTTGTCATGTCAAATAACACTAATCGTCATTTTCATAGTCTGATTTTACAAGTAGTAATTTTCCGTTTTTCAATTGTGGCGCTGAAATAACATTTGAGAAACTAAAGTAAAAAAATGACTACTGATGAGAACTGTATTACGAAGATGACAATTTGTGTTATCTATTTTGACATGTTTGACACTTAGTGACCGACATGACCAGCGTGATCTAGAGGATGGAGAGATTGGTGAACCTTCTATAGGTGCTATAGTGGTGTACTGGTGTATGATAAGGGTCCTAAAGCAGTCCTACAAAATAGTGATCATATGTAGTACGCTATGTTGGTGAGCTAGCATGTTAGCTCTGTTAGGATTGTCGGGTTGTTGGTGAGTTAACAAGTTAGTTCGTGTAAGGCGGTGAGGTTTTCCTTCCGCGCATTTTTTGTACCATCACTCTTTTTCATATATGTTATTGATCTTTACCAAAAAAACAAATGTTTGTACACGTGGTATTACAAATTTACCAGGCAAATGGACAATGAGGTATACAAGTCTCAAATTGAATTTGGCATATCACATGTTCTTTATTGAAAAGATTACATTTGAAAATCACATGTTATTGAACTTTACCAAAATGACTAATTATGTTATTTATCACTATTTTTACTTCCAATTCATATATAGTACACATTTAAAAAACCGTACTCTCTCCCATTTTATATATTTTTCGTTCTAGGTTTTTTTTGTTTTCTATATTTTAATTGTGTTCTACTATTTTATCTCTTTTATATCTTTTTGTATTTATATCTCATTAAACTGAGACTTCAGAATAAGAACTACTCTCTTTCTACACTCTCGGACAGATTTTTTTTCTAAAATTTTATCCTCTTATCCTCCAAACTTTCTTTCAAGTACTATAAATCTTATCTAAAGTGTTGAGACAAAATAGATTTCATGAATGAGTTTTTTTTATGGATTTTTTTTAATGAAATAAACCAAATATTTTTTCTTTCAAAATAATAAATCTAAAAAGTTTTTTTTAAGAGAATGAAAGATATACGGTTTTTTGACACGGATGGATGTTAGTTCTTCCTAATTCAACGTAGAACTATTTTGCTCTTGCTTAAAACTCAGTTGAAATATACACTATGTTTTCATGTTAAGTGTTTTTTATACATCGTAGGTTAATTTAACTAAGTCTGCTAAGACTTGATAGAGTATAGTTAGCTTAACGTATGTGACAATGCCCTATTGCGCCAACGTGGAACCACATGATACATGGTTGCGCCAACGTGGAGTCGGAAGAGTTAGCCTCTGCGCAAACAATGGGGTTTTCCGGTTGCGTCATCGTAGAGCTAACATTCGCGCCAACGTGGAATTACGTTATCATGCCTGTACGCAGTGACGGAACCAAAATTTTTGTCGAGGGGGCCCAAATATTTAAATATTTGATTTCAAAAAAAAATTAAAATAAAAAATATCATAAAAAGTGTTTGAAAAAAATTTCAAATAAACTTTATTTGGTGCTATTTGAAAATCATTGGAAATGGATGGAGCTTGATTGGCAAATACTACATCCATTCTAATTATTTATTTTACTTTATTTAAAATACTATTTTATTTCTACCTTTTCACCTACTTTTCAAATTTTATTTATAACTATTTTAATTTTTAACTTAAAAAATACGATTCTACTTTCAACTTTTTGGTCAAAAATTCAAAAAATAACATTTTTCTCAATCTACGTGACAATCTACCAATGAATTAATGGTTAGGACGATTCTACTTTCAACTTTTTGGTCAAAAATTCAAAAATAACATTTTTCCCAATCTACGTGACAATCTACCAATGAATTAATGGTTAGGACTGAGGTAGTATTATGGTATTGTCTTAAAAAACCTTTTCATAATCTAAGTCAAAACATAAAAATTAATTTATATGCGCAATATAATATTTTTAAATAACAGTCTAACATACAATTATACAAATAATATGCATACAAAATTTATATACACAAATTAAAATTTATGAAATAATCAAAGCGACTTTTAATTAAATTGAGAGAATTTGGAGAAATTATGGTAAAATAGATTGATTCAATTTGGAAAATTTTAAATCATTTTTCGTAAAGAATTGAATAAAAAAAATTAGAATGAATGAATGTTATATAAAAATCACATTTGTTTTGATAAATAAAATAAAATATTGACCCAATTAGAAGAATCGTACTTCGAAACTCGATTGTATATTTAGATACCAACCATATTTTTTGGTATTTTGCATTTTGCGAGTGATTCGATAAGAAAAAAGAGTTTAAAAAATAGAGATTAAGAGAGTAAGAGATAGAGAGTTGAAAGTGGAGAATAAAGAGAAAGTATGATAATTATTTAAAAAAATTAATTTTATTTTTTAAACAAACAGTTTTAAAATCAATATAAAACAAATAGGTTTACAAAAGTGGACTTTCATTTGTAGTGATGGGCCAAAAATTATGAACCCATCAATACTCGACCAATACTTATTATCATTATTATTTATTTTTTTATTTTAATTAAATAAATGTTAAATTACGAAAATACTCCTAATTGTTTTTCAAAATTTCAGGGGGGCCAGTGCCCCCTGGCCCCATAGTAGATCCGTCCTGCCTGTACGCCAACGTACAACCATGTTGACTTGGAATGTACATCAAGTCAACGTCACATAGAGAGTTCAAAGCTTATCGAGAAGCTTTTGAATCAGAGCTTTCACTTTACCGGACGCCGAGCAAGCATAGGTAGACATGGAGCTGTAAGAAGACCTCCTAAGGAATGAACTCAACTACGGGTGGAGGTAGAAGACTTTGCTAAAATGATTCAAGCTCGAGGAGAAAAACATCAAGTAAAGTTGTTGTGCCTGCGACAAGCTTGAAGCACGAAAAGACGCTAGTGTGGGAGTGCGTCGAGCTGCGACCGAATGATACAAAAATATGGAATCTCGAATATTAAAAATTATCTAATCATAAAACAAAAAGAAATCTGAAAATAAATAATAACCCTACATTAAAAGATGAGCAATTGTTGGGCAATTCAAGCCCGTGAGCATGGCGTGCATTAGTCTTAATAAGATGGCGCGAAGGGTCTGTTTGGCATGAAATCTTGGACCAAATAAAAATACATGGAGTATAATTGAGGGAATTTTCAGTCAAACTAAATCGAAAGATGAAAAAGCAAGCACGTGCAAGAAATAACTCCGAAAAGTATTTTAGACAATTTGAAAAGTATCCGCGCATTTTGTTCGGCTAGATAAATTCACCGTTCATTCTTAGCCAAACACGTGTTTTTTGTTGAGTTGTAAATTTGTAATCTTTGACAACTCAGCTACGTTCTCGACTTGAAATTGTTCGATTTGATCGCACAATTGAAATAACAAGTTAGTTGCGGGTTCAAGGGCTCAGCCAAAATCAAAAGACAAAAGAATTGTGCGATGCTGAAGCTATCGGATCAAAACCTCTCCCTAGAGTCCAAATACAAAAAACTTTGTGATGAATGTTCAAAAAATGAAAATATAAAATCTAACTCATTATTCATTTCCCATTTTCACGGACGATTGCCTTGTTCAAAATTCAGAAGTCCATCACACATGTCTTGAAATAGAAAAATTCAAACCTTGGTTGTAGGTAACCACAAAGCAACTACCTCATCAGCTGACCCTATACGTCTCTCTGTTGAAATGCTAAATAATAACTATATATATATAGAGTACAGTAGTACATAATATCTATATTCTCTAGCTAACTAAAAACACTTCAATTTTAAAGCTTGAGACTTTCTTTTCGGTTAACCCTTGATATATAATGAGGTTAGCTTCATCACTTCTCCTCAGATTATTAATCTCGTTTTTTCCGACTATAATTCTAGCCTTATCGACATCCTTGTCGAAGCCTGGCTGTCGTGAAACCTGCGGCAAAGTCACGATTCCCTATCCTTTCGGGATCGGTCCCACATGCAGCGCCAACTCATCCTTTGCAATAATCTGTCGAAACTCCACAACTCCCTTCTTAAGCAGCATCTCTATGGAAGTGCTCAACATTTCCGTGCTTGGAGTGGTGATAGTGAATCAGCCTGTAACGCCTCTCAGCTGCTCTAACGAGCAGAGGACGCAGAATCTGTCACTGTCGCTCGTGGGAAGTCCATTTACCATCTCGGCAGATCACAACTCATTGGCGGTTTTGAGTTGCCAGATTTCCGTCTGGCTGCACATTAACGCGACTACTACAGTCGGCGGCTGCATGGCCCTATGTGGTGTGGACTCTAACGTCACGAGCTGCAACGGTGTAAACTGTTGCCAGACGACGATTCCTTCAAGACAGCAAGCGCTTCAGTACATTTACAGAAGCTACATGTCTAATGATAGTAGCAGCACCTCTTGTGGCTATGTTTTTCCTGTCGATAACAAATGGTTGCAAGGGGACTATAGAGGCCTTCGCGATTATGTGAATCCATTTCGCCAAGATCTTGGATTCGTTCCGCTCGTACTCGAGTGGGAATTCGATGATATCGGATCTTCTTCAATTTATAAAGGCGGCACCGCATGCTATTATCCGAGCCGTGATGCTAATTTCGGAATATACGGTTATCGCGAAAGGAATTTCTTATGCATTAATCTTACGAATTACTACTATTTGTATAGTTACGACGTCAACCGCATGCTTAGAAGCTCGTTTGATCAGCCTCTTTCCCAAGATGAGTATGCTTCCTCAGAACGATACTGCTCTTGCAGGCGTGGATACCAAGGAAATCCATACTTGATTGGAGGATGCGAAGATATAGACGAATGCAACAACACTAATCATTGCGTGAATATTGGGAGAACTTGTGTAAACACTATAGGGTCTTATGTATGTCATGCAATTGTACCAAACCCTAGTATTAGTCCCCGACTCAAGATTGCATTGATCAGTGTCGGCAGTTCGCTTGGCGGACTGATTTTGCTCGTAGCTTTCGTCCTTGCTTCCTGGAAGTCGGTAAAAGGTATTCGGAATATAATCAAGGCACACCGCAAGTACAAGTTCTACAAGCGCAACGGTGGACTTTTATTGGAGCAGCAACTGTCTTCGACCACCAACAACGAACTGGAGAGAACCAGGTTGTTTAGCTCCAGAGAGCTGACACAGGCTACCGATAACTACAACGAAAATCGCATACTTGGACGTGGTGGTCAAGGTACCGTTTACAAAGGAATGCTAGCAGACGGAAAAATCGTAGCAGTCAAGAAGTCGGAGAGGGTGGATAAAGATGATCTTGAAGTCTTCATTAACGAGGTCGTTATTCTATCTCAAATCAACCATCGAAACGTAGTCAGGCTACTCGGCTGTTGTCTGGAGACCGAAGTTCCTCTTCTCGTCTACGAGTTCATTCAAAATGGCACCCTTTTCGAACACATCCACGATCCCGACATCGAGTTTCCCTTATCTTGGGAACTTCGCTTGAGGGTCGCTCGGGAAATAGCAAGAGCGTTGTGCTACTTGCACTACGATGCGTCTGCGCCTATTTTCCATCGAGACATCAAGTCGACAAACATACTCTTGGACGAAAAGTATCACGCCAAAGTTTCGGATTTCGGGACGTCGAGGTCTATTGCTATTGACAAAACTCACTTGACGACGCGAGTATTAGGTACGTTCGGGTATTTGGATCCAGAGTACTTCCAGTCGAGCCAGTTCACGGAAAAGAGCGACGTGTACAGCTTTGGTGTCGTTGTGGTTGAGCTTCTAACGGGGGAGAAAGCAATCACTTCGGTTAGAGCCGACGAGGGAAAAAGCTTAGCAACGCATTTCTTGCATTCCATGGAAGAAAGCCGCTTGTTCGAGGTGCTCGATTCGAGGGTTCTCAAAGAGGGCGATAAAGAAGACATTGTGGTTGTGGCAGAGCTGGCTCGTAGGTGCCTGCATTTGAACGGGAAAAGAAGGCCGACTATGAAAGAAGTTGTGGTCGAGCTGGAAGGAATTCAAACGCCGAAAGAAGAAGGTCCGGTTCTTCTTCAAAGTCACGACGACAACACGGAGGACTTTGAGTCCCGCGACTTCTCTTCCTTCTTAGGAAGTATGCCAAACGATACCAACACGACGTTTGATTCACTCGACGAGCCATGAAGGCTTAACTATTTTTTTCAATGCTTTGAACAAATAATGTACTCAATTTCCTTATTATCACTCTTGTATTTATTATGATGTAAAATTCTGCAAAATATATAAGGTATTCTATCTACTTCTATTTCCTATATATTCTCTTGAGCATTGAACAAATATTGTACTCTAATTTCCTTATTATCAAACTCTTATATTTATTATGATGTGAAATTGTGGAATATATATATATATATATATATATCCGATCGACGTTGCGATTAGTGGAGGAGACAACGATGGATATTTTTTCTTCTTTTGGTCTAGCTAGGTTAATTACAGAAATTTAAATACTCACCCAAACATGTTTCGGGTTCGAACATTGGACCTTTAGTGTTCTCAATTCAATTGTTCAACGATAATGGATGTTCGTTGAGTGAGATATGTATTTACATAATTGACGATTTGTTCAGCGAGCCCGAACTACTCGACTAGGGAGAGGTCTCGGTGAGGGGTCGAGAGATCCTTCAAACACACCTTAATTGTTTTTTTTTTGTTTTTTAATTGTGTGAAAATGAAAATAATTAAGTACAATATAGAGTTAATAGGGTAATTAGGGTAATTCACTAGGGGTGTGGGTGTACTAAGTAATAATTTGAATTTAGGAGACCAAATTAATCTAGGAAGGAGTGTGATAGTAATGTTGGAGGTTCGGACTTGTTCTTTTGGACTGAAATCTGCTGAACTGACCTGAATTGAATTGAACTTAAGCGATATGAACTGAATTAAACTTAAGAATCTAAATGAACTGGATTATTTTTTTAAAATTATTTTTTATTTATTTTATTTTAATTTATTTTGAAATAAACTTAATCGAGCTGAAAGAACTGAACTTGAAAGCGATCTGAACTGAACTTAAGTGATATGAACTGAACTGAATTTGACTGAAATTAACTTCAAAAGAACAGTTAATTTCAGTCTAGTTCAGTTCAGTTCAGTTCGCTTAAGTTCAGTTCAGTTCAGATCGTTTCAGTTCGTCTCGATTAAGTTCGTTTCAAAATAAATTAAAATAAAATATATAAAAAATAATTTTAATCTATAATTTTAAATATACAATTTAATTATTGTAATAGTATTGTTAATATTTTTAAAAAAATATTTAAAAATGTATAAAAAATATTTTTATTTTTATAAAAAAATCAATCCAGTTCAAATCGCTTAAATTAAGTTAAGTTCAGTTCAACCAAGTTTCCGTCCAAAAAAATAGCTTGAGCCTTGAACAAAATTTATTAAAATTGAGTATTTAAAAATTGAGTATTATTATTATTATTATTATTATTATTAAAAAATTAACTAACAAAAGTTTTGGACTTATTTCAAAATAAAAACAAGTTTGAAGTCATTATGAATATTATAATAATTGATGTGTCGAATTCAAATATTTATTAAATAAACTATGAGACAACTTTTCGTTTATGGAATCATATACAAAAATTCCAATTATCTGAAAAATAAATAGCACACAGTAAATTAGGAGCAATTGTTTTTCCTTTTGTTGGCCTAATGAGCAAGGCGTGCATTAGTGTTAATAAGTTGGTGTGAAGGGTGTGGCATGAAATCTTGGACCAAACTAGGGTTCTTATTTCAGTTTAATCAAAACCAATCGAACTTAAATTTAGGTTAATCGAACTGAACCATTTAAGCAAAAAAATTATAAATCGAAAATTAAATAGTTTTAGAAAAAAGTTTGGTTCGGTTTTAACCGATCATTAATTTAAAAAAAATTGAAAAAAATAAATTAAAAACAATAATTACTGCTTTTAATTAGAAAATAATTATAAAAATAAAATTCAAATTATTAAAAAAATAATAATATCGTAAAAATTATAAATTATTAATATATTGTTTTTTTCTCAAATAATTATAATTATATATATATATATATATATATATTTATTTATTTCTTATTCGCTTTGGTTCAATTTTTATATGTTTATTGTTTATCGATTAAAAAGTTAAATTAAACCGAAAACCAAAAATTTGAAATAAAACAAATCGGATTAGTTTTGTACCGTTTGATTCGTTTGATTTAACTGAATAATTTGATTTTGGTTTGGTTTGATCGGTTATGAGACCTTTGACACCTCTAGACCAAACTAATTCGACAGATAAAAAAATTAAAGATATATATTGTATTTCAAAATGAAAATTTTAATATATTATTTAATATAAAAACAAACTTGAAACATTAAAAAGTAAAGAAATCAAAATACTAATATAAATATAAATGAAATGAGAAGAGTATTTTTGGATTCACTCATTGTTCATTTCCTATTTTCAACATTGACTATTTGACTTGTTCAAAATTAGAAGTACAACCCTATTTGACTCGTTCAAAATTAGAAGTCAATCACACCAAATCTCGGGTTTTTACTCCAAGTGAATTTTAAATATAGTTTAAGATTTTTTTTGTTATTAAATAATGCACTAGTATAATTGGTATTAATTTGTAAATAAATATGTATTTGAAGATAAAATTAATAAAAAAATTATTTTTATATAATCATGAAAAACAAAAAAATAAAGTGTGAAAATAAATGTAGGACTAAAAAATTATTATACTCTATCTTATTAATAGAGAGAAAATTTTTGTTGTTCTCTTAAAAATGATCAAGTCTCCATTTGGTCAACTAAAAATGATCATTTTCAATTTATTTTTTTAAATCACAAAAATATAGTTAATTTAATTTTATTGGAAAATTCAAATTGAAAAAAAACACGTAGATTTCTTTCTGACAAATTTTGATGACCAAGTGCTACATGAATCTACCACGTGAACGTCGGCTTGACCGATTTGATCTACTAAAAGGTTAGTTTTAGTTTAATCCCTTAGATCACAAAAATATATTCAATTTAATTTAATCGTAAAATTCATATTTTCACTAAAAATAAAATATTGTATACAAAAGATATGATTTCAACCAAGTGAGTCACTCACTACAATCAAGACCATATTGTCATTAATAATAAATTCGATTATTCTGGTATACAATATCTTTTTCACATTGACAAATTGAATTTACGATCAAATTGGACTAAATTGATTATATTTTTATTATTTAAATGACTAAATTGAAATTAATTTTTTTAGTGGACCAAATCGATCAAGTCGATGCTCACGTGAAAGATCTATGTGGCGCTTAATTAGCAAAATTCACCAAAAATCAATATGCGTGTCATTTTTGACGAAAATTTGAAGTTTTCGATTAAATTAAACTAAGAGGGGTGTATTCTATTAGGATTTCATTTAATTTTTTTGGATTTTAAAAAGTCAATTGAGTTTCGTTGATTTGGAAAATCCACGAAGTTTATGCAGAGTTTGACTAACTTTATATATGGATTTTCGTAGAGTCTGATATACTTTCTTTTATACATTTATGTAAATTTTAATTTTGTAAATATTTTTTTTTATTAATTTAAATGGATTTTTACAATTTTTAAACTAGTAAATTATATAATTAAAAAAATAGTTATATTTTTTAAAATAACTTGATAAATAAATTTAATTATTTTTATAATTTTTATACAAATATAATTGTAATATTAATTTTATTATAATATTATTTTTTGAAAATTTTATTTTATTTTTTATTTTTATCTTTTTCATATTTTCTAATTTATTATTAATTCTGCTATGTTTTTATATATATTGTTATGTTTTATTATTTTTTATAATAAATTAATCAATTAAAATAAAAGTCTATAGAAATTTCACGTATTTAGGAGAAATTTCAAATGATGGAATTATTTTGTATTTTGGACATGAAATCAATTAAAATCCATTAACTTTTAAAATCTATTAACTTTTGAATACCGGTAGATTTTTAAAGACTTTTTAAAATCTTTATTGAATACTTCAAGATTTTAAAGTCTTTTAAAGTCTTGGGGTATTCAATCCGGATTTTCAAAAGTCAATTAAAATCTGGAGGTATTCAATATACAGATTTTAAAAAGTCTATTAAAATCTACAGGTATTCAAAACTAATGGACTTTAAAAGATTTTAAAAGTCAACAGATTTTTATGGATTTCAACCCAAAAATACAAAGAAACTCTATAACTTGAAATCTCTGGTAAATACATGAGATTTCTACTGATTTCTATTTTAATTGACAAATTAATTATTTAAAAAATAATAAAACTTAAAAAATATAAATAAACATGATAAAGTTAAAAAATATGAAATAGATAAAAAAAATAACCAATTAATTATTTAAAAAATAATAAAATTTAAAATATATATAAATAAACATAATAATTAAAGTAAGAAAACATAAAATATATAAAAAAATCAAAAAATAATACTTATATTTTTTATATGCTTGATATATATATACGCATTTTAATCAAAATTTACGAAGAATGTAAGCTAATTTCTAGAGAACAAATATTGTTAATGATAGATGGAAAATGAGGTGGATGTATGACAATTAATTCATGGAGAACGAATATTGTTAATGTTATGTGGAAATTAATCAAAATTTACGAAGAAGGTAAGCTAATTCATGGGGAACAAATATTGTTAAATAATAGATGGAAAACGAGTTGGATGTATGACAATGAATTCTTGGAGAACGAATATTGTTAATGTTATGTGGAAAATGAGTTCGATGTATTACAATGATGTAAATAAAAATGAAAATAATAATGATAAATAATTATATATATATATATATATATATATATATATATATATATATATATATATATTTGAACTAATTATATATTTTGTTTTCTAAACAATTTAGATTTTTTTTAAACAATTTGGATTTATTTATATATACAAGTTTATGGAAATTTATTTAAATCAATTAAAAAATTTATTTTTCAATTATTGTAAAATCTATGAAAATCCATGAAAGTCAATAAAAAAAGTCAATCAAACTCTTTGTAGACTCCATGGATTTAGAATATATATATATATATATATATATATATATATATATATTTGAACTAATTATATATTTTATTTTCTAAACAATTTAGATTTTTTTTAAACAATTTGGATTTATTTATATATACAAGTTTATACAAATTCATTTTAATCAATTAAAAAAATTATTTTTCAATCTATACAATATATAAATAAGTAAGAAATGTACCGTTGGATATATTTATTTTTAATTCCCCAAAAAAATTTATATCGTTGGATTAACTTTTGTGTTCACACTATAAGGACTAAATAATAAATAATTATAATTATGATTAAGAAAAAAATATTAATATTACCGTAGTTTAATTCTCTAATTAAATCTAATTTTTTATTTATTCATTTACCTATTTAAACTTTTTAATTTAAGTAATTATTTTAGTATTAATTGCTTACTCCTAATTAATCGGCAGCGTATTAATTTAAAAAAAACATTTTATACTAATAAATATATTTATTTCCATATTACGCGGATCTTTAGAATTTCATTCCCCTAATTAATCTGCCTATTGACCGTGTATTAATTTAAAAAAAACATTTTATACTAATAAATATATTTGTTTCCATATTATGCGGACCTTATTTTATTAATTAGCTTCTTCATCATTAATTAAAAAATTATTCCGTAAGCTAATTATTTTTTTTTCTCTGCAAATCAATATTTTAAAAGCTTTATTATTTTTGTTTCTTTTGCAGATTGTCAACGTGAATACGGAATGAAAAACATCACAATGTTTCTTATTCATTCATTCGTCGAGAAGTATTTCCAAGTTTTGAGGTATTGTTTTTTTTTTTTTGATCTCATGCCTCTCGATGTATTCGATCTGCCTAGCATTTGTTTTGTATGATTTGTTGTGTTTATTTTTTCTTGCAGATTCTCAATGTAAGTATCCTCTTTATAATCATTTTTAACATTATATTTTTCTCTCCGTACATTCTATATGTCTCCTGCTTTAATTTTTCTGAACTAAATTAATCTAATTAGTTGTGTTTGATTTTCTTTTTCAGGTGGTCTACTTCGTATTGTAGTTGAATAATATTCTATTGAATATTGACTCGCAATATTTCATCGAATACGTCAAGAAGTACTTCTATATTCCGAGCTATTGTAGTTATCCGTCTCTGCCTAGCATTTGTTTTGTATTATTTGTTGGGTGTATTTTTTCTTGCAGATCTCTCAATATAAGTATCCTCTCTTTAACCATTTTTTTCATCTTTTTTTCTTTCTTTATTTGTACACTCTAATTAATATATTTCATCTTTAATTTTTTCGCATAAATCAATCTAATTATTTGTGTTTGATTTCCTTTTTCAGGTGATGTTGTACATGAATAATATTTGAGAGACTCGCAAGGTTTCTTATTTACGGATACGTCGAGAAGTACTTCTAAATTTTAAGGTATTTTAGTTATCCGAACTAATGTCGCCTCTCATCTATTCGAAGTTCCTTTTTGCAGCTGGTCTATGAATAATAGTTGTTTGACTCGAAATGTTTCTTATTGATGGATCCGTAGAGAATTGCTTCTAAATTCCAAGGTATTGTTTTTATCCGAACTCATGTCGCCTCTCGATCTATGGATGTTCCTAGCATCACTGGTAATTCTCTCTTGGCACCCGTGTCTCTCTCTGGAGAAAGCAGCTTACACCGACGACATATGCGACGGCTTTTCTTCAAAGGTCAGTTTTGTTTCGAATTTAATTTTCATTCTTCTTCCGATCCATTCAAATTATTATATTCTCTATGAATATTATTTTTATTGCTTGCTTAATTAATTAAGATTTTTCTCCATGCACCGGAAGTAATGAATTATTTTTTGCATTAATTTATATTTTACTAGATCGTTAATCTAAGTTTCTAACATATGATTTTTATTTATTTATTTTTTGCAGAGGTCATGTAAGTATCTATATCATTACTTTTTTTCCTTTTTTTATTTTTTTTATTTTTTTATTTTACTCTCTGTTTGACCTCTTGAAACTTTTTTTTTGATACGAGCAGGTTTAAGTAGATCCGGATATATGCGCAAGACATGTATTATGAATATGGTGGTGGGCTCTCCCAGTTAGAGTGAAGAGTTTTTTAGAATGACTTCATGTGGTCAACTTTTTTTTTTTGTTTTTTTAGGGTGTGTTATTTATTTCATATCCACCTTTTAGTTATGTTGTTTATATGTTCTTTAATTTACTTATTTGTTATATTTATTATGATATGCAAAATTAAGTATTAATTTATTTATATTTATAAGTCATACTTATTTAAATTATATAGATTTGTTTGTACAATATTAATTTATTTGTATTTTTTGCAGTGTTATATGTTTTGTAGTATTTATTGATTTATTTTATTGTTTGATTATTTCTTTATCAATTTATTGTGCGAGTGTGTTTTACGTTTTTCATTTGTTTGTTTTTTACAAGTATAATTTAATTTTTAATTTTTTGTAATAATAATCATACGCATTAAAAACAGTTATTTAATATTTATTTATTAATATTGTTTCACACAATAATTTTACGCAATTAATATGTAAAAGAATATAGCTCAATATTTTTTACGCAATTATTTTTTTCTTTATTAATTATTGACACTGTATTTTCTTATTTTTCTCTACAAAATCGGATCAATTTTTGAAATAAACAATTAATCTATATTATCGAATCTTTTATTTTCATATTGATTTATTATTGATTACCAATTAAACAATTAAATAATTAAACAATTAAACAATAACATACTTATTAAATGTAAAAAAATAATTAATTTTATGTAATTAAGGCATAATTATCATTTACCACCAATAATAACTAACTAATTTCTCTGAATTATGAATAATTAAATAAATGAAATTTTCAAACCAAAATAAAAACGATTTAATTTTAAAAACATAATTTCCTTAATTATAACAATACAATTACTTGATAATATACATTCTTATTATAACATTAAATATTTAGCATTTAAATATATTTTTCAAATTTAAAAAATCAAACCGACAAGTAAAGCATAAATTACCAACCAATATTTTAGGAATATAAAAAAATTTTAAATGTTATAAAGCAAATATTATTCAATTATATTTCAAAAATAATAGAAATCCTAATTCAATTTTACACTTAGCAATTCACTTTCATCGATCATCAACAATTGTCTCGAGTTTTTTTTTTTTATTTACGATTCGTAAGTAATTCTTAATTCCGTTCAATTTCTAGAATACATCAAATTATATAATCTATTTTATAGAACAAATCTATTTAAAAACAATAATTATCAAAACAAGATTAAATGATTAATATTCCAAGTTAGTAATCTACATTATTTAAATCATAATAATTTCATTTACCTTATTTATATATATATATATATATATATATATATATATATATATATATATATATATATATATATATATATATTCAATCTTATCTTAGTCCATATATTTACTCATATTATAATTAAGATTATAATATATTTGAATATAAAATTTGTTTTGAAATATTCTAATTTATAATATACGTTTTCTAATTTATATTTTAATTTTCCTAAAATATTCATTCGGATGTCCCTATTAGATTAATCAATTAATAAATTAGAATCATGCCCAAATTTGACATAATTATACAATTCCTTTCATTTTGAATTTTATATTAAATTCATTCAATAAAAGATTGTGTTTATTATTTTATAGAATTGTTCAAAAATTTTAGTAACAAAATTAATACTTTGATTATATCATTTTTTAGATTGACTAAATATTTCGTTCCAAAATAGAATATTTTATTGATTAATTGACTAAATATTCCGTTCCACAATTATTTCCAAACAATCCGTTTAATTATTTAAAGAAAAAAAATCGAGCTGAAAAATCATTTATGAGCGCACTCATTTAATAATATATATTTTTACATAATTATTTGTAAAATTTGTTTAATAATAATTGTACAAAAGACAGTTATTTAATATTTATTTACATAATTATTTGTAAAATTTGTTTTATAATAATAATGTACGCAATTATTTTTTCAATAAGACACGTTATTTAATAATATATTTTTATGTAATTATTTGTAAAATTTGTTTAATAATAATAATGTACGCAATTATATTTTAATTAAAGAAAAATCATTTATTAGCGCTCAAATTATTTAATAATATATTTTTATATAGTATTTTTGTAAAATTTGTTTAGTAATAATAGCTCAAATTATTTAATAATATATTTTTATGTAGTATTTTTGTAAAATTTGTTTAATAATAACAATGTACGCAATTATGTTTTAATTAAGACTGTTATTTGTTAAATACAGTTATTTAATATTTATTTATTAATATTCATTTAATATTTATTTACAAATTATTTGTAAATTTGTTTAATAATAATAATGTACGCAGTTATTTGTTTTAGTAAATAAATTTGTAAAATTTAACAAATATTAAAGACATTTGTAATAAAAAAAATAACAAGGTACATTTTTATTATTAAACAAATTCTACAAATATTTCTAAATAAATATTTCGATTTTTTTTTATTTGTAAAAATATATACGGTTAGCTAATTCACTTCCAAAATTTCCTTTTACAATGAAAAATTTTCGATTATTAATGACAAAAGTTTGTCTATTGAAGAGACCAATATTTATACACGATCAATTATACGTGGTTTTTAGAGTAACAAACAAGAATTGTAATCTTATAAACAGAAAAAAAAAAACGTATTATATAAAGAAGTCATTCAAAAAATATTTAGGTTTATTGTAATTCAAAATAAATGAATATGTTATTTTATTGATTATACAAAAAATATAATAATATTTTTTAGATCCGACTGAGTTTGAGCAGATGTTGAGTTTTTAAATACATACAAATAGATTATATAAAGAAGTATTTTAAAAAGTTTAAATTGATTGTAATTCAAAATAAGTGAATATGTTATTTTATTGATTATAAAAAAAATATATTTGAGTTCGGATAATATTTACACGATTATGTTTAAAAGAGTTTTTAAATAGAAGGTTGGTATTTATAATTACTTCTAACTAATTGCTATATATTATTTAATACAATCAAAACATTATTTTTAATATATGTTGAATTTTTAAATAGAAGGTTGGTATTTATATTGAATTCTAACTAATTGCAATTTATTATTTAATACAATCAAAACATTATTTTTAATATATGTTGAGTTTTCAAATAGAAGGTTGGTATTTATATTCACTTTTAATTAATTGCTATATATTATTTAATACAATCAAAATATTATTTTTAATATATTTTTGGTATAAATAATTATAATTGTTTTTAGTTTTCTGATTATATATTTTTATACTTAAAATATATTTTGTATAATAATTGGGGTAAATGTTTTTTATTTATTAAGTCGTATACCAATAATGTTGCAGAATATTGATGCTAATAACTTTATAATGATACGCGGTTGTTTATAACAGTAGTTATGTAATTGAGGCGAAAATATTAAAAGAAATCAATTTTATTGATTATGTTTTATTTTCATGCACGTAAGTTGCGATTTCTAGACTAACCAACAAAAAAGAGTTGAAAATTTTGGTGTGAAAAGAATTGTAATCTCACAAACAGAACAAACAAATGTATTATATAAAGAAGTCTTTCAAAAAATTTAAGTTGATTGTAATTCAAAATAATTGAATATTTTATTTTATTGACGAGTTATACAAAAAATATATCTGAGTTCGGATAGTATTTCCCATATCCGATTATGGCATGTTTATGTTTGAGCATATACATTCGGTTGAGTTTTCAAATACGATTAAGTGTTTTTGAATGTCAAATCATTAATTTAAATTGAAGGTTGATATTTTATAGACTTTGAAATTATTGTTGTATATTATTTAATATAATCAAATTATATAAAACAACATTATTTTTAATATATTTTTGGTTTAAATAAATATAATTGTTGTTAGTTTTCTTATTATATTTTTTATACCTGAATTATGTTTACATAATAATTAAGTTAGATGCTTTTATTTATTAGGTCGGTGTACAAATAATATTGCAGAATATTGATGTCACTAACGGACTTTGCAATGTTACGAGGTTGTTTATAACAAAGCTTGGTCGTTATGTCATCGAAGCGAAAGTATTAAGAGAAAGCAATTATGTGGATTATGTTTTAATTCCATGAAATCTAGAATTTCTATAACTCAATTTGATACAAAATTACCGTTTGCTTTTCAACGAAAACAATTTTCGATATTGATATCGAATGTCATTATATTTTATAACACTAAAGGTCGGTCTTTGATAAAAGTTGACGTATTCATGAAGATACCAGTATTTATGCATACATGTCGGTTTCTAGAGTAACCAACAAGAAAAGAGTTGAAACTTCTGTTTTATGACGAGAATTGTAATCTCACAAACCGAACAAACAAATTAGTATATGAAGAGGTTTTTCAAAAAAATTAAGTTGATTATAATTCAAAATAAGTGAATATGTTATTTTATTCACGAGTTATACAAAAAATATATCTGAGTTCGGATATTATTTATCAGATCGACCGTGACATTATTATTTTTTAGCGGATGCATTCTGTTAAGTTTTTAAATATTCCAGAATGCCAAATCATGAATTTAAATTGAAGGTTGATTTTTATAGACTTTTAAATTATTGTGGTACATTATTTAATATAATCAAATTATTTAAAACAACATTACTTCTAATATATTTTTGGTTTAAATAATTATAATTGTTGTTAGTATTCTTATTATATTTTTTTATAATAATTATTAAGATGTTTTTTATTTATTAGTTGGGTGTACCAATAATGTTGCAGAATATTGATCCCACTAATGTTACGCGGTTGTTTATAACAAAACTTGGTAGTTATGTCATCGAGACGAAAGTACTGTGGATTATGTTTTAATTCCATGAAATCTCGAATTTCTATAACTCAATCTGATACAAAATTATCGTTTGCTTTTCAAAGAAGACAATTTCCTATTATGATATCGAATGCCATGACATTTAATAACAGTCAGGGTCAGTTTTTGACAAACGTTGGCGTATTCATGAAGATACCAGTATATATGTACGACTAATTGTACGTTCGGTTTCTAGAGTAACCAACAAGAAAGAGTTGAAACTTCTGCTTAGTGACGAGAATTGTACTCTCACAAACAGAATAACACATGTAATATATAAATAGGCCTTTTAAAAATTTTAATTTAATTGTAATTCAGAATAAGTAAATATGTTATTTTATTCAGAAATTATACATAAAATATATCTAAGTTCGGATAGTATTTCCCAGGTTCGAATGTGGCGTGATTATGTTTGAGCAGATGCATTCGGTTAAGTTTTTAAATAAGATTAAGTGTACTTGAATGCCAAATCATGAATTTAAATTGAAGGTTGATATTTTTATAGACTTCTAACTCATTGTTGTATATTATTTAATACAGTCAAATTATATAAAGTAACATTATTTTTAATATATTTTTGGTGTTAATAATTATAATTGTTGTTAATTTTCTTTTTATATTTTTTTATACCTGAATTATGTTATTTATAATAATTGCGGTAGATGATTCTTATTTATTAGTCTGGTATCCGAATAATGTTGCAGAATATTGATGTCACTAACGGACTTTACAATGATACGCGATTTTTTATAAAGAAAGTTTGGTAGTTATGTAATCGAGGCGAAAGTATTAAGAGAAAGCGGCGAAAGTATTAAGAGAAAGCAATTCGGTGGATTATGTTTTTAATTCCATTAAATCTAGAATTTTATAGCTCAATTTGATACAAAATTACCGTTTGCTTTCCAACGAAAACAATTTTCGATTATGATATCGAATGCCATTACATTATATAACAGTCAAGGTTAGTATTTGATAAAAGTTGACGTATTAATGAAGAGACAAGTATTTGTGCACGATGATTTGTACGTGTCGATTTCTAGGGTAACCAACAAGACAAGGGTTGAAACTTCTGTTTTATAACAAGAATTCTAATCTCAGAATCAGAACAAACAAATGTAGTATCTGAAGAGGTTTTTTAAAAAATTTAAGTTGATTGTAATTCAAAATAAGAGAATATGTTATTTTATTCACGAGTTTTACAAAAAAAATATATAACGACCGTGGCATGATTATTTTTTAGCGGATGCATTCGGTTGAGTTTTTAAATACGATTAAGTGTTACTAAATGTCAAATCATGAATTTAAATTTAAGGTTATATTTTTATAGACTTTTAAATTATTGTTGTATATTATTTAATATAATCAAATTATATAAAATAACATTATTTCTAATATATTTTTGGTGTAAACAATTATAATTGTTGTTAGTTTTATTATTATATTTTTTTTATATCTGAATTATATTTTGTATAATAATTAGAAATATGTTTTTTATTTATTAGGTCGTTGTAACAATAATGTTGCTAATATTAATGTCATTAACGGACTTTGTAATGTTACGTGTTTGTTTATAACCGCTTGGTAGTTACGTCATCGAGACGAAAATATTAAGAGAAAACAATTATGTGGATTATGTTTTAATTCCATGAAATCTAGAATTTCTATTACTCAATCTCATACAAAATCATACAAAATTACCGTTTGATTAATAGAAGACAATTTCCTATTATGATATCGAATGCCATGACATTTAATAACAGTCTAGGTCAGTATTTGACAAACGTTGTCGTATTCATGAAGAAATCAGTATTTATGCACGTAAGTTGCGGTTTCTAGAGTAACCAACAAGAAAGGGTTGAAACTTCTGCTTCGTGACGAGAATTGTAATCTTACAAACAGAACAACAAATGTAGTATATAAAATGGTCTTTCAAAATTTTTAATTTGATAGTAATTCAAAATAAGTGAATATGTTATTTTATTCAAAGTTATACATAAAATATATCTAAGTTCGGATAGTATTTCTCATATTCGAACGTGGCATGATTATGTTTGAGTAGATGCATTCGATTGAGTTTTTAAATAAGATTAAGTGTGAATACCAAATCATGAATTTAAATTGAAGGTTGATATTTCTATAGACTTCTCACTCATTGTTGTATATATTAATTAATACTATCAAATTATATAAAGTAACATTATTTTTAATATATTTTTTGTGTAAATAATTATAATTGTTGTTAGTTTTCTTTTTATATTTTTTTAAACCTGAATTATGTTTTGTATAATAATTGCGGTAGATGTATCTTATTTATTAGTCTGGTGTCTCAATAATGTTGCAAAATATTGATGTCACTAACGGACTTTACAATTATGCGCGGTTATTTATAACAATGTTTGGAATTTTGTAATCGAGGCAAAAGTATTAAGAGAAATCAATTTTGTAGATTATGTTTTAATTCCATTAAATATAGAATTTCTATAACTCAATTTGATACAAAATTACTGTTTGCTTTCTAACGAAGAATTTTTTTTATTATGATATCGAATGCCATTATATTATATAACAGTTAAGGTCAATCTTTGATAAAAGTTGACGTATTCATGAAGAGACCAGTATTTATGCACGATGAATTGTACGTGGCGGGTTTTTGAGTAACCAACAAGCAAAAGGTTGAAACTTTTGTTTTACGACGAGAATTGTAATCTCAGAAACAGAACAAACAAATGTAGTATATTTATAGGTCTTTGAAAAAATTAAGTTGATTGTAATTTAAAATAAGTGAATATGTTATTTTATTCATGAGTTGTACAAAAAATATATTTGAGTTCGGATAGTATTTCCCATATCCGACCGCGGCATTGTTATATTTGAGCAGATGCAATCGGTTGAGTTTTTCATCACAATTAAGTGTTCCTGAATGCCAAATCATGAATTTAAATTGAAGGTTCCTATTTTTATAAACTTTTAAATTATTGTTGTATATTATTTAATATAATCAAATTATATAAAACTACATTATTTCTAATATAATTTTTGGTGTAAATAATTATAATTGTTGTCAGTTTTATTATTATATTTTTTATATCTGAATTATGTTTTGTATAATAATTAGGAAGATGTTTTTTATTTATTAGGTCGTTGTACCAATAATGTTGCAGAATATTAATGTCACTAACGAACTTTGTAATGTTACGCGGTTGTTTATAACAAAACTTGGTAGTTATTTCATCGAGACGAAAATATTAAGACAAAGCAATTCTGTGGATTATGTTTTAATTCTATAAAATCTAAGAATTTATATAATTCAATCTAATACAAAATTACCGTTTGATTTCAAAAGAAGACAATTTCTTATTATAATATCGAATGTCATGACATTTAATAACAATCAAGGTCAGACTTTGACAAACGTTGTCATATTAATGAAGAGACCAGTATTTAAGCACGTACGTTGCGGTTTCTAAAGTAACCAACAAGAAAGGGTTGAAACTTCTGCTTCGTGACGAGAATTGTAATCTCACAAACAGAACAAACAAATGTAGTATATGAAAAGGTCTTTCAAAAAATTTAAGTAAATTGTAATTCAAAATAAGTGTATATGTTATTTTATTCACGAGTTATACAAAAAATATATTTGAGTTCGGATAGTATTTGTCAGATCCGACTGTGGCATGATTATTTTTTAGCAGATGAATTCGGTTTAGTTTTTAAATATGATTTAATGTTTCTAAATACCAAATCATTAATTTAAATTGAAGGTTGATATTTTTATAGACTTTTAAATTATTGTTGTATATTATTTAATATAATCAAATTATATAAAATAACATTATTTTTAATATATTTTTAGTGTAAATAATTATAATTGTTGTCAGATTTCTTATTATATTTTTTTATATCTGAATTATGAATTGTATAATAATTAGGAAGTTGTTTTTTATTTATTAAGTCGGTGTACCAATAATGTTGCAGAATATTGATGTCACTAACAAACTTTGCAATGTTACGCGGTTGTTTATAATAAAGTTTGGTAATTATGTAATCGAGACGAAAATATTAAAAGAAAACAATTATGTGGAATATGTTTTAATTTTATGTAATTTAGAATTTCTATAACTCAATTTGATACAAAATTACCGTTTCCTTTCCAAAGAAGACAATTTTCTATTATGATAACAAATTTCACGACATTTAATAACAGCCAAGGTCAGTTTTTGACAAACGTTGTCGTATTCATGAAGAGACCAGTATTTATGCACGTACGTTGCGGTTTCTAGAGTAACCAACAAGAAAGGGTTGAAACTTCTGCTTCGTGACGAGAATTGTAATCTCACAAACAGAACAACAAATGTAGTATATAAAAAGGTCTTTCAAAATTTTTAATTTGATTGTAATTCAAAATAAGTGAATATGTTATTTTATTCACGAGTTATACAAAAAAATATATTTGAGTTTGAATAGTATTTCACAGATCCGACCGTGGCATGATTTTATTTGAGCAAACGCAATCGGTTGAGTTTTTCAACACGATTAAATGTTCCTGAATACCAAATCATGAATTTAAATTGAAGGTTGCTATTTTTATAAACTTTTAAATTATTGTTGTATATTATTTAATATAATCAAATTATATAAAACAACATTATTTTTAATATATTTTTGGTGTAAATAATTATAATTGTTGTTAGTTTTATTATTATATTTTTTTATATCTCAATTATGTTTTGTATAATAATTAGGTAGATGTTTTTTATTTATTAGGTCGGTGTACCAATAATGTTGCAGAATATTGATGTCAGTAACGGACTTTGCAATGTTACGCGGTTGTTTATAACAAAGCTTTGTAGTTATGTCATTTGGCGAAAGTATTAAGAGAAAAAATAATTTCGTGAATTATGTTTTAATTCCATGAAATCTAAAATTTCTATAACTCAATCTGATAAAAAATTACCGTTTGCTTTCCAAAGAAGACAATTTCCTATTATGATATCAAATGTCATGACATTTAATAACATTCAAGTTCAGTCTTTGACAAACGTTGGATAATTTATGAAAAGACCAGTATTTATTGAACGATTAATTGTACGTTGCGGTTTCTAGAGTAACCAACAAGGAAACTTCTGCTTCGTGACGAGAATTGTAATCTCACAAACAGAACAAACAAATGTAGTATATAAAAAGGTGTTTCAAAATTTTTAATTTGATTGTAATTCAAAATAAGTGAATATGTTATTTTATTCAGAGTTATACATAAAATATATCTGAGTTCAGACAGTATTTCTCATATTCGAACGTGGCGTGATTATGTTTGAGTAAATGCATTCGATTGAGTTTTTAAATAAGATTAAGTGTGAATGCCAAATCATGAATTTAAATTGAAGTTTGATATTTCTATAGACTTCTAACTCATTGTTTCATATTATTTAATATAATAAATTTATATAAAATAACATTATTTTTAATATATTTTTGGTATAAATAATTATAATTGTTGTTAGTTTTTTTTTATATTTTTTTATACCTGAATTATGTTTTGTATAATAATTGTGGTAGATGTTTCTTATTTATTAGTTTGGTGTCCCAATAATGTTGCAGAATATTGATGTCACTAACGGACTTTACAATGATACGCGGTTATTTATAACGAAGCTTGGTAGTTATGTCATCCAGGTGAAAGTATTAAGAGAAATCAATTCTGTAGATGATGTTTTAATTCAATGAAATCTAGAATTTCTATAACTCAATTTGATACAAAATTACCGTTTGCTTTCTAACGAAGAAAATTTTCGATTATGATATCGAATGCTATTATATTTTATAACAGTCAATGTCAGCCTTTGATAAAAGTTGACGGTATTCATGAAGAGACCAGTATTTATGCACAACGAATTGTACGTGGCGGTGTTTAGAGTAACCAACAAGAAAATAGTTGAAACTTTTGTTTTATGACAAGAATTGTAATCTCACAAACATTACAAACAAATGTAAGTATATGAAGAGGTCTTTCAAAAAATTTAATTTGATTGTAATTCAAAATAAGTGAATATATTATTTTATTCACGAGTTATACAAAAGATATATTTGAGTTCGGATAGTATTTCTCAGATCCGATCGTGACATGATTATTTTTTAGCAGATGCATTCAGTTGAGTTTTTAAATACGATTAAGTGTTCCTGAATACCAAATTATGAATTTAAATTGAAGGTTGATATTTTTATGGACTTTTAAATTATTGTTGTATATTATTTAATATAATCAAATTATATAAAACAACATTATTTCTAATATATTTTTGGTGTAAATAACTATAATTGTTGTTAGTTTTCTTATTAATTTTTTTTTTATATCTGAATTATGTTTTGTATATTAATTAGGTAGATGTTTTTTATTTATTAGGTCGGTGTACCAATAATGTTGCAGAATATTGATGTCACTAACGGACTTTGCAATGATACGCGGTTGTTTATAACAAAGCTTGGTAGTTATGTCATCGAGGCGAAAGTATTAAGAAAAAACAATTATGTGATATTGTATGTCATGACGATTAATAAAAGTTAAGGTCACTCTTTGAAAAACTTTGGTGTATATTTTAAGAGACCAATATTTACGTACAATTAATTGTACTTGGCGGTTTTTTGAGTAACCAACAGGAAAGGGTTGAAACTTTTGCTTTGTGAAAAGAATGTTAATCTCACAAACAGAATAACAAATGTAATTTATAAAGAGGATTTTCAAAATATGTCAGTTGATTTTAATTCAAAATAAGTGAATATGATATTTTATTTACGAGTTATACAAAAAATATATCTGGGTTCAGATGGTATTGCCCAGACCGACCATGACATGATTATGTTTGAGCAAATGCATTCCGTTGAGTTCTTAAATAACATAAAGTGTTCAGGATTGCCAAATCATTAATTGAAATTAAAGAGTTGATATTTTTATAGAATTTTCAAATAGAAATACATATTATATATTTAATTTAACCATGTTAAATAAAACAATATTAATTGTAATAAATTTTGTTATTTATCAGGTCGATGTCCCTATAATGCTGTTACGGAATATAAATGTCACTAACGGATTGTGCAATTGTACGCGTTTTGTTATAACAATGCTTGGTAGTCATGTCATCGAGGCGAAAGTATGACCCGATAATGCTGTTATGGAATATGAATGACGCTAACAAATTGTGCAATTGTACGCGTTTGGTTATAACACTGTTTGATAGTCATGTCATCGAGACGAAAGTATTACGAGGAAGCAATTTTGGAGATCATGTTTTAATTCCTATAATTTTTATGACTCATTCTGACACAAAACTACCGTTTGCTTTCTAACAAAAACAATTTTCGATTATGCTATCGTATGCCATGCATGACGATTAATAAGAGTCAAGGTCAGTCGTTGACAAACGTTGGTGTATTTCTAAAGAGACCGGTATTTACACATGGTCAATTGTACGTTGCGCTTTCTAAAATAACCAATATAGAAGGGTTGAAGCTTTTTATCTGCGACCGGAACGGTAATCTCACGAACAAAACCACAAATGTAGTATACAAGGGGGTCTTTCAAAATTTATAAGTTGATAATCATACAAAATAAGTGATGATTTTAATTAATCATAATTATTTACTTATAATATAAAATATTTTTATTTTCTTTATAAAATACTTTTATTTTCTTTATCTATTTTGTGACGGTATAATATAAAATACTTTTATTTTTTTTATAAAATACTTTTATTTTTTTATCTATTTTGTGACGTGTTAAACAAATTTAACGTATATTTTAATATGAGTTAGATGAAAAATAAGTTATACTATTATTTTCTTTATCTATTTTGTGACAAGTTAAACAAGTTTATCTATATTAATATGAGTTACATGAAAAAATAAGTTATATAAACATGATGAAAGATCCCAGTGCAATGCACGGGCAAGTGGATTAGTTATTGTAAAATCTATGAAAATCCATGAAAGTTAATAAAAAAAGTCAATCAAATTCTTTGTAGACTCCATGAATTTAGAAAATCCACTAAAATTTATGGACTTTTAAAAATCCAAAAAAATTAATTAAAATCTCAATTGAATACACCCTGCTAAATTGAAACCGACTTCTTTTTAGTGAAACAAATCGAGATTTGACGTCTTTTAAAGACCAACAAAATTATTCTCTCCTCATTAATATCTTCACATTTTTCCTTTTTAAGATATTTTAAATGTATCTTCACACTTAAAAAAAATCCTTATTTTTTATTTTAAAATAGGATAATATTCTTAACTTTTCATTTATTTTATTTTTTCACTTAAAATATAATTTTAATTCAACTTTTTTATAAATATTATAAAAAATACTATTTATATCCCAAAGCAATAGTCATACTTTCTTCACAAATAACAAAAAAAATGTGACTATCAAAATGAGACAGACATGTTTTCTTAAGTACAGTAGAAAGATAAGATATATGCGTTCGGCATTCCTGATTTCCCCACCTTCTTTGCAGCCAGCTGGTAACCTGCACAAAGCAACTTCCTCATCAGCTCACTCAGAGTCATGGATACAGTAACATCTGTCTCTATCTATTTGACCCAGTCTATACGTCTGTCTGTGTTGAAGAACTAGCTACACAATAGTTATATATATCAACCAATACTTAAAATTTCTTCTACATGTAGTAATATCTATATTCTCTAGCTAACTAAAAACACTTCAATTTTTATAAAATTAGCTTGAGAGTTTCTTGATAATGAGGTTAGCTTCATCACTCCTCCTCGGATTATTAATCTCATTTTTTCCGACTATAATTCTAGCCGTGTCACCGCTGTCCTTGTCGAAGCCTGGCTGTCCTGAAACCTGCGGCAACGTGACGATCCCCTATCCTTTCGGGATCGGTCTTACCTGCAGCTTCAACTCATCCTTTGCTGTTGAATGTCGAAACTCCACAACTCCATTCTTAAGAAGCATCTCTATGGAAGCCCTCAACATTTCCGTGCTTGGAGTGGTGATAGTCAATCAGCCTGTGACGCCTCTCAGCTGCTCTAACGAGCAGAGGACGCAGAATCTGTCACTGTCGCTCGTGGGAAGTCCATTCACCATCTCGGCAGCTTACAACTCATTGGCGGTTTTCGGTTGCCAGGTTTCTGTCTGGCTGCTCGCCAACGCGACAACTACAGTCGGCGGCTGCAGGGCTTTCTGTGCTGCTCAGGATTCTAACGTCACGAGCTGCAACGGTGTAAACTGTTGCCAGACGACGATCCCTTCAAGACAACAAGTGCTTCACTACACTTACAGAAGGTACATGTCTAATGATACTAGAAGCTCTTGTGGCTATGCCTTTCCGGTCGAGAAGAAATGGTTGCAACAGGATTACAATAGTCCCAAAGGCCTTCGCGACGGTATCAATCCATTTCGCCAAGAGCTTGGATTTGTTCCGCTCGTACTCGAGTGGGAGCTCGATGATAATGGATCTACGGATTCTGAACAAGGCAACGTATGCTATTATCCGAGCCGTATATCTAGTCTTGGAAGCTCCGGTTATCGTGACGGGGATTTCATATGCATTCCTACGGATTACTACTCTTTGTATGGTAATCAGTTAAACAGGCCTCATGGGAATTTCATATGCATTCCTACGGATTACATCTATTTGTATGTTAATCAGTTACACGGGCCTCAGTTCAACTGGCCTATGCTTGAAAGTTATGAGCCTCTTTCCAAAGATGAGTATGTATCGTCGGAACAATACTGCTCTTGCGGCTCTGGATTCCAAGGAAATCCATACTTGATTGGAGGATGTGAAGATATAAACGAATGCGACAACGCTACATTGAATATTTGCATGGGTATGGGAAGTACTTGTATAAACAACGCAGGGTCTTTCGGGTGTGAGTCGAGTGCACATCCCCCTGATAACGATAGTGTACACGTACATCACCCTATTATTAGTACCCAACTCAAGATTGCATTAATCAGTATCGGAAGTTCACTTGGCGGTCTAATTTTGCTCGTAGCTTTCCTTCTTGCTTCTTGGAAGTCGGCAAAAGGTATTCGGAATTTAATCAAGGCACACCGCAAGTACAAGTTCTACAAGCGCAACGGCGGCCTTTTATTGGAGCAGCAATTGTCTTCGACAACCAACAACAAACTGGAGAGAACCAGGCTGTTTAGCTCCAAAGAGCTGACTCAAGCTACCGATCATTACAACGAAAATCGCATACTCGGACGTGGTGGTCAAGGTACCGTTTACAAAGGAATGCTTGCAGACGGAAAAATTGTCGCAGTCAAGAAGTCCGAGAGGGTGGATAAAGACGATCTTGAAGTTTTCATCAATGAGGTCGTTATTCTATCGCAAATCAACCATCGAAATGTAGTTAGACTACTCGGATGTTGTCTGGAGACTAAAGTTCCTCTTCTGGTCTACGAGTTTGTTCAAAATGGTACCCTTTTCGAACACATCCATGATCCTGACATCGAGTTCCCCTTATCCTGGGAACTTCGCTTGAGGGTAGCTCGGGAAATAGCAAGAGCGCTGTGTTACTTGCACTGCGATGCGTCTGCGCCTATTTTTCATCGGGACATCAAGTCAACAAACATACTCTTGGACGAGAAGTATCATGCCAAAGTTTCGGATTTCGGGACTTCAAGGTCGGTTGCTATCGACAAAACTCACTTGACGACGCGGGTATTAGGCACTTTCGGGTATTTGGATCCAGAGTACTTCCAGTCGAGCCAGTTCACGGAAAAGAGCGACGTGTACAGCTTTGGGGTCGTTGTTGTTGAGCTTCTAACAGGGGAGAAAGCAATCACATCGGTCAGAGCTGATGAAGGAAAAAGCTTAGCCACACATTTCTTGCATTCGATGGAAGAAAGCCGTTTGTTTGAGGTGCTTGATTCCAGGGTTCTGAAAGAGGGCGATAAAGAAGACATTGTGGTTGTGGCCGAACTTGCTCGTAGGTGCCTGCATTTGAATGGCAGAAGAAGGCCAACAATGAAAGAAGTTGTGGTCGAGCTGGAAGGAATTCAAACGCCGAAAGAAGAAGGTCCGGTTCTTCTTCAAAGTCACGACGACAACATGGAAGACTTTGAGTCCCGTGACTTCTCTTCCTTCTTAGGAAGTATGCCTAACGATACCAACACGACGTTTTATTCACTCGACGATCATCCATTGCTCGACGAGCCATGAAGACATTTCACATAATATTGCTCAATAAGATGCACTAGCTACTTCTATTTCCTATGCTCCTGAGCATTGGACACATAATGTATTTCTTCATAAAATACATAATCTTGTTATTATGAAATAGATGAGTAGTCATTTGTAACACCACCGATGGGTACAGCTGGTCACGTTGATTTTTTTTGTCCGTCCAATACATATGATGATAAATAATATACAAAAATTATGAATTATAGTTTATAATTTCATCCTAAATCCGAGAAGATCTAGGCCTATGCTTCTGGCACAACCCCTGCGAAAGAACGAAGGACCCCGAGCCCCAGTCGGGCGGTCCCCGACCTTTGATCCGATCTGCCTTCCTTTTCCTAATCACTCTGACTTGAAGGCCTATGCCTATATCATTACCTATATCATGTGTTGACAAGCTTCTTTACTCTATTAATTTTTTTTCATAATTTTTGTATACTCCATAATTTATTGGGTCAGATGAGTATTTGTTACTACTATGAATTATGATGTGAAATTGTGCAAAATATATTATTAAAAAAAAAAAATTATACTTTGATATTTGAACTTAAATTAGAATTTTTTTACTTTTATAACTTAACTTTATTTTTCTCTAGATGGGTAAACGTAAATATAAATATTTCTTGTGTGGGTTTCATTTTTAAACCTATGTCTATATTTTGGTATCGATTGGGAGATGCTTGAGTAATGAATGTAATTGACGGAAGACAGAAGAAGACGGAAATAAATTAAAAGAAAAGGAGACGAGGGTAATTGTTAATTGAATATTTTTCTAATAAATGAATAATAACTAAAATGCCATTAGAAGAGCGGATGTGTCCCGGGAATTTGGTCAAATTAAGATTAAAGTACAATTTTTCAATAAGTTATAGTAAAGTGTAAAAAACAATGTTAGGGTTATCAACGTACACAAAAAATATATAATTGTATTTTAAAATTAAAAATTTAATATATTTTTTTTAATATAAAAGACAATCATGAAACGTTAAAAAAAATATAAATATAAATGAAATGAGAGAGTATTTTTTTTTTCATTCATTCTTCATTTCTTATTTCACATCAAATTGTTGTAGTGGTGGTCCATTATAAAAGTATAATTTGTATATTTCAAAATTAAAAAAATTATGCGTTGTTTAGGTTGGTTGATTAGAGAGTTGTTAGCTCGTGATAGGTGGTGTTTTCATTATACATTTTTTTATATGATTGAACTTTAAAAAAAAATATATATATTTTTTTAATATAAAAACAAACGTTAAAAAATAAAAAGTAAATATAATTATAAATGAAATGAGAGTATTTTTGGATTCACTCATTGTTTATTTCCTATTTTCACTCATTGACTATTTGACTAGTTAAAAATTAGAAGTCAAAACTTGGGTTACTTATTTACTACTAAGAGAATTTTGAATACGGAGTGTAATTTAAAAAAAAAAAAAAAATTATTTAATAAGACTACACGAGTATAATTGGTATTAATTTGTAATTAAATAAAAAATAATTTTATATTTATAAATAAATTTGTATTGAAAAAATAAAATTAATAAAAAAAACTTTTCTAATTGAAGTTACGAAAATAAATACTCCATTAGACAAACAAAAAAAGAGAAAAATACGAAAATAATTATGAGACTAAAAAAATACTATTATACTACCGTACATCTCTTTCATAAATATCTTCACATTTTTTTGGGTGTAAACGAATTAAATTGAATATCTGACTATTCGATTCGTATTCGTACACATATTTAAGTATTCATATTTATATTTGGATCGAATATTAAATTTGGTTCGTATTTGTATTTGTCGAATATTATAAAAAATATATATATAATAAACAAATATATATTGTGTAATTTTATCATAAAAACGTTAAAAAATTCAATTATAGCAAACAAAAGCTAATTAATTGAAAAAAAAAATTGGACCCTAAGAAATTATTATACTGTATTATTGTATTATTGTACATTAAAAAAAACTAAAAAATATTATTAAAATTTATATTATATATTTATATATTTCTAATCGTACTCAATCACGAATCCAGTAAAAAAATATTAGACAAAAAAATTAGATTCGTTTACATTCATAATTACCACAACTCAAAAGGGAAATAATTACCCTTATTTTTGCATATACCTTTTTACTTTACTTTGAATTATTTTTTATTTGTTCTTTAAATAAAATCTTACTCTAAAACCTTTTTTATAATAATAATAATAATAATAATAATAATAATAATAATAATAATAATAACATGTTTTCTTAATCGAAGTACGAAGATAAGAAATATGCGTTCGGCATTCCCCTCCCCCACCTTGGTTGCAGCCAGGTAACCACAAAGCAACTACCTCATCAGCTCACTCAGAGTCATGGAGACAGTACATCTGTCTCTATCAATTTGACCCAGTCTATACGTCTATCTTTGTTGAAGAACTAGCTACACAATAATTATATATCAAGCAATACTTAATTTCTTCTACATGTAGTAATATCTATACTCTCTAGCTAACTAAAAACTTACACTTCAATTTTATAAAAGCTCGAGACTTTCTTTCCGGTTGACCCTTGATAATGAGGTTAGCTTCATCACTCTTCATCGGATTATTAATAATCTCGTTTTTTCCGACTATAATTCTAGCCGTGTCGCGGCCGTCCTTGTCGAATCCTGGCTGTCGTGAAACCTGCGGCAAAGTCACGATTCCCTATCCTTTCGGGATCGGTCCTAAGTGCAGTGCCAACTCATCCTTTGCTGTTGTCTGTCGAAACTCCACAACTCCCTTCTTAAGCAGCATCTCTATGGAAGTGCTCAACATTTCCGTGCTTGGAGTGGTGATAGTGAATCAGCCTGTAACGCCTCTCAGCTGCTCTAACGAGCAGAGGACGCAGAATCTGTCACTGTCGCTCGTGGGAAGTCCATTTACCATCTCGGCAGATCACAACTCATTGGCGGTTTTGAGTTGCCAGATTTCCGTCTGGCTGCACATTAACGCGACTACTACAGTCGGCGGCTGCATGCCCCTCTGCGCTGCTCAAGATTCCAAAGGCACGAGCTGTAATGGTGTAAACTGTTGTCAGACGGCCATTCCTACAAGACAACAAGAGCTTCACTACACTTACAGAAGCTACATGTCTAACGATAGTAGTACCTCTTGTGGCTATGCTTTTCCGGTCGAGAAGAAATGGTTGCAACCGGATTACAATACTCACAAAGGCCATCGCTACGGGGTGAATCCATTTCACCAAGAGCTTGGATTTGTTCCGCTCGTACTCGAGTGGGAGCTCGATGATAATGGATCTACAAATTCTGAATATGACAGCCATTATTGCTATTATCCGAGCCGTAGATATAGTCTTGGAACATACGGTTATCTTGATGGGAACTCCGTATGCATTCGCAGGGATCACTACTTTTTTGATCATGGTAATTTTTATATATTATTAAATATTTTTTTTAAATATTAATAATATTCTAAAATTAACTAGATTGTATACCTAAAATTATAGATTTTCTCCCTTGGCTTGGAAGTTATGAACCAGCTCTTTCCAAAGATGAGTATGCATCGTCGGAACAATACTGCTCTTGCAGCTATGGATCATACCAAGGAAATCCATACTTTATTGGAGGATGCGTCCATATAAACGAATGCGACGGCAACGCTACATTGAATCCTTGCAACGGGGGAACTTGTATAAACACCCAAGGGTATTTTCATTGTGAGGTTAGTGTACATCACCCTAGTATTAGTCCCCGACTCAAGATTGCATTGATCAGTGTCGGCAGTTCGCTTGGCGGACTGATTTTGCTCGTAGCTTTCGTCCTTGCTTCCTGGAAGTCGGTAAAAGGTATTCGGAATATAATCAAGGCACACCGCAAGTACAAGTTCTACAAGCGCAACGGCGGCCTCTTATTGGAGCAGCAATTGTCTTCGACCACCAACAACAAACTGGAAAGAACAAGGTTGTTTAGCTCCAAAGAGCTGACTCAAGCTACCGATCATTACAACAATAATCGCATACTCGGACGCGGTGGTCAAGGTACCGTTTACAAAGGAATGCTCGCGGACGGAAAAATCGTCGCTGTCAAGAAATCGGAGAGGGTGGATAAAGACGATCTTGAAGTCTTCATCAACGAGGTAGTTATTCTATCCCAAATCAACCATCGAAATGTAGTCAGGCTACTCGGCTGTTGTCTGGAGACCGAAGTTCCTCTTCTCGTCTACGAGTTTGTTCAAAATGGCACCCTTTTCGAGCACATCCACGATCCTAACATCGAGTTTCCCTTATCTTGGGAACTTCGCTTGAGGGTCGCTCGGGAAATAGCAAGAGCGTTGTGCTACTTGCACTACGATGCGTCTGCGCCTATTTTCCATCGAGACATCAAGTCGACAAACATACTCTTGGACGAAAAGTATCATGCCAAAGTTTCGGATTTCGGGACGTCGAGGTCTATTGCTATCGACAAAACTCACTTGACAACGAGGGTATTAGGCACGTTCGGGTATTTGGATCCAGAGTACTTCCAGTCGAGCCAGTTCACGGAAAAGAGTGATGTGTATAGCTTTGGTGTCGTTGTGGTTGAGCTTCTAACGGGGGAGAAAGCAATCACATCGGTCAGAGCTGACGAGGGAAAAAGCTTAGCCACGCATTTCTTGCATTCGATGGATGAAAGTCGTTTGTTTGAGGTACTTGATTCGAGGGTTCTCAAAGAGGGCGATAAAGAAGACATTGTGGTTGTGGCCGAACTCGCTCGTAGGTGCCTGCATTTGAATGGAAGAAGAAGGCCCACAATGAAAGAAGTTGTGGTCGAGCTGGAAGGAATTCAAACGCCGAAAGAAGAAGGTCCGGTTCTTCTTCAAAGTCACGACGACAACACGGAGGACTTTGAGTCCCGCGACTTCTCTTCCTTCTTAGGAAGCATGCCTAATGATACCAACACAACGTTTTATTCACTCGAAGAGCATCCAATGCTCGACAAGCATCCAATGCTCGACGAGCCATGAAGGCATATCACATATGTTTCCTTATAAGGTACACTATCTACTTCTATTTCCTATGCTCTTGAGCATTCAACAAATAATGTACTGTATTTCCTTATTATCTCACCCTCTTTTACTGTATTTGTTATGATGTGAAATTTTTCAAAATATATATAAAAAAAATTATATGTATATGGTCCGAAAGTTGACTACTGATCACTCGTCATAAAACTGTTGTAGTGGTGGTCCTATATTATGTAGTTATTGTCACTGTGGTCACCACTGCCACTGCAAGAAAAAGATACCGACTAAACAAACCAATTTTGTTCCTCTTCATCAAAGATGATCATACCAGAATTCGAATTAATGTTCCCACGTATAGAAAATCACTCTATCCGACGAATCCTGTAGTTGTGTCATGATTTGTGTATTCGATAAGAGATTGTTTTGACGTGTGACCATGTTAGAAGTTGCATCATCTAACAGCTTGAACTGTTAGAGAAGTTGGGCAACTTAACATTTATATATTATTATCTAATATTCTCTCTCACTTGTGGGCCGATTACAACTTCATCAGAGAAGCTCAAAAAGTGAATAATTGATTTGGGTGAAGTCTCAGTGTTAGCTCAACGCTCTGATACAACCTAACACAGTATTATCATTACTTTGATAAGATTTATGAGCAAATTGTGTCGCTACTAATGGAGTAATGACACGAATAGATGCGCGATAAAACGCGATTACAGTCGCATAGTAATGGACCACTCTGTTCTCGTGCCCACATATGCTTAAAGTGATCCAGATTCTAACTCCCTATCTTGCTTTTTTATGCCGATTGTGGTATACTTGCTTTTCCTACACACTCATGTCTATATCAAGATAAATGCCTAAAGAAAGTAACAATTGAATTAGACACACATTTTCTAACATATATATATAAATACATCAATTTATGAACTATATACATGAGGTCACAATGGGACTAATTTGAATTATTCTATAAGTTGACGATCTTCGGAACACCAGCAAATGCCGGAATTAGTTGTTTCAATCTTAGGGTCTCGTGCACCTAGGCTGAGTAAAGAAGAAGAAAAAAAGCCGAGTTTTATATGACTATGTATTCGGAAATTTATTGCATGATAAGCGTCTGGACCACAGTTGTGTAGGGCAACTGACCTTATCTGCAGAACAATAAAGTGTCGACAACAACGCAAGAAGATGTTCGTTCTTTAACGACTAATTGAATAATAGGTTCGGCCAATCCGATTCCCAGCCTGACAGCTGCTGTAATTGCTGCAAATGCAAAGAAAAATATCTAGTCAAAACCGAGATTTGTGAGATTATTAAAGTAGTAACAACAAGTATTCGAGAATTCACGTACGGAGATCAAAGAAGGATCAAGAAACACCTCCGGGATCAGTCCGGGCTTTTGAGACTGATCGATCGCCATATCAATCGAGGATCCTTGTTGGATTGTGGTGTACGGTAAACACGTTAAATCTGGAGGTGCTGGTAGACCGGCTAAATACGAGGGCATCTATAAAAGCATACGTTTTTTTATCAAAATTTAATCGCACATGTTAATCATTTGTAATTGATCGTTAGAAAAATCACCTCTTTCGCGAAGATGTTGTCGGCGCTGAACTCGACCCTCGGATTAACAGTCGCCAGTTTCATCGAAAGGAACTGCAAGAGTTAATAACGAAAGCGTCGAGTAAGTAGAGTGCGTACGAGCGATATATAAATCGAGATCGTTACAGAAATGCACGCGCACCTCGACTTGTTTTTGCAGGGACTGAACATAGTTGATGATTTCATCGAGCATTCCAGCTTTGCCGGTAACTTTATTACATCCCGGGACTAAATCTTGCAAGCACTTCATCTTCTTGCTGATCTTTTCCCGCCTTGCCTGCAGCAGTAAATAAACACCATGAAACACTTTTTTTTTTTCACACAGACATTTTATCGAACACATTGCGTGCAAAGAGACGCACTCTCTCGGCTAAGCTGTGGCTGTCGGTGGCCTGCCCCCGCCGCGCCCTGACGTGGATGTAGTCGAGCTTCTTGTCCTTGGAGCAGGTGTTCGACGAAATGCCCCTTTCGGTTTTCGTGGTAATCTCTGATTTCTCCTCCCCTGTGTCTTCTCCGTCGACAAACCCTTCGTCCTTCACCTCTCCTTCAACATCAAGCTGCGTTTCAAAACCATGAAAAACGATCAAAGACATGATATTTCGAGATCCCGCCTAAGAAAAAGGAGGAAAAGGGCTAACCTCTGCTTTTCTCTTTTTGGGATTTGCAGAAACGTTACTGTTGCATTGGGATTGGAAATGGTGGTGGTGATCGACGACGGAATGCAAGTCCGAGCGGTGGTTATGGTGCCAGGAATCGTTCGGGTAGAGGCGGAGGAGTACGTCCCTTTGGCGGTCGAGCACGCTGAGGTCCATTTGGTTCGAAGACGACGACGATGAAGAAGAAGATGACGATTGGTCAATGCGTAGTAGCATCAGCCTTAGTGTGTGTGTTGTGTGTGGAGGCAAAAATAAATGAGGTAGTATGAATGGGTTTTATAAGTGGGGAATGAAAGAGGAAAACAGAGGGGTAAGAGATAATAATATGGATTATGGATTTAGAGTTATGGGTTATGGATAGAGATTGAGCGATATGGAGGGTGGAGCCCAAGCTCCATTGTGCCAGTGGTGCAAATACCTCCATGTGAGATTGCCGAACGAACGTCTGTGTACAATACTCGAACGAAGCATCAGAACTAAAACAACGATGAATGTTGCAATTACTTTGCATCGACGAGGATTCGAATAACAAGATTCAATCTGATCAGATTCATTCAAATTTGATTTTCATTTGATTGAGTATTGTAATTTTGTAAATTTCAAAAGAGGTAAATATATATTCATAAATTTGAGTTGAACATTGTTTATTTCTTTAATTTCCAAAAACAAAAGAATTATGTTTCTTGTCCTGATGTCCCAAATATTTATATTATATTATATATATTTTATCCGCCGAATTATTTAAAGTTTGATTGGCCCCTATATGTAATTAGAAGTATATTAATAAGGTAGTATTATGTGAAATAAGATTTAATGGTACCAATATCCTTACATGAAAAACAACAAAAGGAGTTGCACAATCTCACATGGTATGTTGTGTTTGAGGTCGATCAAGAAACTCTACTCAACCCCTTTATTATGTACTACTAATCTTCTTCTAGAGTAATGTCTTATATTTAATTAAATGGTGTGAGGCATATCCTATTTAATTAATTTAAGTACTACTATAATAAAAGGGCTAATAGTAATAGATAATAAAGAAAGCACTAATGATTGTCGTATAATTGACACCTAAGCCATCAAAAAATATAATGATCATCAAATGAAGGGAATGAGAGACAATCACACTTCATGCTTGATGAAGATATTTGGGCCCACCATCTTCTATTTCAATTTGTGTATTTTTTCCAATATGTTTGATAAACGTTTAATTTCAAATGTTAAGAGAGTAAGATTATGTTAAAAGGTTTTAAGTTGAGACCTGAGACTTCTTGATAGAAAAATACATAATTCATGATGAATAAGAGCTCGATTTATAATCTCTTATCGAACAAATTCTCGACTCTAGCCCGTAAGGATCCCTTTGCTTGGTTAGTTAAGAAAAGGTCCTACTATTTACCTAACACTTGAACTTGATCACACCAAAATTTCTTCCAACCCCACTAAACAATGTTCTTTTGGCCAAATGCATGTGTGGTTTCAATTGATTAATTAACTAACTTGCTTATTGGTCCACCCACCACTCTATTGTGTTTTTTTTAAAGCTTAGCTCTTAATTAATCATTCACATTTCATTTGATTTGATTCGATATGATATGATATGATATGATATGATATGATCCTCATCTGCAGATCATTTCCAAAGTTCGAAACCCTAGCTGTCATTAGCCAGTACGATTTGAGTAATCATATAAACATATATACCATGTTCATATATATACCGTTGTACTAATGAAACATATATAACGAATTAATAGAAAGAAAGACTAGAAAACAAGAGGCGGCGTGGTTTGAGTTTGATATAAATGAAGAAAAACGACGTTCTCAGATCTCACATGGGTGTGATCAGAAGAAGTTTGAACGATATAAAAGAAGTCATAAATCGATGGCCGATGCAGTTCATGTAGATAAAATGTTTCCAATTTCTTCTGCAATATACGACACACATGATGTATTTTTATATTGAGTTATGGTGCAGTTTGCAGCCAATGGAATTTCAACACAAACTCTTCCATACTCATTCAAACAATGTCAGTGTCAGAAGTTATAGATGCACTCCATAGTTATTTTAAATTGAATTCGATTGAAATACATGTGTTTGAATTAAACTGAATTGGTAAATATTTTCACACTTTTTCATTTAAGTTGTCTCACATATATCTTGGCAGACCTCAAAAGTGAAATATTTAGTAGTATATTTTTTTGCTTTAAAATAAAATTATACCTTTTAACTTTTTACTTAATTTTATATTTTTACACACAATAGTTTTTACTTTTTTCATTTTAAATACTAAAATTACACGTATTTTTACCATAAAAATATGAATTAGTTTTTATACATTATAAAATTAAAATTAAAATTAAAAATATGAATAATATTTTAGCATGAATTAAATAGTTTATATGAAAATATTAATATTAATTATTTTTTATATTACGTTTTTTATTTTATTTAAAAATAAATTTAATAAAAATACTCAAAGATTCGTTAACCATTAGGCATGGCCCAAGATCAAAATAGTATTTGGGCCTCATATGCATTAGATCATGATTCGTTAAGCATGGCCCAAGTCTTTTTGATCTACAAGCCCAAAATAAAACAGGCCAGTAATAAGGGTATCACGTATCATATGCAATTAATGCTGGACGCATGCCATGTTCTTTATAATCTTACTGGTTGACTTGTTTAAATTTTTACAAAGCATTTTTGATAATTTTTTTATAAATTACGTGTTTTATTAAAAAATAATTATTTAATTGTTGGGAAATTCGCGTCCGAAGTCCCCGCCTGAAAAGCAATACGAACAAACAAGAACGAAAAATACGCGAAATAAATGACACGAAGATTTATAGTGGTTCACCCGTTAACGAGGGCTACGTCCACTTCTTGCCGCTGCAATAATTCACTAGAGTAATTATCACGCTCGATTACAATGCTCTGTAATGGTATAATTCAATTCTAGGCTATGGAGGTGTTAACCCTATTTTACATCGTATAGGGTTTATTTATAGGGGAAAGAAACTTGGAGGAGAAGAAAAAATCCCGCTGGCAGATTTTCCAGGGGTGGCGCCCGCGACCCAGGGGTGGCGCCCGCCACCTGGTCGCCATCAGCTCGCTAGCCGCTCGCCAGAAACCTCCTGTACAAGCTAATTTTTCAGCCTTGTTTCACCGCGCGCGCGGTGCTCCTCCGCGCGCGCGACGCTTCTCCCGCGCTCACGTTTTTCTTCGTCGTCTTCTACGATCATCTCCCGCGATCGTCTCCGGCGTGAATACACCTTCACACTCAACAATCTCCCACTTGAAGTTTATTCACGACCCCTATTTCTTCCCATTGCAGCGGCGTCCCCGGTCCTCATCCCAGAAGACCAACCGAGGTTGAACACAACCTCAACTTGTCACACGGTACCACCTTCGTAAACATGTCGGTCGGATTCTTACTCCCAAGAATCTTCTCCAACACCAAAATGCCTTCCTCTAAGGCCGATCGAATGAAGTGATATCTCAGCTGGATATGCTTCGTTCGAGCATGGTACACCGGATTCTTCGCCAAGTGAATGGCGCTCTGACTGTCGGAATACAAGATACTCCCCGAGTGATCTTGCCTCAGCTCTAGCAGAAATGCATGTAGCCACATCAACTCCTTCGCGGCTTCCGTCACAGCGACGTACTCCGCCTCGCAACTTGACAATGCTACTATCTTCTGCAACCTCGACATCCAGCTAATCGTGGTACCCCCAAAAGTGTACACGTACCCAGTAGTACTCTTTCTACTATCCACGTCTCCTCCGTTATCCGCGTCCACGAACCCGAGTAACCCCACATCTGATTTTCGGAACCTCAAAGCAAAGTCGGTAGTCCCTCTCAAGTATCGAAAGATCCACTTGACGGCTTCCCAATGTTGCTTCCCCGGATTACTCATAAACCGGCTGACCACTCCCACTGCATGGGCAATGTCAGGCCTCGTGCACACCATGGCATACATAAGGCTCCCAATCGCGGAGGCTTAAGGGACCTTATCCATATGCTCCATCTCCTTCTCGCTCGTCGGCGAGTCCTCCTTTGACAGACGGAAGTGACTAGCCAAAGGAGTGCTCACGGGTTTCGCATCCTCCATGCTAAACCGTGCTAGTACCTTCTTCAGGTACTCCTCTTGAGACAACTCAAGACCATCCTTGCTCCTCGTGATTCTCATCCCCAGGATTTGTTTGGCAGCACCCAAATCCTTCATAGAGAACTCCCTCGATAAACTCTTCTTGAGCTTGTCGATCTCCGCCAAACTCGCCCCGACTATCAGCATGTCATCTACATAAAGGAGCAAAATTATGTAGTTACCTTTTCCAAGACTTTTGAAATAGCAGCAGTGGTCCGCCTCGCACCGCGTGAATTCGACCCGCTTCATGAACATGTCGAACTTCTTGTACCACTGCCTCGGAGCTTGCTTCAACCCATACAAGCTCTTTTGAAGCTTACACACTAGCTTCTCCTTTCCTCGGACTTCGAAACCCTCCGATTGCTTCATATAAATTTCTTCATCTAGATCCCCGTGAAGAAATGCGGTCTTTACATCCATTTGCTGAAGATGTAAGTTATCCTTTGCCACCAAGCTAAGCACCACCCGGATGGTTACCATTTTCACTACCGGAGCAAAAATCTCCGTGTAGTCGACCCCTTCCTTCTGCTGGAAGCCTTTCACCACTAATCTTGCTTTATACCGAACGCTCCCATCGTGTTCTTTCTTTGCCCGGAAGACCCATTTATTGTGCAAGACCTTCTTCTCCTTCGGAAGCTCGGCTAGTTCCCAAGTCTGATTCGACATCAATGAGCTCATCTCCTCTTTCATGGCAGACTCCCACTTGATCGAATCCCTCGCTTGTATAGCCTCGGTGTAGCTCTCCGGCTCACCCCTATCAGTCAGCAAGATATAGTTAAGGGAAGGTGAAAATTTATGGGGAGGTCTTCTTACCCTAATCGACCTCCACGGCTTCGGTGTGACTGGATCGATGTTGGGATGAGCATTCTCATCTTGCTCATCCTCGCTGCTCGTGTTGTCCTCCTCGATCTTCTCGGTCTCCACGACCTCCACCGGAACCTCCTCTGTGTCTCCCACGGGATCAATGCTTTCTTCAACAACCTCGTCTTTACCCTTGTACAAGACCGCCTCGTTGAAGATCACATTCTTGCTTCGGATCACCTTATGATTTTCGGCATCCCAAAATCGGTATCCGAACTCCGTGTCGCCATATCCAATGAAGAAGCACTTCTTGGATTTAGGATCAAGCTTGCTACGAGCAGCTTCGTCGATATGGACATACGCCAGACTCCCGAACACCCTCAAGTAGGACAGATTCAGCTTCTTCCCACTCCAAACCTCCTCAGGAATCTGATATTCCAAAGGAACCGACGGTGCTCTGTTGATTAAATGAGCTGCCATGTCGATGACATATGCCCAAAACATTTTAGGCATCCCCGAGTGTAACCGCATACTTTGGGCCTTCTCATTTAGCGTCCTGTTCATTCGCTCCGCTATTCCGTTTTGTTGTGGGGTCCCCAGAATAGTCTTTACCATCTTGATCCCACTCTCGACACAAAATTGTTTGAAGTCGGCGTCAACGTACTCACCACCGTTGTCGGACCTCAAACACTTCACCTTGAGATTTGTTTCATTCTCAACCTCGGCTTTCCATTTCCTGAAAACAGAGAACACGTCACTCTTATTTTTCATGAAGTATACCCATACCTTCCGTGTGGAGCCATCGATGAAGGTAACATAGTAGAGTGACCCTCCGAGTGAGGCGACGGGAGCTGGCCCCCAAACATTCGTGTGTACTAGTTCCAGCTTCTCCGCCTTGGGCTCCCTTCCACCTTTGGAAAAACTCACTCGTTTCTGCTTTCCAAGAATGCAACTCTCGCACGTGTGAGACTCAATCGCCTTGAGTTCGGGCAGCAGCCCGTTCTTTGCCATGATCTTCATCCCCTTCTCACTCATGTGCCCCAGCCTGCAATGCCACAGTTCGGTCTTCTGGGTGCCATCAACAACACTAACCGAGTCCCTCATGCTCGTAGTCAAGTAAAGTGTGCCTGTCTTATGACCTCGAGCAATGGTCATGGCGTTCCTCGAAACCTTCCACGACCCATCTCCAAATGACGTCCGGTAGCCATCATTATCAAGCTGGCCCACCGAAATTAGGTTCCTCATCAACCCCGGCACATGTCTGACCTTTGTAATCTTCCAGGTTTGCCCATTAGACAGCTTTAGGTTGATATCTCCCATCCCGACTATATCGAGTGGCTCGTCATCTGCAAGAAAAACCTTTCCATAGTCACCCGAGACATAATTCAACATTACCTCTCGCTGTGCAGTAGTATGGAAAGAAGCCCCTGAGTCCAACACCCAGGAATCGATCGGTGAGTCGACCGAACAGAGAAGGACGTCCCCATCGTCGTCATCCTCCTGCACCACCGCATTGGTTGTTCCCTTCTTCTTGTTGTCGTTCTTCCCCCGAGAGCGACAATCCCTCTTGAAGTGCCCCGTCTTCCCACAATTCCAGCACTCATTATCCTCGGACCTCGAGCTATCTCTTCCATTCCTAGACTTGGATCTCCCTCTGTTCCTGTTAGCATTCCTGCCCGAGTTTCTCCCCCGGCTCTCTACACTCAAGGCCGAACTAGGAGTCTTTCCCTTGAAATCCTTTCTCCGGATTTCCTCGGCAAGGATTTTATCTCTAACTTCGGAGAACTGCAGATTCTCCTTCCCCATAGAGTTGCTAACAGCTGCCCTCATGGGCTCCCAACTATCCGGTAGAGACGCAAGTAGGATTAAGGCGTAAATTTCGTCATCGAAGTTCACCCCGACTCCCTTCAACTTGTCCAAGATGGAATTCAGCTCGTTGATATGGTTGGCTGCGTTTGCATTGTCCGACATCTTCAGATTGAACAACTGCTTCATGAGATACACCTTGTTGTTCGCTGAAGGTTGCTCGTACATGTTTGATAGGGCAGCCATCAAACCCTTGGTTGTGGGAATTGAGCGCACATTGAATGACACGTTTGAAGCTAGAGACAAACGTATCAATCCCAACACCTGCCTGTCGAGGCTTTCCCATTCCTCGTCATCCGTGATCTTCTCCGGTCTACCCTTCAAAGGAATTCCGAGCCTCTTCCCGTAAAGGTAGTCCTCGATCTGCATCTTCCAATGTCCATAGTTATTCCCGTCAAATTTCGTAACCCCGAACGAGGTGGTGGTGTCCGTCATCGCTTTTCCCCGATCGCTATAACTCTAGCGCTCTGATACCAGTTGTTGGGAAATTCGCGTCCGAAGTCCCCGCCTGAAAAGCAATACGAACAAACAAGAACGAAAAATACGCGAAATAAATGACACGAAGATTTATAGTGGTTCACCCGTTAACGAGGGCTACGTCCACTTCTTGCCGCTGCAATAATTCACTAGAATAATTATCACGCTCGATTACAATGCTCTGTAATGGTATAATTCAATTCTAGGCTATGGAGGTGTTAACCCTATTTTACATCGCATAGGGTTTATTTATAGGGGAAGGAAACTTGGAGGAGAAGAAAAAATCCCGCAAGCAGATTTTCCAGGGGTGGCGCACGCGACCCAGGGGTGGCGCACGCCACCTGGTCGCCATCATCTCGCTAGCCGCTCGCCAGAAACCTCCTGTACAAGCTGATTTTTCAACCTTGTTTCACCGCGCGCGCGCGACGCTTCTCCCGCGCTCACGTTTTTCTTCGTCGTCTTCTACGATCATCTCCCGCGATCGTCTCCGGCGTGAATACACCTTCACACTCAACATTAATTGTTTTTTATTTTCATTAATTTTGAATTTCTTTAAATAAAATATTATAATGAAAGTATTTATTAGTTGAAAGTATTTTATTTCTCAATTTTTGTTGTACTCATAACTTTTCGCTACAATATATAATTTGATATTATGCTCTCTATTGTTGTCTTTTCGCGCTTATACGACGAGCCTTGAACACTTGCAAAACACAACACTTAACCCAGAAATTAGGTCAAAATACATGCACAGCGGATTAAACAAAATAAAGAAAGGAATAGAGATTTGAGCATCGACTTGAGACTGAGAAAATGCAATAACAGTAGAGATCACCATGCACCACCAAACAAGGGTAAGAACTCAGAAACCTTGTCAGCAGCACCCAAAGAACACAGCCCTCTCTTTCTTACACACTCTCACTCACATCCCTCATATTTCACAAGGATCTCACAAAGAAACAACACCACACACACCACGAAAGGTGAGAAGGTGAAGGACCAAAAAATCGCACACAGTGAAAGTAGGGTTTACGCACAGATTAAGATGAGTGAAGTGAGGATAGCAACGGGTGAGTGAGATCAAAAAAAGAGGAATCAAATGTCCAGATGCACCCACAACATACCAAATGAAAATCAAGGCTCAGGATGGGTCAAAGTCCATAAGTAACCTTATAGTGAAGTAATGGACTGGACTGATAGCAAATGAACCAACACACAGAACACAAAGATCAAGTGGGTTGTACATAATGGGTTATGAGATGCTTTATAAAATTGGGTTACCACTAGTGAATGGGGCCAACACACAATTTGCAACATCTATTATAAAAAAAGGATATTAAAAAAAATGAATTGGTTTTAATAATATAAATTAAATTTTAATATTTTTTTTGTACAAAATCAAAGTTCACGTAATTCTCTTAATTTTAACTTCTCGAATCATTAAACTTGATTGTATTAACATTGATAATATGTAAATCTATATTTTAGAGACATTTTTTGTGGTGTGGTTCAAATCTCTTAACATTAATATTTGCCTTCAAATTGCATATTTAATTCTTGCTCAACGTGAATTTCGAGTAGGTTTCTATGCTAAATTAAGTGCACTATCCTACTTAAACATATTTAAACATGTGTAAGTGTGTAACTTACTTTTAATTTCAACCACATGATTTATTTTTTACATTTTAATAAGTTCACATGTCAATATATCAATGAATCAAGATACTATTCCATAAGAGTAACATAAAAAAAACCTTTAGGGTACTATGTTTATCGCATATGATGAAAGTTTGTTCAACATCTACTGAAGATACTATTTTTGGTGGGTTTATACGATTTATAAGAAAAGAGTACGTATTTATACATTGACAATTAATTTACCTATATAAATATAATCTTAATTCTTAAACTATACTTTGATTTTGAAGGTTAATTATATAGTTAAATTGCATTTTATTGGATGAAAAACGATCAAATATTCATAAAATATAAAAGCAAAAGGGAGATAAAAAGAAAGTGTACTAAATGATTACAATATATTCTTCGTTCCTTTTCCATCTTATTCGAAGAAGCCAATTGAGTAATTCTTTTTCCCCACATTTGGCTTTGGCACAAAATATATTATCATATCTCGTTCGGCTCTCTCAAACCACATAACGGCCATCACTTTTTCATCCCCCTTAGCTCACTCTCTTTTTCGTACACACAAACAACCAACAATTTCATTATAATTAGGTGCGCATCATCTCATCTCATGCAAAAACGTACACTTTGCACCCTCAACGGTTGATTCCAGGGGCGGAGCCAGAAAAAACGAGTAGAGGAGCTGAAATTATTTTATGTATATACACATATTTTAGGGGGGATGAGCATGAGAAAAATATATTTTTTCAAAAAAAAATTAAAAAAATTACAAAGGTAATTTTTTTTAAGGAGGGCTTAAGCTCCCCCTATGCTTCAAGTGACTCCGCCACTGGTTGATTCTATACTTACACGCTTTGTAATGTGTGTTCAATATGTAGATTTTTTATAATATAAAATAAAAAAATATACTCTATCACAACCTAACGAATAGTCACATTTTTTTTTGTATTTTGTGAAGAAAGTGTGACTATTAGTTTGGAGGAGAGAAAGTATATATTGAACACACAACACATGTTTGAGTGTTTGAATATAATATAATATTTTTAAGGTGGGTAGCATAGAGTAAACTCACTTTTCATGTGTTTTTTCCTTAAATTCCTCCAATTAACAAATTATACTCTACGTCCGAGCACAAATATTAAAAAAAAAAAGTACTCTCTCTATCCTTAAAATAATGCACAGTTTTCTTTTTAGTCCATCCATTAAAATAGTGCACATTCTATAAATGAAATGTCTTTTCACAACTTTATCCTTTTAATAAACATTAATTTACCCTTATACTACTACTTTTTCAACTAACTACTTTATTACTTACACATCATTACTAATTATACCCCTACTTTATATTATTAAACACATAAAAAATTATTTTTTTTTAATCTACGTGCATCTTTCTCTGTGCATTATGTAGAGGGATGAAGGGAGTATGTTTTATATTGATTTTTTGACAAAAAGGTGAATTCCAAGAATGCATTTTGTAATTAATAAAATAAGCACATGTGAATTAAATTTAAAGAAAATGTGTGAATAAGCAGATCACTTTTTCGTACACACAAACAAACCAACAATTTCATCATTAGGTGCGCATCCTATAATCTAGCTATCTCAACAATATCATCTCATGCAAAAACGTACACTTTGCATGTGCTTTTTCCTCGGATTCCTCTTATTAACAAATAAATTATACTCCTCCTGTTTCAAACATATAATCATGTACGTTCGAACACAAATATTAAAAAAAATGTATTTAACATAATATTGAATTTTTTGACAAAAATAGAGTCTACAATTGCATTTTGTAATAAAATTAAACACATGTGAGTTAAGTTCAAAAAATTATGTGAGAAATTAAGGGTAAAATTATCTTTTCAAATTTAAAAATTAAAGAAAATAAAACTTTTTGAAAGTGTGACTTTTAGTATGAGATGTATCAAAATGGAAAAGTTACTAACTTACTGTAAGTAAAGAAATTATTAATTATTAATTATTAATTAGGACAAGAAATATTATTTATATATTAAAAACTAAATTTTACACTCAAATTTGCATAAGAAGATGGAGGAAGTATTAAATATTTTACGTCGATTGAAAAAAGAATTTTAACCTCACATATAAATTAGACAATCTAATCACGTTAACAAAACTTCTTAAAGTATATATTTATCAAACTTCAATATGGTACTATCTCCGTCTCGCGACAATAGTCACGTGTGACCAGATACGGCCATTAAAATTATTTAGTGTTATTAATGACTTTTTGCTAAAAAAATAAGAATAAAAATGTATTTTTAAATTAATAAAGTTTGCAGTTGACCATTAAAATTGTTTAGTGTTATTAATGACTTTTTGCTAAAAAAATAAGAATAAAAATGTATTTTTAAATTAATAAAGTTTGCAGTTGATAGTAGTGTTTAAAAAAATTAAGTAAAAAAGTATTGAATACCACACGATTTTAATAGATTTTTAAAAATCTGGATTCCCTAAACTTTAAAAATCAAAACAATTTATAATCTTAAACGAATACACCCTTCTAAGAGTATATTTCTTTTTAAATGAAAAAATAGTTCTAATTATTTTTCTAAATGAAGTATGACCATTGATATGAGACAACCCAAAAAGAAAAATGTGAACATTAATATGGGACGGCGAAAATATCAGAGATGACACACTGCCCACAATCGATAGAATTTCCGACTTGCTAAAAAATGACACATTAATCCATGTTACATTTTTCTTTTCGTGTGTTTCATCATCATCATCATCATCTAATTCCGTTTAATCATGTATACGCGGAAGAGAACAATGATCGAAAGGAAATTTTGTCGATCATAGAAGAAAAATATATAACTAATAAGAAGGATGAATGTTGGAAAAAGACGAGATTCTCCTCTTTCATTCGTATGTGTGGTATTGAAGGTAGAAGAGTCACTCCATATTCTTGTCCTTTCAAAATTCATATTCCATGGCCCGCCCACAGCTTGCATCCAAAACCCCACCGCCCAAGTATCACTGCACTTTTTCTCCTATATATAAGGATCTACTAATTGCACAATCATTATAAACCAAATCAACCGATATTTATATATACATATCGCATTCAATATAATAATTATAATATTTTTTGTGATCATATAACATTAATGGCGTCATCGCAATCGCTGTCTTCTTCGTCGTGGTCGAGCAAGGAGAACAAGCAGTTCGAGAAAGCCCTAGCCCACTTCGACAGGGACACTCCCGACCGATGGCATAACATTGCACGAGCTGTGGGTACTGGGAAGTCTGTTGAGGAGGTCAAAAGCCACTACCAGACTCTCGTCGAAGATCTCAACCACATCGAGTCCGGCAATGTCCCCTTCCCCAATTACCGCTCCAACGGGAACCGCCGCTAATCATCATCATATTCTTCCATCCATTAATTATTATATATGGTACAATAGTCATTTTTACACTATATGTTTCTTATCATGATTAATTTACACTACATAAGAAGTACTGGCCACATGAGATCTAATCCCACATGCATATATGTCCTGGCCACGGGGGCTTTTTTGTCCTTTGCCATTTCTTTCAACATTAAAAAGAACTCATTTCCAAATCAATTAAGTTTTGTGCATGTGCATGCAGCATATATATCAAACTCTCCCCAATCGACTCATGTCTCGATCTCTTTGGTTTTGTTTCTTGCAGGCTAATCGAGCTAGTATCTAAAGAGGTTGCATTTGAAGTTTGATCAGATCGATCAACAGAGGGCCGGTCTCAAAATCCTAACTATATAACGAGTTGTATCAATTAAGATATCTAGCGAACTTTAGTTTAATTAATCCTAAATGTGGGCGTATAGGCCTGTGTAATTTTCCCTTTTCTGAGTATTGAAATTCCTTTTCCTGAGAAATGAAATCGATCAAATTATCACTCAACAATGTACACATTTTGACCTTGTTTCAAAAAGAAAAATATGGGGGTATATTTGAGATTGGACAATTTGTTGAATTAGTAAAAAAACATTTTATAAATATTTACTTTATTATTCCTGATTCTCACTAAAAGAAAGAGTCTCTTTTCTAAGACAGAAAGTTTACAATATTGCAACATGTCCACTCAAAATATCACAAAAATGTAAAATAAATATTTAATTAAAACCAAACAAGTTAAATTATCAAATTAATTAATTAACTACAAACAAAACATTGCGCGTTGTAAATATATAATTAAATTTAAAAAAATACTATAATAGTAATAAAATTGATATAGTATGATGAATAATTTGAAAAATGAAAAAATCTGATTGATTTGAATTAAAACCATAAGTTAAAAAAAACTTGTATTGACGGGTAAAAAAAACATCGGAAAATTGCCTGTGGTTCAACTTGTAAAATCATTATACTACTAAGTTGATTGTATGATTATTGGTATTTAATTGGGTTAAATTGCAATTAATGTAAAGTTGTGAACCGGATGATAAGAGCCGTTGGTTGGTTTCGAGCGTAATCCGAAAACACCACACCAGTTAACAATGGCGTTCGCAGCTCTGTATTCTCCTCTCCAATTAAAATTCTCAATCCATTCTTCTTCTTCGTCGTCTTCTTCTTCCTCCTCTTCATCGGCTACAGTTTCCTTGAAGCTGCGCCGTGATTTTGTGGGATCCACCAAGAGCGTCGGCGGAACAAGGACGAAACTGGGACCCAGCTGCGGTTCGAGAACTCGTTGCTGGTTCCGGTTCGGAAAGAACGGCGTCGACGCCGAAGGCGCCGGCATTTACGGAAGCCAGGCCCGGGATGATTTCGACCGCGACGATGTTGAACAGGTTGACCAACTAGGTTAATTTTGGGGGTTTTAATCAATAATAAATTGGAAAAAAAATCTCATTTTTAGGTTGATTGTGGATAAGATTGTGGCTAAATCTAAACCCATAATCATTATCATTGCAAATGTTTACTTGCTCTGTTACTGAACATCTTGAAGAGTTTCATATTCTGGATTAGGTTAATTCCATTACTGTAAAATAATTAGTTTACGGCTTTTATCCTTTTTGGATAATAGGTACTGTAACAGTCGTTCTTGCGATCGATTTAATAGGTATTTTCATATTCTCGAATAGGTTCATCCCTAATAGTAATCTGATGAATCGAGTTGAACACACAAATGCAGTGAATCGCAGCTCAAAACCATCATTGGTCTATCATTTTGCAGTGCAGGGGTGTTTTTGTCATTTCAGGCGGTTTTACAGACGCGCTGGTCTGTTCTTTGGCGTGACTTTGTAACTTACGCGAAGATTTTGAGCTAGTTAGTGTGCATAGATATATAAGGCTTTTGTAGGATATCTTCGGTATAGTTCCTTGTTAACTGTGTGTTCTTGTTTGGGAGATTAATGAGTCCTATGTGATTGTCCCCCGTGATTCGTGAATTAGATTCATGTATAATGTGTGTTCTTGTTTTAGCGTTTGTCTTCCGATGAAACAGTGATTCTTTTTTGATGTGAACAGTACTTCAACTATATGGGCATGCTTGCAGTGGAGGGTACTTATGATAAGATGGAGGCTCTGTTGGATCAGAACATCCACCCAGTCGATATCTTGCTCTTGATGGCTTCATCGGAAGGTGACAAGCCCAAAATCGAAGAGTTGCTCAAAGCCGGAGCTGATTACACAGTCAAAGATGCACAAGGACGGACTGCCTTGGACAGGGCCGCAACTGAAGAAATCAAGGACCTCATTCTCGGGTTTTCAGTTCAAAAGGCGTGACTCGGGTCGATGTTCTGCAATTTTAATCCCCCCTGCGGATTCTTCGTTCTTGTGATAAGTTTCCATCTACGATTTAAACAGATGTTGTCCTAGAACTTTGCTGTTGCATATGTACAAACAATGTTGTTGTAATTAGTTTTCAATGTTACTAGTTATGTTCTTAACTGAAATGAATTGAATTGAATTAAACTGTACTAAATATATGAGTAGAAATCGGGCTGAATTTTATGTTTTCCATAAGTACGTTATAAAAAATTATAGATGAAATATCTGGATAAATACTCTGTAGAAAAAATGATTTTTACTGGTTAGACGGTTACTACTTACTACTAGCACTGGATCCTTGAGCAAGAAAGGTTTGCAAAAGAACTGTCCTCGAAATGACCAAAATATCCCTGTTCTAATAGCTAATACTCCACAGATCGTTTAGCCCTAGTTCTTCGAAATCAGAAAAATCAAGGGTTTAAAGAAAGCTATACTCTTAAACCCTTCTGCTCATCGTTCTCAATGCCACTCTTAATCCCACCGTTAAATCCAATCGATTAATCAATTCAGCTCGGAATCAATTCTTGTTGTCTAATGGCGGCTTCGCGGCTCTCTTCAATCGCTGTGGCGGCGGCCCTGGCGGCGTCTTATTCCGCAACCACCAACATCGCGTACGCCGACTCCCCGTTCCGATTTTATCCTTTTTCCTCATCTGCGCCGTCTGCTTCGGCTTCTTCCGAGGCTCCCCCTACGGAAAATTCCGGTTCGGATCCAAAACCCGCAGTTGAAGTCTCGAAAGGCGGGTTCGACCCGGAATCGCTGGAGAGGGGCGCCAAGGCTCTTAGAGAAATTAACAACTCTCCTCATTCCAAACAGGTAGCTTTTTTTCCTTCTTTTTCCTTTCCATTTGGATGTGAGAAATGGTTTTCGCTGACATATTCTTTTTTGTTTGAAGGTTTTTGATATAATGAGAAAGCAGGAACAGACTCGGCTCGCAGAGTTGGACGCAGAAAAGACGCATTTCGAGGCTATTCAAGCTCATGCTGATATTGTGAGTAGTGGTCTTTTTCATTCTTCATTTGTTGAAACATTGAGACTATGTAATTGTTGCTATGTATGTTTTTTAAACAGAGATTTTCCCCCCTTTAAGCTCATTCTGTAAGAACGTTTAATCCGGGAAACCGAACCAAGCAACACTAAACCCTATTAGTGTTTTAGAAAATATTCTGAGGTTGTAGTTTAGCTCCAACAGAGTAATGATACTAAATAAATTGTCCTCTGGGATTCTTCTTGGCATAAGAAAATGCATTTGCACTTTTCTTCGTATAAGCGCGGATTATGTTTTAGCCCTTGAACACATGAAGATTTTTTTATTATGGACAATCATATCTGCATTGGTGGCGAGCTTCATATTCTCCTTCTGAAAGATTTTTACTTTTGTTACTACAATGTTCCGTAACAATGTGGTGGACCTTATAGATAGCCTTGGCAATTGGCATTGGCTTTCAAATTTATAACAATGAGCTGTGTTTAGATTCATACCCAATTGTTCTGGCTTGCGCGGACTTGGTATGTTTGTTACCTAGTCTAATTAAAAGTTGTAACTGCAGGAAAAGCAGCGGAAGTGGTCAGAAGACCAGAGGAACTTATATATGCAGCAATCTCAAGCTAAAGCACAAATATTGAGACACGAAGATGAATTGGCTCGCAAAAGAATGCAGGTCTCTAAGCAGTCACTTTTCTTGTACAGCGATTCTATTTAATCCGGTGAACAGAAAGCGATACTGCCATTTGAGTCAATTATTCACTTGTGTTGTATGCTTTTTGCTTATATACGTGGTCATTTACTTTATTGTATTAGTATACATTTTAATCGATTTTCTTTGTGAAATTCAGTCAGACAACGAAGTACAGCGGCGTCATAACGCGGAGTTGGTTCAAATGCAAGAAGAGTTGTCCGTAAAAAAAGAAAAAGCTAGACGAGCAACTGAAGAGCAAATACAAGCTCAGAAAAGACAGACTGAGAAAGAGAGAGCCGAGATGGAAAGAGAGACAATAAGAGTGAAGGCTATGGCTGAAGCAGAAGCACGGGCTCTTGAAGCAAAACTGACCGAGGACCAGAATAGGAGGAAGCTTCTGGACCGGATAAATGGTGAAAGAGACAAGTGGCTTGCTGCAATAAATGCAACTTTCAGTCATATTGAAGGTTTGTTGTTTCGAATAAGCGGGTTCAAAGCTAGCAATTTAGTCATATCAGATCCCTTTGGCAAATAATTCTCACAGTAATATTAGTTGCTCGTCAGCCTTAAAGAAGATTCTGATGTTCCCTTTAACACCAGTGTTTAACTTTTACGTGCAATTTCATTTCTTTTGCCAATATGTTACTTTGGTGCCTATTATCAAGATCTTAAGTATCAGCTCTTGTGTTTTATGTTTCATATGGCTACTTACTTTTACGTGCATTTTCATTCTTTTGGTGCCTGTTATCTAGAATTGACTGCCTGATCTTTGTCTTTGACTTTGTTATGGTGTTTTATGGTTAGCCACATTTGTCTGAATGTTTGCTACACATTTGGTGATATTCTTGTCAATTTAAAAAAAAAAAAAAAAGATGATGTGTTGGTTCTATTTATCATCAACACTTTATTCCAATCTGCAGGAGGCTTCAGGATTTTATTAACCGACAGGAGTAAATTGGTAATGACCGTCGGAGGAGTTACTGCTTTAGCTGCTGGAGTTTATACCACTAGGTATGTGTACTCATGCAGCCTCCACCCCCGTTCTGTTAAATAGGCCCCAAGTAAACTTAAACTATAACTTAAAATGAAACTAGTTTAAGCTTGGAGCACATCTAGTTTGACAGAGCTTGAAGAAAACATGACACATCACCTCCTAATACCTTTTGTTACTCACAGGGAAGGTGCTCGAGTGATGTGGGGATATGTCAACAGGATTCTTGGCCAGCCATCTTTGATTCGGGAATCATCTATGGCGAAATTCCCGTGGTCTGGATTAGGTTCTCGAGCAGCCGGTAAGCTGCTTACTTATAGCACTGCATCTGGGACAGCTGCTGCATCTGCACAACAAAGTAAATCTGCTCTGGGAGACATTGTCTTACATCCTTCGTTGCAAAAGAGAATAGAGCACCTTGCTCGTGCCACATCAAACACCAAAATACATCAGGCACCATTCAGAAACATGCTTTTCTATGGGCCTCCTGGTACTGGAAAAACCATGGTTGCAAGGGAGATAGCTAGAAAGTCGGTATGGTATCTTCCTTATTCCATAAACAGTAGGTTAGACCATTATAGTGTCTACGTCATTTGGATTTAGCGATTTAATTTTCCTGGAATCTGAAGGTGAAATGACTAAATTTTAATATTCTTAAGAAAAGATTTGATTGTTTGTTATGTCAGGGCTTGGATTATGCCATGATGACAGGGGGAGATGTTGCACCCTTGGGCCCCCAAGCTGTTACCAAAATTCACGAGATATTTGATTGGTCCAAAAAGTCGAAGAAAGGTTTACTGCTGTTTATCGACGAGGCCGATGCTTTCTTGTGCCAGTAAGTAATTTTGACTACAACTCTGATTAAACCTATGCTATTTGATAATGATACTCCATTTTCTATTTCTACAATGTAGGCGTAATAGCACCCATATGAGCGAAGCCCAACGGAGTGCGTTGAACGCCTTGCTCTTCCGAACGGGAGATCAGTCCCGAGACGTCGTCCTTGTCCTCGCCACCAACAGGCCCGGAGATCTCGACAGTGCCATCACCGACCGCATTGATGAGGTCATCGAGTTCCCGATCCCTCGTGAAGACGAGCGCTTTAAACTGTTGAAGCTCTACCTGACTAAGTACCTCTGCAGTGAAGCCAAAGGCGGGTTGAAATGGGGAAAGGGCTTATATTTCGCTAAGAAGGGCCCGCAGAAGATAACAATAAAGGATGATCTGACGGACGATGTGATTCGAGAAGCTGCCAAGAGGACTGAGGGCTTTTCGGGCCGGGAGATTGCGAAGCTGATGGCGAGCGTTCAGGCAGCGGTGTACGGACGGCCCGATTGCGTTCTGGACTCGGGCCTGTTTAGGGAGGTCGTGGATTACAAGGTGGCGGAGCATTACCAGCGGATTAAACTTGCGGGGCCCGCATAGAGGAGGGAGATTTCATTTTTTTGAAATGCTTTTTTTTTTATTTTAATTAATTTTTTTATTAATCGAGATATGAATTTTGAAATTTGAATATTGAAATACTATTAACTTCTTGAATTCGTGGTCGAAAATTATGTGTCAGTATTATTTTATAAACATATTAAAATAAGTTTTTTTTTCCTGGTTTGTGCATTTGGCTGCGAGTAAAGAACGCATTGGTGTAAGAAAATATAACCCACGGTACACGTGGCGAAATACCATGAATCCTCGCCCACATGCAACTCGCCACGTTTCTCCTCAACCGCTTATGACTCTGGAAAATAGAACACCTATTTAGTTTTCAATAATAGGAATATATATTTTATAGAAGAAATTTATTAGATAAAATTAATTAATTAATTAATTGTATAATTGATCTAGAGAGATGGCGGTGAATAGGGCGGTGAGTTTGTTTGTTGTGGTGTGTCTCGCGGCGGCGATGGGGCCATGCCGGGGCCAGGAGGGAGCGTATATGGCGGACGCCGAAGCACGTGGTGATACTTGGGCGGAGTGGGCTCTCAACAAGTTATCCGAGTAATGTTTGAATTTTAATTAATTAATTTCTCACTTTGTTATTGAAATTATCTACATTTACATCAATCAATCTAGTTTTTATTTATTTATTAATTAATTCATCAAACAATTTTACATGTTTAAGTATTTTGATGGTTGTAGATTTAGACATATTTTATATATAATTGATATTTTTATGCAAACATAAAATTTCAAGACGTACATTATTTTTGAATTCAAACTTCAAAATGTGATGATTTCAATTTTTTTAAACATCTAGATCAATTACTCCGTAGTTTTTAAACACCTAGATCAATTACTATATTCAAAAATTTATCCCAATCCAGATTCAGTGTAGTCAAACATTTCCCTTAGTACAGAACTTGTGGTTTCTTGGATTTATTAGTCTAACTAATTAGAAAAAAAAAATTGTATTTGACTATATTTAACCTAGTTATGCCTGAGCTCATGAAATTAACTTTATTTTGTATGGTGTGATTGTTTAGGGGAGTAGGAATGGATTCCGATAGCGCGAAAGATTCCGCTCAGAAGGCCGTCGACCAAACCAAAACTGCCGCAGATGGTATATATCTACTAACTAGCTAGCTAGCATCATTAGGTTTCTTTTCATGTGTTCCATGAGAATAAAATGTTGTTTCAATATTGCAGAGACGTCAAAATACGCTTCCGAGAAACTAGGCGAGGCCAAGATCTACGCTTCCGAAAAGGTCGGCGAAGCCATGAACATGGCCTCCGCCGGAAAAGAAAAGGCTAACGACGCATATGGGTCCGCTTCAAATTTAGCAGACGAGGCCAAACAGAGGGCCCACGACGCCTACGGAGCTAGCTCTGACAAGGCGGCCCGAGCGATGAACGCCGCCTCTGATAAGGGCAACGAGGCAAAGGAAAAAGTGAAGGAAGGAGCTTACGATGCCTATAACTTGGCGAAAGATATGAACTTGGCGGAGAAGGCGAAAGGAAAGGCGGCCGGAGCTTACGAGTCGGCCTCGGGCGGAATCAGCGGAGCTAAAGAGGCGGTGAAGGATAAAGCTCACGGGGCCTCGGGAAAAGGCGAGGATGTGATCAAGATGGTGATGGAGAAGGCTTCGAAAGGGAAGGGGAAGATGGATGACTCGATTGGGGATGCGAAAAGTAAGGCTAGCGAGACCTACGGAAAGGCGAAGGAGAAGGTGTCGGAGCAAGCGAAGGATAAATATAAGAAGGCCAAGGATGTTGCGGCTAACGTGGGAGACGCCGTGAAATCGAAGAAGGGTGAGCTTTGAAGGTTAATTAATCAATGGAAGGTTGTTTTCTTTTGTTGATGATTTTATGTTTTTGTTTAATTATGAAGTTGAAGTAGTTTAAGTACGTACAATTAGTTTGTAATTAATTAAGAAGTGATGGGAGTGTTAATGGTGAACTTTGTGGAATTAAATGAGTATGAATTCGATTAATTTGAGGAAACCTAACCGAAGAAACTGGCTAGCTAGGTTCAGTTGCATGCTTAGTAGTAGTAATAATTTTCAAGATTATTTATTACTCCTTTTTTCAGCCTTGCTAATTGTACTACTTTGTTCCTATTTTCTTGGAATTAATTAAAACATTTCAGGATGTAAAATAAAATTAAAAATTACTATTTTGATAATGTAAAAGATGCTAAATATCGATATTATTAGACATTAATAAGAAGAAAAAAAAGATACTTACTATTTTGAACATCAACTTAACTACTACAGTACTATAATTTTCAAAATTCAACATTTCATTATTAATTACTACAATTATATTTTAAGACTTTAAATACCCATCACGCACATTAAATATTTGAAATATTAAGAGAATTCAAATGCAATGTAATAAATGTGATAATTGATTATTTAATTAATTAGGGTTAGGAAGAAAAACTGGAATTGGATAATCACATAATTAACGTACACAATTAAATAATTATCCTTCAACAAGCTAACAAACAACAATGAATTACTACTACTAGACAGTAGACACTAGCTAGTACTCTCACCTGAAATCATTAGATAGGGTTTGGTCTAATCAATTAAGCTCTTAATTAATTGCAATTAATAATGTAATTAAGCTCTAATTAATCAGCTGATCTCTCTCTAACCTCATTCCTCTTCTTCATGGCTTGCTTGTTGTTATGCATCCAAACCTTAAAAACCTGTCTCTTCACTCCGACCTCCTCGCAGAACCGCCGCACCTCCTCCTCGTCTTCCTTCTGTATCCTCCATCCGAGCTTTGCCCCAAACTCCTGCATCCGGTCCTTCTGGTCCTGCCGGAACTTTGTCCGGAACCTCTTCTTCGACCCCGACGACAGCGAGGACTGCCTTCCGGCTGCATGTCCGCTCGACGACTCCGCCGCGGCGCCGCCGCCGCCGAAGCTCACCATCCCCGGCGGCGACGCGAATCGGTGTCTCGGCTGATGCGCCGCCGCCGAGGGGTGGCGGTTCTGCGGCGGCGGATGGTCGCCGTCGGCTTCTTTCCGGTGGAAGTTGCGGTGGCAGTCGCAGGCGGCGCACCGGAGCGAGTCCGGCGTGCCGCCCTCCCCGCCGGGCATGAACTCGCCGCACCCGTCCACGACGTGGGCCCCCATGCTCGCCGCGTGGTTCTTGAGGCACTCCCGGTACCGGATCGAGCTCGTGCTTCCGGCGAGCGGCGGCGGCGGCGGCGGGCTCTTCGATTTCGAAGTCGTGGCGGCTGTTGGGGTTGTCGGATCTGGATCTGGGGAGGCGGCGGCGTCGTTGGGTGGGCTGATGTGGTGGGGCTGCGGCGGCGGCGGAGGAGTGCTGAATGTGTGGTGATCTAGGGTTTGGTGGTGGTGGTGGGCGCCGGGGCTGAAAATTGAGCTGCCGCGGCGGGTGGGGAGGACGGCATTCGGCCTCCTGTGGTTGTCCGGCGGAGTTGAGAGCATAGGGGCAAGCGGCAATTTCACCGGCGGCGAGGGTGATTCTTGGTGGACCATCAATTGCGGCGGTGGGGTGTAACCCACAGGATTATTCCCCATTTCTTGATGATGATTTCTCCTCTCCATCAATTTTTTATTTATTTTTATTTTTAGGCAGATATAATTAATCTCAAGAGCAAGAAAAAGAAAAGAGGGAAAATAAAATTAATTACAGAATCCTGAAATGAAATTCGGACAGCTTGAATTCTGGGGAACCTGCAAATTTAATTAACCTAAGTAAAATAATTAATTAATGAATAATTAATTAATTGATTACCTTTGATAAAACGACAGTGAGTCCACTTCCACCACCACCGCCAGAAGCAGCAAATCAAATTTGAGGCAAAGCACGTAAATTATAACAGAGCACTGATTCTGAGGAAAATGGAGGTGCAGTGTAAGGGATAAATATTAATTTAATTTATTAATTAAAAATTAGTAATTAGTTTTGTAATTAAAAGAAAATACTAGTGCTAAGTGTTTCCCAATACCCATCAACAAAGGGAAATGAAATGTAAGCGTGTGTGGGTGGGTGTATTTGTGGCTCTACAAAAATAAAACAACCGACAAGCTCAAGTTGGTTCTCTTCCTCAGCCTGCACATCGGTCCTTTGTCTCATTATTGCCCTCTTTAATATTCTCATCACCTCCTCAAACCCTAATATAATTATTTTCATCAAAAATCCACACAACATTCAAATGTGCTTTTGCTAAATAGGTGTCATGTTTGATTGCAAATTTAGGAAACGCGTTCTGAGTTCATGATCAAGTTTTTCTTTCAACTGTTGAATAATATTGAGTCTACTCAACTGTTCGGATTTTTAAATAATGCAATTTATAATCCTTACTAGTAAATTCTTAAAATTTGTTGAAATTGATCGATATCACATTCAACTCGGACCTAGTGTGAATACATTTTGTTGGTTTTAATTTTTCAATAGTTATAGAAAGGAAGATGATATGGTAATGGGGGAATTGACTATAGTACTACATGTGGCTCACATTGATCAACAAACGAGATGTTACAAATTAAACACACATGAGAGTTGGGGGGTTTGTGGAGTGTGGAAAATTCAATCACGAGAAGAAAGGTGAAAATGAAAATGAAAATGATGGTCCACTACCCACAGCACAAAACAACACAACGTATAAATAATAATGGCTCTTTATTATGTGTGTGTATTTATGCGTGTCAGATTCTCCCTCTCTTTCCATCTTTATTATCCCTCCATCTCTTTTTTCCTTAGTCATTTTGGTCCGGTAAATATCTCTATCTATCTATCTTTTTTTTTCCTTGTTTGAAAGTCAAAAAATAAAATAAAATTGTTAAAAATTCAAAAAAAAAAAAACATAAGTAAAACTATAATAGTATATTTAAGTATTTATTTCCCTTTCTTCTTAAAACCATGAAAATATGAGTGAAAAATTAATGGAATAAAAATGTTTTAGCTATAGTCTAACGGTGACTAGAAGTATAGCGGTTAGAAGAATTAATTGAGAAATACACGAAACTTAATCGTTTTATATTTTTTATATTTAATTAATTAATACTTTCTTTCATTCAAAATATATGTCATTTTAACTTTAATTTATACACACATATTAATAAAAATATCAACTCTCTATTTTGCCTTTCACTAATTACTTTAAAATTTTAAATCAAACACTAAACTAATTGATATTTAAATAATTTTAATTAATGTAAGGGTCGTTTTGAAAAAACACATTTTATTTACATTAAAAATCTCAAAACCACATCTAAATTGAAAATAAGTTATCATTAATTACTTTGAAAATCTAAATCAAACACTAAACTAATTAACATTTAAATAATTTTAATTAATGTTAATAGTTTGAAAGGTCAAAATGACATTTAAGTTGAATGCGAGAGAGTATTATATTTAAAAAATATTTTTATGTATAATAATGCAATATTTGGAACAAAACAATTAATCCCTTTAATTTGTTCCATAAAAGTTGCTTCATTTATAAATTACAAAGAAAGTATGACACCTTCTATGAAATAGATTGAGTAATAAATAATGTAAATCCATTATCGGGGACAAAACTAAGACTAGTGTTTGATTTAGCAAGTCGTAGAAGGAAGACGGACAACTAGTCTAGTGTTAATAACAAGTCTTAACATATTACGATAATTTCTAAATTTAAAATTTTACATCATTCTCATTATTTTTTTTAATATTCTTTGAAATTTGATTTCATACTCCAAATTTATTATAAAATCAATTTTTATTAAGTTATGGATCAAATTTGAGTTGCTCGACTAAGCATCTAAGTAGGTTATAATAAGGACGAAACTAAGCAAATTTAAGCAGCTCAAAACGAGTTTAGGCGACTTAGGGCCTAGATACTAGGCGGGACTAAATTTAGACTATGGAGTACAACTTGGCGTTTATGTGGACATTTTTAAAACAACAAATGTAAGTGAAACATATATAATACATTAAATCAAGTAAACATAAAAACAATTTCACATTTCAAAATTTTCAAGCATTATTTCTGTAAATGTTGATTTTGGCGACAACGTTTTTGTGTTTGTGTTTTTTGTTTGATTTCAGGATTACAGGTTAGGAATCCGAAGTCAACTTTCTCGCGCATGGAAACGGAGACATGAGTCTCCGCTTTTGAAACTACGCGAAAACGGCGACTCAAGTCGCCGCTTTGGGCGCGTGTGCGAAAACGGCGACCAGAGTCGCCGCTTTGAGAGAAGTGGTGAAAACGGCGACTGGCGTCGCCGCTTTTGGTGTTGTGTGGAAACGGCGACTGGAGTCGCCGTTTGTGTGGCAAGCTTGCGATGACACGGAACCGGCGACTGGAGTCGCCGGTTTGGGCTATGACAGGATTCCAGCGACTGGAGTCGCTGGTTTGTGGCTTGACACGAATCCGGCGACTTGAGTCGCCGGTTTTGGTTTCTAGGACATGGAACCGGCGAATGTGACATCCTACAACGACGTTTTTCACCTAAGTACTTTCAACGTGATTCTTTTCACCAAGTACTCAAATCAAGATAATGAAGAATGGTTCCGGTGTTTACTACTTCAATGATATCGACGACCATGAAGACGATGAAATTCGAAGCTTCAACACTTAGAGATTTTCACAAGAAATTGAAGATGAAGAATTGAGATCGATGGAGTCAAGATTGAATTGAAGTCTGATTTTAAAATTGAAGATTCAAGATTCGAAGATTCAAGAATCAAAGATTCAAGATTCCAAGATTCAAGAATCCAAGTTCAACAATTGTGATGTCATCCATGGAGAAGTGACATAAGCCAACCATGTGACGAATAAGAACGTGCCACGTCATCACCTCACATGTGCGGGCTACCTATATAAACCCATGGATTTGCGTGCCATCACTTGACGATTTTGAGAGAACGAAATCTGATTTTTAGAATCGTAACCGACAGCTTCGAGCTTCGAGTTTGTGTAGTTTGCTTTTGCGCTGTGCGCCAATATTAGAGTTAGGAGATTTAGTTCTAGGTGCACTTGTGCTAGATTACAAGTTAGTGGGAGTTGTTGCGACACTCGGGAAACTTCTTGTAATCGTTTTGCCTACCATACTCCGTGTAATAGTTTCGTTTTGTTTTCAATAAAATGAAATATATTACATAAACTTTGTCTCCATTTTTTATACTACGAACTAGTGTGAGTGTGATTTTCGACTGAAGCTGCTGTCTGTGAGTTTAAGGCCAACTTCGCGAAAAGTTGGTATCATATGTCGAAGACGTAATTTCAATTTCCAAAATACTTTGTGATTGTTTAAGATGTTTGATTGAAATGACGGAATTTCAAATATTTAATTCATGTTTCTTTTGTATAGAGAACTCGAAAGAAAAATTATAATTACTTCGAAGAACGATTCGATAAAATTGTATCCATAACCCAATATACTTAGGGACGGAACTACATTGGGCCCAGGGGGGTCACTGGGCCCCCTGAGCAAAAAAAAAAAAATTACTAATTATATATATAATATAATATATGCATGTATATATATTTATTATGTGTATGTGTGTATGTAGTGTATGTCGTGTATTTCAGGGATGTTAATTTATGGTGGGACCCCACCCACACACTCATACAATATATAATTATATATATAAATATAATATTTTTATATTTTAGTTTAGCTTTATTTTTTTGTTTTACTAAATGATTAATAATGATATTTATGTTAAAAATATTCATAAAAACGTTATATAATTTTTTTTACTATAATTTTATACTATAAAGTTTCTAATATTTAAAATTAAGTACTCTAGTCTCTAACTATCCAACTTTCAATATTATTTACAATAATAAATTTAAAAAAAATTATAATTAGATTTTCCCATTAAAAATTATTAGTTTAATTTTAATTTAATAAGCACACTTTTATAGTTATAGAGATTAAAAAATATTTTATTTTTACCTTTTTTTACCTAAAGAAAAGACCTAAAATGAATTTTTAGGTTAAAAACTTAAGAAATTGTGATTAAAACTTTAAACCTATGTGAATAAAGTGTAAATAAAATTTTATTTTTTAATATAAAAATTAAAGTTAATTATATTTTTTGAAGGGTGTACATGATATTGTGCATATTAAATTGAAACGGAAAAATACTAAAAATGGGACTCCTGACTGAAATTTCTGTATCCGTCACTGATTATATACTCCAAGCTCGATCGAGAGATCAGACGTTGTAAGAAAAGTACCATAATTCTATGTCGACCTGAATCACCTCATTACATATTTATACTTTTGTTACAATATAAACAAATCTCAATGTTTGTGAGAGGTTTTGAAATAGGGTACATAGGTGATGGGACAAAGATTAGGGTTTAGTATAAACTAATTAATCGTGTGAACCTACTTTCTTTTTCCAAGTTCCAATGATTATGTAATTTAATAATTAAACAAATCGAGGTCCACAAATTAAACTAAAGAGGGAAGATGATTAGTAGAATATGAGTTGATTATTAGTACACGTGGTCGAACCCATGCCACAACTCGAGACCATAAGTTTTATACTACTAAATGAATTACAGAAAAAATGATTATTTTATTTTATTTCACAAGCAAAAGGAGTCATTTTTTTTTTTGAAATATACGAAGTAAATATTTTCAAATTATAATATTACTATATTTGCCTTCAAATATAAAAGTCTCGTTTTTTTCTTGATATTTCACATAAAAGTTAATTTTTTTTGGTATATTATAATTTATAAGTAAAATATTATTAAATAATTTACAATCGCATCGACTAATTTTATTTATAATTATACTACATTTACATTGTACACATAAAATAGGAGCACATCATTTTATTGGAGTGTGCTTAAAAAAAACTTATTAAGAGATGAAGAGAGTATTTTTTTTCGTATTGTTAGTAAATAAAATGATGTGCTCTTATTTCATATTTGTTAATATTTAGAAAAAATTACTATTATTAGTAATATAAAATTATTGCATTTTTTGCAATCTAAAAATAAATAAATTCATTAGACAAAATGCTAAAAAAAATGTATATAAGCACTAAAGATAGAACATGTAATTTTTTTAATAAATATATTTTTTATAAATAATCAAATCAATTTATAATTACTCTCTCAATGTCCTAAAAATTAGAAACATTTACAGCCCGTTTGACGAGTTTATTTAAAATAGCTTATAAGATGTTACGTCTTATAAGCAGTTTCAAGAGCTGATAAGTTGTTACTAGAGTTGGGAATTTCAGCCCGGCCCGATGGGTCAGCCCGACCCGCCCGACCAATGGGTCAGACTGGGCCAAGATATTTGTGGCCCAAAAAAATTCGGGCTTATTTGGCCCGGCCCAATGGGTTGATGGGCCAAATAGGCTAGACCCGATTTTGGCCCGTTGGGCTGAGCCGGCCCAAACATTTTTAAAATTTTATTTTTATATTAATAATTAAAAATTTTAAATATTTTTTTATTAATATATTAATTGAATATTGATTTTAGTACTATTTTAATTAATATTATATATTTATTTTTATAAATTTTATTATATTTATCAATATAAAATTTTATTATACATTTATTTTATAATTTTAGTAAATTTAATAATTAATTTATATTAAAAATATAAATAATATTATTTTAAATAATTAATTAATATTATTTATTTAAAAATATCGGGCCATTTTGACCCGGTGGCCCAACAAGGGCTGGGCTGGGCCTTGAAAAATCAGGCCCGGAAATTTCGGGCCGGACTGAGCCCATGAAAATGTGTTGGCCCGATGGGTTGGGCCGGGCTGGCCCGACCCGACCCAAATCCCAACTCTAGCTGTTATGTTTTATTTAATAAATAAGTTGTTAAACCGTTTTGATAAAATATCCATTTAAGATCTTATATAGTTAAAATTACCAAAAATAAAATTTTATATATGAAGAAAAAAATTTAAAAAAATATATTAACTAAATAATAAATTTGGAATTTTTATATATATATATATATATATATATATATATATATATATATATAAAAGGTAATAATTTTAAGAGTACGTAATTTGGTCTTTTATTATTTAATTTGCAAGAGCTTATTATAAGCTATTTAAGAAAAAGTATATATCTTACTCCCTGTGTCCCAGAGCTATAGTCACATGTGGTCCACGTTGATTTTTTTTTACCGTCCAATAAGTATGATAAACCATATACAAAAATTATGAAAAAATAACTAAAATAAAATTTAACTATTAAATTTTATTTTAGTTATTTTTTCATAATTTTTGTATACAATTTATCATACGAATTTGACGGTAAAAAAAAGTCAGCATTGACCACCAGTGACTATAGCTCTGGGACAAAGGGAGTACTTTTTTTTAAACAACTTATAAGCGGTTAAGCAGCTTATTTTAAAGTATTTGAAGATATTATTTTAAAATTTTACCAAACAAATTTTAGGAGCTTATAAGCTCTTAAACAATTTATAAACTGTTTTAAATAGATTATAAGCCAAACATGTTCTTATTTTATACTCGCTCAGTCTTTAAATTGTTTTTCACATTTTTTGAAATAAAAAAATATAAAAATAAAAATTAAATTGGAACAAAACTTAACAAAGTTAATGTTTAAAAATATATAATTGTGAATAATGTTTAAAACTAAAATTAAAGTTTAATTTTAAATTAAAAAGTATGTTAAATTTTGTAAAAGTACGACAATAGTTATGAAACGACTAAAAAAATATAACAATAAAAAATATGGAAAATTATATTTTAGTATATGCGAGTATGAGAGCATCTTCAATGGTATACCCAAGTATAAGTATAATTTAGTGACACATCACTTGACACATCACATATATTTTATATGTATCAATTTGTACCTTATGGTCCGTTTGTTTTGGGGTGAATCAGAGTAAATCAAGAGTAATTTAATCATTAATCTTGTTTGAGACCAAAAAACAGAATGTGAATCAGAGTAGATCGGGGTGAATCGGGGTGAATGAAGGGGAATTTATTTATACTGATTCCCCCTCTAATTTTTACCCCCGAATTGGGGATGAATGGAGGTGAATCAATGAAAAATAAAAATTTAAAACACAAAATTTAAATAGATTACCTTAGTAAGAAAATTTTGTATCCAAACACAAAATTTAAAACATTTACTTCGATTCACCTCGATTACCTTTCCTTGGAGTAAATTTAAAAATTTACCCTCACCTTGATTCACCCCAAAACAAACAGACCATTAATGTCCCAATGGTGTGAGATGAAATTGTTCCCTTTTTGACGTGTGGGACCCACACAACAAAACACAATACAAATTGTACCTAGTATCTAATATTTGATACTTTTTTTTTTCTCTCTCTTATTTGTACCTTATCTCCCAATGATATACCTAGGTACAATTCTTGGGTACAATTCTTGGCACGTGTGACTTGTACCTACCATTTGGGATGCTATGAGAAAGTGTTCTTTTGTTAAATTGGAATTTTCCAATTGAATTTACTCAAATCTTTCAAATTTGAAGTCCGACGTGGCGGCAATCGCTTCCAGGTTTCCCGCCATGCATACTCAGTCCTCCTATCGGCTATCACCGCCTCCTCCGTCTTTCTCGCTCACCTTTTTCGCCACACGCACACAAAAAAAGCGATCAGCAAATTAATTAAACGCACTTTCTGATTTTCACGAATTCGAACAGGCGAAACAGAAAAGAGTAAAATCGGGAGACGAGAACCCACGCCGTGATGAGTACCGACACCGTCGAAGATGGGCTGCGCAAGCCCTTGTTGCACACCGGAAGCTGGTACCGCATGTCGGGACTGGGCACTCGCGGCTCTAGCATGATGAACGCCTCCGCCCAGATCCTGAAGGAGTCAATCTCCGTCTATTTCTGCGTCCTCATTGTCGCACTTGGCCCGATCCAATTCGGCTTCACCGTGAGTCAGTCGCATTTTATTTCTATTAAACAATTCACGGTTTCAATCGATTTTTCAGAGCGAGCTGACGAATTTCTTTGTTTATGTGTTTTTTCTTTGGTGTGGGTGAAAATTTTACAGTGTGGATACTCGAATCCCACGCAATCCGAGATCATTAAGGATCTGAATCTCACCATTACTGAGGTATCGTAATTCTATTCGAATTCTGACATCTCACTGATTTAATTGAGGCGTATTTTTGTTTCGATTCTCATTCGATTTTACGTTTGGGTACCGGTGAGAAGTTCTCGATATTTGGTTCCTTAGCAAATGTGGGAGCAATGGTTGGTGCGATATCCAGTGGCCAGATTGCGGAATACGTTGGGCGAAAAGGGGTATTGAAGAAATGTTATGTTAGTCGAATCATCATTTGCTTAGATTTGATTTGTGATGTTTCCAAATGCAGTCATTGATAATTGCCTCGGTTCCTAATATCATCGGATGGCTTGCAATTTCATTTGCCAAAGTGAGTGTCGAGATTTGATGCTTATGAATGAACGTGTTGATAATGGTAATGTTTTAAATATATACTGCTACGTACAGGACTCGTCCTTCTTGTTTATGGGAAGGTTGCTTGAAGGGTTTGGAGTTGGAATAATTTCTTACACGGTAATATATAACTCCAATGGAATAGTTCAGATAATCAACTTCCATTCGATCTACTTATTTTTGTGTTTCGTGTGTTTCATGAATGTGTAAGGTGCCTGTATACATAGCAGAAATCGCACCTCAAAACATGAGAGGAAGCCTCGGATCCGTAAATCAGGTTGCCTTCTTTCTATGACTAATTGTTTTGGATTTATTTTTCGAATTATAGAAATGAAGACATGGAAGTATTTAATTAATTCAATCAATTTACCATTGCCTTTAGCTTTCAGTGACGATTGGAATAATGTTGGCATATTTGTTGGGGCTATTTGTGCCATGGAGAATCCTCGCGGTAATAGGTCAGTTGTTCTACTTAGATAGGGCTTCAGTGGACCTAAGACTCTACAAGTAATATATTTGGTTTTTCTTATTGCATTTAAAATTTTATTTCAGTGTATTTTCTTTGATTGTAAAAACTACTAAGTTCCGAGTTTATGTTTGCTGTTTTTGTTGTACTGACCAATGAAATTATGGAATGTGTTTGTTGTTGCTTCCTCTTGGAACTTGAATTTATATACCGAGGAAATTACTATTATGTACATGCTTTGAGTAGATAATCCCACTTGTAGGAATCTTGCCATGCACAATCTTGATACCTGGTCTGTTTTTCATACCGGAATCTCCTCGTTGGTTGGTATGAGAATACAAACTTGAGTCCTCCTTTAGTCATGATGCTGTTTTATATATGGTCACACAGCCTAAATTTAATGTATATCCAGGCTAAAATGGGTCTGAATGACGATTTTGAAACTTCTCTGCAAGTCTTAAGGTCATTTGAGACCGACATTACAAATGAAGTAAACGAGATTAAGGTATCCCGGTCGTTATGCAGCAGTAATATTTACATTCTCATTAGGAATTGAAGGTTTATATCACATGCATTCTTCACAGAAATCTGTGGCTTCATCAAGTAAAAGAACCGCTATCCGGTTTTCAGAGCTCAAGAGAAAAGGCTATTGGTATCCCTTGACGGTATACATATTTATCTGCTGAGTGCTGACTGAACATTTTTGATTTAATAAAAAACACTTTAATTATAAAATTTCATTTTTAGTAATTGATCCTGGTGGTTCGCATGTATCCTGGGGTCCTATCCTGCAGATAGGAATCGGGCTGCTCATGCTCCAGCAACTAAGTGGTATCAATGGTATCCTCTTTTATTCAAGCAGCATATTTCAGGCAGCAGGTAATCTTCAATACCTAGTACTTCAGTAATAAATAAAATGAAGGATTTCTGATATTCTTTAATTGTTTGATTCTCCAATTTGCACTCTCTTCTACCATTAAATACATTTTGGTTCTGGGCTTCTAGTACTCACTGAATTTATAAGCAAATTTGTTTAACCATTCTTTTTAATGTATCCACGTTCATTATCCATTTTTGTTTGTTAAGGTGTTTGTCACTTTGTTGCTTATATGGACTAATTAAATGTTGGTCAAGACTTCCTCAAGTTCACAATAAAAGTCCTTTTATCTCTTCCGAAATGACTTAAAATGGGTGACTTCTCTTATTTTTAAGATTGAAGAATGAAGATTTTGATAAAATTACCCACCCTTATACTTACTTACTGTTTAATCTATAAAATGTATTAATGCATGATGTGTCATTTTCGACAAACTTTAATCAAGAGTATAAATGGTGTTTTGACACTTCCCTTAATCTGTGCACATAATTAAACCTTAAACGCCTTTTAATACAAATGGAGGGAGTATATTGTTAATAGGAGGATTGTTTGCCTAGTTGCTAATCTTAGTCTATTTTTGCATGTCCTCGTCAAATCTGAACAGGAGTTTCATCAGGTAAAATTGCAACATTTGCAATTGGAATTATTCAGGTAATAGTCCAATACACATCTCATTTAACAATTATTTACATGCTTTGAAACTCTTGAGTATTTGATTAATATTCTTGTTATTATTGTTATTCATAAAGGTGATTGTTACTGGGATATCGACAACCTTGATTGACAAAGCAGGCCGCAGAATTCTTCTTATAGTATGTCTCAATAATATCCTTTAATTCGCGAGCATTCTAATTTATTTATCAATTGTGTCATGCGGAATCTAAACTTTTTTTCTGTAGGCATCCTGTGCTCTAACGACTGTTAGCTGCCTCCTTGTCGCAACTGCGTTCTTTTTAAAGGCATGTACTGTTTGGTAGAATTGTTTTCTTTTTATTTGACCTGTTTCCGATTCATAACATGGTATCCGTAATATGTTTTGAGTTATTTACTTTAAAACAGGATCGTCTGCCTGAAAGTTCTCAATCTGTTCTGGGAATGCTGGCATTAGTTGGACTTCTGGTATGGCCTTAAATTGCGATGTTTCTATGATGCCCTACATCATCCATCAAAGCATTTTCCAGGTCTTTAAACTAAGGCGCCCTTTGCAGGTTTTCGTGAGTGGTTTTTCCGTAGGACTCGGAGCTGTACCATGGGTTATAATGTCTGAGGTATGAAAATTAAAGAAACACATTTAAAACAATATTATCTGGAGATTGATCATCAGTTTGATTGTCGACGTTTGTAGATTCTTCCTGTAAACATTAAAAGCCTTGCTGGAAGTGTAGCAACATTAGCGAATTGGTTGACAGCATCGATCATTACAATGTCAGCTAACTTACTGTTAACTTGGAGCAGTGGAGGTTCGCTCTCTATCGATCTTATGCTCTGTGTGTGCGTTTGCGTAATTAATAATAATGGTTGATTCATAATATGGCAGGGACTTTCGTAATGTATGCATGCTCGTCAGCATTTACGCTGGTATTCGTGGCCTTGTGGGTCCCTGAAACCAAGGGAAAAACGCTGGAAGAAATTCAATACTACTTTAGATCCAGAAGTTGATGATGTCGATGAACTGGTACTCTGCTGGATTACTGGTGATTGACTGATTGTTCTTAGTAGTATAATTTTGTTGCAATACGTACGGAAGACTACACATATACACATCTTATTTCGCTTCCTCAAGCGAGTCAGCGGTTCCATGATCCATTGCGTGCATATATTATATTTTTAGATTTTGTAAGATTGGAAATGTGATGAGATCATATATATTACAGTACTATATTAATACGGGTGTTAGTATTTAATTTAATTTAATATTTAATATTTTTTAAAATAAAAAATTATTAAATTTTCAAAGCTTTATGTCCACAGACCACAGTGCACATTTCCATTTTAAATTAAAATGGAAGTCTGCTTATTCATGAGATAGAGATAGTAATTAAAGGAATCCACAATGCAATAAGAATATTTTGAGTCAGAAGTGGTTAACATATTTGACCATAAAAAATTACACTCCTAACTCAAAAACTTCTACCTCACACAATTCATCATACTTCAAAAATAAGTATATTTTATAATCTCACTATTCAATTTGATATATTATATTTTATTCACAATCATTATTTAATAATTAAAATAATATTAAAAATGCTCAGTACTTAATTCCTAACCCGTAAAAATATTCCTAACCCAAAACTTTCACCCATGTACCATCGTCATACTTATAATCATTTCTACCTTATTTTATGCTTTGCACCATCGTCATACTTATAATGTTTGTACCTTATTTTATGCTTTTACCTTATACCTTATGGGTGAGTAGAAATATGTATAGAGTTCTACCTCTATTGGAGAGTTTTTTTTTATATACTACACTAATAGGATAGTGTCATAATCCACACATAATGTTACATGTGCCCACTAAATATCACAATAACCAATGAAATAATGATAAAAATTAAAGTATTTAAATATATAAATGTATATATAAAATTAGGGTAGTAACCTTATGCTAGCATAGAATTAACTCCTTGGAGATGCTCTTAATATTGCATTTTATCCCAAAATCTATTCATGCCACATCATCATACCTATAATGATTTCTACATTATTTTATGCTTTTACCTTATTTTAGTATTTTTTTTTATAATTTTTATATATTTTTATTATAAATAATCGAAACAAAATAGCAGTTACCAATTGTGACAACCAGTATGAGACGAAAAAAAAGTATATTTTTTATGATTTTTTTATTTTAATTATAAGAACTAAAATAATAATTTTTAAATAAATAATAAATTTTAATTATTTTTGAACATAACAGTATCAAATTATTAATTTAAATTAAAAAAATCAAAATTAAATAATTTTTGAAATTATAAATTGATTTTTAACTATAAATTTGTAAATATTTTAAAATATGTTTATTTTTTTTGAATATTAAACATTTTAAATAAAGTGAGAGGAGCCTTCAAATAAAATTGTTAATTGTTAAATAATAAAAATGTTAATATTATTTTGAAAATAATCAAAATGGGAACCTTCAAAGTTTAAATAATCACAATTTAATTCTTCAAAATTAGATTCAACCTCGCTAAAACAAAAACCATCCCCAATTTCTGTATGAATAAACCGTCCAAATCCACCGCCCCCCACCGGTGTTCAAGTCTCCGCCGCTGTTAGTGGCCGTCGGGAAAGTCAGCCACCCATCAGCTCCACACATACCCACCACCGATCACAGGCATACGACCGCCTACTCGAAAACGCATCATCTTTACTTGGCTCTGATTATCGAAGAAAAAATGGGGCTTCTCAGCATAATTCGTAAAATCAAGCGCAAGGAAAAAGAAATGCGCATTCTCATGGTGTAATTACTTCTCAACTTACTCCTCTGATTTCCTTATTATTTACTGTCGACCTCTTGGCCTTGATTTCACCTACTTTTTTTTTTGAAATCTGGTGAAGGGGTCTTGATAATTCTGGGAAGACGACAATAGTGATGAAGATCAATGGTGAAGATACTAGTGTCATCAGTCCCACGCTTGGTTTCAACATTAAAACCATCGCTTACCAGAAGTGGGTCTCTTTCCCTTTTCTCTCATTTGATTTTCCTGAAAAACCATTTGATTTTCATTGACCGTGTGTATCGAGCTAATCGAGGCATTGTTGGCAGGTATACTTTGAACATTTGGGACGTTGGAGGGCAGAAAACTATAAGGTCGTATTGGAGGAATTATTTCGAGCAAACCGATGGATTGGTTTGGGTTGTGGATAGTTCAGATCTCAGAAGGCTTGATGATTGCAAATATGAATTGGATAATCTTCTCAAAGAAGAGGTATCTCGTATCATTCTCTCCATGAACATATTCTTTCCGTTATGTTTTGTTGTGTGTACTCTGTACATTGTATTTTGGTTGAAAAGAAAAAATATTTTCGAGAGTGTGGGGGCTTGCACATTTGATAGTTCTCAGAAATTTTATATAATTTGATGAGTGGAACTGTTGAAAATGCAGGTTCTGAAGTTTGTGTAGTTGAAAATTGTATTTTAATTGATGGCTTCCGTATTCTGATGTTTTTATAGGGGAGTGCTACTAAATGCCTTTTGTTGTACCTATACCTTCGTTCATTCTAGTTTACTTCACTATAAACAGCATAATATGGAATCCAAATAGTTCTTGAGTCACGCTCACTAAATCGAAACAAGTAAACTTTGCAGCTTGTTTATTTTAAAATTTTGGTTTGATTCCTCACATTTTTGTTGTGTGGTTTTACCTTAGTTAGGAGGATTTATTGTTCATTGTATCGTGCTCGAGTTTTTTTGCCCTCTTGGGTAGCTTAAATCAGGATTCTTGATTTCTGTACAGAGGTTATCAGGAGCATCATTGCTGATTTTTGCAAATAAGCAGGACATACAAGGTTCTCTGTCACCTGATGAAATAGCTAAGGTACCTATTTGAGATTTATTGACTTCAGCTCGTTATTATTTGTGATCATTGTTTTTTTTTTCTTTCGTTTTTTCTGTTCTCATAAAAGGTTTAGTTGGTGGACTTTGTTCTTATAATATTTCTGGGAAGTGGAAACATTTAGCACCTTCATGCCCTCGAGCAAGCATTTACATGAAAAACACATATGAGAACCTTTTCTTTTGTTGCGCAAAAAGCACACCATTTATCGCAGCTTTTTCTTGATGATTTCACAAACATGCCTGTTTGTTCAGCACAATTCAAAATTGAACGTTGTTTACAGCCAGGATGATTCTTGTTTTTGATTGCCGGCAAAACTGGTTTGGTTTGAAGATAAAGGATTATCCACTATTGCAAATTAGCAATCATGTATATTTAGCAGAGATAGTCTTTTGGTGAAGTTTGTTTGTTTCACATGTACTTACATTCAAGTGACGACTTGTATTACTGGTTAACTTCATTGATCACTGTTGACCTTATACCATCTTAAACTGTATTTTTTGTGAATTGTGATCTCATTACACACATACAGTAAAGCTGGTAATAATCATGAACTGTGATGGGTAGTTCGCCTTGATGTCACTTTGTGAATTTTGCAGTGACCATAATCCTTTAAATTTTACTTTAGTCTTCAGCTAAAGGACAATCATTTCTAGTCTCTGCTATAATAGCTGATCTGAGTGAATTGAATGATCTGATTGGCTTTGATAGACGTGACATCACTTTATGCACCACTTTTTTTTTTTAAATTATTATTAGGGATAGTTACAAAAGTATTCGTTCATCTTGATTTTTTTTAAGGAGAGGTTAAATTTAAGAGAATATGATCTCAGGGTACACTTTGCAATGTCGAAAGTAAGCCTTTTCTTTAGGTAATTAGGTCAAACCTCAAAGGTACCTTTTGGAATTAACCATATTACTATCTTATTTTTATCTGAACATCTTCATTCAGGTTCTCAACTTGGAATCCATGGATAAAACCCGACATTGGAAGATTGTGGGATGCAGCGCATATACTGGGGATGGACTGCTTGAAGGGTTCGATTGGATGGTTCAAGACATTGCCTCTAGAATTTACATGCTTGATTAGGACATGTACCTTGGCCTAGATAGCAATCCGGTCCTGGAGATATACTTTCGACAAAATTTCTTCTGTTAAACAGATTACTTTAGTGTCCTTATGATGAGATACTTCTTCATTTTATTTTATCATTTCAGAAACACGTTATATTTTGTACCCGAGAAGAATGTCCTCTGTCCTGTAACATTTTTCCCTCGTTCATATTTTGCTCTCGAACTGACTAAGCTACAGTTTAACTTTGAGTCGAACTCTAAGGTTTGCAAGCTAAAGCGTAGCTTAGGAACGAGTAATGCTCGAGCCAACGAGCTACTAGTTACGTTGTTGCTCTAAAATTTATAATGAGAAATTTTAAAATCCAAATTTTAATATAATAGAATTATTTTTTACATTACTCTTTAAAAAACTAGTACTCCGTATCTTTTTAAAACTAAAAATGATGAATCTGCCAAAAATACTTTTCATACGGTATTAGATTTACGAAACTGGGATATGAATGAAAAAAAAAATTGAAAAATGAGATAAAATCACAAATAGTTCTGTCTCAAAAACTGGGATATGAATGAACAAAAAACAATTGAAAATGAGATAAAATCACAAATAGTTTTGTTTCTGAGTTACAAATGGAAAATCAAAAATCTTGAAAAATATCCGGCTCTAAGGATCCAACCCGAGCAAAAAAAAGTTATTAGCAAAACTCTACCATTGATTAAAGCAAGTTTAAAAGAAATTGATGTTGTAAATTTACTAGCTCACGATAGTATAAAATATAAAGTACGCAAGAAGAGAATAGAAGTAGGGAGAAGGGAAGTATTCTTATTATATTGCAAGTATTCAAGTGTGTATACAAGTGTATTACAATGGAGTACAAAGACACCTATTTATAGATACATATTCATCATCATGCATATAAATATTATCATAAATTGGTGCTTCAATGGTGTGTCCATTTGCATGCCCACTACATGAGCACACCAAAAGACATCCACTATTACATTATTTCATAATACTCCCCCTTGGATGTCCGTTGTTCGTCTTTGTATTTCTCCCCCTGATTCAAACATCGTATTTTTATTTAATACGCTTAATAAGTTGTCTCGTTAAAAACCTTCCAAGGTAAAACCCTTTGGGAAAAAATCGAGTGAAGGAAAAGAGTGCAACGCGTATTTATTTGAGATCTTTTAACCGACGCATTCCGATATTTTTCACCAATTTTTCAAATGTTGCAGTCGGTAATGATTTGGTGAATAAATCTGCCAAATTATCACATGATCGAATTTGTTGCACATCTATTTCACCTTTCTTTTGCAATTCATGCGTAAAGAAAAATTTAGGTGAAATATGCTTCGTTCTATCTCCTTTAATATATCCCCCTTTGAGTTGAGCTATACAAGCTGCATTATCTTCAAAAATTACAATTGAGGGATTTTCATTCTCTTTCGTCAATTCAATATTCTTTCGAATATAATGGATCAATGATCTTAGCCAAACACATTCTCGGCTAGCCTCGTGGATTGCTATAATTTCAGCATGATTTGACGAGGTGGCAGCAAGTGATTGCTTTGTAGAACGCCATGAAATGGCAGTACCACCACACGTAAAAACATATCCAATTTGAGACCTTGCTTTATGCGGGTCAGACAAATACCCAGCATCAGCATAACCGATAAGTTCGGGCTTAGCTTTATTTGAATAAAATAGACCAAGATCAATTGTCCCTTGGAGATAACGAAGAATTTGTTTTACACCATTCCAATATCGTTTTGTAGGAGATGCACTAAATCTTGCTAGTAAATTTACAGCAAATGCTATATCAGGCCTTGTACAATTAGCAAGATACATTAGTGCACCAATTGCACTAAGATAAGGTACTTCAGGACCAAGAATTTCTTCATCTTCCTCTCGAGGTCTAAAAGGATCCTTTTTAGGATCAAGTGACCGAACGACCATTGGACTAGTTAATGGATGTGCTTTTTCCATGTTGAAACGCTTTAATACCTTCTGGGTATATGCTGTTTGGTGAACTAAAATCCCATCTTCTAGATGTTCGATGTGTAAACCAAGGCAGAATTTAGTTTTTCCAAAGTCTTTAATCTCAAATTCTTTCTTCAAATATTCAGCGGCTTCTTGAAGCTATTCAGAAGTTCCAATCAAATTTAAATCATCAACATACACCGCAATTATCACAAAATTTGATCCATTTTTCTTTATGAAAACACATGGACATATCGGGTCATTTTTATAGCCTTCTTTGACTAAGCATTCGGTAATTCGATTATACCACATACGTCCAGATTGTTTTAGTCCATACAAAGACCTTTGCAATTTTATAGAATGAATTGCTTTCGAATTAATTTTGCATGCTTCGGGCATTTTGAATCCTTCAGGGATTTTCATATAGATATCACTGTCAAGATTACCGTATAAATACGCAGTTACTACATCCATTAGACGCATGTCCAATTTTTCATGCACGGTAAGACTTACAAGATATCTAAAAGTGATCGTATCCATTACCGGAGAATACGTTTCATCATATTCAAGTCCAGGTCTTTGCGAAAAACCTTGGGCTACCAATCGTGCCTTATATCTTACAATTTCATTTTTCTCATTTCTTTTTCGCACGAATACCCATCTATATCCAACCGGATTTACACCTTCTGATGTTTGGACTACCGGTCCAAATACTTTTCGTTTTATCAATGAGTCCAATTCAGATTGGATTGCATCTTTCCATTTTGGCCAATCATTTCTACGCCGACATTCATCAACCGATTTTGGTTCATTATCCTCAATTTCTTCCATAACTTCAAGTGCTACATTGTATGCAAAAATTGCATCAACAACAATTTCTTTTCGATTCCAACCTTTTCCCGTAGTGACATAATTTATTGAAGTTTCTATAGTTTCATTTTCTTCTGAAACTTGTTCTTTTTCTTCTTCTGGAGAAACCTCTTCGAGAGATAATATTTTTTCATTATTTTCTTCTAATTCGTCTCTTTTATTTAATCCTTTTTCTTTCGAGGATTTTTATCTTTGGAACCGATAGGTCTTCCACGCTTCAGGCGTGCTTTTGATTCATTAGCACTTGTAATTTGTCCTTCGGGGACATCAATTTTAACCGGAATATTTTCTTCAGGAATATGTGATTTAGTAACTCTTCGGAAGTCAGTAAATACATCCGGTAATTGATTTGCAATTTTTTGCAAATGTAGAATTCTTTGAACTTCAAGTTCACATTCTTTTGTCCTTGGATCAAGAAAATCCAATTTTATTTTCCAATTGAGTTCTTTTTTCGGTTGATCCTTTCCTCCCCCTAATTTCGGGAAAACAGATTCATCAAAATGACAATCGGCAAATCTTGCAGTAAATAAATCACCTGTCATTGGTTCGATATATTTGATTATCGAAGGTGATTCATAACCAACATATATTCCCAACCTCACAAATTTGTGGACCCATTTTGGATCGATTTGGTGGTGCAATTGGGACATAAACACCACATCCAAATATTCTTAGATGGGAAATATTGGGCTCAAAGCCAAAAGCCAATTGTAAGGGAGAAAAGTTATTATAACTCGACGGTCGAAACCTCACAAGTGTTGCTGCATGTAATACGGCATGCCCCCAAGCATGCAAAGGAAGTTTTGACTTCATTAGTAATGGTCTAGCAATTAATTGTAATCGCTTGATAAAAGCTTCGGCTAGACAATTTTGAGTATGAACATGAGCTACAGGATGTTCAACACTTATTCCAATTGACATGCAATAATCATAAAATGTATTTGAGGAATACTCACCAGCATTGTCTAAACGAATCTTTTTAATTGGGTGATCCGGAAATTATGCTCGTAATTTAATTATTTGAGCAAGTAATCTCGCAAACGCCAGGTTGCGAGAGGATAATAAACATACGTGCGACCATCTTGTTGATGCATCGATAATTACCATAAAATATCGAAATGGTCCGCATGGTGGATCTACAGGTCCACAAATATCACCATGAATTCGTTCTAGAAATGCCGGGGATTCAATGTGTTGGAGGTGGAGCCAAACCTAGCCAAACCGACGAAGCCACGACGAAAACGAGCGCGAATGGTGAGTTTTCCAAAACTCAGGATTTAGCACGTTCGTGCCAATTCTGCCAAAACTTCAGAGGCAGTAGCACGTTCGTGCCAAAATTGGCACGTTCGTGCCACTTCCTGGATTCTTTTGGGCCAACTCGTTTTTTGGGCCTCTTTTAGGGTTTTTTGAGGTGTTTTTTGGGCTCACCTATATAAGCCTCTCATCCTCTTTCATTCTACCTAACCTACCACACTTTGAGAGATTAGATTTTTAGATCTAGATCTAGAAAAGGAGAGAAAGAGAGAAATTGAGAGATTGAGAGATTGAGTGAAAATCTTTGTAATCCTTGAATTGTTTCTCGTTTCTAGTGGAAAGTTCGTGGCGGCAAGAAGTGGACGTAGCCCATTGAAGGGTGAACCACTATACATCGGGTGTTCGTTTCTTTTCTCGTATTTTCGTTTTCGTTGCTCGTCTCTTATTTCTTGTGTTCGAAGTAGTAGTATCGATTTCTCCGTTTGCTTGTCGTGGTATTTGTGTATCCTCGTTGTTGTGTTCGGGACTTGGACGATCGGGTTGATCGGGTCCCTAACAATTGGTATCAGAGCTTGTGTTAGAGCGGTCGGAGGATACAATGAGTGACGACATGATTTTGGGTGGTATCGCAAGGTTCGATGGGTCGGATTTTCCCCATTGGAAGTCGCAAATCGAGGACTACTTGTTTGGCAAGGATTTGAGTGAGCCGTTAGGTGAGAAACCGGAAGAGATGGATGAAAAAGAATGGAACAAGCTCGATAGGAAGGTTCTTGGAGTAATCCGATTGAGGCTATCCAAGCACGTGCACGCCAATGTAGCCAAGGAGAAGACGACGGCCGGATTGATGAAGGTGTTGTCGGATATGTATGAGACTCCTTCGGCGGACAACAAGGTTCATTTGATGAAGAAGCTCTTCAACCTAAGGATGGAAGAAAGGGGGTCCGTAGCCAAGCATGTGAATGATTTCAACACGATAGTGAATCAACTCTCGTCCGTGGAGATTGAGTTTGATGATGAGATCCGTGCCTTGATTCTACTAGCTTCGTTGCCTAATAGTTGGGAGCCGATGAGGGCGGCTCTAAGTAATTCGGTTGGAAATGAAAAACTCAAGTTTATAAGTGTACGGGATAGGGTCCTCGCCGAGGAGGTTAGGAGGAATGATTCCGGGGGCACGCCGAGTTCGGCTTTGAGTGTTGACAACCGTGGACGGGGCCAAAATCGCTCCAACAACAATGGAGGCAAAGAGAGATCGAAGTCGAAAAATAGTAGAGGGAAATCGAAGTCACGGAAGGTGGAGTGTTGGAATTGTGGCAAGATGGGTCACTATAGGAATGAGTGTCGGTCACCGCCAAAAGAGGATAAGAAGGGTGGTGGTGGTGCTAATGCCGCAACGGAGGACATAGCGGATGCTTTGGTGTTGTCGGTGGATGCACACATCGACTCTTGGATCCTCGATTCCGGTGCCTCCTACCATACTACCGGACATCGACATGTGTTGGAGAACTATCGAGAGGGGTACCTTGGGAAGGTAACCGTTGCCGACGGGCAAACTATGGACATCGTGGGCATGGGAGACGTGTCATTGAGGATGTCCAACGGGCAAAGATGGAAGTTGACGGAGGTGAGGCATGTGCCTAATCTTAGGCTCAACTTGATATCGGTGAGCCAACTCGATACATCCGGGCATAGGGTGACCTTCAATAGAGGTTCATGGAAGGTGTCTAAGGGAGCTATGGTAGTGGCAAAGGGAGAATTGGCCGGAACCTTGTATAAAGTCTTGAATTGTGAAGAGATCGTCGGGGTGGTGAATGATGCTAAGAGCACGGAGCTATGGCATTGTCGGTTGGGGCATATTAGTGATAAGGGGTTGAAGATGTTGTCGACTAAAGGGCTTTTGCCGGAGTTGAAGTCGACCACCCCTCATCCGTGTGAGAGTTGCATCTTAGGGAAGCAAAAGAAGGTGAGCTTCTTGAAGGGTGGAAGAGAACCGAAAGAAGGGAAGTTGGAGTTGGTACACTCGGACGTGTGGGGTCCTTCCCCGGTTTCTTCACTTGGAGGGTCACAATACTATGTGACTTTCATTGATGACGCCACAAGAAAGGTGTGGGTGTATTTCATGAAGGCGAAATCGGAGGTGTTCGATGTTTTCAAGAAATGGAAGGCCTTGGTGGAGAATGAGACGGGTTTGAGGGTGAAGTGCTTGAGGTCCGACAATGGAGGTGAGTACATTGATGGGAGCTTCAAGAGCTTTTGTGCCGAGCATGGGATCAAAATGGAGAAGACGATCCCCGGCACACCTCAACAAAACGGTATTGCCGAGAGGATGAATCGGACCTTGAACGAGAGGGCACGGAGTATGAGGATATATTCCGGGTTGCCGAAGATGTTTTGGGCCGATGCCGTAAATACCGCGTCTCACTTGATAAACCGAGGGCCATCGGTTCCTTTGGGGTTTCGTATTCCCGAAGAGGTATGGAGTGGAAAGAAGGTGGATCTTTCTTATCTTCGAGTGTTTGGGTGTTTGGCCTACGTCCACGTGGACTCCTCTTCAAGGAGCAAGCTCGACCCAAAATCGAAGAAGTGTTACTTCATCGGCTATGGAGATGCGGAGTTCGGGTACCGGTTTTGGGATGAAGAAAATCGGAAGATAATCCGAAGTAGAGACGTGTTCTTCAATGAAGCGGTGTTGTACAAGGATAAAAAGGTTGAGACCTCGGAGGTTGATCAACCGGAGAGTGAAGTATGGGACGATCTTGATTTTCCCGTCCGGAGAGATGAGAAGGCGCATGAGGAAGGCCAACCGGGCACCGGGAATGATGTGGACTCGGGTGATGAGGTGGAGGTCAATGAGCAAGTGGGAGTTGATGCCGAGCCGGAGGCGACCCCACAATCCCCACCTTTGGTTGTGCGTCGGTCGACTAGAGAGAGGAGACCAAATCAAAAGTACGTCACTACTCTCTACCATATCTTGCTCACGGATAAGGGTGAGCCGGAGACGTTTCAAGAGGCTATGCAAGCCGGGGACTCGAGCAAGTGGGAGTCGGCCATGGATGACGAGATGGACTCGTTGGTGACGAACCACACTTGGGAGCTAGCCGAGCTACCTAAGGGGAAGAGGGCTTTGCATAACAAATGGATATACCGTGTGAAGGAGGAGCACGATGGGAGCAAACGGTATAAGGCGAGGTTGGTTGTGAAGGGATTTCAACAAAAGGAGGGAATCGACTACACCGACATATTCGCTCCCGTGGTCAAGATGGTGACCATACGGTTAGTGCTCGGGTTAGTAGCAAGGGAGGATCTTCACCTCCAACAAATGGACGTGAAGACGGCGTTTCTTCATGGTGAGCTCGATGAGGAGATCTACATGAAGCAACCGGAAGGGTATGAGGCTAAAGACAAAGAGAAGCTTGTGTGTAAGCTCAAGAAGAGCCTCTACGGGTTGAAGCAAGCGCCGAGACAATGGTACAAGAAGTTCGATGGTTTCATGAAGAAGAACGGCTTCTTGAGATGTGAGGCGGACCATTGTTGCTATTTCAAGAGCCTTGAGGGCTCTTACTTGATCTTGCTATTGTACGTTGACGATATGTTGATCGTGGGAGCTAGTAGACGAGAGATCGATATGCTCAAGAAGAAACTATCGTCGGAGTTTGCCATGAAGGATTTGGGCGATGCTAAGCAAATCCTAGGCATGAAGATTGTGAGGAGCAAGGAAGGCCTAAAGCTCTCACAAGAGGATTATGTCAAGAAAGTCTTGACGAGGTTTGGTATGGAGAATGCTAAATCGGTTAGCACTCCGTTGGCCGGGCACTTTCGGTTGTCGAAGGAGGATTCGCCCGCCACGGAGAAGGAGAGAAGGCATATGGATAAGGTCCCGTACGCGTCGGCGATAGGGAGTCTTATGTATGCTATGGTTTGTACGAGACCGGACTTAGCACACTCGGTGGGAGTTGTGAGTCGGTTCATGAGTAACCCGGGGAGAAGGCATTGGGAAGCCGTGAAGTGGATACTCCGGTATTTGAGGGGCACCTCAAATTATGCTTTGTGTTTTCGGAAATCGGAGACGGGGTTGCTAGGGTATGTGGATGCGGATAATGGTGGAGATATCGATAGTCGTAAGAGCACGACGGGCTATGTCTACACATTCGGAGAGACGGCCATTTCTTGGGCTTCGAAGCTACAAAAGATTGTAGCACTCTCGAGTTGTGAGGCGGAGTATGTAGCCGTGACCGAAGCCGCCAAGGAAATGATTTGGTTGCAATCCTTTCTAGAGGAGTTGCAAAATGGAGGAAAGGGGAACGTGTTGTATTGTGATAGCCAAAGTGCTATTCATTTGGCGAAGAATCCGGCATACCATGCGCGGACGAAGCACATTCAACTCCGGTACCATTTCATTCGATCGGCCTTAGAGGAAGGAGAGTTGGTGCTTGAGAAGATTCTCGGGAGTGAGAATCCGGCGGATATGTTTACCAAGGTTGTGCCGTATGATAAGATGAGGTTGTGTGGAACCTCGATCGGGCTCCTCGGTTGAGGAGTGTGTTTGCCGCCACGGACGAGGAAGAGTTGAGGTGATGTAGGTTGTGTCTCCAAGTGGGAGATTGTTGGAGGTGGAGCCAAACCTAGCCAAACCGACGAAGCCACGACGAAAACGAGCGCGAATGGTGAGTTTTCCAAAACTCAGGATTTAGCACGTTCGTGCCAATTCTGCCAAAACTTCAGAGGCAGTAGCACGTTCGTGCCAAAATTGGCACGTTCGTGCCACTTCCTGGATTCTTTTGGGCCAACTCGTTTTTTGGGCCTCTTTTAGGGTTTTTTGAGGTGTTTTTTGGGCTCACCTATATAAGCCTCTCATCCTCTTTCATTCTACCTAACCTACCACACTTTGAGAGATTAGATTTTTAGATCTAGATCTAGAAAAGGAGAGAAAGAGAGAAATTGAGAGATTGAGAGATTGAGTGAAAATCTTTGTAATCCTTGAATTGTTTCTCGTTTCTAGTGGAAAGTTCGTGGCGGCAAGAAGTGGACGTAGCCCATTGAAGGGTGAACCACTATACATCGGGTGTTCGTTTCTTTTCTCGTATTTTCGTTTTCGTTGCTCGTCTCTTATTTCTTGTGTTCGAAGTAGTAGTATCGATTTCTCCGTTTGCTTGTCGTGGTATTTGTGTATCCTCGTTGTTGTGTTCGGGACTTGGACGATCGGGTTGATCGGGTCCCTAACACAATGCCCACTTTAGCCAGTGAAGCCCTAACAATTAATTTTCCTTGTGAGCAAGCAACACATTTGATTTCTTTTGTATTCAACACTTTCTTATTTTTCAAGAAATGGCCATGCGAATTTTCAATAATTCGTCTCATCATTGTAGACCCTGGATGTCCAAGTCGATCATGCCAAATCATAAAATCTTTTGGATCAATAGACTTCTGGTCTATTAGGTGATGTGCTTCTATTGAATTTATTTTCGTATAATATAAGCCCGAAGATAGTGAATACAAATTTTCTAGTACACACTTCTTTCACGAATTGATTTTTGTAATCAATAAACATTCTTTATTTTCTCGTTTATAGTCTCATTATGATATCCATTTCCGCGGATATCTTTACATTTTTCCGAGACTTGAAAGATTATAGTGCATTTTCAATTACAATTTTGGTTCCTTCAGGGATTTTTTTTATTGCTCTTCGGGAGTCGTCAATTAAATTTGCACTTTCACTTATCGTATTAACTCTTATTTCTCACTCTTCAAGACGAGAGAAATATTTTCGATTTTCAATATATATAGTGTGCGTTGTAGCACTATCAATTAAGCAAATATCACTTTCATTATTCGAATCCAAAGATTTGACATCTATAATTTCTTCTTAGATGCAATCATTGATTTTTCTTTCATAATTCATGTCATCATCATTGACATTATTTTCATAGACATGATTTGTCTCCACATCTTTTTTGTTTCATTTCAATGATTTTTCTTCAAGATCAACAAAATGATCTGATCTTCTGCATATACAAAACCAATGAACTTTATTTTGTTCATTATTATTTCTTATTTTTTCATCTTCTCTCTTCTGGGAGATATTTTTTTTTCATCATTCTTATTTTTATTATATGGCTACACCAAACATGATTACGAACATGATAATTTCCATGCCCTCTACTTTCACCAATACTATTACCATAACCTTGTCAACGACTACGACCACCACGGCCACGTTCATATTTTTTTAATTTGAGTCACATTTGCTTCAGGAAATTGACTAGAACATGTGGGTCGGGCTTCGTGATTTTTGAACAACCAATTTATTCAAAATATTTGGTATTTCCTTTTTGTCGATATTGCTACTGTAGGAGCACATTCGACACATGAAAAGTAGAGTATGTTACCTCAAACATGTTCTTCATCAGTTATAGTTTCACCACATAATTTTATTGAGAAGCTACTTTCATGATAGCTAAATTATATATCTCGACAGATTTAAAATCTTGTACTCAAATGTGGAGCCAATCATTCCATGTTTTGTAGTACGACCATCTTCGGGTGATCGTATCTTTCTTTCAAATCATTTTACAAAGTTTGTGGATATTTCACGATTAAAAACTCATTTCACTAAGATCAAGAAGAGTGAAATCAACCTTGTTGATGTTAGTCATAATAATAATGAATTTAAAATAATAAAATGCGTACCTTAAGAAACTTACTATTCGTGCTTGCGAATCTTGCGTGTTTGTGAATCTTGCTATTCGTGCTGATAACGTGTTGTAAATTTACTAGCTCAGGATAGTATAAAATATAAAGTACGCAAGAAGAGAATAGAAGTAGGGAGAAAGGAAGTATTCTTATTATATTACAAGTATTCAAGTGTGTATACAAGTGTATTACAATGGAGTACAAAGACACGTATTTATAGGTACATATTCATCATCATGCATATAAATATTATCATAAATTCTTCAATGGTGTGTCCATTTGCATGCCCACTACATGAGCACACCAAAAGACATCTACTATTACATTATTTCATAATAATTGATACTTTATTGGTTATACAAATAAAGCAACTATTGTTACAACAAATACTAAAAAAATTGAATTTATTATGTTATAAAAAAAAAAGAATTAATGTATAAAAATTAATTATAAAAAATCAAGACAATTAAAATATTGCAAACTAAACAAAAAAACATTGTATACAAAATTAAATGTATTAAAAGAAATAAATATTTTAAAATATAAAAATTGAGATTTTTGTTTCAAGCAGTACATAATATGAAATAAATAAATAGTAAGAATGGAGAAGATAAAAATTATTCACAGAATATATTATTTTTAGTATAACAATTATGGAGAATATATTAAAATATAAATGTAGATTTTATTAAAATATATAATTGTGAATTAATTATTAGATTAGATTACAAAATATTAATATTAAATAATTTTTTATTCACTTCTTATTTTAATTGAATTTTAGTAATCCATTTTTTTATAGTAAAGAATATATGAAAAATAAATTTAAATAAATAAAAAAAATCAAATTAAATGAAAAGGTTACATAAATAATTAAATTATTTTTTTATTATATTAAAACAAATTAATCAATATAAAGATAATTAATTAAATAAAAACATTTAATCTCTTTTAAAAAAAATCCTTTTAATTTGTGATTTTTTAATTCACTTGATTTTTTATAAAAAAAAATTAGGAAGTTCTTATAAATTAATTCTTTTTATTTTTAATATAATTGTTTAAATTTTATTTTTATAATTAGTTGTTGTAGCAACTAGTTATACGTACAAGTATAAAATAATAAAGTGTCGGGTTATTCTCAATCGTTCTTGTTGTTCTGTTAAGGTTATTCTCAATTTATTTATTTCCGGCTGTTTACCTGGACCCTATCTGTGATTTTATCTCAACAACAAAAAAAAACACAGATCGATTTTCATAGATGATCAATCGTTTTTTATCCCCAAAAATTCTTCTTCCCCAAAATTTAAAAAGCGCGGGACGAACTCTTTGGGGGTAAGTCGACATTAACCACCCACGTCAAAATTAACGGACCCCTAATCCGACGTCGTTTTCCACTTTCCCCACCTCCCTTCAAAATTTTCATCTTCAGTGTTTCAGACACCTAAAATCTGTGAAAACCGATGGCGCACAGCGCCTACGATTCATTCCAGCTCCTCAGCAATTCACCCGCCAAAATCGACGCCGTCGAATCGTACGGCTCAAACCTTCTCATCTCCTGCTCGGATGGCTCCCTCCGGACCTACCGCGCCGAATCGTCGGAAGGAGGCCCCCGATCTCCACCGTCGCCGTCCGAATTATATTCCGATCGCTCGGAGCTGATGAAAGAGCCGTACGTTCTGGACCGCACGATCAAGGGATTCTCTAAGAAGCCGATGCTGGCGATGGAGGTCCTCAAGTCGCGGGATCTGCTACTCTCTTTGTCGGAGTCGATCGCCTTTCACAGGCTTCCCAGTTTGGAGACTATGGCAGTGATTACGAAGGCCAAGGGCGCCAACGCCTACTCATGGGATGAGAGGCGAGGGTTCCTCTGCTTCGCGCGGCAGAAGAGGGTTTGCATTTTCAGACACGATGGTAAAAATACTTCTATTAGTAGGGTTTATATATTGCTTTTATCCTCTCTGTTTTATTGATATTTAGTGTCGTGCTCTCGTTGTTTTATGGGGTTAGAGTGGGTACATTTATTATTTGCGTATTCGATTTCGTGGTATTAGGGCTTAGTAATTGTGTTTGTATGCCGTTGTCCCTGCCTTGATGTCAAGGCATTTGGTGTTGCTAAGAATAACAAAAGTAAGCACTTTGTTATCAGCACCGATTGTCAATTGTATGATTTTGATCTCGGTCATGAGCTAGATGATTTCCCCTCCACCCCTCCTTTTTTTTCTCTCTTAGAAAACATTAGGAGTGGATTTTGTATTATTCATGGACTTATCGGACATTGGTTCTTTTTGTTTGGGAGCAAAATATATAATGATTATTGGTTCTAGGTTTCGATTTAAGTAATTGCAGAATTTCTTGGTTAGGGAATTTTCATTTAGTTAATAGAAACATGATTCAGAATAGTTTCACTGCTTGTTCAGGTGGACGTGGGTTTGTGGAAGTAAAAGAATATGGTGTTCCAGACACAGTCAAATCGATGTCATGGTGTGGTGAGAATATATGTCTGGGGATACGAAGGGAGTATGTAATATTGAATTCAACAAATGGTGCACTGACTGAGGTGTTTCCATCGGGGAGGATTGCCCCGCCTTTGGTTGTGTCTCTTCCATCAGGAGAGCTTCTTTTAGGGAAGGTGATATATTTATTTTCAATAGCTAGTTACATGATAACGCCACTTGATTTTTCGTACTAGAGGATCCAACTTAGTGGCATGTTAAACTTACAAGGTACTCCTATCTGATAGCCAAAGCTGATGCTTAATGTTAGAGAGGTTAATGAAAGCTCTACAGAGAAACCTTTTGCCTTGTATCTTTTTATTATCATTTGCATTTAGTTTGAACATTTGATAAAAAAATGTTCTTTCTTTTATCACATAAACGGTCATTGCATATCAGCAACTGTGTTAACCTTAAAATCCACTTGGTCTGTTTTTCATACCTGGTCTTCAGGATAATATTGGTGTGTTTGTCGACCAAAATGGGAAACTTCTCCAGGAAGGCAGAGTTTGCTGGTCCGAGGCTCCCACAGCAGTTCTTGTTGAGAAGCCATATGCAATAGCTCTCTTGCCAAGACACATTGAGGTATCCTGACCATATATGACTTTTAACTCTTTTGGCCGCTTTTCCAACAGACTAAATAAACAGCTTTACACAATGATGTTGTACTTTTTGGTTTGCAGATACGGTCTCTTCGTGATCCTTATCCATTGATCCAAACAGTTGTTCTCCGCAATGTTCGGCGGTTACTTCAAAGCACCCATGCTTTTATAGTAGCCCTAGAAAATTCTGTTTATGGCTTGTTTCCTGTTCCAATTGGCGCACAGGTATAGTTCCTTTGTGATATCTCTTAATCACGTTATTATAATTCAAATTTTATAATATACATCATCTTACTTTCTTCTAACCTTATACAAATGTAGTGCTAATAGGAAATAATCTTATTAATCTTACCATTTTTATATTTCAAGATTTAATGATTTATTATGTAGTGTACCACTAGATTGAATCACGATATTGTATGCTTATTTGTCATTTGCTAGTTGCAGAGGTGATATGGAATATAAAACTACAGTATTAAGTGGTACAAGACTACATCTGAAAGCTTAGACAATATAGTATATCGGCAAATTGTTCTCATGTTATCTTAACTAGAAATAACAAATAACGTCATGCTCTTTTCTGATTTTTTTTTGTAATGAAAGATAACTACACTGAGAAGTACTTTTAAGAAATGCAAATATAATCTAGCACGGTTTATATGTTTTATGGGAGCTTAACTTTTCACATGAATGGTTAACTTAGCAGCGGAGGTTTGTTTCCTCTGACAATACGATGACTATGTTGTAATTTTGTCATCCAGATTGTACAACTAACAGCTTCAGGCAATTTTGAGGAAGCCCTGGCTTTGTGCAAGTTACTTCCTAATGAAGATTCAAAACTTCGAGCTGCAAAGGAGCAATCAATTCATGTTAGGTAATGCATATCATTGTTCCAATTTCTCTAATGCGTCTTAACTCCGAAAGGCATATAATGTGAAACAGTATAATGCTGTTTCTTGACTATGATTACCAAGAATCATGGAGAATAAAAGATATAAGAAACTCAGTGTATAATTAATTTTTTTGAATGTCGAATGCTAGGTGCATCTAGTATGCGTAGTATTCATGAATTTGACTTCAGAGTTCAGATGATCACATTATTAACTACATCACATGATGGTTAAAGATGTGATTTAACAGACTACATGGTGTTTTTGTACTTGGTTTGAGTTTACTTTGAAATTTAGGCTTTTTTGACTGCTGAAATGAAGTTAAAATTACACTGAATCTAGATAACAAGAGAACTGTGCAATTGAAGATTAAAGTAATATGCTACAGATAATTTAATAAATGGACATAATTTGATCTTGAATTTGACAGGTATGCTCACTATTTATTTGAAAATGGGAGCTACGAGGAGGCCATGGAACATTTTCTGGCATCTCAAGTGGAGATCACTTATGTGCTTTCTTTGTATCCGTCTATCCTTCTTCCCAAATCATCTGTTATCCCTGAACCAGATAACTATATGGATATCAGTGGAGATGCTCCAGAACTCTCAAGAGGTTCCTCTGGCATGTCAGATGATATGGAATCTTCACTTCATATGTTGGATTCTGAAGAAAGAACGGATATTGAGTCCAGGAAAATGAGCCACAACACTCTAATGGCTCTCATTAAGTTCCTCCAGAGGAGGAGATACGGTATTGTTGAAAAGGCTGCTGCTGAGGGAACTGAGGAGGCTGTTTCAGATGCCGTAGGAAATAGTTTTGTTCCTTATGGTAACAGTCGTCAGAAGAAACATAATAAGGTAAGGGTTTCTATTTAGGTGTCTTCGTTTCATTATGTAAAATGTTGGTAAAAAATCAGGATATGTGAATTGGTCTAACTAAGAAGAAGTATCTTAAATCATGTCATCAGGGCTTAAAAACAGCTGCGTACCTCATCTGTTTTTTTTTTTAACTTCGGCATGTTACAGTTCGCCATGCATATAAGCAAGTGTGTGTGGCGCATATAACATGTTTCTGGAATGTGTATTTTCCCTTGTTTTATGATGTGTATGTTGGCTAGACTTGCTGCATGTATTTCCCAGTGTTCCTTATATTCAGAGTGCTTTATATATAACTTGCCTGGTACCAGGGCGGAGCCAAAAAAATCGAGTTGTAGGGGCTGAATTATTTTCTATACATGTATAAACATATTTTAGTAGGGGCTAGACATAGAATAATACAAATTTAAATAGGAAAAAGGAAAGAAAAAAATATCTTTGTGGGGGCTGAAGCCCCCAGAAGAGTCTTACTAAATCCGCCACTGCCTGCTACTGTGAGGTGTGGTCATTAAGTTTCTAGTAGCAGCATCAGCTCCAATAATTATTTGGATGTTACGTAATTGTGGTCTTCTGGGTCTCCTAGGGTCGAGCCAACACGTATATCAGCTCAGTTGCAAGGGACACTGCAGCTATACTTGACACAGCATTACTTCAGGCTCTTCTGTTGACAGGACAACCTTCGGCTGCTCTGGAACTACTAAAAGGTCTAAATTATTGCGACTTAAGAATATGTGAGGATTTTTTGCAGGAAAAAAATCAATATGTTTGTCTGCTTGAACTTTATAAATGCAATGCCATGCATCGTGAAGCACTCAAGCTTCTTCACAAATTAGTTGAAGAGTCAAACTCAAGCAATCCACCAGCCGAGCTAATACAGAAGTTCAAGCCTGAAATGATTATTGATTATCTCAAGGTAAACTCTTCTTTTTATCAAGATTCTATATGATTGTATGGATTTATATATATTACGAATCAGTCACCCTGTGAAACATCTAATCTTGCACATTGTCTAGATAAAACAATTATCAGTAGTTCAGAACAACAGCATTTATGACAGATTGATTCTGATAGATTTAATCACCTTCATATTTAAATCATGAACAAAGCTCTTGGAACACATAGTGCTGACAAGTGCTACTTGACATTATATGACCACTTATCTTGAGAACATGGGAAATTTTTTCGCCCATACTTTACTTGATTCAGTAATATGTCAGATTCGAGCTATGTTCCCTATAACTTTATATGAAACTTCTCGCATCGTCCTGTTTTCTATTAAGATTCTTATTATATTACGCAAGGAGCTGTGTGTGAGAAACTTAAAAAATATACACCCTGCCTTAATACTGTGGAGGTTGCATTGCCAAGCAGAATGGTTGCTGCTGCAGCAGTCTCAATTTATTCTAGGCTGGGAATGTTGACGACCTATTTCTAATAATATTTTTACGTTTTTGTTTCTTCAGCCTATCTGTGGTACAGATCCTATGCTTGTCCTGGAGTTTTCAATGCTTGTTCTTGACAGCTGTCCCACACAAACTATTGAACTCTTCTTGTCTGGAAACATTCCAGCCGATCTGGTCAATTCATATCTAAAACAATATGCCCCGAATATGCAAACTACCTATTTGGAGCTTATGCTTGCAATGAACGAAAATAGTGTATCTGGAAATCTCCAGAATGAAATGGTAAGGATTTACATCTTTAGAACGTAGATTTAATTGTCAAGATGTTAAGATGATGATCCAGTAATGCAGCTATCTTCTATTCGGGTTGGTCAGTGATGTATGCACACCCATAGGGTACTCATCTCAGAGAAAATTATCAATTGATATAATTTTATGATAATTAGGTGGTTCAATAACTGAAGAGTTTGATGGGCACAACATGATTTGTTATTACTGAAATTATGCACGAGCTTTGGGGTATTAGATATGAATAATCTTCTATTTTTTTAATTTCAATCATTTATTGTAGGTGCAAATATACCTATCCGAAGTGCTTGATTCGTACAAGGATCTTAATTCTCAGCAAAAGTGGGATGAGAAAACTTATTCTCCCACAAGGAAGAAACTCTTGTCTGCTTTGGAGAGTATTTCTGGATACAATCCTGATGTTCTGTTGAAACGGCTTCCACCAGATGCCTTGTATGAAGAACGAGCAATTCTCTTGGGAAAGATGAACCAACATGAGCTTGCCCTTTCCATATACGTCCACAAGGTACTTGTACAGGGATTATTAGCCCCACTGTCGTTTTTTGAGCAATTGTGCATTTGACAAAAGATACATATTTATTGTGAACCTCTTAGTACGGGTAGGAATTGTTTTCATTTTTTTCTCTGCCATAGATTTCATTGAAACTTTCCCAGAACTATATAGTTCTTAGCTTTATATTAGGTTATGTTTCTGAAGACTTAGATGAATAACCACATATATTTTGGCTAATTCATACAGTATACCCTGTAGATTCTACTTGGGTCAGATAAATAAATGAACACTTAATATTTACAAGTGTTTTACAAGGATAGTCATTGATAGTTTACCTGTATTTTTCCACTGCACTGAGTACCTGTGATTTCACTTGTCCTAACCATCACCTCACCATCACTTCTCTTTCCCCCTGTCTGTGTCATTGTAGCTTAATGTTCCCGACCTGGCTCTATCGTATTGTGATCGGGTTTATGATTCCGGAGTCCAACAGTCAGCTAAATCTTATGGTAACATATACCTCACTCTACTCCAAATATATCTGAATCCTCGGAGGACAACAAAAAACTTCGAGAAGAGAATCACTAATTTGGTTTCCACCAAGAGCACCGGAGTCCCGAAGCTTTCTGCCGGAACCAGTCGAAATAGAATCCGTTTGTCTAAGAAAATTGCAGAAATCGAGGGCGCTGATGAGATTCGCTTTAACCAGAGTGGCACGGATGCCACTGACAGTGGAAAAAGTGATGGTGATACTGATGATGCCATTGAGGAAGGAACCTCCGCTATAATGCTTGATAGGGTTCTTGATTTGTTGGGCCAAAGATGGGATCGAATAAATGGAGCACAAGCCTTAAGACTGCTTCCTAAGGAAACTAAGCTGAAGGTTGTTCCCTACTTCTTTTGTTATATATGTAGTATTTATAACTTTAAAAAAATAAATGAGAAATTGTTTTTTGGTGTTGATTATTGTATTTTTATGTGATTTCTCTTTCTCTCTCCGGGTAACACTTTGTTTAATGCTGACTGCAGAATCTACTTCCGTTTCTTGGGCCTCTTTTGAGAAAATCTAGTGAAGCCTACCGGAACTTTTCAGTGGTGAAGAATTTGAGAGAGAGTGAAAACCTACAGGTATGTTTCTCTCAGACAAGCGGGTCCATTATTTTGAACCAGTGTTTCATAATGTATTCCAGTAACATAATATGCCTGGAATACAACATTACTCACAAAATTGTATTAGACGACATCATCAGCATAAATGTCCTTTGTAATGATATTATTGAAATAAAAGAATTGTTAAAATTTAAGAGAGTAGTAATTTGTTTCTTTCTGACTTTCTGCCATGGGATTTGACCAATTAGAACTTCTTGATTTGAATATTTATAATATTGAAATAGAAGAAGAAACACTGGCACTCCAGTTGTCCAAGCCAACTTGAAAATGTTGTCCTGCATAGTTATTCTTATTTTGACCTATAAAAAACATCAAGCTGTCTGTCTATCTTATTCTTACCACATGCATTTCATTTATTTCTTGTTGTCAACACACCTTATACCATATGGTTTACCTCCATAAGCGTATCACAAAGTTGGCTTGCAGTTCTGATTTTCTAAAGCAACTATTGTTTTACTTTTCCATATTATATCACCATTGATCTTTGATAGAGCTGGTTCTTCCAAACAGGTCAAAGATGAACTTTATAGCCAACGGAAAAATGTTGTGAAGATCACGGGTGACAGTATCTGCTCTCTTTGCAACAAAAAGATTGGAACCAGCGTCTTTGCAGTTTATCCCAACGGAAAGACTATAGTTCACTTTGTTTGCTTCAGAGATTCACAGAATATGAAGGCTGTTGGAAAAGGCTCGCAATCACGGAAGAGATGACAACGGATACTTGCATATTGTTCGGCCGCCTTGAATGTGGCTGGCTAGTTTAATCGTGTAATTTAAAAGCTTTCGAGTACTTTCTACCATTATTTGTCACATCCATTCATGCATCTGCGTGAACGTCTTCTGGTGTTTGCTGTTCGGTCGAATTGCAGGCATTTATACAAGAGGAAGGATGGAGAACTGTACACGCGTAAATAATTAAGTCTTACCTTCTATATCTTGTTAATTTGTGTATTTTTCATGCACGTGAGATTTTTGTTCATTTAGTTGGTTCTGCTTTGGTTTTGAAATTGCATTTGTTGTAAAATCATAAATACATAATTATATATTTATAAATTTATGAGCATTTTTTCTCATTCTAATTTTTTTCCAATTTGTATCTTATTGATTTAACAGTAATTTAACTCTAGCTCCATTTTTATTAAATATCACAAAAGGAATCTCATATGAAGAGACTAGCAGTAATTTGCCAATAATTTGTATCTTATTGTTTGGGTACAATATTAAGAGACTAGCATAAGTTACATTATGAATCTCATAAGGGAATCAGTTGCACACAAGTGAAAACGGGTCGAACAAGTAGTACAAATTCAGTTGTGCAAGGACAATGAGGCAATGAATGGTCATGCTACACGTCTGAACGAATTACGAAAATGAGTTATAACTAAGCCTTGATATCTTGAATGACAACATGGGCAGCATTACGTCCCGGAGCACCCATTACCCCGCCACCTGGATGAGCTCCGCTACCGCACAGATACAGACCTTTCAACGGAGTCCTGTAGTTTGACCTGCATCAACACCAACATGGAAATATCATTTTCTTTTCTTTTCAGCCATATTAAGACAGCGTCTAATCCAGAACGAAAAGCAGAAAAGTGATTACTGGGCACAAAATATTACCATCCTTTCACAGGCCGCATGAGAAACAAGGAATCTAATCCCATAGCACCATGAAAGAGATTTCCTCCTGTCAAAATCAAGAACTATTTTATATATGGAAGTAGCATAATGCAGCTTCTAAATGGAAAAGAAATTATCATTAAAAAATGTTCTCCCGTGAAATCCACTCCTTGTGTAAGAGATTAAATACTAAAGTTTATGTGTTGATTAATTAGTGTAGTAACTACACATTTGTCTTTGAATATAGAGACGAATAAAAGGCTTTACTAATGAAGTGAATAGAAATCCTACCAGTCAAACCAATTTCTCTTTCAAGGTCTGGTGGCGTCAGCATGTCATACCCAATAATAGATGAACTAAAACCAGGGACATATTCCTCGATAAAGTTGAAGCATCTTTGAGCAAATGATTTCTGAGCCACAGTTTCAATGTTGAGTAACATTTCACAATAAAAGATGCGAAGATGCATTTTCACAAGAAAACACGTAGAATTTCAAATACAAAACAGAGGGAGCATCTGAAACTCAGAATCCACTCACTCTGTATTCAGGATCTTCCCAGCTTCCGTCACTAGGTTTATAAGGTGTGTACTGAATAAATAGGTTAATCACATGCTTCCCTGAACAGAATTACTGAAAATACGTTACTGGAATGTTGTAGCCAGAGTATTCCGTAAAAAAAAAGTAAATGAAACATTGAGATGGAAAAACATGTGACTTAATTTTTTTCCGCAGAGAAATTGGAGAAATAACTAATCCTTATGTACCTAATGATCAAGTTCAAACAACCTGAACAACTATGCAGAATTAAGTCCCTGGCTTTTCGGAAAACCAAGAAGCTATTTATACAACAGTAAGGACTAAGACCTTCTCTTTCCAAGGGGGCTTAAAGCAACAAGCTTATAGTCCCTCCTACAAGTTTTGTCAATATCATTCAAAGCATTTTATTAAAATTGCTCTCCATTGTCATAGTGTCATAGAGTAAAAATAAAATTACCAGAAAACAAAACTATTATCCACAGAAAAGAATATTAAGCAAGACAGATATGACTTATGTTTATGTTCAGTTCAAGTACCAGGTGGAGATATAGTCTTGTCCAATACAGAAGGAATCGTCATCTCAATTATAGGTCGTCTGGATGGCATCCCATTTACAGAGTCCTGGCAAGCAGAGTCGATCTCCTCCATTCTAATTGTATCACAACATAATCATCAACTTCAACCACAAAAGACAACACTATTGGATATGAATATGATGATTTTCACCAACTTAATCGAAATTTTCGGTTTGGGCAGTTTATTTTAGGTTATTTTGATGATTATTTTTCAGTTATGCTTTCAGCCTGTGATGTTGATAATGATTGTGTGTTAAGATGTGATGTTGGTAATGATTACAATTATGTTTTGGAATTTTGCATTTCTGACTACTAAATAGTAAATAAGTACATGTATGATTTACGTTGTTTTTCTAGATATGAACGCTGGGTCAGTCACCGTACTCGACTCCGAGCAACATATGGTCTGAGAAAGGCATCACATGCAAAAGAATAATGAAATACCTCTCAGAACCAATATGAATTGTGCCCATATGCTGAGGGCCAGCTCCAGGACTATTCAACTTGCAGCAATGAAATTGAGGCAATTTGTCAACAGCCAAATTGATCTTGGTAGTTGCCTGCCCAGGAAAAAACGACATCTTCAAATTTCAGTTGAATTTCGTTAACAAACTAAAAATTATGAAAAGACGAGGATGAAAAAAATACATATACAAACAATAAATATATAAAATTGTGAAATGGATATAAAGTTTTGAGCAGAAAAAACAAATAGAAAAAGGATGTTCATAACTCAAATGTTTGCCATATAAATCTCAGACCAATTATGGCGTTTTTGGAGAAAATGAAAGGTTCTTAATAAGGGAAGTTGCGTGCTCAAATCATACAATAGGGTGCACGTGCCTGAATAAATTTTTTTGTTGGATGAATCATTTGACTAGCAGACTTACAGAGCTGTAGTCAGTGTTTTTGACAGAACCAAGAAAATCACCAGGAAGTACATTTGGTGGCACAAATTCCTGCAACGGTAAATGGCTATGCTTACCATGCAGAATAACATATCTTACAAAGTGAAATTGTCTACACAAATATTAATGACTTAACATATGCAGATAATAAATAGAATTAAAACTTCACCGTGAATGTTTTGTATGGCGTTGCATTTGACAAGACAACAGAAGAGCATAGTTGCATGTCATCCGCCAGCATTACCTAAACAACTCCATTCATATACCAAATTCTAAGTTGATTGTATTATACATGTATACGTGTACATGTGTGCGTTCATAATAAACGACTGAAAAGCTCATTGTAATACACATACCCCAGACACTCTGCCTGAATCATCAACCATCAATTTGGATACCTACAAAACATAACAGAATACTTCTGACATTTAACAATAAGTTATTAGCGTATAAAAATAGCAACATAGCTCAGATTATTAGTGACCATAAACTTACTTCAGCTTCTGTGATTATTGTTGCACCGGCCTCTTTAGCAGCATTAGAAATGGCTAAGGACACAGATCCCATCCCACCCTCAACGTACCTGAAAATTATGTCTTTTAGAAGTCTAATGGCGAGAAAAAATAGTTCAAAATTTTATTTTATTTTGTATCTGTCCACTCAAGTCAACAAAATTGATGTTTAAGAAAATATCTATTGTACAAGATCAACTATTAACAGGTGATGATAGATGATGATTTCTGTGAGTACAATAATACCCTACACTTTATATATAAACAAACTTGAAATATAAATCCTAAGCATTTAGATACAAACAAAATCCAAGAACGAAGCATACACAGACATTAGTTACTAGCACTAGAGTGACCTTCAACCATCTTTAAAGAGATACTTACGACCAAACTCCACGATCACCGTCCGTTTCTCCCATCACGTGATGTAGCAAAACATATCCACTGCCAGGTGTAGTGCAACTCCCCTATGATACAATACAAAGGAGACACAAGCTTTAATATTATACAACTTTCACAAATTAAAATTCCAGTGTTTCTAAATACAGCGGATTTTTTAGTTGCTTATTTTGGATGAGAAACGCTATTTTTAGCAAGAGAAAGTGTGTAATTTTCCCTGAAAAAATGCAAGATGGATTTGAAACTGGCAGTGTTTTAAAACATGCAATGGTGTAATGGCGTATATGTACAAAAATGATGAAGAGGCCAAATTAATCCAAAATTGATTTAAAATGGATGTTTCGGTTGAGTAGTCATTCAATAAGAATTGCTAAAACAGATGTGGTAATCTTGACCAGATAAGACTTCCATAACAAGCATGAATGTACCAGATCTATGGAATAAGGTAGGTCAAATATATTCTTACCGTGGTCCCTATAACTGCATCAGTTGCAAGTGTTGCTTTCAGGACATCATCCTATCAATTATATAAATACAGGATCAAGGAGTGGCTCATGAGTAGTCAAAAGTACATTGTTGAATATGTCAAATAAGATGAAGGTTATGACCATATGATTGAATTCAAATGGATCGTTCATTTTCATATTGGTTCAATATGTATATTATAGCCTTGCGAATCTTATATGTTTGTTTCTCAGTTTATGTGAATGTTTTGAATCTTCTTCATATGTTACATTGTTACCACACATTGCAGAAAGAAGCTAATAAAGTCTATTTTTCTAGAAAATGCAGCGTCTTTAGAATTATTTATAACTCACGTAGGGACAACCTAAACAGCATATATGGCTGTTGTACAATATGACTAATTATAAATACTACAGAAAATTCATGAATTACCTCAAACCAATTATTCAAAACCTTTGATGCAGGGGACAACAAAAGATCCACAAAATCCCTGAAAGGTTCCAAGAGATGTGAAGAAAGAAAGGTATAAAAATATACTAAAAATAGGTCTGTTACTGGCTAAGAGTCAGCTGAGAAGATGGCTTCAACTCTTACAGAAAATCTTTCTGCCCCATAGCGGCCGCACGTCTTAGCAAGTGAGCCCAAAAAACAGACTTCTGCAGATTGTCCTTCATACGAACATTAAACGGCAAATTCTCCTGCAACTTTTCAGGAGGAGATGAATCCAACACTGGGTCCATGAACTCACAGAATTTCTCCAAGAGATTCTCATACCTACATAAAAGTACCGAATCAGGAATCAAACATAATTGAGAGCAATATATATGTAGATAGAAATTTAAGTGTCATATGAAAACCATTGGTTGTATCCCCTGGAGGATTAAGTGAACCCATACTTAGATTAGCTTCTAGCCACAGGCCACAGGCCCACAGCAATGAACTTCATCATATATATAGTAAATTTTCGTAATGGAATCCCAAACAGTTAATTAGCATTCATAGTATTGATTTCTTAACACAACTATCAACACATCTTCGTTCCTAGGTTTGCAATCGCATCAACGAATAAGCGAAAACAAAAAATGACGAGCACGAGGTAAGTGCACCTTGGGTATGCCTCGGCGTCGCGTTTGGAGAACTTAGAAATCTCAGAATAGTTCAATTCTTTATCAGGGCCAAGAAGAAGGTAACGTCCGTCTAGGCATGGCGTGAATGAGGACGGGACCCTTCTCAGAAACTTCAATCCATGCCTCGCCAGCTCCAATTCCCTGTAATTTTTTTGTGCCATAAAAACCATATCCAATCAGTAAACATAAAGGTAAAATAAAAAAAAAATCAGAAAGACGAGTGATTAAAAATCAGTGAGATTGGAGTCGAGAGAATGCGAGATAGACTTGATAACTGCGGGGCGAAGGAGACTCTGGAGGTAGCTACAGCGGGAGAACTTGAAACCGGGGATTAGTTCCTCGGTGACGGCGGCGCCACCGATGACGTGGCGGCGCTCAAGTACGGCGACGGAGAGACCGGAGCGGGCGAGGTAGGCGGCGGCAGTAAGGCCATTGTGACCTCCGCCGATGACAATCGCGTCCCACGTTTTCTCCGTCAAGGCGCGTGTCGACACCGCCATGGCCGTGCGGGTGTTCAGGTACCGGCTATGTTGTCGCCACATTCTAGCTGACGAGTAAAGAGAGAATCCCACAACTCAATTAAAAAAAAACGAGTAGAAAAATTACGGGGTACAGTATTTGATTTATACATAGGTAAAATAGTACTCCCTCCGGCCATTAATAGATGTCATACTTTCCTGGACACGGAGTTTAAGAAAATTGTTGTTGTTTTATTTTTTAATTAAAAAGTAAGAATTAAAATATATTTTAAAAGTGAAAAGTAAAGTAGTTGTGAGTAAGTTTAAAAAGTAGGTGGGGTAAAGTAGAATAAAATTGTATATTAAAATGAAAAAGTTAGAATAATTATTTCCTTTTTTGGGGTGTGTCAACTATTGTTGGACACCCCAAAAAGGAAAGTATGACAACTGTCTTTGGACCGAGGGAGTACTATCTTTCGCACACACCAAATCATTAACGATAACTAAAAGTGTTTTAAGAATTTTGATATTTGTGACTTGTGACTGTGAGTTGAAAAATAGTGCTGCACCTAGGGCTGGAAACGAGTCGAGCCGAGTCGAGCTTTGAGCTTATCGAGTCGGCTCGGAAAAAAAATTAACATGCTCGAGCTCGAGCTCGAGCTCGACGAGCCGCTCGGGAGGGTGCTCGAGCTCGGCTCGCGAATTTTTTCCCTTGCTCGAGCTCGACTCGATCTAGCGGCTCGAGTTCGGCTCGGTCGAGCTGCTCGACTTTTGCTCGATCGATTAGTGCAACTCCAGCTTGTTCGAGTAATTCAACTTGAAGGAAATCGTCTACATTCACGTTGAAGATACTTTATTTTTGGAGCATATCTCTTTGTGTATAATTGATTTGTATTATTTTCGTCATATATTTTTCCTACCTTCTAATGCTGCGCCATTAAAGGTTTAGATTGATTAGCCTCTGTATATATATGTATGGCTTTTGCCTTTGAATATAATTAAACACATATTTTTCTCTATGCTCGATTTCTTCATGGTATCAGAGCAGGAAAATTATATCCTAGCTTCCGCATTATAATTTTTACACATCATATTATATTTTCATATCTTCTCATTTTGTTACCATGTCCAAGAAAGGCGATGAACAAAAAGAGAAATCATCTGGATCGACCGTGGTTGACGCAATGTCACCATATTTTCTTTCCGGGTCTGATAATCCAAATATTATTTTCACTACTGACCTCCTTCGTGATGATAATTATGCAGATTGGGCGGACGAGATGAGTAACGCCCTCTACGCAAAGAACAAATATGGCTTTGTTGACGGGTCAATTCCTATGCCGAATGAGAACTCGTCGGAATGGCTACTATGGAAGCGATGCAATGCCATGCATGATAAGGGGTTGGCTCCAAACTTCTATGAATAGAGAAATACGCACAAGTGTAAAGCATGTCAAGACTGCTCAAGAAGTTTGGGAAGACCTAAGGGAACGATTTGGCAGTGCAAGCGCACCAAGAGCTTTTGAATTAAAGCGTGAGATAACACTTACGCGACAAGGGAAACTTTCTGTTTCAGCTTATTATACAAAGCTTAAAGGCTTGTGGGATGAATTTCAGGCCACATCTCCAATTCCCAAATGCAAGTGCGGAAATTGCTCTTGTGATATTGGTAAGCAATTAACGGAGATGAGGGATAAAGAACGTCTTTATGAATTCCTTATGGGATTAGACGACGTTTTTGGTACCGTAAAAACGCAAATTTTAAGTAACAGGCCAATGATTTCCTTAGGCGCTGCTTTCCATATTGTCTCGGAAGATGAGAGGCAAAAACAAATTACCTCAGCCGGGAAAGCTAATGTCGATGCCGCCGCCTTTCAAATTGCACGACGACAAGAACGGGAGGCAGGAGATAAAAGAGATAATCAAAGGGAACCAAAAAAATGCACACACTGTGGGAAACTTTACCATACCGTGGATGAATGTTACGAGATAAAAGGATATCCTAAGCCCGGCGAAAAGGGATATCGTGATAATGGAAAGAAAGAAGAAGCCTGGAAGAAACAAAAAAACACGTCAAGAGGCGCGAACATGGCTACCACTACCAGTCCTATTCCAGGTGTTACCCATGACCACTTTACACAGTGTTTGGATTTTTTCAAGAAGCAAGAAGGTGGAACTAAGACCCTCAATGATGAAAAGTTGCCAACAGTGAACATGGCTGGTAAGATAAACAACCTAAAGCCTTGGATAATTGATTCAGGAGCTACAGAACACATAACGTGTGATTCCGGAATACTCACTAATCAAACGAGAATTGGGACCAACACACCCGTTAAAATTCCTAATGGTGAAAAGGTTCCAGTAGTAAGCATTGGCGATACAAACCTTCCCAATGGAATAAAATTAAATGGAGTGTTAAATATCCCAAATTTTGAGTGTAACTTAATGTCTGTTAGTCGCCTTACAAGGGATTTAAATTGCACTCTTACCTTTTTTGCCGATTATTGTGTTATGCAGGACTTACCTTCGAGGAACCTGATTGGGATGGGTAGGAATCGCGATGGTCTGTATTGCTTGGAGCCGAGTAAAGAAAAGACAGCTATGGCAGTTTGTGTAGATTCACATACTTGGCATAAAAGATTGGGGCATGCTTCAAGTTTGAAATCGCAACAATTTACGAAATTTAATAAAGACTTTGGAAAAAACGGTGAGCATTGTGACTCTTGTTTGAGAGCTAAGTTGACTAGACTTCCATTTCCTATTAGTAATATACAGACTACGTCTTGTTTTGAACTTGTTCACTGTGACATTTGGGGAAGTTATCACACCCCTTCTTCTACTGGTGCGCATTATTTTTTATCCGTGGTCGACGACTTTAGTAGAGGAGTGATTGACCCGTTTTTTGTGTTGAGTTCGTGTCCTATTTGGTTCATTTCATCTCCTTTTTTATGCTTGTTTCTCCCGTTATTTGAGTCTACGTTGATATTTGCATTAAATGGTGTGATCGAAGCTTTTTCCGTGTTTTGTAGGCGAAACGGGTGAAAACGGAGCAAATTGGCTTTTCGGGTGAAAATTGCACTGCCGTCGGCCGACAGTGATATTGCACTGACGAAATGTCGGCGGACATTCCAATGGCGGGCGACAGAATTTCAGTTGAAAACTCCCGGCGGCCGACATCGGTGTAAATTGGGCGTCAAAATGAAGCTTACAGGCAAATTGACCTTCGCTCGAAGACGTTTCCCGCGAGCGAAGAAGAAATGTCGGCCGACATTCAAAATACACTGAAGAAACGTCGGCCGACATTCCAATGTCGGGCGACACACCTTTGCCGTCGGCCAGCACCAAGATTCCAGCACTGCGCGATTTTGGGAAAATGACATTTCCGGTTTGTTAACCGTTGGATCGGCCTGAAGTTTTGACAGAATGTTCCCAACTTTTACATATACAACTTCAACGGTTGGATCGACGATTGGATTAACGATCAAGGAGCAGTATCTCCCAGAACACACCAGCACTTTGCATAGACAAAAATTGAAGAGGGGTGACTTGTTTGACTTGACTTTTGGGGCCTTTTGGTCTTTTCGTATTAGCATGTGAAGAAAATATAAATAGGGTGTAATTAAACTCTCACACCCTTATCCATTCCATCTTCACCTACATTCATCTCTTCCACCAACTTTTCCTCTTAAACATTTTTCATGTTCTTAAATCCAAAGCTTTAATATTTAGATTTCTCTCTATTTATCGATTATCTCACAAAACTCCATTCACAAACATCGTTCACCTCGTCGAGCCCGTCGTTTCTATCGGAGCAATTTCTTCGGGTGACACGTAGAAGTTTGGCTCGATTTCGGAAGCACGACTCGCCTCCTCCTCTCGACTCCTCGACACCCTTTGTGAGCTCTTTTCGGTTATGAGTTATCTATATATTATGTGCTTGATTGATTGTGTGATTATGAGTAGCTAGTCTTTTAGTTAGGGTTTTGAGAACTTTGCTTAGGGATTGGGTTGACATTGATTTGAGGATTTTAAATAAATTGAGGAATCGTTTGATTTAAGTTGTGGGGTCTCGTGTTGAACATCCTCCTCGAGGCACATCACTACTGGATCACATGCTTGAGTCAATCGATGTTTTGGTATGGTTCAATGTCGTCTCGTGTTGAGGACCTCATCGAGGTGCATCACTAGTGGATGACGCGATCGTACCTAAACGACCTCGTTTATAAATTGAGGAATTGCTAGATTCGAGTTGTGGGGTCTCGTGTTGAAAATACTCTCCGAGGCACATCACTAGTGGATCACGCGCTTGAGTCGAGCGATGTTTAAGTACGGTTCAATGTCGTCTCGTGTTGAGGACCTCCTCGAGGTGTATCACTAGTGGACGACGCGATCGTGCCTAAATGACCTCGTTTTTATGAAAACCATATGTTTTGTTGTGTGTCGACCCATCTCCCGAAAGCAAAGGAACCTAATTCTCTAACCTCTCTCACATTTGACATCTCTCGTTTATTATTCATTTTACTTGCTTGCTTTTTGATTGTTGTTTAGTTGATAACCACTCTTTGAAAACCCCCCCATTAGTTGTTAATTTGTTTCTTATTTCCTTTACAAACTAAAACTAAACACGAACACACGATGAGAGACACGTGCCGATAGTATTACTCCTCGAGAGATCGACCCGGGGAATCTACTTTCGTAGGTTTTTCGGTAAATATATAAATAACTTTTTGTGCAAACAAGGAGTATGGGTATTTCTCATGAAACATAAGTCTCAGGTCTGCCATTTTCTAATTACGTTTTGCAATTTGGTCAGAACTCAGTTCGGTAAATGCATCAAAAAAATTCGAACCGATAATGGCGTCGAATTCCAATCCAGATGCATGCTTGATTATTATAGTGATAATGGCATTATTCTTGAAACATCTTGCACAGACACGCCGCAGCAAAATGGGGTAGTTGAGCGCAAGCATAGGCATATTCTAGAGGTCGCCAGAGCCTTACGTTTCGAAGCGCATTTACCTATAAATTTTTGGGGCGAGTGCATTTTAACAGCTACGTACATCATAAATAGATTGCCTTCCCGTGTACTTCACCACAAAACCCCCTATGAAATTATTTTTAACAAAGCGCCAACATATGACCATCTTCGTGTCTTTGGGTGTCTCGCCTATGCAAAGGATAACCGGAGAGGGGGAGATAAATTTGATGTAAGGGGAAGAAGGTGTGTATTTGTTGGATATCCACATTCTCAAAAGGGATATCGCATGTTCGATTTGGAGACGGAGAAAGTGTATACATCTCGAGATGTCAAATTTGTTGAGAATGTATTTCCTTTCAAGAACTTGAATCTCGATAGTGAAACAAGAAATATAAGTCGTTTTCGACTACGAGATTGGAACGAAGATGATTTGCAAGAAATGGAACCAAAAAATAATGGTATGGCTGATGTTGAACCTTCAGTTAATCCTGATATGGACCAACATGAGGACCCACACACTACCACTATTAACCAGGATAGTGTACAAGCCCCAACAGAAGGACCAAGAAGGAGTGAGAGGACCAAGAAACAACCAAAGCACCTGGAGTTATATGAAACAATTTTGCCCGATTCCGTCGACCATTCGCAACCCACTCCCAATTCAGAAACCTCGGAGGTATATCCTTTATCGCACTTTGTTTCATATAATAAATTTTCTACTACCCACAAGGCTTTTCTTGCGGCCATCACCTCACGTGATGAGCCTAAGTTCTTTCACCAGGCGGTAAAAGATGAACGGTGGTGCGAGGCCATGAAAAGAGAGATTGAAGCCTTGGAAAGAAATGGTACGTGGACATTAGAACCACTACCACAAGGAAAAAAGGCAGTTGACTCAAAATGGGTTTACAAAATAAAGTATAAACCAAATGGGGAGGTCGAACGTTACAAAGCACGTTTAGTGGCGAAAGGTTTCACTCAAATCGAAGGAATAGATTTTCACGAGACCTTCGCACCTGTTGCAAAATTGGTTACGATGCGGAGTCTTCTAGCTATTGCAGCAAAGAAAAATTGGGAGATACATCAGTTGGATGTGAATAACGCCTTCTTACATGGTGATTTATCGGAAGAAGTGTACATGAAAATCCCTCAAGGTTTCGCGAAACATGGAGAAACACGTGTATGCAAACTACACAAGTAGTTATATGGTCTACGACAAGCTTCAAGAAACTGGTACCACAAGTTCACTCAAGCTTTAATTAATGTTGGTTTTAGACAATCAAGTGCAGATCATTCACTATTCATTTTCAAGCAAAATGATATTTACGTGGCTGCACTAATTTACGTTGATGACGTAATTTTAGTCGGAAATCACAACAGTAAAATTGTGAGTGTAAAGAAGCACTTGGACACATTGTTCAGTATTAAAGATTTGGGATCCTTAAAATACTTTCTTGGTATCGAAGTTGCCCGCTCGACAAAAGGCATTGTTCTTAGCCAAAGGAAATATACACTCGATATTCTAGAAGAGAGTGGTTTACAAGGCGGCCGTCCCAGCGCATTTCCAATGGAACAGAATTTGCGGTTAACCAACGATGATAATAGTCCCCACGTCGAACCTCTCCGTTTTCGTCGACTGATTGGGCGACTCCTCTACTTAACAGTCACTCGCCCGGATATTCAGTTTGCAGTGAATTATTTAAGTCAGTTCATTACAAGCCCTCGTCATACGCACATGGAGGCAGCTATGCGCATTCTTCGATTTCTCAAATCAACAGCAGGTCAAGGGCTATTTCTTCCAGCCAATAATGATTTCCAACTTAAAGCCTATTGCGACGCGGATTGGGGAGGATGCACTATGACGAGGCGTTCTTGTACTGGTTATTTTATAACCTTGGGTGGAGCTCCAATCTCCTGGCGCACAAAGAAACAATCTGTGGTATCTCGTTCTTCGGCTGAGGCAGAATATAGAGCAATGGCTACCACTGTGAGTGAAATTATTTGGCTACGATGGTTACTAAAGGATATTGAAGCAACTCAAACCACATGCACTTCTCTTTTCTGTGATAACCAAGCGGCCTGGCATATTGCAAATAATCCCGTTTTCCACGAACGAACTAAACACGTCGAGATGGATTGTTACTTCGTTCGTGAACGAGTTGAATCAAAAGATATTCTTCCATGCAAAATTTCAACAGAGCAACAAGTTGCTGATGTCTTTACGAAGGCTTTAGGGGCAGCGCGCTTTCGATTCCTTGTTGACAAGTTGGGCGTTTGTAACCTTCACGCGCCAACTTGAGGGGGAGTGAAGGAAATCGTCTACATTCACGTTGAAGATACTTTATTTTTGGAGCATATCTCTTTGTGTATAATTGATTTGTATTATTTTCGTCATATATTTTTCCTACCTTCTAATGCTGCGCCATTAAAGGCTTAGATTGATTAGCCTCTGTATATATATGTATGGCTTTTGCCTTTGAATATAATTAAACACATATTTTTCTCTATGCTCGATTTCTTCACAACTCGTATTGATCGAGCTCGACTCGACTCGAATTGCTCGAAAAACTCGACTCGAATCGATATATATACAAATATTAAGAATATTTAATTAAAAAATTATATATACGAGCGGCTCGCGAGCCGCTCAATTATTGATTAATGGTGCTCGAGCTCGGCTCGTATAAATTAATGCTCGACTCGAGCTCGACTCGAGCTCGAGTTTGACCGAGTTCGAGTCGAGCGTTGACTCGAGCAGCTCGCGAGCGCTCGCGAACTGCTTGGTTCGTTTTAAGCCCTAGCTGCACCCCCTACAATATTCACTTTTAGTTAAACGAGACAATAATATATGGACATTTAAAAAAAGACATTACAATATAGGTAATTTACTTAATTTTTAAATTTAATTCAAATTAATTTAAAACAAAATAGAAATATGTAATGCAAAATTATACTCCATGTTTCAAAGACATATCGTACACTTTTTTTTCTCAACTTAATACGCACTTAAAAAACATCAATTTAAGAGTTTTATTTTTATTTTTACTTTGTTCCCTTATTATTTTAAATTTACTTAAAATTATTTTACCTTTTCAATTCAAATATATATTTTTGAAAATGTCTAAGGTACATTATACTTACCATACTTATGTATCTACATCCAATCACTAGTTGATAAATCATCCAACTATTATAAAGTGGAAGTTAATCTAATAGCTAGTCATTAAAATTATAAATCTAATAGCTACAATTCACTTAAATATAAATCACCCTATATTTTTCTTCACTACTTTTTGATCAAAATATCAAAAACTATCATTTTTCTTAATGTGTACTACTGTCGCCCTTAATGTATCATTTGGACAAATGGAGTACTAGTTAACATTGGTTAAATATGATACAAAATATAAAAAATGTAAGAATGTAATGAATTTTATTAAAATGTTTCGTACAATTGTATAACACAAGAGTGTAGATTCTAGTTGAATAAATTTTGTCCAGCATTGGTCAATATGGCAAAGATAACTTCTTAAATTGTCGTCTTTTGAAATCGTTTATTTATTGTTACCGTTTCTATCTATGAACACCAATGGTCCCATGGTCTAGCGGTTAGGACATTAGACTCTGAATCTAGTAACCCGAGTTCAAGTCTCGGTGGGACCTAGTTTTTATCTTCCAATGGCAATTTTTAATTATCTTTTATTACACTTGGGACATGAAATACTACTACTTATTCTCTAAACAAGATAATGAAATTTAAAAATAATTTTGAATCTACTACTTATTCTCTAAACAAGATAATGAAATTTAAAAATAATTTTGAATTTTGAGAGAGAAAAATGTAGTGATAGTTATTCTTTTATTTCTTTTTAAGTCATTTTGACCATCACCCTTAACAAGAATTTAACTGTCCATCTCAATTAATAGATTTTTGCTAAATCTTCCAATAAAGTTGATGCACTCAGTCTGACTCAGCTAGCAATTTTTTTGTCCAAGTCCCAGAAAATGGCGGTTTTGACATCGTCTTTCGCCATCAATCTTGAAAATTCTTCGTGGTCGTAATTCAGAGTAGCTTCTCCACCAAACTCGCTCGGAAGGTTCTCAGTGTCGAAGAAGCTTTGCATTACCTCCAAGCTTTCTTTGTTATTCGGGTACACGAACTTTATTTTTTGAAATGTTTTCTGATCAACAAAATATTTCACGACCTGCAAAAAAATCATTCCAACATGATTATAGTAACAAAAAAGACAAAAAAAAGTCACATATATGTATCAGAAATGCACATACCGCAACAACAGAAAAACATTTGTTCATGCTGTGTTAGGACCCCATACCTTTCTAAATGAAACTGCTGATTTCTTCGATGAAAAGTTGTAATTTTCAAAATGTTGCAAGTAATTGTTTTAAAAAGTTAATTTTAAAATGCATAGTTGTTTAAAAAGTAGAACCGCGGACCATACAATGTAAGACAAACGAATATGAAGTTTAATCAGTAAGTTCCTATAATGTCAATTCTAAAGCAAAACAAAAAGTTCCTTAATGAATAACGTTCAAAAGAGAAAATAGAAGGCAATGGGTGATACTGATAACAACACAACCCCTGAGGATTAAGTTCTCACAAAGCAAAAACAAAAAACTTTTTTAAAATTACAAAGGACCCCTTAATGTTTGATTTTTATCACACACCAACCCATTCTAGTTTACTAAAAATATTGCAGCCATCCCCTTAAATTCATCACATAAATACATAATCCAATTTCAAATTATTTATTTATTGTCATTTCAAAACATATTAGCGTCTCATCCTAAGAACATTTATAAGGGAGATGGTGAATAACTAGAAGCTCATACCTTCCAAAACGCCTCGAATAATCTTGGCGGGCTGTAGAGAACAACCACGGCAAGCCTCTCAGGGTAGTGATTCTGTAAAATGTTGATGATATCTCTAGCTGTTTTTAGGGGGACATTGGTGTTTAGTGACCACCCGTTGAAGTCTATGAGCCAGGACATTTGCTCTTGCCCCTCAGGCAGGTTCAAGATCGCGTTTTCCATTAGATACACAAGGTGTCGTATGTTACCCTCAGGTGATGCCGTGTTCTGTTTTCCAGGCCTCATTATTAGGACGGTTCTGCCCTTGCGGTCGTGGAAGTTGGCTTTGGAAACTTTTCCAGTCTCGCCTTCGTGAGCCACCTCGTGCTGATATATATGATGAGTTTTGAAAGTCATTATCGTCTTGAAAGTACGAGGGCAGCAAAAAATAAAATGTGCGGGCGATGCAAATTAATTTCAAATTTATAGTTAGCATACCCAGCGTATTTCTTCTGGCTTGTAAGTTGACCTCCACTTAAAAGTCTCCTCCAACATCTTACGGGCTTTCTCAACATTCCAGTTTCGGGCTTCCAAATACCTCCTCAGGCAAGCATCCGTGCAATACTTTAAGCTTCGACCGGAAAGCGGCCCAAGAGCATCCCTCAGCTGCTTAACCTGTGAGAACAATCATCGATTACCATTATCAATATTATTTACATACATTTATTAGAATTAATAGCATCATCAAGTTACCTCTACCTCTATCGAAGTCTCTCCACTCTTATACATTACCAGATTTCAATACTTGCTAAAATATCCCATGAATTAAAATTTATTTACAGAGTAACCCTTGTGATTGTTACCTTTGCATTTCTTTCTCCGGGATTGACCTCCTCATTGTTATGCGGCTTTCTCCTAAACATGGTCACTGACTAATCCCATATAAAATGATCATTGTTTTTTTTCATTTTACAGCCAAAAATAATAATGTACAATCAACTATCATACAAACAATTAAATCAATTACTCTGATTAAATAATTAAATGATTAAATAATTATTTGAATTACTCTGAATCTGACAAAAAACAAGCAAATAATCCTTCAAGGCCACAATTAACAATCCGAAACTCAGCAATCGAACAATTAACAATCCAGTAAACCTGAAAGAATCTTAGAGAACTATATCGAGTATTTTCGAACCCTAAGTCACAGATTTATCTCGTTCAAGCACAAAAAACAAAAGAGGAACAGATGAATTAATTACAGAGCGAAAAACAAGAAGAAGAAAGGTGGCAGATCTTACCGGAGAAAATGAAGACGAAGAGCTCGCTGAGTAATGGAGTATTAGTAGCTACTGCTGCTGCGTTTCCTTTGCTGTAGTATTAAATGCGCAGGCCTTGTAGGATGACTTTTCCTTTTTTTTAATAGTATAACAATGAGGAAATTGCAGCCAGGTACAGAGAGGAAACACGGCAACAACGTGTTCAGAACATGAGGTATTCTGTTGCATTTTTTTTTTTAAGTTACTCTATATTTTAATAATGCTTTTCTGTATTCAAATTTCTGAAAATTTCCTAAATATTTTCAAAGGATTGTTTTTACTAAAAAAGAAATACAAATTTATCACTGCAAATCGTAATTGATTCCATGCATTTATTGTTATTTATTAAAATATTGTATATAAATATTGAAATTTTGCTTTTTGCCAGAATTGAAATTCAATTCCAGCGGCACGTTATTAGGTGAGAGATTCAAAATAAAATTATATTATATGTCCCAACACAATAATCACACTTCCTTTGTAAATTACGAAACACTTACAAAGATTACAAAGGAAGGTTACAAATAAAGTATGACTATTATGTTATTGTGTTGGTACAGACCTAATACTACTATATATTAAATGAGAATTTTCCATGAACTAATTAAATGTGAATCAATTACTTTGTATACATGAGGTCATAAGAATTGACTAAATAGATAGTCATAGCCCATATGTTTCTCACAAGCAAATAAATGCAAATAAATTTGTTATGCAAGATATCAACAGTAGAGTATATATATACTCCTTCCTATTTTTAATGGTCACACTTAAAAAAGACCGAAAAAAAATATATGATAAATTATTCAAATTACTTCACATTATCACATTCGAAGTTTAAAATCTGCGTCTTCAAACTTTGCATCGCCGGTGAATTAAACCCATGTCACCACACAGGTAACAGGTCTTACCACTAGACTCACGAGACTATATGAGTTTGTTTTTTATAAAATACAAAAAACAATTTCTCATTATAATAAAATAGATAAGGGTATTGTTTGATTTAAAAAATAGATCTAGTATTAGACTTGACGTCTACAAAAGGTCTAAAGTAGGGTGCGCCTACTCTAGTTGAACACCAAATTTGTTCATCACATTCTATATGACAAAGAACGGATTCATGGAAACGGTATTGTTGACCACACTTTTGACATAGAGCAAAATAAACGGTGCAATTAGAAAAACAAAAAAAAAAAATAGAAAGAATAGAAAAATTAAAAAGGATTCGCTCAAAACTCTCGCAAGAACAACATGAGTATTGTTGATAATTGTGATTTTGCTCAACTTCTTGAACAGTTCAAGCCGTTACATGATTCAAATAAGCTAATGATCATGAGAATGTGTTGAAATAGTACCTGCAAAATCAGAAAAATAGTAACAAAATAAAATCGAAACAAGGCTGAGTCGCGGACTAGGTCGCTTTCTTTAAGACGTTTCGCGGCTCTGCCTGAAGGTGCTTTGCAGTAGATAGCAGCGTCGTCCCCAGGATAAAACAGCCCTCTCTTTCAATCGAACTTAGCACTCAGATCGATCGATTCACACAAACTATTTTTTGCTCAAGTATCTTTCTCTATTTTTTCAAGTATTTAGAAATATATCTTATGAAATACCAAACCTTGGTTTTTATAGAATTTTGAAAGTGTAACGTCTTTTGTAATAATTGCTGCATAAATGAAAAGACATTATGATTTTCTAATAATGACAGACGTTACAAAATTCAAACTTTGAATTTGATTTTTTCAAAAAATAAATATTAAATAAATAATATAATAAATAAATATATATATACTTTTTCCAACAATCCCCCACTTATATATATATAAAAAAAATTAATCATTTGAGCAGTTCACTATAGAGGAGTGCATAAGTTAAAGTATCTTTCGATTTGAACTTTAACGTAGTAATGTATTTGTTTAAAGTATAAGAATGAAGAGTGACATAAGTCTTGAACTCATATTCTTTGTTTTTACTTCAAACCATACATCACACACACCACTTCTGTTTGTGTGATTCTATGCCAGCACAATACGGCCCTGTGCTTGTATCCCAGTCTAGTGAATGTTTCTAAACTACTTGCCCAAAGTCAGTTTAGTAAGCGGCCTCACTTTACATTCACAGAGGTAAGTTCATCAAGAGTGCTCCTGAGCTAAACACTCTACTTAAACTTAAGTATGAACTTATTAAGAGTAATCACTCAACCTTAACCGCTCTAGGAAATCATGCTTTAATGGAAGGGACTAGGAGTTATACTCCTTTTAATCTGCATGATAGTTCATTTTCCCAGGTGACTCGTTTTTCCCATTGAACCCATTTCATGGGATCTCCATTCAATGGGTTGGGTGTCCATCACAAGAGGATCAATTTTCTATAGGCTTTAGTCCCATCCCTTTAGATGTATTCCACACCTTTTCACGAGCTAGTCCTTTCGTCAAAGGATCAGCTATGTTATCATCAGAACGTATATAATCCACCCTTACAACTCCAGTTGTAATGTATTCTCTTACCGTATTATGTTTACGGCGAATCTGACGTTTCTTTCCGTTATAATAACGGTTCTTTACAAGATCGATAGCCGCGGTACTATCACAGTGGATTAATATAGCTGGAATAGGTCTATCCCATAAAGGAATATCTGACAAGAGGTTCCTTAACCAACTTGCCTCCTCACTTGCTGTGGCTAGAGCAAATAATTCTGACTCCATAGTGGATTGAGCTAGAATTGTTTGTTTCTTGGATTTCCAAGAGACTGCTCCACCAGCAATTTTGAACACATAGCCACTAGTGGCTTTAGAATCGTCCGAGAAGACGTTCCAATCAGCATCGCTATATCCTTCAAGGACAGCGTGATCTCTTACATAATGTAAGCATGAGTTCATGGTCCTTTTCAGGTAACGCATGACTCTTTCAATAGCATACCAGTGTTCCAAACTAGGACAACTGGTGAATCTACCAAGTACTCCAACAGCATATGCAATGTCAGGTCTGGTACAATCAGTAGCATATCTCAAGCTTCCAATTATACTAGCATATTCTTTTTGTCTTATGCTTTCACCTTCATTTTTCAGCAATTTCACAGAAGGATCAAAAGGAGTACAAATAGGTTTACAATCATAATAATTGTATTTTTTTTCAAAATCTTTTCAACATAATGTGATTGATCTAATGAAATTCCATTATCATTTCTAGTAATTTTGATTCCAAGAATTACATCAGCTTCACCTAAGTCTTTCATGTCAAAACTACTACTCAGCATGTTTTTTGTTTCATTAACCATATCAAGAGTTGAACCAAAAATCAGAAGATCATCCACATAAAGGCATATAATAGTACATATATTATCCACACATTTGTAATATATGCATTTATCACTTTCATTGATTCTAAAACCATTGTTAATAATCAAAGAATCAAATTTATCATGCCATTTTTTGGGTGCCTGTTTTAAACCATATAAGGATTTATTCAATTTGCATACTTTATTTTCTTGGCCTGGAACAACAAATCCTTCAGGTTGGTCTAAGTAAATTTCTTCATCTAATTCACCATTCAAAAATGCAGTTTTAACATCCATCTGATGTACATATAAATTATGAATAGCAGCTACAGCAATCAAAACTCTAATTGAAACCAACCTAGAAACAGGCGAGTAAGTATCAAAGAAATCCACATTTTCCCTTTGTTTATAGCCTTTAGCTACAAGTCTAGCTTTAAATTTTTCTACGGTTCCATCAGGTCTCATTTTTCTTTTTAAGATCCATTTACTACCAATAGTTTTACAACCAGGAGGTAACTCAACTAAATCCCAAGTTTTATTATTTTCAAGAGACTCAATTTCATTATCAATAGCTTCTTGCCAAAGATCGGCATCAGGAGAGCTAAGTGCTTCTTTTATAGAAGTAGGATCTTCTTCAAGATTAAACACAAAATCAGGATCAAAGTCTTTACTAATTTTAGCACGTTTACTCCTTCTACGTTCAGGTTCAAGTTCAGGAACTATGACAGCAAGGGAAGGTTCTGAAATACTAGTACCCCCACTATTTCTTAATTCATTATCTAATACTTTGGGCTTGAAAGGAAACTTATGTTCAAAGAAATCAGCATCAACAGATTCAATAATCACCTTATTATTAATGTCAAAAAATCTATATGCTTTACTGTTCACTGAATATCCAACAAAAACACATTTATAGGCTCTACTAGACAATTTAGATCGTTTAGGATCAGGTTTCCTGACATAAGCAAGACATCCCCAAGTTCTAAAGTAAGACAAGTTAGGTTTTCTGCCCTTCCAAAGTTTAAAAGGAGTATTTTGAGTTTTAGCTTTTGGAATTCTATTTAAAACATAACATACAGTCATTAAAGCTTCACCCCACCAGTGAGTCGCAGCACCAGAACTAATTAATAATGCAACAACTAATTCAGAAAATGTTCTGTTTTTTCGTTCAGCTTTACCATTCATTTCAGGTGAGTAAGGAGCAGTAGTTTCATGTATAATCCCATGTTTCCTATATATATCATTAAACTCATTTGAGCTAAATTCAGTTCCTCTATCACTTCGAAACCTTTTTATATTTCTACCAAATTGGTTTTCTACTTCAGCAATATATTGTTTAAACATGTCAATAGCTTCACTTTTTTTTTTATCAGTAGATATACATATGTGAAGTTGGAATAATCATCAATAAAAGTCATAAAGTAACGTTTTCCATTTCTAGTCAGGGTTCCTTCAAATTCACATAAATCAGAATGCACAAGTTCTAAGAGTTCAGTTTTTCTTTGAACAGATTTATGAGACTTCTTAGTAATTTTAGCTTGACTACATATCTCACATTGTTCAACATTTTCATTTGCCAAATTAGATATTAGTCCAAGTTTACTCATAAGTTTAACCAATTGTTTGTTCACATGACAAAGTCGAGAATGCCATAAAGTAAATGTGCACACAGAATAAGCAGAAGACACTTTATTCATATTAACATTAAGCTTAAACATGCAATCAAAAGCATAACCGTTACCGACATGAGCTCCGTTCTTGGTGATGGTATACTGGTCAGATCCAAAAGTTTGCACAAATCGAGCTTTGTTGAGAAGATAGCCAGACACCAGATTCTTTTTCATTCCAGGAGTGTGCAACACATTCTTCAAGGTTAGTGTCTTTCCAGAAGTAAACACCAGATCGACCTCACCAGAACCTAACACGTTCGTGGTATGAGAGTCTCCCAACAACACTTTCTTTTCTTTATCTTCTGTTTCAGAGTAATTCTTAAACAGAGATCTATCATAGCACACATGTCGTGCTGCACCAGAATCTATCCACCAACCATCAGACCAACCAATCATATTAACCTCAGCAATCATTGCCACAATAGGTTCTTCCAGCATATTTGCTTGGGGAGCGTTTTCTGTTCGTTCCCGTTTAGGGAAACGACAGTTTGTGGCCAGATGACTAGGCTTACCACAATTGTAGCACTCACATTTGTCTCCATTGTTTATATTCTGCCTCGTAGAAGACTTTGGGGAAGAATTTTGATGCTGGTGTTGCTTTTGTCCTCCATGATTTTTCCGATTCTGATTTGGCTTCATTGACATCTTTTTGGGCTTCAAGGTTGCATGAGTGTTCGGATTCTTCTTGATGTTGTTGTTTGCTTCGTACTCCATGACAGACGAAACGTCTTAAAATTGTTGAAATAGTACCTGCAAAATCAGAAAAATAGTAACAAAATAAAATCGAAACAAGGCTGAGTCGCGGACTAGGTCGCTTTCTTTAAGACGTTTCGCGGCTCTGCCTGAAGGTGCTTTGCAGTAGATAGCAGCGTCGTCCCCAGGATAAAACAACCCTCTCTTTCAATCGAACTTAGCACTCAGATCGATCGATTCACACAAACTATTTTTTGCTCAAGTATCTTTCTCTATTTTTTCAAGTATTTAGAAATATATCTTATGAAATACCAAACCTTGGTTTTTATAGAATTTTGAAAGTGTAACGTCTTTTGTAATAATTGCTGCATAAATGAAAAGACATTATGATTTTCTAATAATGACAGACGTTACAAAATTCAAACTTTGAATTTGATTTTTTCAAAAAATAAATATTAAATAAATAATATAATAAATAAATATATATATACTTTTTCCAACAGAATGTTTTACGCTAGAGGTAAATTCATCCGAATTAATTATTAACTTGTAGGAATCAAATTCATCTGAATTAATTATTAACTTGTTGGGATCGTGTAAATGTTGATTTTGGCGACAAGGTTTTTTTTTTTTTTTTTTTTTGTACTTGTGTTTTTTGTTTGTGTTGTTTCAGGTTTGCAGGTGCATGGAAAAAGAGACTAGAGTCTCCGATTTTGGAACCTTGAAATGTGCATGGAAACGGCGACAGGAGTCGCCACCTTGGGTAAGTGCAAGGAAACGGCGACCGCAGTCGCCGCTTTTGGATTTGGAAGAATGGCGTGGAACGGCGACAGGAGTCGCCGCCTATGGCACGCGTGGAACGGCGACAGGAGTCGCCACTTATGGCACGCGTGGATCGGCGACAGGAGTCGCCAATTATGGCTGCATGGAACGGCGACCAGAGTCGCCGTTTGTGTGACATGAGGACATGACATGGAACCGGCGACTGGAGTCGCCGGTTTTGCCTATGGCACGGTTTCGGCGACGCTTGTACTCAAGGCATGGTGTCAGCGACTATGACATTCTTCAACGACGATTTTCACCTAAGTACTTTCAACGTGATTCCTTTCACCAAGTACACATATCAAGGAATGAAGAATGGTTCCAGTGTTTACTACTTCAATGATATCGACGACCATGAAGACGATGAAATTCCGAGGCTTCAACACTTAGAGTTTTTCACAAGAGATTGAAGATGAAGAATTGAGATCGATGGAGTCAAGATTGAATTGAAGTTCTGATTTTGAAATTGAAGATTCAAGATTCGAAGATTCAAGAATCGAAGATTCAAGATTCCAAGATTCAAGAATCGAAGTTCTACAAGAGTGATGTCATCCATGGAGAAGTGACATCAGCCAAGCATGTGACCAACCAGAACGTGCCACGTCATCACCTCACATGTGCGGGCTGCCTATATAAACCCATGGATTTCGATTTCACCATTTGACGATTTTGAGAGAACGAAATCTGATTTTTAGAATCGTGACCGACAGCTTCGAGCTTCGAGTTTGTGTAGTAGCTTTTGCGCCTTGTGCCAAGATTAGAGTTAGGAGATTTAGCTCTAGGTACTCGTGTGCTAGATTGCAAGTTAGTGGGAGTTGTTGCGACACTCGGGAAACTTCTTGTAATCGTTTTGCCTACCATACTCAGTGTAATAGTTTAGTTTCGTTATTCAATTGAATGAAAACATATTACATAACTTTGTCTTCCGTCTTTCATTCCACGAACTTGTGTGAGTGTTACCTTGATTGAAACTGTTGTTCGTGCGTTTAAGTCCAACTTCGCGAAAAGTTGGTATCATACGTCGAAGACGTAATTTCAAATCGTTCTAGAGGTAAATTCATCCGAATTAATTATTAACTTGTTGGAATCAAATTCATCCGAATTAATTATTAACTTGTTGGGATCGTTCGAGCCCGTATAATGAATAAAAATGATTTTTTTTATTTTATTTTGTATGGAACAGCTATGCAAATTCGTGAGTTTTAAAATCTCAAATCAATTATTCTCGAGCTGATTTTTCCCTTTGCTCCGATTTCTGCAATTCGCCTCGAATTCGATTTTTTTCACTTCCTTAGCCGATTATTCACTATAAATACAATTTTACCTTTCTTTTTTCGCTACTCTTCAAATTTTACTGATATATTTTTAACTTAAAATTACATTTTTACCTTTTACTTTTTGTAAAAAAAACAACATTTTTCTTATTAATTTTATGTATAAAAATAAATAAACCAGTCGTAACAATATCATCTTCCTAAAATTCAGCACTAGCAAGGTGATATAGATAGGTTGCCTATATTTAACATTGTGAGAAAAAAATGTTAGAGACAGTATTTATACATTGTGAGAAAAATTTGCAAAGATAGTCAATCGTATGTAACAACTACCCGAAGGATCTGACCCAAACAGTAGTATTCATGATAACATCTCCATCGGAATCGCGGAGTCATCGACTCTCTCTTTCGCTTTGTTTGCCTAAACAAGAGAGTTGTTGGGATAAATTAATGTACTTAGCTCGAGACGAGATATTCACAGCAATGGCTACATACGTACCTCATACTCCCAGTTAGTGCGTAAGGTGATGACGAAAAGGCACACTACTTGCACCAGCAAAGCACACAGAAGTCCCAACCAAAGACCCTACAAGATATATTTTACATATATTCATATCATATCACAGGATACTGATCCTGGATCACAAGGTAATTACGTGGCTTTACCTTTCCTCCAATGTGAAGCACGAAAGCTAAAAGTATAGCAATCGGAATGCCCACAAGGTAATATGATCCTAGATTAATAAACGCTCCAATTTTCTGCTTCCCACATCCTCTAATAGATCCTTTATTTGTATACATATAAAAACATTATAAATTAATATTAAGTCATTAATTAATCAACCAGATGACTCATAAACACGTACGGATACCTCCTAGCTACCTGAAAGAACACACTGAATCCCGTCCATGAAGTTAGATGCAGCAAGGATGGGCATCATCGTTGCTACATATCTGATAATTTCCATCTGATTGCTGTATGCATATCCCCATATATTCCTTATTAATATCAGAACCAGTCCTACTGAGATGCCCTCGACCGTAGCCATAAATAGAACCACACCCACAGCTAACCGTGCTGCTCGTGGATGCCCAGCCCCCAGTTCGTTCGAGACTCTTGTGCTGCATTCATTCAAATTTTTATAAAATATTAATATTAATAAATAGCTTCATTTAATTCTTTTTTTGTTCAAACCTCACAGCCCAACTGAGACCGACTGGGATCATCCAAACAGTGTAAGATGTATTAAGGCTGCAGCCAAAAAAAAATGTTCAGCAACATATATCTCTCATTTGAAGCAACGAACGAATCACAACAAAAGCACATTGTCCTCTAACCAAATTGAAAGTACAGATGTTTCCAACTTGGGATTGGGAAGAAGCCCAGAGAGCAGAACCATCATCTCAAAAGACCATGCTTCCAGGCTGCTTTGAATAAATTAAATAACATTCATTAATAGATCGAGTTCCTCAAGTAAAGAAAAATGATACTTACCAGAACATGACGGTTGAAGGGATGGCGAGTCTAACAAAATTAACGACATCGTGTAGCGATTCTCTGGAAAACCCAGTCCATGTTTCGGAGCAAGAAGATGAAAAGTTGATGTAAAGAGCCAACATGAACACGTTCATCCAGTAGGAAATGGAAGTCGAAACGGCAGCTCCTCTGCTACCAAGCCCCCCAGACCTCAACACAAGAGTCCAGCACAAAAGCAAGTGGAGCATAGTCACGATTCCAGAACTTACCATCATAGGGAAGACAATATTCTGCGTTTGCAGGAACTTGACTTGGCACTGCAGTATGGCGTAAGCAAAGATGGCAGGAATCATAAAGCGGGCATAAATTCCAGCCTCGATGGATATATCAGGATCTTGGCGTAATGCGATTAGGATTGAGGCCGTGTTAGCCCAGACGAGAGCCAAGGGTATACAGACGAGCAAGAGAACAAACATGGCTCTCTGCATGTGTATCCCGAGCATGTGATGCTGCTTAGCTCCGAACGATTGGCCGCACAACGTCTCCAATGCAGTTGCCATTCCCATCTACTTAGTTATTCAATCAAGCAAAGCACCACCAAACAACTACATATTATAATTTCAAGTTATCAATCTTTGAAAAAAGAACAACTACACATATTATAATTTCAAATTAAAATAATTTACTTATATACATATAAAAGTGATGGGGCCGGAATACCATATAATTTTTTGACTCAATCCTATAACATTTTACATCACATGCTTATTGTGCAAAAAAAATGTTCAAACAATTGGGGGTTAAATGTATAGTTTTTTTTTTACTAATTACTTGTAAAATTTAATTATAAAAAAAGTAAATTGTACAGTAATTGTTTAATACCAAGAGGCTGAAACCGGTGACGGTGGCAAATGAGGTGGCCATGGAAGCACCGGCGAGAGGCAATTCGCCCAAGTGGCCGACAATCATAATTGAGATGAGCTGCAAACAATACTGCAAAACAGAGACCGTAACCAAAGGCCCCGCCAGCCATAACTGCTTTCTCAGTTCCTCCCACATTCTTCCCATTTTTTTTTTCTGGGGAGTGTGGATGAAAAAGATGTGAGCAGAGGCTTAAGGAAAATATTAAGGGAAAAGATTAATATTTTGAATATACAGAATTCATTTTAATTGTGTAACTAGCTTTTTTGCTGGCCCTAAATATTCCTAATACGAATATTCCCATCTTTGAATAATACAAGTTAAATTACATTTATAACCTTCATTTCCTTTTAATCCATCTTAATGATTATACTCTCTCTAAGTGCATGTTTGGTGACCATGATAAATACACGATATTTACGATAACGGGATAATTAGATGTTTGGTTTCATTTGTGTGGGCCTGAGATATATTAAAGGCCCGCTCATAAATACTGTGCCTCTTCAGTGAATTTATCAGCCCAATTTGGGGAGATAAGCGGTCTCATTTCAACAGTGACTCTGATTGGTATAGATTATTACTAATTTACCCCTCTATTTATTAAATATTAAAAAAACACTCCAAATTTATTTGTTCTCGATTTCATTCTCTCCTTATTTCTTCATCAAAATGAATCTTCATATTTTCATATATCCTTTTCATATGATTTTCTGTGGCCTGCAAGAAAGATGAAAGAAGATGCAAACGTGGATCGGCATTTCAAAGTTGAGAGTCGAATCGGCATATCCGAAACGAGGATCGTGGTGAGATGTAACCGTACGAGTTTACCTTCACCAAAAAGTTCATCGACGAGGACCATCGTAGCCGGATCTTCGAGACGCAACTCGAAATCTACGAAATCATTGCTGAAAATTTCCAGATCTGGTTTCGCTGCATCCGTATTGGCCGTCACCGCTTACTGAATCTTCTAGGGAAGCTTATTCGGCGGGGGCCTTTGGATGCCTCTCTTACATTGAAAAGTATGACTATGAGATTTCGATTACGTTTTCTGCAATTATTCATAACCATTTGGATCTTTTTGGGCAATTTTCTTACAAATGAAATGCCCCAGCTCGTGAAAATTATAAAACCCAATTAATTTGTCTTGTTTGATGTTGTGTGATGATTGAATTCAAGTTTTGTTTTCTGTATAACAAAAATGGTAAAAATGTGATGATAATGGAATAAAAAATAAAAAAGAAGGGCAATTTTGTCATTTAATTATGGAACAACAATGAGTATCAGAATGCTATATTGGTAACTAAAAAATGTATTAAACAGTCGATTATTAAAATACTGTTACAGTAAGTTATCAATTTGGTCAAGATATACTATCGTGTGTTTACTAGTAGGTGCCACCAAACAAGACCTAAAATTATTAACATTCACACCTTTCCAATAAATCTATACACAGGTTAGTAAAATCTCTATAAATTGAGACAAAAAATTTCGATTAATTTAGAAAAGTTATTAATGTATTGAATATTAATTTATAAAGGTTTTAATGTATTAAAGAAAGACCAAACTCTTTATATTCCAAATATGCAATAAAATGAATATGAAAAAAAATAAGTAACAAAATAAATAGAGGAGAAATAATCATGAATTAGACAAAAATAAATAATTATATATAATAATATGATTGTAATTCATAATTTTTGAATAAAAGAAAAGATAAAAAGAAATAAAATTAATTTAACGTTAATATGGGGTTGTAGATTTATACTCCGGGATAAAACTATACGTGTTCTTCATGCACAAGATATATTTTGATTTATAATAATATGATAATAAAAATAAATTTTAAAAAAATATAATCAAAATTGTAATAATACTATAAAATAAGTTTTCAAATAAAAATTAATATGTATAAAAAATTAGTCGCATCTTAAATTAATAAATATTTAGAAAATATACAAAAATTAGAAATAATTAAAAATTATTTTCAAACGTTAGTATATACTGTATATAATATGAAATGAATATTAAGAATTAATAAAAATAAAAATTATTAAAAAATACTGCTATAATATTTTTAATGAATTAATTATGGAAAAATATATTACGTATATAAACATTTTTTTGATAATAATTTAAAAGAATGTGATCAGTTAAAACGTATAAATAGATTTTACTAAAATAAATAATTGAGTATTAATTAATTGACTAGAAAAAAAAAAATTAATAAAATAAATATATTTTAGATTGTTTGATAGAGAAGTTTGTTCCTTGTTTTATATATATATATAAATTACTTACTGTATTGGTTAAAATCATACAAATTTCTTAATCGAATTCCAAATGCATTTTTTGTCATGGTAGAAAATTTGTGAAATCCATTATTGGCAAAAAGTGGAAGGTAAGTAGAAGCCAATTTGTACACAATCTCTCTCCGTAAAATCAGAGCAATACGTGACTGGTGTACCAATTCAATGTACCCATTAAATTAAATATATGGAGTACAAGTTCATTGTTCATCAGGTCTGCCAAATAAATAATCCGTACTTTTGAGCTTAAACTTAAATAGAAAATCAAAAAAAAAAAAAAATCCACCAACAAAGTGGTTCAACGGAAGATGATCCAGTTACACAAGGTGTACCGGACTTCCGGTACACCGCCAATAAAAATTCGACACATGGAATTATTAAATTAATTAATTAAATAATTAATATTTTAATTATTATTAAATTGAATTATTAAATAGGAAAATAAATCTTCAAAATCTTCTAAAATATACAAAAATAAAATTAATATTATATTTCCTAATATTAAATATACTACAAAATTTATTAGATTTTTTCCCCTTATAATATTACTAACAAAATAAAATAGATATATATATGAAAAAAAATTACGTAAGGAAAAAACATTAAAAAATATTTTATTTTTTAAAAATAAAATGATATAACATAATTTAATTTTTAATTTTATATTAAAATGATAATTCAAAAAATGTCAACTCGTTAAAAAATAATATTTAAAGTAAAAAAAAAATTATATTTTATTTTTGTAAAATTATATATACTTAACAATAATATATATATATATATATATATATATATATATATATATATATATATATTATATTAAAAATTGAGCTATCATTAAAAAATATTCAATTTAAATACTATGTTCAATTTTAAAATATTGCAAATTATCTCTATCATTTTATCTTGTATCAATGTTGAGTAAAAATGATTTTATAAGTTTTTTTTTGTATTATCTTTAAAAAATGTTACATTCATTGAATAAATTTAATTTTCTTAAAAAATTATTGTGATATTTGAAAATTAAATGTAATTTTCCGCTAACACCTAATTATAAAATTAAAAACAACAATTTATTCATTGAATAAATATAGTCATGTTTTATTTTATTTTTGTACTATCAACACTTACATATAAAATTTGAATTTGTTTTAAGAAAAATAATTTTTCAATGTTTTAAAATTTATAATTAGGTATTAAAATTATAATAATATATGTAATTTTCTAAACTTACTATGAATACATCATGAATTCTTTGATTTTGTGAAAAATCAATATTTATTTTATTTAATATATTTATTTAATTTCACACGTTGATAATATGTATTTGAAAATTAAACGACATTTTACTACATTGTTTAATTTAATTTTGCGTGACTACAAATCAAGTGAGATAATTTTGCGTGACTATAAATTATTTACATTAATTATATTGACATGAAATTAACTTTTAAAACCATACTCAATTTACTTAACATTGATGCAGTCATGCAATAATATTTTAAAATTGAACATAATATTAGAATGAATACATTTTTATTTTATTGAAAAATATAATTAAAAGTGAGATAATATTGAAAATTGAGCTATCAAATTTAATATTTAAATCAAAATATTATTTTTATTTAAATTATATTATTTCTATTTTTAATAAATACAAACATAATATCACATGTCAGGTTGGTAATAATATTAAAATATTTTGACATGCTTATATGCAAAATACTTTTCTTACAATTTAATCCTAAAAAATAAAATTAATTATTGTCATTTGTACATAAATAAAGATAGAATGAAAAATTAATAGAATTATTTTGATATTTGATTCAAATTTTCACGGTTCTTAAAAATATAAATACTAATTATTAATTCATTTTTATTTCATATTTACATATATAATATAGATTGAATAAATCATTCATTTTAAAACAATAATTATCACGTACACATATATTATTCATATTTTTTAAATATATTTATTTATAAATTAAATAAATAAATTAGTGTATATAAAATTTAATATTGTATAATTTAATTTTACTTAAAAAAATGAAATATAAATATTTTTTTTTAAAAAGTTACGGTCTTTTTTTTTGTTGTAAAAATCCTAAGTTTTTTTTTTCAATTTAGTATATATATTATTTTATTTTATTTTATTTGTTAGTTAATATTATATTATAAGAGGAAAAAATCTCATAGATTTTGTAGTATATTTAATATTTGAAAACATTATATTGATTTATTTTTTGAACTTTTTAAAAAATTCTCATAATTTATTTTCCTAATTAATAATTCAATTTATAATAATTCAAATAATATTTATCTAATTAATTAATTAATTAATGACACGTGTCACATTTTGATTGACGGTGTACCGGAGGCCCGGTACACCTTGTGTAACTTTAGCCTTTTCCTTGTTCAATCGAATACACAAGACATTGATTACTACATAATTAATTCGATTTTTGAATAATATGTTTGGTACTCCAGCAATATTTTCGATTTCCATACAACATTTTTTATCACCGAACAACATACATATTCGATTCCTGAACAAGATTTTCGATTCCGGATTTACATATTCAGTCTAAGAACTCTTTTACTAAATAAATTAATTTTCAACGAACTAAAAATGTATTGAGACATTTTATGAATTATACGTGTAAAAAAACATAAAAACATATTATTAAGTGAGCGAATAAAAACATGAAATACTGTATTATCTTAATAAGTGTACACTAATTTATTATTACATTATATATTGTATAGATTAGGACTAGGGATGTCAAGGGTAGCTCATTCAGTTTCCATTCAATTCATTTGGGTTTTTTGGCTATTCCGTAAGTGTACACTAATTTATTATTACATTATATATTGTATAGATTAGGACTAGGGATGTCAAGGGTAGCTCATTCAGTTTCCATTCAATTCATTTGGGTTTTTTGGCTATTCCGTTCGAGATGGTTTGAGCTAAAAATTTTCGAATCGTAAATTCGCAGTTTTAATTTTAATTTTTTTTTTCATTTCGAACTAGCTTGACCGGGTTGAAAAAAATAATATTATATAATAATAAAATATTTACTAATACAATTTTAAATTTAATATTAATAAAATAATAATTACTATAATTATAATATTTAAATTACTTGAAATTTAAAATATTCATGTATAATAATAAAAATTGGAATTTGTGTTGACATTTTTTGTATATTTAAATATATTTTTTATTTAGTTAAAATATTTGTATAAATACTTAAAATAAATTCTAATATAGTAAAATAAATTGATTTGTTAAGCTCTTTCAATTCGGTTTGGTTTTTTAGAACTACAAAAATACAAAAACATTGGGGACATACACTACATTTTTTTTGGAATAATTGGGTTGGATTGATTACTTACCAAACGGAACTAATTGCGATATTATCACTCTTTTAAGTTCACTTCACTAGGTAATTAACGCGGGAACGGTTTCATCTCCGCCTCTCCAAATCTCCGACTCCGATGGAAGTGAACTCCGCGGAACAGCTATGTAAATTCGTGAGTTGTAAATTTCTAATCAATTATCCTCGAGCTGGTTTTTCCTTTGATCTAAATTCTGCAATTCGCCTCGATTTCGATTTTTTCGCTCCCTTAGCCGATTGATTTTTACATTTCGAACTGCAGTTAATTTCATGTGCGTTTCGAAGGTGCCGCGTGTTAGACGACCCCTGCAGATTATCGGTTTCCGTCAGACCGGTGCCTCCTCTACTGCGTATATCAGGCACGTACGGTTATATTCGTGCTTTGGATTGTAGCAATAGGGTTTTTTGAAACCGCCGTGTTACTGTGATAATCGTTTGTAGAAGGTACGGATTCTCCGCGATGGAATGACAGCAGAACATTGTGGCTGATCAATTTAGAATCATGATTAACCAGATTAGGTGTCGGTCCTTGAGATTTGTTGTTTAGGATACAAATCTGTGTTAAGCGGGCTTTCAATATTTTTTAGACTGAACAGAAAAATTGACTTATAAACAATGATGTTGAGATACTTGTATTTGACTTATGGTTTATTTTGTTTTTTGCTTCGACAGTTTCTGATACAGGCGTTGGAAGCGCTTTGGAGGAATTTCAGGTGCTGAAGTATCAATATGATCCAATTTGGGCCAATAAGTGGGGTAAGTAAGCTCTTAATCGGAACCGGAGTTCGTTCACCAATAAGTTGATAGTAAGGTATATGATTTATCTGTTATATGTTTGGATTATTCTGTGGTCGTGTGTATGACTCCATATTTATTATGTAAAACTGAACTCTTCTCATCTTCTTTATTCTGAATCTGCTCAAGGCAAGCATCTGCACTTTCTTTTTCATGATTATATTTTTACTATATATTTTATTGGCTGATTAAATTTTTCCATGTGTCCTATCCTAGTAGATTTTGTTCAGAAATAGCGTAATATCCTTGAATTTTCATAGATACAAGTATTTGAGTAGTTCTAACTATATATGGCACTGGCTACTGCCTTCTGTAGTTCTCTTTTCTATATCCTTCTCTTATTTAGATGGTCTTTGGGAAAATGAAACGGGGAAGAGGGATGTAGTGTGGCTGCTGGATTGACGATGTGTTTGTTAATGATATATAGGCAAATAATATTGGACTATATTTTAGTAACTTGCTATCCTCAATAAATTTCTAAATGAATCGCCAATCGTCTTCCCACTGAAAACAATTCTTTATGCTTTCATGTCCAACTTGTGTTCCAATGATGGTCTGACGAGTAGCGTTTTTAACTGCAGATGGAGTTCTTTGCATTGCTACCACAAGTACGTTTCAGTTTTTTTTATCGACATCTAAGTGTTATATTCTGATTAAAGCTTCATTTGTGGCTGTCAAAATGTTAGATAAATGGATAATTATAGACAGATAGTGAAAGGTTCACCAAGTCTAAAGAGGGCTAAACCCTTACCTATAACTAGAGAAAATTCATGCGAAGAGCGTATGACACTTATATGGGTTCTCTGACAAGCAATGCTGATTATTCAGCTTTCATCTCATGAGATGCAAATAAATACTGCCATATTTGTCAACAGTTGTCGTTTAAAGTATGGTTGGTAATATATATATAGCTGTTTTTTTTTGTTTTTGTTTTGGTTAAAGGTCAATTGCATAAAAGGAAAAACGAACTATAGCTGTTATTCTCTCACGCATTTTACATGGAAAATACAATGAAGCTCAAATGATCAGTTTAGGATGAAAAAAAGTGGACCCTGTAAGTATTACTCCCGTTAGTTCCAACCTTGATCAGATTTATTTCTTCTATCTGAAGGCTTCTCTGATAAAGAAATACATCACTTTAAATTTGACTTGAAAGAGGCTGTTTCCTCAAGAAGACTGGCGAGGCTAACTTCAGCAACAAAAAATGGTTCAAAATTCAGGCAAATCGCCCCTTCCTCTCTTGGGTCAGTAGTGTAGAAATTGCTCTGCTACAATCATTCTGACAAGTTTCATTTCCTTTTTTTCCCAGTGGAACTGAAGTATCATTGTCTGTGTGTGAAGAAACTGATGACATGGTAGCTATGTTATCTTTATTTTTCCAGAAGGTTGGGATCTCGTCTCTACGGTTCAAATTACTGAACTGATTAACCATACAATTCAAATTACTCTACTGATTTATCAATTATCCGGATTTACTAACCATGAGTGACTGACAAATTACTATTTCTTGCGACTTTTTTTTCAGATGCTTATTCTGAAAGCACCCGTAAGTTTTTTCTTTTTAATATTTATCCTATATCTTACATAATTATTATGCTTATACAAATTGCGTGTGTGCACTCAAACTACAGCCTTGCGCAATTATCAGTAATATAAATGTGTAAAACACCAGATTGGTCCATTTCCCATTGTGTAAATACTTCAGGGTTGAGCATTTATCACTTAATCTCAACTCTTATATATATTTGGAAATGTAAAATAGGCAGTTTTTTTACCCTTTAATAAATGTATTTTAAAACAATGTTTAATGGTTAACACTTGACATTATAACGTTAATTTATGAGTCACTCTGATGCTAGATTATATATTGACTTAATAACTATTTGTGATTTTCTCCAGAAAATTGCAGTTGAACTGACAGTTGAATCTGGTCGTAATGGAAAGCCAGAGGTTGAGAGTATTGTTTTGCAAAATCCATGTGGCACCCTACCTATGCAAGCAAAAAACATTGACTACCTAAAGTTGGGACTTGAAGACTTTGTTTTCAAGCATGGAAACAGGCTTCCTGACGCTTGCTCCTCTTGCTTCTCAGCTGGGTGTGTTGTAGTGATAATATCCAGTTTACTTCTGTACTAAAATAGAACATATTTGTTTGCTGGGAGTAAAAGGAAAATATTTGCCTTAGCCCATCATAATCAAGAACTTCCGATACTGTGGAAATTCTTGTGTTTGTTTCTTTACATATTTCTAATTCAATATTTCAACCATCTCTAGGTTTTCACAGCACACCCTCCCAGATGTAATTGGGGAACTATTGTCCAGGAATATATATATATACTCTCAGGCTCTCAGAGTGAATTGTTTATTTACCGGTGGTCCCTTTTGTAATTTGTAGAACAGAATCTGTGGGTGAAAACCAAAGAAGTCTGGAATGACTGAATCTGTTGTTGAACAGAATAGTAAATCGGATTTTCTAGGGTACTTAGCCATTTTGCTAGTTTCTGACCTGATTTTTCCTATTTTTATCACCTCGTCTAAAGAGTAAAGACAAGGTTCATAACATGAATTTTTATCATGGGGAAAATTTCAGAAACAATCTCAAGGTTGGCACTGGGATAGCTTGTAGCCGAGGAAACCAGCAAAGAAGCAGACAGGTGATGGAAGTCATAATCATCATTAGTGAGATATCAATGCCTGATCAACCGGCCTGTTTCAGGCTACATAACAGAAGAACAGAGGTTTGTTCTAAAAAATCACATAAATGGTCAGACTTTTAGTGTAAGAGAAGCATGATTTCCTTGAAGTTTCTGGATCATCTATGGACCTAGTTCCATGCAACTAAATGTTCTTATAAATATTTTTCAGCCTACGAATGGTATCTCTGGGTATGTCGTTAAATCATTTTTATTTATTTTTTTCACTTTTGCTTCAGGTCTTATTCTTCAGAGATTTCTTACCTTTCTCTGTATCGCAATCGTCCCTTGATGCATTGACCAGCATTAGCTGGAAAAATTATGGCTTAGTTCTAAAGAGTGTTGGCGATCTAGATGGTGTCACATTATTGGAATGGGAGAACCTACCACCTTGCTCGCACATTGATATCGTGCTCCACATATATCATAAACAGTATCCTCAGTGTTTCCCGGAAACAATATGAATCACATTGAAAATGCCCAAACATTACTCAGGATATTTTGTTTTCTTAACTTGTAGCCAGGGTATCGACATTACCTTGTTCGGACAATGCTCAGATTGACAAATTGCTTACCAGAAAAGCTGTGAAGCTAGCCCTGACTGAATTGAAGAAAAATAATGCAGGAATATTACTCAGTGAGCGTGCAGTGAAGGTAAAGATAGAATAAATACCCAGTTATAGTCCAGCAGAGAATCAAGTAATCGTATTTTCTTGATACTTTTTGTGAAACTTCTGTCTTCGTGGTGTTGCCCTTGTCAGATTTTTTTATGATCTATGTTACACATAGAAGTGCTAAAATCATTAAGAATAGGTCCGTTTCTTCCATGCAATCAGTCATGCTATGAATCGAACCATTGCTTCAGTGCAGGCTTCAGTACAGTCAGTATGATGTGTAGGATTAGTAGATTGTTGTTTTCTCTTTTCTACATAAAATTGAGGGAGTTGAGGTTTAGCTTACTTACAAAAGAAACTTAGGTTTTTCAATTCACCCTAAACTTTAGTCATGATGCATGTCAGCTGATACAGAGTATGAACTCCTTTTATCGTTTTGCAGATATGCAGATATGCACCCGATCTGGCCAAAACAATTTCAGGCCTGATCACATCCTCACACGACTTGAATTTCCAAGCCGAATGCCTTTCTCTTCTGGGACTGCCGTCTCAAGAGAATGAACAGAATGCCATTGAGAACTGCATCAAAGATAAGATAACCTCTGTGGTAGAAGCAAACGACAGGAATCAATGGGGAACCAGGGAGGCTTCGACTCTCTTTTCAGATAATGCCTACCAGGGATCGTTCGGCCCAGATGACGAGGAATATGAAGAAGGTGAAGAAGAGGCTCTTACCTATTTAGATCTGTAATTATTTGCATATACTGATTATTTTTGCTGCGTGCATGCAAAATTCAGTTTAGGATTTTTATATATACCTCGAGTATTCATATTGACAGAATCATGAAGTATTAACATTACAAAAAGAATAAAGATTCCCTGAAACGAAATCAAAATTGCAATTATTATAAAAATAATTTATTACAAAATATTTATTCTTTATTAAAACGTTAATTCTTCTACAGAAACTTGAAACAAGATCTATTTTTTCTGATTCCGAGCATCCTCCTTCTCCTTCACTTCACACCCTTGAGCGTGATCGAATTCTGAAACACACAGAACAAGTTAAAACTCAAGAACGGTAAATTTCACCAAATACAAAAACTAGATATGTACCAGTTTCTTTTCCATGGACACTTTTGTCCTCGGCATCGTGCTTGAATCCCTGCTGCTGATTCTGCTGGGTCCCACCGAAACCATCTTCATCGGACCTGCTGGCATATCCTTCCCCAAAGGATTGCATGTTTGAATCCCTACCACCATCAATCATGCATCATCATTGTCACTAATTATTATTCATACATTTCATTTAAGGAGATTACACACACTGACACACATAATAAGATGTTCTGACCCTTTCTTTGGATCCATTTTGGCAGAAGAATCGGATTGCTTTGCCCCAGATGCGAATCTGATACCAGATGCTTGTCGTGTAAGTCTAGCTATATTAGAAGATGAGAAAGGAAATTGTGCTCTAGCTGCGTTAAGCATTTTCTTATTTACGATCGATATCAAATACTAGAAATGATTTTTGTGTCGGATCAAATAGAAGCGACATGGGCCCACCTTCCTCGTACTTGAGGCTCCGTGAGCTCCACACGTGTCCAATTTCTTCGGACACTTGTTGCTCTAATAGTAGACCATACCGGTTGGTACGTGTTTGGCGGCCCATAAAATTCTTCTTTCCTGCAAAAACAAAAACAAAAAAAAAAGAAAAAAAAAACGGGGATGGGGGAATTGTGGAATTATCTTCTGCCACTCATATTTTATTTATTTATAAAAATGTACTACTAATTCTCTCTGAAAATAATTGTCAAGCTTTCTTTTTTTTCTTTTAAATTAGTACGGAGTACAATTTACAAATCAAGTATTATAATTAGGGTGATTTTGTGAAAAGTGTAATTTTATAAGTTTGTAGTATATAATTTAGGGTATTAGTATTTCTTAATTATAATTTTAAGTAGTTTATCTAAATTAATTTTTTATTAACACTAAAAGTAAATTAAATATAAAGGTAAAATAATAATTAGCATTTTAATAATGTGCTTTTGATTGTAATCTGTAAGTACATTGGTAGTTACTATCTTAAAAATTAATTAAGTAAAATATTTAAACACTTAATTACTATATACAGTATCTGTAGAAGAACAATGGACCGAATGTACCACACAAATACTTTAGTTTAACTAGTATCACCGCCCGTGCGATGCACGTGATTTATTTGTTTGAAATAATCTAAAATTTTATTTAATCTCCAACGTATTTCGGCCAAAAAATTATTAATGGACTAACAAATTATTTTATTTAATAATCGATCTCTTACTAAAATTTGTAAATTCGTATTAAAATTTTATTATTTTCAAAGACTACGCATGTTTGATATAATTTATAGTATGTAAGCTTCTTGGGCATAGCCGAGTGGTAAGGTCTGTGATGATGTTGGTGTAATTTTCCGACGACGCAGAGTTCGAATCTCGGATATGACAAATTTTTATTGAAATATTATGAAGTTAGTCCTTGGATGAGACCTGTTGACTATTTCTCACATGTGTCTTCTACTCGGGCGCATCCTTCGTTTTACATCCTACCCGATCGATGAGCCTCTGATCTGATGGAAGAAGAGTTTCTCGTCTCATCATACCCGATCTCTCTCCCACATGTGTCTGCTACTCGGGCGCATCTCTTGATTTACATCCACCCGATTGAGGAGCCTCTGATCTGGTGGAAGAGAAGTTTCTCGTCTCATCCTACCCGATCTCTCTCCCACATGTGTCTGCTACTCGGGCGCATCCCTCGATTTACATCATACCCGATCGAAGAGCCTCTGATCTGGTGGAAGAGGAGTTTCTCGTCTCATTCTACCCGTTCGAGGAGCCTCTGATCTAGTGGAATATGAGTTTCTCGTCTCTGCATTTCTCTAGTGACAAACGCATCCAACAAATACCTAAAACCGCTGGCAGAAAATCCAAATAAATGGAAAATAAAAATTATAAAGTTGAAAAATAAATAAAAATATAAAAAAATTGAATTTACTTGGTGAAAATGAAGGAGATGAGATGGGAGAAATGCAATTACAGTAGAAACTCCCTATAGTCATATCGTTGGGACCGGGAAAAAATATTACTATAGGGAGTTATTCTTATATAGGGTTTTACAAAATAAAAATAATTTTTTCGTATAAAAACATAATATAAATATAAAAATAAAATGCATTGTATTTATCTATTTTAAAGTTCACATAACAAATTTAATAGTATTTAATAGTGTTGACTATGAATATTTGACCATAAATATGTAAAAATTATGTTTAATGTATAAATTAAATAAAATACTAATGAATCTAAGGATTATAAATCTTGATCATATACTATATCTTATTGATTTTAATAAATATTGTAAGTCATTTTAAACATATTGTTGATTTTGATAAATAAAAGTATTATTAATAAATATTTTTATTATATATTAATCATTTATTCCTATATAGAGGTATAAATCCTTAAGGCGGGACTTGAAAAATATATGAATTATGACAATGTGGAGTTTATTCCTATTTATAACTGGTCCCAAGTCGGGACCTGGATTTTTTATTACTATAGGGAGTTTATTCCTATATAGAGTATTACTATATAGAGTTTCTACTGTATATTAATATAACGTACGTTAACCTGTAAAATTTAAGATAACTGAATTAGGGATAACTAAAAATTAAAAAAAAAAAATCTAGTCCAACATAATTAATAACTCAACAATTTGATTTTGGAATCTGCGAATAAATTATAATTAATACATAAAATTAAAAAAAATCGAGGAAAAAAAATGAATGAATAGAAGGACGTATACATGTAAATCGATTCAATGTTCAGAAAAATAAAAAATAACCTATGAACCCAAATTATAGCAAGAGAAAATAAAATACGATTAATTGAAATTAAATTAATATTAATGGAATAAAAAAGAATTTTGAGAAAATAAGATACGATTAATTGAAATTAAATTAATATTAATAGAATAAAAAAGAATTTTGAGAAAAAAATTAAAAATTTATATATTTAAGATGATTAATAATTATTATTACCAAAAATATATAATTTCAAGTTACTATTTAAAATTTATATATAATAATTTAAATATGCTTAATAATATTACTATTTATAATTTATATTATTTTTATTTATAATTTATAGTGTGAACACAATATTATTATTGCTTTCCTATTGGTCCACGTGGCATTAGTGAATCCTGAAATTATATATGTATAGATATGGAAAGTGCTACTGTTACACAGGTAGAGTTTTCTATACATTGTCAATCATAATATACACGTAGTAGTATTATTTTTTAAATTATTCATATTATAAGAATCTTTATAAATAGTTATTATAAGAATTTTTGTAATCGCTAGGTTAAAGGTTTCTTGCACATTTGCTCTTCTTCTGCCAAAAAAAAAGGTAAATTTGTGTTGCGAATTGGAGATGAAGGAGGGCGTATAATACTCCCTCCCACTCACAGCAATAGTCACATGTGGTCAACGTTGATTTTTATCGTACAATACATATGATAAATAGTGTACAAAAATTATAAAAAAAAATACTAAAATAAAATATAACTATTATATTTTATTTTTGGAGATTAGATATTTTAGCGTTTTCTTAGAAGTACTAATTTTTACAAATTTAGAAAAGTACAAAATTTGGTCCAAACAGATGTATTCATTGTGCATATATATTATAGTTTGTAGATTAAATATTATCAGTATTATTTAAAAACATAAAAAGGTTGTAATCCGTAAATTTTCTATTTTTACTACTACAATTACTCAAAAGATTAGTAGTAGGATAAAAATAAAATACTTAGAGCTTTTTGGATCAACTTATTTAAAAGAGCTTATAAAATGTTACGTTTTATAAGTTGTTTTAAGAGCTGATAAGCTGTTATGTCTTATTAATTTGTTAAATCGTTTCAATAAAATAGATATATAAACTTATAAGATGTTAATTTGTTTGGCAAATTAAGATTTTATATAAGTAAAATTACCAAAAATAAATTGTTATATATGAAAAAAAAACAATTAAAAATAATTATATTAACTAAATAATAAATTTGGATTTTTTGTATATATATGAAATATAATAATTTAAAGGGTATTTTGGTCTTTTATTGTTTAAGTTACAAGTTGTTTTAAAAAAAAATACTCACTTCTCTACTTACTTTTTTTTAACAGCTTATAAGCTGTGAAATAGCTTATTTTTAATAAGACCTTTTTTTAAAAATTTACCAAATAAATTGTAGGAGCTTATAAATTCTTAAACAGTTTAAAAGCTCTTTTAAGGAACATATAAGGTCATCCAAACAGCTCTTAGAGCCCGTTTGGGCGAGCTTATTTTAAATAGCTTATAAGATATTTGTCTTATAAGTTGTTTTAAGAGCTAATAAGTTGTTATGTCTTATTTAATAAATAAGTTGTTAAGTTGTTATGTCTTATTTAATAAATAAGTTGTTAAGCCGTTTGATAAAATAAATTTATAAACTTATAAGATGTTAATTTGTTTGGCAATTTAAGATCTTATATTAATAAAATTACCAAAAATAAATTGTTATATATGAAAAAAATAATTAAAAATATTTATATTAACTAAATAATAAATTTGGAATTTTTGTACATAGGTAATAATTTTAGGAGTATTTTGGTCTTTTATTATTTAAGTTACAAGAGCTTATAAGCTGTTGAAAAAAAAGTACCTCCCCCTTACTTTTTTTAAACAGCAGCTTATAAGCTGTTAAACAACTTATTTTTAAGTTTTTTAAGAACAAATTTTAGGAGCTTAGAGCATCTCCAACCGATACTAAAAACCTATTTTGGAGTAGGGGAGATGCTCCAAGCGATACCAAAACATAAACCTATTATAGGTTTTAAGGTGGGACCCACAGAAAAAATACTTAAATTTACGTTTACCTTAAACTCAAACCAAAAACTTTATTATTTATAAAATGATCCTTTTTATATAAATTAATAAAAATAATCTATCTACATTTTTTAGTTTCTTATTTAATATTTTTTATAATGTAATTTTTTTTAATAATCATATAATTAATAATTAAAATAAATTTTAATAAAAATAAAATAACCGTATGAAATATCAGAATATTTTTTTTATTATGTTTAAAATTTTAAATTGAAAATAATGACTATTAAATTTTTTTAATGTCAAAAGTTACGAGGTTAAATTACAAATTTGTAAAGATTTTGGTTATTTATAAAAAGTTGTATAAGAAGAATATTTTGAGAATATTCTTTTAAGTTTAAATATTGGAATCTCGGTTGGAGTCAAATTACTGTAAACTTAAAATAAAACATATATTTGAGTTTAAGTTTTTGTGTTCGGTTGGAGATGGCCTTAGAGCATCTCCAACGATACCAAAAACCTATTTTGGAGTAGGGGAGATGCTCCAACCGATACCAAAACATAAACTTATTATACGTTTTATAGTGGGACCCACGTAAAAAATACTTAGAGCATCTCCAACCGATACCAAAAACTTATTTTGGAGTAGGGGAGATGCTCCAACCGATACCAAAACATAAACCTATTATTGGTTTATAAGTGGGAACCACACAAAAAATACTTATATTTACGTTTACCGTAAACTCAAACCAAAAACTATTTTTTATTTATAAAATGATTATTTTTTTTTACAAATTAATAAAAATAACTTATCAATTATTTTTTAGTATCTTATTTAATATCTTTTGTAATGTAATTTTTTTAATAATCATATCATTAATAATTAAAATAAATTTTAATAAAAATATTTTTAATAATAAAATAAAAATACATATCACAATATGAAATACAATTAAATAATTAAATTATATAATGAACATTAAAAATAAAATAATAATAAACAAGATATTTAAAAAAATGCTACCAATTACAAAAATAAAAATAATTAATAATTAGTTTTTTGTGTGTTTTAATGTAATTTTTTTAATAATTAAATAATATTTTATTTAGTATTATTTATATTTATTATGTTTGAAAAGAAAATAATATTAATTATATTTTTTAATTTAAAAAATTATGAGATAAAATTGTAAATTTGTAAAGATGTTGATTATTTATATAAATAGTATAAATAATTATATAAGAAGAATATTTAAAAAAAATTATTTTAAGTTAGATTATTAGTTTCTCGGTTGGAGTCAAATTACTGTAAACGTAAACTTAAACTAATTTTGAGTTCGGTTGGAGTCAAATTACTGTAAACTTAAAATAAAACTTATTTTTGAGTTTGAGTTTTTGTGTTCGGTTGGAGATGGCCTAAGATTTACGTTTACCTTAAACTCAAACCAAAAACTACGGAGTATTTGTTATTTATAAAATAATCCTTTTATTTTTCATCGGTCGAGTTGTGAGCTCGTCTTGTTCGGCTTTGGCCCCCCGTTCACAGGATTTCGAGCATAAGCGTTATCCGCCTGCTCGCCTTTCTCTCTGGGGATGAGCAGTAGGTCTCCTCTCCCCTTTTTCGGGAAATGGGGGCTCCTCTTGCTCGGGAATCAATCGACATTTTTTCCGCATAACAAATGCCCCCCGGGACCGTTCTGTTCGGGAGAAGAGATCGGTCTCGGCATGCGGATCGTCGTTGGTCTGCCCAAGCACAAGACCTGATTCGACGATTTCGGCGAGTCATTTAATGCGGTACTGCGGTTACTGCCACTTGTCACCTCCTAACTGGCGTTTCCCTGACAGGACGCCTCGAATTCCGTCAACCGCCCTTTCAAATTCAAATTTTGAATTTTTCCGCCCTTTCCTCCTTATAAATAGTCCTCAACATTCCTCACTTTACACTTTTCCCTTCCGAATTGCTAACTTCCGGACATCCGAAATCACCTGCTCGGCTTCCATCAAGAGTGTTCGGCTTCAAACTCCACCACATAGGTTTCCTTGTTTAATTGTCTTTTCCATCGTTTATTCTGGGGATTTCTTAGCAATAGGGCTTGCTTATTATTTGTATACGTCGATTAAGTACGTGATTCAAGCGCGAACATGAGTGATCACGATAGTTCAGCCACTCTTTCTGATGTTCCCGCATCGTACGATTCATCCGACTCCGGGACCTCCGCTTCCTCCTCATCGGGAGACGACGTGGCACCCGTGGTCGGATTTTCGGATGCGGAGAAACTTGAGCTGTTCGCTGGCGGGGTTAGCGACTGCTACCGTCGCTTTATCGACATGATGGGCGAGATACGGGGTCCCCCATCTCCTTTCATCTTCACTCATTACCTCCATGAAAATCCTTACGTCTTCGTGGAGCGTACGCGGTTTGGTGCTCGCCCTGGCTCTGACCAAACTGGTATATACGCCAGCGATCGAAGCTCGACCATTCTTGACGAGGCCGAGCTCCAATCTATGAGGTCGGTCTGGGGCATCCCTTCTGATGTCCACATCTACTGCCCTACTCCGGATGAACGGGCGAACTGTCCTCCGCCGGGCATGGTCGCTGTGACGAGCATGATGATGGAGGCGGGGCTCCGATTCCCCATTCATGATTCTATCGCTGCTGCTCTACAAGCGTGGGGGGTTGCTCCCATGCAGCTTCATGCAAACTCTTGGGTCTTGCTCATCAGCTTAAACATCTTGTTCGGCCACTATGGCCTTTATCGTCACTTGTCCGCTTCTGAAACATCCTATCTTTTAATCATCAACCATCTCAGAGGAGGGGATCATTATTTGCGAGCCCCGACCAGGCTCCTTGAAGATTTGAAGAGTAAAAGGACGGCCTGGTGGGCCGACTGGTTTTATGTGGATGGCGCCTGGGCTTCTGAGGCGTTTCAAATTCCGACTTCGTTTGCTCGGAAATGTCATCGTTAGTTATTCCCCTTTCGTTCTTTTTCTTTTCGGATTTCCTTTCTTGGTTCGATCTGACTTCTTCCTGTTCGGTCATTTCTTGGTCGGCAGGTCCTCCTGCACCGCATATTTCCGAACTCAACTGGGACTTTGCAGCGGTTTGTGAGCGTGTTCGTTCTCTCCCCGACAGCCAACTGCTCATTAACACTGTGTTCACTAGAGCTCGTGTTAGATCCTCTCGTTTTATTACTATTCCTCGGCATGTTCGGGACCGATATCCCCGTGAGTATTTTACTATTCGCACTTCACTTGACTTATTCGCTGCTCATTGCTTTTCTTTCTTTATTACAGTGGTTAGGTTTCCTTCCTTCCCCGATCCTCCAGAAGACATTGTCGGAAATACTCCTCGTGCTCGGATGGCTGCACTCGCCGAGCGTAACCGACGGGCGGCTGAGGCAGCGGCGGGCAATCAGGTCGTCGTCCCCCCTGCCCCGCCTGCCCGGCCTACTCGCTCGGTCAACTCGGAGGCTCCCTCAGCTCGTCCGACGACGAGGGCTAGCTCGCTTCCTCCTACCAGCCCGAGTGATGCTCCCGAGGGGCCTTCGGAGGCGGCGCCTGCTCCTGGTCGGATGCCTAAGCGTCGTCGCGGCAAGGAGCCGATGCAAGAGGTTCCCGAGAGCGTTCCCGAGAACATTCCTTATAGCCCGGTGGCCACTATTGACGAAGAGATCTTTGCTCGGTATGTCAGTTTGTTATGCCTTCTCACTCTTTTCCTTTCGCGCCTCCCCGTCTTCTCTCGATTTTCCTTATCCACATTTATTTATTTGAACCAGCTTGGGTGGGCGCCCGACTATGGCCGCCAGCTTAGCCCAATTTCTTGCTGCTCGTCCCCATGATTTCTCAAGTCTACCCCCGCTGATGCGCGAGGCGATGGAATGTGTCCCCCGCTCTTGGACCACTCAGGCCGAGCTAATTAGTCAGCGACCAGAGCAAGCCGAGCAAGTGGCTATTTTGATGGCTTCTCGTGTGCTCATGCTTTTAGTTTCTCTAAGCAAGGTTCGCCCGAGCTTGAACCAACCCATGGTTTCTTCGGCTGGTGCTCCTGATGGCCTCGTGGACAAGGTTGTTGAGCTTGAGCTCGAACTTACCAGCATGCGAGCTCTAGTGGACCAATATCAAGAGGATGAGGGCAAGCTGAAAACCCGAGCTGAGCAGGCTGAGACGAGTGCCGCGGGAATGGCCAGGGAGCGAGACCAGGGGCGCGAAGAGTTGATTCAACTGAGGAGTGAGATGGCTGCTGAGCGTGATCAGGCATCGGAGCTGGAGGAAAGGGTGCGTAGGGCCGAGGAGAATCGCCGGAACATGGATCTCTTGATCGATCAGTTGAATGCTCGGACCGAGGCGATTGAGAAAGCTGATGCGGAGCGCAAGGCCGATGCTATGCAGGACTTGGACCAGAACAGCTCGTATTCCTATTGTCTAAGTCACTTTGACTGTATCCGCCGTCACGTTCGAGCTGGATTGCCATATAACCTGATCATGGACGACCTCCGCACTCATCGTCTGGGGGTTAATCTCGACACCCGTTTCCTTTTCCCGGTTCTCGATCTGGTAGAGCTCCATGGGGTTGACCTGGCCTGGTGGCCCGATCCGAGCCAGCTCGTTGCTGCCGAGCCCGAGGCTGTTGTGGAGAATCCGATTCCTGTCGAAGATTGAGTGCTTGCATGCCTGCTGTTACTGAATTCCTGATTTCTGTTCTTTCTGTTTATCTCATTTAAAAACTTTTGGCGATGTACCTATCCGAACATGAATTTTCTTCGTATGCTTATGGTGCTATATTGTTATGCTTAATTTTTGCTGATTTGTTTGCACATATTTTACTGTTTATCTCAGCATTTTTCTTTCTCGAGTGTTATTCATTTTATTGTTTGATGCTCGTGAATATCTTTTGTGACAAGTTTTGATCCTACCTTGGCCAGCTGAGCATGTCTCGCTTGGTCGTTCGAGACCAGTATTGTTATGTCGATCAAGCTTTCAACGGAAGATGGCATGGTCGCCGGTTCCCCTTACCAGCTGCTTTCAGGCGGGCCGTCCGTTCGCCTCTTGTCCATTTTGTTGCCGTTCGAGATTCCCGGGGCAACCCATGGTCGTTTGCTCTTGCTCGGCATCGGCGGCAGCTCGCTCTCGGTGGCCCAGCATGGGAGCGTTTCGTTCGCGAGAAGGGGCTTTATCGGGGTTTGATCGTCCGCTTTCTTTGGATCGAGGATGAGGGCTTTTCCATCCGGGTGTACGACGAGAGGGGCTTTCGCTTAGTTGCTTAACTATCTCTATTTCGTTCTTGTTTCGAGCTTTAAACTGATGTAATGTTGCTTGCTTTAAATGCCTATGCGGCCTGTCTGTTCGCATTTTTACTCATCTTTAAGTGGTGCTTTTGTTAGACATTCAACGCTGTAATGTGTTATGACCTTCGCATGATCAGGGCATTTCGTATCTAGTTACGTTCGGGATATTCATTGTTTTCGTGCCCTTGTTCCTGTTTCATTAGAGGTTAATTTATCGTTTAAAGGTAGTTGTTTGGTACGATATGCTTTTACATGTTCGTCCGATTTGATCGTGGGCGAGGTTAACCAGCTCCTCGCTTGCTTCCCTCTCGGGGATTTTGGGATGCTCGTATTGTTCGGGAATTCTGACTAGTAAGGATTTTTGCTGCCGAAAACGCCCGTATCTGCAGCTTTTCCTGCTTTCCCTTGTGCGTTGTTTCGTCTCATATTTTTGGGCGGACTGACCTGTTCGCCCAAAAATGCCCCAGTCTCCTTCTGAGATCATGTTAATGCGTCTTGGATCCTTTTTCCCCGTCGATCCTCGGGGATTTCTGTATCGTGTTCGGCCGCCCCGGACTTTGTCAGCTTTTCGTTTGTCGTTTTGCTTACTTGTTCTGCCTTGATGTGACCCTTCACTGCCGACGTCTGCATGCCTTGTCCTTTCCCTGGCGCGCCTTTTCGTGTAAGGACCGGGTTTATAAATATGCCTGCAGGCTTATGACCTGGTATTATTCGAATCATATTTTCACTCTCTCTGCTCGGCGTTGCGACGGGCGGCTCCTTCGATGGTGCATATTCATGTGAATCCGAACGGATCCAAGTGGTTCGAGCTTCCCTTCACCGATAGACGTTATCGGATAAGGCTGCCCTTGCCCGTCGAATTTACCGCCGACCTGGATCATGAATCTGCGCTCCCTCGATTTCTTCCGTTGGTGGACTTGAATGGTGATCGGTGGGTGATGTACGTCTCTCGCCGCCGGGGGCAGTACTTGTTCGAGGGTCCGATGTGGAGGGGTTTCGTTCGTCAGTTCGATCCACAACCGTCAAATTTCATTCGCATTCGTTACGACGCCGATCGCGGGTGGGCTGTTGCGTTGTTCGACGCTGACAACCAGCTCGTTACCCTCCCCGTGCAATTCAGGCGCCCGAGGCCTTAATGCGTGCCTTTTTCCTTTTGCTTTTCGTGTTCGGGATTTTCGGCGGGGGATTTTTTCCTCGCCGAAAATGCCCCAGTCCTTGTTCGGACATGACTTATCGTGTGTAATAAAGTATTCCCCTCGTGGTTGTGTTATAAGAATTGTTTTTATCATCTATTTTTGGGCGGGATGTTGTTCGCCCAAAAATGCCCCAGTGTGCTTGTCTAATCTTGTTTTCGTTCGCTCTTTATTTTCTCGCATCGGGCTCAGGGGGAGCCGAGCTCTACCCCTTGGGATAAATTTTAACTCTCCCGGACTTTAGGGACGCCTGGTCCTTGCTCGGTCGCATCGGGCTCAGGGGAGCCGAGCTCTACCCCTTGGGATAAATTTTAACTCTCCCGGACTCGAGGGACGCCTGGTCCTTGCTCGGTCGCATCGGGCTCAGGGGGAGCCGAGCACTACCCCTTGGGATAAATTTTAACTCTCCCGGACTCGAGGGACGCCTGGTCCTTGCTCGGTCGCATCGGGCTCAGGGGGAGCCGAGCTCTACCCCTTGGGATAAATTTTAACTCTCCCGGACTCGAGGGACGCCTGGTCCTTGCTCGGTCGCATCGGGCTCAGGGGGAGCCGAGCTCTACCCCTTGGGATAAATTTTAACTCTCCCGGACTCGAGGGATGCCTGGTCCTTGCTCGGTCGCATCGGGCTCAGGGGGAGCCGAGCTCTACCCCTTGGGATAAATTTTAACTCTCCCGGACTCGAAGGACGCCTGGTCCTTGCTCGGTCGCATCGGGCTCAGGGGGAGCCGAGCTCTACCCCTTGGGATAATAAGATTATGAAGTGCTTTTTCCGAAATTTCTTTATTATTAGCGCAAAAACGATCATAGTACAACGTTAAAAGCTTACTGATAATATTTCTTGAGGTGCGAGGAATTCCAGAAGTACTGGTCGGCCACCCCATTCAGCTGTTCCAATTCGTACGATTCGTTCTGCAGGACCTTTCTTACCCGGAGAGGCCCTTCCCACGAGGGTCCTAAAGCTCCCGAGTTGGCTCCCAGGATCTCCTTCAGCACTAGATCCCCCTGCTTGAATTTTCTCACCCTTACTTTCGCATTGAAATACTTCTCGGCCCTCTGCTTAGCTGCTGCATTTCGGTACACCGAGTTGATTCTCCTTTCTTCTAATAGGTCCAATTCGACCCGCATCATTTGGTCATTCTGATCATTCAGTTCCTGCGTTGTCCGGTGGGTCGGCACCTCCACTTCAGAAGGCACTACAGCCTCGTACCCGAAAGCGAGGGCGAATGGTGTTTCCCCCGTGGCCACCTTGGTCGTCGTTCGGTAGGCCCATAGCACATCGGGCAGCTCGGCCGCCCATCTCCCCAACCTTTCTTCGATCCTAGCCTTCAATGTATGTTTTAGAATTTTATTCACCGCCTCTACCTGCCCGTTCGTTTGAGGGTGGTATGGCGTAGAGAACACCTTCCTTATCTTCCACTTATCAAAAAATTTCATGATCTCCAACCCTTCGAACTGCTTCCCGTTATCCGAGGATATGGTGTGAGGTATTCCAAATCGGCATATGATGTTTTTCCATAGGAAACAGATGATTTGAGGCTGGTCGATCTTGTTTAGCGGCTCGACTTCGGCCCACTTGGAGAAGTAATCCACGGCCACTATTGCATATTTGACTCCTCCTGGCCCTGTTGGCAAAGGCCCGATCAAATCAATTCCCCAGGTCGCGAACGGCCAAGGGCTGTATATGGAGTTTAAGTACTCGGGTTGAGCCCTTATGACCGGCGCCGTTATCTGGCATCGATGACACCTTCTCGCGTATTCGATCGCATCCCGCCTCAAGGTCGGCCAATAGTAACCTTGTCTGACGGTCTTGTGTGCCAGAGACTGCCCGCCGGCATGATTCCCGCACACTCCATCATGGATCTCTCCGAACACCCTCCTTCCTTCATCGGGGGTTATGCATCGCAGCAGTGGCAGAGATAAACTTCTTCGATAGAGTGCCCCCCCAATCAGCGTGTATCGCGATGCGCGTATTCGGAGCTGTCGGGCTTCTACCTTGTTATCGGGCAACTCACCCGTGTGCAGATAGTTCAGGATGGGTCCCATCCAATTCTCTCCTCGGTCGATCAAGTCGACCGTACTGATCTCGGCTCTATCCAATGCAGACTGACCTTGGCTTAGTAAGATCACGTTAGACAAATCGGCTGTTCCTTCCGACGAGGCCAACTTAGATAGAGCGTCCGCCTGAGTGTTCAATTCTCGAGGAATTTGCTCGATCTCGACTCGGGAGAACTTGCCTATCATCCTCATCACGTGTTCGTGATACTGTTCCATCCTTGTGCTCCTGGTCTCGTACTTTCCTTTTATCTGGTTCACCACCAGTAAGGAGTCCGTGAAAACCTTTAGCTGCTCGGCCCCGATCGCCATAGAAAGTTCCAGCCCGGCTATCAATGCTTCATATTCGGCTTCATTGTTGGTAGCGTCGAATTCAAAGCTCACTGCATGCGCGAAAGATTGGTTTCCTGGTCCGACCAGCACTATTCCAGCCCCAGCGCGGGAGCTTGTGGATGACCCGTCCACATATAGTTTCCACGGTGGGACAGGGAGCGAGGAATCAATCCGCGGAAAAGTGAGTTCCACAATGAAATCTGCCAGTGCCTGACCTTTGATAGCCGTCCTCGGTGCGTAAGTAATGTCATACTGGCCTACTTCCAAACTCCATTTCAATAGACGACCCGTGGTGTCCGGTCGCTGTAACACTTGCCTTAATGGCATGGTGGTTAACACTTCGACGGGGTGATCGAAAAAGTACGATCTCAACTTTCGAACACTCATTACCAAAGCATACGCCAGCTTCTCCAAAGGCGTGTATCTGGACTCGGCGTCTTGCAGGGTTTGACTAACATAATAGATAGGCTTGTGCAGCTTATCCTCTGCTCGCACCAGGACTGAGCTGATGGCATGCTCGGACGCTGCTAGGTACAAGAACAATTTCTCTCCTCTAACCGGCTTCGATAGGATATGCAGATCCTGTAGGTGAAGTTTCAATTTATCAAATGCTTCTTGGCTATCCTTCTTCCACTTGAATTTCTGGTTCTTGATGGCCTGAAAGAATGGTCGACTCTTGTCCCCCAGCCGGGGTATGAATCGGCTCAGCGCCGCCAGGCAGCCGGTCAGACGCTGGACATCCTTCAAACAACGGGGCTCCCTCAGGTCGACTATCGCCTGTATCTTGTTCGGGTTTGCCTCGATCCCCCTGGTGCTCACAATGTGACCTAGGAACTTTGTTTCAAAAAATCCGAAGTGACACTTCTTCGGGTTCAGTTTCATATTATACTTTCTCAGAATTTCACAGGTGGTTTCCACGTCCCTCACGTGGTCTTCCAGCACTTTGCTCTTGATAATGAGGTCGTCCACGTATACCTCCATGGTTTCACCGATCTGCTCGGCGAACATCTTATTCACCAACCGCTGATATGTGGCCCCTGCGTTTCTTAACCCGAATGGCATTCGTTTCCAGCTCAACACCGCCTTTTCTGTGTAGAAGGAGGTGTGTTCGATATCTTCGGGAGCCATCGGGATTTGATGATAACCTGCATAACAATCACATTTGGAGAGTACCGCGTAGCCCGACGTGTTATCCACGAGGTGATCAATATGAGGCATGGGAAAATGGTCTTTTGGGCATGCTCGATTGAGATCGGTGAAATCCACGCACAATCTCCAAGCGTTCCCCGTCTTCTTTACGAGCACCGAGTTGGATAGCCACTGAGGTTCTCCTCGGGCTTCTATCACCAAATCGTTATCGATCAGCTTCTTCACTTCTACGGCCAAAGCCTCATATTTTTCCGGGCCCATCCTACGGCGCTTTTGTGCCACGGGTTTCTTCATCGGGTCAATCTTCAGGTGATGGCATGCGTGTTTCGGATCAATTCCCGTCATGTCCTTGTGCGACCAGGCGAACACATCCATGTTCCTTCGTAAGCAAGCGACCAGCTCTCGCTTGACGTCATCGGGTAACCGTGCCCCGACCAGCACCACCGTTTCGGGCCTGCGCGGGTCCAAACAAACACTTTCCAAGTCATCTACTGCCGAGCACGATGAAGGCCCTCGGGGATCAACGATCTCTTCGTCTTCGCCTATGCGAGGTTCCACTTCTTCTTCGGCCTGTAAGGCCTCGTCCACTTTTGTGATCCAAAAGTCGGTTCCTCGGGCTTCTCCCTCTTCCCACAGTGCGGCCAGGTAATCGCCGTCTTCTATCTCCATCTCTCCTGCGGGATCGATCTCTCTGACTTCAATCCTGCCATCCTCGGTTATTTTCCTCGTCGTTTCGATTATGGGGGTGTCGTTAGTTTTATACGCGTATCTCGCGATATTCTTGTCCGGACACAAATCGTAATCAAAACATTTCTTAGCCATATATTGGTCTCCCTTCACGGTCCCAACGGATCCGCTCAGAGTTGGGAACTTAATACAATAATAGTGGGACGAGGCTATGGCCTCGAATGCCTCCAGAAACGGCCTACCTAAGAAAGCATTATAAATGTTTTCAATGTCGACCACGACGAACTCTGTAGTTCGTGTAATCCGAACTGCTGCGTCCTGGTAGTCGACGAGCTCCACAGCCAGCTTGATCTTTCCATAGGGCTTCACCTCTACATCTCCAAAACCCCTCAGCGATCCTTCATACGATTTGAGGTACTCCGACATGTCTCCCAGCTGATCAAAAGTCCTTTTGAACAGTATGTTGCAGTGAGCGCCATTATCGATCAAGATACGGGCTACCTCTACTCCTTGGATCCGAGCTGTAACGACCAGTGATTCCACTTTTGGATATCTGACCCCTGTCCGATCTTGATCGGTAAACTGGATGACGATGCCTTTAGCGATGCCTGGTTCCTTCAGGGGGATGACCGCGTTGATGCTCTCCCATGCTCGCAGCTCAGCCTTCTTCTGCCTTTTCGACCTCTGGGTCCCAGGGGCGATTCCGCCGATCATATTGATTCTCCCGCCTTCCCTCATCGGGGGTATGTCTCTGTTTCCTCTTGCTTCCACCGGCGGTGGGGGAGGGGGCTGCTCGATCTGCAATCTCTGGGGCTCCGGCAATCTCTGATTATGTGGCACATATGGTCGGTTATGATGGCCGTTCCCTCTTCGGCCCCTTCCTCTCCCCGGTCTCCTTAATAGCTGATGGAGTAGTATACTTAATGTCTAGATTTGAGTATTCTGAACTCTGTATGCACTTTCATTTACCTATCTATTACAGACATTCATTTGCTTTTAATTATTGTTAATTAAATATATGCAAATTATAGTCCTGGATTTTATACGTTGTAGTTAGTATGGTGTTGCATGGGCACACAGAAGATCATACTATCGGTTACTCGTATTTAATCGAACAGTTGCTCACGACCTAGATGGACACGGACCAATCCATCGGTATAGTCGTTGTGTGAGAGAGAAAATAATTTATCTTAATTATTTTATCACACTTGTACACTTGGTGTATTGAGCGGATCGATTGAGACTCATCAATTAGGATTGCTCGGCGATAATTGATTTGAGACTCGGAGTATTTTATTCTTAATCCCTGAAACAATTGCGGGTGTGTATATTTAATATTAGTGACTTTGATTTTCCAAAGGAATTAACCGATTTAATTATTGGGTTAATTACCGGCTAAGTTGGGTCACTATATTTTATATATGGCATGCCGTGAATTCTTGAAGGGACAGTGTATCCCGGAAGGGTTGATAATATCCCCGAGATGAGCTCATAAGGATTTATTATGTAAACCTCGCGAGTGGATTTGTTCCGCATAATAAATAAGGTTGAGTGGTACTATTCTCGGATATAAGAGATGAATAAATTTATTAAGCAATAAATAAATTTTATTCATGGATATTTAAATCTTAAATACACGAAATAAATAATACTAAGTTGGAGAAATATTATTTGATATAATATAGATAAATATTGGGAGTGCAATTTTATTTATATAGTGGAAAATAAATAAAATTAATATTGATAAGAATTAATGGATTTGGGTTGGACCCAATTTAATTTTCAATATTGGAAGCCCAATATTTAATCTCCTTTTGATCCCCTACGTAGCCTATAAAAGCACTACATGGTCTTCACTTTTCACAACCTAAGATACGCCAATCATAAAGTCTTGAAGAGTGAAGAGGATCCATAGAGTTCGATAGCTCGTCGCCCACCCGACGTTCGAACGGAGTGCAAGGAATACGCGGGAAGATCACGAGGTCATCGATTTCGTTTCTCCGAACAACGAATCGTAGGTACAATTCTCAACTAACTTGATAATTGTTCGATTTGTTTTTATCGAGAATACCGTAGAACAAAGATCCGAGGATCGAACCCCGGGATGAGGGTCGAGCCGGGCGGTGGTGGTTGGACCACCGGACCGCCGGCGGCTCGTAGATCCCTCATGGGGATCGAACGCGTGAACCCTCGGCTGGACGCCGAGGGTCGATCGAGCCCTACGGGGCTGATCGCTAGGGCTACGGGGCTGACCCGTAGCAGCTCGTAGCGAGCTGCGGGTTTTCCCGCAGCGGCTCGCTGGACGCGAGCCCTAGCCGCGTAGCAGCGGATCAACGGATCCGCTGCGGGGTTGCTCGTAGCAACCCAGCGATCGCCCGTAGCGATCGCGAGTCCCCTCGCGGGGACTCGGCTGGGCGTCCGCGTGCCTCGTGCGCGCGAAGCGTTCGGTCGGGTCCCGGTTCGCGTGGGCTCGTGGTTTCTCCGGCGATTGAGGTTGTCGATTGTATGAACCTCGGCTCGCGGGGGTTTGGGTGGGGGCTGATTACGTGCCTTCGGGTGCGTGGTCTCCAAAGCCCGGACTCCGGCGGATGAGTCGACGTTTGTATGATTTCCGGCAAAGGGTTCGTTCGGGTTATCGGTTCCGCTGATTTTTGATAACCCGGGATGACGAATTCCAACAATTGGTATCAGAGCGTGGTTTACGTTCGCGGTATTTTCGATAAAATTGTTCTACCTTGCAGGGTTCCGACTATTATGGCTTAATTTATTATTCGCTTAATTTATTTTGTCATGATTGTTGGTTTTATTAAACTCTCGGACATGTCAAGATTCGTTTTTGGTGGTGAATGCTTGTAATAGTAAAAATTCGGGGGTTGACCGAATTTAGGATTTATTATTATGTTCATGTTTTTCCGGAAAATGTATAGGGTCGATTTCGTGTATAGAATCTGTTTTGGTGTGTTTTTGCTCTTTGTTGGGGATATTTGCTGGTAACAGAGGGTTTTGGCAACAACACCAAAATACAAATTTGTTATAGGTAAGAAAGCAAAGGGTAATAGTTTATACAGAAATCGTAAGTAGAAAATGGATGCTCATGGCACCTCTTTATTCAAATATTCATACTTAGAATTCATTTTGAAATACAATGGTTTGCATGTCCCCTTTCTCTCCTCTAATACCCTATATTTATACTAACCCATGCATGGCAAGATTATGCCACCTAATGCCCACTTATCAGCTCCTGATTGGACCACAACTCCACTAATGTCTTGCATTAAAAACCCACTTAACTCTAAACAAAGACTTTATCCTCTGCTCCCGTCAAATGTCTTTTGACCACCTGTTGACTCTGACACCTCCCCCACGGATATTCCCGTGTAATAAGTCTGACACTACCGAGCGATCGTTCCCGTCCAAGCTCTTTTCTGACTTCTGTTGATTGCCTTTCTAGGTCTTTTTCCATAGATTAATTCTGACTTGCACATCTGATGACGTGGCTTCCTCATTGTCGACACGTGTCGGTGACCGTTTTATCGGGTATAACATAGGCCCCCAGGAAAATTGGAGTTTTCAACTTCGATTTCCCTGAAGATTGTGTTTGAATACCTCGGTCTACCCGCCTTGGAATATGCATTCTGACTTTCTGTCGGCGGTTGACTCTTCATTTAATGTTGTTTTTACGCCTTTAAAGGCTCTTCATGTAGTATTACGGCTTCATATCATGGCTTTTACTTGGAATAGAGAAGTGTACCCGAATAATATCACGAGTTTCTCCTTCAGGATTAGAAATCGGTCGATGAAGGCTAAGCTGCCTTTGTCTTTATCTTTTTCACAGAAGTTTCCGGAGCTTGCTGGACAGGGCGTCGCTTTGGTAGATGCTTTTGAAAGAATCTGGACGGTGAAAGTGGAGAAGGATGGTCGGCGGCTGGTACTGACTGACGGTTGGAGTAAGTTTTGTGAGCGTCGGTTGGTTTCAGTGAGCGGAATCATCTTTCTGGAGTTGCGTGGGCAAAAGTCTTTCAGCATTGGTGTATTTGGAAAGGATGGAGAGGAGATCATTGACCTGGGAACTGATTCTGAAGATAGCTCTATCAATTCCGAGCTGGAAAATTCTCCTGCAAAAGATAACTGGGATTTCTTTTCCCCGTGAAATCTATTCGAGAAGTATTTTTGGTATTTTCTTATGTAAGATTACCTTTCCTGGGTTTATTTCCCAGGTTTCTTTTCTTGGGATTTTTCCCGGTGAAATAAATCAGAGTTTCGATCCTTAAAGGATTCTATGTATTTATATGGATGGGATAAGTATTCTGATACTTATCCATTAATAACCGGAATAAAATAATAATAAATTTGAAAAAGAGGGTAACTTTTTCAACTTACCTTGTCAGGAGACGATTGCCACGTGGCATTATCCTGGCCAAGTATTTTTAGGGTTTGATGGGTAGTGGAGACGTACTCGAGTGCGTTTTTCCTCGGTAACTGCTATCTCTTCCCCTCCTTCAATCCTCACCGTTGGATGGAAAACGGCAGAAATTTGATTTTTGAAATCAATAAACATATAGGAGTTTAGAATTTTGAAATTCACTCCAAGTTTTTCGACTTTTCAGATTCAAGATCTGGTAAGAACATTTCTTTCTTCCTCTGTAAATTTCCTTTGTTTATTTACTGTGTAAATCCTTTTTTACCAACCCGACAATATGCCGAAAATCTCCAAAGTCGTTCGACCGAAAATTGAAGCACCAGAAGTTCTCCTCGCACGCCAATACAAAAAGTTCATGGAAGAGGCCGCACCGGCGCTGCCGGCGTTCCGTTTGGATGAATTGGAGGAGGCCCACCCTTACGTACCTGTCGAGAGGATCGTCACAGCGGTTCAACCAGACCCGAACCACCAGGAGTGGGGTGCACACGGCCGAGAAAGCATGGTGACGGCGGCGCAACTAGCCGACTGGAGGGACGATTGGCGGATTCCCTACAACGTGCATTTGCATGCGCCAGAAGAGGGTGAATCCGCCTGTTGTCCACCTCCGGGCATGGTGGCCATCGGCGTCGACGCAATGGATCAAGGGCTGCGGTTTCCCCTGCATCCTTCCGTTTCAGGCTTATTGAACCGGTGGGGTTTGGCTCCGCATCAGATTCATCCGAATGGATGGGCACAGATCTATGGAGTTTTGACTGTATTGGGGCAAGTGGGACTCTCTCGACCCATTTCTGGGGATGAGTTCCATCTTTTCTTCAGTCCAGTCAACTTCAACAAGAATTCGCTGGGAGACTATACCGTCCGCCACAGGAAATATATGTTGAAAATTCGAGAGCCTGAGGAGAAAGATCCGACTTGTTGGGATAGATGGTTTTTTGTTTCGGGGAGATGGAGGACTCAGACCCGAGAAGGGGAGATCGCCATCCCCCTTACTTATGGTGTTAAGGAAGAAAGTAAGCATTTAAAGCTTTAATATTTTACAGTTTAACTGATCTAAACTCGTTGGTATTTTGTAGGTGCACGGCTTAAGCGGGCGACCTGCTCCTTCCCGTGGGATTTGGAGACTGCAAATCTTTTGGCACAGTGTATCCCGGCCGAAGAAAGAGATTCAGATTATCTGAACGACGATAGCATTCGTGACGCAGCAGGCTTGTTTTGCCCTCCGTTCGTTGAGGATCAACCCTGTTTTGGTATTTTTCCTTTATATTTTATAAGTTTGTTTTATTTCCTGGGAGTATATTTCCCGGGGAAATTATAATATTTTTGTTGGGAGTAAATGTATTACTTTTCCCGTGCAGAGTTTTTCTCTACTGTTTTCGAATTAAAACCTACCGAGATGGCAGACAACAAACTGTTTGATCGCCTGGGACTCCCAAACCCAGCCCTGGCCGCTAAGGCTCGTAGGGCCAAAACCAGTTCCACCAGTGTCGGTGGACGGGGATCTGCAAAAACTCGGGGCGGCACACCTGGTGCTCCGGCTTCCCGTACCAGATCCCACACGGTTTCGGCTCAGGGCGGTGAGACAGATCCCCTGGGGATTATGGATGTTGTGGATTCGTACAAGGAGAGCTCCCAGCCATCAGACGTGGTGATGACTGATGCTACTCCAAGTCAAGGTTTACCCCCTTCTGGGTCATCAACTCTTTTGCAAGTCAAGCTCGAAGGCGACAAGAAAAGGAAAAAGATTGATGAGGGTATTATTGAGGTGACAGATTCCCCCCCCCCCCCCCCCCCCCCCCCCCCCCCGTGCTGACAAAAATCAGTCTGTTTTTGGAGTTGAAAAAATACTTTTCACCAAGTAAGTTTTTGTTCATTTACACACTTATCATATTACATGGTTCACTCAATTAACTCTTCTGTTTTATTTCTTGGTAGGTTTTCCCAGGAGAATCTCCCCTCAGCTCTGCTTCCCTTCTTCTCTGGAAAAGGCCCCATTGACCCTGTCACTACCCTGGGCAATCCAGTAGGTGACTCAATTGATGCTGTTGGTAGGTGCTGGACTTCAGAGCTCAATGATATGATGGACCATGAGGAGCATGCCTTTTCCCTGGCCCTAAAGTTGGCCAGTCAAAGTGCAGTTGCCATTTCTGGGGCTCACAATATGGCCGAAAAGATCAGAGCTGAAGTATCCAAGCTCAAAACTACCAGCAGCAAGCAAGAGGCACAGGTACAGGAGCTCAAAGCGGCATATACAGCCACTGCAGGGGACAGGGATAGGTGGAAGAAGGCTGCCGATATTTCACGGGCCGAGGTAGGGAAGCTGAAGTCTGAGATGCAGGAGGCCTTGAAGACCATAAAAGAAAAAGAAGAAGAGATTGAGGATGCCCAGGACAGCTTTACCAGGGAAAAGAAAGAGCTCAAGGAGGAGGTGGCCAAAGTTACCAGGGAACTGAAACAGGCCAAAGATGACTTTGGACAGTCCATGGAGAGGGTCTCAGAGCTTGAAGCCCTGTTAGATTCTCCTGCTCACAATCCCCGGGTATTGGCTGACCTACTCTATGTCACTGCTTATGCTGATCTTATCAGGTCTGCAGCAAAGGAGAAGAATGATGGGGCCAGAGACTATGGTGTTCAACTCCTCAAAGCTCACATGCAAGGGTGTACTCTGGATTCCAGAGTTCCACAGCCCTTTATGGATCTGGAGGTTGTCCACGGCATAGATATGAAATGGTGGCCCACATACAGTCTTCTCTCAATGCCTGGTGAGCCTGCTAAAGCCCCTGTAGAAGCGTCTGATGATGAAGGTGTTAATGAAGGGGAGGAGATGGATACTCTTGGTGTCGGGCCTGATGGCAAGCCAAAAGATTCCCTCACGACTCCCCCAGGTGATGGTGGTTCTACCTCCTGAGTATAACTGCTCAGGAGTCTGCAAAAATTTGATGACTACCCTGAGTGTGAAAAGCTCAGGGATTTTAATCTTTATTTTCTGTTCAGTTTGGGCTTAATTGCCAAAAAACAATATTTGCTTTATTTGCATTTGGATTCTACAGGCAGTTTTTGCCTGGAACAAGTATTTATATTTTGCTGGTGTGTAATAACTTAGTATGTTATTTTGGATATTGATCCTTTGGGTCTTACTAGTAGTCCTCTCACCATTTTATTCAGGGTTTATTTTCCCATTATTATCTATCACTTTTTACAAGTCATTTTAGCTTGTTTGATGAATAATTATTCTTGTGAATAGATAACATTTGGCTCACGCCCAAGTTTTATCAAACTTTGTTGGGTTTCTCTGTGAGTTCTTTTGCTCTGTGAAAGTGATTTTTTGGATTTAGTTACCTCTCTGAATCATTATGATTCTAAGTAACATTTTTTCTCTGTAAATCTCTCCTTTCAACAGAACTGACCGATCCAGTGGTTTTAGTATGAATACTTTACCTCTTAGGATTTTCTCGGACCAGCGTTTTCTTTAGGGCGATTCTTGAGTTTCTGTTACTCTATTGAATCTGTGCCTTTCAAGAAATGATCGGCCCCTGATCGATAGATCTTATGGGTATTTACCGATCCTTAGTATTTCTAGAATACTCAATATTTTTATCGCACCGGGGAATTCATGTGATTTCCCGGGGAAATTATATTTCTGTTATACAGACAAGATGTGAGAGTTCACATATATATTTTGAAAGATAGAAAGTGCATTTGCTAAAAACTGCATAGATATACTTTAATAAGTACAAAAGGTTTTACAAAATATATTTTCGCAAGAAGTTTTAAGAAATAACTTTTATTCCGGGGGTTCCTCAGTGGTAGAACTTCTTTAGGTGCAACGCATTCCATCGATACTGATCTTTGGTCCCGTCGAGGAGTTCCAGCTCGTACGCTCCATTCTGGAGGCAGTGGCTCACTCTAAACGGTCCCTCCCAGTTCGGTCCTAATGCTCCCTGGTGCGTTCCTAAGATTTTCTTCATCACCAAGTCCCCCTCTCGGAATTCTCGTGCTTTTACTTTTGAGTTGAATAGTTTAGCAATTCTTTGCTTATTCATGGCATTCAGAGAATCAGAAGCTAACCTCCTTTCTTCAAGGAGATCCAATTCTTTTCGAATGGTTGCTTCATTCTCCGGGGAAATTTCCTGAGCGGTACGATGTGATAACACCGATATCTCCGCTGGAATCACCGCTTCCATTCCAAAAGCCAAAGAATAGGGGGTCTCACCAGTGGCGTTTCTAGCTGTGGTTCGATATGACCACAGTACCTCTGGGAGTTCATCCGCCCATTTTCCTTTGCGGCTTTCCAATTTTGATTTGATGGTGTGTTTCAGTATCTTATTGACCGCTTCAACCTGACCATTCGTCTGGGGGTGGTAGGGAGTAGAGAATAACCTCCTTATTTTCCATTTTTCACAGAATTCCTCTACCTCCGCCCCATCGAATTGTTTTCCGTTGTCGGAAATGATTGATTCGGGAAGACCGAAACGACATATAATGTTTTTCCATATGAATTTGATGACCTGGGGTTGATCAATCTTATTCAACGGTTCCGCTTCAACCCATTTGGTGAAATAGTCGACTGCTACAATCGCGAATTTCACCCCGCCTCGGGCGGTTGCTAGTGGTCCGATCAAGTCGATACCCCACCGAGCAAATGGCCACGGGCTGTATATGGATTTCAGGGTCTCCGGGGATATATGGATATTAGGCCCATTCGTCTGGCACTTGACACATTTACGTGCATAGCCGACGGCATCCTTTCTCAGGGTTGGCCAATAATATCCTTGTCCCATGGTTTTGTGTGCCAGGGATCTTCCACCCGCGTGGTTTCCACACACACCATCATGTATTTCTTCAAGGATTTTGAATCCTTCTTCCTTCGACACACACCTAAGTAGTGGAAGGGAATAACTTCTTCTGTACAGTTGTGAATTTATCAAAGTATACTTTGCCGCTCGGGTACGAAGTTGTCTTGCTTCGGTTTTATCTGCTGGCACTTCCCCGGTATCTATGTACCGTTGAATGGGAATTCGCCAGTCTTCCCCGGCCCCGGCAAGTACTTGTATTTGTGTTTCTCTTTGTTCCACTGATGGGATTATTAGTTTTGTCAAAACTATATTAGAGAAGTCTGCTGAGCCCTCAGCTGATGCTAGCTTTGACAGGGCGTCAGCTTGTGAATTGTGTTCCCGTGGGATTTGTTCGATTAGAACTTCTGGGATTTTTTCGCAAAGTTCCCATACCAATTTCAGGTATTTTATCATTTGTTCGCCTCTGGCTTCATACTCCCCACTTACATGGTTCACTACTAACTGCGAGTCCATGAACACATGAAGTTTTCTTGCCCCGACGGCAATGGCCAGTTCCAACCCTGAAATGAGAGCTTCGTACTCTGCTTCATTGTTGGACGCAGGAAATTCAAACTTCACCGCATGGGTTACTGAATCTCCGTCGGGACTGAGTAATACCACACCTGCCCCCGAGCACGCGGTGGTAGATGATCCATCTACGAACAGCTGCCAGGCGCGTGGTTGACTCTGGGATTTCTCAGGGAAAGTTAATTCCACAATAAAATCCGCCAGGGCTTGTGCTTTGATTGCTGTCCTCGGGGCGAAAGTTATGTCATACTGACTAATTTCTAACGCCCAGCGTAGGAGTCTCCCGGTGATATCCGACCGGTGCAATACTTGCCTTAGAGGCATAGTTGTCAAGACCTCAACGGGGTGCTCAAATAGATACGCCCGGAGTTTTCTGATTGACACTATTAAAGCATAAGTTAATTTCTCCAGTGGAGTATATTTTATTTCTGCCTCGTGTAGTACTTGGCTTACGAAATATATCGGAAAATGCACCATCCCTTCTGCCCTGGTCAACACAGCACTGATGGCGTGTTCTGACGCGGCTAGGTATAGGTACAGTTTTTCTTCTGGTTTAGGGGCCACAACTACTTTGGGATTGGACAAATATTCCTTTATCCGTACAAAAGCTTGTTGGGCCTCCTTTTTCCAGTGAAATTTCTGTCCTTTGATGGTAGCAAAGAACGGACGAGTTTTATCCCCCAGGCAAGAAATGTACCGATTCAGGGCGGCTAAACGACCCGTGAGTCGTTGTACGCCTTTTATGTCCCGGGGCTCTTGCATGTCCAGAATTGCTTGGACTTTGGTAGGGTTGGGCTCAATGCCTTTCTCGCTAACCACATGCCCCAGGATCATCCCTTTTTTAATTCCAAAGTTACATTTCTTGGGGTTCAATTTCATATTATAATGCCCCAGTATTTTGAATACTTCTTCGAGGTCTTTGATGTGATCTGATTCATTTCTACTTTTAACGATTATATCATCAATGTATACTTCCATGGTTACACCAATTAAATCAGAAAACATCAGATTTACCAACCTTTGATAGGTGGCCCCGGCATTCTTCAGGCCAAAAGGCATTCTTTCCCAACAATAGATTCCTTTCTCTGAGTAGAACGCCGTATGCTCGACGTCATCTGGATGCATGGGGATTTGATGATATCCTGCTTTGGCGTCCAGTGTTGAAAATATTGCGTGACCTGTCAAATTGTCAACGACATGGTCGATGTGCGGCATGGGAAAAAGATCTTTCGGGCAGGCGTTGTTTAGATCTGTAAAGTCTATACACAAACGCCACGCAGCCGTTGTTTTTGTCACCATAACCGCATTGGAAAGCCAAGTGACATCACTCGAAGCTTTCCTGACCAATTTGTTTTCTATTAGTTTGTCTACTTCCCCGGCGAGTGCTTGACACTTCTCGGGGCCCATTTTTCTACGCTTCTGCGCGATTGGTTTCTTGCAGGGATCTATTTTCAATCGATGGCAGGCATGTTTAGGATCTATCTTTCCTAAATCGGCACTGGACCATGAGAAAGTAGAGATGTTCTCTTTAAGGAAATTTATAATCCCGATCCGGGTATTTGATTCCATATGAGATCCCACAAGTATTTGCTTTTCAGCTTGTTCTGGATCTAAAATTATAGAGTCCAGATTTTCGACCATTTCTACCACTGGTACCTTTTTAGATTGATATCCACCTTTTGAACCCCAATCATCCATTTCTGGTTTTGATGGGGGAAGCTTCTGGTCAGTAGAAACTGTGTCTACGCCAGTTCCTTCCTTGGGGGGACAAATCTTGTCCGGGGGAATATCCGCTATTTCCCCGGTAGGTTTTTCCTGAGAAGGATTCAGTTGGGAATTTTGATCGTTTAATTTGATTACATCTTTTATATGATCGATTTGTTTTATTTTTGTTCCTCTCATATTTATCTGGGGAATATTTTCGTTTACTTTGGTTTTGGAGTTATTGAGATCGTGAAAGTACATCAAAGTCTTCTTAGCCATTACTAGATCACCTCTGACGGTGCCAACTGCACCGGAGGGAGTAGGGAACTTAATACAGTAGTAGTAGGACGAGGCGATAGCTTCAAAAGCGTCTAGAAAGGGCCTGCCTAACAGAGCATTATAGCCACTAACCTTATCAACTATTACAAACTTCAGATTCCTGACCATCATGACTTCGGGATTCTTCACATCCATCAGTTCCACCGGGAGTATGATCTCACCGTAAGGAATGACTACATCATCTCCAAAACCTTTCAACACCATATCGCACGGGTTGACATAGCGCGCCAAGTTCCCCATCAGATCTAGAGTCCTCTTGTAGAGAACATTGAGATGCGCGCCATTGTCCACCAGCGTGCGAGACACATCCAAACCGAGGAGTTTGGCCTTTATCACTAAGGGCACATCCTTCGGGAATTTTGTCACGGTTCGATCTTCCGGGGTGAAAGTTATCACCGCCGTGTCTGAAATTGATGAACCCTGGCTCGGGGCCGTTTCATACCACACTTCCCACATCTGGAAATCTCTCTTCCTCTTGCGGTGGCTTTCTTCATTCACCGGCCTCAACCCACCGATCATCATAATCTGGCCCACACGTGGTGGGCCTCCTGCCGGGGGAGGCGCTGGTGGCGCCGGTGCGGGTACTTCCTGGGGAGGTGGCCCCTGCGGATTTCCCCCTGCACCGGGCCTGGGTAAGAATTGCCATAACTTGCCTTCCTGGAAAAGTTTCCACAACATTTTAACCAGTTGTCTGCACTGGCTGGTGTTGTGACCTATCTTCTCATGATAGGCACACCATTTGTTGGGATCCAACTTCTCCGGGGCAGTCAGAATTGGTGGTGGTTTCTCAATCAGATCTGATTTATGCATGAGCATTATATTCAGAATATTTGCTGGTGTATGACCAGTCTGAGTAGTTATTTTTTCTTCTAACTCACGGATCTCGTCTATCCGTGGGTCAGCTGGCTTTGGGCCTGGTTTTTTGCCAATGTAATTTGGCCTTCGATCGGAGGAAAAAGGAGGTTTTTTCTTTTGCTCGGGGGGATGTTCCCCGCCGGCGACAAGACGCTGGTAGGCAACTTGGGCCCCAGCTTTCCTCCTGAAATCCTCATACGATCGGGGATAATTCAACATTGCAGATTTAAACAACTTAGAATTTCTCCGCAAACCTGCCAACACGGTGTGAAGTTTGAGGTTGTCACCAATCTCTTCACCACCGGCCAAAAGTAGTTCTTCAACACGATCTACGTAAGATTCGTCAGATTCCGTGTTACCCTGTTTGACCCCCAAAAGCTTCTGACTATATTCCATATAGGAGGCTTTGGAGGCAAAATACGATACAAACCTCTGCACCAAATCGTCAAAACACTTAATAGAATGTGTTGGTAAGCTGACGTACCATTGGTGGGGAATATCGCCCAGGGTAAGGGGAAACAGTTTGCACCGAGTAGCATCTGTGGCTCCTCGGCCGGACATGTATGTCCTGAACCTGCTCAGGTGAGCTTCTGGATCCGTTTTGCCACTGTACAAAGTAGTTTGCATGGGCTGGATCTCTAGCTGCATGGGAGCTTGTTCGACCTCTAGGGCCAAAGGATCGTTATGACGACCAGCCGGAGCAGCAAGAATTTGATGTTCATTCAATCGCTTTTCCAGTTCAGAGTACTTTTGCCTCAAATCGGCCAGTTCAGAATTAGTACCGGGGGCTCCAGTGGCCCTCTCCGGTGGAAAGTTTGCATGTCGGCCATGCATGTCACTTTGACTATTCTGCCGACGAGGCTCAGTAGAAGTGGCCATAGATTCGGCTCTTTTGTTCAGATCTAACGCTCGACGCATTCTGCGGTTCTTTTTGGGAACGCGGCCAGATTGCTCAGGAGCTACATTCAGATTTGCCCCGGTGGCTGCATGCGTGCCCTTCACCGGGATCACAGGAGTCGTCATGACGTATTTCAACGTCATAAGTTCTGCAACTGCTTCATCTATTTTTTGTGGAGTATCAAGACTTCCAAATCTAATCGGAGGCGGGCCTTTCGGCGTCGACGGCCCTCCGAGATCATAGGGGTGCAGACGGCGATTCCGACGTTGTGACCGAAGTCGACGTCGTCGTACATCAGCCTGACTGTCTGTGGGCTCATCGGCCCCTGCATGTTTGCTATTCTGCTCATCAGAGCTGATTTGGGTAAGCGGCGGCGGCGGCGGCTCCTTATTTTCAGGTTCTGGGTTCTTAGGCGGAGATGAAACCTCAGGTTCCACCATCACGGCCTTACCCATCACCGCCCGCCAACGACCACTCGTACCAGACCCAGTTGATACCGTAGTACCTTCGGTTTCGTTAACCATTTTAGATTTCAGATCGAGATTTTCTGTAACTAAATTACCTGATGCTCGATCCTTCTAGCGCCAGCTGTTTTGGTGTGTTTTTGCTCTTTGTTGGGGATATTTGCTGGTAACAGAGGGTTTTGGCAACAACACCAAAATACAAATTTGTTATAGGTAAGAAAGCAAAGGGTAATAGTTTATACAGAAATCGTAAGTAGAAAATGGATGCTCATGGCACCTCTTTATTCAAATATTCATACTTAGAATTCATTTTGAAATACAATGGTTTGCATGTCCCCTTTCTCTCCTCTAATACCCTATATTTATACTAACCCATGCATGGCAAGATTATGCCACCTAATGCCCACTTATCAGCTCCTGATTGGACCACAACTCCACTAATGTCTTGCATTAAAACCCCACTTAACTCTAAACAAAGACTTTATCCTCTGCTCCCGTCAAATGTCTTTTGACCACCTGTTGACTCTGACACCTCCCCCACGGATATTCCCGTGTAATAAGTCTGACACTACCGAGCGATCGTTCCCGTCCAAGCTCTTTTCTGACTTCTGTTGATTGCCTTTCTAGGTCTTTTTCCATAGATTAATTCTGACTTGCACATCTGATGACGTGGCTTCCTCATTGTCGACACGTGTCGGTGACCGTTTTATCGGGTATAACAGAATCGATACCAGAATTGTAATTTAGATTTTTGTAAATTTATTTTGCGATTGGATCGACGAATCGAAGACCGCCGGAGAATACGAAGTGACGGGATGGACGAAAGGGCTAGGGATCGATTGGATCGATCCCCATGGATGCCCAATCGAATGGCGATGGGCGAGGGGCTTGTTGCCCTAGCCGCGGCTGCCACCGGTTCGGTGGTGTGCGGCGTGGCTGGGCGGCGGCGCTCCTCCCCGTGGCTGGCCGGTCGGACAAGGTGGGGGTGGCTCGGGGTCTCCCAACCCGGGCTACTCCTACCGGAAATATACTTCCCTAATTAATTCATTATTTCCTATTTTGATTATTTCTTTATGGAATATTCTAGAAAAATAGAAAAAGAATTAATTTAGTACTAAATTTATTTTTCCTATTTGATTATTCCTACTCATGGGAATATTCATGGATTAGGAATAAAATAAATTTGGAAAAGTATAATAGTCCTAATTATTTTATTTCTTTATTTCATTATGGATATCATCTAGAATATTCCAAGAATATCTTGGATAGATTATTCTAGAGATTTAATGAAGTGGAAAAAGAAAATAAAATAAATAAAAATATTAATAATATTTAATTTTATTTTTGATATATTCAATTGACTTAATTTTCGAATTAAGTAACTTTTGGATTAATTGAAAATAAATAGATTTAAATATTGGAAATTAATATTCTCGTCACATGGAGCATTCAAGAAACGAAGACTGAAGACTAGAAGATGCGTACGGGGATGTGATGAAGCCATAATAGTCGGAAAATAATATTCTAGTAATTATTTTGACTATGTGATAATACTATGTGCTTTATTACATGTATGCATGCTATATGTGTTTATTTTATGCACTAGATAGCGTATCCCTTTATTGTAAAAAGCTAAGTGGGAGAGGGTATGGAAACATACCCATGGTCTCCATTGCTGCTCTCTTGGTGACTTTTATAAACTCTTGAAGTTTATATAGATAAGTCATTGAAGGAGAGTTCTTGTAATTCCTCTTACAAGAAACATTGATTGAGTTTATCAAACAATGCCTAATTTGTCTTTCCAAAGCTGATTTCAAGTCGACTCATTCTCACCCCGGGGAGTGGAATGGAGCCAGAGCCACTTGGTCATGTAGAGGACACAAATTAGAGACTTTCGTGCCATTCTTTGATAGATGGGTCATTTGTCTGCTCGGCTCCCTCATTATGAGAGATAGGGTTGTTCGCATGGTGAATCACTGGTTAGAAACTTCGAGTTTCACTTATGATTCTCCGCGTCTTGATTTACGAGATTAAATGGATCAAGTAATTGGGAGTCAATTATAAAAGTCTCTTAGTGTAGTAAACGTCCACACCACGTGGCTTGCTATGCTGACGGACTTTGGATTAATTGATGTAGACAGTTGTAAGTAATTATGAAGAGTTGTGAAGTTATCGTAAACGTCCACACCACGTGGCTTGCGGTGATGTAGCAATTCCAAGTAACTTACTTTGGTACTGAGTAATGGTTTACACTTAGATACGCGTTATAGTATTCCTCCCCACGAGGTCACGCTATAATTGATGTATGACCAAACAAAATCTAATTGTTAAATCATTTGGGTGGGTAAACGTCCACACCACGTGGCTTGCCTTACCTGATGGGATTTTAGATGTGATTAGTGATTTAATGATATTATTTAAGGGAGATAATATCGGATATTAAATTGTTTGTTTGTTTTATGTGCTTATAGGTTAAGAATGACTGTGACCCCACTTTGTGATATACTTAAGGATGAAAACTCACCGGTTCCATATGGTGATGATTGGGAACGAAATCTGGACATTGTCCAGACTGTTGAGCTTTCCGAATCCACTGTTGTCCCAACTGATGAGGACATTCGAAATGACCTCAGAATGATGTTGAGACATAGCGTGGAAGCCGGACAAGAGGTGATTAACATACTCACAGAATTCTCTCTCAATGAGTCCCTTAAAAAGGAATCAACAAGAGCGGAGTTTGTGCGTAAGTTAAGAGAATCACAAGCTTTTGTGACAAGGCTAGAGGAAAAGCATGCAAAGAAACCCAGTGGCTCAAAGCCACGGATTGGGAAAGGCAAGCCTTCTGGCAAGTGCTTTCGATGCAAGCAGTTTGGGCACTGGAGGTCTGATTGTCCTCTCATCAAAGGTACGAAATTTTCCTTAGTCACTGAAACATTGTCAGCGGTGATATCTACCAGCACCTGGTGTGTAGATACGGGCGCCACTGACCATGTCTGCAATTCATTGCAGGGGTTCCAGGAAACCCGGAAACTTAGAGAGGGAGAGATCGTGGTCTACATGGGCAATGCCGCGAAGGTGGCGGCTGTTGCAGTGGGAGACGTTCACTTACGCTTTAGTAGTCATAGGGTTTTGGTTTTACAAAATTGTCTTTATGTACCGAATTTTAGAAAGAATTTAATTTCAGTTTCTAAGTTAATTCTGAATGGATATTCTGTTTCTTTTGATCACTCTGTGGTCATAAGAAGAAATAGTGAGATTGTCTGTTCTGGTACATTGGTAGACGATTTGTATATTCTGAATCCTGAGTCTAACACGGTGCAACTAACCGAGAGTAATAACACATCTACGAACACCAATAAGAGAAAGGAACCTTCTAAAATGAATCAATTATACTTGTGGCATCTAAGGCTAGGTCATATTAATTCGAATAGAATTCAAAGGTTGAAAGCTGATGGTCTCATTAGCGGCATAGAAGGAGAGGACCTTCCAACCTGCGAATCCTGTTTGGAGGGTAAAATGACCAAGCGTTCTTTTTCTGGTAAAGGACGTAGAGCTGAACAAGTATTGGATTTGATTCACTCTGATGTATGCGGACCTATGTCTACTCAGGCAAGGGGAGGGTACGAGTATTTCATCACCTTTACTGATGATTACTCAAGGTATGGATATATTTACCTGATGCGCCACAAGAGTGATTCTTTTGACAAGTTCAAGGAATTCAAGGCTCTTGTGGAGAACCTTCGTGGTAAATCCATAAAATGCCTGCGATCTGATCGCGGAGGCGAGTACCTGTCTGGAGAATTCAAGGCGTACTTGGCAGAGAATGGGATTGAATCCCAGCTGACCTCACCATATACTCCTCAGCAGAATGGTGTGTCAGAAAGAAGGAATAGGACTCTTATGGAGATGGTGCGATCGATGATAAGTTACTCGGACTTACCTATTATGTTCTGGGGACTTGCCTTGGAAACAGCGGCGTACATTCTGAACAGGGTTCCGACCAAAACGGTGCCAACTACACCCATGGAATTGTGGAGTGGGCGTAAGCCTAACTTGAAACACATTCGGATCTGGGGATGTCCAGCACATGTGTTGCGACATGGCGCCGATAAGTTAGAACCTAGATCAGAAATACGGCTGTTTGTAGGATACCCGAAAGGAACTAAGGGTGGCATGTTCTATAGTCCTACGGACCAGAAGATCGTTATAAGTACTAACGCTCGGTTCTTAGAGGAAGACTATGTCATGGACCACAAGCCCAAAAGTGACATAATACTTGATGAGTTGAGAGGTAACGAGGAAGACCTGGATACAGCCGAACCGAGTATAAATACACCACTAGAACCTGCACCTAATACTATCACTGTTAATACACCAGAACGCCGTCGTAGTGGGAGGGTTGTTAAACAACCGGACAGATGGATTGGACTGGGTGAGTCTTCGGACTCGGCACACCCGGAGTTCATGAAGTCGATCCCTGGACCTATGATGAGGCGGTACAAGATATAGATGCGCCTTCTTGGAAGAAAGCGATGAAATCCGAAATAGAATCTATGGATTCTAATAAAGTCTGGGATCTTGTAGAACCACCAAGCGGCGTAAAGCCAATTGGGTGTAAATGGGTCTACAAGAGAAAGAGAGGATCTGACGGAAAGGTTGAAACCTTTAAAGCTCGGCTTGTTGCGAAAGGATATACTCAGAAAGAGGGAATCGATTATGAGGAGACCTTCTCGCCGGTAGCCAAGATAAAGTCAATCCGGATTCTCTTATCCATAGCAGCTCATATGGATTATGAGGTGTGGCAAATGGATGTCAAGACAGCTTTCCTTAATGGAAGTCTTGACGAGACGATTTATATGAAACAACCAGAAGGATTCATTGCTAAGGGGCGAGATCATCTAGTGTGCAAGCTTAATCGATCCATTTATGGATTGAAACAAGCCTCGAGATCGTGGAACCTGCGATTTGATGAAGTAGTCCAATCTTTTGGATTCATTCAAAGCATGGACGAATCGTGTGTGTATTGGAAACGTGATGGAAAGAAGGTGGTGTTTCTCGTGCTTTATGTAGACGACATACTTCTCATTGGCAACAGTGTAAAGATGTTATCAGACATAAAGGGATGGTTGTCTAGACAATTCGATATGAAAGATTTGGGAGAAGTTGGACATGTTCTAGGGATCAAAGTTATAAGGGATCGCCGGAATAGAACATTGTGTCTTTCCCAGCAATCTTACATAGACACGATTCTAGCTCGTTTTAACATGCAAGATTCCAAGAAGGGTGATCTGCCCTTCAGTAAAGGAACTTATCTTTCTAAGGAAATGTGTCCTCAGACACAGAAGGAGAAAGATGACATGAAAGCGGTTCCCTACGCTTCGGCTGTGGGAAGCTTAATGTATGCAATGTTATGCACGAGGCCTGATATCTGTTATGCCGTTGGCATAGTAGCAAGATATCAGAGTAACCCTGGAAAGGCTCATTGGACTGCCGTAAAGAGCATTTTCAAGTATTTGCGAAATACTAAGGATTATGTTCTGAGATACAGTGCAGACAATCTGATTCCTTTGGGTTACACAGATTCGGATTTCTAAGCTGATAAGGACCGGCGTAAGTCGACATCAGGCTATGTGTACACTTTGGGAGGTGGAGCCGTATCATGGAAGAGTGTTAAGCAAAAGTGCATTTCGGACTCTACCATGGAAGCTGAATATGTTGCAGCCTCAGAGGCAGCGAAAGAGTCAGTGTGGTTCCTTAATTTCCTCCAGGACCTAGATGTGATTCCGAGTTTGCCTAAGGCTATGACAATTTATTGTGACAATAGCGGTGCAGTGGCATACAGTAAGGAACCGCGGTCCCATAGTGCTACAAAACACATAGAGCGCAAGTACCACCTGATTCGAGACATCGTCAAGAGGGGCGATGCGATAGTCACCAAGATAGCTTCGGAAGACAACCTAGCGGACCCTTTCACCAAGATACTTCCTAAGGAAGTATATTACAAGCACTTGGAGGGTTTGGGAGTCAGAAGTTTGGAAGATAAGACTAGACCTTAGTATAAGTGGGAGATTGATGGAGTAGTATACTTAATGTCTAGATTTGAGTATTCTGAACTCTGTATGCACTTTCATTTACCTATCTATTACAGACATTCATTTGCTTTTAATTATTGTTAATTAAATATATGCAAATTATAGTCCTGGATTTTATACGTTGTAGTTAGTATGGTGTTGCATGGGCACACAGAAGATCATACTATCGGTTACTCGTATTTAATCGAACAGTTGCTCACGACCTAGATGAACACGGACCAATCCATCGGTATAGTCGTTGTGTGAGAGAGAAAATAATTTATCTTAATTATTTTATCACACTTGTACACTTGGTGTATTGAGCGGATCGATTGAGACTCATCAATTAGGATTGCTCGGCGATAATTGATTTGAGACTCGGAGTATTTTATTCTTAATCCCTGAAACAATTGCGGGTGTGTATATTTAATATTAGTGACTTTGATTTTCCAAAGGAATTAACCGATTTAATTATTGGGTTAATTACCGGCTAAGTTGGGTCACTATATTTTATATATGGCATGCCGTGAATTCTTGAAGGGACAGTGTATCCCGGAAGGGTTGATAATATCCCCGAGATGAGCTCATAAGGATTTATTATGTAAACCTCGCGAGTGGATTTGTTCCGCATAATAAATAAGGTTGAGTGGTACTATTCTCGGATATAAGAGATGAATAAATTTATTAAGCAATAAATAAATTTTATTCATGGATATTTAAATCTTAAATACACGGAATAAATAATACTAAGTTGGAGAAATATTATTTGATATAATATAGATAAATATTGGGAGTGCAATTTTATTTATATAGTGGAAAATAAATAAAATTAATATTGATAAGAATTAATGGATTTGGGTTGGACCCAATTTAATTTTCAATATTGGAAGCCCAATATTTAATCTCCTTTTGATCCCCTACGTAGCCTATAAAAGCACTACATGGTCTTCACTTTTCACAACCTAAGATACGCCAATCATAAAGTCTTGAAGAGTGAAGAGGATCCATAGAGTTCGATAGCTCGTCGCCCACCCGACGTTCGAACGGAGTGCAAGGAATACGCGGGAAGATCACGAGGTCATCGATTTCGTTTCTCCGAACAACGAATCGTAGGTACAATTCTCAACTAACTTGATAATTGTTCGATTTGTTTTTATCGAGAATACCGTAGAACAAAGATCCGAGGATCGAACCCCGGGATGAGGGTCGAGCCGGGCGGTGGTGGTTGGACCACCGGACCGCCGGCGGCTCGTAGATCCCTCATGGGGATCGAACGCGTGAACCCTCGGCTGGACGCCGAGGGTCGATCGAGCCCTACGGGGCTGATCGCTAGGGCTACGGGGCTGACCCGTAGCAGCTCGTAGCGAGCTGCGGGTTTTCCCGCAGCGGCTCGCTGGACGCGAGCCCTAGCCGCGTAGCAGCGGATCAACGGATCCGCTGCGGGGTTGCTCGTAGCAACCCAGCGATCGCCCGTAGCGATCGCGAGTCCCCTCGCGGGGACTCGGCTGGGCGTCTGCGTGCCTCGTGCGCGCGACGCGTTCGGTCGGGTCCTGGTTCGCGTGGGCTCGTGGTTTCTCCTGCGATTGAGGTTGTCGATTGTATGAACCTCGGCTCGCGGGGGTTTGGGTGGGGGCGGATTACGTGCCTTCGGGTGCGTGGTCTCCAAAGCCCGGACTCCGGCGGATGAGTCGACGTTTGTATGATTTCCGGCAAAGGGTTCGTTCGGGTTATCGGTTCCGCTGATTTTTGATAACCCGGGATGACGAATTCCAACAATAGCTGCTCGAGCCTCCCTTCTCTGAATAACTGTTTCAGCTGGTCAAGCAGCTGCCTGCATTCATCTGTGGGATGTCCAATGTCCTCATGAAATTCGCACCATTTATTCGGGTTCCTTCTCTCTGGTGGCCCGATGAGTGGTGGCGGTGGCATCAAGGCGAACACGTTGTTATCCCTGAAAATTTCCAGAATCTTCCCCGCAGTCCTTCCGTGAAAGACTCCATTCTCTCCTGGCTCATTCTGCTGCTCCCTTCTCGGACCATTGAAATTTCTGGGGCCTGTGTTCTTTTTAACCCACTCTTTCTTCTCGAAAATGGGCTTCTCCTTTTTGAGCTGTCCATCCATTTCCTTCAGCCTCTGTTCGTAAATTCGCTGCTGCATGATTTCCTCCCCAGCGCGCCGGCGGAACTCCGCATAAGTCCTCGGGTATTCCCGCATCATCGGTTTGAACAATTCCGAACTGGGTTTTAAACCTCCGACCACGGCGTGCACGAGCACATCATCACCGATAGGCTCCCCGTGAGTCACCATCTTTTCTACCCGGTCCAGATATTGTTCGTCGGTCTCCTCGTTTCCTTGTTTAATTCCCATAAGCCTCTGCCTGCTTTCCGGACGCTGGATCTTCGCAGCAAAGTAGGTGACGAACAGATCTCCTAATTCTTCAAAACTGCTCACTGATCGGTTAGGGAGGCTGGTATACCATTTGTGTGCCGCGTCCCCCAAGGTGAGAGGGAAAAGTCTGCATTTGGTAGCATCGCTGGCGCCCCGCCCGATCATGTAAATGTTATATTTGCTCAAATGGATCTCAGGATCCGCCTTCCCATCATAAATCATGTTCATCATAGGCGCGATATCCACTTGGGTCCTCGCGCCCGCGAGCCGGCGGGACAAGGGGTCCGTTAGAATCGTCCTTCGAGGCCCTTCGCCCTTTTGCAAAGCGATCTGCTTCTCCATTTCTTCTAGCCTCTTGATAATTTCCTCGCCGGGACGACCTTGGGGGTGCTTCCTCGTCCTCCGACCCCGCCTAGCAGCCCGAGGTGGGGTACGGATGTCCCTCTGGTCATCCCACTCTTCGTAAGCTTCCTCCGATTCCCGCGACTCGCTGGAATCACCATCATAATCCTCTTGTCGAATTAATCCCAACCTGCGGCCTTTCTTCCGAGGGCGCGCAGGTGAGACGGTGTGAGCTTCCAACTCTTGCTCGTATTCTTCTCCTCGGAAATCTTCATCTAGATTCCTCACTATAGGTCCCTGGACCGGACTCCTGTTCGCCTTCTCCATGCGAGCTGACCTTTCCTGCAGCAACCGTATGGTTCTCTTGATGTCTTCCGGAGTTTGGAGGCATTCGAGGTTCAGGTCGGGCAAGCTCTCCGCGGCTCGCCTATTTCTGATGGCCTCCCTCTTCTTCTCTTGGAGGACCCTCTGTTCTTCCCTGATTTCTCGTTGCTCAGCTCTCAGCATTTCGATGTGGTCGAGCTGTTCCCTCTCTATCTGAGATATCTCTGCCCCTCCGGTCCGGACATCATTCGGCTCCTCGGGACCCTTTCCTTTCTCTGCCGAGGTCAAGCCCGAGACCCCGGTCGTGGTCAGAAGACCCGTTGTGATGTTCGAATAACTCATGCCTATGCTCGTTCTAATTCACTCAACGCCCGAGGATCACCCCTCCTTCTAGCGCCAATTGTTGATAGTCGAAAAATCGTGTTCTCCAATAATCAACTAAAAAATAGAGATTTGGGGATTGAGTGTTGAACAAGGCTTTTATGCTCTCTAATAATTTTTGGGGAAAATGTGTAGATATCCCTAAATGGAAAACTACATCATCTATTTATAGAAAATACAAATTAGGGTTTCCTAAGTTGGTTAATGGGCCAAGCCCATCAAATAAGTCCATCATTAAGCCCATCCATTCTGACAGGGCCCAAGGGGTATGGTTGTCTATGAGTAATTGTTCATCTCGTCTTTGCTCTGCTCGGATACCTCCCGAAATTTTTCATCGGTCGAGTTGTGAGCTCGTCTTGTTCGGCTTTGGCCCCCCGTTCACAGGATTTCGAGCATAAGCGTTATCCGCCTGCTCGCCTTTCTCTCTGGGGATGAGCAGTAGGTCTCCTCTCCCCTTTTTCGGGAAATGGGGGCTCCTCTTGCTCGGGAATCAATCGACATTTTTCCCGCATAACAGGTCAACGCTGACTTTTTTTGACCGTACAATACGTATGATAAACGGTACACAAAAATTATGAAAAAATAACTAAAATAAAATTTAACTATTAAATTTTATTTTAGTTATTTTTTCATAATTTTTGTGTACCGTTTATCATACGTATTAGACGGTAAAAAAAAGTCAGCGTTGACCACCTGTGACTATAGCTCTGGGACAGAGGGAGTATTTGTTATTTATAAAATAATCCTTTTATTTTATAAATTAATAAAAAAGACATATTAACCTTTTATTTTAATTTTTTATTTAATATATTTAGTAATATAATTTTTTTTAATAACCATATCATTAATAATTAAAATTTTATTTTATTTTAAAAATAAAAATAAATATTTATAATTAAATATTAAATATTTCATATTTGCGCAATTTTGTCATATTTAATTAATATTTTATTTTATCTTTTATATTTATTATTTTTGAATTTTTATTAAATTTTATTTTAGTTATTTTTTCATAATTTTTGTGTACCGTTTATCATACGTATTGGACGGTAAAAAAAAGTTAGCGTTGACCACCTGTGACTATAGCTCTGGGACAGAGGGAGTATTTGTTATTTATAAAATAATCTTTTTATTTTATAAATTAATAAAAAAGACATATTAACCTTTTATTTTAATTTTTTATTTAATATATTTAGTAATATAATTTTTTTTAATAACCATATCATTAATAATTAAAATTTTATTTTATTTTAAAAATAAAAATAAATATTTATAATTAAATATTAAATATTTCATATTTGCGCAATTTTGTCATATTTAATTAATATTTTATTTTATCTTTTATATTTATTATTTTTGAATTTTTAAATTGAAAATAATATTTATTAGATTTTTTTAATTTAATGTCAAAAGTTACGGGGTTAAATTATAAATTTGTAAAGATATTGGTTATTTATAAAAATAGTATAAAAAATTGTATAAGAAGAATAATTTGAAAATATTCTTTTAAGTTTGAGTATTGGAATCTCGGTTGGAGTCAAATTACTGTAAACTTAAAACTAAACTTATTTTTTAGTTTAAGTTTTTGTGTTATAAGCTCAGCCAAATAGGCTCTTTAGTAACTATCTTTTTGTCTTTTTGTGAATCGTCATTAATACCTTAATTGATAATTTAAATATGGAATAATAAAATATAACTTTATTTTCGAACTATTTATACACAGTATAAAGGAGATTTATTTTGAAAGAAAGAAATCTACGCTCCCCGGCTGCTTCTAACACTTTTTTTTAATATTGGAGAAGTAAATCAGAGGTACTCTCCTCCAATTTCGTGTTAAAGAGAAGGTAAATAAGAGGTACCTCCCTCGAATTTCGTGTTAAATTGGATCTTACTTCTCTTAGTATTATTTTTGAGATAATTAAAAGAATTAGGGTTATCTGATTTTATTTTTGATTTTGTATGTAGAATAGAAGATGGATGGATCCAGTAATTTGGTGAGATGTAAGAGACGACGAACAAGCCAATTGGTGAGATGTAAGAGACGACGAACAAGCCAACGGTTGAAAAGTCGTGATTATTTTGAATCTATTCCGTACGAAATTTTGATGCTCATTCTTGTACGAGTTCCGGCTGAAACTATATTTTGCGTGGCAATGGTTGTTTGCCGGAAGTGGCATCAGATGATCCACACCCGTGAGTTCGTATTTGCCCACCTTAACTATTCAACTCCTGGACTCCTCCTCGTAAATGTACGCAACCCCAGATCTTATTTTATGTCGATGTCAACTACGCACGCCAACCAAGTTGAAGTTTTTGATTTCGATTACAGTTTGAAATTCAAGGAACAGCCCACGTTTTGGTCCATTTGTAATGGTTTGTTGCTGGAGGTTGATATCAACTACGACCTTGTAATCACAAATCCAGTAACAAGAAAACATTTCCCTCTACCTCCATTTATCGATCAAAACAGAGTCCACTATTTGTCATCTGTAATAGCTTTCGCCCCTACTCAGATGGAGCATAAAGTGGTCCAAGCGTATAAAAAGAGGGATCTACATAATATAAATCGGCTATATTGTGTTATACTGACCTTCGGGGTTGATAACTCTTGGAGACATGTTGATACCAAACACTTATCTCTCGCGGATTCTATAGAGTTGGACACGAGGTGTCCGCTTGCCACAGAAGGCTTTGTGCACTGGGCAGAAGATTATTGCAGTATTTCATCTCTGGAAAAGACGAGGATTATTACTGAGAAGAATAATGATTATGTTTGGACATTGAACGTGGAGACGGAGACTATTGCTCGGATTTCAGTCCCTGAATGTAGGGGTAGGTGGTATTATTATAAGTATTTTTCAGGGGGGAGCTGTCTATCATTGTTGATTGGGCGTGGCTATTTGAAGTGGGAGGTTTGGGAGATGAAACCTAAAACGGGGGATTGGACAAAGCTGCCCGACATTGACTTGGAAGCTTACCAGGGCTTTATTAATCGGTCGTGCGATAGAGATAGGAGGTCCATTGTCACAGCTGATGATGGTGATTGTTGGGATTGCAAACTCTGTCCAACTGGCTGGTTAAAATATCCAGAGGTTATTCTTTTTGTTGGATATGTACCGATCAAGGATGGGGATTACGGCCAAGCTAAGTTCCAATTTGCCTACAATGTCCAAACACAAGATAAGTTGAACTTTATGTTAGAACACCATCATCACCCTTATCTTGTTCATACCAACAGCCTCGTCGGGATTAATCTAGATTGTTCTCCTCGCGATATTAATTTATTATCAGATTGATTTTGTTACCGTATCTCTACTTGATGACGTTTTGGGAAGTGACTTGGCCTTTGAGATGAATTAGCTTTATTCCTATAATCCAAGACATTTGATTCTTGTATCATTTAAACTACACGGTATGAACTAGTACATAATAAAATGATTTAGTTTATTCGTATAGGAGAATTCATAATTTTCAGAAACAACAATTTGCAAGATTTGTTGAGTTGATTATGAGCTAATCTGAAACTATAGAAATGTACTGTGGTAGTTTTTTTTGTTCGGATTGATAAATTGAACGTGAGCGAAAAAAAAGAGCATGGTTTTTTGGTGGTCTTACTTGGGCTTTGTATTCCAGGTTTACTGGTCATATTCAATCTGAACAATTAATTTATTTGGGCCTTCATTTAAATACTATTTGGGCCTTCAGCGATTGGGCTTAAAATATAATGTAAAGTACGTACATTTGACTTCTCATATCAATATGTTGACAATTCAATACTAATAGTACTTACTTTGTCCCAAAAAAAATAGAGGCCTGTGGATTTTTGGTCAAGTTAGTAAGAATTGTGAGTTTTTTGTGCTCAATTATAAGAGCATGAGTTTTTTACACCAATTGCATTTGAAGTACCTATTATACCCTTGAAAGTAAAAGAAAAAGACAAGAAATAAAAATAATATTGGTCCCCACTTTTTTTTCTCTCTTTTCTCTCTTTCTCTTCCGGAAACCCGCCCGCCCCCGTCACCGTTTTTTTTTTTCAATCGAATCAACCGGAGCAATGTCATCGTCGGCGACACCATCTGATTCCGAGCATGAGGAAGAACAACAACAAGAAGAACCGCTGCTCCAACCGCCGGTAAATCCCAAATCCGAAACCCTTTTTTTCGATTTTTTTTTCGAGAATTCGAGCAATGTGATGGATTATATGGTGCTTTAGATGCTTGGTTGAGTTCTTACTAGTGTTATAAGTGATTTAGAACTGTAATTTGAGTTGAATTGTCTGAAATTCTGATTTCTGAAATGTGTTCTTGACTGCTCGAACGCGTTGGTCGATGGCAGTCGATTAGTGCCATCGACTAACCCCATCGATCAACCAATCGAGCAACCAATTCGATTAACCTCATCGACTAGTCAGATTGGTTGGTCGATTTGGTTGGTCGATGTGGTTACTCGAAAACGTTGGTCGATGGGGTTACTCGAAATAGGTTGGTCGATGGGGTTACTCGAAATAGGTTGGTCGATGGAGGCAGAAACCTTTTTTTTTGTTTTTTTTTTGTTTTTGATCCTATTGATATGTTTTTAATTGCTTCTTCTCCATTTGTGCAGGCTGGTTTCCGATGGAGGAGACCGGATTTCGTCAACATTTCGAGAGCGATAAATTGCGGAGATCGACGCGGTGTACTGAAAATCGTACAAGATACACTGAGGGATGTGGGTGGGGAAGATGGCCTCGCGGAGTACGAACAGACGTTTCTGTTCAGTCAGTTCTTTCCCATTTCCAGTGCAGACCGATCGAACAAACCTCTGCACAAGCTGCTATCGAGAGAGATCGTTAGCAAAAGCAGAATACCGGAGTTTGAGCACTGGTTTGCTATAGGGGATCGTATCGTAAAGTTCCGAGCACAAGAATACGCCCTGATCACCGGCCTGAGCTTTGGGGATAGTAACTTCAATCCCTCAGACCAAGGTCATGTCGCTCCCAGTACAGGCATCCATCGGAGGTTATTCCGATGCAGAGTGATGAAGATTGAAGCACTGCTCAGTTCGTTCAAGGATCAGCGGATGGGCCACGAGCTAGGTGATTATTTCAAGGTTGCCAACATCCTGATTCTCTACTTCATTCTGATTGGTCGAGAGAAATTGGATGTCGAGAACTGGGTCTGGACACTGGTGGAGGACAACGATGGCTGGGAGTGGTTTCCTTGGGGTTCTTATACGTTCCAGAACTTCTCGCACTACATCAGCACTGCTGGGATGGCAGCTGATCAGGTGGACAAACCTGCTTATCACTTTTACGGTCCAGTTTGGGCCTTCCAGTGTTGGGCCTTCGAGGCCTTTCCTCCTTTAGGGAGACTGTGCGGTACCCGGAGCGGAGTGACGCAAAGGCCCCGGTTTTTGCATTGGACGCCGAGGAAGACTAACTTCGATTTCGCTGATTACTTCGAGGATGAGCAGGTAACCGTCAATCTGTTTCGTTAATAATTTTGAATTAATAATCTTATCGAATATCTAATAAATATTTTGTTATTGTTTTCTTTTAGCTTGAAGTGCACGAGACCCTCACACCGACACCGGAGGAGGAGGAGATGTTGTATTACAGGAGTTTGACTGAGGCCGGTGAGTTGTATGGCCTCCCGTACCAGCCTCCCGTCCGCTTAGCTCACGCAGCGGGGCCGGCACGAGCACCTGCACCGAAGAAGCAGATGGAGAAGAAGAAGAAGAAGAAGCTTGTGGACCGTGTGGCCGAAAGCGTGGCCAAGACATTCAAGAAGGCGACGACACATGTCCGCACGCGTGACGATATCACGCCCAGCTCTTCAGCAGAGAGACGTACATCTCGGAGAGCTCGACATGATTCTCCGCCTCCTCGACATGCCACTCCTCCTCCTCGACATGATTCTCCGCCTCCTCGACATGCCACTCCTCCTGAGTCTCGAGCTGGACCTGCATCTGAGACAGTGGTGGACGATGATCCACCTATTTATCGTCGGAGTGACTTCGAGAGGATATTGTTCGACACATCCGAGAAGGGATTCACGACTCACATCGTGAGGCATGTCACGGAGAGCGTCACGGAGAACTTGTTCTCTAAAATGAAGGCATTCTTCGGCTTCAGTCGTCACTCTCAGCCACGGCCTTATCCCTCGAGGCCAGTGTACGAAGAGCCTTCCTCTCCCCCTCGGAGTTCACCTCCTCGTCATTCCTACCACTGCGAGGACATTCAGGAGACTTCTTCGCGCAGAGCACCAGCTCGATTCTCGACGTCGGCGATGCCTGACCCTCGGTATTCATATGCAGACGCTGAGGCATGGATGCGTTACTGTAGGCAGCAGCCCCCGGTGCCTCCTGTATTTCCATTTGACACGTGGTTCCAGGGTTACCAGATGCCTCCACCGGCCTATGGATTTCAGGGCCCCCAGATGCCGCCACCGGCCTATCCATTTGAGTCCTCCAGCTACCGCACGCCTCCGTCGATTGTTCCTTTTGATCTAGGGATGTCCAGCACGCCGAGACCAGCTGTTGTGGTCGATGTCGAGAGCTATCCTGAGAGGAACTTTGATATCTTCTCAGAGCCAGCTGCTTATGACGAGGAGGCTGACGAGGATGAGGTGTGCTTCACTGACGAGGATGAGGGCGACGTGGAGCAGGATGATGACGAGCAGGATGACGGGGAGAGCAGCCTCGGACCTCGTGTTGTTATGCCTTCCAAGTACTTGCGTAGCCCTTTCATCCAAGATTTTAGTAAGGATCGCAGTTTAAGAAGCGCGCAGATGTACAAGGTGTACAGACAGTCGGGGCCCGATTCCTGCGTGAAGGTGAGGTGCTGTGATGATTTGATCCTTGATCAGAAATTCTTCGACGATGTCGAAAGTCCCTCCGTTTGGTTCACCTCTCAGGTAATATTATAAATTTTAACTTTATTAATTTATGTTTAAATCTTAACAACCTGTTAATATTCAGGTACTCGACTTGTATGTTGCTTTTCTGAGACAAAAACTCAGAAACAAAGAAGGGGTGAAGGCGCACGTGCACGACTTTACGCACCAGATCTTTGGTCCCGACTTCTTTGTAAGTGAATTTCTTTTATCTATGTTTGTTATATTTTATATTTTTATTATGTTTTTACTGACATAATTTATGTCCTTTCCAAAGCAAACTATGTGTCGTGAATACGGGAAACTGAGGCATACAGGGAAGTCGGATAATTTCGAGCAGAGATACAAGAATTGGATACCACCTCTGGATTTGAGACAAACTGTATCGGGTCCGGGTGGTGGACAACGTAGTTGGTACAATATCTGTAAGGTATGTTAAATGAATTTTAATAAACTTCGGTTTCTCTGATTTCTTATATTTTCATTGTTTGTATGTAAGGCGGCCTTGATTTGCAACTTGGATAACATTCACTGGATCGTGGCGGTCATTGATTTCGACACCTGGACTGTCGAAGTGTATGATTCCTTGTTGCATACTCTCCCGAATCCCAAGATCAGGGTTAAACAGCTTAAGCCAATCACAGATTTGTTGCCTCGACTGTTGAAAAGCGCAAACTGGTGGCAACAAAATTCGATGAGGTATGATTCAATCATTTAATTCATTTCGTAGTTTTATCTTTTTTCTTATATGATATTGACGTGTGCTTTCAATCTTTTATTTTTCAGGGAGCGTAAGACGTGTGCTTTCAAAGTTGAGCTAATGCCCACGGAGCAACAAATATCGCAAGAGGACGGGAGCTCGTGTGGGCCGATCTGTTGCATGTACCTGGATCGCTTAGTCAACAAGAAAATGACTCACGAGAATAAGACTATTGACATTGGTTACATCACAAAGTACCGTGCATATATTGCTAGGATGATTTTTTGGTTAGCTCGGGAAGGGGTAACAAATGAAGAGTATCGTTAGGATTATTTATTTTCGACACTTTAGAGACTTGTTTAGTATTGTTTGGTATTAGACTTGTTTTGGATGAAATATTGTTTAGTATTGTTGGTATTTTTGTATTGGATGTTTGGTATATTGAATGTTTGGTTAGAATGTTGCAGGTTTGGGTTTAAAAATGTGTAAAAAAGTCATTTTTCATTCTGCCCAGAGGTTACTCGAATGGACTGTTCCATCGAGTAACCATCGAGTAATCAAGAACAGGTCCATCGAGTAACGTAGAATGAGGCCTGAATCTGCAAGAGTACTTAAAAAAGGTTAGTCGAAATGGTTAATCGAAGGGTTACTCGAAATGGTTAAGCGAAAGGGTTACTGGAATTGGGTTACTCGAAATAGGTTACAGGAAAAGGTTACTCGAATTGCCATCCTGTAATCATAAATCTCCAAGGTTGGTCGATGGAATGTTACTCGAACGACCATCGACTAACCATCGACTAACCTTTCAAAATTAGTATTTTTTGGCCTTTTTTTGGATAATTAAGTTGTTTTTTGCACTAATAAGTTCAATTTAGAGCAATAAAACATTATTAAAACAGTTTAGATAATCAATCGATTCGTTTAGAGTGAAAACAAGTGAAACGTGGAACATTAGTCATATTTTCTAAATATCTTAAGTAAGTTTACAACAAACAAACTATGATATTGTTCAATGTTGAGATGTTATGGATTAGAACTCCAAAATTGAACATCAAAACATGTTTAATGAATGTTTTTTATCATTAAAATGAAGTTACATACGCAAAAACACAATTAGAAATTGACGAACGACCTTAAAATTGAAAAAAATGGGTCCTGTTCATGGTTGGTCGATGGGCATTCTTAGTTACTCGAACGGTTGGTCGATGGTAACCCTAATGTACTCGATGGAAACCCTAATGTACTCGAAAGGGTTAATCGAAGGCAGGGTTAATCGAAGGTAGGGTTAACCAAATAGGTTAATCGAACTGGTTAATCGATGTGGTTACTCGAAAATAGGTTTACAAAATTGAGTTACTCGAAAATAGGGTTACAAAATTGGGTTAATATGTTACAGAATTGGGTTAATCGATGGGTTACAAAATTGGGTTAATCGATGGTAACCCTAATGTACTCGATGGAAACCCTAATGTACTCGAAAGGGTTAATCGAATGAAGGGTTAATCGAATGCAGGGTTACAAGATAGGGTTACTCGAATTGGTTAATCGATGGGGTTACAAGATGAGGTTAATCGATGGTGTTACAAGATGGGGTTAATCGAATTGGTTACAGGATGGGGTTACTCGAATTAGGTTAATCGATGGGGTTAATCGAATTAGGTTACTCGATGGTGTACAGAATATGCAGAATGCCTTTTCTGTTTTTTTACATCCCCTAACCTGCAAATCACAGGTATAACAACAAGAAGAGCCCTCAATCCACACGCATCGGACATTTTGTTTTTGTGTGTCCCTCGATTCTGCAAATGCTGCACTTTTTCTTCTGCCTTCTTCGACCCGATTCTTGCGTTCCTGAGGCTTCCGGAGGGACATTCAAATCAACGCCTGCAGGAGGGATGTAAGCCTTGCAGTTGCGTATGTTATGTCCTACGCCCTTACATTTCGTACACACCTGCACACAAAGACGCGGTATTAGGTCTTTACTCAAACTAATGACGACACAATATTAGGTACGAAGAACAAACCTGAACACGACGAGCAGACCCAGATCCCTCAACTGCAGAACGAACCCGACTCATCCGCGGACGTCCAGCCTGACTAACCACTTCCGGTGGAAGACACACGTACGAAGCTACTTCTGGAGGGACAACCCAATCATCAACGTGTGGTACTGGCACAATAGGAGTCGCATACATCTCTCTCAAGCTGCTTTGCTTGAAATAGGGGCCGACGAAATCGTACAATGAAAATCTAGCCCGTCTACACAAAGTATCAGGTTAGTGGCATTAATTAATTGAATGTTTAAAATTAAAAAAGAAGATGTAAGGAAACCGATACCATACCGTATAGCGGCAGCGGCATGACGACACGGAATAAGGTCTAAGTCGAACTCCCGACAGTCACACGTGCGTCTCGCGATATCTACGAGATAGGACCTGCCGTTTTCCTCAACTCTGAACACGGTCCCCGCACTGACCTCCCGAACAGGAAAATGATGACTCAACTGATTCTGATTAGACACCTTTGCGAATGCCTCTTCGGTCAGCTCATCCTCTCTCTCGTTAGCCTTCCTTCGTTTCTCGTCAAACCATCTCTCAATCATCGCACGAATCGACTCGAGCATAGCACAAACAGGCAATCGTCGTGGCCATCTGATAGCAGCGTTGAAGACTTCGGCCGCATTCGATGTCATGAAACCATATCGTCGTGCAGCACATTTCGACCTTGCCCAGGTCTCAACACCGAGTCCAACGAGGCGCCTATAAGCACCGTCTCCACTGGCTTTCTCCAAATCAGATAAATACTTTTCAAACTCATCCTCTCGATAACAGTAGGCAGCTTTGTGTACAATTGTGACCACATGAGAGCGGTACATTGCTAGATTCTTCTCGAGGTGGTGACAGCACAACGCACGGGTTGCGTGGGGATAGGCACTCCGAATGGCATTCGCGATGCTCTTGTGCTGGTCGGACACAATGAGCAGATCGTCTCCATCGTAGCAAAGCCTGAGGTTCTCTAGAAACCACGTCCACTCCAGGTCATTCTCAATCGGACCGATACCAAAGGCAAGCGGGAAAATCTGCTCGTTTCCGTCCTTCGTGACGGCAACAAATAACACACCACTGTTTTTCCCCTTCAAATGAGTGGCGTCGACTACTATGATGGGACGCAGAGTGCGCTGCTGAAATGCACTAATGCACTGCCCAAGTGCAACAAACATGTGACAGAACACGCCCTCACTGGTCGTCTGAATCTCATACCGAGTCCCTGGATTGCATTCTTTCAGCACGTGCAGATATGACGGGAGCATCTGATATGAATCCTGATAGTTGCCGTACCTCATTTCAACGGCCAGGTTCCTCGTCCGCAGGGCGAAGCTGTAATCGATCACTACTCCGTACAATCTCCTCAGATCAAAAATCATCGTCTTCGGCTTCAGTGTGATCTCATCGTCGACTAGCTGACGTGCAAAGTAAGTAGCGGCAACCTTGCTCGACACGTGACGATCGGCAGTCCGACTCAAATCATTGACACACTCGTGATTCAAGTTCAGCCTCGTAATCTTCCAGAGTGTTTCGTCATTCCCAGTAGCACACAATTTGAACGGGCACTTCTCAGAACCTTGCTTGCAGACGAACGCTACCCGTTCAGTGGTCGAGCGTTTAGTGGCACACTCCACCATATGCTCCATGTGATACATCCCCACCGCTATCTTCAGATCCGATTTCGTTCGGAATGTCGAGCCGACTGCAATGTGACCATACACCAGTTCGGGAGGCTCGACCGATCGCAATGGAACCGCGGGGTCAAACTCCGGCAGTGGAATGATCCAGTTGCGCATTGGATTATTCTGAGCATTCTGAGCTGCTTCGGGATGCTCGCCGGCTCCCACACTAGAACTCGAGGACAGATTACGGCGTGACAGAATATTTGTGATGACCCGCGGCTGTCTAATCCATTCTGTCCATTCAGTGGTCAACGACTGCAACAGATCGGTCTGACGAGCTTCTTCGTCGTCCTCGGAATTCTCAGCATGCCTCTCGCCCTCGGTCGGTACATCCGGATCCACTTCTGGAATATTCACCTCGGGGGCATTTGGTTGTGCCTCCTCTAGCATCTCGGTGACGAAAATGAAACAATCGTCCTTTTGCTCGTCTAGCATGCGGGATACATCGTCGTCGCTAAGCAAAGGACACCGCACGCTCCTAAAATCAATGCCTCGTGTTAAGATGAACAACATGTACTCGATATTCGGCGGAGGGCGCAAAACGGCACGAATCTGTCTCACAAGACCATCGAGGGTAAGTTGATCCCTCCTGAAGAAAAGGCACATATCTATCCCGTCGACGTAGACCGCTCGTTCCCAACGACCACCGTAACGTATCGTGATTCGTTGATTCGACATCTACATTCACAAAAAACATTATTGAATTAGGTTAACTAATAAAACATATCCATATAAATCGACGAAACAAACCAAAAAATACGAAAAATGCATTTTTTGGCAAAAAACAGGCCATGTTACTCGAATGGACTGTTCCATCGAGTAACAGGATGGACAGTTTTATTCGAGTAACAGGATGGTCATTCGAGTAACCTCCATTCGAGTAACCTCCATTCGAGTAACCTCATCAGTTCGAGTAATCTCACATTACTCGAATCAGTGTTCCTGGAATGAGGTTAGTCGAAACATGTTACTGAAATTAGGGTTAATCGAAGAAATACTCGAAGGCATTTCGGGTAACCTCAGTTCGATTAACCTCATTTCGAGTAATGTTTCGCTTCATAAATTCATAGTTACTCGATGGGTTACTCGATGGAGCGTACCATCGAGCAACCCATCGAGCAACAGACGCAGAAAATAAAAATCAAAAAAACTTGAACACGTACCTCTCGTTTTCGCTCGTTGAGGCACGCGTATATCCGACGGCTTTTTCCAGAATTTAACGGGGCAACATGATGGAATTTTTTTGAGAGAATTTTGAGAGAGTTTTGAAATTTTTTTGGTAGGTTTGGATGATGAATATGGGGGATATGAATGCACAATTAAACCTACACCAAACCCTCAACTCAACAAAAAATCTGATCTCGTGGGCCCCACAAGTTATTTTGATTTTGTTTTTATTTTATTTGAGATTGTTTTTGTTTATTTTGGATTTATTTAAATAGTAAGGGTATAAGAGACATTTTATGTTCAATTGGTGTAAAAAACTCACACTTTTATAGATGGGGACTTTAAACTCATCTCTTTATCAATTGTGACTAAAAAGTCACATTCCCACAAAAAAATATGAAAAAAATGTCCATATTTTTTTGAGACTACTATTTATGTCATGTAAGAATATCATAAGTCTTTATAATATACTCATTCGGTTTCAAAGAATCTCAAAAAAGATGCAATACTTCCTTAATTCCTTTGTTGGGAGGAAGGGAGTACAAATGACATATAACAATTACTTCGGATTCATAAAGTATTTAACAAGATAAATTTAGTGTGTAGAATTTCCTAGTAATAAACAAAACCCGATATTCTAATGGTGGGAGAACGACGGACCGACACTCCTAAATCCTAATTAATCATGCAAAGGTATTTATCAATAAATATGTACTTATGACAGTATTTACTTTAGATGCATACGTTCGTATGTACGTTATACGTACATCTTTTTTCATCCACATGCGAGCCACTATGATACGCGCGCATCCTCTTTTTTGAATCAACCAATCACAGCAAGTCAAACCCCAAATCGCAGCAGCTAGCGATTCAAATTGAAGCTACTCATCAATCATCATCATCGATCATGATTCGATCGCCACAACTTTTTTTTTAAGTCGACAAAAATAATAGAATTGTGTGCGTCGGGTTCATTGTACTTGCTGGGGCATCTTAAATTAATATCAGTCCCACCACAACGGCGGTCAACTCTTCACTGTTTAAACTAACTTCCAATATTTAATTAATAATTAAGGGACGTGCTAAATGGGCAGATTCTGCCCGTGGGCAGAATTCTTTTATAAAATAGTTTAAAAATTATTAAAATATTTTTATTATTATTTTGTCATATATTATAATTAATAACACTATATTAAATATATATTGCAAAAAAAATAAAAAATAAAAATGTTTAAATAAAGATAATGAATATTTTTATATTTATACTAAAATAATCAATTGATTAGAAAAAAATTATTATAATATATAAAAATGAAAGATAAAAAATTTATTTTGATAAATTTATTAAGCTAATTATATTTATAATCATATAAAAATAAAAAATTAAAAATATAATAAATTTGGACAGTTCTGCGCAGAATCTGCCCACAAGGAATTACCGAATAATTAAATGCTATAAATTTATTGACTATGTGTGCATATATGAGGTCGATCAGTTCCACAAGTAGATGTACAGTACGTAAAGTAGCTCGTCGGCAGTTCGAAGCTCATTTTCTGCGTGATATTCGTTCTTCAAATTTTGATATTATCAAGTCTAGCTAAAATAATTCTACTTTGGATTGGGAAATAAAGTTGAAAAAGATTACCAAATACTAGTTGTAACTTATTGCAACATTACTATATCACGCATAATAAATAATGAGAACAAAAATAATAAATAGTGTTCATAAAAAAAAAAGTGAAAAGTAATAGTACTTCCTAATAAAAAGAAACATAAATTTCAAAATAATAATTTACAAAAAGAAGAATATCTCGAAGCATCACCATACATATACATATGCACATGTGGTCCTAGTAATACGTACATATACATCCATATATCATCAATCGATTTCATTCCAATAATTCCTCCATGTAATCAAGTGCAGCCAATAGAAACCGTTGGGAAATATATTACCCAACTGCAAAATAAACGACTCACTCAATTTCCCGCTTTTTTTTTGTTCCCACCTCTCCTCCACACCTTATGATTGTCCATCCCACACGAGCATTTCAATGTGTGGACAATTAAAAAAACATTTTTTGTTTTTGTTTTTGTTTTTTGAGATAAATATATTATTATATATACGCCGCAAGTTCAAATCGCGCGTTTGACCCTTATGGGGAGGCCCTTGGGGAAGTCGACGAATGGGAATGCGAACGCCTGATCGGAATCGGCCAATGTCCAATCGAAATTGAGGACGAGGTGGTGGATGAACACGGCCATCTCCAGCTTCGCTAGCTCGGACCCCGCGCAGAGGCGTGGGCCCCCTCCGAATGGCAAGAAATGGTTCGACAGATTTGGTGCACCGCGGGCATTACCCTAAGGACAATAAAAAAAACAAAACGTACAAAGTTAATTAAACGGTGGTCACGGGGCATATTATAACGACCATATTACCCTTTGAAAATCGAAAAGCTTCAGAAAACTACTCCTTCTGTATGAATTTGTTTCTCTGGAAAAGTGGTAGTATTATTTTGATGAAAAATCTAAAAATACAATTTTTCCTAAAAAAATAGTATGAATATATAAATGAGAAGAAAAAAAAAAGCATGGAAAAAGGGTGAGGCAGCAAAGCAAAGAAGAAAAGCACTCGTGTGCACATGCACGTGCAACCCCACAATCCACATGGGGACTTTAATCATCAGTCTCACCCACGCACGGATCGGAGCTCAAAGATTTTTCCATCAGAGATCGATCATGGGCCTATATATATAGCTTCCTACTGTTTCGTGGGCCTGCAAATCCGTACTGGATAATTACATACATAAATCCTAGCCCTAACTCACCTGCAGGTAAATGCATGCTCAACAATCCCAGACTCAGGTTGTGAAACATGAGCTCAAGTGTTATATTATATACTACTCCGTATCATCAGTTTAAGTGGAATGTGTTTAAAACAAATTGGAGTACTCATTTGTTTCAATCTGTTTGATTCACAGTGTCATGTTTTATTTAATAAATTGCCCTTTCTTCACAGTACTACACGTCCATATCGACTGTGACACTTTCATTCGGACACAAAGCCCAACTTACTGACTGCATTGATTCATTATCACAAATATTTTCTCAATTTCTTTTTTATATAAATAAAATATTACGTACTCCAATGTCTCATTTGCACACATAGTAAATGATAGTAATATTTTATTGTGTGCAGTGAATATGTGTTTTCTTATCTTGTGAGGTGTTTTTGTATGTAAATTTGTGTATTCTTTATTCAATGAAATATTTAACATATTTTCTCTAATTTTTAACTTATAACTACTCAAAATTTATTATATATATATATATATTTTTCATAATATGTAGTACTACTTTACTTGTATCGAAAATGCAAAACAGCAAAATAGGTGGACCGAAAAGACAATAAATATTGGAAGAGCAGGAGTGGAGTGTAAATAGGCAGAAAGTGAGTCAAAGCACAATTAAATCAGGACTGAGAAACATTGAATACGCGAGACAGAAGAGAGAGAGAGAGAGAGAGAGAGAGAGAGAGAGAGAGAGATGGAGAAGAAGAAGAGGGGTAACTTGCCTGCTGCCATCTCCATGGATCGAAGTGCCAAGGCTGCTCAAATACTGACGGATCTAAATGCACCGCTGCTATCACCGGCAACACTTTCCAACCACATGGAATGTCATAACCTTTCATTTTTTATTTTATTTTTATTAAATTAAAATTCACTAATTAATCATCAAATTATTAATTAATTAAAATTAATTAATTGCTGTAAAGAAAGAAAGAGTACCTTTGTAGGTAACATCTTTGAGAGCTTTTCTGTGAAGAAATCTGACGACGTTCCCCAGCCTCAACGTCTCGCTGATGACGCACTGCGTGAACTCCATTCTCTTATAATCCTCCCACCCAAGCTCCGTTTCCCTCTTCCCCGCCGCGATTCCCACGTGTTCTTCCTGATTAATCATTCAATTTCAATTTCAATTTTTTTAAATAAATAATTTAATTAAATAATTTAATTAATTAATTACTCTCAATTGGTGGACGGCGGCGGGACAGCCCTGCAGGAAGTAGATCGCGAGAGCTATAGCGACGGACGACGTTTCGTGTCCGGCGAACAGCAGGCTGAGGACCAAGTCCAGTATTTGCTCTTTCGACAGGTTCGAGTTCTTCAGCACCCACCCCAACAGCTCCTTCTCGTCTTCCTCTCTGTTTCCCCTCTTCACTCTCTCCTCCATTTTCCGATCGATGAATTTTAGGATCGCCGATCGAGACTGCGGATTTTATTCCATTTAATTTAAAAAAATTGAATTTAATTGAATTGAATTTCAAATAATTAAATGAAATTACCCTTAAAGCTCTCCAGTACGCCGTTCCGGGGAAATTTAACGGAGCGGAAACAACGCCTTTCATGAACGTGATGTACTCTTTCTTCAGCTGCTCCGTCTCGCTTTTCCCCGGCTCCAGGCTCATTATATGCTCCGCCATCAAATTAAACGTGAACTGTTTTTTTTTTTCGATTTTGTAATTTTAAAATTTTAAATAATATTTCAAATAAATAAAATAAAATTATGATCGATTTATTTATTCATTCACCTTCTTGGCCTCGTCCTGAGCACAGACGACCGAGTCGTGGTTCCAGTGGGAGAGGACGAGCAGCGTGTGCCTCTCGACTTCTCGTAGGAGGTGAGTTTTGAGTCGAGCATTGCTGAGGAAATTGAGGGAGATGATCCTCATGTCTCGATGCATTTCTCCCACAAGGACGAGCATCGACCATTTTCCCAGGATTCCCCCGATGCTTCTCGGATAGCTGCACTCGAACAATCTCCCTTCGTTCTGAAGGATGAATCGATTCAGACCCGCATCCGCTGACACGATCGTCGGCTCTCCAAACAAATGGGACCTGTATATCTTACCGTACCTGAAATTCATTCATTCAGTTATCTTTTTTAACTGAATTGAACTGAACTGAAGGGATCAGTTTACCTGGAAATGTGTTGTTCCATGAATTTCCCTATGGTGTTGGCCGGGTACGGCTTCAAGTAGGCGATGGTTTCGCCGAGTAAAGGCCAGCCCATGTTTCCCGGCGGAAGATTGAGGGCGGCGGAGGAGTTGTTTTGTTTTCGTTTCTTACAGAGGTTGAGAAGGATTAGGGAGAGGCACACGAGGAACATAGTGAACTCTAATCCCACTAAATCTCCCATGCTTTCTTCTTCTTCTCTGGTTATTTCTGAAGAGTGATTTACAGCATCAATGGTGGGAGTGGGAGAGAAGAAAAAAAAAATGAAGGTAACTAAGCTCTCTGCTTGTGTGTAGCACAGAGAGGCAGGTGGGGAGAGGAACACACAAATAAAAAGTTGTAGTTTGGGAAGCTTTATGCTTATGCCCAATAAGCTGCTTTTTATAGGGCCTTTGTTAAGTTTTTTGTTACTCTTTTTTGTGGAATCATTTGTATAAACAAATTTAAAGCCAAGAGAACTTAACAGTGAAATTCCAAATGAAATAAAATAATGAATCGTTCGATATAGAGCTAGTACACGTGTTGGCGGTTGATTTGATACATTTTTTATCATACGGTGACGTTTGTATGAAGTTGTAAAAGTATGAATCCATCGTTGAACGTAAATAATCACACTCTCATTCAGCATTCAGCATTCAGCATTCAACAAACCACTTATAAACTAAGCTTGAAAGTGGCTTTGTTAAAATGAAGGACATAAATACCTAAGTTAGAAATAGAAAAAAACTTTATAGGAATCAATTAGAAATCTGTCGAAATCACCGTTGATCAGGTTTGGATTCACTCTTTTGCATATCAAGGGGTCTTCGCCCACCTTTACATGTGCAATTTTTTTGCTTGATTTATCGAAGATGTGTAGATTATGTTTATGGATTAATCAACATGTACAAATGTAATAATGATATCAAGACCTTTTTTTACAGAATTGAAATTAATTGAACTGGACTTTACATAACCAAAAATGGAAATAAATTGAAACCAAGTAAAATTAAATTCAAAAGAATATAGGCTAAATCAAATGTTATGTTGGATTTAGATGTGTAGGGGTGGAATTTGTAAGATTTGATAAGTTGTAAGCACGTGAAAAGGCAAGTATCTCCCACTCCTTTTAAAGTTCCTTCTTTTGGATATGTGTTCAATAGTGAAAGACATTTTGGGAGAGAGTTTTAAGCAAATTCAAACTTCTCCTACTGTTATGAGTATCCCATATCTCACCCAACTTTTCAATGTAATTAATATATGCAATAACAAAGGGAAATAAATTAGGTTCAGATAATTTGAACCTCCAACATTTTAGTATCTACATTTTTCATCATCTTCACATAAATTGAATAATTGAATTGAAAACAATAAAACAAGAGTAATTTACATGAAAAATCAATTTAAAAAAAACAAACGGTAGAAGAATGAATTTGCTACAAGTATAACGCAAGTTGAAAATGAAAAATCTTTCTAAACCATGTTTTTGGCATGTGGAAAATATCTCTATTTAATGTAGGGTCCTAATATAATTAAAAACAAAATTTCATATTTATGAAATCTTAAAATAAGGTGAAAAGAAAATATATTGTGAAATAGAAAAAAAAAATCTACACAGTTCATTGCAAGTGATCACAACTATCACTGAATGTCTCTATCTCTCGCACATATGATATAATGAACGTTATGTGCGAGCAATCTATCGCGTAAGTCCGTGACAAGTCACTACCTTAATCAACAATTGATTTCAATCAGTTTTGATCTCGAAATCAAATGTTGGCATTGTATACAAAGCTACTAATATATGATAACAATATTAAAAAATATATTAAGATTTAATTTAATTATACCTCATTAATTATTTTGGAATTTTAAATTAAACGTTGAAACAATAATTATATAAGTGAATTTTAATTAAATTGAAATAATTTTTTTAAAAAATAATTAATCCATATTGAAAAATTATTAAAAATATAATTAAAATTGAAAAGTCAAAATGATAATAGTAATATAATTTAGATATGAATAAGAAGCACTTATTTAAAATAATCTCTCTCGATTGTAGATTTCCAAGTGTTTTATTAATGGACAATCTGTTGGAATCTATTTAGGGAATATTTTTTCTTTTAATCATTTGTAGTACACACTACAAAGTGATTCCTATATTTTTATTTAAATGAACGAATATTTACAGAAATTTAATATACATGTGGTCTCAAGAACATTAATTCATAGATATTCTAATATTTTTATTTTTGAAAAAAAAAACAATTGAATTTTATGCAATAATATCTGAGTTAGACATGCGCAATAATATATTTTGCAATTATAGTGTCATCCGATTAATAATTCGATGTTAAATAAAGTGACAACCAAGACGGAGTGTAAGTGTAATAGCCACTCGTGCGGGTGGCCCACCTTGAGATGACGTGTCCCTACACAATCATTAGCTTAATTGCATTTATGCCATCAGCACCCACACGTGTGCGCGCTGTGCTGTCATTTGCTCTGACCAAAATTAAATTAATTAATTAATTGAGCTGCCAACCAAGTGTAGGCCCATTACTCAATCGGCCCAACTCTATCTGATTGGACTGCACAAGATTTTGCTTACAAAGTCAAGCCCAACATTCTTGATTCTAAAATCTAAATTAATTTGCACAAAAATAAAAATAAAAATAAAAATAAAAATAAAAATGAATCCTACAATTCCTGGGAAGGACATGTAGAAAAGTGAAATAGAAAAGTGAAAAGAAGTTATGGTCCATACCGCCCCCTTTAAATCTTTTGCCCATATTCATTTCCATGACAAGTCCATTTCCAACTTCTAAGTTGTCGAAAGCCTAAAATCCAACATTGTACTCGTATTTTTCGATGATAGTTAACGTATCATGTAGGTTGAGTGTGTAGTTATATGTTTGCAAGAGTTCTGTTTTTACAAGTACAAATTTTACATCAAAAAAAAAAAAAAAAGAGAAATTGAAGTGCAGCTATCTCACTTGAGATGTGATTTTGATATACGATTCAATGTGATATAAGATCGATTTTGACTTCTTTACAATTGAAGCCCTAATAAAGCATGTGCTCTTTTGAAAGCTTTGAAAGATGGCAATGTGAATCTTGTGCACACCACACACAAGAGGCATATATGGACCAATTTCACCCACAGTCCCCGCCTTTTATTATTAGTTTTCCTACCACAATCATTGGGCATGCATCTTGGCTCCCAAACAAAAAGACATTAATACTCATAGATTTTGGTGTATTTTCAGTTTAGATAACAAGTAACAACAAACTTTTTAAAAAAAAATCTCTATCAACAAACATATGTTGTAAACAAAAAAAAATGTCACCCTTCACATATAAATAAATAAACACTACAGTATTATTTGGAAGAGAAGAAGTAATATTTTATGGAAAATCGTATTCTTAATCACACTATGTGAGGTCGAAATGTGACTATTTTTTTTCGGATTGATGAAATATTTAATTAAAAGACGAACCATTTATTTATTTCCCAATTAAATGCATATGTAAGTTGATGTGGATTCCTGATAAGATTTTGGAAGCAAGCCCTAGGTCACTAATGCTTTCACACACACACACAAGTCTTACAATTTATGTATACATTTCATATGTGGCTGACTGAAAGATACTAAAGATATGCACAGCTGAAAATGGGTTTTATTAATTTAAATGAAATTGATAAATTAATATTTATGATGAGACGAGACTTTCTTTAAATGGAAGAATTTCAAATTATGATTAAAATTAAAAAATAATAATCATACTTTATAGAGTATAATTATTCCTTCATTGTTGGTATCCAAACCGAAGCCTTTACAGGTGGGAATTGAATGTGGTGTTGAGAAAGGTTTATTGCTTTCGGCTACACTATGATTAATCTCTTTTAAATCAGGCCCCAATTGATTATACAAAGTTCTAAATTCATTCAAATAATTGCAACAAACTATCTGGTATCAAATATTCCAAAAAACCTCAAGCTTGTGCATATACATTTACAAGGTTGTACCTAATCAATCTTCGACTTTAGAGTATATAAGAAAAACGAAGGGGGGAGAGTGCCATACCGTATTTCTTACAAAATGTAAGCTAGTGTATGTTTAATGGAATAACAGATTTTAGGTTCTTGAGCTGCAGGCGGAGAACACGTACTAGAGGCATTCACATGGATAAAGGTAGTAACAAACGCCGATCCCTTTTCCTTGCGAGTGACTGCCTTGAATTTCTCAAACGAATAGGGACGATGATGACGATGCACACAACGGCAAAAGAAAGCCAGTAGTGTTTTAAGTAAAGGGTAGCATACGATGTAACCAGAAGCACAAGAAAGGTCGAGGCCCAGAAAATAGCAACGGCAACATCAGTCCTGTATAAATTTTTATAAAAAAACGAATATTGGAAAGGGAAAATACTGAAGAGATGCTGGAGAGGTATAAAAAAATATCAACTAGACATGATAGAGAAGAATAAAACTATAAATTATACGAGTATTAACTATTAACCATTTTAGGAATTTAATGGGTTGTATCACTATTAAGTGAAAGAGACATCAGTATAGATGAGAATTACGAAGCAAACCTAACTTTGTTTTTCTCATATATACATTATATTGAAGACTATATTGGTTGACTCAAACAACTGAAAATTGGACAGAAGCATGTCATTCAATACCACCCTTGAGAAGCTTGCAGGCAACATATGAATAAACAAATTTGAACAACAAAATTCTAGGCGGAAATAACATGCAATACCGACTACCGAACCAATCCAGAATAGTTTTCAAGCAACACACTGAAGACAATCTATATTCTTTTCATTCATGTAGGTAATTTTGGAGTTGGGCACTTTTCAGTTTTCACCATTAGATATATAATGCATAGGAAGAAAGTATAGGTCCCACTGAATCTTTATTCCAGCCAACTTGCTACTTCTAAAAATTTTGTATGCAATTTTTATGTTGGCAATCTATCCCACATTTTCAATGACAAACAACACAAAATTATTTCTATCACAAAATCAACTTTCAACAACAATGATATTGATTCAAAAAAATCACACTGGTAACCAGCATTAAGGTTTTCTGAGATTCTGCACATTATTCTTTCATATCATATAAATGATCAGTAACTAAATATTCACAATATTTGCAAAAAATTAGTTTGCAAGTTGTTCATCTTTACCAATTCCATGGTTGATAATATCAACGTAATTATTTCAGACTTTTAGTTTTAGATGAAACGTAATGTAGTTAACTGTATCAGAAAGGAGGAATAAGCCAAAAATTCATATATTTCAAACCTACTTTTTAGTCAATGCATTGAGCAACTTGTCCTATTTAGAGCAAAGTGGTACATGCTTATACTCTAGTATCAATACAAGCAGTGAATAATTTGATAATGATGGTAATAAATAATATTAACATTGAAAGTCTGGGGCTGAGCATTTTGTGGTTAGGGGGATGCCAACTCTTAAATATTAAATTATCAAATATACACATATATGATAGTAAAATTTAACTATATTATACTCGCAGAAAAATTACATAATAATTAAGTTAAATATATAACAAAACTGAATAATAGTATACTACTAATACATTAAAACTTATTACATTTCTCTTTAATGTTATGGAAATGATCACAGTGAATATACTAAATTTGTTTGCCTAGTATTTTTCATTACACACAAGTTGTACAATTTCATATTTCATTTAAGTTAGGAAGAGTAGTTTAGTTAATATCACAGTGTATTACACATTCTTAATCGTTACATGATTATACATCAAGGCTCACAAAATAATTAATCAAACTTCGTAGTAATAGTAATGGACATGTGTGGACCACGTCAATTTTATTGATCAATACATGTGTTAGAGGGGCCATAACAATTAACAACTCAAAACTATACAAATTATGAAAATAGAATCTTGGAGAAAACCACTTGAAATAATCTAAACTCAATGTTCTAAAAAACGCTAGACTTTATCAGGCCAGTGAACTGACGGATAGGTGGGGTTAGGCAGACTTATTTTTTTTGAAATACTGTCACCATAATTAATTAATATAGTTCATATATATGTAATTTGCATAAGATACATTGATATCCAAGTGAATTGATATTGTAAATTCATTGCGATTTGCATGAAAATAGTTGTAATTGACGGTTGATGAACGCATACAACTTGAAATTGAGGCAGTCAGGCTCTGTCTAGAGCATAGGCCTCTCCTAGACGGGGATTTTAGAACAGTGTCTATACTCTATACTGGTGGGTCTTGATTGTTAGACTATTTTCCGTACTTAGAACATGAACATTTATAATTGTGAAAATTTTGAACGCAGTCCATCAATCATGCGATTCTGTAGGTGAGTTACGTGGCAAGATTTATCAAACAACAACAACAGTTGCTCCTTATGGACCTTATCCTAGGCCCTAGCTAATGTGCTTTTAGCCTTTCACGGGTATTCTAAAATAAAAATTTAGTCCAGAGTAAACTTTTGATATTAATTCAAGCACAAGTGCACAACAATCGTGCTTTTAATTCCAATATATTCGAAAAATTCACTCTAATTAAAAAAGAAGTAGTTTTATTTAATGTGGAAAAATATAACAAATTAACATCAAATCCTGACCAACACCCATACAAAAGGGTGAGCTGGTGCTGGTATCCATAGAGTTGCACGAACCATGATTTTTCCAACCGACATACGAACTCACCCGAAACAAATATCCATTTCTCCAAAAACAGAAACTTACTCAAAATTCCAATATGAACACAATGTACCCCAAATTCTTCCGAGGAATATTATCGTATTTGGTGTTCCAGATTAATTAACTTGATAAAAACACACAGAAAAAGAAGGAACATAAATCAGGCGTAGGACATACCAGGTGGAGAGAACGGGTTTGGGGGAGAATACAGCGAGGGCGGGGAACTTGTGCTGCGATCGGACCTGGTAATCTCTCAGTTGCTCAACGAGTTTTGATCGAGTTATCATTGAGTTGCTACACCGAGCCAACTCCGGATATTTGAATCGAAACCCACACCAGGCTCAGCAGCTGAACGGAGGTTTTGATGTGCGATTGGTTTCGATTCGATTTTTACAATTTGTAAATTAGGGCTAAAATTAAGAGCAAAAAGAGGGGTTCTTTATTGCTTTGAGTTAAATGCAAGGAAAATTAATGTTAGAGATAAATTAATTTTAATCGAAACTTAGATTAATAAATCCGATGTCGTCCAGCGGTTAGGATATCTGGCTTTCACCCAGGGGACCCGGGTTCGATTCCCGGCATCGGAATTACATTTTTTAAAAATCTTTTTTATTTATAAATTTCACGGTGTATTTATGAATTTAGTTATTATTTACTAAATTTCCCGGTTTATTTATGGATATACTAGTTACTATTAATTACACTTACACATCCCTGTAAGTGGAATTTTTCATTTTCGCACTAAGACAAATAGAATGGAAAAAACACAAATTAAGATCCAGCAACTAAATTCGGTCAAATTATATCTTATGTTGAAAACAAGTTCACAGTAATCACCACATGCAGACAGACAAAAGGCTTCCTAGAAGCCAGTTTAACAAAAAGATAAGATTTAAAGCTTGTTCCTTATAACAAGCCACGACACACGGAAAACCAGAGCATATGTTTTTAGAACAAAAAATTGACTAGTATTCGCGAGAAATCGACCTATCACGGCTATCCAAACGCCGGTAATCCCTCTCTTGTGACTTGGATGCACCTCCATCATAACCATAACCATCATCATCCATGTGTTCACTTGGATCATTATCACGATCGGGGTCCCTAAATCGGTCATAACTACCACCCTGCCCCCTTCCCTGGTTCTCATAGTAATCATAATGTCCATGTCCATGTCCATCATGCTCAGCAGTTTCCAGGTTCTCAGTTTCTGGATGACCACCATAGTTTCTCTCTCTTTCACTTCTATCACGCTTTGATTCACCACCACGTTCATCATAGCTGTATTCTCTGTCGCGAGAAAGGCCACGAGCACCATCATGATCACCACGAGCGTCTCTTTCTCTCTCCCTTTCACGGTGATGATCACGGTCACGGCCTCGGTCTCGACCCCGATCACGGTCGTGTGTTCTATCTCTCTGATCACGGTCACGACCGCGATCTCTGTCTCTGTTTCTGCCACGGTCTCTGTGGTCGTGGTCCTTTGTCCTATCATGAGAACGCTCACGGGATCTTTCCCGTACTCTCTCTCTTTCCTTTCCCCTATCACGGGATTTCTCCCTCTCCCTGAAATTTTATTTAGTCAGTCACCATGAAGATTTCATATGATTATTGCTAGCAGATATACAGATGACACCATTGACATGAGATAAGCTAAGATTCTTTATGACATACTTGCATTGCATCAGGTGGAAATACATTCCATCAAACCAAGCTACTATTCCATCAGTGTGTGTTTAGGTTTTAGGTTTTTGTATTTTATTATCTTTTTCTCAGTTTTAGTGGTTCCCTTCCCAGTTCTATTTAGTTATTTAGTTTTTTACCGAGTTTAGTTATTTTCTCTTTCATCATTTAGGTTTTTGTTTTGGAGTTTTCTCTATTTTAGCATTTTATTGATTTAGTTTCAGTGGTTTTGATCAAATGGTGGTCTGACTCATCCAATATATATATATATATATATGATAAATATGTTACCTAAGAAAGATGAAAGAAAAATGATACACCAAATTGAGAATGATAGCACCAGACATTACCTGTCTCTTTCCACCCTTGGCTCCTCTGATCTAGATATTCCGCCAGACTGCACTGGCTCTCTATAAGATGAGAAACAAAGGTTATTATATTACATTTTACAGGATAATAGTTGATGTAAAAACAAATGTAAAAATGGAAGAATGGTTTGTCTCAGAAGCTAAATAAGAGTTAAAATTGTAGACAGAAACTGATGATAACTACAATAAACACGTAGCTTGAAATGTTTTAGATGCAATGCACAATATTTCTAAAGTCCAAGTCCCGATACAAAACCAGTTTCAAAGCTCAAATTTTATACCATACATTTCTATCTGCTCAATTTAAATTAATATATATATATATATATATATATATATATATATATATATATATATATATACACACACACACACACACACACACACACACACACACACGTATATATAATATACATGTAGGAGTATTATTTTATTTTTACCCATACAATATAGGTGTTAAATTGTAGAACATAGAGAGGTGGTTAATGTGATAGATTAGATAAGAAAATAACATTTTATGGCTATTTTAAGTTCTGAGAGTAAGAAATAGAAAGATCATTTGGTTTCCTTGGTAGCAAATTTGACTGCTAGCCTGCTACAATAACAGTTTTGTTTTATATAACTCTTTAAATCTAAATCTCAGGACAACAAATTCCAAGTAATTGACCAAATGGGGTCTAAGGTTCCTCAAATATTTTCCCTTAAATTTGTTGGGCAAATAAAAAACTAAAACTGTGGAGCTATGGGTTACCTTAGGTCCTTAGTACAGATGAAGAAAATAAAATAAACATTAGCACGAATGTCTTTTGTTTTTATATCAGACATCAGTTAAGCGATCTTACATAACTATTATGTATCAAGGTCTTGACCTTGTAGTCACTAATATGAGTAATATCAATTAAATTGGGAAAGGCGGAGAAAAATAAACATGAAGAGTGAAAAATGCTTAAGAAGTGAGGGGGGGAAAGGCGAAATGCAAACTAAGCACTTTTCTTTTAGAGGCCTATAACATCATCAGGTACCACTAGCAGTGTTCCTTCTACTGGAAAATGCATATTCAAACTTCCAAGAGCTAACTTGTGTAAGAAACTAATGAATGATAGTACCCATGTAATTACCTCCCCAAAGCCCTCTGGTTAACTTCGTCATTGCCAATCCGAGATGTTCCAAGTCCACCACCAAGCCTGCGAGGTCGCCAGTTTGGAACAGTTCTACCACGTTCAACATCCACAAACACCCTCCGATTATCAATCTTCTTACCATCTGCCTGTTTATACGCCGCTGCATCAAAATATATACACAGCCATTATATTCAGCTGTTAAAAGCTATGAATATGTAACACCAAATAAGAAAGAGTGGAAGCAAAAAAAGAGACCCAAAAACGAGTGGAAGCAAAAAAAAGAGGCCAAAAAAAGAGTGGAAGCAAAAAAAAGAAAAAGAAAAAGTGGAAGCAAAAAAATAAACCAAAAAAAAAAAGTGGAAGCAAACCTTTCATATCTCGCGTATGCACGTATTCAATAAAGGCATAGCCTCTTGGTTTATTTGATTCTTGATCAGTAATCAAGCGAACCTGAAACTCATAGGAGATGGTTTATAAGCTACAACCACAATTTCGGAATCTACATGTAAATAGAAAGAACATTTTTTGGATCACAGCCTGATTTCATACTATGACTATGTAAGAAAAACCTAAGGGCACGGCAGACAGGCACTATGCCTAATTAGCCGTGCTCACCTTTCAATAACAGAGCTTCCATGCCATACTCGTCACCATCACTGCTAGAGATGCCATAAAAAGGATGACAAATTTACCAGTTGACATACACACTAACCTCCCCTTACCAGGGACTTTTAATTATTAACAAGAGAATAAACTGAAATGGCTATAAGTAATTCGACTAATTTCAATACCGGAATATCCTCCGAATTGTTGAAGCATTTTGACAGCCTTTGAATCCAAAAGTAAGATTTAGTAGCAGGAAGGAATTGTGTACTAGAAAGTAAAGAGAGAGATATGCTAATACTCAAAGTCTCCAATGCAATTTACCCATCGCAGTCAAAATTGTTTACCCATGTTGCTTGGAATTTAGCCAAAAGGCAGAGAAGACAATATGGCTCTTCACAAATAATGATTCACCTATCTTTAAATGAAGCGCATCTTTTGATTTGGAATATATTTCCCCATGGAATATACATGACATAAGAGAAGGAAAGGTAAAAAGAACTTCCCTCTTCAAAGATACATACTTACTCATCAAAATATATGAACGGGGAAAGAAGTAGAACACCATACTAGTCTGAAAAAAAAAATTGAATCCCAAAAGAGCAGAAGGGGAAGAAAGAGATTAGCACAATAGCCTAACTTTAACCACGTGGTCATAATTATACCTGGGCACACTTCGGCATCTGATTTAATCATCCATCAATGAATAAAGATGTGGTGTATGAAACATATTAGCAAAGGAAGGCCATGGATCTTTAAGTTCAAGGTGATTACCAATGCATTTTCTTTGAAATGTGAACATATACCAAATTTTACTAAATTGTAAGACAATTTTAAAATCATTCAAATTAAAAAACTAAACTAAACTAATACAGTATATTTTAGCCTAATCAACTTTGTCATTAGTATAACGAATTTTCTTCCCATACCACAACATTGGGTTTATGTCGTTCTTAGGGTTGTGAGGTGGGATTCATTAGCCTTAGAAGAATCTCTTTCAGTGTGAAGATAAATAAGATTTTGATGATTTTCTTTAAAGGGACGTATGACATTACTATGAGACGTGTAACTTTTCTTACCGAACACATGGGTGTTCCATAATACCTACCCGCTTAATAGGCCCATATGCCTCAAACTCTCTTTTGACTTTGTTCTCAGTTGTCTCGTAATTCTGACAATGAAAATAAAACAAACGAGTCAGCTATGCAGTAGACCAGACAGCTGCTAGAAAATTTATTAACAAATAAAATGAATACTCACAAGCCTAGCAACAAACAATGTTTTGTATGGATCTCCAGATATATTTGGATCGTTATTTGGATCATCTGCGCAGACAAACCAGAATAAGATGAAAAAGGTTATCAAAACCACAAAATCAGATAGTTAGTTCCTGATGTATATAAGAACAGTTTTAAAAACAAAAAATGTTTAGTAGAAGCATTAAATACAATGGCAATACATTTTTCAATCTCCTCTGCTGCCTTTCTGGCACCTTCCTCCAGCCGTGCTTTCTGAATCCTAGCTTTACGTTCTGCCTGCATTCAAAATAAAAATAAAAATTATACATTAAATGTAAAATATATTAATAGAGAAGCAGATATTTTTCCAAATGGAATTCTAGAAAGATCAGATAAAGGAAACTAAACTGCAAAACACCAAAAGAATATCAAATGTATCGTCTCTCGTAACTGTATAAAATGCCACTAAGGTGTAGAAAAGGGTTCTCATTTCTCCGATCTCTCAAAACCCATAGGTAAAATAAACATAAAAAATATTAGCACAACAGCTTTCATTGAACTCATGGCTAGATTTTTCCACCTTACAGAATCATTCATGAATAAAAATATAAATGAGCACATTGCAGAATAGAAAATGATTATATTCAAGCAATGGCTGTATTAGGAAAAAGTCAAACATATATGACCGAGGTGATATTTCCAATGATCCAACATAACTTTAAGTCATCCTTCAAACCAAAAAGGGAACATAACAACAGATCCTTGCAGGTTTTGTATTCTATACACACACCAAGTCTAAATAATGGGAGAGATTACAAACTTTTGGAGACAGATAAAATACTTACCGGGGTTTCACCCTTTTTCATAGGAGGAGCATATTCAGGATCACCAGGCTCTGCGAAATTACTTACCAGATGTGCCATACCTGGGAAACCAAATATAACGTTTTCCCATTTTAGTTAATAATAAAGAAGAAAATCTCATCCGATTTTGAAGACTTTCAGCAGTGTAATTGAACCACAGACCTGTATATGGCGGACATTTCCTCTTCTCAGGAGGCGGTTTGTATTCCAAAGGTGGACGGGGCTCAAATAATTTAAGAAGGGTTGCGGTTAAACCAGTTGGATGACCCTGACCCATCTGTAGGATTAATCAATAATAGTTATGTTTACAGGATAAGAGTGTAGCACGGACCTTATTCCGTACGTGTGTAAGAATTGAAGGGGCATGTAAATATTAGAAAAATCGACACAACGAGCTAAAACCCTTTGCTCTTTACCGATTTGAATGTTTGCTACATGCATCATACACAATCTGAATTGATGATAACTCAAAATTCACAATCATCTAATTTACAGCTAGATACCGCAACATCTATATTCAAATTAAAAATTCCAGAACGCAGAGATAATATTCCGGGAAGGAAAACTCAATTAAATTCAAAATAACCTAATTGCAATTTACAACCATCAGAATTGCAAGAAACAAATCTACATATCACGACCGAGGAAGATATAACGAGACTCAGTATACGGGAGGTTACCAATTTGAGTTGCAGGACATTGACGCGGTTCTGAGCCTTGGTACGGCCTTGAACGGCGGAGTTTTGGTTGCGCATCATGGCGTCGCCGTAGTCCCCCATGGTCCCCGAGTACCGGTGGCTAAATTAGAGTGACTAACGGACGGTGAAAATCACGCGCCGGGTGACGAGTCGGTAGGGTTTATTTGAAGCGGCAGAAATAGTCGATGGCTGTTGAAAGAGGAAGGTTTTATATGTGAGTATTGGAACTTAGGAGAGTCCTATGTACGTATTTTAATAGTAGAAATTGAGTCGTTAAAAATAATAGTATTTTTTTGTCCATGATTATTGAGTATAAACAGAAACAAATTTAAATAATATTTATATTATTGCTCGCGAGCAGTCAATTTTTTTAACGACTTGAGCTTGAGTTCGTTTAAATTTTTGTCGAGCTTGCTCGATAAGGTTATTTGACTCGGCTCGACTAATTTGAGATGGAAAGAGGTATATACTTTGAACTTATAATTGCAATTTAAAATTCCGAATCAAAAGATGACATATATAAATGTAGAAAATTGGCATCCAAAAGTCCAAACACCTCAAATGTTTCAGTACAAAACCCACAAATTTCAGCACACTACACTAAAAAAACAATCCAAATAATCCTTGAAACAAATATCCAAAAAACGAACGAAAATCACCAAAAAAATTTATAGATCGATTCTTGTGTCTTGTCAACATGGTCATCTTAGAATGCTTTTTATCGCTTTTGCTTCGGAGGAGGGCTTGCTGTTTCCATATCAGTGGAGTCGTTTCCAGACGAGGACGTATGAAGGCCATACTCGCTAGTTGCGCCATACTCGTTGCTGTCCTGGCTCGTCATCACCATCTTCCGGAACTTCATCATGTCAGCGTTGTAGGCCCCGGTGTCGTAGGTCCCCACCACATTCTCGCTCGGGTTGAACGGCTGGCTCTGACCTGGCTGCACCCCTTCATTCAAATCTTCCAACGACACATCTCCATCCAAAGCACGCACGATCTGAATTAAACCGTATGTTAGCAAAAAAGTTCAAAATCAAATACGTAGTACTACTCTATCTGTTGTCCCTTAGAAGTTGTCGCACTTTTCTTTTTGTGCAGTCTCATAGTAATAGTAGTTGCCGCACCCCAAGAAAAGAAATCATCCTTACACTCTATATCCTTAAAACAACACAATATTTTTAAAATGACTATAATACCTTTTTACTTAATATTCGTGTCCATACTAGTGTGACAACTATATACTAAGCTCATAGATGAAACAATAACCTGGCTCATGCGTGGGCGTTTTCTCGACGAATGTCGAATGCAGGCAGCAGCACAGGCGATCATTCGAGCCATCTCGTGAGGGACATAATTATCTTCAAGGCGCTTGTCGACCATTCCACTGTAGTCGCCACTTTCCAAGGCTTTAGCCGCAAGTGGCCTAGCCTGTTTTCCATGATGAAAAACACGGTGACAAAGGCTATTCATATTCGATCGAAGACTATGAACTGAGAACTAATCTTACCCAGTCTACTAAACTCAAGCTATCCATGAATTTATTCTTGGGGTCCACTGGTCGACGGCCCGTGATTATTTCCAGCAGCATGACCCCAAACGAGAAAACATCGGACTTATCTGTTAGCTTGCCGCTAGCGGCATACTCAGGAGCCAGATACCTATACAACCGAAATACTAAGTAAGATTAATGTCCATTTAATTTCCAGAAAACGATGACTTAATTACCCAAAGGTTCCCATGACGCGCGTGGAGACGTGAGTGAAATTGTCCGAACTGAGCTTGGCCAAACCGAAATCAGCCACCTTGGCTTCGAAGTTGGAGTCGAGGAGAATGTTTGCTGCTTTGATGTCGCGATGGATAATCCGAGGGTGGCCTGGGAAACACACACAACGGGGAACGTACAGTAACAACAGTCGTACATAAAAGAATGATTTCTACTGAAAATCCAATACAATAAATATTTCCCATACAATCTTCGTGCAAGTAAGCGAGCCCCTTGGCCGACCCCACTGCAATCCGAAGCCTAGAAGCCCAATCCATGACTGGCTTGTCTTTCGCTGCAATCACATACACAAGATTAAGGAACTACTCTTTTATCAGATTTATTCAGTTCAGTTCAAATTCATTCAATTCACTGACCGTGAAGGTGGAACTCCAAAGTATTATTGGCTACAAACTCGTAGACGAGCATCCTCTGCTGTCCAGCGATGCAGTACCCGACGAGGGAGACGAGATATCGATGATGGACTCGGCTGATGATCTCGACTTCGGCCTGGAACTCTCTCTCCCCCTGCCCGCTCCCGGATTTAAGACTCTTGACGGCGACCTCTTTCCCGTTGGGCAGGATCCCCTTGTGCACGTAACCGAACCCGCCCTGCCCCAACAGATTGGATTGGGAGAATCCGGAAGTGGCGGCCGCCAGCTCGTCGTAGGTGAAGGGGCTCTTTGCCCCGTAGCCGCCCACGTTCGGGGACGGCATGAAGTTCACTCCCGAGAAGCTCGGACTCGATTCGGTGCTGGCGATGGGAGGAGCTGGCTGCTGGTGTCCGATGGGAGTCCCTAGTGGGCGCGGAGGAGCGATCTTGACGGCCGCTGAGTCTGCTGTTTGATTGTTTTTCTTCTGCAGTACTACAGGACTTTTGTAGTACGGATCGCCGCCTGAATACGTACATGTCTTCAATTCAAGTGCTCAACCAAACTGAGCTAACAAATAAAAATTAAAAATATACAGCACCTTTAGGCTTAGGAGGGAAGCCTTGCTCCAAATAAAATTGCCGTCTCTCCCTCCTCCTCATGCACAACAAGTAGATGAACATGAGCATCAGGATCACGATCCCTCCGCCGATGATTCCGGTGATGATGGCTATGTCGGCGGTCGAGATGTTCTCGGTCTGGCCCGACGGGGGCCCGTTGTTGTGGTGCTTCGGGCCCGACCGAGGCGGGGGAGGCCGTAAGAACTCCGGGGAAGGCGGGGATCTCGCGGAGGAGGCCGACTCGCTCGGGGGAGGCGGGGGCGGGGCGATGGGGGGCGTGAGATCGGAGGAGGCGGGGGGCGGGGGCGGCTGTCTCTCGGAGGCGGGGGGCGGGGGGGAGGTGGGGGGCGGGGAGCTCGCCGGAGGGGGTGGAGAGGAGGTGGCCGGAGGAGGAGGGGAGGCGGCGGCGGGAGGAGGGTTGGCGGCGGCGGGAGGAGGGGCGGTGGCCGCGGGCGGAGGGGAGGACTCGAGGGGAGGGGGTGGGGCGACGGGGGTGGTGGAGTCGGAAGGTGGTGAAGCCATGTTTTTACTTTGAAGGTGAAATTAATTAGGCCTACACCATCTGAAAATCATTGAATCCGAATAATAATAATAATAATAAGATGATCGAGTATATATGTCGTCGTTGCGAGTGGTGTTGAGAGTGGATCGAGTAGGAAATGAAGTTTGTGTTGAGAGTGTGTGTGTGTGTGATTGAGTTTAGATGCATGGGAAGGAGAAAGTGATCGAGATGGGAATGTAAGAGAGAGAAATGGGAAGAGTGTATGTTTAAAATGTGTTGTGTTGGTTTTGCCATTTGTAGAGAGAGGACTGCGTACGACCTCAGGCGCACTCCTACAAAACTGGGCATGGCCATTTCTTACCACTTTCTATTCTGACTTCTCATGATGCCCAAACTTGTAATTACACACTTACTACTTTTTAGTAAACTATATTTTCATCAAACACTAGTAGTATAACAATATTTTTAGAATAATATTTTGATACAAAAAAGGGAAAAAATAATAATTGTTATAAACTCAAAGGGAATTGAGAGACAATAATAGATTAGATAGAGAGACAATATGGGAGATGAATAGAATTGTTATGAATTCTTGTGAATTGTTGTATTCATTCATATGGGGAGACCCCTTTATATAGGATACAATCTAGGGTTTCTGACTTAGCCAACAAGTCATTCACTATAATATAATAATATTCATAACACTCCCCCTTGAATGACTATTTACAGGATTGCTGCCTCGTTAAAACCTTGCCAGGAAAACCCAGTGGGACAAAACCTGAACGAAGGAAAAAGAGTACAACTTACTCCCCCTGATTGTAATCACCGGAAATATTTGACTTCTTGAAAGTAAATATTTGTGATCAACCAGTCTCATTAAAACCTGTAACTAATAAAACCATATAGGAAAAACTTAGTTATTCAAATATAAATTTTGGTCTTCAGGACACAACCTTCGAATTGTCTAGTTTCACATTCATTTGTATTATTGTATATTTTTCGTCCTTCAGGGACATGTCTTTACCAGACATCTATATTGACTAGAGCATTCGCAATTGCTATAACCGGCCGGTAACTCTTCAGGAGTATTTTAGATGCGTCTAGTGTTCAATATACATTTCTTGACAAATGAACAATAATGTGAACTTCAATTCACAATCATTTGAACTTCAGGTTCAATATCTCACTTTATCTCGAAAATAAACTAATATGGAACATTCTGATGTCCTCATTAAATATTATCAAGTGATGTGCATGTCTCGTTAAAAACCTCGTTATAAAACCTTGTAGGAAAAAATATTCGAGGAAAAAAAGTACATGACATTCACACGTATATTGTGGTGATTGTCTCGTTAAAAACCTTTAACTAAGAAAACCCCGTGGGAAAAACTTAGTAGAGGGAAAAAGAGTGCAATCACTGGTCTTCGGGACCAATCACTGGTCTTCGGGACCTTATATTCAATATCATTTTTCTCCATAATGACATATGTAATATGATACTATACATGTTCTGATATTCATTTCCTTTCATATCAGGAATTTTAAAATCCATCCAGGATTTTCATGTATGTATCTTTCTAATAATTTCTACATAGTCAAATCATACATTTGTGCATATCTATATTTATCGTTGCTGCTGCCAGAAGTATAAAGTAGCGGAACTTAATGTCATCATCCTTAAGTATATCGAGTTTCTGCGAAAAACTCTTGAGCAACTAATCTCGCTTTTATATCTCACCACATCATTTTTCGTTTTTCGTACGAAACACCCACATATATCCTTCTGGGATAATATTTTGAGGTGTGTACTGTAGAGTCAAAATATCTCTTTTAATTAGCGAGTCATGCTCAGCCTCAATTGCTCATTTCTATTTCTTTGAGTGCTGCCGGCACACTATTATTGATTTAAGTTTTGGATCCAAATTTTCTAGAGCAACTCTTGAGGCAAATATGTCGTTGACGACTTTTTCCATGTTGAAGACAATTCATTCTATCAACCAAATCTTTCATCATTTCCCAAAATATTTAATTTGGTTGTTCCGCAATCCCACGATTTTCTTATCATGTGCACATACTTTTTCAATGGGATTTCCATCTAAATCTCTTCAGGAGATTTTAAGGGTGACTATATTTCTTTGTTTTTCCGCGGATTTATTTTATATCTTAAGATCGATCTACTACGCTTCTGGCGTATATTAGAATCAACATTTGAGTTGATCTCTTTGGTATTTGAACTCTTATAGTTATTTATCACAAATATATGTGATTTTGTCACACCTTCATTAATTTGGCAGATTACTTGCTGAATATTGCAAGTTACTTATTTTCATGAACTTCGGGTTCAATTGATTGGTGCGTGGATCTAGAATTGAAGATCGTTTTCATTCAATGAAATTTCTCGGCATTTATATCTTTATATTCTTATCTCCCCCTACTGCCAGGAAATGATCTTCCTTAAATATGCAAACCATCGTAATTGATATAAACCGATCTTCTGGATCGCGGGCTCGAGATATTATGCCCGTTCATAATAATACACTTTAGTGGTGATATAAATATAACTTGCATATTTCAAATTAATTCGCAGATGGGAAATAACAATTTCCACGCACTTAATCATGATATGCATCATTTTCAGTACATTTGTATTACTCGTGGGGATAACTAGTAAAGCTCTTCCGGAGCCCACTATATCATAACAATATTTTTACAAATGATCCTTCAGGGATATAATATCTTACCTATCATCCTTCGGGGATATAATATGATCCTTCGGGGATCAAAATAAATTTCAATATATAATTTTCTCAGAAATTACATTTAATTGGAATCGACTTTTATAATTTTCCCAAAAATTACATTTAATTGGAATCGACTTTTTTTGATATTCCATGAGTACCCACATAGTACATTTATTCTCGATTTTCAAAAGATATCCTTCAGGGATAATTCATATGTAATCATTGTTTCAACGAGAACAATCGATGTAACTTTATTCAACAACATTTAATTTTTTTTTTTTAACTTTGCTTCTTCGGGAGCAATATCAATAAAAATATTCTTTCAGAAATATTGTGTATTTTTCCTTATGAATATCAATATTTATTCATGAATATCAAATCATAATGTTTTTGGGAACATATAAAACTTATTGCTACTACGGGAGCAATTTAATTTGATATTTCCAAACTTATTGCTACTACGGGAGCAATTTAATTTGATATTTATCGAATAATATCAAATCATGTTGTTCTTCCTGAACGATCAATATAATATTTAAACCATGAGTATATGTTCTTCAGGAACATTCAATTTAATTGATAAATTAAGAATACTTGATTTGATATTACAATACTTGATTTGATATTACTTCAGGAATATCAAATTATAATGCGACTCAAACTTGTGAGAAATTACTTTCATGATAGCTTTATTATATGCCTCAACAAATTTAAAATCTTGTAATCGAATATGGAGTCAATCATACCATGTTTTGGTAGTACGACCAACTTCGGGTGATCGTATCTTTCTTTTAAATCTTTTCACAAAGCTAGTGGATGAATTTTCAAAGATATTATTCAAGATTATTAGTAAATAATCATAATCAATTTGATATTGGTATTTCTACAAGAATATCATATCACGATATTTTTCAGAAACATTTAATTTTGATATTTCGTCAGGAATATCATATCATGTTCTTCGGGAACATTTAGTTTTGATATTTCTTCGGGAATATCATGTCACTTGTTCTTCAGGAACATTAAAAATTTAATTGATTTATTAAACATAATTAATTTGATATTACTTCAAGAATATCATATTATAATGTTCTTCGGGAATATATGATATTACTTTAAAAATATCATATTATAATGTTCTTCGGGAACATATGATATTACTTCAAGAATGATTATAATGTTTTTCCCTATGTTCTTCGGGAACATATGATATTTCTTCAGGAATATCAGATTATAATGTTATTTGAGAACATTTGAATTTAAGAAGAAGGGAGGAGAAGTAGATATATTTATAATTATTAATAAATATAAACATACATATAAATTCTTGCCTTGGAGTTCAGATCTTGAATGTGTAGAATTTCGATGAAGAACGTGGTTGAGCTTTCGTGCTGATAACGTGTTATAAACTCAAAGGGAATTGAGAGAGAATAATAGATTAGATAGAGAAACAATATGGGAGATGAATAGAATTGTTATGAATTCTTGTGAATTGTTGTATTCATTCATATGGGGAGACCCCTTTATATAGGATACAATCTAAGGTTTCTGACTTAGCCAACAAGTCATTCACTATAATATAATAATATTCATAACAATAATAATAAATAAATTTGAATTTATAATATTACAATGTCAAAGAGAAAATGAGCATCCTCTCGTATGGACTATTGCCAAAAAATTGTTACAAGATTTGAGATACGTTACTTATACCAATAAAATAGGAATTGTTACAAGATTTGAGATACGTTACTTATACCAATAAAATAGGGCCTTCATTTGTAAAAAAATTTAAAGTAAGCCTACTTGTGTTTTTGAGTTAATTTCAAAAAGTGTGATTGTTATTTTTGAACGAAAGAAATATATATTTTTTAAAATAGGTAAGTTTAAATAATTAGTTATAATTAAATGAATTAGTTTTTCTTAATTATAAATTTCAGTAAATTTCCCAAAATGTGGTGGTTATTTATTAACTGTTAAAGTTAAAATAGTAATTATTTAATTCTTTTTTATAATTATAAAATTAATAATACTCCTAATAATAAAAAAAATTAAAAAAAAAAACTATCCTTAATTATAAAATATATTTATAAGGTTTAGCATGTAAATTAATAAATCGAAATATCTTTTTCATAAATACTTCTATTTCTTATCTATTCTTTTACGTATTTACTTACAATAAATTGTTTATTGTAGTGGAGTAATATTTTACTTTTATTTTTCAAATAAAATACTGCTACTTTCATCCCGATAATAAATTGTTTATTGTAGTGGAGTAATATTTTACTTTTATTTTTCAAATAAAATACTACTACTTTCATCCCATAGAAGGCATTGCAATGTCTTTTTTGGATCGTTTCATACTATTTGTCACACTTCAAAAGAAAACTATTTTTACACTATATAATTTTAAAACAACACAATATTTCTAAAATATTATCATTTTTATCTATCATAATATTTTTTAATCTCCTTGTCAATACTATTGTGACAACTATATACTTGATGGAGGTAGTATTATTAATTTATTACTATATTTTAGGAAATACTAATGTTTGACAAAACTCATAATTAGGCTTATGGTTCGGCCTACAAAAGTTGGCTCAGCTTGACTCGTTTAATAAATAAGTCACATTCAATTTTTTTTATAAAAAACTCGTTTATATAAACAGACTAGGCTTAAGCTTTTTTTTAAAGCTTTTTAAGTCTACCAAGTCCGGCCTATTTAATATTTAAATTTATACGAAAAAAATATAATATTTTTACTTTTAATTATTTGTGTCCAACAAAAAGAAATAATTATTCTAACATTTTCATTTTAAAATATAATATATCTATACATATATATAATTTCAGGATCCACTAATGCCACGTGGACCAATGAGAAAATAATAATAATAATATTGTGTTCACACTATAAATTATAAAAAAAATTTATTAATTTTAAATAGTAATATTATTAAGCATATTTAAATTAATATATATAAATTTTAAATAGTAATTTGAAATTATATATTTTTGGTAATAATAATTAATCATCATCTTAAATATATATACATTTTTATTTCTTTTCTCAATTTTTTTATTCAATTAATATTAATTTAATTCTAATTAATCGTATTTCATAAAAACTCAAATCGATCTTCTCCTATTCTCTAATCCATTTGAGTTAAAAAAAATTGATTAAACTTTTTAGGTATATTACTATAATCAGGTTTCATATGTCCTTTTATATTTTTCTGAACATTGAATTGATTTACATGTATACGTTATTCTATTCATTCATTTTTTTTCTCGATTTTTTTAACTCTATGTATTAATTATGATTTTTTCGCAGATTCCAGAATCAAATTGTCGAGGTATTAATTATGTTCGACTAAATTTTTTATTTATTTTTAGTTTATCATAATTCTTATATTAAATTTGTTTTGCAGGTTAACATATATTATATTAATATAATTACATTTCTGTCATCTCATCTCCTTCATGTTCACCAAGTAAATTCAATTTTTTTATATTTCTATTTATTTTCCAGTTTTATAATTTTTATTTTCCATTTATTTTGATTTTCCCCATCGATTTTAGGTATTTGTTTGATGCGTTTGACACTCGAGAAATGCAGAGACGAGAAACTCCTCTTCCACTAGATCAGAGGCTCCTCGATCGGGTAGGATGTGCTCGAGTAGCAGACACATGTGGGAGAGGGTCAATAGGTCTCATCCAAGGACTAACATCATAATATTTCAATGAAAATTTGTTATATCCGAGATTTGAACTATGCGTCGTCGAGAAATTACACCAACATCCACCAAAGACCTTATCACCCGGCTATGCCCCAAGAAGGTTACATACTATAAATTACATTAAACATGTGTAATCTTTGAAAATAATAAAATTTTCAAGATTACAGTTAATAATGAGATTAATACGAATTTACAAATTTAAGTAAAAGTTCCATTATTAAATAAAATAATTTGTTAGTCCATTAATAAAATTTTGGCCGAAATTGGAGATTAAATAAAATTTTAAATTATGTCACACAAATAAACCACGTGCATCGCACGCAACGGTACTAGTTTTATTATAATTTATTAACTTACTTTTTAAACTTTACTCACAACTATTTTATTTTTCACTTTAAAAATATATTTTTACCCTTTATTTTTTATTTAAAAAATCAAAAATTAACAATTATCTTAAACTTCGTGCCCACAAAAGTATGACATCTATTCATGTCCGGAAAGAGTAATATAAATTAGGAGAATAATATGTATTGATAGGTAAGTAATAAAGTAATTAGTTGAAAAAATAGCGGTATAAGGGTAAATAAATGTGTATTGAGAGAATAAGGTTGTGAAAAGACACTTCATTTATGAAATGTGCACTCTTTTAAGGGATAACAAAAAAAACATGCATTGTTTTAAAAGATGAATAGAGTAAGTAATTATTAACTAATGTTATCCTATATTCTTAGAGAAAAAAAATTATAGTTGAATATTGAAATATGATTATCATTTTTTAATATATTTTCAATAATTTTTGTATTTATAAAATATTGTTCACTTATCTTTTATTATTAATTATTTACAAATTAAAAATAACATTTAAAACTAAAAATTAATATTTTTTATTAAATTTTCGATTTATCTATTTAATCGAGTTGATATTCGAATTATATTGTGCTTAAAAAAGCTTATAAAAAGCTTTCTGACTCAGCCTATTTATTAAAATGATGAAGCTCAGCCTAGCCAAAAATTCCAGTCCAAGCCTATTCAAAATTAATCTTTAATAATCATATATAGTCCTGCATATAGGCTCTATTTATTTACACCTCTTATAGTAAATTTACCTCTCGGACTTCGAGCTATTTCTTCCATTCCTAAACTTGGATCTCCCTCTATTCCTGTTAGCATTTCTGCCCAAGTTCCTCCCCCGGTTCTCCACACTCAAGGCCGAACTAGGAGCTTTCACCTTGAAATCCATTCTCCGGATTTCCTCGGCAAGGATACGATCGGATAACTTCAGGTTCTCCTTCCCCATACAGTTGCTAACAGCTGCCCGCATGGGCTCCCAACTATCCGGTAGAGATGCAAGTAGAAGCAAAGCATATATCTCATCATCAAAGTTCAACCCGACCCCCTTCATCTTGTCCAAGATTGAGTTCAACTCATTCACATGGTTGGCCGCTGCCGCATTCTCTGACATCTTAAGGTTGAACAACTGCTTCATAAGGTATACTTTGTTGTTCGCTGAAAGTTGCTCGTACATATTCGATATGGCTTCCATTAAGCCCTTGGTTGTGTGAATTGAGCGACGTTTGAAGCCCGAGACAAACGTATCAATCCCAACATCTGCCTGTCGAGGTTTTCCCATTTCTCGTCATCCTTGATCTTCTCCGGTCTACCTTTCAAAGGAATTCTGAGCCTCTTCCCATAAAGGTAGTCCTCGATCTGCATCTTTCAATGTTCATAGTTATTCCCGTCAAATTTCGTAACCCCGAACGAGGTGGTGGTGTCCGTCATCGCTTTTCCCCGATTGCTATAGCCAGTTCTTAGGAAATTCGCGTCCGAATTCCAGTTCTGAAAATCACACGAACACACAAAGAACGAAAATACGAAAAATAAATGACAGGAAGATTTATAGTGGTTCACCCGTTAACAAGGGCTACGTCCACTTCTTGCCGCTGCAATAATTCACTAGAACGATTATATGACTTGATTACAAGACTTTGTAATGTTATAATTGTTTCTAAGCTTTCTGGAGGTGTTAACCCTATTTTACATATTTTACATGCACATAAATAAGATTTAAATAGGGGGAGAAACTTGGGGAAAAAGAAATACGCGCTGCCAGAATTCTGCAAAACGGCGGCCGCCGATTTCAGCCCGTGACCGCTGGTGGTCGGGCGGCGCCCGCCAAAAGGGCCAAGAAACCCCCAGAAAATCTGCCCGGTTTTCCCTTGCTTCGGCGCCCGCCGGCGGCTGCCCGCAGTCGCCGATGCTCCTCCGGCGATCGCCGTTTCCACCTTCGACGTCTCTTGTCGTTCTGGCGTGAATTTGACCTTCACACTCAACACGGTCGCTTATGGGTCGGCAATTAAAAACTCGTTGATGCCTTCGTACAATTTTGCGTTTGAACTCAAAAACGGATCGCTGGTAAAGTATTCGATCCGAAGTTGAATGAGTAGTCGGATTTTATTGGTTTTTATATGTCCCGAGTCTTGATTATTCTAAGCGTATTTTGCAGTTCGTTGCTTCTTTCTATCTGTTGGGTGTGAAGCTTGTATTCACGCCGGAGACGATCGAAGAAGACGACGGAGAAGACGAGCGGGGTTCGACGCGCGTCGGGAAGTCGCCGAGAAGTCCAGGCGAGAGCTTTGGCTTGGTGTCGGCCGACACCAAGCCCCGTCGGCCGACAGAGGGAGGTCGAGCATGATTCTGACGATTCCGAGCTCGAGCCCGAGGTGAAATACGCATTGCGTATTGGGTGTCGGCCGACACCCTTGTATTGTCGGCCGACATGCACGGAAAAGTCCAGCGGGACTTTTTGTCTTTCTCTCCAAGTCACTCCCCCCTATATATTAATACCCTACTCGTGTAATTAGGGTATGAGAGCACCAGAAGCACAATAGAAGTCTAGAATAGTTAGAATAATCGAGAGCGTGAGTATACTGAGATACGAGTGTATTTGTAAACTCCCCGGAGTCGATTATTGCGTATTCTAGTGAAATCTGCAGCGGCGAGAGTGGACGTAGCCCTTGTTAACGGGTGAACCACTATAATTCTTGTGTCTTTATTTTCTCGTACTATTTTTCGTGTTTGTTTATCGTTTCTTGTAGAGACGGAATTGGGCGCAAATCCCAACAACTGGTATCAGAGCTTTGGTGGAAAAGCTGGGAAATCGAAGAAACGATGGGAGACATCACGACCTTTGGAGTTACGAGATTTGATGGCTTGGGTTTCGCATCTTGGAGGATGGAAATCGTGAACTATTTGGACGAGAACAATATTCATCACTCGTTGGAAGGCACGAAGCCGGAGGAGACGAGCAAGGCGGATTGGGCTATCCTTGATCGACAATTACTCGGAATTATCCGTTTGACGTTGTCGGAAATCATCGCGAAGAAGGTGATGAAGGAGAAGACAACCGCGGGGATGATGAAGGTGTTGTCCGAGCTGTATGAGAAGCCATCGGTGACGAACAAAGTGGCCTTGCTGCAGAGGTTGTTCCATTTGAAGATGGAAGACGATGGTGTGGTTGCGACTCATGTGAACGAGTTCAACTCGATTGTCAAAGAAGTGACTTCGTTTGAGATCGAGGTTGATGATGAAGTTCTGGCCCTGACCTTATTGGCATCGCTACCGATTAGCTGGGAACCAATAAGAAAGGCGTTGGGTGATTCCATGGGAGGTGGGAAGTTGAAGTTTGAAGATGTGAGGGACCGCGTCCTTGCCGAGGGAGATCGGAGAAGGGATTTCGGGGAAGCATCTACTTCGACTACGTCGGCCATGTCCATGAGCCGAGATGAGTATTTCCATGGGGATTTCAAACGCAGTGGAAGGGTGAGTTCGAGCAACCGAAAGAAGAAGCAATTCAAGTGCTGGAATTGCAGAAAAGTCGGTCACTTAAAGAGGCATTGTGGAGAGCTTTCGGGGATCGGAGGCGGGACAAATGCGGTGACGGAAGAAGACGAGAGTGGAGATGTCTTGCTAACATCTTCTGAGCCTCTCGGAAACTCTTGGGTGCTTGACTCAGGAGCATCGTTTCACACAACGACGAGACGTGAAGGCATGGAGGATTTTGTTGTCGGAGATCACGGTAAGGTTCATCTCGGGGATGGAAATACTTTGGGCGTCGTAGGTGTTGGTAACGTGAGATTGAAGACGTCGTTTGGGCAGACGTTGAAGCTGTCGAATGTAAGGTGTGTGCCGAAGCTGTGGGGGAATTTGATCTCGGTTAGCCAGCTTGAGAAGGGCGGACACAAAGTTACGTTCGAGAATGGGTCTTGGAAGGTGTCAAAGGGTGCGATGGTTATTGCTCGTGGACGAAGGAGGGGTACCCTTTACACTACGACTTGTGGTCGTGATATTGGTGTGGCCGACGACACCAATGAGCCTGAGCATTGTGGGCTGGGTCATATGAGCGAAAGAAGGTTGCAACCAAAAGTGAGTTCGGAGGAACCTCATATGGATCGGAGTCCGTGTCTCGAGAAGCAGAGAAGAGTACGATTCTCAGTAGCCGAGAGAGAATCGGAAGATGGAGAGCTGAGATATGATTTGGGAGATGTTCCGGTAGATGTGGCCCATGTAGACCAACCGGAGGAGGTCTCGATGTTCAATCATATGCTTTCAAAGCGAGACGACGTAGCAATGTTGGCTGAAAATTCGAGCAATAGGACAATGAGAAACGAGATGAGCTCGTTATTGTCGCGGTGTAACTCGTTGGTAAGAGACGAGGTAATGCATTCGGGTAAGTCTTCTTGTGACTCTGCTGAAGAAGGACTTATGAAAAATTAGAATAGCATTGTTGAGAAGTCCGACATTTCCCATGCGGTGGGAGTTGTTAGACGATTTGGATACAGCTCTGAGGATCGTTTTGGAGAGAGTCCGGTGATTAGGATTCTAGAAACGAAGAGGAGTATGCAAGGGAATCGTGAAGCTAACGGTGAGAATGTTGGAGGATTTCGAAAAGGGTCGTCGAGGATAGACGACGGGCATGCGAATGCCGACGTTGACCATACAGTGGGAGTTAGCCGGTTCACAAGCAATTCGGGGAAGCGACATTTGGGAGCTTTGAGAAGCTTGGTTTCAATGTTGCGGTTTCGGAGGTCCGAAAGGGAGTTGCGAGGTGATGAGAAGGTTAACGGGGATGGCAATGTGATGAAGGCCTGGAAGAACCTGAGAAGTCGCGATGCGTCGAAGTTGGTGGATACTTCAACTGGGCGATGTTGGTGAGAACCGGGGATGCCGCTGCAGTGGGAGGTGATCGATGATCGGGATTCGCCTCCAAGTGTAAAGAGGAGATAGGGGTCGTGAATTAGCTTCAAGTGGGAGATTGTTGGGTGTGAAGCTTGTATTCACGCCGAAGACGATCGAAGAAGACGACGGAGAAGACGAGCGGGGTTCGACGCGCGTCGGGAAGTCGCCGAGAAGTCCAGGCGAGAGCTTTGGCTTGGTGTCGGCCGACACCAAGCCCCGTCGGCCGACAGAGGGAGGTCGAGCATGATTCTGACGATTCCGAGCTCGAGCCCGAGGTGAAATACGCATTGCGTATTGGGTGTCGGCCGACACCCTTGTATTGTCGGCCGGCATGCACGGAAAAGTCCAGCGGGACTTTTTGTCTTTCTCTCCAAGTCACCCCCCTATATATTAATACCCTACTCGTGTAATTAGGGTATGAGAGCACCAGAAGCACAATAGAAGTCTAGAATAGTTAGAATAATCGAGAGCGTGAGTATACTGAGATACGAGTGTATTTGTAAACTCCCCGGAGTCGATTATTGCGTATTCTAGTGAAATCTGCAGCGGCGAGAGTGGACGTAGCCCTTGTTAACGGGTGAACCACTATAATTCTTGTGTCTTTATTTTCTCGTACTATTTTTCGTGTTTGTTTATCGTTTCTTGTAGAGACGGAATTGGGCGCAAATCCCAACACTATCAACGTATGGTGGTCCAAAGACAGGTATATATTTATTCTTATTATTTCAAAGCAGAGTAAATGTCGATACTTATAATTGCTACTTTCTGCCATACAGATTATAAATCAATTTGAAAAAAATGTAGTAGTCGGGATCATCGACCTCGGATTTGAGATGCAGATGAGGTAGCTTTTTACCTATAGTTGATCTTGTTGAATATCCTGCGGATTTAGAGTGCATGCATACAGATTATAAATCAATTTGAAAAAAATGTAGTAGTCGGGATCATCGACCTCGGATTTGAGATGCAGATGAGGTAGCTTTTTACCTATAGTTGATCTTGTTGAATATCCTGCGGATTTAGAGTGCATGCATATAACATATATAACTTTCTCTCAAGGGTGGATGAGGACAAATCGCCGCTTAAGATTAATAAAGATCCGAGTTTTCAAGTTGCTGCATCTTGGCAAACCAATAAAAATATTTTACTCAAGGTAAACAACACTTAACTCGGACATTTATGTATTTTGTAGATTTCGATTTTTGGTTTTAAGACGTCGTTTCCTCAGGGGAAGTTGGGGCCTCTCGGCTCGTCGATAGCTTTAGCTTTCAAATCATGGTGGAAGCCCGCTTTAACGTTTCATGTGTCAGGTAATTTTAACATTACTTTCTACGATATAGCGAATATTTGAGCATATATATACATACTTTGAGATGACACGGCAAAGTGTTGGCTTGTGTAGCTGTTAGAGATCGAAGCAAGGGAGAGATGTCGTTTGGTCTTGGTATTCATGTCGACAATATTCGAAAAGCGAGGTTAGATGCAAACTCAGTACATCGTGTTTTGAAAAATCAATTAGAGTTTTGATATACTCTGTGCCTGATTCACTTTGTTTTTGTGCGAGCAACGAGTAGTTATCAAAGGGCGAATCCCCATTATGTTTATGTGATGATGACGCCCGAAATGGAGCATCTTGCCGAGGGCCGCCAAGGGAATATCGAGTGGTGAACGATGCTTTAACCGAGAAACTCAATTAACGCTTGGATAAATTTTTGTAATAGTGAAAACAACTTCACTAATCTTAGTCTTTGGCTATCTGGAGTTTCCACTCAATTTACTAATCTTGTGAATGATTATGCATTTCCCCATTTACTAATATCAATAAATGTCTTTGCTTTGCAGTTCAAAATATTATTGGATTGCTCGAGTAATGAGGGAGTAGTAATGTTTGACAAAACTCTAGATCAATGAATCTCTTATAATCATCCTATTATCTCGATTAAATATAATCATCCTATAAACTCTAAAAATGAATCTTTTATAATCATCCTATTATCTCGATTAAAAATAACCGGAATACAAAGGAGGTGAATTTCTTCCCTTTCTTGAAGTCGTAAGTTAAGTTTATTAAGAATCAAAACTCTTGTTTGAATTTCTTTACTTCAGTGTTCTCTTTATTTTATAATCTAAATTACATACAAAGTAATCGCGAGGGAGATGGTGTTAGTGTGTAGTTCTTCCTAGTTCAACATAGAACCACGTCGTTCTTGTTTGAACTACGTTGAACTATACACTTTGTTTTGTAGTAACTTCATGTTTCATGTTTGTATGCTTTCCATTCATTAATTCATACAAGTCTGCTAGGTCTACATAGAACGAGCTGGTTATACTGTGGAATTAACAAGTGGCTCAACGTGTGACCACGGTTCATCAGCATGGAGCAAGCAGACTTGGTCACTACAAACTACATGGAGTTGCATCAGTGCATAAGCATAGAACGAGCTATTCTTTCAACGTGGTTCAACGTGGATCAGAGAGAATTGCGAGTTCATCAACGCACTACAAATTAGAGAGTTCAAGGCTTACCGTGAAGACCTTGAATCAGAGATAACACCTTGACGAACGCGGTGCAAGCATAGCTATACATACGGCTGGACGAATGACTGCTAAGGAATGAAGCCAGCTATGGGTATGACTAGAAGACTTCGCTAGAAGAATTGTAGTCCAACGAAATACGTCAAGTATACCAGCTATGCCCGTCACAAGCTTGAAGCACGAAGACACGCTAGTGTGGTAGTGGGTAGAGCTGGGTTCGTCAAGCACGGAAAAATGGAATCTCGAATATTCCATGAAGATGCTTTGGGCTCGGCCCATTAAGCGTGAATTCCGGAAACCCTATTTCTCGACACCTATAAATAGCGGGTAGTTGGAATTCATTACAAATGATTTGATTTTGACATTTTCTAGAGAGATTTGTAGACCGAGAGAATTCGCTAGAAAGCTCCGGTTCTATTGTCTGTTTAGTCTTGGTAGTACGAGTCGCTAGATTAGTTCTACATAGACTTAGTTTTTGGTCGTATTGACCTTTCTACAAGATTCGCTAGAATTTTGTAGATGTGTTTGTAAGTGGTTCAACCCTTTACAAGTAATACAAAAGAGTTTTCTTTAGAATCTCCAAATTGTGTTAAGTCTTTGTACTCTACCCTTTACTATCCTGTTCTAGGTAGAACCAAGTACAAAATACACAATTTCAATTGGTATCAGAGCGAGTTCACCATCTTTGGTGTGATCCTAGGAAGAGATTCTACAATGGAGTCATTCACCGTCGTCAAGCCCGTCATTCTCAACTCTACGAACTACTCTGACGACGCGAAAACTTTGTCGTGGAAGCTAACGCGCGCAAAATAAATTTATAAAGTTCCTAAACTCAACACAAGATAGCAAGTGGTAAGTATAGGGTCGATCCCACGAGGAAGCAATTGCAATTTAGTTAATCTCGGCTTTGCCCAAATAGTGTCACAATAAAAAGGTTTTAAGTTTGGTTGCTGAGTCACAGCGTTTAATCAAACTACCAACTAACAGAAACAATTAAACTAATTAACCCAAACTAACATGCAGAAATAATAAACTATCACTTTGACCAAACTGGAACAGAAAACAATTAATCAAACTGAAATCAAATAAAGAAAAGTAGGCTTCTGGGCTTTGGCTTCTCTCTGGGTTCTCTGGGCAAACTACCGATCCCTGGCACTTATGGTTTTAACTGATGGTTTGTCAATCGGTTATAGGATGTCTAACAAAGTGAAAGCAGTCCTATTAAGTCACGCCTACAGTCACCCCACCCCAATCCGTCCTTATTGGGTAAAGAAAGGCAAGGTATACTTATGCCTAATCCCCTGAGCCTAGACAATTCGATACCTATGTGGTCGCATGGATCTAGTTTGCCCAAACTCGCATTACTCTCTCGACGAACCCAATTCGGCCAATAGCATGTCCGGAAATCCGAATCATACGACCGCTACTCCAACACGTTCTAGCGCTATGCCCGTAGTACAACAAGATACTATTACTCGGTTTGATCAATCGCCAGTATCTCAAAGTGTAAGGGTTTCCTAACGACCAAATTAGTCTGCCCAAACCTGCAAGAATAAAGTTATTCCTCAACTGTGTAATCGGGAACAAACCCCAGGCAGTTAACTAAGCCCTATCAACCTCACGGTTCTATCTTAGCCCAGAGTCCCCGTTGATCCACCTTTGCCCAGTCGCCCTGCAAGTTTAGCTACTCATACTCAAAGAAATAAAACAAGAAATAAATTGGAAATTGAAACTGAAATTCATATTAACTAAAATCTGAAATCGTTCAACTGGAATAGCAAAAAAAAAGCAATAAAAACATAAAGCAATAAATTGTTTTAATGCCCGGAGGCTCGATCAACTTCAAAAACAAAAACAACTTGGCCGGAAATCTCCAAGCTTCAATCGCCGGCGGCTGCTTCGTGAACGGGGTCGGAATTGTGTGTCTCCTACTTCTCCAGCTTCTCTTCCTTATATAGGCGTGAATTAGGGTTGCGGAATCGCAGTTGCATGGGCCGCTGCATGGGCTTCCTTTTCCAGGCGCCGCTAAGTACTTTCCATCTTTAGCTCCAGCCGCCTTTGACTTTGCCCGCTGGCAACCCGCTTCCCAAACTCTCTTCAGGTATTCTTCTCCTCCACAGGTGAACGGACCAGACACGGTACTTAGTAGTCGATTTGGGTCTTCTGCTTCATGACTCAACCCCAAATGGTTTGACTTGCCTGTTAGGCCATCTTTGATCAGTCACTACACACTCCAGATCGCTGTTTGCCCAAAGAAGGGGTTTTCCGTGCCTCTTTTGCCCAGTGCGCCACCTGTTACCTGTTTGCCTGCATACCCTGACCAAACACTCTACTGTGCCCTCCCAGACACATAAAACAGACTCAAAATGACTCTAAAAGGGGCTCAAGATGAGCAAATAAAATGGCTCATCAAACCGCACACACTTGCAATACGCTTGTCCTCAAGCGTGGGGTTTGACTCACCGGACTCAAGACCAAAGTAAAAAATAAATCAAGATAGAGGGGAAACAAAATAACAGAGACTCAAAGGATTTTAGCATGATTACAGAATATAAAATAGGCAAAGCAAATACAGGCAAGTCAAAATTCAAGTTAGAAACATAAAAATTCGGTCAAGAGTCTATACTAGGGCTTGGGGTCACACCCTCACAAGTGTATCTCTCTTTTCAGTGGATGGGTATAATGTCACTCCTTTTCTGTTGTGAATCTACTTTGCCCAAATTTGACAGTTTGCTGATCAAGTTATTCTGACTAAGTGGGAGGTCTCATCATAGGGACTTTTATTGGGTTGTAATGTGGGCTCTTTGGGTGGATTTTGAGGAGTAGGCACAGTTTGGGTAGAGGGCTCAGTGACTAGCCTATTCTCTACCACTTTGCCCCTTTTCTTACGGGCCTTAGCACACAACCAACTTATTACTCTTTTTTTTTCTCTTTTTTTTTCTCTTTTTTTTTTTCTTTTTTTTTTTTTTTCAACACCAATCTCTCCACCCCTTAATATCTGTCTGGTTGCTTATTGGCAAAGTGCCAGACTGGTATACAAAGAAAATTCAACAGGCTCAAAGGGGCTAGCGAGGGATTAATGTTCAAATGGTCAAACTGAAAGAAAATGCCCTAATCATACAATAACCCCCACTCAACAAAACTACTTATCACAGCAAATAGGCAAAGTCAGGCATCATAAATATCACAACAGACTCTCTCAAGAAAGAAATTTCAATTCAGTGTATGGCTCAAATCTCACAGTTTGCCTAGTATAGTTCCATCGTCCCTATTTTCATGCTTTTAACTACAAATTTTGAACTGCTGTATAACTGAAATGCTTCTGATTGCCCTCAGTATTCATATAATCATGCTGACTCGATAAGACACATAGGTTTGCCCTTTCCCTTTCCCCCCTCACACACTTTGCGTAGGCAAAGTGGGTGAAAGTAATAAGATCAGTAGGGGCTGCCTCGACCAAACAATAACTCTAAATTAACGTTGGCGCACCTACCCCCTCACACACTTTGCGTAGGCAAAGTGTGTCAGCAGGGAGGTCGACCCCGTTGCCCGATTTATTTGACTCAAACAGTAAACACAGAAGAACAAAATAAAAATAAAAAATAAAAATAAAAATAAAACTAAAACAAAAAGGGAGGGTCAGTTAAGAGCTGGGTCCAGGCGGGTACCTGAATCCGTCGCGGTCAAAGTACGCCTTCATCATCCCGGTAAGCTCTTCCAACTTCTGCTCAATCCTCTCAAGGCGCTCTTCCACAGCGCCATCTTCCTTCAACTCCTCCTTCTTAACCTTTGCCCTAACTGGCACAACCTTCTCTGCTTTCACTGGTTTGTTGTCGTAAAAAACTATGACTCCATCGCTGCTCTCTTTGATATCATGCATCCTCTTGAAACAGGCCTTGTCAAACTTCTCCTCGCTCATCAGGTTCACCTTCTTCCCTACCAGCAGATCCATCTTCGCAGCGTACACCATAGGGAACTGGGCAAAGGAGTGGCGCTGCATCGGGTGGGTGATCAACCACTTCATCTGTGCACATAGAAAAGACCCAAAGTGGAGGCTAATCTTCTTCTCCATGCACCACAGCATCCCCAACTCGATTTGGGAGATCGCATTGCTTGTGTCCTGTTTGCCAAAGAAATTGACAGCCAAGATCCTGTGGCAAACCCTCATCGCATCATCCTTCAACTGATGCCCCTTAGTGGTTTGTGCAATGAACGCCCCCCCTTTGCCTAACACCTTCCAGAGCTCATTCAACTCACTCTTGGTTCGTTCGGGCAAAGCCTTCAGTGCCCCCTGGTACTCCTTTGACTTCCACTCCTCAAAAGTCACCATCCCCAAACTGAGGTCCAGTTCGGTGCAGCTTGCTTTGACCTTGCTTCCCAGTATCTCAAACTGGATGCCAGTAACTCCTTCCTCCTTGTCCTCTTTGATCACCAATGTCCTGAAAAACTCTCTCACCACCTTATCGCTTATTTGCCCAGACCACTCCAAAAACTGACTCCACCCAATGTTCGCAAAGTACTCCCTCACTTTGGCCTCCACCCCCATCAGCTTCAATGTGTCAAAGCACACAGTTTTGGGCACCACGATTTTGCGAGGGGGGACGCTGGTAGTCGCCGGAGCCGGAGCTTTGCGCTTCTTGGTCGAAGCTCTGGTGTTCGGTGTCTTTGGAAGGTTGTGGGTGACTTCGATTTCTGGTTCGTCTTCTTCCTCATCATCGTCGTCGGCAGCCGTCAAATTCTCCTCCTCCTTCTCGTCGCTCGAACCTGCATCAGACAATTTTAAACCCTTACCCTTAACGTCAGATCTGGGTTTCTTCCTTCGTGGGCTTTCGATCACGTCGCCGGTAGGCTGTTCAGACCCCTCCGCTGCGTGGCCAGAATCTCCAAATCCTTCTGCTCGGAAAGCTGGGGCACGTCGAGCTCAGCGCTGAGTTGCGCTATCAAGTTCTGGTCGACCGGCGGCGGGCTGTTTGGCGTGGTGGATGTTGGCAGTATGATGACGAGCGGCACGGCGGAGGAAGCTTCTCCGGTTGTCTCACTGGTGGCGGCGGGCAATGCCTCCTCCTTGTTTGCTTCCATGGCGGCCTCGTTAATTTTGGTATGAAGTGATCTTTTTATTAACCCTAAAAATAGAAAAGCAAAAACTAAATAGTAAATAAAGCATAAAAAAACATACCAGGTTGCCTCCTGGCCAGCGCCCTAGTTTAGGTCCTAGGCATGACCTTGCTGCTGACTTTGGCTAGAGATTAATGGAGGTGATTTGCCCCTCCAGTCCCTCTTGCCCAAAGTACGGTTTAACTCGTTGTCCATTTACTTTGAGAATGTGATTCGGATCCTTGTTATCTTTCAGCTCAACTGATCCATTAGGGCAAACGTGGTGTACAGTATAAGGACCTTCCCACTTTGAAAACAGTTTGCCCTTCCGAAACAAATTCTTTGTTTGATGGAGTAAAACCCATTGTCCCGCTTGTATTTGCTTGCCTTTGATTATCTTGTCATGGGCTCTCTTGGTTCGTTCCTTGTAGTGGGCTGCATGGTCATATGCTTCAATTCTTAGTTGCTCTAATTCCACAAGGTCCAATTTGCGCTCGTTCCCTGCAAGGTCCCAATCGAAGTTAACCTTGTTCACTGCCCAATGTGCTTTATGTTCAATCTCTACGGGCAAATGACATGCTTTCCCGAATATCATCCTGTATGGGGATATACCAAAGGGGGTCTTGAAAGCAGTGCGGTATGCCCAAAGTGCATCATCTAGTTTGTCAGACCAGTCTTTGCCCTCGGGTCTAACTGTCTTCCTTAGAATAGTCTTGATGATTCGATTGGATAATTCAGCTTGCCCATTTGCCTGGGGGTGATATGCTGTTGAAACCCGATGTGTCACCCCATACTTCTGAAGTAGCTTCTTTATCACCGCGTTGCAGAAGTGAATGCCTTGATCACTTATTAACGCTCTGGGTACACCGAAACGACTGAAAATATTTGCTTTTAAGAATTCTCACTACAAAAAATTCGCGGATCCCCTACGGGGATCCCCTACGGCAAAATTACCGTAGGGACGCCCCTACGGCATCCCCTACGGGGAATACTTTATTGATGGTCCCTACGGGAACCCCTATGGGAGAGGTCGTAGGGGTGAACCCCGTAGGGGGTTGCCGTAGGGGGAAGCGCGCGCTTTGCCGCGCCTTGCTTCCCTCCAAAGGTTACTACGGGGTCCCCTACGGGGTGCCCGTAGGCTATTCTGCCCTACGGCAGGATCCCCGTAGGGGACGTGGCGTGTCTGACCCCTACGGCGAATCCCGTAGGGGTGTAATTATTGACCCTACGGCTTTAACTGCCGTAGGGACCCCTACGGGAATGACCCCCGTAGGGGATTATTTAAACGTCGCCGTTTTGATATTCACTTAAAACCCTACGGCGACGGGGACGTAGGGGAAGCCGTAGGGGCCCTCTATATCAGTGCACAGAACACAGAACTTAATTCATTTCGCGTTTTTGAAGAGGAGGAAGGGGCCGCGGCGATATTCGGCGATTTTCGGCGATTTGAAGCTCCGACCGGCGAAGTCAAGCAACATCCTCCTGAAACCATCCAATTAACCAAGGCATTAAGGTTAGATATCGATTCTTCCATTTCTTTTTGTTTAATTTTTCTATTTCAAAAAATTTAGGGTTCGAAAAAAAAACTCAATTTCTGGACGGAATTTGTTTGTATTAGTGTTCTTGAGGATTGAAGTGTATACTATGTGGGTTTTGAGTGTGAATTTGAGTTTTCAAAAATGAATTTAGGGTTCATGATTTTTAGGGTTCATGAGTTTTGTGGGTTTATGTTTCAAAAACGAACTCACTGTGAATTTGAGTCTTCAAAATCGAACTCACTGTGAATTGACTGTGAATTGAGTTTTCAAAATCGAACCCAACCACCCCGCCACCCTCGACAGCCCCCTGCCGCCCTCTACAGCCCCCTGCCGCCTCTTCCTCCGCCCCCCTCTGCCTCCCTCTGCCTCTACCAGTCCAGCTCCCCCCTCTGCCCCCCTCTGCCTTTGAGTTTTATTTATTTTGTTGATTTTGGGGTTTTCGTGTTTGTCGTTTTTGAAGTAAACGTTGTTCAAATCACATGAAATTGATACCATACTATTTGTAGACATTCATAAGCTTAATGATATAGTTTAATTGGAGTTTCGATATCATTTGCTATTCTTTTTATCTTTTGTTACATGGCTGATTTTTAGAGTTATCGTGTCGGTTTGAGTTTGTCAAAAATAATTCCTACATTAGTTTTATCATGTTGTAATGAGTCTATGGTGAAAGTTTGAGGTCATTCGGATAAGTAACGAAGCCTAGAGAGCGAATTATCTAAATTGAGTAAAATGAACCAAAATGCATAATTAAAAAAAATTGAATAGGTACTTAGAAGTATATCCTCCTTTGAAACCTTTTTGTTTACTTTTTGTTTACTTTGTAAACTTAAAAAAATGTGTTATATGTTTTAATGTTTATTGTTTATATGTTATAATGTTTATTGTTTTTGTTGAGATATGTTGCAATTTCCCATACAATAGATTGAAAAGCTTAGACCCGTTTGAGATTTAATATCGAACTTACCATTCGATATTGAATCTTGAATTGTCCCATTTTTGGACAGTTTGAGAATGTGATTATGATGTTCTTTGTTAGTTGATATGTGTTTCGATTATGGACTTATTTTAAGATTTGGTTAGTTATTTCTCTACGTTCTCGGGTACATTGAAACACGTGTACTTAGAGAACTGTAGGGAAGTGCTGCCAAATTTTTTAAGTCCATTCGAGACACTAACTAACAAAGAACATCATATCACATTCTTGAATGGGATAGGACCCTTACCAATAAAGCAATTGCAACGCATATGTGCTGTCGAATTCATGTCAAAATCTCATTAACTTTTTTAAATGTGTGATTGTTTACTATACTTTCTTAAATGTGTATGATTGTTTACTATATATTTTTAAATGTGTATGAATGTTTATTTTGTTTAAATATTATCGTTTTAATTCTATAGAATGAACTCTGATCGTAATTGGATGTACAAACGGAGGGTTGGCGGTTATCTGTCTAAAGAGTTTTTGGATGGAATCGAGTCATTCATTGAGTTCGCAAGAAAAAATGCTGAATGGAAAGACGGTGATAAGTTGAAATGTCCTTGTAGTCGAAAGAGGTGTAGCAATATTAATTACTTGGACACTGAGACAATCACGCGGCATCTGCTGAAGCATGGGTTTGTTCCGGGTTATCACACATGGTTATTCCACGGCGAAGGCCATCTTTATGAACAAGTTCTGAATCAGAATGTGATCCCTGTTCCAAGCCAATCAAACATTCCGGCCGATCCAAATCCATACATCGATATGATCCGTGATGCTGCTGGTCCTTCATTTAATCAGTCTGAAACAGTTGAAGAACCACCCAATCCAGAGGCTCAAAAGTTTTACGATATATTGAAAGCAGCGAATGAACCATTGTACGAAGGATGTGAAACTCATTCGAAGTTGTCTTTTGTTGCTAGAACGATGAATATAAAGTCCGAGTGTCACATCTCAGAGAAAGGTTACGACCTATACGGATCGTTGTTCAAAGAAGTGTTGCCCAAAGGTAACTTGGTAACTGAAAACTTCTACAAGAGCAAGCATTTACTTCGAGGCATGGGTTTACCGGTTGAGAAAATTGACACGTGTATCAATAACTGCATGATATACTGGGGGAGCGAAGACCGTGACAGAAAGAGTTGTAAGATTTGTGATCATCCGCGATTCAAACCAGTGAACTCGAACAATAACAAACGGAAGAAGACAAGCATACCGTACAAGAGAATGCATTATTTTCCTTTGACGCCCCGTCTGCAACGTTTGTATGCATCTAATGCCACAGTTGCTGATCGTGCCGAGTTACAGAGGGGGTTCGCTGCGAGCTTGAGAGAGATGGAGCAGCGTTTGCGAGATGAGATGCTAGGTCGACCGCCTCCCTGATTGTAGTTTATTATGATTTGTTTGTTTAACTTCATATTTTAGCTGTGTTTGAATGATTTTGGATGTTTTTGAATGTTGTTGAATGATGTTGTGTGTTTTTGAATGATTTTGTATGTTTTTGAATGATTTAGTTTGTTGAATGAATTGGTATGATTCTGAAAAATTGAGTGCAGGTTTGGGGTAGGAAAACGAAAATAAGCCTGCCCCTTTTTTTTGAAATTCCCTACGGGTGAGCCGTAGGGACTTACACCAGACGTCCCCTACGGGAGTAGCCGTAGGGGACACCCTCCAATGGTCCCCTACGGGAGTAGCCGTAGGGGACACCCTTCCGCGGTCCCCTACGGGAGGAGCCGTAGGGGACATCCTCACACGGTCCCCTACGGGAGCAGCCGTAGGGGACACCCTCCTATGGTCCCCTACGGGAGCAGCCGTAGGGGACACCCCTACGTCCGCCCCCTACGGCGTCGGCGTCGGCCTGCCCTACGGGAAGGATGGGCGGGGAAAATGAAGCTCCCTACGGGCTCCCCTACGAGCTCCCCGTAGGGAATGTCCCCTACGGCGATTATTTCCCGTAGGGCTTAAGCTCCCTACGAGGCTAACCCCTACGTCCAAATCCCGTAGGGGATGCCGTAGGGGATGGCCTTCCCTACGGGAATCCCTACGGGAACTGCCGTAGGGATTTCGCTGTTTTTTTGTAGTGTCTGCTACTACCCGAGAGTCATTGGTAGTTGTCGCTTTGGCTTCGACCCACTTAGATACATAGTCAACTGCCAGCAATATATATTCTTTGCCCTTGGAGTTTGGGAGTGGTCCCATGAAGTCTATACCCCATACGTCAAATATCTCCACGGGTAGTATGGGCACTGAAGGCAATCCGTCTCTTTTTGTCATGTTTCCCTCTCTTTGACACTGATCACATCCCTTACACCAGGCAATGCAATCCTTAGTCAAAGTCTTCCAGAAGAAACCGCAATCTAAAATTTTTCTGGCAGTACGCCTGTGCCCAAAGTGGCCTCCACATGGCTTCTCATGGCAGTGCCTCATTATGTCCTGTTGTTCTTATTCAGCGACGCACCTTCTTAATACTTGGTCCTCACATCTTTTCCATAGATACGGCTCATCCCATATGTAGCTCTTTGCCTCTCGTTTCATCTTGTTCTTTTCGTAGATAGTAGCTTGATCCCTGAACTCTCCTCCTACTATGTAGTTTACTAGGTCAGCGTACCATGGTTCTTCGTTCATGGCATAGATAGAGTATAAGTGTTCGTCCGGAAACGTCTCAGTTATGGGCATGTCTTCTTCTTTTTGTAAAATCCGGCTGAGATGATCTGCCACTAAGTTCTGATTGCCAGCCTTGTCCCTAATCTCGATGTCAAACTCCTGTAGCAGCAGGATCCATCTAATTAGCCTTGGTTTGGTTTCTTTCTTAGCCATCAGGTACTTGAGTGCAGCGTGATCAGTATACACTATAGTCTTGCTCCCCAATAAGTACGACCTGAATTTCTCAAAAGCAAACACTATGGCTAACAGCTCCTTCTCAGTTGTCGCATAGTTGCTTTGGGCGGCATTAAGTGTCTTCGAAGCATAGTATATTACGTGCCTCTCCTTGCCCTTTAGTTGCCCAAGCACTGCCCCTACCGCATATCCACTTGCGTCACACATTAGCTCAAAAGGCATCCCCCACTCTAGGGGTTGGATAATTGGAGCGGTCACTAGTCTCTCCTTCAGATGGTTGAAGGCTCTTTGGCAGTCATCGTCAAAGTCCCACTCTACGTCGTTCTGTAGCAGTCTCGTCATCGGTTGGGCGATACTGGCAAAGTCCTTCACAAATCGCCTATAGAATCCCGCGTGGCCAAGGAATCCCCTTACTTGCTTGATATTCCTTGGATATGGCAGTTTGGCAATGACTTCTATTTTTGCTTTGTCGACTTCTATGCCTTTGGCTGACACTACATGTCCAAGGACTACTCCTTCTTCTACCATGAAGTGGCACTTTTCATAGTTCAAAACTAAACTCTTCTCTACACACCTCTGCAGTGTTAACTCCAAGTTTGCCAGGCATAGGTCAAAGGTATTGCCATAGACCGTGAAGTCGTCCATAAATACTTCAATCCCGTTCTCTAATAGGTCAGAGAATATGCTCATCATACAACGCTGGAAGGTCCCTGGTGCGTTGCACAGCCCAAAGGGCATGCGCCTATAGGCAAAGGTGCCAAAGGGACACGTGAACGTTGTTTTATCCTGATCCTCTTCAGCTACCCATATCTGCATATATCCCGAGTAACCATCTAAAAAGCAAAAGTGCTTCTTCCCGTCTAGTCGCTCTAACATCTCATCAATGAAGGGCAAAGGGAAATGGTCTTTGCGGGTCACTTTGTTCAGCTTACGGTAGTCTATACACACTCTCCATCCTGTTTGTAGCCTGGTAGCGATCTGTTCTTTCTTCTCATTCTCTACTACCTGGATCCCCGATTTCTTTGGCACAACGTGTATAGGGCTAACCCACTTACTGTCTGAGACAGGGTAAATTATCCCTACACTGAGGAGTTTCTTTATCTCTTTGAGTACCACTTCTTTCATGGCAGGATTGAGTTTCCTTTGGGGGTCTCGCACTGGTGTAGAGTCATCTTCTAGGAGTATATGGTGTTGGCAAATCGTCGGGCTTATACCTCTTATATCAGCCAAAGTCCATCCTATGGCTAGTTTGTATCGCCCCAGCACTTCTTTGAGTTTAACTTCCTCCTCGTCCGAAAGTGAGGAATTTATGATTACGGGCAAAGTGTCGTGCTCTCCTAAGTACATGTACTTCAGATGTTTTGGCAAATTCTTCAACTCCAGTACTGGGGGTCTCTCCAAGGATGGCTTCATGACCGTCTCCTCTAGTATTGGCAGTTTGCCCGGATCTCCTTTATAATTTTCCAGTGCCCCCAACTGCTTAATTGCCTCCTGTATTCCCTCCGGTTCGTCTTCTAATTCATCGTGTAGCATTCCTTCTTGAATCACTACTTCAATTTCGTCGTACTTGCCGCTTTGCAACACTCTGCCTTCTACTGCCTTCTCGATCTGATCGATCATATGAACTTCCTCAGTATCGGTTGGGTGCTTCATGGATTTGTAAAGGTCAAAGGTGACTGTTTCTCCCTCGAATTTACATGTCAGTTTGCCTGTCTCGCAGTCTATGTGTGTTCTTGCGGTTTTAAGGAACGGTCTGCCCAGAATCATAATTGGCTCTTTGCTTGATCTCCCCATGTCTAGTACGTAGAAGTCTGCTGGGAAGATTAAATCTTCCACTTTGACCAATACGTCCTCCAGTATGCCCTCAGGGTAGACATTGGATCTGTCAGCTAGCTGGATCACCACTCTTGTGGGTTTGAGAACCCCTATGCCCAGGTCCTCGTACATAGTCTTGGGCATCACATTGATTGATGCCCCTAAGTCCAGCATTGCCTTCTCGATTCTCATTCTTCCTATGATGCATGGTATGTAAAACATGCCTGGGTCTCCACATTTGGTAGGCACGTTCCTTTGAAGCACTGCCGAGACATTTTCACCCACCTCGAACTTTGCATCGTCTTGATATTTTACCTTTTTCGTGCATAGCTCCTTGAGAAACTTGGCACACCGGGGCATAGTGTTCAGTATAGTCAGTAGCGGCATATTGATCTCCACCTTTTTGAACATCTGGAACATCTCGTAAGTCTCTTCTCTTTCTTTATTCTTGCTTAGCCTTCCTGGAAAGGGGACTCGAATCTTCGGTGGTGGTGATTTATCTCTCTTTGCCCTGACTACTTCTTCTTCCTTCTCTCTTTCATCTTCAACAGTTATGTCCTCTATCTCTGTGGGTTCTGGCTCTTGAGGGTGTTTGCCCTGGGTCGGCGCTTTGACTTCTAGCAAGATTCTCCCACTCTTTAGCTGGATGGCATTGCAGTGGGCACTCTTCACTTCGAATTGTGGTGGTAAGTTTCCATTCCTCTGTTCCAGCTTTGCCACGACCTGGTTCAAGTGGGCCATTTGGGCTCCCAAGTTATTCAGTTGCCCTCTAGTTTCCTGCTTGAATTTTTCGTTTTCTTGTATGGCTTTCATGTTTTCTTGCTGGAACTTCACGTTCTCTCTGACCAAAGTCTCCATCATGTCCGATAGTGATGCCCCTTTGCCCTGATTCTGCTGGGAATTCCCTTGTTGTTGATGGTTGTAACGGTTCTGGTTCGGGTTGCCTTGATATCCTTCTCCTTGGTTGTTATTATTCCCATACCTGAAGTTCTCATGGTGCCTCCATCCTGGGTTGTAGGTATTTGAGTATGGGTCAAAGTGCGGCCTCCCTCTTCCTTGACCGTTTCCATTAGATTGTCCCATCGCTTTGAGCTCCTCATCGAATAAAGATGGACACTCGTCAGTGGCGTGCTCTACCTCTTGACAGATCTGACACGCTTTGACTGCCTTCTTTGGTCCTCCCGCCATGCTGGTCATGAATTTTTCCATGGCACTGCACAGCTTGTCGATTTTTGAGTCAGAGGGGGATTGTACCAGCAGGCTTTGTTTGGGCATATCGATGTCTTCGCCTAATTCCTCTGCCATCTCTTTGAACAGTTTGAATGCCTCGGCAACACTTTTGTTGAGTAGAGACCCTCCGCTGGCAGCTAGGAGTAGAGTCTTCTCATGATGTCTCAATCCGGACACAAAGTATTGGATGAGGTCGTGGTCCGGGATCTGGTGCTGGGGGCATTTAGTTAGCAGTTGCTTGAATCTTGCCCAGTAGTCTTGAAAGTTCTCGTTGGTTCCCATCCTTATGCTATTGATTTTCTTGCGCATTTGTTGGATTCGTGCTGCTGGGAAATATTTTTCCAGGAACCTCTTTTGTAGTTGTGCCCAGGTGGTCACTTCGCCTTGCGGAATAGTATACAGCCACTCTCTGGCCCCATCAGTCAAAGAGAAAGGAAAAGCCAGGAGTCGTATATATTGCGCTAGTACCCCGGTTGCCTGAATCGTCCCGCTTGCTAGCTCAAAGTCCTGTAAGTGCCTCTGTGGATCTTCTCCGGGCATATCACTGAACTTTGGCAGGATTTGTATGAAATTGTGTTTCATCTCCCAGGGGTAGGGATGGTGGGCAAAGTGATGCCCAGTGGCCTCAAGTTCATCTCTGACGGGAACATCATGTCCCTCAAAGTCCGTGGTGCTTCTGCTCCCATCTCTTCTATCTCTTCTGGTATGGGTTGACTAGAAGTGTCAACTGATATGATTTCCTAGTTCTTTGCCTTCTCTGCCTTACGTGCTTTGGCAGAATTCTCTCCTTGGGATGCACGTGCTAATGCCTTGTTCTTCGCTTCTTTTCTTAGTCTCTTGGCAGTTTTCTCGATCTCAGGATCAAAGAGTAATCCCGTGTCGCCTTCCACCGCGTTTATGGTACCTAGTCAAAGAAGTAAAACAAAACCTTTAGCACAGAAAAACTAAAAAGCTGGAATATTGCCTCCCCGGCAACGGCGCCAATTTTGACGACGCGAAAACTTTGTCGTGGAAGCTAACGCGCGCAAAATAAATTTATAAAGTTCCTAAACTCAACACAAGATAGCAAGTGGTAAGTATAGGGTCGATCCCACGAGGAAGCAATTGCAATTTAGTTAATCTCGGCTTTGCCCAAATAGTGTCACAATAAAAAGGTTTTAAGTTTGGTTGCTGAGTCACAGCGTTTAATCAAACTACCAACTAACAGAAACAATTAAACTAATTAACCCAAACTAACATGCAGAAATAATAAACTATCACTTTGACCAAACTGGAACAGAAAACAATTAATCAAACTGAAATCAAATAAAGAAAAGTAGGCTTCTGGGCTTTGGCTTCTCTCTGGGTTCTCTGGGCAAACTACCGATCCCTGGCACTTATGGTTTTAACTGATGGTTTGTCAATCGGTTATAGGATGTCTAACAAAGTGAAAGCAGTCCTATTAAGTCACGCCTACAGTCACCCCACCCCAATCCGTCCTTACTGGGTAAAGAAAGGCAAGGTATACTTATGCCTAATCCCCTGAGCCTAGACAATTCGATACCTATGTGGTCGCATGGATCTAGTTTGCCCAAACTCGCATTACTCTCTCGACGAACCCAATTCGGCCAATAGCATGTCCGGAAATCCGAATCATACGACCGCTACTCCAACACGTTCTAGCGCTATGCCCGTAGTACAACAAGATACTATTACTCGGTTTGATCAATCGCCAGTATCTCAAAGTGTAAGGGTTTCCTAACGACCAAATTAGTCTGCCCAAACCTGCAAGAATAAAGTTATTCCTCAACTGTGTAATCGGGAACAAACCCCAGGCAGTTAACTAAGCCCTATCAACCTCACGGTTCTATCTTAGCCCAGAGTCCCCGTTGATCCACCTTTGCCCAGTCGCCCTGCAAGTTTAGCTACTCATACTCAAAGAAATAAAACAAGAAATAAATTGGAAATTGAAACTGAAATTCATATTAACTAAAATCTGAAATCGTTCAACTGGAATAGCAAAAACAAAGCAATAAAAACATAAAGCAATAAATTGTTTTAATGCCCGGAGGCTCGATCAACTTCAAAAACAAAAACAACTTGGCCGGAAATCTCCAAACTTCAATCGCCGGCGGCTGCTTCGTGAACGGGGTCGGAATTGTGTGTCTCCTACTTCTCCAGCTTCTCTTCCTTATATAGGCGTGAATTAGGGTTGCGGAATCGCAGTTGCATGGGCCGCTGCATGGGCTTCCTTTTCCAGGCGCCGCTAAGTACTTTCCATCTTTAGCTCCAGCCGCCTTTGACTTTGCCCGCTGGCAACCCGCTTCCCAAACTCTCTTCAGGTATTCTTCTCCTCCACAGGTGAACGGACCAGGCACGGTACTTAGTAGTCGATTTGGGTCTTCTGCTTCATGACTCAACCCCAAATGGTTTGACTTGCCTGTTAGGCCATCTTTGATCAGTCACTACACACTCCAGATCGCTGTTTGCCCAAAGAAGGGGTTTTCCGTGCCTCTTTTTCCCAGTGCGCCACCTGTTACCTGTTTGCCTGCATACCCTGACCAAACACTCTACTGTGCCCTCCCAGACACATAAAACAGACTCAAAATGACTCTAAAAGGGGCTCAAGATGAGCAAATAAAATGGCTCATCATACTCCTACTGGAAGAGCAAGACCAGATTGAAGTTGAAGAACGTGGACTCCCGTGTTTGGGGAGCCGTGCTAAATGGATGGCAACCACCAACCATAGTAGACAAGGATGGCGACACGGTCGCAAAGGATGAATCTACATGGACCACGGCCAAACATGAAGCCGCCACCTTCAATTCAAAGGCCATCCACATTATCACTGATCTCATAGATGTCCACATGTTCTCTGTGGTAAGGCATCTCACTTCGGCCAAGCATGTGTGGGACACCTTGGAGCGCATGTGTGAAGGGAGCGACAGCATCAAGAGGTCCAAGATCAGAGGACTTATTACTACCTTCTACCGGCTCGAAATGAGGGAAGATGAAGACCTTGACTCCTTCTTCAATAAGATCATGGCTATCGTGAGCGAATGTCAAGAACTTGGTGATCCTATTCATCCGCCACTCATTTGCACCAAGGTTCTACGAGGTGTGACGGAGAAGTTCAGCGTCAAGGTTACCACAATGGAGGACACGAAGCAAGGTCTATCGGGCGACTACAACGAGATCATGAGTCACTTAAAGAATTACGAGCTGAACTTGAAATTGAAGGATAAGTCTTACTCTATGACTCCATTTGAAAATTCTATGAAGGCCCTTGCTATTTCTCAGAATGCTTCCGGCTCTACCCCCAACAGGGCCGGCTCTACCCACTCTCCTCATTCTACCGAGAATAATGCTTTTCTTGCTGAGGACTCCGATGATGAGAGTGAAGCCCTTTCTCTTCTTGACTCCCCAAATCCGGACAAGTTCATCGCCATTCAAGACGCTGTGAGCTACCTTATTCGCCAAGATATCAAGAGGAAGAGGAGGTTCAAGCAATTCCAAAATCAGAGGAACTCTGGAAATTCCTTCTCCACTCCACCCGCCACTAACCGCAATGGGTATAGCCCAAGTCGCAAATTTGTCAGTGGCACCCCTAGCAAGGACATGTCTCGAATCAAATGCTTTGAGTGCAAGGGGATGGGACACGTGAAGAATGAATGTCCGAACTTGCATCGGAAGAACAACATGGATGTGAGTTACTTGGTGTTTGATGGAGATGATGCGTTGTACTCCTCTGAGGAAGACAAAGGAAAGATGGTGGAGCCGAATGAAGTCAACGCACTTCTTAGTGCCATTGAAGATGAGAGCGATGAGGAGTATGAGGTAGATCAAGATGACTTGGCTACTCATGAAAATATCTTTTGCTATACCTCTGTGGTTGCAGGTACTACTGAGAAAGGTGCTAGTTCTACCCCCAGATCTCTGGCTGGGGGCATGACCAAGAAGGAAGCTGAGTCTACCCTCGATTCTGAGAGGGTGAGCAAGAGGGAGTTCGAGATCGTGAAGCTGGAGTTGGAAAGGGCGTTGAAGAAGGCGAGTGAGCTGGAAGCCATTGTGAAGAAGGAAGACACGGAGAAGGACTTCCTGAGAGACTCCCTTGCTAAGATGGAAGAAGGCTATGCTATGCGTACCAAGGAGCTCTACCAAGTGAAAGACAAACTTGATGTTGCAAATTGTCTCTTTCAAAAGCTTAACACTGGCACTTCCAAACTTGATAACATGTTGAACTGTGTTAACACCAAGCACTTTGGGCTTGGATTTAAGGAAACATTTGATTCTGTCTACTCCGATTCTCTGTATGGCTTTCCTAAGTTTGTGCATGGTAGAGATAAAGCTATCACTAAAACTAATGAGGCCAAGCCAAAAGGTGTTAATGCATCCAAAGGCAATGTGGCCTCTACATCTAATGTGAAAATTCTCAAACGTTCCTCCACTCCATTACCCCAACATGCTTCAATGTCCTCGTTGACACCGGTCGCTACCTCTGCTCTACCCGTGAGTAAATCCGGGTCTACCCATGACAAGAAAACTTTCACACGAAATGTCTCTAATCGATCTAAGTTTTCCAATTCAACGACTAAATCGACTCTAAAATTCCGATCTCCCGGTGCTAACCTCTTGTCAAACCCTGCTAAGGGCTTGACTACTCACAAAAGGAAGACTCCTTCTACTTCCTACAAGCGAGTCTATGTGTGCCACTACTGCGGGAAGAAAGGGCACATCAAACCTTATTGTTACAAGCGTGCCGAAGATTTAAGTTCTCATGGTATGGCTTACAAGCAAGAATGGAGACCGATTGCTAAGCACACACATGACAAGACGAACCAGGTTTGGAGAATTAAAGCTGCTCTACCCACAGCAACGTATACTAAGTCGAAACTCGTGTGGAAAAGGAAGGAAGAAGTGACATGCAATGTGGCATTCACAGTGGCTAAGGGCACCACAAAGGAGACGTGGTATTTTGATAGTGGGTGTTCTAGGCATATGACCGGAACTAAAGACTCTTTGGTCGATTTTGTTCCTCACTCCGGTGGCCCCGTCACTTATGGAGGTGGGGCAAAGGGGAGTATAATTGGAAGTGGAACTTTGAATGTGAAGGGTCTACCCGCGCTCAAGAACGTTCTCTTGGTGGATGGGCTATGTGCTAATCTCATAAGCATTAGCCAACTTTGCGATGATGAACTTAACGTGAAGTTCAATAAGGAGAGCTGTGAAGTGTACAACACTAAGGGAGAGTGCATTCTCACAGCAGCCCGTGCGAAGAACAACTGTTATGCCATCAATGAAGCCTGCCTAAGTGCCTCTACCCATGACGAGATAGATATCTGGCATCAAAGGCTTGGTCATACCAGCCTTCGGAATCTTGAGAAGTTGGTTCAAATCAAGGCTGTCAGAGGCATAGATAGCTTGCCTAAGATTGACAAGAGAGTGTGTGGTGAATGTCAGATGGGCAAACAAACTAGAGCTCCTCATCCTGCTATCTCTACCCATAACCGCACCACAGAATGTTTTGAGCTACTCCATATGGACCTCATGGGGCCCATGGAAGTACAGAGTTTGGGAAATAAGTGGTATACTCTTGTCATTGTGGATGACTTTTCGAGATACACTTGGGTAAATTTCCTTGGAACAAAGGACGAGGCGTTTGAAGCCTTTCGGTCCTTAGCCCGGAGAATTCGCACCACCTATGCCAAACGGGTCCAACGTATAAGAAGTGACCATGGAGGTGAATTCCAAAACGGAGTGTTCGTTGATTATTGCACTCGCAAGGGGATTCACCATGAGTTCTCTGCACCAAAGACTCCACAACAAAATGGGATCGTAGAGAGGAAGAACAGGACTCTACAAGAAATGGCACGAGTAATGTTGGTGGCCGCGGGTATGGCCAAGGGCTTTTGGGCAGAAGCTTTGAGTGCGGCTTGCTATGTAGTGAATCGAATAAGCATTCGTGCCGGGACTCAATGTACGGCCTACGAATTACTCACCTCTAAGAAACCGAACGTAGCTCATCTTCGCGTCTATGGGTGCATATGCTACATTTTGAATGACAGAGATGCCTTAAAGAAGTTTGATGCGAGGTCGGACAGAGCCATTTTTGTTGGCTACTCCCTCAACAGTCATGCTTATCGGGTGTTCAACTTGCGAACGAAGACCGTGCAAGAATCGACTAACATCAAGTTCGATGAACTTCGTTTCCATGAGAGCCCATCCAAGTCTACCTTGCAACAACAAGCATCTGACCCTGTTCTACCCATCGCAGAAGTATTGATTGAGGGGGGAGGTAGATCAGGGTGTAGGGCCACCCATACCACCAAGTGGAACTGATCATTCTACTGCTCACAACTCTTGTGACCCTATTCCCTCAGAGAGTAGTGATGAAGGGTTGAATCGGGGCCCTTCTAACCCTGCCATGGGTACCACTGGAGCTTCTACCTCTACCGGAGTTCCGAACTCGGGTCCACCCGCATATATCCGGAAAAGACACCCCGACCAACAAATGATTGGGGATCTCAATCAACGTGTTACTCGTTCTACCTGCTCTACCGACACTCTGCCCGCTAGCTACCCCAACACGTTCTCTAATTTGGATCTTCTATCTCCGGACGTGGGCATAATGAGCTTTGTCTCTGAAATTGAGCCCAAAAACATAAAGGAGGCCATTCTCGATGACTTTTGGATTGCGGCTATGCAGGAAGAGCTCCATGAGTTTGAAAGGAATAAGGTGTGGTCGTTGGTCCCAAGACCAAAGGGTGTCAATGTCATCGGTACAAAGTGGATCTACAAGAATAAAACCAATGAGTTCAATCAAATAGTGCGCAACAAGGCACGATTAGTTGCTCAAGGGTATACCCAAGTGGAGGGAATAGACTTTGAAGAGACCTTTGCTCCTGTGGCACGCATAGAGTCTATCCGTTTACTTATTGCGGTGGCGTGCTACAAAAATATTCCGTTAAGACAAATGGATGTGAAGGCGGCCTTCCTAAATGGAGTGTTGGATGAAGAAGCATATGTTGAACAACCTAAGGGGTTTGTGGATCCTCACAAGCCGGATCATGTCTACCTCCTTCACAAGGCCCTCTACGGGTTGAAGCAAGCACCTCGTGCATGGTATAGCTGCCTCACGGACTTTCTCTTGAAGTTTGGGTTCACTCGTGGGAATGCCGACACCACTCTCTTCATCAAAATTTTCAAGAATGAAATGCTCATTGCCCAGATCTATGTGGATGACATTGTGTTTGGTGCTACCCATGACCGCTTGGTTAAAGAATTCACTGATGCCATGGCTTCCTCTTTTCAAATGAGCTTGGAGGGGGAGCTAAGTCACTTTCTTGGTCTTCAAATTTCTCAACGTCCGGATGGTATGTTTGTCTCTCTGACTAAGTATGCTATCAACATGCTCAAGAAGTTCGATATGGCGGATGCTAAACCCATGAATACTCCTATTGCTACCACTGACAAGCTGAGTAGAGCGGAGAAGGGCAAGGATGTTGATATCTCTACCTATAGATCTCTTATTGGTAGCCTGCTCTACCTTACAGCCACTCGACCGGATATCATGTATAGTGTGTGTCTATGTGCCCGCTACCAAGCTCAACCAAAGGAAGAGCATCTCGTTGCCGTGAAGCGTATCCTTCGATATGTGGCCGGGTCTACCAACCTTGGTCTATGGTATACTAAAGATACTTCTTCTTACATTGTTGGTTTTGCAGATGCTGATTGGGCTGGTGACAATGATGAAAGGAAGAGTACGAGTGGTGGGTGTTGCTTCTTAGGAAACAACCTTGTCTCATGGCATAGCAAGAAGCAAAATTGCATTGCTCTATCCACCGCCGAATCCGAGTATGTGGCTGCCGGGAGTTGTTGTACCCAAATGCTATGGCTCCAACAAATGCTTTCCGACTATCAACTTCATAGCACGCCACTAACCTTGTATTGTGACAACCAAAGTGCTATAAAGATAAGTCAGAATCCGATACAACACTCAAAGACCAAGCATATTGATATACGACATCACTTCATTCGAGACTTGGTAGAACGGGGTAAGGTGGTAATGGAACATGTTCCTACGGAGAAACAACTCTCAGATTTCTTCACAAAACCACTTGCTTCGGAAAGATTTTTATCCCTCCGGAAGTCTCTCTGCATGGGTTCCTTTTAAAGGGTAGTAGGCCGCAATTGGCTACCTCTACCCACGGCCGTTTATTTTGTCAATGGAACCATGAGGTAGAGCAAGGTGAGGTTAGTTGTTGACAGTTGCAAAGTGACGTAGTATTTGGACATACTGTTCTTTAAATATTTATATAAGCAATTCATTGGGGTGAACTTTGTTTGCTCTATGTCTAGCAGGAAAAGTCGGCCTAAAGATTTCCTCGATGGATCGGGTCTTGATTGACTTGGTCTTCGGGCAAATGCAAAAGACATGGCCTTATACATATAATGATGAAAACAAAAATATATATATGGAAACATCATCCTATAACACCCCTCTGATTGGGTCTTAACAAGCCTGTTCTACGCTTGTAAAAGCAAGTAACATGGTCGTGGTTACACGCTGAACTGGCCAAAATAGCAATACCGTCCATAAAGCACTGTCACTCTACCTCCAATAACTCTACTTAATGTTCTTTCCAGCGATTTTGATTCACTGTGTGGTGGTACGTATGTCCACGTTGTGTGTGCTTGCTATGCCTTTAACTGTATTTCGTGTTAAAATTTTTGCAGAGTACTCCTGGTCTACGAAGCAAGACTGCTCTACCCTGAAGTGCTTCCTTAGGCTTCATTGGACAAGACTATTTTTAAGTGAATTTGAAATCTGGGTAATTCACCGTAGGTCTATGTGTAATAGCCCCTGCCCTACGTGTGCTACTTTGAGTACTCATGACAGTCGTTCCTGTCTAACGTGTTACTCTTTGCTTGTTGTGCTGTTTGCTGATTTTACATTATAAGTATCGTTGTTCTACACATCACTAATTTTGTAGGGCGTGCTATCCTTTGAAAAATTGGTGCTGCTGATGCGTTGCACAACCTAGCTCGTACACACTCTCTGGTAGCTCATATCTCGCCGTTGTGCGTCTCACCAAGTGTATCTGCCTACTTGCCCTCCGCACATCCCCTGATTTCAAATTGGTTCATTTCTTGTTTAAATTCATTAAGTATACTCGCTTCACGTTTTATATTGCCTGCTGTGCGTGGGACTGCTTGTATTTTCTTTTTCAGATGCGGTGGACTAGTTTACCTGAGTCTCTAACATTCCTGCTCTATGCATCCTCTTCCGCGCGCTACCACTTGTGTTTTGGATTCCTCCTCTACGCAGATCAGACCAATGGACACGTGGCGCGCTCTACACCACAGAATTTGAACCGCTTTGGCTGCTCTATAAATACCCCTCTCGGTCAAACACATACTGCACCTTCTACTGCGTGTTTTAGAGAGAGAATCCTTATTTACTTGCTGTTCATATCCTCTACATACCAGCTCATAACCTCTACTCCCAGTTTTACTCTTTGCCCTACGCAGGTTGTTTTCTCTCACCGTCTCACTAAGATGACTTCATCTGACGCTATTGCTACCGTTAAGCCCACATATGAATTGCCCTCGTTCTACGCGGATAAAATAACTGAACTCGAGGCAGAGGAAGCTACACTTGAGGCCGCGCAAGCCGCGGAGGAAGACTTTGACAAGATCACTGAACTGGAAGCACAGATCAGTGTGGTACGTAAAGCCATTCTTGCTCACCGTCGAAACCAAATTATGGCTGAAAAAGCCATAAGGGAAGAGGAGGCACGTAGAGCAGAGGAGGAAAGAAAGAAGAAGGAGGAGGAGGCACGTTTAGCCGAGTTAGAACGGCTACGTATAGCGGAGGAAGAGAAGAGAAAGAAAGAAAAAGAAGAGGCTGACCATATAGCCGAGTTAGAACGAAAGAAGAAGGAGGAGGCTGACCGTATAGCCGACGAGGAGAAGAAGAAAAGAGAAAAGGCTGAGGCAGACCGTATTGCCAAAGCCAAACAGGATAAAATTGATGAGGCCAACCGTATGGCCGAGTTGAAAAAGAAGAAGAAGGCAGACGAAGCAGCAGCTGCCTTGGTTGAAAAGGCAAACAAGGAGAAGGTTGACGCTGCTGCCCGCGTCGCCAAGACCATCACTGCTCCTGTTGACCGCCCTGCCACGACTGTGGCTACTGCTGTTGATTCCTCAAATCCACCCAAGGACGGTGGCTCTACGGGTCACCACGTCGATTCTCTTGCTCAACCGTCTCTGCTCAACGCTGAGCCGATGGAAGAGGTGGAGGATAAGGTGCCGGAGAACAGGATGGTTGTTCCGTCTCCCTCGCGCTTCGTCGGGGAAGGTTTTTCTGCTGACTTCTACTACGAAGCAGCGAGTTATCGTTTTGATTCCCTGGCCGAACAGAAAATCAATGCCGAGCGGCACTACGCTGGCAAGGTGAAATGGGTGGGACGCGGGCTACACGCGTTCATGCAAGAAATGCAGTTGCTGGATGCCATCAACTTCGACGTGGACTACATTCACTTTGTCCACCGTATGGTCTTCTCCCACATCGATCAAAATTTTGGTGACCCCAGTCACCCGTCGTACGGGAAGGTAATTATTCGTGAGAGGGAGTATGATCTCTCCCCTCGTACGTTGAACAAAATGTTCAAACGTACCCACATCAACGCCACTTGGGAGGCCCCCTCACCGCAGCACCCCGACAGTCAAATGATGGGATACATTGTGACTGGTGGCATTGCTTCTACGGCCCAACCGGCCTGCACTTCGTTGACCTAGTTCTTCACCCTCCTCAACAAAATTATTGCTAACAACTGGATTCCTACGTCGAGCTGCTCCGTGGTCCACGCTGATGCACTTCACTTGATGAACAAATTGAGCCGTGGAATCCAGGTTGATTTGGGCCAAGTGGTGTTTAATAAAATTGCGTCGTATGGGGACATGTCCGATGCTGAAATTGCACAGTCCAACCTGCCGTGCCCTCACCTGATCAGCGCCGTGCTAGTAAGTCAGGGGTTTACGTATGACAAGGACGATGAGCCGTTGATTCCCCTCACTTCTTTCCGTTTTGACTCCAAGTACATGGCGCCTCACAAAGTTAAAGATCTTCCATGGCGTAGACTTGGAAATATGGAGGCAGATCGTGCCCTGTTCAACGCATCACAGGCCATTCTATTGCAAATCCAACATGCAGCAAGAGGCAAAGGAAAAAGGGCTAAGTCTGGCCGCGCTACGAAGAGGAACATTGACGTTGCTCTTGACTCTTCATCCGAGGACTCTGACTCTTCGTCGGACGAGTTGTATTTGTGTGAGCCGACCTCGCTTCTCCAGGACTTCGTGCAGCTACGTGGCACGATTGATGCAGTAGCCCGTCTCTCCGCCCACATGCATCGTAAAGCCCGTCGAGCGGCTCGTCTAGGGGGAGATGGGTCCTCGTACGCTGACCTAGGGCCACTAAAAATGCTCCACGCGCGTCTGACCAGTATAGTCAACCTCGTGGCCGAACAAATGGAGGCATCGAGGAACGCTGATGACCGTCCCACCGAGGCCAAAAAGAAAAGTGGAAAACGTAAGGCCAATGAAGTGGACGTAGAGGAGGAAGTTGAAGAAGTTGAAGTTGATGAGGTGGAGGGTTTGCGTGCTGCGTATAAGAGAAGTAAGAAGGAGGCGGGCGATGCGCATAGCGGCCTTGTTAAAAATGCTGATGGCACGGTGAAGGAGTTGGATGCCGTGAAAAAGGATGAAAAGGCCAAGGGTGCTGGCTCTTCGGGCACCAAGGTAGTTGAAAAAGAAAAAGCTCTTGCTCCTACGGTGGACAGGCCCAAAATGCCTAAACTAAAAGTCACCAAGACGGGCGTCACCAAAGAAACACCCACCAAGGTTGCTCCTGCTGCTACGCCCAAGACAAGTGGAGGTAAAGGTTTAATGGTTGCAGGTCCAGGCGGTGTTGCGACGCTCAGCAAGAAGGATGTTGCAATGAACAAAGCCTTGGGTCAACGCAGAAAACAAATGGCCACAAAGAACAAGCCCAAACCTACGCAGCACAAGCGCAAACTAGCTGATGAGACGTCGGACGAAGAAGGATCAGAGAAGGATCTTCGTGCTCATACGCCTCCTGAAGATTCAGAAGCTGAAGCAAGTCAATAACCGTTTAACCAAGTGTTTTCTATCCCTGCTCTTCGATGAACTATTCATTTTTGTTTTATTCATGCTGTTTTTCATAACTCTGTTTAACGCATGATTAGTTTGATACAATGTTGTTTTGCTCGTTTTGAGCTATGTGTAAATTATGCTATCTTTCCTTGTTCTACGTATGCTTGTTTACTCTTATGCTTTGTGATACGTATGACTGTGTTCTTTTTGTTCCCTGCTCAACGTTGAACTTTTTGAGTATGATACTAGTTTGAGGGGGAGTTTCTCTACGAACCCCCGCTTATGAAGTTGACTCAAAAAGGGGGAGATTGTTAGTGTGTAGTTCTTCCTAGTTCAACATAGAACCACGTCGTTCTTGTTTGAACTACGTTGAACTATACACTTTGTTTTGTAGTAACTTCATGTTTCATGTTTGTATGCTTTCCATTCATTAATTCATACAAGTCTGCTAGGTCTACATAGAACGAGTTGGTTATACTGTGGAATTAACAAGTGGCTCAACGCGTGACCACGGTTCATCAGCATGGAGCAAGCAGACTTGGTCACTACAAACTACATGGAGTTGCATCAGTGCATAAGCATAGAACGAGCTATTCTTTCAACGTGGTTCAACGTGGATCAGAGAGAATTGCGAGTTCATCAACGCACTACAAATTAGAGAGTTCAAGGCTTACCGTGAAGACCTTGAATCAGAGATAACACCTTGACGAACGCGGTGCAAGCATAGCTATACATACGGCTGGACGAATGACTGCTAAGAAATGAAGTCAGCTATGGGTATGACTAGAAGACTTCGCTAGAAGAATTGTAGTCCAACGAAATACGTCAAGTATACCAGCTATGCCCGTCACAAGCTTGAAGCACGAAGACACGCTAGTGTGGTAGTGGGTAGAGCTGGGTTCGTCAAGCACGGAAAAATGGAATCTCGAATATTCCATGAAGATGCTTTGGGCTCGGCCCATTAAGCGTGAATTCCGGAAACCCTGTTTCTCGACACCTATAAATAGCGAGTAGTTGGAATTCATTACAAATGATTTGATTTTGACATTTTCTAGAGAGAGAAAATTTGTAGACCGAGAGACTTCGCTAGAAAGCTCCGGTTCTATTGTCTGTTTAGTCTTGGTAGTACGAGTCGCTAGATTAGTTCTACATAGACTTAGTTTTTGGTCGTATTGACCTTTCTACAAGATTCGCTAGAATTTTGTAGATGTGTTTGTAAGTGGTTCAACCCTTTACAAGTAATACAAAAGAGTTTTCTTTAGAATCTCCAAATTGTGTTAAGTCTTTGTACTCTACCCTTTACTATCCTGTTCTAAGTAGAACCAAGTACAAAATACACAATTTCAGATGGGGCATTCGCCGCCGCCGCGTCCGTTGCCGAAGGTGCTCGTTCCGCCGCTCTTTGATTCAATTCCTTTAGCCGCCCGTAACAGGTAAGCAGCTACCTAGTTTCAAACACTCGTACATTGATTCCGATTCTCGAATATATATGTTGTTGTTATTATACGTAGAATGATGGAATCTCCGTACAACCTCTTGTTCGGAAAGTTGGCTCTGAGGTCTCTCTTCAACGACTACTTTGAAGACCCCAATCGTTTGACCACCCGAATCATGCTTAAGCCAATCGACGACAATCCGCACGCTAATTTTTTCGCCACGGTAATTTTGGGATCGTGAAATTTTAGAGAGAGATTATTAATTTATCGAGTATTTTTATTAATTCAAGAGACTTGGAAGATTTTATTAATTTAGAAGAGTTATTAATTTATCGAGAGCTGAGTATTAATTTATAGAGGTTTTGCTGTAAATAAGTGTGTTCCATCGACCAGGTTGTTGTTCCCCTGGACCATAAACCGGATGACGGAATTGTAGGAAACGCGCAGTTTCGCGTGCAAACACCTCTTGATCCCAGGGAAGAAGACAATCTTAATTTCTTCGATATCTGTGTCTCAAACACTGCGCCGTAAGGATCCATAACTAGTTTTATTTTGCATTAAACAAAATATAAATTACAAATACTCTTGTGCAGGACTTTATTGATAAAATCGTGCATGTACAACCCAGAGCTCGGGATTGGAGTATTTTACACCACCACGATTCTTAAGAACGAAAGGTTGTTTTATTTGTTATAGCCCTTTCTTTTAAATTTGTTTAAGATATGTCTTTGATCACTCCTCAGAGTATCTCTAGGAGTTCCTGCTGTCTTCGGTATTAGATGCAACTCTGCAAACGCGTCGACTGGAGCTACAATTACTACTTTCCATAGTATGTCGTTTTGTTTTAATATTTTTTGATCCAATACGCGTATTTTATATCTCCGTATTTTTCTTAATTAATTTTAAATCCTTCACAAGGGGATAATGGACTGCCAAGAAGTTTGTGGTATATAAGGAGGATCGGAAGGCTAACTGCTGGCGTGCAATACGAGGCAAAATGTACGTACACGCAACATTGTATTAATTTGTCGCGCTGCGGTTCTTGTTATAATATGATATACGTGATGTTTATTTTTGTATATAATATAGTTCGAGGCAAAGGGGGAGAACTATGCAGTAACTTGGCCAATTGGAGCTGCTCGGCCGCTTATGGGTCGGCGAAAAAAAACCCGTTGATGCCTTCGTACAATTTTGCGTTTGAACTCAAAAATGGATCGCTGGTAAAGTATTCGATCCAAAGTTGAATGAGTAGTCGGATTTTATTGGTTTGTATATATCCCGAGTCTTGATTATTCTAAGCGAATTTTTTACAGTTGGTTGCTTCTTTCTATCAACGTATGGTGGTCCAAAGACTGGTATATATTTATTCTTCTTGTTGAAAAGCAGAGTAAATGTGGATACTTACAATTGCTACTTTCTGCCATACAGATTAGAAATCCATTTGAAAAAAATGGAGTAGTTGGGATCACAAACTACATCGACCTCGGTTTTGAGATGCAGATGAGGTAGCTTTTTACCTATCTTGTTGAATGTCCAGATTTAGAGTGCATGCATATAACATAACTTTCTCTCAAGGGTGGATGGGGCCAAATCGCAGCTTAAGATTAATAAAGATCCGAGTTTTCAAGTTGCTGCATCTTGGCAAGCCAATAAAAATATTTTACTCAAGGTAACAAACACTTAACTCGGACATTTATGTATTTTGTAGATTTCGATTTTTGGTTTTAAGACAGGAATCGTGTTGTATCCGATCAGGGGAAGTTTGGGCCTCTCGGCTCGTCGATAGCTTTAGCTTTCAAATCATGGTGGAAGCCGGCTTTAACGTTTACCGTGTCAGGTAATTTTAACACATATAGCGAATATATATATATACATTCTTTGAGGTGACACGGCAAAGTGTTGGCTTGTGTAGCTGTTAGAGATCGAAGCAAGGGAGAGACGACGTTTGGATTTGGTTTTCATGTCGACAATATTCGAAAAGCAAGGTTAGACGCAAATTTAGTACATTGTGATTTGAAATCAATTAGAGTTTTGATATTATACATTATTGCCTGATTCACTTTGTTTTTGTGCGAGCAACGAGTAGTTATCAAAGGGCGAATCCCCATTATGTGATGCTGACTCCCGACATGGAGCATCTTGCCGAGGGCCGCCAATGGAATATTGACCAGTAAATGAAGAGTGCTTCAACTGAGTATGTTTAGTAGTGTACATTATATTGGCCAAGAAACTCGAACGCTTGGATAAAATTTTGTAATAATGAAAACAACTTCAGCTATTTGCAGTTTTCCCTCATTTCATTTTACTAATATCAGTAAATGTCTTTGCTCTCCCGTTTGAAACGATGGATAAATACTTTTAAAATTATGAAATACAGGATTTTCCAAATTATGAAATGCACATATTAAACAGTTTTAAATTTTAATTTGAAAGACAAAAAAATAATTGAATTTAATAATTTGATTTAAAAGTTATAAATTTTAAAAATATATCTAGTTTTATTAGATAAAAGGAGTATCAAATAATAATATAGGATGATAAAACACTTCTAATAAATATCTTCTACTTCTAATAAATATTTAGAAGATATGAAAGTATTTAAATTTTATTTTCAAATGTAATATAGTAAAAAATATATAATAAGTATTAAAATTAAAAAAATGATTTATTTGTAGTGATTTATGGAAATAAATTATTAATATATATTTGATGGCTTAAAATAAAAGATTAGAAGATATGAAAGTATTTAAATTTTATTTTCAAATGTTATATTGTAAAAAATATATAATAAGTATTAAATTAAAAAAAATGATTTATTTGTAGTGATTTATGGAAATAAATTATTAATATATATTTGATGCCTTAAAATAAAAGGAGTATCAAATAATAATATACAAGGATGATAAAACACTTCTAATAAATATTTAGAAGATATGAAAGTAGTTATTTATTTTTTCCAAATGTTATATCTATACATATATAATTTCAGAATCCACTGATGCCACGTGGACCAATAGGAAAGTAATAATAATGTTGTGTTCACACTATAAATTATAAATAAAAAAATTATAAATTCGTAATATTATTAAAAATATTTAAATTATTATATATAAATTTTAAATAGTAATTTAAAATTATATATAAATTTTAAATAGTAATTTAAAATTATATATTTTTGGTAATAATAATCAATTATCATCTTAAATATATATATTTTTATTTCTTTTCTCAATTTTTTTTTATTATTCCATTAATATTAATTTAATTCCATAAAAATTGATCTCTTCCTATTCCGTAATCCATTTGAGTTAAAAAAATAGATCAAACTTTTTATGTATATTATTTTCTCCTCCTATAATCTGCCTTGGTATGTCATTTTTTTTATTTTTCTGAACATGTATACGTTCTTCTATTTATTCATTTTTTTTCACGATTTTTTTAATTTTATTTATTAATTATGATTTTTTCACAAATTCTATAATCAAATTGTCGTTATATTAATTATGTTCGGCTAGATTTTTTTAATTTTTAGTTTATCTCTAATTAAGTTATGTTAAATTTGTTTTGGAAGTTAACATACGTTATATTAATATAATTGCATTTCTGCCGTCACATCTCCTTCATGTTCACCAAGTAAATTCAATTTTTTTATATTTGTATCTATTTTCCGGCTTTATAATTTTTATTTTCTATTTATTTTGATTTTCCCCCAACGGTTTTAGGTATTTGTTTGATGCGTTTGACACTCGAGAAATGCAAAAACGAGAAACTCCTCTTACACCAGATCAGAGGCTCTTCGATCGGGTAGAATGTAAATCGAGGGATGCGCTCGAGTAGCAGACACATGTGGGAGAGAGCCAATAGGTCTCATCAAAGGACTAACTTCAAAATATTTCAATGAAAATTTGTCACATCCGAGATTCGAACTCTGCGTTGTCGGGGAATTACACCAACATCACCACAGACCTTACCACTCGGTTATGCCCCAAAAAGCTTACATACTTTAAATTACATCAAACATGCGTAGTTTTTAAAATAATAAAATCTATACATATATAATTCCTGAATCTACTAATCTCACGTGGACCAATGAGAAGACTTTATTAATACTATGTTTACACTGCAAAATAAATAATAAAAAATAAAAAATATTTATAAATTTGAATATTGAATAATTTCTTTTTTTGGTAATTGTACAAGATTTAATAATTAGTGTATTCATATTTATTTATTTATAGTAGTGATAAACTAATAATTACTAATTTTCTACGTTTCTTATTTTCTCTCCAAAATCCTCACACGAAAATATATTTGTCGTCCTATTCTGTTGGGATTCGATATCCCGGGCTATTAAAATTAATGCGGAACCGATAGCCCGACCGAAATCCTTCATCGCCGGAGATTGGATTCCCGACTCATCCGCAGGAGTCCGACCTTTGGAGACTACGCGCCCGAAGACACGCAGCCCGCCCCCAGCCGATTTTCTCCCGCGAGCCGAATCCATGAACGCGAACCATCTCACGTCGACGGAGCTCGACTTGAGCATCACCGCCGCGGGATGAAACCCCGCGGCTAGAAAACCCTAGCCGAGCCCCCCGCCGCAAGGGGGCTCGCGATCGCACGCCGCGATCGCCGGGGCTGCCCAGCAGCCCCCGGTGGTGAGTCCGGCGACTCACCACCGCCGCCTGAGGAGGGGCGGTCAGCCCCCAGCTGACCCGCCGCGGCTCCAGCCGCGGCTTTCCCCGCGATCGACCTCGCGGTCGATCGCCTGCCCCGGCTTCAGCCGGGGCTCCTCCTGTGCGCGCGCCGCCGGACGAGAGGAGGCCAGGGGGTTCACTCCGCCGTGGCACCAGCCCACGGCTGAACCCCCAGCGATCGACTTCACGTCGATCGCACGCCCCGGCTTCCAGCCGAGGCTTCCTCTTGCCCGCGCGCCGGCGGTCGAAGCCCTAGGGCTCGACCGCCACCCTCGACTCGATTCGAGGGTTTCCCGATCTTCGCCGGGGATCTCGAATCCCCGTCCCCGAAGTTCGTACGTTTACCCGGATCGTGTGTTCATGTATATACTACAATTAATTCACACAAAATCATAAAAGAGGGATTATGATTTTACCTTAGATTCGTTGTACGGAGAAACGAAATCAAACACGTTGATGACCTTGCGATCTTCCCACGTATTCCTTGCACCTCGTCCGAACGTCGTGTGGGCGACGATCTATCGAACACCTTATGGATCTTCCTCACTCTCCAAGACTTTTAAGTTGGCGTAACTTAGGTTCTCTTAGTTATGAAAAGTGAAGACCATGTAGTGCTTATATAGGCTACGTAGGGGATCAAAAAGAGAATAAATATTGGGCTTCCAATATTGAAAATTAAATTGAGTCCAACCCAAATCTATTAATTCTTATCAATATTAATTTTATTTATTTTCCACTATATAAATAAAATTGCACTCCCAATATTATTCCATATTTTATCAAATAATATTTCTCCATCTTAGTATTATTTATTCCGTGTATTTAAGATTTAAATATCCATGAATAAATTTATTCATTGCTCAATAAATATTATTCATTTCTTATATCCGAGAATAGTACCGTTCAACTTTAATTATTATGCGGATTAAATCCACCTGCAGGGTTTACATAATAATTCCTTATGAACTCATCTCGGGGATATTATCAACCCTTACGGGATACACTTTCCCGTCAAGTATTCACGGCATGTCATATATAAAATATAGCGACCCAACTTAACCGGTAATTGACCCAATAATTAAACCGGTCAATTCCTTTGGAAAATCAAAGTCACTTATATTAAATATACACACCCGCAATAATATCGGGGATTAAGAATAAAATACTCTGAGATTTAAATTGATTATCTAAGGCAATCCTAATCAATAAATCTCAAGCGATCCGCCCAATACACCAAGTGTACAAGTGTGATAAAATAATTAAGATAAATTATTTTCTCTCTCACACAACGACTATACCGATGGATTGGTCCGTGTCCATCTAGGTCGTGAGCAACTGTTTGATTAAATACGAGTAACCGATAGTATGATCTTCTGTGTGCCCATGCCCCACCATACTAACTACAACGTATAAAATCCAGGACTATATTTTGCATATATTAATTAATAATAATTAATTGCAAATAATTGTTTATTAATTAAATAGGTTAAATGCCATGACAGGGAGTTTACCGGTGCTTAAATCTAGACATTAAGTACACAACTCCAATAATCTCCCACTTGTACTAAGGTCTAGTCATTTCCTCCAAACTCCCGACTTCCATACTCATCACGTGCTTAAGTTATACTTTCCCAGAAGTATTATGTGAATGAGCAATCTAGGTCGCCGATCTGAAGTTATCTTGGTGACTACTGCGTCGTCCCTCTGACGATGACTCGTATCAGGTGGTACTGGCTCTATGTGTTATCATCACCTTTTTGAACTTATGACTTCTTCCAGTTCTCCATGCACCGCTATGTACATAGCCTTTGGTGAACCAAGAATCATATCCAAGTTCAGAGGTCATTCCGGAACCTAACCAAAACTTCCGCTGCCTCTGAGGCTGCTATTCGGTTTATGATAGAGTCCGAGAAGCTTCACGCTTATCACTCTTTCTTCCTTAGGTTCCACCTCTTCTAAAAGTGAACACATAGCCTGATATCGACTTACACTGGTCCTTCTCTGATTTTTTGGATCTGAGAAACTGTAATCCAAGAAGATTTCGTTTTGCTAGTAATCCTGTACTTCCAAGTACTTTTACAGCATTCGAATATTTCTTATCCAGATTACTTTGATATCCTCCCACTACGCTAACCGCATAGTTGATATCAGGTTCTTGTTTTATAACACCGCACTCACAAAGCCCTTTACACTCGAAGTGTAAGAATCTGCTTTGTCTATGTCTATCTCCTTTATGTGTGCAAGACACATACCTTAGATAGATGCATTCTGTTCTCGAAAGGCAATAACCTTTCTCAGAATTGTGCATGTTTAAAACAAACCATAATCGTATAAGATATCTAAAGAGAAGTACAAACGTTCTTATCTAGAGATCGAAAGATTTCTAAGAACATTATCCAACTTCATCTTAATCTTATATCTCGATTTATTTAGACAACCTCTATTTTATGTCTGACAACGCTTTTACATTGTTGCCAATGATGAAGTGTTGTCTACATAAAATTCCAAGAAATACCACTTTGTTTCCATTACGTCTCCAATACACCAATCTTGTCTATGCTTCTTGATGAATCCATAATATGGACTATCTCATCAATTCGCAAGTTTACAAGTTTCAGCTTTGTGATAATCCATAAATGGATTTACTAAGCTTGTACCTCTAAATGATCTTGCCCCTTTAACAATAATAAATTATTGCTATCCAAATAGGCACATTTAGATTAGTACTGCCTCCTATGCAGAACTAGGGATCGATTTCATGTCTACTAGATCCAGAGTTTAAAACTCCTCCAGTCTTATGAACATCTCTGGTCGCTTAACAACCTCCCACTGCAATGGCGTTCCGGTGTATAACAGTAATAACATTAGGTGCAGTTAGTGGTGCACTATTACTCGGTTAGGCTGGTTTTCAGTCTTCTCTTTCCCTTTTATAAGGTACCTTGTCAGTTAGGGCATTGTAGTTCATTTAATAGTCATCTCTAAGAACCGGGCGAAGACACCCTTCTGGTTCGTAGTACTATTGAACATACAATCACTTGTTCTTCTAGGATATTCTACAACTACATAGAATGTGCCGTTGTATCCAGAAATATCCATAGAACATAGGTAGTTCCGAACAAACCTGTCCTTTTACTATTAGAATCCCATTTCTTATTTCTGACACACCATGTCTACACCTCAGTGTATGGTGTAGTCACTTGAGACTTAATCTCAATCTTTGACTTATGCTATGTGTTATTTAGATAGGTGATAGCCTCCGCGAACAAGTCGCAGGCTTTCAATGGATATACATTGAAGGTTCCCCATAACAGCTTTGTGTTGAAAAACACTCTGCTTTTATGGCACATCAAGTAGTCTAATCCATTTACTAGTATTCCTTGAAAGGAAAAACTACTCATACCTTTCTATTTACACATATGTCTGCATATATCATCTTTGATCATACTTGTCCGAACTCCATCCTTTATCCAGAAAGGTTAACTTAGTTGTATTTTCCTCCAAAATTTGATTCTTAGGTCGGGAGGTCCATTCCTCCAACTATAATTGAATGAATCAATTTCGACCTTTTGAATCCTCTTTTGAATAAATACTATTAAGTTCAAGAATTCACAAGTATAATGATTGATAAAGAAATACATCTAATAAGTAAAACAAGTTTACAATACGGTTTGTTGCATCGTGGTAGACTTAAGGATTCATCATTCATATATTGCTATCTAATGTACCAGAATAGATATCGCCATTATTTCTTATCTAAACCATCAAATGATTAAAGAAATAAAATATCCATTAATAATAGAAATCCAGAACAAAAGTTCTTTCTAAAATAAAAGGTACAAAGCAATAAACTTGAAATGAAATCCTATAACTATCAAAAGATAAACGTCTTCCACTGCAACCGCTGCTTCCTCAACAGCTCTGCCCATGAGGACTCGAACTCTTCTTATCTAAGTCGCTGGGTTTTCTGGAACCCCTGCATTTAGAATGCACATACCGTCAGTGGTTCCATATCTACACACCAGAATTCCGGTAGATAATACCCCTGACTATGTTTTACGACTAAAGAAAAAATTCGTACCTTTGAGAGGACAAGATGTAGACCCCCAGTACTCAGACTGCTTTCCTTGGGGATGTTTGCCAGAAGGCTTCTTTATCCCACCCTTTGGTCCAAGTCCCTTAGGACCACCGGACCCCCTTGTCTTCTTCTCCTTTCCTTTGCCTTTAGGTCCGAAACCTTTGGCTTTGGCTATAAGAGCTTGCGATTGTTTCAACTCGTCCAAAAGATCCATCATCTCAAAAACATGATCAAGTGTTTCATCGAAGTAACAGATCTTTACGAGTATCCTCATCGCCTCTTTTCTAGCCTCCCCATCATGTCCAAACAACAACTTGAGTTTGAGCATGACATCATGATTAATGGCTAGTGAACGAGCACTCTCCCATTTTTCAAAGTCAAAAATCTCATCCTCAGTCGAGTTAATGGTGAGTCCAGGAGGACAAGTTTCACTGAGTACATCTTTGTACTCTTTTGCAGTCTGAGCAATGTCTAACTCTTCTTTCCATTCAACACAGTGTGGAACCAGTGCGTCAAATTCCTCAAGTATCATCTCAAGTGGATTCATAGACATTTTCTAAACCTATAAGCACATTTAAACAAACAATTAATTTAATATCCGACGTTATCTCCCTGGAATAACATCATTAAATCACTAATCACATCTAAAATCCCATCAGGTAAGGCAAGCCACGTGGTGTGGACGTTTACCCACCCAAATGATTTAGTAATTAGATTTTCTTTGGCCATACATCAATTATAGCGTAACTTCGTGGGGAAGAATACTATAACGCGTATCTAAGTGTAAACCATTACTCAGTACTAAAGTAAATCGTTTGGAATTGCTACGTCACCGCAAGCCACGTGGTGTGGACGTTTACGACAATTTCACAATTCTTCACAATCACTTATAACTGTCTACATCAATTAATCCAAAATCCATCAGCATAGCAAGCCACGTGGTGTGGACGTTTACTACACTAAGAGACTTTTATAATTGACTCCCAATTACAAGATCCATTCGATTTCGTAAATCAAGACTCGGAGAATCATAAGTGAAACTCGAAGTTTCTAACCAGTGATTCACCATGCGAGCGACCCTATCTCTCATAAATGAGGGAGCCGAGCAGACAAACGACCCACCTATAAAAGAATGGCACGAAAGTCTCTAATTTGTGTCATCCACATGACCAAGTGGCTCTGGCTCCATTCCACTCCCCGGGGTGAGAATGAGTCGGCTTGAAGTCAGTTTCAGAAAGACAAATTAGGCATTGTTTGATAAACTTGATCAATGTTTCTTGTAAAAGGAATTACAAGAATTCTCCTCCAATGACTCGTCTATACGAACTTCGAAAGTCCATAAGAGTCACCAAGAGAACAGTAATGGAGACCATGGGAATGTTTCCATCCCCTCTCCCACTTAGCTTTTTATAATAAAGGGATACGCTATCTAGTGCATAAAATAAACACATATAGCATGCATACAAGCAATAAAGCACATAGTATCACATAGTCAAAATAATGCTAGAAAATTATTTTCCGACTATCATGGCTTTGTCGCATCTCCGTACGCATCTTCTAGTCTTCAGTCTTCGTTCTTGAATGCTCCATGTGACAAGAATATTAATATCCAATATTTAAATCTATTTATTTTTAATTAATCCAAAAGTTACTTAATTCGAAAATTAAGTCAATTGAATATATCAAAAATAAAATTAAATATTATTAATATTTATTTATTTTCCTATCTAGTTCTTATTAAATCTTTAGAATAATCTATCCAAATAAAATTTGGAATATTCTAGAAGACATCTATAATAGAACAAGGAAATAAAATAAATTAGGACTCACTACTTTCCAAATTTATTTTTATTCCTAATCCATGAATATTCCCATGAGTAGGAATAATCAAATAGGAAAAATAAATTTAGTACTAAATTAATTAAATTTCTAATCTATGAATATTTTCATGAAGGAAATAAATCAATAGAAAATAAAATTAATTTAAATTAATTCTTTTCCTAATCCATGAGAGTTTCCAAAATGAGAACACTCAAATAGGAAAAATCCGAATTAATTGGAAAGTAATTTCTTGGTAGGAATAGCATGGGATTGGGAGATCCCACGCCATCCCCACCATGATCGACCGTCGGCCACCAGGGAGGGGCGCCGCCGCCTTGCCACGCCGGCAAGGCTTCGATCGATCATCATCCTCATGGAATCGATCCATCGATCCCTAGTCCTATTTGTCTTCGTCACTTCTTCGTCTTCCGGCGATCGTCTCATCATCGAACCAACGTAAATAATTTACAAAATTAAATTACAATTCCGGTATCGATTCTATACATGAAATCGACCCTATACATTTTCCGGAAAAATAAAGTGCGTAATAATAAATCCTAAATTCGGTCAACCCCCGAATTTTTACTATTACAAACATTCAACCACACAAAACGAATCTCGACATGTCCGAGAGTTTAATAATCATGATAATTAATTAATAAACAATAATTAATTAAATCCAACCATGATAGCCGGAAATCCTGCAAGGTAGAACAATAATCGAGCATATACATGAACACGAAACCAAACGCTCTGATACCAATTGTTGGGATTCGATATCCCGGGCTATTAAAATTAATGCGGAACCGATAGCCCGACCGAAATCCTTCATCGCCGGAGATTGGATTCCCGACTCATCCGCAGGAGTCCGACCTTTGGAGACTACGCGCCCGAAGACACGCAGCCCGCCCCCAGCCGATTTTCTCCCGCGAGCCGAATCCATGAACGCGAACCATCTCACGTCGACGGAGCTCGACTTGAGCATCACCGCCGCGGGATGAAACCCCGCGGCTAGAAAACCCTAGCCGAGCCCCCCGCCGCGAGGGGGCTCGCGATCGCACGCCGCGATCGCCGGGGCTGCCCAGCAGCCCCCGGTGGTGAGTCCGGCGACTCACCACCGCCGCCTGAGGAGGGGCGGTCAGCCCCCAGCTGACCCGCCGCGGCTCCAGCCGCGGCTTTCCCCGCGATCGACCTCGCGGTCGATCGCCTGCCCCGGCTTCAGCCGGGGCTCCTCCTGTGCGCGCGCCGCCGGACGAGAGGAGGCCAGGGGGTTCACTCCGCCGTGGCACCAGCCCACGGCTGAACCCCCAGCGATCGACTTCACGTCGATCGCACGCCCCGGCTTCCAGCCGGGGCTTCCTCTTGCCCGCGCGCCGGCGGTCGAAGCCCTAGGGCTCGACCGCCACCCTCGACTCGATTCGAGGGTTTCCCGATCTTCGCCGGGGATCTCGAATCCCCGTCCCCGAAGTTCGTACGTTTACCCGGATCGTGTGTTCATGTATATACTACAATTAATTCACACAAAATCATAAAAGAGGGATTATGATTTTACCTTAGATTCGTTGTACGGAGAAACGAAATCAAACACGTTGATGACCTTGCGATCTTCCCACGTATTCCTTGCACCTCGTCCGAACGTCGTGTGGGCGACGATCTATCGAACACCTTATGGATCTTCCTCACTCTCCAAGACTTTTAAGTTGGCGTAACTTAGGTTCTCTTAGTTATGAAAAGTGAAGACCATGTAGTGCTTATATAGGCTACGTAGGGGATCAAAAGGAGAATAAATATTGGGCTTCCAATATTGAAAATTAAATTGAGTCCAACCCAAATCTATTAATTCTTATCAATATTAATTTTATTTATTTTCCACTATATAAATAAAATTGCACTCCCAATATTATTCCATATTTTATCAAATAATATTTCTCCATCTTAGTATTATTTATTCCGTGTATTTAAGATTTAAATATCCATGAATAAATTTATTCATTGCTCAATAAATATTATTCATTTCTTATATCCGAGAATAGTACCGTTCAACTTTAATTATTATGCGGATTAAATCCACCTGCAGGGTTTACATAATAATTCCTTATGAACTCATCTCGGGGATATTATCAACCCTTACGGGATACACTTTCCCGTCAAGTATTCACGGCATGTCATATATAAAATATAGCGACCCAACTTAACCGGTAATTGACCCAATAATTAAACCGGTCAATTCCTTTGGAAAATCAAAGTCACTTATATTAAATATACACACCCGCAATAATATCGGGGATTAAGAATAAAATACTCTGAGATTTAAATTGATTATCTAAGGCAATCCTAATCAATAAATCTCAAGCGATCCGCCCAATACACCAAGTGTACAAGTGTGATAAAATAATTAAGATAAATTATTTTCTCTCTCACACAACGACTATACCGATGGATTGGTCCGTGTCCATCTAGGTCGTGAGCAACTGTTTGATTAAATACGAGTAACCGATAGTATGATCTTCTGTGTGCCCATGCCCCACCATACTAACTACAACGTATAAAATCCAGGACTATATTTTGCATATATTAATTAATAATAATTAATTGCAAATAATTGTTTATTAATTAAATAGGTTAAATGCCATGACAGGGAGTTTACCGGTGCTTAAATCTAGACATTAAGTACACAACTCCAACATATTCTTCCCGCGCCGCGTTGATCCGAGGAAAAACCCTATCACACGAACATCATACGAGTCTGTCCTCTTTTTCCAGCCCCGCGTTGATCCAAAAACTTTCTTTCACCCTTCCAGTTTCATCCAACATCCATAAACATCAATAAATTTGTAGTGGGTCTATCATCCAAAAATTCGACGTCTATACATATATAATTCCTGAATTTACTAACCCCACGTGGACCAATGAGAAGACTTTATTAATACTATGTTCACACTGCAAAATAAATAATAAAAAATAAAAAATATTTATAAATTTGAATATTGAATAATTTCTTTTTTTGGTAATTGTACAAGATTTAATAATTAGTGTATTCATATTTATTTATTTATTTATAATAGTGATAAACTAATAATTACTAATTTTCTACGTTTCTTATTTTCTCTCCAAAATCCTCACACGAAAATATATTTGTCGTCCTCTTCTTCCCACGCCGCCTTGATCCGAGGAAAAAGCCCTATCACACGAACATCATACGAGTCTGTCCTCTTTTTCTTGCCCCGCGTTGATCTGAAGGCTTTCTTTCACCCTCCAGTTTCATCCAACATCCATAAACATCAATCAATTTGTAGTGGATCTGTCATCCAAAAATCGACGTCTTGAATATGTTTGTTATTCAGATACAGTATAAGTTTTAAGGGCCTTTATATTTTTTTGTTTAACTTCATATTCACCTAACTAAATTTGAATAGTATTAATATTATAATAATACGTTAACGATCATGATGCAAACAGCGGCTCACGTACAAGAAGAGCATAGCTATGCCAAGAAATCCAATCAAACACCGTTTCGTCAATACTCCATGTAACTACTTTACCGGATCCGGATCTTTTTTTTTAAAACATTTTTCCTGTGATTTTTAATTTGTATGTTTTTACATTTCTTGATTCAAACTATATTTTGACCACTCTAAAATTAATAGTTATTTTGAAGAAAGATCTCTGTTGGGAATTTGTTCTACGGTTTAATGTTATATTTTTAGATTGGATATATGTTTGTGTCATTCTTTGTATACTTTTCTGATTTTGTTTTTGTTTGTTTAGTTTGAGATAAGAAAAAAAATATGTCCACTATCTTTTTTTTTCATTCAATCGTGTCTATATTTCTTTTAAACCCTTTTTACCTTTTTTTCTCATGTTTTCAGGTTGTGGGCCGGTTTGCGCTGCGTCAGGGTCGTGGTTTTTTTACAGGTGGTGGACCATGGGATTCCGAGAGCCGTGTTGTTTGAGATGCTAGAGGGGCTGCGCGGGTTCTACGAACAGGATCCCGAGGAGAGAAAGAAGTGGTACACGAGGTATATGAAGATAAGCCTGATTTACAATAGCAACTTTGATCTGTACAGACTATAGCGCAGCAGCAGGTGCGAACTGGAAGGATGATTCCCCGTTTTCCAAGCTCCGAGGAACTGTCTATATTTTTCTACTATAATTTCGTGTACCGGTATTTTTTTGTTAATTTGTTCTTTTTAAAGGTCGAATAATAAGTTTAATTTTTCAATTTTATTGTTCGGACGTCGTGTCGCTTAATTTATTAGGTTGTCTAATTAATTTTGCATGAAGTTCATCACATCGTCCAGCCCCTCGCCCGGTCCCACGTCACGTAGTGCGCCACCTCAGTAAGGTTTGTATTGTTGTTCTAAAACATAGAGTAATCATATCGAGATTATGTTTTTTTGATTACATGCGGGCGATGATGTTAATTTTAATGTTGCATTCTTGGGCGGATCTAAGGATAAAAAAGTAAGGGGGGCTAAAATCTAAAGGGATTTTTTTAAAAAAATTAGAAGGGCTAAAGGACTTGAACCCCTAACCTTTTAGTCATGAATTAGGTGGTTGACCACTTGAACTACATATAATGTTTGAAAAAATTAGTAGATATAAATATATTAGGGGGGGCTAGAGCCCGGCCCGGCCACCCCCTAGATCCGCCCTTGCTTGCAGTCAACCCAACTTCTCTTTCAGCTACTCCTCTAGCTACCCCAAGCTCCAATGGATCCTTTATAGGATACATTGTTTCAGCCATAGTCGAAGGTATATGCGTTGAAAATTAAATCACTTTGATGATCTCCGTGTCGTTATAATATCTATCGGACTCTTTTTTCATATATCACAATTGAGTTTAGTGGTGCAAGTGAGGTTGCACATAATGTCATAGATGATTTTGTACCTCATATCATTCAAGATGACACGATCGCCTCTCGCACTGTGCGATGCACGGAAGCACTTTCCACAATCACCATGAGTTACTATGATGCTTACAGTTTAGTTTAACATACCACCTTCTATACTTATGACGTTTGAATTATAAAAAAAAATAGTTGGATTATAGAAATAATTATTCAACAATTTAATTTAAAATTTTCATGGGTTATATGATTTAAGAGATCAATAAACACGTTGAGAAATTGAGTAAGGAGATATCAATCAAATAGAACATATAAATCAAAGAATATTAATATATATTTAATGACTTAAAATGTAAATGCAAATTTTAATAAAATAAATAATTTAATTAACATAACACTTTTATAAATAATTTTTACATATTTTATATAACTAATTAACTAACATTAAACACTATTCTAAAACAGTTAAAACACTCCGCACTCGATCAATCACTCAAATCACACTCCGCCCACAAACCCTAAATTAAAAAAAAAAATGTCTCCCTATCACTCCCTACGCGGCGTCGCCCGCCGTCTCTCGACCGCCGCCACCTCCGTCGCCGACGCCAAACCCGTCGCCACCTCCCATTTCATCAACAGGCTAAAAAACACGCACAACCCCGACGAAGCCCTCAAAATCTACTCCGCCTTCGCCACCGCCAGAGACCCAACCACCTTCCCCTCCACCGCCCGCTACGCCCAGGAGGTTACCGTCCGCCGCCTCGCCAAATCCCACCGCTTCTCCGACATCAAGAACTTCCTCGAGTCCCACAAATCCCATCCCCAGATCACCCAAGAGCCCTTCCTCTCCTCCATCATCCACTCCTACGGCGTCGCCGGAATGTTCGAGAACGCCGTCAACACCTACACCGAGATGACCGCCCTCGGCACCCCGAGAACCTCTCTCTCCTTCAACGCCCTCCTCTGCGCCTGCATCGATTCCAAGGTTTTCGACCGAGTGCCCGCCTATTTCCACGAATTCCCGTCCAAGTTCGATTTCCAACCCGACATGTTCTCCTACGGGCTACTGGTCAAAGCCTACTGCGAGATGGGCTCGCCGGAAACCGCCATCGAGAAGCTGGCGGAAATGGAGGCGAACAGAATCGAGATCGGGTCCATCATATTCGCCACAATCCTCCACGCTCTGTACAAGAAGAAATCCACCGAAGAGGCCCGGAAGCTCTGGGACGAGATGGTGTCGAAAAGGGGAATCCGCCCAGACGTCGGGTGTTACAATGTCAGGCTTTCCCATATTCAAGGCGGGAAGCCGGAGGCCGTGAAATACTTGATCGAGGAGATGATTACCAAGGGTATAGAGCCCGACACCATTAGCTATAACTATTTGATCACTTCTTATTGTGTCAATGGGATGATGGATGAAGCCATTAAGGTTTATGTTGATGACCTTATGAAGGCCAAAGGACGGAATCCGAATGCCGCCACCTATAGGACTCTGGTTTTTCATCTGTGTAAGAAGGGCTTGTATTTGTCAGGGTATAAGGTGTTCAATAGGAGTGCACGTGCTCGGAAGATTCCGGATTTTAATACCTTGAAGTATTTGGTCGAGGGGTTGGCCAAGGATGGACATATGGATGAGGCTAAAGCAATGATATGGACTATGCATAAGAAGTTCCCTCTTGAATTGTTGAAATCTTTTGGGGAAAAAGTGGAGGAGCTTGGGCTGGTTCATGTTGGGCTTGAGGAGACTAATTCTATTGAGGAAGAAAAAGAAAGCGAAGGTGACTATTTGACGGAAAAGGCAAGTATTTGAGTTTGGTCCATGGAATAAGATTATACTGTTTCTTGTATGGCATTTTCCATAGAACAATGTGTTTTTGTGAACCCCTTTATTATTATTGGTATCGTTTTTAAAACAAATTTACTATGTGTCTACTAAAGGACGAATAATGATTTCAGTTATGCAGCACAACTGCACATGATAATGAAACAAGGGCTTTTAAGATCCACGAGAAATTTAATTATCAGTCTATTCGTATTAGCTAATACATTTGTGATAAGGTGGGATTCTGTATTGAGATCCTTACTGCTGTAATAACAATGAAGATTCTGAGTAGATCATCTTTTTCAGAATGTCAAGCACGTGTTGAATATTTCATTTTGCAATCTCGATGTTAGCTTTTGCAATTTAGTTAAGGTCAGAACCAGAGACAAAAATTGTTTAATGAAGTTTTTGCATACACAGGTTAGCATTGGTTCTGTTAAAAATTTGATTGCTTTGTTGATACGTTGTTTCACCTTTGGATTTTTTATGTATTTGTAAATTGGGAGACATAATCGTATTTGTTATATTACTACTTTTTAGCAATATTCTCTAATGATACTAAATTGAACTAAGTTCCTAGAACACTGTGTGCTCGATCGATTTTCTAAACAAGAGGCAATGATTCTTCAAATTTCAAATCTACCACTCCTTCTCCCGATGCTTGGAGCAATTGCCTCTGGTTATTGCTATTTGCTAGCGTATTTGATGAATGTAGAGTAGTTGGTGGTATTGGATAAAAGAGGGGCAAGCTCTAGACAGTACTGCAAATGCTCATCAAGGCTACAGATTTTGCTGATTATGTAAGTGTTGTTTCTGGATTCCTTGTCGTTTTAAAAAATATTGAAAACTCAGTTAATTTTTATGGCCACCATGGTTTTGGTTGGTGGTATGGTATGCTTCTGATGGCAGTGAAGGTATTTAATTATGATCATATTACTGTATGGGAAGTCGATACAGGTGAATAAATTCTGTCTTTGCACCTCGAAATCGACACGAGTCTTTTTATGACGGGTGAAGGCCTTGCTTTGTTCATTTTGTTTGGTTTACATGCACCACAAACTTCTCCCCACATCTTGCGGAGTTATGAGTAGATTGAATGTAGCTTCCTATGATTAGGAACTGAAAAGGTTCGATGAAACTAACTTGTCTTACTTGTTTCAGTTGTTTGTGGTGGCTGGTCCACATAAGTATTCTGAAAAAAGTTTATACATAGATTAAGGAGGGTGTATTCATTTCGGATTTTATTGGATTTTTATAGATTTTAAAAAGTCCGTGGATTTTGAAAATCCACGGAGTCTTTGCAGAGTTTGACTGACTTTTGTTATTGATTTATACGGATTTTCATAGACTTTTAAAAGATTTTGAAATATGCATTTTTTTGTATTTACATAAATTTTCATAAACTTTGCGTCATTACTTATTGATACAACTTATATAAAACACATTTTTGTAAAAAAAAATTAATTCAAATTATTCAAAAAAATATTAATATAATATTATTTATATCTTTATGTATATCATTAAATTTTTAAATATATTTTAAATTATTTTTATAAAAATTTATATTTTAATTTTTTGGAAATTTTATTAATAGTTAAACCAAAGTTTTTATTTAAAATATTATTTTTTTTCTTCTTCAAAGTATTTTTTTTCTTAAAAACATATCTTTTTTCATTTTGTTTTTTTTATTTAATTTTATATAATTTTTTTAAGTTATTATTATTTTTTAAAAATAATTTAGTTGATTAAAAGAAATTTTATTTTTCTTATTTTGTCCTTTTTATTTAATTATATATATTTTTTAAGTTTTTATTTTTTTTAAAAATAATTTAGTTGATTAAAAGAAATCCGTAGAAATCTCTCTTAATTATGAGAGATTTTGGAAGTTAAAATTGCTTTGTATTTTTTAAAGAAAATCTTTCAAAATCCATGGACTTTTAAAATCTTTAAAAATCCATAAACTATTGAATACCTATAGATTTTAATTGACTTTTTAAAATCGAAGTTGAATACCGCAGGATTTTAATTGACTTTTTAAAATCCGGATTGAATACCTCCCAACTTTAAAAGTCTTAAAGAATCCAACGAAATCCCAAACCAATACACCCTCCTAAGTCATTGAATAATTTTATGCAGTTAGAACTAATTTTGTCGAGCCAAACACATGAACACCCAATGTATTTTTTTACTAAAAATAATTTTCTTTCCAGAAAAAAAACACACATGAACACCCAATGTATTTTTTTACTAAAAATAATTTTCTTTCCAGAAAAAAAAAACTGTTGAAAATTATCATACGAACTTGGTCAAAGTTGGCCATTAAATCCGGCCCAAATTTTACGGTAAAAATCTAATTACCATTTAAAAATAAATAAAATTGGTTTTGAGAATAATTAATAAAATTGAAATTTTGGTTTATCCCTAATTGATCCCACGACGAGATAGGTATAACAGTATAATTTATTTGACTAATGTAACAGCCCTTGAGAAGAAGTCAATATCTAACCGAAAGTAATTAGTTAGTTAGTTAATTACTTTTTTTTTTTCAGCGTTTTTCATTGCATCATGCGCGCTCCTCGAGTCCTTGTACTGGCTTGTAATGCCCGTTAAAACTTAAAAGGAAAATAGGATGACTCAATTTTCAATAGTTATTCAGTCTTGATGAAGAAAAAAAAGACTAAACTAGCTACAAATCTATTTACTTTTGAATTGTAGCATCTCGGACCACCACATTATATTCTACAATGTGAATATCGGTATCTAAAATTTTAAATTTTAATTTTGTGTGTATTGTTTTAGTGAATTCATTCTCCTTCATGTGATTTTTTGTCGATTTGAATTTTCATAATAAAATTATGGTGTGTTTGTATTCTACAACAATACATTTATTTACACGTAAAAGAAGAGTTGTCAGGTTCATAAGATACCAACTATAGTTCATACAATAATTTATATGAGCTCCATTGATCGATCTAATAGTGGAGAAGTATATATCTTCTGATCTTCCACGACATAATACTATTAATCGATACGATAATTGATTGAAATTAATCGAAAAACAAGTTTCTTAGAAATTTGTTTTTAGATTAATTACAATTCGTCACACAACATCATAAAAAAAATGACTACAGTACAAAATAAATAAGATATAATCATCATCAACTAATTAAATAAGAAAGTTAACATCTAACTAATAATCTCGGGCCGGCGACCCTGAACCGGAATCCTGGAACCGGCCCGCGTCAAGAAAACGAATTCCCAAACCTCGGAGAAAGCTTGGACGATGAGACCGTGATATCGTCTCGAATTCAAGGAGAGAAAGCACTCGAGCAGCTGCTCGAGATCCTCCCGATCGAACATCTGCTTCTCGACGATCATGTCGAGCATCGAGCCCTTGAAATCCTCCAACGGGTCCTCCGACCTCTTCACCACCGCGAAGCTCTCCTTCACCTTCCCCTCCACCGAGCACGGTATCAGCTTCTTGAACACCGACAGCCTCGCCGGCATCTCCACCCCCGCCGCCGGAGACCTCAGAACGACGCCGCGTTTCCCCCGCTTCAGGTTGAGGAGGGCCCTTCTCCTCCGGCTCCTCCTCCTCGACTTCGCCGAAGAGTCCGTCGACGAGGAGACAAGGGTTTCGGTCTCCTCCTCGCCGCCGCCGCCGGCGGCGGCGGCGCCGGCGCATTCGCTGCTGAACCATACGCTTTCGGCGGACGAGGTGCTCGCGCGGGAATGGGGGTTCTTTTTCGTCTTGACGATTTTCTTCACGCGCCTCTTTCGGATTTTGACGGCCGCCGGCGGCGGCGGCGCGTCTTCTTCGGAAGAGCTGCATACTTTCCGGCGTGGCTTGACCGGCTCGTGAATGACGGCTTCCGCGTCTGGGGCTTGCTTATCTAGGGGAAGATCGGCGGCGGGTGTTGGAACGGAGGCGGAGAAGACGCGGCGGCGGCGGCGGGCGTGGAGCGATTTAGGGAGCAAAGGGAGAGGATTTTCCGGGAGATCGGAAGGGTCGGTGGAGCGGCATGACTGAAGGGAGCCGATGATCGCTCTGTAGAATCGAAGCTTTAAATGTTTCGACATTTGTGTGTCTGAGTTCAAACTGTTTCTATGGAATATGTGAAGTTTATATACGACGTAGATTTTTATTTTTATTTTTTATGTTTAAATGATTTATTTTTTTATTACCAATTAATTATTTTACATCTTTTCTTGTGTTTTAAAATTTTGTACACATTAAATTAAATATTTGTTTTAACAATTATATTATAAATTACAGTTTTAAAAATTACGTTACTTATATCACTAATTTTCTTTATATATACTACTTATATCTTAGTTTTTTTAACTTTTTAATTAAATAATAAAAGATAAAAAAATATTTTTAAGTTAAAATTTTAAATAATTGTGAGTAAAATTTGAAAAGTAGTAGAAAAAATAGAAATAATATATTATTTTAAAGTAAAAAAATAAAATAATCATTTTATTTTAAAAAATGTGCATAATTAATTAGGATGTTAAAAAAAACGTGAATAAATAGTCGGAATAAATATTATTTAACATATAAAAATTTGTTGTTTTTAATTACTATTAAATAGAACATTTTCCTTTTTATTTTACAAGTAAAATGATTGTACAGTATTTGTTGGAACGTTTTGTATGCCAAATTTACTAATAAGCAAGTTGTTGTGAAATTTATTTACAATAAATTATTGTATTCTTTTTAAGAAAGTTCTATCCTTAAATTTTGAGGAACAGTAAATATATATAGGCTTGTGGTTAATTTTTCTCACATGACTCTTCCGTTTCTTTTGAAAAATGGGTCCGACCAACACCAACCCGACTTTTCCAATTCCATCCTTTTTTAACACGCTTTATAGAGATATATTATTATTATTATTATTTTATTACTTGTTGAAAGATGGTGTCGTGTGACGTGACAATATATGATCACTGATTGAAGCCACTGATTGAGACTTACGGAGTATTACTTAACTTTATCGGACGTGAGAATATTTTCTGATCAAAATTAATTACAAAATCCTTTTGTCTACAAAAATTATACACTCCAGTACTCCACTCCACACGTTTAAATGCCTGATTTTCATTTTTATTCTCTTTCAAAATACTACATTATGCATATTTGATTGTTTAAATATTTATTTTAAAAATTATAATGACAACAATTTATTTTCAATATAATATAAATTATTTCTTAAATATCCTTAAAAAAAAGACTTTGCACGGAGAAAAGAAGATAATGTTATAGTAATAACTTGAAAAACAAGGCAAAAAAGAGACAGGCTTTTGCAAGACAAGTCCAATGAAAAGTCAAGAGTCAGCAGAAGCAATTGTCTTTTCTCCCGCGACCAATTAAGATGAATTGGGTTGAATTTAATCTTGTTTATTTTAATTTAATGCTCAAATAATTGTAGAATTCGATCTGGATCATGTCTATTTGTCATTGATGCTTATTTTGAGTTAAAAAAAAAATTAAATTTCAGTTATACTGAGTACTATAATTGTTTGGTCTCTCAAACAAAAAAAAAAAAAATTATACTCCTTTGATCCCGGCTAAGTTTGCCAAATGATTTTTTCACCTAATTTTACAAAAAAATGTTGAATAATATAAAATAATAGTATAATCTGTATTAATTATAATCAAATAAAAAAATTAGTTCAAAAACTAATAGTATATTTAAATAAAAGTTTATTTTGAGGATAACATTAATTTTTATTTATTTATTTTTAAGCGTGAAAACAATCCTACAACAATTAAAAAGGAAAAGTGTGCAAACAATTGTGAGACAAAATGAGTATTTATTTTGTAATTTAATTTAATGTTTCAAAATTTTAATTTATTCACAATTATAATATATTTTTTTTCAATTTTAAAATAAATATCTTATAATTTAATTTTGAGTAATTTAGAGAAAAAATTAGAATGGGTTTATGATTTATAAATAAATAACATAGTTTACCTTTCTAATAAAAAAGGTAATCAATTTATTGTATATATATAAATTAATGTATTTATATTAATTGTATTCATAATTTAGGTATGCTTTTCAAATTTGATTTGTCTATTTTGACCTTTGTATTTTATTAATGATATTTTCCATTTAATTTATACGTTTTATTGAGTTATTGAAGAAATCGTAATAGTTTTCGGACACAGATTCTTGAAATCAGTTATAGTCTTCTTATTACCTACCTTATATAATAATAAGACGTTATGTTACAGTGTTTGCAATAGATACTTAAATTTATCCAATAAACTACTAAATTCATATTCGTAAGCTCATGGTCCAATTTATGAATTTTGAACTACCAACTACACTGTCCAAGTAGGTACATTGTATATAACATATTCTGACAAAGCATCCACTTGCTCTTTTGTTGGCACCTACATAAAGCGAGGAAACCGATTAAGCATCATTATTTTTTAAAATCATCAAAAGAGTTGGGGCTTAATAAATAAATAATACTGAAGAGAAGGCTCCATGACAAGTAATTTCAGAAGACTTGTCAATCGTACAAAGGTATGTTGTAAACAAAATCAAAATACAAGTTCGATATAGCTCCTATATAGCTAGATTTTCAAAGATGCAGTGAGAGCATCACACAAACTACCTTTCTTGTTAAAAGAAGTCATAGGAGAGAAGACCCTCAGGCAATGGTTCTCCACTAGGCTTTGCAGCAGGTAACACCTTCTGACATTCAAGAACAGACAAGCCCCTAAAGCGAATACCCTAAGTAATTAAAAAAAAAATCAATGCATTGATACACATATTAAATGAGAATGAAAAACTAGAACAAAGAAACTGATCAAATATTCAAACTCAACATTAAATAAAGATAAAAAAACTCAAACACATGTAATTGTGAATAAAAAATGTCTAATAAGCAATCTATTTGATGTTGAATACATTAGTGAATTTAAGATAGTACATTAAATTCGTTTCAAAACCAAGTTCAAACTAGAATCTATTAAACTACTAAATACTTGTTTTTAAACTATCAACTACACTGTCTAAGTGGGTACAATGTATGTAACACTGTCTAAGTGGGTACAATGTATGTAACAAACTACCAACTACACTGTCTAAGTGGGTACAGTGTATGTAACATATTCTGATATCCAACTAAAATTTTAAGAGACAAAATCACAAGTCATTCTTGTTATCAAGGTTAATCTATTGACACACTAATAAGTGTTATGACCATGAACAAGTTTTGGTTAGTGCAGCTATTAATATAATAATCTAATTGTGCATTAAACGATTAAACAACTTTATACATCTAGAACTACAAAATACACTGCGCAAAAGCGCAAAAAGGTACAATGTTTGTAATAGATTATGACATGTCATCTACAAAATACTATGATTATACTATGGTTAGTTCACTAGTATATGCAGCAGAAACAAAATCAATCGATCCACCTCATACATACGTACCATGGGTAGTTGTGGATGGACACTCGGAGAGCTCCATCGTTCCGTTCATCGGCAAAATCTCTCCCCCCGACACGAACAAGATCTGGAAGCGCGACAGGAATCTACGCGCAGACACCACCCTCTCCGGGTAAGACGACCTCAAAATTCAGCGGGCGAACCAGAGCTTCCTCTTTCTGAACGACATGGATTACCGAAAAGGGCCCGACCTCCACAGGTTGGACGACGTTTTCCTCATCGTCAACCACGACAAGCGCGAAATCTATGTCGTCTTCGAGAACTCCGGGAAACTGACGTCATCAATTTCTGCAACCAGACCTCCGTCTACCGGCACGGGATGGACGTCACGAAGGCCGAATTGATCGGCCGGACCAACTGGAGGGGCAGGAGAAAACGAAAAGCGTTGGGGATTGGAAATCTAGGGTTTACGACATGAACAACGTTATCTTCACCTTCCGATCTCAGAAGGTGAGCGCCGCCGAGAACAAAAAAGAGTCGTTCTCCTCGAATTGCGTCCTGCCGCTGGAGATCGATGAGGACGCCGACGACGGCTTCATCGTGGCGGAGAATCCCAGATTCAGCAACAGCGGCGGCACAACAACTTCGTGAAGGAAGAGACGGACTTCGTGACGGTGTCTCGGAAGAGCGTGGATATAATGTCTTCCAGCTTCGACCGATCGATTGAATTCCAATAGGGTTTTCGAATACGATTCTGGTTTGTGAATTGGGGAGGAAGAAGAGACCTAATATTATATTAAAATTGGTGGATTTGGTTTTATAATACGATTGAAAGTGTATATTTAATTGCTTAATACAATTAAGAGATAAAAGGGTTGATTGGGTAAATCTAGTTTTTTTATAAATAATGTAAAGATTGATCTTAATGTATAATAATGTGTAAGATATTTACCTTTTTTGAAAACTTCCCATTTATTTTTCCATACAAAAATTATTTATAATTGTAGGGTTTGAGTAAATTTTCAATAAATTACCGTTTATATTTTGTAACAGCCTCACATTACTTAGGCCCAACAATTGAAAGGCCGCCCATTAACACATCAACTGTGTAATATGCACGTATGCCCATAAAAGAGCCCAGCTTCTATGTCAACTTTTCCAATGGTATTGCTTTCGTAAAGTTTTGGGGAACAAAATTGTAATTATTTTCTAATCACTCTTAAAACGTTGTTCGTTTCACTCAAATTAAATCAACACCGACAAATTTAACTTTATATTCGTATAATCACTTTTTGGTTAAAATTTACATTCAAATCCAATTTATTAAATATAATACTCTTCTTAGAAAAAATACAATAACATTATATTTAACAGGACGTCTCCAAAATAATCCATGTCTAAATTAATTAATTTTACTCTCATCTCGTATAATTATAAAGGATCGGGGCATAATTAAACCAGTGTAATGTCTCTTTTTTAACTTTTAAAACCAATTTTAACTTTTAATTTAGAATTAATAAAACGAGTGAGTGGGTATTATACAAAGGTGTATTATTGTTTTGTGTAATGATTTTTAGTTAAATTTTTTTTTCAATTAATTATTTTTTTTCTATTATAATTGAGATTTGTTTAATGTTATGATAGAAGGACACAATATATATTGTTTATTTTATAATTTTTTTAACATATATTTGAATATTCGATTAATACTAATACAAATTGAAATTTAATATTCACACGAATGGTTATAAAGTGGAAGGTCAAATAGGTAGTCAAATACGACTTGGAATGCAATCAATTACCTTTAATTTCACGTATAATTTAAGTCGAACTCGCGTTTCGTTTTAAAATTGTTTTAAAAATATTTTTTGTTTTTTTTAATCAATTCTGACCGAAAACAACAATTTTTGCCGCTGCCAACTGAATGCCAAAGTTGTGGTATTTTCCTCCGCTTAAATTAAAAAAACAATTTGAAATAATCTCTTTATTTATTAACTTTATCCAAAAATAGAATGATACAGTATTTACTTTATTTTCATTAGTTGATCCAAAAATCATCGTTTGTAGTGACTCCAAAGGATCCAAACTAATGATTATATTTGATTTGTAAATTAAAAAAAAAAAAAATGTACTCTAGTACTATTAGTTCAAAAGGGATGAAGTATAGATGAACGACCCAACAACTATTAGAATCGCCGACGCGATGGGATCCACACAATTGATATAGATTAACATGAAACGCTCGACAATCACCTATTTTGTTTCACACTTCAACCAGATATTGCTTGTGCATTAATGGTTGTACGGTGCCAAATAAATCACTCTCTCCTACTTAAAATAAAATTATTTAAAATATAATTCATCACATAACTTTATCATCCACAAATATAAAAAATAATAGCAACTCTAATAAGACAGAAAATTAAAAACTAAAATTGACTTAAAAACTGAAATAATTTGAAAAAAAAATCAAACAACGTGTATCATGAAATTACAATATTTTATTTATCCCACGTGTATATATTAAACATATTCGTCAACGCTAGCGCGTGATGCGTTGTCGGTAGGACCATAAATCATTGCTTCTTCTTCGTGCGTCGTCTATATATTACTACTAAAAACAACTAACTCCAAGCTCTAGCTAGTTTGGAAGATCGACGACCAACAATGGAGAGCGGCGGCGATCATCGTAGCCCGGAAAAGCTCAACAAATACTCCCTCGCTTGCGCTATGGTGGGGTCCATGATTTCCATCATATTCGGCTACGGTACGATATAATATTATAAATAAGTCCAAATAAATTAATTAATTAAGCACTATATATACTTTTTTTAATTAATAACCGTACGTGCATGCAGACACGGGCGTGATGAGCGGAGCCATGATTTTCATCAAAGAAGAATTCACGATCAAGGAAAGCCAGCTGGAGCTCCTCGCCGGAATCCTGAACATGTGCGCCCTCGTCGGGTCCCTCTGCGCCGGCCGGACCTCCGACCGGATCGGCCGGCGCTACACCCTCGTTGCCGCCTCCGTCATCTTCATGGTGGGCTCCGTCCTAATGGGCTACGGGCCCACCTACGCCGTCCTCCTCGTGGGCCGCTGCACGGCCGGAGTCGGGGTCGGGTTCGCCCTCATGATCGCTCCGGTATACGCCGCCGAGATCTCGTCGGCACACAGCCGCGGGTTCCTCTCCTCCCTGCCGGAGATCGGGATCAGCGCCGGAATCCTGCTCGGATACATCTCTAACAACGTGTTCGCGGGGCTGAGGCTGGAGCTCGGGTGGAGGGTGATGCTCGGGATCGCGGCGGTCCCGTCGTTTGGGCTGGCGGTTGGGCTGATGTGGATGCCGGAGTCGCCGCGGTGGCTGGTGGCGCGGGGGCGGGTGGGTGAGGCGAGGAGGATTCTGAGGAAGGTGTGCGACGAGACGGAAGAGGCCGAACGGAGGTTGACGGAAATCAAGATGGCAGCCGGGATTGACGAAAATTGTACCGACGATGTTGTGGAGATTGTGAAGATTAAGGGTCAAGGTATTATCATAGTCTTACTTTCTAATTTTCTTCGTTTAATTAATAATTATTTAAAGAATACTATAGAACAAAAATTGAACTTAAATATCTTGTGACATTTGGAAATTTCATAGATGGTCTTTTAGACTAACAACATTAAAATGAAATGATCCTAACTTAATAGATTTGAAGGAATGTGAAATAAATGAAATAAAGTGATTTTTTAAAATAAATTGTAAAATATTAATTAATAATATTTTAGAATATTGACAAGATTATAATTTTTTTCTTAATTTATTTTGAAATTAAATTAATGGAATTTAACTAAATGAATTTGAACTGAACTCAAAATACACGGAATTAAAGTTATGTTCTTTTGGACTGAAACACTAAACAAACTGAACTTAATTGATTTGAAATGTCTGAAATGAACTGAATGGATTTGAAAGTTAAGTGAATTGATTTTTTTATAAAAATAATAATATTTTTTGTAAAATATTTTTTTCCAAAATATATTATATAGTTAAAATTATTGATTCGTTTTATTTTATTTTAATTTATTTTGAAATGAAGTTATTCAAGCTGAACTAAAATGAAGTGAATTGAACTCAAGTAGACTAAAATGAAATATAAAATTAAAAGTTCAAAGGAATTGAGTTAAAGAGAACTTAAAGCCAAAAGAACATGTATAATTAAAATATTGTGAAATACACAATCACATTTTACTAATGTGAATGTATTTGTTTTAACAAATTTTGTTTGAACAAAACTGAACTGTTAATGAATTCGTTTAGGAGGCGAGTCCGGCGTGTGGAGAGATTTGCTCATCAGGCCAACCCCTACAGTCCGTCGGATGCTGATAGCCGGGGTCGGAATCCATTTCTTCGAGCACGCGACTGGCACGGAGGCCGTGATCCTCTACGGGCCCCGCATATTCCGGAAGGCCGGCGTCACGGCCCGCCGGAAGCTCCTCCTGGCGACGGTCGGAGTCGGGCTGACGAAGCTGACCTTCATAACCCTGGCCACATTCGTAATCGACAGGGTCGGGCGGAGGAAGCTCCTCCTGGTGAGCATGGCCGGGATGGTGGCGACGCTGGCGGGGCTGGCCACGTGCTTGACGGCGGCGGAGAGGTCGCCGGAGACGCGGCTGGTGTGGGCCCTGGTGATGAGCCTCGTGTTCGTCTACGCGTTCCTCATGTTTTTCAACATCGGTTTGTGCCCGGTGTGCTGGGTTTACAGCTCGGAGATATTTCCGACGCGGCTGAGGGCGGCGGGGGCCAGCGTCAGCGTGGCGGTCAACAGGCTGATGAACGCCACGGTGTCGATGTCGTTCCTGTCGCTGTCGGAGGCGATAACGATAGGCGGGGCGTTTTATCTTTTCGCCGGGGTGGCGGTGGCGGGGTGGGTGTTTGTGTACGTCTGCTTGCCGGAGACGAGGGGCCGGAGCTTGGAGGAGATGGAGGAGCTTTTCGGGAAAGGCGGCGGTGGTGATAAGAATGAGAATCGTCATCATGAGCAATCGGTCCAATTGGAGAAGGTGATGAAGAGTTAAAATTGAAAAGTCAGAGGGGTATTTTAGGATAATTACAAATTTGAAGGGGTGCTATTTGTATTTTTCTTTCAAGCACTAGTATCTCTCTTGGTGAGAACATCTAAATCATATCTCTTGATGTGAGAAGTAAATACTATGTGATCAAATGTAAATCTTTTTTAATTATGAGATGGAAATATGGAATCAAGTAATTAGTTATTGTGTTTAAATTCACTCTGTTTTGTAAATACTATGTTTTAGCAGTCATTCTCCCAGCTCCATGTCTATCTGTGCTTGCTCCGTGTCCATCAATGTGTTAGCAACTGATTCAAGATCTTCATACGGTAGAACTTGAACTCTCTTGTTGGTGGTGCAACAGTGAATTCGAGGACCACACTGGTATACATAGAACCACGTGGGTCATTCACAATTATGCACTCGGAGAACTCCATGTTGTTTGTATCGTCAAGTCCGCTAGTCCAACACTGAGTACGCTTTGCATATCGTGGCTCTAGGAAGGGCCACTTGTATTTCCCAGTTAGCACTACTCATACCTAGCAGACTTGTGTGAATTTAATCAATTAAAACAAACAAACAATACACATGATGTTACTACAAAAACAATAGTGTATAGTTCAACGTAGTTCAAACAAGAACAACATGGTTCTATATATGTTGAACTAGGAAGAACTACACACTAACACTCAGCCTCATCGACTCATCAGAGCTGCTACTATAATCATCATTTCTTTTAGATGGAGGATTCAGTTTTTTCTGTACCACATTATAGACAACAACAGATCAGTCACGGCGCATCTAACTTGAAAAAAAATTCAGTTTTTTTAACACACCTTTTTCGGCTTCTTTTGGGAAACCTTAGGCGAGCTGTAGCTGGATGAACTCGAAAGTGTGCAGTGTGATGATTCTAAGCCTTGTCGAATTAATCCTACCATATTCTTCTACATTGCTACCGAGTATATAACCATGTCAAAGTCTGGGACCTGGTTTGAGGTAAATAAAATGTTGTTACAAAACTACTTTTCACGGAATAGTAAAGAAAAAAACAAACGGAAAGGAATTAGATTAAAGTCTTACATTTAGTTGCTTAGACCTGGCCTTCTTCGAAAGAGCTCAAATGCAAATGCAAAATTTTCGGATGTCCCTTTTTTCAACGACATCCATCCGACGGTGAAAAGAGGTCAATTCCGCTCAATCCCAGAATTTTGCTTATCTACAAAAAAAAAAAAAGGATTAGAATTCTGTACCTCCCACTGGTCCTTTTAGAACCGAAGCCATTCTTATGTTTTAAATGTTTGAGCTCCATACATTTTGCCAACAACAAATCCTACACCAGCTTAGAAACTTCAAACCTGAAATCGCACCAAACATGTCATTGAATGATTCGCGAACCAAACCGAGAATCCGAATGCTTATTTTCAATTGAAGATATGAGCACAACCATATGCAGATAGGAAATAAGATTACTCAGAAAAAATGATTATTTCCAGCGCGTTGGACCATTTTGTCGCGGTCAAAAGGTGACATTTAACACAAATGAGATTAAGTAGCTGATTCTAAAACAGTCAAAAAAGAAGCAATGGAAGCAAACATATTTCATCGAAAAATCGAATCCTCCTTTAAAGATGCATCAGCCTTATACATACATAATGCTATGAATACGTACTACAGTAACTACACTATAGCTAGCTCGACAAAGAAACATAACTCAACACAACAATGCCTGGAAGCCAAAACCTTATTCTCCGAATCATTCGATTGTTTAAAACAGCATAAAATCGAGTAAAAGTACGAAAATGTTTTCCCTTCCTCGGTACCCAAAACAGGGCAAGATTGATGGAATAGTCACCACAAGTCACAATGAAGCCAAAACAAGACAACTCAATATTCAAGAACTAATAAATACAATAAAATGAAATGAAGATATATTCAAGAAACTGACAGTATCTCTCCATCTTGAAGTAAATCCGAGAGAAGCGAATCCTCGTCTAATCTCCTGTTCAGAACTTCTCCAAGCCATATCCTTGTTTGACTCTGAAAAACCCATTAAACCAATGTCCAAAATAAAAACTTGGCCCGACCTTATTAAGTTAAACATATTCATTGGAATAAATTAATAAGGCAAAACAAGAATATGAACCTATCAAATAAACTAAATACAACACAAATTGCAAAACCATAAGTAAATCGCCACTAAAGAGATAGTTTACAACTTCGTGAGCTAAAAAATCTCCATAAGTTTTAAATAATAATGATTAACTTTTACACCTGATTTTATGGTCCGTTATTCATTGTTATAATTAAGGAGAGTTGGGCAAAACAACAAAATGAGGTAAGGTGTTAATCAAAACATAGATTTCTATATAGAGGCAGTTAACCCCACAAAAAAGTGATTAGTGTTAGCTTATAACACACATAACATGCATAAATATTGGGGGCTTGAAGCATGATTTTATCATTACAAAAATGTAAATTAACAACACTCGCCAGCCTACTCTGTGCATTCAGTTAGAGCTGTAAGAAGCTTTGATAGCGTGTGACTAGTGATTTAAAGATGGGTCTTCTGCTGGTCTCTTGAATCTCGGAAAGTAAAGCAACAGCATTCGCAACAACTATCGGATTGTTGTCTGATATTAAATCCTTAAGGGCATCAAGAAAACCTTAATCTTCCACTAACTCAGCATTGATGTCATAAAGCTTAGCAACACATACAGCTGCCGTCTTGCGAACATATGGATCATCATCCTGATATAAAAGAATAAAAACAAAAGAATAAATAAAATATTTGATTACTGAATCGTAGACATTTCTGGTCACAGTTAAAGAACTTCAAAAAGAAACGAGGCAGCGTTAAGGTACAAATAGTTACCGCTGCAAGGGATCACATAAATACTCTGTTATTTTATCATAGTCCTCACAGCTAAATAACGAATCAAAGGATTTGGGGATCATGGGAAAATACGTCGACAGACATTTTGCATGTTATTCTTTTCAACCTAATGATGTGACTTTTGATCATTCATCGGAATTCAGAAAAAGTGTGGAAAATATTCTTTAAAGAAAAGTTGGATTTATTCACATATGACAGTTATGATACCGCAGATAACGAATTTAAAGGAAGAAAAGACGAATACAGAGTGCATTAATCAATAACAATAATAGTAACACTAGACAAATCGTAAAATACATTTTTCTGAAAATAAATCAATATCCACGCTAAAAAATTATTCGGTAACAAAATCTGATAATAAATTAATATCCTGACGAGAACAAGTACGAGTGACTGAGTGAGTGAAGCTCAATCTAGATTTATCCCGACGAGGCTGTTGGTATGAACAAGATGAGGGAGATAATGGTGTTCTAACTCAAAGTTGCACTCAGATTGTGTTTGGACATTGTAGGCAAATTGGAACTTAACTTCTCCGAAACGCCCATCCTTGATCGGTGCATATCCAACAAAAAGAATAACCTCTGGATATTTTAACCAGCCAGTTGGACAGAGTTTGCAATCCCAACAATCACCATCATCAGCTGTGACAGTGGACCTTATATATTTATCGCACGACCGATTAATAAAGCCCTTGTAAGCTTCCAAGTCAATGTCGGGAAGCTTTGTCCAATCCCCCGTTTTAGGTTTCATCTCCCAAACCTCCCACTTCAAATAGCCACGCCCAATCAACAAAGATAGACAGCTCCCCCCTGACAAATACTTATAATAATAATACCACCCACCGCTACATTGAGGGACTGAAATCCGAGCAATAGTCTCCGTCTCCACATTCAATGTCCAAACACAATCATTATTCTTCTCGGTAGTAATCCTGCTCTCTTTCAAATATAATTTGCAATATTCTTCTGCCCAGTGCACAAAGCCTTCTGTGACAAGCGGACGCCTATTGATCAACTTTATAGAATCCGCGAGAGATAAGTGTTTGGTATCAACATATCTCCAAGAGTTATCAACCCCGAAGGTCAGTATAACAAAATGTAGCCGATTTATTTCATGTAGATCCCTCTTTACATACGTGTGGATCACTTTATGCTCCATCCGAGTAGGGACGTAAGCTATGACGGATGTATTATGGGGGCTTGTGAATTGATCGATAAATGGAGGTAGAGGGAAATGTTGTCTTGTTACTGGATTTGTGATTGCAAGGTTGTCGTTGATATCAGCCTCCAGCAACAAACCATTACAACTGGACCAAAACGTGGGCTTTTTCTTGAATTTCAAACTGTAATCGAAATCACAAACTTCAAGTTGGTTGGCGTGCGTAGTTGACATCGACATAAAAGAAGATCTGGTGTTGCGTAAATTTACGAGGAGGAGTCCAGGAGTTGAATAGTTAAGGTGGGCAAATACGAACTCACGGGTGTGGATCATCTGATACCACTTCCGGCAAACAACCATTGCGACGCAAAATATAGTTTCAGCCGGAGCTCGTACAAGAATGAACATCAAAATGTCGTACGGAAGAGATTCAAAATAATCACAAGTTATCAATTGTTGGCTTGTTCGTCGTCCCTTACATCTCACCAATTGGTTTGTTCGTCGTCTCTTACATCTCACAAAATTACTGGATCCAACCATCTTCTATTCTACATACAAAATCAAAAATAATAATGTAATTTTTTATCACATAAATTCAAGCAAATGGCATATAAATGTTAATTATCTGAAAAATAAAATCGAAGAACTCTAATTAAAATCGAAATTTAACACGAAACCTAATTCTTTTAATTATCTCAAACATAATACAGAAATAATTTTTAAGAGAAGTAAAACCGAATTTTACACGAAATTGGAGGGGAAAGTGTTAGAAGAAGCGGGGGAGCCTAGATTTCAAACTCTAAATTAAATCGAAATTTAACAAGAAACAAAATTACTGGATTCGACCAAGAGAGAATGCATCCATATAAATTTCTTTTAATTATCTCAAAAATAAAATTAGATAACCCTAATTCTTTTAATTATCTCAAAAATAAAATCAGAGATAACCCTCATACCAATAATTGGGGGAGGTGCTCTGATTTACCTTTTCCAATACAGTACTCGAAAAAGTGTTAGAAGCAGCCGGGAAGTAGATTTCAAAAAAACTAAAAAAACTGCGTATAAATAGTTCGAAAATAAAGATTACCCATCTCATTAATTAATTTATACTCTTATATCTGATTTTAGAGTAAAAAAAATAATTTGATTTGATTTTCCTTATTCTAAAAAAGATGGAAGGAGCAATAGAAAACGAATTATGATTACCTAAAAATGACTTTTTTTAGAAGTAAAAGTGTAAAACCTCCTATTATTAATTACTATTATTAATTATGTGTCATATCTCAATAAAAAAATTAAAAACAAAATTAAATAAATCCGACTACAAATCACACATACTATAAAATTTTGATTTTTTATTTAAATTCACTTTGTTTTGTATAGACATCACATAAATAAATGTTATTTCTCTTATCACAAACATATAACTTTATTCGTCTCAATTTAATATTTAAACTAAAATTAACCATAAGTTAAAAAAAATAGTCAATTTATACTTTGTTTTTAGATTTTTGTTTTTTTATAAGGAGCAAGAGACGAGAAATTTTTCTCTCATCAGATCGGAGGTTTTTTTATCGAGTAGGACGTAAATCGAGAGATGTGCTCGAGTAGCATACACATGTGATATCGAGTAGACTTGTGGAGAGAGAGCCAACTTTGTAGTATTCATATGTTAAACAATGAAAATTAAAAACAAATATTTATTTATTTATTTTTATGTCAAAATATAAGAGTAAAAAATATATTTTATGTTGAAAAATAAATAATAAAAATATATAAATGCTATTGTAACATTTTTTTATGGAAATTAAGAGAAAAAATATTTTATTATTTTGATAAAAAATAAAAGGTAAAAACATACTTTATTTTAAGTTGAAAAATGAAATTAGTTAGAAGTAAAATTTAAAAAATAAATAAATAAAATATTGAAACTATTACCGTAGAATTAATTGCTAAAATAATATTTAATATTTTTTTGAAAGCAAGACCTTATTTCTGTCAAGTAACTATCACACTTATTTTATACTTTCTTTAACTCTTAAAAGGATACATTTTTGGCAAAAGATTAAGAAAATTTTTATTTTTTAAAATTTTAATTAAAAAGTAATGAATTTAATGTATCAAAAAAATACAATACATTTTTTGGGTGTATCAATTATTATAGGATATTTTAAAGAAAAAAAGTAGTGCAAATTTTATGGGATATAAAAAATATACTGTAATTACAAAAATTGAAAGACGTGTGTAATCAATAGTCATGACATATCGTAGTATTTTTATTCAATTAACATATAAATACGTAGTTACATTTGAATTTTGAGTAGTTTGAAGGAATTAGTTGTCACAAACCAGAAACCCATCGTGCCCACACGACCCCTACAAACAAGCTCATCCCTTCAACCCATCCTCTAATAATTTATTCACCATCCTCACACACACAGACAAATTAAACACACTGGATTTTGAATTAATTTCTTGAAAACACATACCCAGAAATCAAGATGAGTTCCCATGCACAGAAGAACAAAGGGCACAAGCACGTCATGCGGAAGATGTGCCCTAATTTCGACCGCGAGGACTCCCTCGAGACAGTGCTCGACGTTCCCATCCCCGAGGAGATGTTTGCCGGACTCGGGACCTCCGTCGCGCTGAGGTGGCAGAACATGGCCACGTGGATGAAAGCTCAGACCCTCGACAAGTGGTCGTCCCCCATCATCGCCGCCCGCTACAACGAGATGACATTCCTTCTATACATCGTCGGCTCTCCTCTCATCCCCCTCCAAGTCCACATCGGCCCAGCCGTCCAACGAGCCGTCAAGAATAATTCCATTGTCAGTTCTTCTTCTCTCTATTTACACAAAATTTATATATATATTATTGAAAAATATATTCGAGTCACTAATATAAATATTTATTTCGTTTCATAAACATATGACCACCTGGACACGATACGATACGCAAATTAAGAAAAATGTTACGTTTTTACTCTTTAACCAAAAAGTGAATGATATAAATGTATTTTCAAGTTCAAAAGTAATTACAGTAGAAACTCTATATAGTAATACTCTATATAAGAATAAACTATAGTAATAAAAAATTCAAGTCCCAACTTGGGACCAGTTATATTTAAGAATAAACTCCATATTGTCATAAGTCATACATTTTTTAAGTCCCGTCTTAAGGATTTATACCTCTATATAGGAATAAATGATTAATATATAATAAAAATATTTATTAATAATATTTTTATTTATTAAAATCAATAACATGTTTAAAATGACTTGAAATATTTATCAAAATCAATAACATATACTATACTATATGATCAAAGTTTATAGTTTTTAGATTCATTAATATTTTATTAAATTTGTATGTTAAACACAATTTTTACACATATATGGTCAAATTTTATTATTTAAAACTATTAAATTGATTTTGTGAATTTAAAGATAAATAATATTGTATGTATATTATTTTAATATTTATATTATTTTTTATGGAAAAAATTATTTTTATTGTTTGAAACTCTTTATAAAAATAATTTTCTATAATAATATTTTTCCCGCTCCCAACGATATGACTGTATAAAATTTCTACGGTAAGTAATTGAGATTGAGAGTAAAGTTGAATAAATAATTAAAATTTAAGAATGAGTAAAATTGTATAAGCGAAGAAATAAGAGTATTTATTTCTGAAAGATACCATCAATTTAAAGAAAGTGGTCTATTGTTATGAAATGGAGAGAGTATCAAGTTGCCAAATTTCTTTAATAGATCAAGCTGTTAAAATGTTAAATGAAGCGGCTTCTAACATAGTATCATAGCGTTACACTAACGTCAAAGTCCTGAGTTCAACTTTTGCCAGAGGCGACTCTATTCGTCTTTTTTTTTTTTTTGTTGGCTCCTTGTATTAAAAAATATATTCAACTCACGAATATAAATGTTAAGTTGTCTAACTTCTCTAATAGTTCGAGCTGTTAGATGATGTGGTCTCTAATTATTACACTGCAGGAAGCGTCGACAGCCAAATACATCGTGCAGCAGTACATAGCAGCAACGGGAGGGCAACCTGCTCTCAACGCCGTGAACAGCATGTGCGTGATCGGTCAGGTCAAGATCAGCACGTCCGAGTTTCACCAAGGCAACGAGAACGTGAAGGTTCGAAACACCGAGCAATCGGGAGGGTTCGTGCTCTGGCAGAAGAACCCTGACCTATGGTGCTTGGAGCTCCTCATCTCCGGCTGCAAAGTCATCTCCGGAAGCAACGGGAAGGTTTCTTGGAGGCAATCTTCCAACCAAGAAAGGCCCATCTCAAACGGGACCCCCAGACCTCTTCGTCGATTCCTGCAGGGCCTCGATCCTCGTGTGACTTCCAACCTTTTCATAGACGCGGTTTGCATAGGGGAAAAGATAATAAACGACGAGGACTGCTTCATACTGAAGCTCGACACGAGCCAGTCGACTCTGGAGGCTCAGAGCGGGCCCAAGTTCGAGATTATTCACCACACGGTTTGGGGGTACTTCAGCCAGAGGTCGGGCCTGCTCGTGAAGTTCGAGGACTCGAGGCTGCTTTCGGTGAAAACCTGCAAGGAAGACGGGGATGTGTTCTGGGAGACGAGTACAGAGTCGGTGATCGAGGACTACAAGTATGTGGATGGTGTGAACATTGCTCACAGCGGGAAGACGTTCTTCACGGTGTTTAGGTACGGGGAGCAATCGGCGAACCACAAGAGGGAGCTGCAAGAGACATGGAAAATCGAGGAGGTGGATTTTAATGTTTGGGGGTTGAAATCGGAATTTTTCATGCCCCCTACAGAGTTTAAGGACAAGTGAGAGGAGAGCAAGGGATGTGTTTTTTTCTGTTTTTGTTTTTAGATCCAAGTAGAAACTTCTTTCTTGGTCCTCGGAAGTTTTACAAGAGTTTAGTATATTTCCTAATTTTTGGCAACATTTGGAAGAGTTGATTAAATGAAAAAACAGAATCTTGATTTTGTTGTAGTAAACAATTTCAACATATTATTCTTCATAACAATGTACTATTTCTTACTGTGTTAAGAAAATGAAACATTCAGGTGATCGAAGAAGAGGATGCAAACACGACAAATCGAAGGAGAAACTGACTTTTTAAAACGCCAACAAAATATTGTTTTGGAGGGCTCTCGAGTGTTACTGAGTATCATAAAACAATAGAATCTAAAATAGCAATGCTGGAGGAGTTTTACAATACCAGAGAGACTGTCTAAATGATAAACTATATACTAATATAGTAAAAGAAATATGAATTATTAGTAAAATAGAGGAGAAGCAGAAGCCGCCTGCCCAAACAAGCAAGTCAGCTCAATTCAGATTCCTTGTTTATGTTCAAATGATCGTTTAATATAAAACAACTCTCGCATGATTTAAAGAAAAAAAAAACACAAAAACACTAGAGATTGTCCTACTCTTCACCGTGTAGCTTAGAAAACAAGAAACCATGTATAGCATTTCCACAATTGTTACCTAATGGACATTGGACAGCACCATGCTTCCCGCTATATGGCTCGTATGTATAAAAATCAACAACTCAATAGTCTCTGCAATAATATTTATATTTTACTCCGTTCTGAAATCACTGCCCAGTCACCACTCGGTTGAGATTCAAATCTATCCTGCTCTGAAAAAAACACAGTAACAAACATATTTTAGGATCCAGAGAGTCTGCATCACTGATTGAATGAATAGACAGATCAATCTTTCTCTCGTTTCTAATTTACAGGTAAATGAAGAATTCAACATCCGAGTACAATAATGTTATTAAGAATCTAAGATTGTTTACTACCCTGGCAAGTCCTAAAGGAGAGAAGCTTTTCTGAACCACAGTTTTACAATATCTGAAATGCAATAGTCTCCAAATATATATAAATACCAAGGGACGGCTATCACATGCAAATATTTAAGAGCTGGGAAATATTTCAGCAGGCGATCTTAGTTGAAATCTCTTCCAGCCAATTGAACCCTCTATATAGCACCAAAACGGTTCGATTTGACAACAATGGTAATACTAGGATTAATGCCTAGAAAATCCACAACTTATACTACCTCAATTTCCCTTAGCTATCTGACCTTGTTTTGAAAATTATTTGGTTCTATTGTTGAGCAATTAGAACAAAATATTTCTGAGAAGTATTTCAGGGGTTGTACAAGCACTCAATCTTTCTCATAAAACCCCTCCCCGATGCTTTATTCATCTATTAGTACGTTTTCAATCTCAGTGGACACAACTAACAAAAACCATAAACCAATATTTTGAATGACCTCCAATGCTACAAAAATCATCCCACAATTGATGCACATGCACAAACACTAATTTATATGAATCATACAGGAAACATCATCTTACAATGAGGTGAGTTAGAACGGTCATTTGATGGAATACAGAGTTGGGTGCCATAATATCAATGGCAGCTGTAATAGCTACGTTGGGTGGGTTGTGTTCATTGGTCCCTTGAACCTTGAGTTAGTTTCGTTTAGAATATTAGTAAGTTCCTATTAGAGGGTAAAATTATAGAAGCATCTCGCAAAAAATCGAAGTACCTCGTGGAAAGATCAACTAAATGATGCGTGATTTTGAGTCTGTGTGAGCTTGGGCCTTGAGGTAGTTTAGTTTAGAATATTAAGTAGATTATTGAAGCATCTCGTAAAAATTTGAAGGACCTCGTGGAAAGATCAACTAAATGAATGGGTGATTTCGAGTACTTGACCAACAAAAACATTGCAGCACATAAGAATTCCAAATAAAGATATTCACATGGACTTGCAGTTTAAGAAGCAAAAGCATTAATATACTTGATGAGCAAGCAAGCCAGTGAATCCCATAAACAGCAGATGCAAAAGTAAGCAACGATAAAACTCGACCAGGTGATATGAATCTAACAGCTTTAACTCAGCCTAGATAATATTAACTCAAGGTAAGTTATTTAAAGGATATCAACTGACCGGAGAAAACGAAGAAGAATCCTGCGGTGGCACATATCCAACAGACATCCGAGCTATCTCTGAGACAGCAGCCAGCTTGACGTCCGGCACCTCGCTCGTCAAATCCTCATAGGCAGCCACAAATGCCTCCTGCCAAAATCCCCCCAGCCCGATCCGGTGGCTATTGGTGTACACATCCCACATGTGTTCCACAAGTTTTACCCTATCCTCCAGATCCTACAATCAGGAATGAACACACGCAAATAATTACTATTAAACCAAAAAAGGAAACAAATATAATGAAACTGAAACGCAATGGTTGGATTTACCAGGACGTCGAGATCCTCGGCGGCGGCGGAGCTGAAGTCCTCTCCGGCGCGATTGAGATCCCCGGCGGACCATCGGAGGGTGACGGTTCCGGTGAGCATTGACCAGAATGCCAGCAGTAAAATGGCGGCGAGTGCCCAAAATTTGTAGCGGCCGCGGCGGAAGAAAGCGGAGATGTCCGACGAGTGGTCCTTCTTGGATGATAAAAGTGACGATGTCGGCGTTGATACTGGTAGAACATCATCATCCTTCATATCTTAAATATTCAGATTTTACAGGCAAATTAAGCTACTATTTTTACCCCAAATTGCAGCGTGATTGGGAACGGGGTTTGATATTCTGAGAAGGGGGAAAGGAGAGGCAATAGTTTCTCATTTTTCTTTATTATTTTATTACTATAATTTTCTTTTCAAATAAAATATTACTAGTATTTTTTTTTTAATTTTAAAAAAGTATTTCATTTTGATTTAATTTCAGTTCGTTCAAAAAATCATTTCAATTTATTTCGATCAAATTTGTTTTAAAATAAATTAAAATTTTATAAATTTACAAAAATTATTATTATTTTTATAAAAATATTTAATTCAGTTCACCTCAATTCAATTAATATTAATTATATTTAAATCTAAAAGAATAGATTATAAATTGTACTTATTGTATTTTAAAATGGAAAAAATAAAAATAAAAAAACTGAAATTAATAGTCAATGTGAAACGCCGATAAATCGGTAAATTACCCAATCGCGGTCAACTGCCCCCTTCCTCCCTCATCAGTCGCCCAAATCCCCACCGAAATGCGCTGCCCTTACTGCTCCGCCGGCCCGGGCCGCTGCGCCACCACTTCCTCCGGCCGCAGCATAACCGAGTGCGCCTCCTGCGGGCGAGTGATGGAGGAGCGCCGGACCCAGCCCCACCACCTCTTCCACCTCCGCGCCCACGACAGCCCCCTCTGCCTCGTAACCTCCGACCTCCCCTCGGCCCCCCAGGGCGACGCCGCGGAGGACCCCTTCGAGCCGGCCGGGTTCGTGACCGCGTTCTCCGCGTGGTCCCTCGAGCCGTACCCGGTCTTCGCCCAATCCTCGACCTCCTTCGCCGGCCACTTGGCGGAGCTGGAGCGGGTGCTCGAAACGACGACGTCTTCGCAGGGGAGCGCCTCCGGGCCGTCGGTAGTGGTGGACAACCTGAGGGCTTACCTGCAGATTATCGACGTGGCCTCCATTCTAGGGTTGGATTGCGACATCTCCGATCACGCGTTTCAGCTTTTCAGGGATTGCTCCTCCGCCACGTGTCTCAGGAATCGCAGCGTCGAGGCTCTCGCCACCGCCGCCTTAGTTCAAGCCATCAGGGAAGCCCAAGAACCCAGGACCCTTCAGGTCTAATTATTTTAGTGTGTGTATGTGTGTGTGGAATTGTGAACTCATTTCGGAAGGTTAGGGTTTGGGAATTGGTTTCTATAGAGTTGGAATCAAAAGGAACTAAATAAAATTTCGATGCTAAAATGTCGACAGTCGTATTTCGATTTTTGATTCCTGAGAGGCTGTTCATATTTCTGGACTATGCATTGCTTTCCTTGAAGATTGGTTTTGAGAAATGTGTGTACATGTATAGAAATGCGTTGAGAAGTATAAACATAGTGCTTGTTAGGTTATACTAGTAGTCTTTTTTTAATGAACTGTGGATTGGAAGCTCTATAAGCTTTACTTGATGTGCAATATGAACTGCCTGTTGCACTGTTCATCGATACAATAGAACTGTTTTACGGTGATGCTTTCTAATTGGTATGTTTAGAAAAGGATTTCCTGTTATATGTTCTTCCTCTAGATATTTTTTTCTCCTGATTCTTTTATATCCATGTTTTTCAAGTAGCTGTCCAGTGACCTTGATGCCGAACTTATCGACATTGAAACATTTGCCACAGTGAAAGTTAAAATTACCTTAACTAGATTACTGTTACCTTTCTGATAATTGTACATTGTTTGGGTTTTATTCAATTAACTAGCCTTGGTATTGGTGGCATCCAACGACGAGAGAAATAGTTTATGTTTTGTTAGTTATTTTCTACTTTGCTATTCTGTGCATTAGTGTGACTTTGAGGACGATAAAAGACATCCATTTTTTATTTGTTTTCGGCTGGGTTAGCTGTTGAAATTGTTCATCATTCAAGTGTATTTTCTGATTATTTAGTTTCAATGCGAATAAAATGGTTGCTTTTGAACCCTCATTAACCAACTGTCATATTTCCTTGGAAGTATTTTTGCGATCTTAACGTTGTTCAGTGATGGATAATACCATCTAGAGTACTTGTGCATAATCACACATCACGTTTTTATCGTATGTGTGACGATTTTTCTGGATTCATCACTCAATGTTCTTCCTTTGGTTACTAGGAAATTTCGAGTGCTGCCAATCTACCACAAAAGGAGATAGGAAAGTACATCAAGATCTTAGGCGAAGCTCTACAACTAAGCCAACCCCTCAATAGCAATTCAATATCAGTCCACATGCCCAGATTTTGCAAACTTCTCCAACTCAACAAATCCGCTCAGGTACAAAAAAATCCGAGTCAAGGTTCTCGCTACATCTCTCCTTGTTTAAGACCAAAATCATTTTTTTTTTGTTTCAGGATCTGGCTACACACATTGGTGAGGTGGTGATCAACAAGTGCTTCTGCACTCGCCGGAACCCAATAAGCATCTCGGCGGCTGCCATCTACCTGGCCTGCCAGCTGGAGGACAAGCGCAAGACCCAGGCCAAGACCCAGTCCGAGATCTGCAAAGTGACGGGCCTAACTGAAGTCACCCTCCGAAAAGTCTACAAGGAGCTCTTGGAAAATTGGGACGACCTCCTCCCGCCCAACTACAACCCCATCGTTCCTCCGGAGAAGGCGTTTCCATCCGCTACGATCTCATCCACTCGACCCTCGTCTTCCCGAGGCGAAACGAAAGAGAAAGACGAAGACAGCAACAGCAACAACAACAACAACAACAACAACAACGTGGAAAGCAGAGATAATAATTTCCACATGGGTTATAGCAATAATAATAGTAGTAGTAGTCAAGCAGTGGCGGGTACGCCTTTCTGGAAGGCAAGTCAGATATCTGAGTCGGCGAATCAAGATATGGAAGTGGATCCAGAGTGCAAGAGTAAGGAGGAGAAACGAGGAGTGGATAATAGTAGCTCTCTAAGGCAGGCTCCGTTTCCTCCCCCTACTACAACGGTGGGTGTGGTGCCCTGGCCGTTTAGGCCCCCTATGGTAGATAGAGGGCATTTGCAACAAGATTTAAACGAGAAGTTCATTTAGTGCTGTGCGGCTGCTTTGCTTTTTCTTCAAGTACCTCTTGTTATTGTTAAGTCAGAGTATCTGTAGATCGCCAGATTAACCGTGTAATTATACATCATGTTTGAAATAATATATCTTTATTATGAATTTAAACAATTAAATTTGTACTAGTCCCATGCTTTTTGATTATCTTTTTAATGCTCAAAACACTTTTCATAAATTAAATTATAAAGAAAATATGACAGATAATATTATTTTAATTTTATTTTACTTTAAAATATACGAGTAATTTTTATTTTTATTTTATGGGAAAAATTGCAATAAAGCCATTTTTCAATATTTTTTCGTCAATAAAGCTGCGTGTCATTTAGACATTTTTACGCGTGGTGGTAGCAATTTAACAAATAATTCGCCATACGAACATCAGTTACCATGTTTCTACTCGAATAAGAGGCTAAGAGAAATAATTAACACGAATTTGCTGTTTGATTAAAAAATATTCTGAATATCATCCACTGAATATCATTACACTGTTTGATTAAAAAAAACACTAAATATCATCAAAATACAATGAATATCATCAAAATACAATGATTATCATAAAAATACAATAAATATCATAAAAATACACTGAAAGTAAAATAAATATTCAAAAAATACGGAGAGGGGAAGGACGAGGGGCTTCTCGGTACGATCAATGGCAAAGTTTGTGTATTCGACATCCAAGTCGAAAGACGTCTCGACTCAGAGTCTATTCTCCATTTTCGTTTGCTTCTATTCCTCTTGTACTCTGTTTTAGGACTTTTATCAAATATCTTGCGCTCGTTCACATTCCCGAATCGTCTCTTTCGCGTCGTCGTATTTCGACCGAATACGAGCGTAATCTCGTCGTGGCCCGGTCGGATCAAGCATATTAGTAGAGGAATTCGCCGGCGAGGATCTCGGGTGGTCGGCGGTGGCAGCGAAGGGGGCGGAGGAGGTGGAGGAGATGGCAGAGGCGGAGGACGTCCTGATGATCTTGTCGTCCTCGTGCATAAGCTCTTCGTCGACGGCGGCGCCCAATAATCGGTCGTCTCTCTCGGCCGGCGGAGGGATCGAGTATTGAGATCGTTGTCTCCATTTTTTGTTTGTGCAGGAGTGGGGGCAGGTGGGGGTGGGGGTGGGAGTGGGGTGGTGTAGGGTAAAATAGAGTGAGGGTAGTTTAATCATTATAAATGTATTTTTTTGGCTCAATTGATACAAAAAAAGCTTAATTGACTCATTAATTGAAGAATGACCTTATTGCCGAAAAAATGTTGAAAAATAGCCTTTTTGACATTTTTCCCTTTTTATTTACAACCTTTGTATACTTTATTGGCAAATAATTTAATATTTTTCTCTAAGTACTAAAAAAATTTGGACAATTTTGTGCAGAAAAACAATGTGTTTTGTCTAATTTTCTACTAAGAGCCTGTTTGGCTGAGCTTATAAGCTCCTTAAAATAATTTATAAGTTGTTTAAGAGCTTATAAGCTCTTAAAATTTGTTTGGTAACATTTAAAAAAAAAATTAAAAAACTTAAAAATAAGTTGTTTAACGGCTTATAAGCTGTTAAAAAAATGTAAGGGGGAGGTACTTTTTTTTCAACAGCTTATAAGCTCTTGTAATTTACATCATAAAAGACCAAAATATCCCTATAATTATTATATTTTATATATATATAAAAATTCCAAATTTATTATTTAGTTAATATAAATATTTTTAATAATTTTTTTCATATATAACAATTTTTTTTGATAATTTTATTTTTATAAGATATTAAATTGCCAAACTAATTAATATTTTATAAGTTTACATATCTATTTTATCCAAACGGTTTAACGATTTATTTATTAAATAAGACGTAACAGCTTATACTTTTAAAACATCTTATAAAACGTAACTTCTTATAAGCTCTTTTAAATAAACTCGCTCTTTTAAATAAACTCGGCCAAACGATTTATTTATTAAATAAGACGTAACAGCTTATACTCTTAAAACAACTTATAAAACGTAACTTCTTATACTCTTTTAAATAAACTCGGCCAAACGGTCTAACATATTTCATTCTTGATACAAATGAAAGTAAAAAAAAATAAACAAAGGGAAATTGGACCCGTCAAAACTGCCGGTCCGCCGAAGCAGACGACTGCCAGCTGAGCTCCTCGGATTTGTTTATTTGTAAAGACGCTTACGCCACTTTTTTACAGGTAAACAAAACCCACATGAATTCACAACGATCAATTTCTTTTTGATATTTTTATATTTTGTGTTGTGAATTAATTTGATTGAGTTGGTGAAAGAGAAGGAACAAGTGATGAACTGGATTCAGCGCAAAATCTACCTCTACAACGTCACCTTCGGACTCTACATGCTCGACTGGTGGGAGCGTTTTCTCTTCAGTATCCTTCGATTTTCAATTCCAGTTTTTAGGGTTTTAAATCCCTCGTCAGATCCGCTTATTCGTCAATCGTATTTATTGAATCGAAATCTGAGTCTCAGAGCTATGATTTGCTGAAACTCGGTTTGATTTCGGATTCGATCGTTTCTGAATCTGTTCAATTTCATCTATGTTATCATTTTTATTTTATTTTTTGTGGATTTGGGAAAACCTTAACTTGAATAGATACACTGGTGGCTGTGTTGATGTGGTTTGTTTGTTATAACAGCTTTCGGTCTGCATCGGAGTTCTGCAGAAGGTATGGAGTTTCCGACCATCGGAATATTGTTTATTGATTTATTATGTTCTGCACTTGTGGTTTCGTTATGAAACAAAATGTTAGAATTATATAAGGAAAGACTTGGAATTCCAACTGATAATTGACAATAGTAACCTCTGTTCTTAGCTAAACTTAATGATCGGTTACTATCGCCAACATTTTATTTTACTTATTTTGTCCGAGTTCACTTTGATAGCGGGACGTTCTTGAAGATCAAATATCTGAACACCATTGTGTATTTTTTTTTCATAGTCTTGTTATTGACTGGATTTTTAGAAACAAGTAGAAGGTATCAATTAACTTGATCCGCACGACGAGTGCTGATTAACTATTCCACCATGGAAATAAATTTATATTTCAATAGGACTTATCTAGTGTTGTTGACCTGTTGTCATGGATTTAAATTTGTATATCAGTGTGGCTATACTGGTAATGGCTTGTGTAATCTTTATTAGTAAGTAAACTGATAAGTAACGAATTGTTGACACACGATTCCTGTGCTCTCATCAAGCATGTAGTTCTTTTTTTTGCCATTTCAATATTTTGTAGATTTCTTCTTTTCAGTTTTGTGTTCAGTAGGGGGATATATAAAACTTACACCTGCTATCCAATTGTACTCAACGAATCGAGATAGTTTTGTCGGTCAAATACTCAATTCACTCTTCAGTTCATATTTTCAAGTTTCAACGATATATTATAGTTTGCTGACGACTGCCTTTTGATGCTTTACAGGCTGTTGTAGTAATTTTTCATCAAGTGTAGGGCCCTTAAACCCCAACTGTAGCCTGAATAATATTATCTCCGAGCTCGGTTACATCTTCCCTTTCCAACTGGTTCCGCGGGCGACACTTTTTTTTTCAAATTTGATATGTAAGTTCGTAGAAGTTTTGTGACATGCTGGAACTACCGCGTTCATATTAATGATACATTCTTGATTTCTCTGCCGTGTTTGACTTGTGTCCCGTCTTCTTAAATTGAGTTTGATTCGGATGTTGTGGTGTGAAAACCTTTGTGTCCTTGGTGATTGAATTAGTCGCTCGATGTTCACCGTGTGGGGCTGCGGATGCCTTGATGTTTTGGTTCATTGAATCTATGTTAATGGCTTGGATATGACATGATGATAGAGACATGATATTGAATCAGACACAACACACTACTACTATAACTTGGAATGAAATTATATTAGAACAAATAAGAGAGAAAACCATAGAAATATAGAATGTGTGATTGGATGATGAATAACATTTTCATTTTTTTTCTTTTTTTTTTCTTTTTTAAGTGGGTGGGATTAACCTGACTGAATCATTTATAGGAATTATTTGATTGAAGTCAACGCCAAAAATAAAAGTATACTCACATTAATAAATAATGAGAAGTGACATGGCCACCTATGTGGCTTTACATTCGTTGTACGACTTAGTATAAGTAGCACTCTCTTAGGTCAAACATTACTCACGTGCGATGTCACGATCTTGCACAAAATGTGGATGCCAAATTATTTTTATCTTGTTTAATTTTAATTTATTTTGTAAGAGCAAACACCACATCTTCACATCTTCATCATAATGATTATAATTTATATTTATGACTCGCTTTCTATTTAAAAATAATGTAATGAAATAGTGGAAAACCACGCTTTTGGACTTTGACCACAAATCGAACTAATGTATGCTTGAATATCTCTATTAGAGTAGAAACTCTATACAGTCATATCGTTGAGACCGGGAAAAAATATTATATAGAGTTATTCTTATATAGAGTTTTACAAAATAAAAATAATTTTTTCGTATAAAAAAATAATATAAATATAAAAATAAAATACATTGTATTTATTTATCTTTAAGTTCACATAACCAATTTAATAGTATTGACTGTGGATATTTGACCATAAATATGTAAAAATTGTGTTTAACATATATATTGAATAAAATACTAATGAATCTAAGTACTATAAATTTTGATCAATAATATATGTTATTGATTTAAATAAACATAGTAAGTCATTTTAAACATATTATTGATTTTGATAAATAAAAATATTATTAATAAATATTTTTATTATATATTAATCATTTATTCCTATATAGAGGTATAAATCCTTAAGGCGGGACTTGAAAAAAGTATGACTTATGACAATGTGGAGTTTATTCCTATTTATAACTGGTCCCAAGTCGGGATCTGGATTTTTTATTACTATAAAGAGTTTATTCCTATATAGAGTATTACTATATAGAGTTTCTACTGTATTTGATTTGTAGTGATCACTCCACGTGTGCATGTTACTTTGCAAAAGCCCTAATAATTATTACTAATCCATCCCACCTTTATTTAGGATCTTATAATATGAATGTACTACTGTACATGGTTTTATCTCGGTAATACTATACAAATTGATGTAGTACTTTAAAAGTAACACCTACATATCGGAAAAATACACGTCAAACACACGTCATCTACAACTTGATGACCTAGATGGATGACATGTGTTTGTCGTGCAGGTCGTCTTGCCAGACTTAACTAGTCATTCCGCAACTCCCCAATGTGTCTTAAAAAAAGGGATATCGTTCCCAGTGATATTTTGAGCTGAAAATTTCATTGACACTAATTAAAATCGTGGTCGAATTGAATTACTGTACATGTCGACTTATTACACGCTATTTACATGTGCAATCTATGACGAAAAAGGTAAGAATGTGAGGCTATGAAAGAAAGCGTGATGGTCCTAACCTAACTACAACAAGCTCCAACATGAGCATGAGAATTGAGGTGGTCCATATGGAAGAAAAACTTGCACATAATTTCTCGAGCAGCAAAAAAGGGATTAGGACATTCGAAAACAAGAAAGAAGCAAACAAAGACATTATTAAGCAAAACAAACTACAACGGTTGTTAGAATGCTTGTGGGATATAATACCTTATATAGAAATACATCTAGAACTCAATACTGACTTGGATCTAGATCAATTGAACTGATTGAACTTCCATAACTTTGTCCGAAAAATAGGGTTCTTTCGCAAAGGTCAGTCTTTAAAAACTGAAAATTGAAAAAAAGAAAAAATGTCAACAATAAATACAACAATCAATCATCATATGCTATTATTTATTAAATTTGTTTTACCCTAATATTTATATTTGATTAATTATGTGATTATTACTTAATCACATGAAATATAAGAAATGTCATTTTCTGGTGTCACACTAAACCACCTAATCACATGTTTAGATACTTTTTTACATACACAATAATACAAAGAAAGAGAAGTAGAAGAAGAAGCAAATTAGATTAGGAGGGAGACAAGGGTGATTAAACAATTTAATTATTTGTTTGACTTTAATTAAACACATGTTTGGCAGCTCCCTTAATTACCTTTTAAACTTTGCTCACTTACTTATTGATGCTTCATAGTTGAACTCGAAATTAATAATAAAATAACCAGCATTTTATAGGTAAAATTATTATGGTCCATCCACGGACCACATAAGCTTGTGTCGTCACACTTTTAATTATGTGTTGTGGTCTATGATTTAAACATGGTCGACTAAATACAAATTAAAGCTAAAAAAACATTATTATACTTTATTCTATCCATACAAAACATTTAACTAAGCGATTAAAAAAAATTAAAATTTCTTGTAACACTTTAAACTATAAGGGTGGTATTTGTTTTTAAAACAAAATTTAACATTAAAAATATATTCTATACGTATCTTATAATATTTGCAAAAATCCCACAATGACATCTCCAAGAAATAAATAAAAAAATAAAAAAATTCTTTAAAATATAATTTTATCATTAATTTAATTTATTTATTTATTAAATTTTAATCACAATTTTTACTACTTAAAATACATTTTTACTTTTTTAGACTACTTTTTTAAGAGAAATTATTATTTTTACTCAACTACACAATAAATTAAAATATTTTTATTAAAAATAAAATAAATTATCTTTTAAATGAAAGAAATAGTATTGAAATTTTATAAATAAAATGTGTGTATATATATTTCAAATAATTAAATATACGTGCCCTATTTCAAATTCATTTAATTTGGTTTTGACCGAGTTGCATATTAATTTTATAATGTTTCCTTCTCGCCTTTCCATTTTCCGAAACAATAGAAGTGAAGTGTGATGAAGACCGAAAAAAATAAACACTGAAAGACTTTTCACACACACGCACTCGTTCTCTCTCTCTCTCAAAATTAGATATTTAAGGCTGCCGCCTTTCAGTACGGCAAGGCCCTTCCATTTTCGCCGGCGACGCAATTTTCCGGCGCCTCAGATAACAGACACGCGCGTCGATTTCATCACCCAACTCGAAAACCCTCTGCCCCGCACCTAGATTCTCAGCCCCCGTATCTTCACCTCTGAGAATTTCATTCAAATCTCCTAAGCTTCTTGCTTTATCCATCTTTTTCCGGCGACCCTTTTCAGCAAACCAAAAAAAAAAAATCACTTTTTTTTTATTTGAAATTCCTCCCCTCCAATTATTGCTTCTAGATTTGGGTATTGATAAGAAACTGGTGGTTGACTACCAATTATACAGAAAAGCTCGAATAAAGTAAAAAAAAAAAAGATCCTTTTTTTATCCAGCTCAGACCGCCATGGATGAGTCCACAGTTTCCGGCGATTCTTCTCCAGCCCTTCAAAAAGCACCTCCCAAGAAAAAGCGAAATCTACCCGGAATGCCAGGTAAAGAAATGCCCCAATAAATTCTTGATAGTGATTTTTTTTTTCTTAAATTAAATTGAAATAATTGACCACCACACCCAGATCCTGATGCGGAGGTGATTACTTTATCCCCGAATACCCTGATGGCGACGAACCGATTCGTGTGCGAAATCTGCAACAAGGGTTTTCAGAGGGACCAGAATCTTCAGCTCCACCGGAGAGGCCACAACCTGCCGTGGAAGCTCCGGCAGAGGTCGAGCAAAGACATCAAGAAAAGGGTCTACGTTTGCCCCGTCTCCAGCTGCGTCCACCACGACCCTTCCCGAGCCCTCGGCGACCTGACGGGAATCAAGAAGCACTACTGCAGAAAGCACGGGGAGAAGAAATGGAAGTGTGAAAAGTGTTCCAAGAACTACGCTGTCCAGTCCGATTGGAAAGCCCATTCCAAGATTTGCGGAACCAGGGAGTATAAATGCGACTGTGGAACTCTGTTTTCAAGGTTTTAAATTTTGCATTTTTGTGCCGATTGTTGTTTGTGTTTGTAACCGTGTGTGTTGATCAATCGATGAAATGTATTTTGCAGGAGGGATAGTTTTATTTCACACAGGGCTTTCTGCGATGTGTTGGCGGAAGAGAGTGCAAAGGGGCAAGCGAACGAGGATGAGGATACGAATGCAAATGCCGTAGTCGAGGCTGTTAGATTATCTCCGGTGTCTCCTCCTCCACCACCACCACCACCACCACCGCCAGCAGCTGCAACTCCACCGCCTGTTCCTCCGGTGGTGTCCACTGTTTTGCCTCATCAGAACCCAGGTAGAGCTTTAACTAACTTACTTGGATTTTAGTCGATTGTCTTTCTTTTCTAGATGAAGATAAAAAATAAAATGATCTTTAATTGTTTGTTAGTTGTTTTGTCTGTTGCTGAATATGAGCTTGTTGCAAATTACAAGTTTGTACTTTTTTTTGGATAATATTATTCAGAGCTGCCAGAAATCCCCAATCAGAATCCATCGGAGATTCCTTCCGTGCCGAACTTAACCGCAAGCTGCGGCAGCAGTTCCTCTACCAACGGGAGCTCGAGCAGCAACGCCTTTGCCAGCCTATTCGCCTCATCCACATCTTCCGGAAGCTTCCATTCCCAGCCAACAACAACGACAACTGGATTCTCCGGAATGTTCCAGCCGGCCTCTTCCTCCGAACCCGTGTCCCTCTGCCTCGCGATGAATCAAGGCCCGTCCATATTCGGGTCCCGGCAGTACGCCCTGGCCCCGCAGCCCACCATGTCAGCGACTGCCTTGCTTCAGAAGGCAGCCCAGATGGGGCCCGTCGCGTCGAGCGAGTCGCTGCTCAGAGGACTCGGCGTGGTTTCAGCTTCCTCCGGCCCCGGCTCAAGCGGGCTTGAGCCCGATGGGGATATTGGGCTGGGCCTGGCTTGCGACGGGGGGTCGGGCCTGAAGGAGCTGATGCTTGGGACCCCGTCTGTGTTTGGGCCTAAGCGCACGACTCTCGACTTGCTCGGGCTGGGAATGGCGGCTAGCAGCGGGTCGAACGGAGGGCTGTCGGCCCTGATGACGTCGGTGCCGCCGTTTGGCGGCAGTGGAGAGTACGGTGGTGGCCGAGATAATTGTTAGTTTTCCGGCGTGTATTATTATGGTTTTCCGGTTGGTGTTGTTGTATAGGAGTATGAAATAGATGTTGATTAGTAGTACTCACTCAGTCCCTCTTTAGATCTCAGGAGGAGAGGGGAGTATTATTTTATGTTTGGTCAAATGTAAGCAGCTAATTACTACTACTAATAAATTAATTAAGGATAATAGAATGAAACATGATTTTGTTGAGATGTCAAAGCATTCTTTTCTAGTTCTCATTTTGTAAGCATGTGCGGTGGTGCTTGTTCCTTGGAATCAATCTTTTTTCTTTCATTTTGTGATATTTGGAATATTTTTTCATGGAGTATTTTATTTTATTTTATTTTTGAAATAATTTAATTTTATGTAGTGAAAAATTGCGAAAATGGTGGGTTTTTTCTTCCAAAAGTGTTGTGGAGAGGACTAAAAATATGTAGTGATTTGGGATGAAAAAAAAAAACTCATTTTAGAGCATTTCTAAATACTAAGTACAATTTCTATTTGATATAGATATGTACATAACTACACAATAAAATTCAATATTAAATATTTAATACTAAGTACAATTCCAAATTATTACAAAAATTCAAGTATAATTTGTCATTTTTTTATTTTTTATTTTTATTAAAAAAAAGTATAGTGATGATACATATAAAAGTAATACATTCATAAAATATATATTTTATTATTTAAAAAAAAGTTTAAATATATTTTTACTTTCCCATTATTTTCGTAATAAGAATAATAGGAATGGGAGAGGCCCCAAATATAATGTCAGCAGCCCATATGAAGTAGGTCTAATCGTGATCAGCCCAAACTGATAAGGCCCATTTTAAAAATTACTTGAGCGATGGCATGTGGCATATGCCATTATCCCTGCCAATTCAGTCTCCGAATTATTTTCTGCATTTTCCAGAATTCAAAAGAGGGGGCTTAAAAAGCTTGGGTCTACTCTCCCAGAAGTCCGAATCCTCTCCAAATCCCATTTGAAATTTTAGCGAGATGAACCCTGCCTCTGCTTGGACGGCCGCGTCGGCGGCGCAGTTGCAAGAGGGAGTTAATTTGTTGCTTTCCCGATGGGTCGCCCTTCGAATGGCCGTCGAGAACGAGTGGGGCGGCCGAGACTCTCTCCAAAAATCTCAGCAGCTCGGCCAATCCCTTATTCATCACCTCACTCAATCTAAAGGTTTTTCTTTTAATTCTGTTTTTTCTCTTCTTTTAATAATAATAGTATTAACTTTTTACTCCGTATTAGGGTTTTATCTGTTCATTTGGTTCTAATTTCAAAGTACATATAAAAATTGATTTTTTTTTTAAACCTGAAGATTTAGGTTTAATTCTTTCTTGTGACCAACTAATAATATGGTGTTTGGTGGACAGTGCAAGTATACATGGATGATCTAGAGGAAATGCTTGAAGAGTGCATGAGCTCTCTGAATACTCAGATTGGAGATGGCAGCATTGAGGAGGTAGGCATACACTATTCGATGATTTCTCTACCCTCGAACTCTCTGTGTCGGGCGAGCTTTATCTATACTTTTGTTAGGATCTAGGACTAAGAAGTAAGAATAGATAGTCAAGAAAATGCCTCTCCTGTTACTTTTGAAATTGATAAATGGGGAACTTAAATCAGGCGCTTGAGAAGAAAGGTTTTCTGTGAATTTGCATTTATGCTAGTAGTCGTTTTTATGCATTTTTAATATGTACTGTATATTGGTTTTCCTAACATAAGACTTACATCAGATAGCTGAGAAGTTGATGTTTATGCGTGAAGAATGCTTGGAAGGCAACTTTGAGTCCATAAAGAGGTTGAAGGAAACTAATGGTCCAAGTGTCTCGTATAGCCGACAGGTAACTACTGTCACTCTATGTTGGTTTGTCTTTTTTAACGAAATGTCTCATAAATCATAATATGTCCATCGGCCTTTGGTTTCATTATTTGCTTTCCTAAGTTCGGTATTTTGTTGCTATATTCATGTTTTATCTACTATTGACCAAAATTTAACTAAAGAACCATATATGCATCCAGATGTTGGCAAACATCATGAAGATTCTAAACAAATAAAAATGTATATGTTTCATAGTGAAATCACTTTATAATTTGCAGTATTTCTTACCCTTTTTACCTATACAGCTATACTGATATGTTCTAGTATTGTAAAAAAATCCAATTGTTTTTCCTTTTCTAGCCTGGAATCAATGACGACGATGATGATAGTAGCGATGATGATGATGACGATAATATGATCGAGGAAAAGTCGATGGAAATGGAGGTTGACACTCCACAACTGCAATCTAAGGGCTCAAGTGTTGAAGAACCTGCACCTGAGGCTGTCGATGGATGGACGACTGTGGTATCTAGACGCAGTAAAGGTAGAAAGAACTGAAGTATTATATGAGAGATTTTCTTCCTTCTTCTTTTTTCCCATCGCAGATAAGAAGAGGGTTCTGTCTGTCTTCAAAATATTGCATCTATTTCCTACTTTCCTACCTTGTTAAAAATTTATGAAATTTGCGGATTGGATCAAAAACAATTCTTGAATGAGGCCAGGGATGAATTGAAAAAGAATTTTTTTTCTTGGTTGTACCTCCTATTATTTATGAAGAGAATGAATCTTTTTTCTCGAAGGATTCGAAAAAACCAAAACCAAAAAATGGTTGTTTTTATGAATTAGTCCTTCAGCTGCATGCCGGAACCAAGATAATTTGTTCGATCGTGAGTTCTTGGCAAGGGGAAGGGCGATGATCATATTGCTTGGATAATATATATCTTTATTTGCAACTACACCCCCAGTGAATGCAGGGTGTTTCCAAAGTTTGCATTTGAGTGAATACAAGAGTAATAAGCAAATTGAGGCGCAAATAAACATCATTTCCGCAAGGTAAAACGATAGGTGATGGTCCTCTTCCCCTTGGATTTCCGGGCGACATTAACCAGCCCAACACTCGAGGATCGTACTCCGTCAGGGTGCCACATTTGCACTTCATAGTCGCTGTGGTAAAGCCATGATTTTCCGGTTATTGTTGTATAGGAGTATGAATTAGTGGTAAAGCCATGATTTTCCGGTTGTTGTTGTATAGGAGTATGAATTAGATGTTGAATAGTACTCTCCTTTAGATCTCAGGAGGAGAGGGGAGTATTATTTTATGTTTGGTCAAATGTAAGCTAGTTACTACTAATAAATTAATTAAGGATAATATGAAACATGATTTTGTTGAGATGTCAAAGCATTCTTTTTTAGTCGGTGGTGCTTTTTCCATGAAATCAATCTTTTATCTATCATTTTGTGATATTGGATTTTTTTTCCACTGGAATATTTTAATTTTTTGAAATAATTTAATTTTATGTTAGTGAAAATTTGATTGAAAAGATATAAAAAATAATGGCACTAAAAATAAAAATAAAAATAAAAATTACATGCTTTTTTTCTTCCAAATGTTTTGGAAAGGACTAAAAATATGTAGTGATTTGGGATGAAACAAAAAAGCATTTCTAAATGCAAGTACAATTTCTACCTAATACTATAAATTTTAGTACTAGAAAATATATCTAAATGCTAAGTAAAATTTCTACCTAATACTATAAATTTGTAGTTTAATACACAAATGAGAGATGAGAATACGGGTAAAAAAACGAGAGATACCAAATTAAAAATAATACAGTAGTAGTAATTAATATTTCTCAACAACAAGCTCAAATTAGGAAATAGGAATGAGAGAGGCCTTAAATATAATAAATATAATGTAAGCAGCCCACATATGAAGTAGGTCTAATCGTGATCAGCCCAACTGATAAGGCCCATTTACAAAATCATTTGAGTGATGGCATGTGGCATATCCCATTATCCCTGCCAATTCACTCTCCAAATTATTTTCTGCATTTTCCAAAATTCAAAAGAGGGCTTAAAAAGCTCGTCACTCTCAGGTACAAACTTCTTCTTGTAAAACTAAGAAAGAAGTTTTACAACGCTCTGTTCATTTAAAATTTCCTCTCCCCCCTGCTTAATTTTCAGTTCATTATCTCGTGTGTCAGTGTGTGTGTGTGTGTGTTATTGTAGTTCGATAAAATGCCTCTTTGGATATTGTTTCAGGTCACCCGAGGTTCCGTTGCTTCGTTCGACCTTAAAAATGCAAGCTTTTTTTGTGCATTTTTTTTTAATTTGAAAAGTTAAAATTAATTTATTGTAGCTTCTGGTGAATGATAAAAATGCGATCTGGGTTGCTTTCGAATCTCAATACTGCTTTCAGTTTTGGCCTCCCGAGGGCTGCAAGAGTCGAACAATCCCAACCCCTTCATTTCGTCGAATCCCTTTTATCTAGGAACAATTCCAGTTGGAAAGTGTTCAGATACTCGACCGATACGAAAACTATGGCAGCTTCTGGTTCAGTAGTCGCATCTGGAGATCTCGTGGTGGATGCTTTGTTGTCCAGTTGTGGGAATGTATCTGGTTTTGGGAAGCCCTGTGGTGTTTTTTTCGGTGACAGCGGTCTCAAAATGTGTGGGAAAGCTAGAGTGAGCAGCCAGCAGGGTTTTGTCGGAAGCCTTGTGTTTGGGTTTGATGGGAGGTGTAGTATGCCGGGTTATGTTTCTACGAAAGGGCTGAGCAGGGGACGTAGTTTCTCGTCTTCGTGTTACGCTGATGGGATTGTTCCGGAAGTGTCGAATAATGGTTCTACGAGTGCTGAGCAGCTATCGAGCCTCGCGATTCCAGTTGAGCAGTGAGTCTTTCTTTTCCTGGTTCTTGATTTTAGTCTAAAGTATGTTGATTGTGTTTTTATTAGTTTTTTTTTGGGTGTGGTTTTTCGAAGCAAACCATGTCATTGTCATTAGTGTGTATAAAAAACATGGAATCGATCTTTCATTTTTATGTACGTATTGTTCAGAACTTTGTTTGGTTGTTTTTTAGTTATATTTAATTTATATTATTACAAAGGAGGAGTCCAAGTCTGAAGCTACTTTCCGGAGCATGTTACATGCCCCATCCAGCTAAGGAAAAAACTGGAGGAGAGGATGCTCATTTTATCTGTGCTGACGAGCAAGTAATCGGTGTTGCCGATGGAGTCGGTGGTTGGGCAGATGTCGGTATCAATGCAGGAGAATATGCCCGCGAGCTCATGTCTCATTCTGTCGATGCGATTCGACAGGTGCCAGATAGCGATGTTGACCCATTGCTGGTGTTGGAAAAAGCTCATGCAAACACTCGTGCCATGGGTTCCTCAACAGCCTGCATCATTGCACTAAAAAACAAGGTCCGGTTTTGTTTTTTCATAATTGTGTGTGGCATGCTGACTTCTGTTAGAGTCTACATGTTTGATTATTTTCATTAAAATGTTAATAATATGGTTCTTATATATATTTTTTTTTTGTCGGCTTTAACTAGAGGTAAAGAATAGGGGTGTCAATGGGTCGTGTTGGGTCGGGTTCGTGTCGTGTCAAAGGTATTCGCGGGTGACAAAACATAAACCCAAACCCAACCCATTTAATAATCGTGTCGAAAAATTAAACCCAAACCCAACCTATTTATAAACGGGTTACCCATTTACAACCCGTTTCCAACCCGTTTAACCCATTTAATTTTAAAATTAAAATTTTATAATTTTTAATAAATAAAAATATTAAAAAATAATTTAATTTCTAAAATAATGACATATATAATGTAAACCTAATTGTAAGAAAAAAGAATTAATCGATCTTTCTAAACAAATAATATATTAATATTATTTATTTAATAAATAATATATTATTATAATATAATAATTAAAATTAATTTAATAAATGTGTTAAACGGGTTAATTTCGAGTTCGCAGGTCGACTCGCGGTTGACCCATTTAATAAATGGGTCATGGCGGGTTGACCCACCGTTGACCCGTTTTTTAATCGTGCGGGTTCAACCCGCTTTATTTCGTGCGGGTTTCGAGTCGTGTTATCGGGTCGTGTCCAAATTGACAGGCCTAGTAAAGATGAAACTGGCTATCATGTTTGTATTCCCCGTATGTGCCGTTTTTCTTGCAATTATGCCTTATTCGCTCGTATTATGGCTCAAATTATGTTAATAATATGGTTCTTATAAGAAAGTACCCACGAGGTTTGATCTAATTACAGAAAAAACGAGTTGATTTTGAAATTATAAAAGTACACCTTAGGTTGATTCAGCGCAAGAACTATGGAGCCAATGCCTCAATGTGGAAAATGCAAGATGGAATTGAAACTCGGGTGACGGGTGATAGTATTGTAGTGTTGTAAATTTTGGTAATTAGGTAAAACCCTTGGGGTACATTTGCCGATTTGCGATTAACCCAACTTGTGAGCTGTCTCCAACAATTTGTTGCCTTGCAATGATTTGTAGAGACGAAACCACTTGGCCCGATTGAAACTTGCATTCTACCTGTATTAGTAATCAGCAATCGCTCATACCTGGATTTCTTAACAGGATCTTCATGCCATTAATCTTGGAGATAGTGGGTTTATCATCATCAGAGACGGGTGCTTAGTATTCGAATCACCCGTACAACAGCATGGTTTCAATTTCACCTTCCAACTTGCACGCGGCAACGAGGGTGATCCACCAAGTTCCGGACAGGTGAGTTCGGAAAGGCATTTTTTTTGTTTTTCACACGTTGTTTGACTTGTAACATTGATGCATTGTTATTTTCTGTTAGGTTTTCAAGATTCCAGCTGTAGCGGGAGATATAATCGTTGCAGGAAGCGATGGGTTGTTTGACAACTTATTCAATGAAGAGGTAGTGGCTACTGTTGCTGATGCAGTCAAAGAAAGTCTCGGGCCAGATGCTACAGCCCGTAAGATTGCTGAACTTGCACGCAAACGGGCTCTAGACACAAGGTATCAGTCACCTTTTGCCAAGGCAGCTCAGGAAGCTGGATTCTCCTTCGACGGTGGTAAACTTGACGACCTGACTGTTGTTGTCTCTTATGTTTCTGCTTAATCTACATGAACGTTGTTACCTTTTTTTTGTGTTTTTTTTATCGTCTTTCAACTGTTCTTTCTCCCTCCGGAACATTTTGCATACGGACCCCATTGTACCAAGGAATACATAACAATAACAATTTTGAGGGTGTTCAAATCAATTTTATTTTGAAGATCTGTGCATGAAATAGAATTGATCAAAAGCTTTGAGGAATCGTCACCTGTATGAATGAGAGATTATTAAGGTTGGGCTATACCAAGAGGAACTTGTTCAATGATTACACACAAAAACAGACTTTGGATTGGAAAATAAGAACATCAGATGAATATAAGAGTCGAAGAGCAAAATCCAAATACCCAGTTACAAGCAAGAGAAAGAAATATGTTTCCAACAATGTTATTACAATAAAGCAACAAAACAAAGCATACAACTTAGCAGAACAGCTTATTCAGAACTGCAAATTATTCAAGAACTGCAAACTTGCAAACTACCGGGACTCCGGATTAGAAACAGCAAGAGTTGGATGGAAAAGAAACTTAAACAGTGAGCCTCTTATTCTTCAGAATTATTCTTTCCCATTCTTGATCTCCCCCTTCTCCCCTTCGTCTTTCTTCTTCTTCCTCCCTCTGTGTGCTTTCTTCTCTTCTTCTCTCTGCCTCTGCTGCACGTTCTTCTTCGCTTCTCCAACCTTGTTCCTCTTCTTCTTGGTGCCTACGCCTAGCTTCTTCCTCTTGCTCTCTCTCCCTCTTAGCCGCCTCTTTTTCTTGGTGTCTACGCCAACCTTCTTCCTCTCTCTCCCTTGCTTCCTCTTCCTCCCTCTTAGCCGCCTCTTCTCTCTGCCTTGCTTCCTCTTCCTCTCTCTGTCTTCCCTCCTCTTCCCTTCTTTTTCTCTCTTTTTTCTCTTCTTCTCTACGCCTTGCTTTCTCTTCCTCCTCCTTGGCCTCCTCCTCTTTTGCTTCCGCTGCCTCTCTCTGTCTTTCCTCCTCTTCCCTTCTTTCTCTCTCTTGTTCCTCCTGCTTAGCAGCTTCCTCTCTTGCTTCCTCTTCCCTTCTTTCTCTCTCTTGTTCCTCTCTCTTGGCAGCTTCTTCTTTGCTCTTTCTTTCTTCCTCCTCTTGCTCTCTCTGTCTAGCTTCCTCTTCCTTTCTTTCTCTCTCTTCCTCCTGCTTCTTAGCCGCCGCCTCTTCTTTCTTCCTAGCTTTCTCTTCCTCCCTCCTTCTCTCTTCCTCCACCCTCTCACTCTCTTCCTTTTCCCTTTCCTTAGCTTCCTCCCTTGCCCTCTCCGTCTCTTCCTTCATGATCCTCAATTCCTTCTCAGCGCACGAAACACACCCCAATATCACCGATTCGTGCTGCGGGCCCAAGAGCTGATCCAGTGTCGTGTTGCTAACGTTAAACGACATCGCCAGCACATCTTTGTCAAGAGTTCGGAATACCGAGGCCTGGCCCGCCAGAAATTGTGGATGGTTCTCCCTAGCTGAGGTGCTGAATCCCATGAAAACCAGCGTGTCGTTGTTGAAAGATATCTGGGACATCGGGTGGAACCTAGGCACGGCAAACACATCTCCTTCTTCGACCTCAAACCGCATGTTCCTGCATCGTGTCTCGTTTGAAAAACTCGAGCACACAACCTGAATCATTCCGCGCCCTTGCAGAACTACCGCTATTTCGGTGGCTGCCGGATTCCAGTGGGGTCCCATCATCGATCCCTGCACGCAAAAAAAGAGACCATTAGAGATTATCGAAACTTACAGAGATTATCAAAACTTCAATTTGGTAACTTACTGTTGTCAAGTTCACCATGAATAAACCAACATCAGAGCCCTTTAAAGCCGTCAATTTTCTCCCTGTTACAGCCGTGCTCCACCCGTTGCAGTTTTCGAAATCTTTATCCTCGTTGAAAAGGTTGAACAATTTTGCACCCGAAGTCTTCTTCTTCGTCGTCTTCTTTTTCTTGTTCAGTTCGAATAAGTTGAAGCTTCTGCTTCCGATAAAGTTTTTGACGAATTCGGCCTCCGTCTGGAATGCTGCTTTCTTGGTTCTCGGAAGCCCGTGCCTGATAGCCGGTTGATTCACTCCATTCACTAACTCGTCAATCACTTCCTTGGGCACCTTAGATAGCGATTTAGACGATCAGTTACCTTAAAGACACTTTTTTGAAAGCAAAACACACAAGTAAGCTTACCTTGAAAGCTGCTTGAAGAACTTCCCTGTCAAATCCGAGAACAATGTCGCGGATACTAGAATAAGGTCCGGTTGGTGGGGCCTACACGATGATTTATCATCGTACATTCTAGTTAATATTGATAATGTTGAAAGAATGTGACACACACATAGACTTAATTCATTAGTACCTGAAGGGCATTGTCTGAATCGGCAAAGAGAGCGTGGATCCTAAGCTTCTGGCGCTCGGTCTGAGTTTCCAAATTGCTCTGTACGAAAAAAAACGACCCCTGTTCGAGTCTGTAAACATCGCCTCGTATCAGCTCTGTGGTCTTAAGTTCGCCTTCCTCCGTCCAGCTTAACTTGCCACTCCCTTTACACACACCCAAAAATAAAAGACTTACCACATATAAATAAAATCATTCATTATCAAATAGACAACAAAAGAAAACATATACAGTAGAAACTCCGTACAGTCATATTGTTGGGACCGGGAAAAAATATTACTATAGAGAGTTATTCTTATATAGGGTTTTAGAAAATAAAAATAATTTTTTTTATAAAAAATAATATAAAAATAAAAATAATATACATACAATATTATCTATCTTTAAATTCACAAAATCAATTTAATAATTTTGAATAATAAATTTTGATTATATATGTGTAAAAATTGTGTTTAACATACAAATTAAATAAAATATTAATGAATCTAAGGACTATAAACTTTGATCATATACTATGTTATTGATTTTCATAAATATTTCAAGTCATCATGTTATTGATTTTCATAAATAAAAACATTATTAATAAATATTTTTATTATATATTAATCATTTATTCTTATATAGAGGTATAAATCCTTAAAACGGAACCTAAAAAATGTATGACTTATGACAATGTGGAGTTTATTCCTATTTATAACTGATCCCAAGTTGGGACTTGCATTTTTTATTACTATAAGGAGTTTATTCCTATATAGAGTATTACTATATAGAGTTTCTACTGTACTGTATATTTATATTTCTAAATATTTATATTTTCATCCCGCCAAATCAATTTAACCAACCACATTATATATATGAATTTGAAGATGATTGATTACCTGTATGGACGTAGAATACCATGTCTGCGTGGAGTAGGGCGGGAAGGAAAAGCGAGTTGGGCTCCAAGGTGAAGAAGTGAAGGAGATATGAGCCGTCGATATCCTCCGACGCCACACGTACGGCCGAGATCTCTCCATCCTCGCTGGAAAATAGGCGGCTCCTCTGTTCCCTCTTCACAAGAGGGCCCGAAGCCCGAACCCCTTCTTCTCCGTCTGAAACTGCACACCACAGGAAGAGTAGCACGGCGAGGATAACGGGCCGGGTCCACATCAGATGGCTTTTCCTGGACATTTTTTTAAGTTGTTGATCTCATCTGTTATACATGTGTATATATATACTCAGGTTCGGAATTGGGATGATGATGATGATGAAGAAGAAGGCAACGTGGCGTTTGCATGGACACGTGAAACTGAGCAAGTGCCACGAGGACGAACTGGCAGGTAGCTGGTTCATGCATGTGACTGGACTTGGGCCCATGACTCAAACGGGCTTTGAGTTGGGCCTGTATTTTCTTCACCAAAACCCATCTCTTTTTGTATGCTACAAAGCCCTTTTCTTTAGTGTGTTGATTCCATATTTTCAAAACAAATTCTACAGCGTGCATTCAAAAAAATAAAACCTTCACTACTTTTTTTTACTTGCTACTGCATTTTCATGCTTGCACATAAAAATATATGTATAGGAGGAGCTTAAAGTTCGTTGCTAAACCATCAGCAAATGACTAGTTAGATCCGTGTTTGGCAGTCTCCTCGGCTCGTGTCAACGCATCTGTGAACACATCCAAGGTCCAATCCTTTACATCTTCCTGGAAAAATAAAAGAAAAATAAATATATTTTATAGAAGTTGGTTGCTCATAATGTACTTCAATCAGTGTGTTGGTGTTATTAAACGGTGTTCTTCCATGTTTCATTAGGTAGTACAGTATATAAGATTACTAGCCACGAAATGTTCTATTGGAAATGAGCAACCAAATTACAGAATTTTCCATCAATAACTAAATTCAAGAAATAAAGGTACTAAGGCTAATCGGGAGAAATCAAGCAAAGTGTACCCTATCTTTACCTTATACTCTAAACTCGTGTCTCTACATGTACAAAACACGCGATAATTTTTAGTGAAAATTTAAAATTACTTTGAGTGAACTTAGGATTTTTAACTATAGCATGCACTCGGGATGACTCAAAGATCCCATTGTAATAATATATACATGCATAGCCATAAAAGAAAAGGAAGTAACATATATTTTTAATGCCGGGTGGCAAATCCAAACCTTGGTTCACTCCCCTCAAAGGTTCTATTTTTTCTGCTCAGCACTCACAAAGACTCAAGAATACTAAGTCAGCACAAATCGACGTCCAAAAGTGTAATCACATTAAAGCTCATCATGTGATTAAACATAATATAGGCAAGGCAAAATGATTTAAAAAAAATTACCAAATGCAATGGCTCCCCAGTTCGTATTTTGGCATTTGGGCGTGATATCTTAGATTCAAACGGAGTTCTTGGCCGAAGTTCTTGAATTCCATCCCATTCCTCACGAGTCAGCATCCTAACATCGCCCAAGCCAGGTGTCTTTTTTATCTTCCGTTCGATTCGTTCTTGTTCTGTTGAGTCATCATACTGCAAGCAAACAAATTTAGTGGGAATTTTTCAGACTCTAAAGAAAAGTCTTTCATAGACTTTTGAGGTGAGGAATAATATTTTTTTTTTCGAATTTTTTATATCACACCATATATTTTTGAGCCCAGGAATAACATTTGGGATTTTTGCATATAAAAATATTTTGTTTACATTTATATCCTTGTTTCTAGGAAAGGCACAATAAGTGTTTACAAAACCTCACTTATATATGATATTTGAACATCCCTCTCTTACTAATTCAATAGAAAATAATTGACCATAGAATCGATAAACTGCTTATGGCCAAAAAGACAGGGAAACATTGAATATATGTTCTCTAGATGATAAAATAAGAGAGTTTCCAACTAAACTTCAAGGACAATCTACATTGCACAAAACAGCTAGGAAATTTCGATAAAATAAAATTTTCATGATTACTCTAAGTTGATAAAAAATCTGGAATGCAAATACATTAGTCATGAAAACATACCAAAATGTGTTTGAAGGAAGTTGCACATATATTTAAGAAACTGTAATCATACCATCAAAACCCCATCAATTGCAAATCAAGCAGATTTCAATTCTTACATCAAACTGAAGGAAGTAGAAAAAATAAAAATATCGAAAATAGACAACAAATTGAGGTTGTACCATCATCAGAAGCTTAGCAAAGAGAGCAGTTCCCACAACAGTGAGTAGCATAGGCATGGTAGCAGTATCAAGGAATTTTTTCGACTCGGGAACATCAACGAACAATTTATTTTTCTTGGGATTTCTTGTTTTCCTCTTCTTCTCTAACTCAGCAATCTTCCTCTTCAAGGTGTCGCTTGGACCATCATGGGCCAATTTATGCAGTCTCCGACAAATCTGAGAGAATGTCCGCTGAACTCCATGCATGTTTATAATGGACTTGCTCATTTATCACTGGATTAAAAAAAAAAAAAAAAAACGTAATTTAGATGGATCCACGACAATTGAGTAATTACTGAACTACCCAACATAACCACAAAACCACCATTCAAAACAATGTAATTAAAACTCGAAAATTCAGAACAAAAACCCTAAATTAATTCCAAAGAACACCACCACAGATACAAAAACATCATCATCCAATCAGACCCAACCAATAATAATTGCATTCTTGCAGGTTTAATTAAGCAGAAGAAAATGAGTACTTAGCAGTTAGCAAAAGCAATGAGCAGTAAAGTGAAACAAATCACAGGTGGAATTTCTTGAAAATAAGCCACCCGATTAGCCATCATCGTTTAATCAGTCAGTAAATATCAAATCGAGAAAGTAAATAATTTGTTCTCTTTGCCTAATTCCCACACAAATGAGAGTAAATTTCCAAAAAGAAAAGGTCAGAATTCTTTGGAATTAATTACCCACGGAGAAGGAACGCAGCAGCTGGGCACTATCCCACACATGTGTAGAGTTTTACGAACCTCGATAAGATCTACTCATCCCACACATATAATGTCTCAGTTAATGTATAAAAACCACATCGAAAATTAAGTCTATCAGCCTCAAATTACATATCGAATCCAGTAACACACCAAAAAAACATGATAACGAACAAACTAAAATCAAAAATCCGTGGAGCACGTGAATCCCCGAACACACAAGCGGCAACATCGAATAGATCCGAAAAACTATATCTAAGAACCGTATAGCAAGTGAGTGAACATCAACATTACCTGAGAAGAGATCGGCGCAGATATTCAGTCCGAATTGACGGTCGTTTTAGAGAGGGCGCGGGAAGGGTTTGCGGTGACTGAAATTTCAGTTGAATTGATTTTTTAAAATAGAATATGAAGTATAAAGAAAATAGAAAAGTTCGTAGAGTACTATTTAAAGTTTTATTTTTACTTCACAAATACCTTTTGTAATTTATATTTTAATTAATAATACTAATATATATATTATCTTTTTATTAAATCAAATTCTTTATAAATTGTTTAAATTTTGATTTAATTGGCTCAAGATATTGTCACATAATTTCGATCCAACGATTGTAATAGTGGTATGTTTAAATAATTTCAATATTGAAGTTCATAATTCGTATCTGAAGGATTGTACTGCATATCATATGTAATATTTCCGTATCACCTAATTACGTACTTATCATTTGTAATTTACAAAGATACAACGCATAATTAGTTTAAACAGATTCAATAGTTCTTTGTAGCAATGTAAATGAACCAAGTGAGATCTAACACAAATGTTTCAAACATGTTTCAAATGACCAAATTCCAGAGCAAAGTACTGGATTTGTATGGGGTTCATCATTCGTCTACATCAAACATATATTGTAATTCTCGACGGAAACTTTGTAGTATGGTTACACCCGTATAAATTAGCTAGCTTTGCTTCATTGGGACGTATATATGTAAATGAATCGACAATGTATTGCCCGACAAACTCAACTCTCCAAGGGTCATGTTCTATCGGTTGTTTACCTTCTAACTCCTTCAGATCGAATCATGTGTGGTTGAGTCACTCCCATTCTGCATTCTTGATAAAATATCTGGGCCGTACAGCCTTGTTAGCTCTTCCTGTTTACGACAAACAAAACAAAACAAAAATTAATTAAAAAAATTTACTCGTTAGCTGTTCAGAGTTTAAGTGTCATTTTGGGATTTTTATGTACAGGGTGGGCCTGTTTTTCTTTTTCTTTTTTAAGTTGGCCTTTTATTTTGAAGCTTGAAAAAGATCACAAGCCATTAATATATTTGACAAACTAATCGAGCTCGACTAGATCGTAAACGAGCCAAGCTCAAACTTTCTAAAGCTCGGCTCGTCTGTTTCAATTATATCCTTAATTTTACGCAGGATGTCACAAAATGTGAAAGAGAGAGAGAACCTTTATGGAGTTACTTTCGGAAGAGAGTTTCTCGCATTCCTCAGAAAGCTTCCGCAGCTCGTCTCTGAGAGAGTGATTCTCATGAGTCAACAACTCCACCTTCTGTTGTAGCTCTTCGCACTCAGCCTGCAAAAGATTTGGCGGAACATTGTTACAGTCCATAATAAATTTTAGGGTGGTAAAACATGAAGTAAACTCTTGAGGATATTCATCCACTTGTGAAAAGGTACATTTACGGGTAATTTTGTAAATTTGAAAGTTAGCAGGGGATCCTGTAAATAGATCAAACCTCAAGGTTACAATTTGTAATCATCCCTATAAAAAGGCAGAACACAAAGGACAACTAACCCTCTTGAAACTAAACCAGTTCGACAAAAGATCAATATCAACCACATTTGTTTTATTGAAGAAAGATCAAGAGCAACTAAAGCAAGCGGATAATATGGTATACCTGCTTGCGTAATCTCGACCTTCGGGCAGACTCCCTATTAGACAGCTTTCTCTTTTGCTTTTTTAACTCACGTTCATCCTGTAAAATCGAAGAATTTAATAATCCATTTCAGTGTCCATGAGTAGAATTTCACTTTCATATATTAACTGGTTTTATAACCTATGAAACCAAGTTTGTTAAAAGAAAAAAAAAGTCCTCCAAAGCCTTTTTTATTAAAAAGAATATTAAATCCAATGCATCAACAAAAATTAAGGACATACAAAGATTCACACCACTATTTTATTTGTTCTTTTCTAAATCATTTAAAACCATTATACTATCAGAGAATAGAAAAAAAAAAACTTTTTGTTTGAAGCTGCCAAAACTTCAAAGAAATGGGAAATTATACACCTATTCTCTTTTTATGATCTGAAAGTATTTTGTATGAGTCGTCTGATTTCGTTCGTAATTATTATTATATGCAAATCGGTTAGAAAGGGTAAAATGTAGACATCTAATGGAGTCAAATAAACTTGTCCTAAGAAAAAAAATTAGCAGCCGGATATAATGAAGTAATCCATAACACAAGAAATAAGTCGACAAAAAGAGATGTTTACTTGAACCCAGTGATCATTCATGGCGCCAGATAGAGCCGCTGCAGTTGGAGAGGCGTCAGTTTGCTTTGGGACCGACCCATTCCACAGAGCCATGTTGAAATTGAGATTAGCCCCGGGCACAGACCCTGCAGTATTTCCGGGAACCGGGGAATCCAAAGTAGGTTGAATGGAATTGTTCTGAGCGTTTGCCCCTGATAATTTCAAGAACCGGATCTGGTCAGTCGAAGCCAAATAAGACAAATTTATAATCGAGTTTTAAATATTTATACCATCCGCAAGCATCTGGTCAAAGAGCCCTTTCTTGGTCTTTGCAAAATCCTGGAACACCAAAACTGGATTTAAGTCGGTACAATATCCGGTGTACATTCAACACACGAATATAATTAAAATATGCAATAAAAAGAAAGTAGAAAGAGAGAGTACCTGATTATTATCATCATCGCTGGCATCTGAGGAACCTCCGCTCCCACTTTCAGCACTGCCCGTGACAATAATTTTCCAATTACACAACAACTTAAAGACAGCTTAAACGAGATTCGACATATAATGAATCATCAACAATGACAAAAAAATGCAATGCTAAAAAATTTTAAGCACATATCGAATCAAAAAATATCTGAAACCACCTCTGGATTCCCAAAAACAAAATCACACCTTTGAGTGCCAACATCATTCCCAGAGCCAGAAGGTGCTTTCCCACCATTAGCAGCTTTATCACCCTTAGACTTTTGGCTCGAAAGACGTTCCTTCCCCTCGGTGGCTTTCCCATCCAATCCTGCGGTTCCATGGACATTGCCTGGATTCTGCAAAGTGAACCCGACAAACAGTTTTCATGAACAGAAAGCAGAAAGAACCCAATGAAGTTGCACTAATATGTTAGTTTCAAAGATCTGAATTACCGCAACCATGTGCGGATGAGCATAGACTCCCCCAGGAGGATACATAGCTGGATAAACCGGTGTCCCATAAGGTGCCATTATTGGATGCTGAAATGTATTTAATCGTTCGATTTAAAGAAATAAATTGAGATTTTCCTCCAATGAAATAAAAAATAAATATTTCGGAATAATCACCTGGCCTCCCCACAGGAAGGGATGTGGAGTCGGAGAGGCAGCAGTCGAAGCAAAAAACGGAGGTGTTGCTCCATTGCCATAAAATCCCTGAGATAGAAGGATCGGGTTAAAATGGGGTGGAAAAACATTACACACTCCACAACAGGGGTAAAAAATAAACCTGCATAGAGGACCAATTAGGATATGCAAGCATACTCGACGCATCCTGTAAATTCGATTAGAAAAATGGATACGTTTATTCCTGATCCAATAGATAGTCGGCATTAATAAAATGAAAATAAATTAGAAACCAAAAATGGTACCTGCACCGAGGATGCGGGTTTGGAAGGTTTTGTAGGCGTGCTTCCGTCTTCCCCTGACCCCATTAAAGCGAAAATAGTGCAGACTCCGATTATCAATACACTGTCTCCGTGTAGTTAAATTAGGAGACGCGTCTTATGATTGTCTGCCATGGCAACCAATTGTAAGAAATTTAAATTGTGTTTTTTTATCCTAAACGGGACAAGATCATAATTAGACATGAACGATCAGTCAACTCTCTATCCGGGCGACTTAAGATTCTAAGACATTGCTTATTACTAGCATTATTAGGAATTTTACAACGCAACGCTCGGTCAAGATCGCCAGCACTAGGACAGTCAAAATAAAATATATAGAAAACCAATTTAGATGCTAACTATGTATAGATACATTGGCCATCTCGAGTGATAAGAGAATCAATCTTATTGGCAATACATAATGCATTCAACAACATATTACTATAACCTATTCGATTTCACATATTATGCCAAAAGCCGAAAAATTCCAAGAACATCGCCTGAGTCGATGCAGTATAGCCTTGCAACACAAACAGTTTCTTCCATAACAACACAACAACAAATATTGTTGGTTAAAAAGATTCTGTTTTCACATTTTCATTAAATCAAGAAACCAGCTTTATCTTGCATTTTATATTAAAAAAACGAAACACAAAAATACAAATCAAAATTCTAAGAGGACAAGGTTAATAAATAATTAAATATGCTTAATAGTAATAATAAATAATTACTCCGGTTATTTAACACAAAATGACAAAAGGCTTATAAATTCCCAGGTAAATCGAAATATGGGGTTGCGGATCAAAACTAGTGGGTTTAATCTTATCAAAAAATCCGCCCTCAATCAGCAACCCTAAAAATCAAGAAGATAGAAACTGAACAGAATAAAAAAAGGACGGTAACTTTGTCCTGCGTGAACACGTGTATTTGCGGATAAAACTAAATAGAGAGAGGGAGAAGGGGGCTGACCTGGACCGAAAGAGCGAGTGAGGGGGAACGAACGGAGTCCAACTCGGACGGCCGAGGTTTTGGTTCGTATATTAAAACATAAAAACGTCACCTTTTTTTTCTCTGGAAATAGATGTTTGAACAACATGGTACTGCTGATTTGATATAATTACTAAATAATTAATGAATCTTTTGGTTGTATTTAGTAAATTATTTGAAGTGTATTTACCGGGATTCTCATAATGTTTAATGGGTATAATTATTAAATATTTTATGAATCTCTTGGTATTTAGTAAATTATTAAAGTGTATATTTACTTCACAAGTTAAAGTTGATTAAATTTGTAGTTTCAATCTATTGTTTTTTGTTTCGATAATTTTAATTGTTGTCGGCTCATGGCTATTTCGTCGGTGAAATATTATAAATCGTTTTCGTTCTTTACAGTAATGTAAATTAATCGATTAAAGATCAAGCAATTCAAATTTGCTCAATGAAAAGAATGTATTGAATTGACGAGTCAATTCGAGCGTAGATAAAAAATAAGTACTCCAATAATATTCTGAGTTTAGCTTATTCTGAATTGATCCGAAAACAAATTGAAATTCTGTTTTAACCACTTTAAAATAATTTTATTTTTTATTAAATAAAAATAATCAGTCAATCAAAAATTCACACGGAATAAAAGAAAATCATATTTATTAAACAAACTAAAAATAAAAGAAAATCATTATTAAACAAACTAAAATTTTGTCATGTAAAAAAAATTCTGAACTTTAGGCAACTTGATTCAGCCTTTTATTGTATTCAAAAAAACTGTTTTTTAAGTCCGCCTAATAGGTTCAACCTTTTTTTTTTACCGAGAGCGCCCGATATATACAGTTCTCAGTCAGGCATTTACTCAAACACCTTCTGCTCGACATCATCGAGATGAAGAGAAACCTGAGAGGCATACCTTCTTCATTCATCGTTCTCTGTGCTAACATACATCCTCATCACACATCGAATCATCTGAATCACCATCTTCGTTTTCTCTCCCAACACCATTCGATCACTTCAAATTCCAGTAAATTCAAAATCCCAAACTCGATACTTTCCGTTCCCTGGCCCTCCATTCACGCTTCTTTCACTTCCGGGCCCGAAGAACCAAACAGCGACGCCGACCGCGATTCCGATGACGAATTCGTCGGCGCCGGCGATCCGGGCTCCACTCGTGATCTGGAAACCATCATCGCCATCCTCCGAACGCCCGGGGCGCACGAGAAGAGCAAAAACCTCGATCGATGCGGGGTCGCTCCGACGCCGTCGTTAGTGACGAACGTACTTTCCGGAACACGGAACGACTGGGAGTCGGCGTTCACCTTCTTCCTGTGGGCCGGCAAGCAGCCGGACTACTCCCACTCCCTGCGCGAGTACCACTCCATGATCGCCATCCTCGGCAAGGCCCGGAAGTTCGACACCGCCTGGTCCTTGATCGACGAGATGAGACCTCTATCCCTCGTCACTCCCCACACTCTCCTGATAATGATGAGAAAACACGCAGCCGTTCACGACGTCGCCAAGGCCATCAGCGCCTTCTACGCCCTCCGTCGATTCAAGTTCGAGATAACGATCGACGAATTCCAGGGCCTGCTCTCGTCTCTTTCCAGGTACAAGAACGTGAAGGACGCCGAGCATCTCCTCTTCTGCAACTCCTCCGTTTTCCCTCTCAACACGAAAAGCTTCAACATCATACTCAACGGATGGTGTAATGTTATAGGCTCGCTCCGCGAGGGGAAGAGGATCTGGAAGGAGATGGAGACGAGAGGAATCAGGCACGACGTGTACTCTTACGCGAGCATACTTTCTTGCCTCTCCAAAGCCAATCGACTCAATGTGGTTCTGAGGTTGTACGAGAAGATGAAGGCTGTCGGAATTAAGCCCGACCGGAAAGTCTACAACGCCGTGATCCATGCTCTGGCTAAAGGGAAGCTCGTGAAAGAGGCTCGCAGGGTGATGAAAGCGATGGAGGAGGAGGATTGTATCGTCCCAGATAGCGTCACTTACAACTCGCTCATCAAGCCTCTGTGTAAGTCGAGGCTGTTGGGCGATGCCCAGAAGGTGTTCGATGAAATGACTGAGAGAGGCCTGACCCCCACTGTACGGACTTACCACGCTTTTTTCCGTGCTCTGAGGACGGGGGATGAAGTGTTTGAGCTTTTGGAGAGGATGCGTGGGGCAGGGTGTGAGCCTGGCCACGACACGTATATCATGCTGATCAGAAAATTTTGCCGATGGCAGCAAGTGGACCTCGTGTTCAGGGTGTGGAATGAGATGAAGGAAAACAGGCTCGACCCAGACCGGAGCTCGTACATTGTGCTGATACACGGCCTTTTCTTGAACGGGAAGTTGGAGGAGGCGCACAGATATTACGTAGAGATGAAGGAAAAGGGTTTGCTGCCTGAGGCAAAAATAGATGCTATGCTTCAGGCTTGGGTGGAAGGGAAGACAGATCCAGAGCAGCAAGTGATTGCAGCAAACGAAAATCGATCTTCCAGATGGGAACCTCGAGAGAAGGTGAAGATAACATCCAAGCAAAATCAAAGGGACGCTCGTGATTTTCGCCGTCAACCTGAAATGAGAGGTGTTACCAGGGAGAAAGGCTTTTCATTCTACGATCGTTGAGCAGAACGTCTACAGTTTGGCCGAGACTGATAAGGTTTATTTGTTACCCTATCACACAAAATATTGAATAAATAAAGGAAAATGTTGGTAATTATGAAGTTTGATGTGAAGTAAGAAAAGAAAAATCTTTAGAGAATAGTAGTAATACTTATTTTCTTTCGTGTTTTCCTCATTTTATCATATGCAGGAATGCATTCCAATCACACCCCTGCATGTGATTGAAGATCAGGAGGGAAGGACAGTGGACTAAAGGCACCTGTTTTTACTGAAAACGCCAATCGAGGATTGCTGGCAGAAGATCAAGCAAGCTAAATTACTGAACTAAAAGTAAGCGAAGCAAACAGTGGGGAGAATGTCTGAGGGTATTATCAGGCTAAAGATGCGTTTGGCAAAATCATTTGCAGAAAGATGGGTAGGAAACTTATCAGCTAGGGTTTTATACTGTATTTTATTGATGCTTAATTGTCCTTTGAGGTTTTTGTGATTTGCTTGGTGAGCACATGGTTTCGATTTCTATATGGTTTAGTAGCATGAAGGTCGGACCATACTTGTGAACCAGTTGGTTTACGGTTTGATACTGGTATTTACAGTTCAATAATTACGTGATCACAGTTATGAAACAGAGGTATTTCACCAATCTATTTCCAGTTTAATCACCTATTTCTCATCTGTACCAACGATTTTAAAGAGACATATACAGCTTTCTATATTACTCATCCAGCAAACTTGATATTGTACAGAGGCACAGAGCAGATGAGCAGCATTGCTTTCGATGATTTATTTTTCTCAATATTACACGCTACATCCCGTTTCATAACTTCCTGTGCAGCACCTCTGGTGAGAAAAGAGTGATTACTACTAGTAGAGTTTTTCAACTAGACATGCTTTTTTTTTTACAGGAACACAACTGAGAATGAAATCAGGCTATATATCAATGTTTTTTTTCTAAGTAAGCCCACGTATGTATGTTTTATGTACGACCTCCTTCTTTAAGGACAGCTTCATGTACTTCCGAAGCACTTCATCCATAGGCACGTTGAGCTTCTCTTCGGTTGCTTCGGCTTATTCATCAAGCAATTTGTAGCTGGAGAATCTTCATTCTCTGCACTCTTTATCAGGGAACTTGGCTGTGCTTCTGTTGATGCATTCGTCTGTTTGCGAATGAAATCCTCAAGAAGCTGTGTAATTTGGTGAAACTCAGGGCGCTCTTCTGGATTTTCAGCCCAACAAGACTGTACAAGGGGTGCCATCTGTTCGGGGATGTTATCCAAGCTTGGCCTTCGGTTCTGCAATACAAGGGACGACATTTCATGCATCAACAACTCTTAAAAAAAACAAGGGAAGATTGTAACACCTCTCATAGGCTATTTATAAGTTCTAAACATTATTTTAGGATTAAAGTTGGATTAGTTTGCATCTATAACGATATAAAGAAATTACTATCGTACGTAAATAAATAATGTAAAGAAAAAAAAATACCATAGTTGCGGCATATGCCACCAATATGTTGGCTTGGCCCTTGAAGGGTGTGTGATTTGTGAGAAGCTCCCAAAGAACCATAGAGAAACTATAGACGTCGACTTTGTGGTCATAATGCTTCTTTACACCCCAACCGCTAGCTTCTACACTGAACATCTGAATTTTACAAAGACAAAAAGGAAAAAAACAGTGAGGTTTCATAGCACAGAACGAAATTACAACTTCGACCTAAAAGAGAAATTAAATACCTCGGGAGCCATCCAACGGTAGGTCCCTGCCTCTGTTGTCATTTCATCGTCGGATACTTCTCTAGCCGACCCAAAGTCGGCCAGTTTGATTTTCTTTTTATCTTCAGTAAGAAGTAAATTGGCTGTACATTCAGTATAAATGCCTCCATCAGCAATGAAAATCCCAGTTGTTATCTTAATTACCATATAACCCAGCTTACTTCTCAAATGACATTTATGACCCCGAGTGTCGATGGAGTGTTAAGAATTACGGAGCAAAATGTAATTTTTTAATAATATGAATGAGTTTTGAAATTCCTTTTTTTTCCTCATGAGTGGTAAGTTTAAGAAAATGGGGCAGTTTTTGTAATATTAACTCAAATGGGGCTTCTTTGTAATTAAATTAAAACATTGGTGTGCTTTTTGTAATTAACTCTTCTTACTATAATGTGATTAAAAATCTGACAGCATGAATGATGTCATAGCATGGAAAATATGCAACAACAAGAATGAACCAATACACAATAAGGATGATGGATCGTTACTCGGTTTTAGATCACGGTGAATGATTCCATCCTTATGAAGATATTCCATGGCTTGAGAGATTTGTAAAGCAAAAGAAATGGAAATCTTCATATCCAAACGATTCGGACGGAAGCTCCACAAAAACTTCTGTAGAGTGCCACCTTTCATGAGCTCAGTGATTATCATCATTTTGGGTTTTATGGTGACACCAATAAACTGTACAAAATACAAGAAAATTTTGATTTTAAAACAATCTTAATGTGAATAAAATAGAAAAAAACATCTCGCCTTGACAATTAGAGAAAATAAATTATATCAGCAGGGACATGAAATTGGTCAAAGTAAGGTCATATGAAATGTACCTTGACAATGTTGTCATGATTTGCTCTAGAAAGCATTGAAACCTCTCGAGTGAATTTTTCCTCGACTTCAGGGCTCGCGATGGCTGACGTGTCAGGTTGTATTACTTTTACAGCCACGGGCATGGACTTGTACCTGGAAGAAACAAGATAACAAGATTTTAAAGAAAGATCTATCAATGGTATGGCACAAATCGACAAAATAGTGTTCCTCTTCTTTCTGTGAATCATACATTGCAACATTAATTGACCGAAGCATTTCATATTTAATGTTGAATACACAGAATATTGATCCACTAAAATGTAAATAGATTACGCTATCGTCAATCGAAGTCTGGTCACACTAAATAATTCCTGGCCTTGTTAAATCCATGAAGCTAATGAGATAAACAAGAATGTCATCTACAGTTACGGACTTCTTTCATTCAACGGTCAAGCATTAACTTAGGATAAAATTCTCAGTTCGTACAGATAAACAAAAATATCTCGGTGTCCCTTCTTTCAACCAGTATTATGTGGCACGTTTCAGATTACATATAAAAGACATTTATGGCTCATTTACTATGCACTATCGCATATGTCGTGTTGCGATAATGATACAAATCGTGTTTGGATCACGAGAAATATGTAGAAAGGTCAATACAAATATACATACTATAGCAAGAAAAGCACATTTGATAATAGTAGTAACATTTTTATGTAATATAATTCATTGTGCTTTTCGATGTCCATTACTCCGTCAAACATCGTAATTAATTCGAGATTTTTTCTTTCTTGGTTACATAAATTTTACTTTTCAAGATTTTTACAAAATTATGTGAATAATCCATGGAAAAATAACATTGCATAAAATCTGCCATCAAATTCCGGGAAAAGGCTAAAAAATCTCATGATTTTTCTCTGAAAAGTGACCATCGATATAAATTTGAAAAGTACTTTCGTGTCAATTGGAAAATCAGGAAGAGGTCAAAACAACACTGTGTGCGTTACAAGTTACAAGTTCGTGTCATCAAAAGCATGTCATCGTTAAATTAAAACTGCAAATGTCACTCGACTACCTACCACATTCCTCGGTTTCTCCGTCCCAAAATGGATATCCCACGAAAGAAATCAGAATGTGGGTTGAACATGTTTTTTCAAGAAAACAAACAACGCAATGCTCAAGTTTGCCTGGACTACACAACTCATCTCCTGACATCCGAAATCATTCGGAAAAAAATGAATCACCTATCATAAAATCCCTTCTAGTACCACCCATTAAAAACAGATTCCACGTCAAGAAACGAATGCAATCGCAATCGCAAGACATTTCAACAAACACAAATCAAGAACACATACATTCTGATACAAAGGCGTATCAATTATCAAGTACAGAACAACACCACAAAAATTCAAGAACATTAAAAGAACAGAACAACACCACAAAAATCACCAAATACATGAAACCCAACACCCCAGAAAATCAAAATCGCACAGTGGCATGCATGGCAAATTTCAAGAACATTAAAAGGCAAGAATTTTTATCTGATTTTCGTTTCCAATTCGAAAGGAAAAAAAAAAGAGAAAACTCACAGTCCTTCATAGACGATAGAACAGGGGCCCTCGCTAATGATTGAGCCAACAGCGAGTTGCTTCACATCCACCATCAACTTCTCGTCGATTTTTGCATCATTCTTGAAGCCCAATTCGCCGGCGGCGGCGTTTACGGTGAAGAATGTAGAGAGAGAAAGTAGTTCAGGGGGTTTATCTTGGTCGCCCATTTTTCACTCATAAACCCTTTGTTTCTTTCATCCCCAGAGAGAGAGAGAGAGAGAGATTTTGTTGGGTATTGGTATGGGGTTTCTATTTGAATAAAATACATCGATAGAAATAAGAGGGAAAAATCTTGTAACTTAACCAAAAGTATTATCCTAATTATTGCAATCTTATTACTAATTACAATTAGCATTTTTTTTAATTTAATTGGGCCCATCATCAAAATCGGGTTGGGCCTATAATACTGTAATCCTGAATTGGGCCGGATTGCTAAAATGCTAATGACAAGTGTGGTCAAGTCTCAACTCTCAAATGTTTAGCACTTTCTAATGACAATTTTGTTTTGTTGAATAAATAAATAAATGAATATAAAATTCCATTTATTGATTATTATATATTAAAAAATACTTTAAGAATTACTCTTGGAGAAGATTCCCCGTTTTGGCTCTTTGTGGATGACTTTGTAACTAATTAAAATACTCCCTCTGTTCAGAGCTATAGTCACAGATGGTCAACGCTGATTTTTTTTACCGTCCAATACGATAAACAGTATACAAAAATTATGAAAAAATAACTAAAATAAAATTCAACTATTGAATTTTATTTTAGTTATTTTTTCATAATTTTTGTATATTGTTTATCATACGTATTGGACGGTAAAAAAAAGTCAGCGTTGACCACCTGTGACTATAGCTCTGGGACAGAGGGAGTATAAACATGGCAAGTTCAACGTTTTTATATATTTTTAGTGAATAAACGAAGTTTTTATACGATGATCAAAGTTATCCAACGGCTAAAAGTCCTATCAAACCTACGACATCCATATTGACCTCGAAACCAAAGTCACTCTCATAATACACTCAAATCCCAAACGTTTTTATTTTGTGAGTTGATAAAAACGAATGTCGTGTGAGCAATTTGTTCTCTATCCTCGTTTGAACATAACCAGACTCGAATATATGTAGATAATGTGACTTGACGACTTTAACCTTTTGATTGAAAATATTCATTTCAGTATTATGTTATGTTTAGTTTTCATTATTTACCATCCACAAAACATAAGGTCGTCGAAGCACGCAAGGATGTTGTGGATAAGTATATATATATATATATATATATATATATATATATATATATATATATATATATATATATATATATATATATAAAATGAGGATAGCTAAAGGTTACCCAACTTTACTATACTAGTATATGTTTAACAAAAAATACAACGAGTTCTTATACGGTATGCATGAGCTATATATATATAGTGCGTACATATATAATTTGAAATTACGTCTTCGACGTATGATACCAACTTTTCGCGAAGTTGGCCTTAAACTCACAGTCAGCAGCTTCAGTCGACGAACTCACAGTCAGCAGCTTCAGTCGAAGAACTCACAGTCAGCAGCTTCAGTCGAAGAACTCACAGTCAGCAGCTTCAGTCGACGAACTCACAGTCAGCAGCTTCAGTCGACGAACTCACAGTCAGCAGCTTCAGAAAACGAACTCACAGTCAGCAGCTTCAGTCGACGAACTCACATTCAGCAGCTTCAGTCGACGAACTCACAGTCAGCAGCTTCAGTCGACGAACTCACAGTCAGCAGCTTCAGTCAAAGAACTCACGCACTCTCTCAACTATCGCTTGCTTGTGTGTATAGTTCAAACTCAATGTAAGTAAAGTAAAGTAAAGTGCTGAAGACAAAGTTATGTAATAGTTTTCATTTCATTGATCTACGAAACTAAACTATTACACGGGTAGAGAAAGGTAGACGGAATGATCAAAGGTCGTATCCCAAGTGACGCAGCACTCCAACGAACCAGAGACCTAGTACTACTACACCTAGAGCTAAATCACATAACCCTACTAGTGGTGCACAGCACAAAACAACTACCAAAACTCTAAGGCTCAGCGCCAACAAACAACGACAGCGATACTCGAATATCAAATTTCGTTCTCTCAAAATCGTCAAATGGTGAAATCGAAATCCATGGGTTTATATAGGCAGCCCGCACATGTGAGGTGATGACGTGGCACGTTTTGGTTGGTCACATGCTTGGCTGATGTCACTTCTCCATGGATGACATCACTCTTGTAGAACTTGGATTCTTGAATCTTGGAATCTTGAATCTTTGATTCTTGAATCTTCGAATCTTGAATCTTCAATTTCAAAATCAGAACTTCAATTCAATCTTGACTTCATCGATCTCAATTCTTCATCTTCAATTTCTTGTGAAAATCTCTAAGTGTTGAAGCCTTAGAATTTCATCGTCTTCATGGTCGTCGATATCATTGAGGTTGAAAGGCAAAGTCTCCGAATCCAATACATGAAGACATTCGCCAGTTGCTGGGTTGGACAGTCGACAGTCGCTGGGTTGGACAGTCGACAGTCGCTGGGTTGGACAGTCGACAGTCGCTGGGTTGGACAGTCGACAGTCGACAGTCGACAGTCGCTGGGTTGGACAGTCGACAGTTGCTGGGTTGGACAGTCGACAGTCGCAGGGTTGGACAGTTGGAGTCTCCGGTTTTTGAGTCTCCGGATTTTGAGTCTCCGTTTTTGGAGTCTCCACTTTTGTGTAGTCTCCACTTTTGTGAAGTCTCCACTTTTGTGAAGTCTCCACTTTTGCGTAGTCTCCACTTTTGTGAAGTCTCCACTTTTGCGTAGTCTCCGGAAAAGTTGACAGGAGTCTCCGTTTTTGGCATTCTCTGGAAAAGTTGACAGGAGTCTCCGTTTTAGGCATTCTCTGGAAAAGTTGACAGGAGTCTCCGTTTTTGGCATTCTCTGGAAAAGTTGACAGGAGTCTCCGTTTTTGGCGTTCTCTGGAAAAGTTGACAGGAGTCTCCGTTTTTGGCGTTCTCTGGAAAAGTTGACAGGAGTCTCCGTTTTTGGCATTCTCTGGAAAAGTTGACAGGAGTCTCCGTTTTTTGGCGAAAAACGAGTCTTCGGTTTTGGAGACGTGAGTCTCCGCTTTTTCAGCGACTCCAGTCGCTGGTTCCAAAAGCGGCGACTCCAGTCGCTGGATCCATGTTGTAGCTCTTGAAGAGTAGATTCCAAAGAATTTTGAATCAAGTCAATCGGAGCTCGCACGAAGGAGATATGGTCAAAATCGACGGACTGCACGCTTTCAGCCGTGGCGTGCGACTGACGTGAGTCTCCGCTTTTTCAGCGACTCCAGTCGCTGTTTCCAAAAGCGGCGACTCCAGTCGCTGGATCCATGTTGTAGCTCTTGAAGAGTAGATTCCAAAGAATTTTGAATCAAGTCAATCGGAGCTCGCACGAAGGAGATATGGCCAAAATCGACGGACTGCACGCTTTCAGCCGTGGCGTGCGACTCCTGTCGCCTGCGACTCCAGTAGCATGGTTTTGACATTACTTGTCATATATGGATACGTAGCTCTTGAAGTGTGGATTCCATAGCATTTTGAATCAACACAATCGGAGCTCGCACGAAGAAGATATCACAATAGTCGACGGACAGCGCATACCTACCCAACCACTCCTTATAGTAGTCCTTACTAATATATGGGTAGTGACAGCAGTAGACATCAGGCACCCTGATTTTTACACACACCCTGCTAGAGTTTTAGTTCCAGTTGGCACTCATGTTGACGTGATGCATTGGACATCACTGATTCCATATCACCATGTTATATGCTATTCATCCATTCATTCAACACCTGAAACAAAACACAAACACCCAAAACATATGTTGTCGCCAAAACCAACATTTACAATCTTCCCCTTTTTGGCACAACTCATATGATCAAGAGTTAGCATAAGGAGATATACAAAATCTCAAAAAACCAAGCAACCAAAATATATGTTGTTGCCAAAACCAACATCTACAATCTCCCCGTTTTTGGCACAACTCATATGACGAAGAGTTAGCACAAGGAGATACAAAACAATCTCCCCCTCAAGAGATACACATCAAAAATATGACTAAGTTTAAACAAAGGCAATCAATTAATCAATAATGAAGAACTAGCATTGATAAGATATGAAAAACCAAACACACTTAGTCAAAACATCAATATATCAAGACATATGCATGCAAACGGAATATTTCAAGAGTTTCAAGAGTTATTCAAAAGAGTTTCAAGAGTTATTCAAAAGAGTTTCAAGAGTTATTCAAAATAGAGAAACCATGCATTACGCAGTCCTTTGCCAGATGAACCAGCATCATCACCTAAACCTCCCCCTTGATGGGTCATCTGGTGAAGATAGGCAAACGTAGTACTGAGTGACACCGGATGCTGCTGCACTCATCTTACGCCATAAAGATTGAACTCCACGAGATGCTGAATATGAACTACAAGAGTACCAAATCAAAACAACACATCCCGAGTTAGTATTCAAGCGTTCAACACACTGCAAACATTCAAACACATTTTAGTGGAGATTCGAGGGGTGATATTAGGCAATGAAGAGCAAATATTTTCTCAGAAAAGAGACACTTTCATCAATTTCCAAAACAAAATTTTCACACAAGGTGAATAGAACTTTGAGTTAATGAAAAATCTCTCATATTAAAAACCGGTGAGATGGACCGAAGTATGTTGATAGACATGTTTACTTGTCCTTCGTCACAGTCACAAGGAAGCAATCGTGTTTCGTCGAAACATATTGGCAGAGTTTGCACCGCACAAGAGATTTTAATTCATAAGTGCAAGGTGAACACTTAAGACACTCCAATCAGGAACTAGCATTACTTCAATCAGAGGGGAGTCGGGGGAACCGACGTCCTCCAGACGAGTTTTTAGCTTTAAATGAAATGCAACAGACATTCCTCCCATATTACATCAGTCAAAGGGGAGCAAGGATCACTTGCGTCCTCCGAAGTGTTTTTGGAGATCGTCTTAAAGTTTAGCGTCCATGTACGACCTTTCGAAGAGGGGAGCCGGGGGTACCGGCGTCCTCCGTTACTTGGCTTTATGGATCTATGCAAGATGAAGCGAGGAGATATGAGCCATGTTCACATGTTTGCACTCAGAGGAATAAATACTCTTGGGTCCGAAGACTAAAGCGGCCTCGAATCCATGTTCAACTGATTAGACTAATCCACGACGAAGCCAAGTGCATATTCAGAAGTAAAGAAAATAATCTTTCAGACTTCAAAATTTTCGTGAACTCTTAGAGAGAACACATGCAGAGAGAATTTCTTAGAGTTTTAAATCTCTCAAAGTCAAGAGGTTTGGTAAAGATGTCAGCAAGCTGTTTTTCTGTTGAAATATGCTGTAGACTGACTATATCACGATCAACCAAATCTCTAATGAAATGATGTCGAATGTCGATGTGTTTAGTGCGAGAATGCTGGACAGGATTTTCGCTGATTTTGATAGCACTTTGGTTATCACAATACAGCACCAAGGGAGCACTCTCGATAAGGTAATCATCCAACATCTGCTTTAGCCAAAGCAATTGAGTGCAGCAACTCCCGGCTGCAACATACTCAGACTCGGCTGTTGAGAGCGAGATGCAATTTTGCTTCCGACTATGCCATGACACTATGTTATTACCAAGGAAGCAACAACATCCTGAAGTGCTCTTTCTTTCATTTGTATCGCTTGCCCAATACACATCGGTGAAGCCGACGAGATTTGATGAAGTATCACGCGTATACCGAAATCCCAAATCTAAAGTTCCCAAAATGAAACGAAGGAATTTTTTGACAGCTAGTGGATCTGCTTGGTACCTAGCACACACGTAAACACTAAACATTATATCAGGACTAGTAACAGTTAAATATTGTAAACTTCCAATCATGGAACAAAAGAGTGTTTGATCAACACTTCGACTTTTAGTCGATTTTAATAACCGTTCATAGGTTTCCATATGGGTCGTTGTTGATTCAAATTCATGCTTGTCAGACTTCTCTTCCATATTTTCTGCGGCCTTTCGAGATACAAAGATAGAAGTAGAACTTTCATAGATAAGAATCTCAAGAGTCATCTTAGGAGAAGAAGTCTTCGAAGTGAACGCCAAGTCCTTAGGCGCATCAAATTTAGCTCCAGAGATATTGGGTGTCGGAGCATCAGACATAACTGCCTGCGCGAGAGTGTCCATGATGGAATCCAAAATTTCTCTCTCAGTTGATTCCTCTGATTCTTGTTTGTCATTTTGACAGTTGCCATAGACGTAGCAATTGTTCTTAGCACGAGGACACTTCAAAATGCACTTCCCTTCACTATCAAAAACTTTGCAAGAGTCTTTGTCAAAACTGACATTCAGCTGGTCATCACAAAGTTGGCTTATACTTATCAGATTGGCCACTAGTCCTTCAACATGGGCAACATTCTTGAGTGGTGGCAATCCTTTGAGATGAAGAGTTCCTTTGCCCAACACGATACCTTTTGCTCCCCCTCCAAACATGACGGGGGTGTCAGTCACAAGTTCGTAATCTTTCAGAAATTTCTTCGTTCCAGTCATGTGTTGGGAACAGCCACTATCGAGGTACCAAATTCCTTGCGAGTCTTGCTCAGAAGCGTTTAGCACAACATTGCAGAGAATCACTTGTCTCGGTAACCAAATTTTTCTTGGAGTGGATTCTGGAATAACTTCACTCTTTTTCACTTTTGGCACCCATTGAGTAGTGCTCTTAGTTTTTGGTTTCCAGATTTTTTGATTTTTCACTTTAGGCAACCATTGCTTCTTCACTTGCTTCGCAGAGCCATTCTTCTTTTTCACAGCCACCAAGCCACGATTCACATCATCCTTCATTTTGTAACAATATGGCCTAATATGCCCAGGCTTGTTGCAATAGTGGCAAACATTCTTTTTCTTGTGCTTTACTTCCTTTTGTTTGATGTTTTCAACATTAGTAGAGATAGGAGCAAAAATTTTGGGTGTCGACCTTGAAGATGAGGACTCCGTCAAAATTTTCATCGAAGCATCTTCATGAAACGGAGTTTGAAGTCGGACTCTCTTGGAATATACGTTCATTTTCTCAGTCACTATCCCTCGGTTCACATCATCTCTCAACTTGTAGCAATAAGGTTTGATGTGTCCGGGTTTGTTACAGTAGTGACAAACATACTTCTTCTTGGGCTTAGCTTCCTTTAGCTTTGGCTTTTCAATCTTAGTAGAAGAAGAAGTTGACCTTTCTTTCATAGAGACACTTGGAGCCAATTTCTTTAGCTTATTCATGAAGGCGTCCTCATAAGATAGAGTGTTTCTAGGTTTCTTCATGATAGTCTTTGGAGGCTGATATAACTTGGCATTGAAACATTTTGAGGAGCTAGCTTCAGGAATCTCAACCTTGGATTTTGAAGTCATAATTTTCTTTCCCTCTGCAATCTCCTTTCGCTTAGATGTTTCATTTTCGATTTTTCCATCAGTCTCAACTTTGGAATGTTCATCATAAGAAGCCTTGACAAACTTCATTTGCTTATTCTCAGGAGTTGAGTATATGGAGTTGAATACTTTTTGGAATCCTAGACCATATCGATTTGGATTCACTAAGGAGGTAGCATTATCAAAAACTGAAGAATTTGTGTTCATCTTCTTCAAAAGCTCATCTGTCATGTGCAATTTAGCTTTCAGGTCGAAGCAATCTTTGACACTCATAGCAAGATCTGTCTGAGTCTGTGTCAAAGTCGTTTTTAATTCATCATTCTCAGCATCGGAAGTTTTGAACAAATTTTGAAGCATTTTGACTTCAGCAATTTCCTTTTTCAAGGATGCTTTCAACTTGGAATTTTCAGTATTAGACTTTTCAAATAGCGATCTCAACTCAACTGCTTCCTTGAAGAATTTGTGCTTCTCTTCAAAGAGATCATCAAACTTTTGTTCCAGATTTTTACGAGAAGCTTTCAACTTTAAATTTTCAGAGTTGGACTCTTCAACCAAATTTCTCAACTCAATAGCTTCTTCGGAGAGTTTTTGTTTTGCTTTAGAGAAGTCATCAACGCACTCCTTCAAACATTTTAGAGACACTTCAAGTGTTCCTTTCTCAGTGATTGCTGCTTCATAAAGATTTTGCAATTCAAAGAGATTCACCTTCACTGCAAGCACTTCATCAGACACTACTTCATTCTGAGACACTATTGGAGTTTGAGACACAACTTCATTTTGTTTCATAACGTTGACAGTCGTCGTGTCCTTCATACTTTCATCAATTTTGTGATCATCATCAAATGATCCTTCCAATATATTGTGATACACATGAAGTGCTCCTTTTTCAGTATTAGCTGTTTCAAGCTCCCTTTGGAGTGCTATGATGCTTTCTTTCAAGTCCAACATTTTCGTAGACTCAACTTCAGCCTGAGGTGTTTTAGGAGCATTCTCTGTTGATTCTGATTCACACTCAGAAGCGGTGTTCGAAGTAGATTCATCATTATAAAGATTTTGAAGCTTTGGAAAAACTTCCTTTAGATTCACAATTTCTTTTGAGTCGACTTTTGCATGAGACGTTATAGGAGTAGCCTCTTTCGATTCCGATTCATACTCAGATTCACGATCTGAAGAATTTCTTCCAGAATATGTTTCACTATTTTTGTCGTCTTCATGCTCTCCCATCTGAGGTTTATGAACTAGAGTAGTGAGAGTGCAACTCTTAGATTGGTTGACATGTTTGTGTCCTCCACAAGTTCTCTGGAGAGTATCCCAAGCTTCTTTGGCTGAGGTACAATTTTTGACAAGTCGATACATGTTGAGCTCCAGCCATTCACAGATGAAACGTAAAGCTTTGTTGTTGGCAGTAGACGCTTCAAGCTCTTCATTAGACCAATGTCGTTCAAGTTTGAGAATTTTGTTGCCTTTAGCATCAATAGTAAATGGGCGTTCCCAGCCTTCTAACACTGATCTCCATGCACGAGAGTCATGTCCTTTAATTCTAGCTGATACTTTGGCTTTCCAATTCGAATAGTTTTGATGAGTAAGCATGATCGGTTGATGTGCGAACATAGGTGACTCCATTGTAGCGGAAATATGAAGTCAAGTAACGGATCACGTCTTATACGTATGACGTCCCGCTCTGATACCAATTGAAATTACGTCTTCGACGTATGATACCAACTTTTCGCGAAGTTGGCCTTAAACTCACAGTCAGCAGCTTCAGTCGACGAACTCACAGTCAGCAGCTTCAGTCGAAGAACTCACAGTCAGCAGCTTCAGTCGAAGAACTCACAGTCAGCAGCTTCAGTCGACGAACTCACAGTCAGCAGCTTCAGTCGACGAACTCACAGTCAGCAGCTTCAGAAAACGAACTCACAGTCAGCAGCTTCAGTCGACGAACTCACATTCAGCAGCTTCAGTCGACGAACTCACAGTCAGCAGCTTCAGTCGACGAACTCACAGTCAGCAGCTTCAGTCAAAGAACTCACGCACTCTCTCAACTATCGCTTGCTTGTGTGTATAGTTCAAACTCAATGTAAGTAAAGTAAAGTAAAGTGCTGAAGACAAAGTTATGTAATAGTTTTCATTTCATTGATCTACGAAACTAAACTATTACACGGGTAGAGAAAGGTAGACGGAATGATCAAAGGTCGTATCCCAAGTGACGCAGCACTCCAACGAACCAGAGACCTAGTACTACTACACCTAGAGCTAAATCACATAACCCTACTAGTGGTGCACAGCACAAAACAACTACCAAAACTCTAAGGCTCAGCGCCAACAAACAACGACAGCGATACTCGAATATCAAATTTCGTTCTCTCAAAATCGTCAAATGGTGAAATCGAAATCCATGGGTTTATATAGGCAGCCCGCACATGTGAGGTGATGACGTGGCACGTTTTGGTTGGTCACATGCTTGGCTGATGTCACTTCTCCATGGATGACATCACTCTTGTAGAACTTGGATTCTTGAATCTTGGAATCTTGAATCTTTGATTCTTGAATCTTCGAATCTTGAATCTTCAATTTCAAAATCAGAACTTCAATTCAATCTTGACTTCATCGATCTCAATTCTTCATCTTCAATTTCTTGTGAAAATCTCTAAGTGTTGAAGCCTTAGAATTTCATCGTCTTCATGGTCGTCGATATCATTGAGGTTGAAAGGCAAAGTCTCCGAATCCAATACATGAAGACATTCGCCAGTTGCTGGGTTGGACAGTCGACAGTCGCTGGGTTGGACAGTCGACAGTCGCTGGGTTGGACAGTCGACAGTCGCTGGGTTGGACAGTCGACAGTCGACAGTCGACAGTCGCTGGGTTGGACAGTCGACAGTTGCTGGGTTGGACAGTCGACAGTCGCAGGGTTGGACAGTTGGAGTCTCCGGTTTTTGAGTCTCCGGATTTTGAGTCTCCGTTTTTGGAGTCTCCACTTTTGTGTAGTCTCCACTTTTGTGAAGTCTCCACTTTTGTGAAGTCTCCACTTTTGCGTAGTCTCCACTTTTGTGAAGTCTCCACTTTTGCGTAGTCTCCGGAAAAGTTGACAGGAGTCTCCGTTTTTGGCATTCTCTGGAAAAGTTGACAGGAGTCTCCGTTTTAGGCATTCTCTGGAAAAGTTGACAGGAGTCTCCGTTTTTGGCATTCTCTGGAAAAGTTGACAGGAGTCTCCGTTTTTGGCGTTCTCTGGAAAAGTTGACAGGAGTCTCCGTTTTTGGCGTTCTCTGGAAAAGTTGACAGGAGTCTCCGTTTTTGGCATTCTCTGGAAAAGTTGACAGGAGTCTCCGTTTTTTGGCGAAAAACGAGTCTTCGGTTTTGGAGACGTGAGTCTCCGCTTTTTCAGCGACTCCAGTCGCTGGTTCCAAAAGCGGCGACTCCAGTCGCTGGATCCATGTTGTAGCTCTTGAAGAGTAGATTCCAAAGAATTTTGAATCAAGTCAATCGGAGCTCGCACGAAGGAGATATGGTCAAAATCGACGGACTGCACGCTTTCAGCCGTGGCGTGCGACTGACGTGAGTCTCCGCTTTTTCAGCGACTCCAGTCGCTGTTTCCAAAAGCGGCGACTCCAGTCGCTGGATCCATGTTGTAGCTCTTGAAGAGTAGATTCCAAAGAATTTTGAATCAAGTCAATCGGAGCTCGCACGAAGGAGATATGGCCAAAATCGACGGACTGCACGCTTTCAGCCGTGGCGTGCGACTCCTGTCGCCTGCGACTCCAGTAGCATGGTTTTGACATTACTTGTCATATATGGATACGTAGCTCTTGAAGTGTGGATTCCATAGCATTTTGAATCAACACAATCGGAGCTCGCACGAAGAAGATATCACAATAGTCGACGGACAGCGCATACCTACCCAACCACTCCTTATAGTAGTCCTTACTAATATATGGGTAGTGACAGCAGTAGACATCAGGCACCCTGATTTTTACACACACCCTGCTAGAGTTTTAGTTCCAGTTGGCACTCATGTTGACGTGATGCATTGGACATCACTGATTCCATATCACCATGTTATATGCTATTCATCCATTCATTCAACACCTGAAACAAAACACAAACACCCAAAACATATGTTGTCGCCAAAACCAACATTTACATAATTCTTGACTTGATGTTTATCGATTTTAGGTCTCATTCGATCTTGGTTCAATTAACCCTCAGTTGCTCGATCTATTCACGAGTCATCGCAATGTCTCGTTGCAGTTGCTTTGGTGATTTGTCTTCATTGAATCGACCGGCCAATAAACAATAATTAAGTTGACTGACTAACACTTAATTGATAGTTAGTTATATATATACACGTGCGGACTGATTAAATCGTCTGGGAAATATGAACAGTCTGAGATTAAAAGCAAAGCCTTTTCTACAAATGTTGAATAATGTTTTACCTTTTGAAAATTTGTGTGTTAATAGTTTAATGCAAATTAAGACGAGACGTGCTGCAAATGTTGTCACCCGAGTTTGGTAAGCTTTGACAATGGGGACCAAAGTTTTTTCTCTTATCTTTCCCTTTTTCAGTTTCCTCTTTTATTATCCTTTTTCCTTTTCACTTCTCGAAGTTGCTTGCTCACACTACTTACCCAACCCGATCGATAACCTCGTCACCTTAATGTATATAATCGTCGATCCATTTGATCAGTAGACGCGCATACGACAAACTCTCGACTCGGAAATATCGAATTAATTCATCGTACTCCCCATGGACTAATTGGGGGACCATATACGTCTCCTTGAATTGAATGGATAAGAATAGGATAGATATAGCTGCAGCAACAACATTTGTTGTCTGAAATCTGAATGAAGAAAGATGTTTAAGTAATTATACATTCACTACTCAACTATTATTTAATTACACCTGAACCCCCTGATCAACCATAGAAAAATTTTAAAGCAGACTACACAGCTAATGCTTAATTAATTTACAGAATAAGCCCTCCCCTACTGTTTAATTAATTAATTAATTTACCCACACACATATATATAAATAACTAATTAATTAATTAATGAACTGATTAATCACTCAATCACATGTCGAATATACTCTTCCATTCCATCTGATCATGTTCATGATACGGATCATACTGAAGCACCCTCTCCAACCCCTCCATCCCAAATTCCCCGAGGAAAGGCGGGCCCATGTGCTCCATCGAGAACGACGAGCTCGGGCTGTTGCTCGAAAGCCCGTCCGATCTCTCCGACAGCCTCCGTATTTCCTTCTCCGCCTCGTTCAGTTTCTCTTGTATCTCCAACACCTATAACATACACATAAAATTAAACCAAAAAAAAAAAAAGTGTAAAAATAAATTGTGGCCACCACTAACACTAATTAGATCATGAGAATGGCATGTGGTAAATCATGAAAGCATCACTTAGCCTATAGGATAAATATAGGTAGGTAGTACGATTCCTTTAATAGATAATGGTGCATGCATCTCTACAAAATTAAAAAAACCAAAATAAAAACTCTTCAATTTTAATTTAATTTAATTACCTTAGTCTCGAGGCGACATTTTTCGACTATGGTATTTTCGTGCTCGGATTTGAGCTTTGAGTACTCCTCTTCCATTTTCTTGGTCTTCCACCGGACCCTTCGGTTTTGGAACCAGACTGCCACCTGGCGCGGGTCGAGCCCGAGCTCAGCCGCCAGCCTGTCCTTCCTCTCGGACTCGAGCTTGTGCTCGGTCCCGAAACACCTCTCGAGGGCGTTGACTTGATCGTCGGTCAACTTTCTCTTTTGACTAACCAAGTCCTCTTGATCCTTCTTGGATTTCCTCCGCCTCCGCCTCGGAGCCTTTTGATCCGCCTCGGGCACGGCCAACACCTCACCTACACACAACACAATCATGCACAATGAAGAAAAAATTAATCTTGATTAATTAATTGAAGTGATGATAATATGAGTAAACGAAACGAGTTCCGACCGGATTGATCGATCGAAGGAACTCGTGATAATTAAAATGCATGCATGTATTTGTGTGTGTACTGACCTTGTTGTTGTACGAAGTAGTTGTACATCCCATCTGGATAGTACTGATCAGAAAATAGTGCCACGTCATCAATGTCCGGGTTCATTCTCTCTCTTTCTCTCTACGAAATAAATTCTCACTTTTTGGAAGGAAACGAAGTGACTAACTGAAGATGAGTTTCGGAATGGGATAGCTTTATTTATAAAGCGGGCCCGATCCAAACTGCCCTCGTGTTTGTGTTGTAATTTCGAAAGTGCCATTGTCACTCGAAACAAACCATAGTCTGTACGCAGAGGGCAGGATGGTAAAAGCACGTTTGGCAGTGTGAATACGGTTGAGTAATGAGGTTAGGTTCGGTATTGGGATTCCAAAGCTGACCACCTCAAAGTGATTAAACTAATCCGTGTGATTACGACAATTTTAATTACCTCATCACATCCTTCTTAATCACCCCATCACGTGCCCTCTAATCAAATTAATATTCGTTCTTGTAGTATTTGTTAGAATAGAATTTATTATTCTTTTTTTTTTTTTGTTTCTTCTTGTAACTTTCATGGTAACTTACGCTGCACAAATGTTGTAGTAGTATACGTAGTAGTTACTATTCCATCTAATCAATCTTGTTATTAGCTAATCAAACAATTCTAACAAGTAAACTTCACGGTAAATTGTTGCATAGTTGAAACAAGGTAATTGTCAAAATGCAGAGAAAAATGAAGTAGTATATTTGGTAGAAGCGCGTCCTTAAATTGCGCTTTATTTGTATATATAAAAATGCTGCACTTTTGTTTTCACAAAAAATTTCAGCATCTCTTTTGACTTGAAGTTAATAGAAATGAGAAGCATGCACGAGTTTGAAGTTGACTTCTTAACGGGGTTGATTGGAAACATTATAGAAATGAAATAGCTCACATAAATCTTGACAAATAACATATTTCAATTGTAGAATAATTAGATTTTAGCTGTGAGAATATTATCCGTTGGTGGGATTGTGTTAATTTCTAACTTATATATTTATAATTTCTTTTCCTTTTGCAGATTGAAGGAATAATCCGCCTAAATTTGGGCATCCATATTTTTAACTAATTAAGTCAACATATGACCATAAGATAGGATAAACATCTAAAATTTTATTTAATGTGAAAGTTAAATTATTATTCTCAATACTCCATCCGTAAATATATATCTATTCACGTTCGAAAACAAAAATTATAAATCAAGTGTTATTTTATTAATTAAGTTTATAAAAAAAGATAAGTAAATTGTATTTCAAAATGAAAAAATAAAATGTATCAATTAGATAATTAATGTTGATATTTATGTTTCAAACGTGCACAAAATTTGGCCAAAGTGAAAGTAATTGTTATTCAACTTAATATTGATTCTCTCGTTTAAAAGCAGTTGTTGCATTAAAATATTATCACTGTTCTAGAACTATTTAAGAGGGTGGTTCGTATGCAAAAATCAAATTATATACTATAGAAAATAGATTAAAATATCAAACGTGACAAAAATAAAAAAATGATGTAGTAATATTTTTATAATTAAGAAGCGATTTCGCAATTTTTTGTCAAAATGAGAGATTGCACTGTTTATTGTTGGTTCTAAATTCCACCGAATAAAACAAACTAAAACTTAGTAATTCGAAACGAATAATATAATTCACCGTTTAAAAGTGACGTATCTTTTTCTTTTCTTTCCATTTTTCTTTTTCTTTTTTTGTTGTTTACTCAAATCGCGTGGCTCGAGGTGAATGAACATTGAACATTGGGTAGTGAAGCGCATACACTTTATAAACTCTGATTTGGTGCATCACGAAATTTAGGAACCCTATGTACTGAGTCACGATCGACATCATCTATCGAGCTCTCATTGGAGGGATTATGAAAATTTTAATTAATTAATTAAAAAAAAAGGAATTATTTAGTAATTAAGAATATTAATTAAAATTAATTAATTAAGGAAGATTGTGACGGGGCGCGTGCGATGGGGGAGGGACCAATGACCATGTCCAAGGAAATATCTTTTTGTCTTACTACCTCAAATTTCTTTTCCTTGACGCAATTTCAGGGACTGAGTGAAATTTCGTGTGGTCTCATGTTTTCCTCTTTTCTTCTCGGTTGTTTTTGTCGTGTCGAGCCAACGTACGAATAGTCGCTTTCTCTATGCAACATTAACTTTTTTCGGATAAGGATCGGATGCTAATGCAAATTATTACTGCTCTCGCCGGTTATTATTTTTTTTTTTTTACTTCTGGTGTCAGTGACAAAATAGTTAGTTATTTATGAGTACCAAAAGATGTATGGATGGTTGGTTTTATAAATAAATTGATCAAAAAGACATTTGTAGGAGTATATTGTTACTACCATCCTTTGAATTTTAACTTAGTATACGTACTAATGATCATGATCTTTTTAATTTAATTTCAATTCCATTCAATTTATTTAAAAAAAAAATGATTTCAAGTATAAAATCTATTTTATGTTATAATTTTATAAATATTTGAAAATTATTTAATAATGAATAAAAATTATTATTATTATTATTATTATTATTATAATAAAAAGTGCAATTCCTTTAATTTCAGAGTCATTAGTTCAGTAATATTATTTCAATTCATTTCATTCTAATGCAGTGAAAAGAAAAGAATCTAAGTTAAATAGGAAAATTAAAAATAAAATAAAATAAAAACACTTTTATTTTTCTTTTTACATTGTTTTTCATTTTAAGAAACTATATACGTACGTAGTACATATTTTTAAGAGATTTAAAAAAAACACTCTTTTTTATGTGGAAACTATTTGTCAATTTCTTTGTAAATTACAATTAACATTTTGGGAGAAACCGTGGGAGTAAGATTGTTTGTGTGTACACACACGATACAAAGTTCGTTTGGGAATGGGTGGATGGAAATGGGTGTACGTGTACGAATTTGACTGTCCACTCACTCCTACAAATGTAAATGAGTTGCTGTGAATAAAAGTCATAGAATAAGGGTAAGTTTAAAACAGACATCAAAACCAAAACAACAATAGTATTAAGGGAATGATTAATTATAAGATAAATAGAAAATTAAAAAAAAAGAAATTAAAATGTTGGAAGGCACATGCGCAGGAAACCTACCAGCAATCACACCGTCACACGTGTCCTCACCCCATAACCCTTGGAATGGACCACATACTCTATCCTACCTCGGCCCGCCCGTACTCAAACCTCACTTTCTCGGCCCGTACCTTATACCTAGCTACCTTCATTCATCTTTCATTCTCCATTGATCAATCCCATAAAGTTCGCGTGATCGAATTGATCGATACATACATGTTCAAGCCCGACCCGTAGTGCTCGTGGAATAATATTAGCTAGCTCCCATCTTTAATAAAGTTAGTTAACTTTCTTTCGAATATGGTTAAAATTTGGAGTAATTATTCGAGTACATTTATCGATAGGTAGGTTTGAAAATACCCAAATATATACACATACAACAACCCCTCATAGCTGGTTTGATAAGATTCATTTCATGAGGCCGGAGACTCCTTTTATGGGAAAGCAAAAGATTAGTGCTATTGTGTCTTTTTACCTAGAAGGGCAAAAACCCTATCCCACACGTGGCCTAACCTGGTTGCTCCTTATTCAGTCCCTCCAACGACCACAAGGCGCCGGCACTGTTTGATCGATAAATCGATCAGTTGGTGAGGCAATCAAGGTGTACGTATCTACGTACTCTATTATTAGTAGGGTTTTATCTTAATCGTCAGAAGATAAGGTTTGATTAGATTAGATTATCGATTCGTTTAGGGTTTTACTATAATGGTTAATTAAGTTACTCAATTTGGATTAAATGGATAAGTACAAACCTCTTTTAGACACTATATTTAGTTTAAATTAAAGCTTAAAACCTAAGGAAACATGGGGTTAATGTACGTATATATCCCTTTCGATATGTCGATTTCATTTTCAATTTGAATTTCAACTAAGTTATGTACAAATATTCCGTGTTTTTGTTTTCGAAAATTGGAAAGATTATAATTTGTGCTACATTAATCGAGATGTTGGAAGTATGCCCTAAATATTATTTTAATTTTAGTTATATATATATAATAATATTGTAGAGAGATTCTCGTGAGGTGGCAAAATATGATAGGTCCTTTCCCACAAATGGATAATTCTTTAATCCAAAAAGAGGATCGAAGAAGATGCCATGAAGAGGAAGGATTCCTTTTTTCATAATTTGTATGCTTTTGATAATGACTAATATTCTACTGCTAATTATTATTAATAATCAATTGCTTAATTTGGCCTTATGTAACTGCAGCTTAATTAAATTAATGGGTGTCATGGTTATACCGACAGCTCTCATTGTTTCCCATATTCCAACTTACACTAATCACACTAGCTTTTGAGTTTACAACAATAATCAAGGTCCTTAATTAAATCTTAATCGCAGAAGATTGTGTTGGATTTTTGTGTGCATGCATCTAACTAATTATTCTGAAATTATAAATTAAATATATACTTATTTAGTACAATTACACAGAGTAATACTAGCTGGAAAGACTTGAATAATCTTAATTATGACAACTAATCTCATCTTCCAATAGCAATCAAGATCCTCAAGATCTACTTAATGTTTCCTTAATTATAATAATACTTGTATCAGATGGTTTCAATGGTTTCAATATTACATACACAAAAGAGATTTCGTATTATGCAAGTGGCATTGCACTAATCTACATCGGAGTAAAACCAATCGTCATTATAAATTAGATTACAAGACGAAAATGAAACTATTTCATGTGATACAATTCGTTACGACTTACGACGATCAAAATTAATGCAACGGCCGGAGAAAACAAATTGCAAATTGGGTTGAAAAATCGAAATTTACTATACTATCAATTTTATTTGATGAAAACAATAGAATAAAATTTAAAACCTCAAAGAGCAACAAAATAACCTACAAATGAATCACACTCTGTTTAACACTAAAAACATTTCGATTACATTTGTCGCAGTCTCGCAGGTCAATAAGTCATCATCATGTTTTAAGACCAAATATCAATTTTACAGCATAGTAATACTCATCTCTCTCGCTTGATTCTTCGTTGATCACCAAATTAATAAAAGACATCTAGTAAATCCATCGTAATTCTTGCCATTGGACGAAAACCTTAAATATTTTTTTCAATACTAGATAACGCAATAGCATATTTATGTGTAGAGTAAGTATATATAAATAAATTCTTGGTCATCAAATTGAATTTGGACGTTGCAATATTTTTCAAAAAGTACTTTTGATGATTTTTGTTTTCCTACAACACACTTTTAATTTCCCTACTTAAATTTCAATAAATTAAATTAATTTATACAAGCGATATTTATAAAGATATAAACATGAGCCATAGACGCTTCGACACAAGTCACACAACCCAACCGGGACTCATTTAACTTTTGTTTGATGTTGACATTTGCATATGAGTATGACTCAAACGATATACTAACTTTTTTGTTTGTTGCAGCCTTTATGAATATCACCATGGCCTCAGTTTCTGCCATTAATTGTTGTTGTATGCATTCAGTGTGCGTCTCCATAATTCTTAGATTCCATATCCGTACGGACAATGGACCCGACCACCGATCCAGCCTTATTCCCGTTCACCTTCTTTGTCTCGACTTCTAGCATTGTTATCAAAATGTTCGAATTTTGATATTAATTACCAACTTAATTTATCACAATTGGCCCTTTGTGAATTCTTGAATTTACATTTCAGCAAATTGTGCATTTAGTGTGACTACATGTACGAGACTCAGAGAGTATATACTATACGTATAGATTATCCTTTATGATTATAAATTTATAATGATCATATTTTGTGTGATCGATTGACTAAGTGACCCTACAATTTGTAGTATGTGGGATGTGCGGTGAGGGAGGTGGTAGGGGTCACAACTCACAAGTAAAATAAGTCCATGTTTCCCTCCTCACTCACCATCACACGCATGCACTCTTTGTTTTCCAATTAATTTAATTTAATAGTTATATATCCATTTTTTTTTTATATTGACAACACACAAACCCCTCAATTTTCGCTTAAAAGTATACATGGCATAAATATAGTCTAGGTAGATATTGATATTTAATACTTGAGGTGACCCAAATGCCTAATGATGAGTGCTCATTTTGAGGTGAAAGGTGGCCATAAAAACACACCAATCGGATAATGGGAAGTGTGTTAATTAACATTTTCAAATATTATTTTTTGTTAACAAAGTACTCACACTTTAATCGTAATTAATTAAATTTCACGAACCAATTCGATTCTTGGTGTAGAAGTTAAATTCCCCCACATGCTCCAAAGACGAGAGCTTCTTCGACTTTGCCATTGGAGGGCAACCCTAACTTTTACTAAAAGCTAAAAAAAAAAGACCAATACAAAGATAAAGTTAGTGTGCACGAAATCATGCTTAATTATTGATTATAAAATACAAATATGAAAGAATCTACGTAGTACCCTTAATTAATTAATTAAATAATCCATTAATTAATGGTTAGTTTTATTAAGTAAGGGTATGTTTGGTATGTGGCATACTGTCGTTCTTTCGTTTCACACATTAATCAGCTTCTTCCAAATCTATACACATTGATGCCAGCTGTCTTTTCTTTTCCGATGATGATCACCTGTGACCTTCCACACAATAAGCTTTTCGCTACACATGCTTACCACTTAATTTATTACTTAAATTGTAATTAATTAACGTGTCTTCATTAAATAATTCATTGCTAGTTAATTACTACTAATGTGTTGTGTTTGTAGCACGTGTCGATTATTGCTTGGTGGTCCGGCGTATTCGATCTCCAAGTTTCTATATGGCAATGTCGGCTATTGATGGGTATGAGAGGTCAAATGAGAAATCTAGAAAATACTAGTAGTAAATTAAAAAAAAAAACATTTTTTTGCGGGTAATTGAAAACTAATTACTATTTTTTTAAACAATTCAATTGTATGACTAACACACTATTATAAAATACACTATTTCATGTACATTTCTTCGTTCATAAAAAATCATAAGAAATAGTACTTGATATGATACATTTTTTTATTGAATTAAGTTGAACTAAACTGAATTAAAATTAATTGAACTGAAATGATTTTTTTTTATAAAAATAATAATCATAATAGTAATTTTTATAAATTATTATATATATGTTTTAAATTTATAAAAATATTATAGATGTATATACTGATTTTTGTAATCAGAATTAATTTATTTATTTATAACTTAAATGCATTAAATTGAATCGAACTAAAAAAGGGAAAAAAAGAGCCTAACTCATTTAAAAGTCAAATTTTATGTACTCATAGTTATTTCATCTAAAAAAAATGTCTTTTTTCCTATTTCATTTATTATAGTTCTATGGATCGATGGAGTACAATACATGCCCACGAGTAGGGCTGGGCGCGGGCCGGGCCGGTCCCAGAATTTCTAGGGCCCGGCCCAAAACCCGTTTTTGTCGGTCCGGACCGGTCCGGGCTTTTTAAAACTAAGGCCCGGCTTGGAACCGAGCCCGACGGTCCGGGCCGGGTTTTCGGACTTTTCGGGCCCAATTTTTTTAATTTTAAAAAATAAATTTTAATTATTAAAAATAATTATTTATTTATTTTTTTAATAAAAAAAATAAAATTTTAAATTTTAAATAATACTATTGTATGTACTATATTTATAATTTAAGTTTTTAATGTTAAATTATTAATTAAAATATTAAAAATTATATAAAATATATAATATTTTTAAAAAAAATTATACAAAAACTAAAAATCGGGCCGGTCCTGGGCTTTCGGTCCCAAAAATTTTTGGGCCCTAGCCCGGCCCGTTTTTTATTTTTCGGTCCGGGCCCTGACGGGCCGGTCCCAAAAAAAAATTTGGGCTCGGCCCGCGACAGTTTTTTTTCGAGTTTTCGGTCCGGGCTTTCGGGTTTTCGGGCCGAAACGCCCACCCCTACCCACGAGTGTCATGTGGTGGGCTAGCCCGATGGCCTCAAGCAGGGCTTTAGTTGTGGAACTGTTACACCGACCCCTAATAGAAGGCCCAACAATCGACCCATCAAAAATAAGGCCCGGCCCATAATCATGATCAAAGCGACCAACCTTATTATTGATTTCCTTAGTTCTTTCATTTTTTCGGATCTACACATTAGGATATGATCATATATTTAGTAAATATCGTGATCGTATATTCGTATCCATCCTCAAATAAAAACGGAAAAATAAAATAAAAATACTACTAATAAATAAGAGAAATAAATATCGCATACTCTTCTGCAGTCCTCTTTAAAATTGCTCAAAAAAGTAAAATCCAAAGTCTCACTCCAGTTGAAAAAAAAAATGGCGGACGAAACATTGGCTGCTCTCAGGTCTCTAATGGCGTCTCACTCCCCTCCACTCGATGCTTTGATCGTTCCTTCCGAAGATTATCACCAGGTATCTATCTCAATCTCTCTCTCTCTCTCTCTCTCTCTCTCTCTCTCTCTCTCTCTATATATATATATATATATATATATATATATATATATATATATATATATATATATATATATATATATATGTGATTTCTATACCAATCACTGTTAGTAGTATTATTTTGGATTTGATTGAATGGGCAATTGGTGTGGCAGAGCGAGTACGTTTCCGCAAGGGACCAACGGCGAGAATTCGTATCCGGATTCTCCGGTAGTGCTGGTGAGTTTCCATTTGATCACTTATTATGCATCTTCTTAATTTTATCGACCGATGGATTAAGAGACCGTTTTGACCTTTTCTGATCTGATGCATTTCATCAGAGTGGCAAATTTGTTGTGATGGTTATGTATCAGTGGACGAATTTACCCTTTTTTTTCAATCCATTTGTTGGTGATCTTGTAGGTTTGGCTCTAGTACTGGCAAATGAGGCATTGCTCTGGACAGACGGGCGCTACTTTTTGCAGGCAGAAAAACAGCTTAGCGACAAGTGGAAGCTCATGCGTATGGGGGAAGACCCGGCAGTGGATATCTGGATGGCCAATGTGAGATATCTCATGAGATTTTCTGTTATTCTTAGTTGCTATTGCCTCTCCTAAATACTACTGTCCAGTTTTTCTTTTTACAGATTTCATCTTTAATATGATTTTTGAACTCTGAGATTCTTTAACTTCTTACTGGTTCATAATATATATTGTATTTTGGGTATTAAGCTTTCCATCAGTTCACAATGTTTTTTGGTGATTTTGGGTTTCTCTTGTTATGAACCTCAATCACAATAACTGTATCTTGATTGATGTACTAGAATCTTCAAAGTGGTGCGGCTATTGGTGTCGACCCTTGGTGCATATCAGTTGACACCGCACAAAAGTGGGAGCGTGCTTTTTCCAAGAAACAACAGAAGCTGATCAAAACAACCACTAACCTGGTAGATGAAGTTTGGTCAAATAGACCAGCGGCCGAAGCAAATCCTATTGTACTGCAGCCATTGGAATTCGCTGGCCGTTCGGTTGAAGATAAATTAAAGGGATTAAGGGAAGAGCTTTTGCAACAAAAAGCCCATTCCATTGTACTTGCTGCATTAGATGAGGCAAGCCTATGACATCTTGCTAATATTACTAATAATTGGAATGGTTAATCTACAAGTTTTTTCATAGTTAATTAAGACCATGGCAACAATTTCAGGTGGCGTGGCTGTATAATATCCGTGGATCTGATGTTTCCTATAACCCTGTTGTTCATGCATATGCTATAGTGACATCAACTGCGTCTTTCTTATATGTGGATAAGAGAAAGGTGTCTTCTGAGGTTAGTTTGTCACTTTGTCTACAGTTGCATGTAAATTTTTATTTCTTGTATTTATCCATTGGGCACCGCTCTTTGAACTGCAGGTAAGCTCATTTATGGGGAAAAATGGTATTGAAGTGAAGGATTATGGTGATGTGAGCTCAGATGCAGCCTTACTTGCATCTAACCAGCTTATTTCAGCCATTTCATCCAAAGAGACTGCACACGTGATTTCAGAGAACCCTACTGAAAATTCTGTAGAGAGCAATAATGAATTCATATGGGTTGATCCTGCTTCATGTTGCTTTGCTTTGTACACAAAACTGAATCCAGAAAAAGTTTTGCTGAAGTCATCTCCTTTGGCCCTTGCAAAAGCCTTAAAGGTATTTTATTTATACTGATTGCCTTTCATTCTGCATGGAAATGTTAATTTTCGTCATTTTCTATTTATCTTTAGATGCACATTATGGTACTTTGGTAATTGGTCGTTATGGTGCGTTGGAACGTAGTAGCATTAAATCTGGTTGAACATATGGTTTATAAGAATAGGAAGACATGGTTTTCAAAGATGAAATGTCCGAAATGGGGGATTGCACTACCCTTTTGATACAATCTTCTTTTAGTAAGGGAATTTTGACATTTTCATTAAAAAAGTGAGCATTTGTTTTTATTTAAGAGTGGACAAAAGTGTTTTTTATTCAAATTAAATTTGTTAGAAATAACAATTTCCACTAATTTTCTTTTAGTTCATGGTTTTCAGCTGTAACGGGATCTATAAACCATCTAGTCATTTATACATATTTATAGTTAACCAAGCTATATTTCCTGCTTACTTTTTTTTCTGACTCATATTTTCAGAATCCTGTTGAGATAGAAGGACTGAAGAATGCACACATTCGGGATGGGGCAGCTGTTGTGCAGTATCTTGTCTGGCTGGACAAACAGGTATAACGATAATTGCTGCATTTTGTTTGAATCTAAGTTCTTGTTGTTGGTAGCTATACTCTTTGGCATACATTATTTCAAGAATGTTCAATTAGAGTCAAGTGTAAAAATCACACCTTTAGTGGGTTGTGGATTCTTTCTTGATATTTCTTATCAAAAACTTGTAAAATGGTGAAAGGTGCATTAACAAATGTTGTTCTTTTCTTGTTTGATTCTATGTTGTAACTATGAAATTTGATTTTACCTTTCTATGCCCTCAGATGCAGGAGATTTATGGGGCTTCTGGTTACTTCTTGGACAGAGAGGTCAACAAGGAAGACCAACCGTAAGTTTGTTCGGACAATATTAATCTGGCTAGCCGATTTGGATTATTTTTGTCACTTTTAAGTAAATTTCTCTGGGGGATTAGGTTAATAAACTGGTGGGGCTAATCATTCTAGTTTAAAATTTCAGCTTCCAACAAAGAAGTACGTTTTATTCATATCAAGGTTGAGCTTTAAATCACGAAAGGTTTATGACACACCAAAGTTTCATATGTTGTTCCCACTGTAATAAATTTGTAATCTGTATGACTAGTCATATGTGTTTCCGAAATGAGCGTGCCAGAACTCAGAAGGCTGTCTTCTTGGTCCTGCTATTTTCATTTATCTCTTATTGGTTTTTTAACACACATAATCAACCAGATCTACTAACTAGATAGCTTTCTACCTTTTTCCTGGATATGTATTACTACTCTCCCACAAGCTTATTCCAACTTCTTATGCTGTCTTTATTAATAATGCAGGAAAAAAGCAAAACTTACTGAAGTGTCTGTAAGTGATAAGCTAGAGGAGTTCCGTGCATCCAAAGAGGTATTGACTTATAACTTATCTCCCTAAACGAGACATATTGAGAATTCTTAATGATGTTCCCGTCTTAGCCTGCCTGGATCCTCCAAGGTGAGTCCAGGCAGGCGGCTCGAGTTTGATGAATTGGATTAAATATATGGTATTGATTTGGATTTTTAGTTTGAATATGATACCCACGAAATATTAGAGGGGTATGGAGAAGAAGAAAATGGGTATCCTTACTTTTGCAAGTTATGCTTGTGATATTTACAGTAGAAACTCCGTACAGTCATATCGTTGGGACCGGGAAAAAATATTACTATAGAGAGTTATTCTTATATAGGGTTTTAGAAAATAAAAATAATTTTTTTATAAAAAATAATATAAATATAAAAATAATATACATACAATATTATCTATCTTTAAATTCACAAAATCAATTTAATAGTTTTGAATAATAAATTTTGACTATATATGTGTAAAAATTGTGTTTAACATACAAATTAAATAAAATATTATTGAATCTAAGGACTATAAACTTTGATCATATACTATATGTTTTTGATTTTCATAAATATTTCAAGTCATCTTAAACATGTTATTGATTTTCATAAATAAAAACATTATTAATAAATATTTTTATTATATATTAATCATTTATTCTTATATAGAGGTATAAATCCTTAAGACGGGACCTAAAAATGTATGACTTATGACAATGTGGAGTTTATTCCTATTTATAACTGGTCCCAAGTTGGGACTTGCATTTTTTATTACTATAGGGAGTTTATTCCTATATAGAGTATTACTATATAGAGTTTCTACTGTACTATGTATTAAATAAGACTTGAAACTATTTGCGAATTCCAAATGTTTGTAAATTTACGTGTCAAGATCAATTTCCCCCCAAAATATTCATAACAATAAATTATTTTAGATATAATATATACTCCTTCCATCCCATTTTAGTATTCACACATTGTTTGAAACGGAGATTAAAAAAAATATTGTTTTTTGTTTTTTTACTAAAAGTAAGGGTTAATTATGTATTTTTAAGTTAAAGATTTGACTTGTTGATTTCCTTCTATTAAATAAAAATTGTAGGCAATTAACTTATCGACTACTTCCATGTTTCTTTACCAGCATTTTAGGGGGTTGAGTTTCCCGACAATCTCATCAGTTGGTCCAAATGGCGCGATCATACATTATAGTCCTGAGGCAGAGACGTGTGCTGAACTCGATCCAAATAGTATGTACCTATTTGATTCAGGAGCTCAGGTGCATCAACCTTCCTTCTTTTCTTTTGTTTATTATCTTATTTTTATGTTCTAGTCCTTTTTTGACTTGTTGATTTCCTTCTATTAACCTCATTTGGTGTTTCTAAAGTATGTAGATGGAACAACGGACATTACTCGAACTGTACATTTTGGAAAACCTTCTTCACATGAGAAAGCATGTTATACTGCAGTAAGTGCATCTATTCCTTTGTTTATTTATTCTACATTTGGTCGTTCCAAGATAATAAAAGTTTAAATTTTGCATAACTTTTGAGTTTAAACATTAAGTATAAGTCATATCACTAAGCATTAATTTGAGTAATTTTAGGTTCTCAAGGGTCACATTGGCTTGGGCAATGCTCGGTTTCCCAATGGAACAACTGGTAAAGATCTTATTTTCTATGTATTAATTTGTTACACCTGTAAGCTTACAAATGTAGGACTTATTAGTCTCTTCCCCGTGAGAAATAATGCGCAACAAATTCACACTGAGATTCTACTTTGGTGAAAATATCGAGAGAACTCTTAAGTCACTGTTATTTTGTGGTCCCAGGTCATGTTCTTGATGTTCTTGCTCGACTTCATTTGTGGAAAGATGGTCTTGACTACAGGCATGGTACTGGCCATGGAATTGGGTCTTTCCTGAATGTTCATGAAGGTAAGTAATTATTTGATCTGGTGAATTTTTATAAGAGACAAATCAGACTTCCATTATTCCACTTGATTATCTATACCCAACCGTGAATGCTACCTAATTTCTTACAAATCAATAACCGAGAATGCTACCTAATTTCTTACAAATCAATAATTTGTTGGATGCTGATATCAATAATTTACACTCCCTTTGTTCCACACTTTTTGGGTTCTCAGTCACATATATCTTCACACTCCCGAAAAAAGAAATAATTTTAATTTTTCACTTTAAAATACGAAAGTACTCTGTACCTTTTATCACATAATAAAATAATATTTTTTCTTAATTTCATGTGCCGAAAAAACATCAACGAATTCCTAGGGAGTGAGTATCAGTTTTGCATGTTTAATACAATGATTTTTACTGTCTTAGTCTTTCTATAAGTTGGTCTAATTAACAAGAATAACCGGCACAGAATTATCTAAATTGTCCCTAATTTCTGCTTTTGTAGGACCTCATCAAATCAGTTTCAGGCCGTCTGCTCGGAATGTGGCTTTACAATCCTCAATGACTGTGACTGATGGTAATGACCTATTTCAAATATCAAATTATTCTATTTTTTATATTGTCTAGGTTGTCTTTATATTCCAACGTAAGCTTAACTTTATTTGATTGATGATGTTGTGTGCTTGTATACTTTTCTCTGTGATATTTAGTACATTTGAACTTGCAAAGTAATTTTTTCATTTTTCCAGAACCTGGTTATTACGAGGATGGGAACTTTGGCATAAGATTGGAGAATGTGCTAGTTGTCAAAGAAGCTGATACGAAGTTCAATTTTGGCAACAAGGGCTACTTATCTTTCGAGCATATAACATGGGTGAGACTTTTCAACTTTCACTATTTTGCCTTCTAAAACCTATGTTCATTTTAACCATATTTTTGATGAATGATTATGATTTTTGATGCTTCAGGCACCTTATCAAACGAAGCTGATGGACTTGAGCCTTCTTGTGCCTGAAGAAATCAATTGGTTGAACAGCTACCATTCGAGATGCAGGGAAATACTGGCCCCGTATTTGAATACATCTGAGAAGGAATGGCTGAAGAAAGCTACCGAACCTGTTGCTGCTTGAGGCGAGCACCATACATAGCGCCACTCCACTCTCGAGTAAACTTGAATAAATATCGTGGAGCTGGTTATTTATCGTTATTGAATTGCTATATTATTCTTGTTGATTTCAATTAAGATTACATTTTAAGGGGTCGGTGCTTACTTCATAATGGAATAATTACAATAAATACCCCTAGGTTTGGGCAAACAAGTGGTTAGATAATTTGTAATGTGGTTTGTGTGGTGGGGTTATTCCTTGTTTTAAAAATCAAACCAAATCACATGGGTTCAATACTGTACATTTGCAATCCCTTTTGATTTAATAATGAAGAACACGGACAACCATTACAGTTGGAGGATTAGACAAAAGTACAAGGCTGTCCGAGGCCCCCCTTAAAACAAAATCAATCTGATTGCGTGTTAAGAGATAAGACTTTACTCTTTTAATACATACAACTGGTTGTTGTGGTTGTGGTTGTGGTTGAAGTTTTGTTGTAATTAAAAACCACTTAATATTTCTGAGAAAGAAGAATCCGTGCATGTTCGGCCATGTGCACGTGGAGTTGCACATCTCTCTGTCACGTTGAAGCCAAGCGTGGGATAAGCATATTTTTTTAAGTACAAACAAAACACATCACATGGGAGGAAAGTGACCTGAAACACCTAATGGGATATCGCCTTTATTTCACGCAACAAAGAGGGAAAATTCAATGAATTTCCATACCAAAACACTCAAAGAAAGAAAGAAAATGTTCCTTTTGTACGAGCACAATATAAATGTCAAATTAACAGACATGAGAAATATCGTTACATTGCTTTTACACGATCAATTCAATTACTTAAAAATGGTAACAATGAATTTCAGTTTCTCTCCACCGATGAATGATGTATATGTTGATAAATGTGTGTTGCAACGGGCAACTGAGATTACAGATACATACTGTTTGGGCACATTACAGATACCTACTAATCACGTTTCTATCTTTTATTCTTCCTTTTTTTTTTTTTACACGTTTGCGAATAATTTCCAAACAAGGAAGATAAACACAGGATCAAAATATAACACACCTCCGTGCAGCCGTTTACCAACGATCCGAACCAATCTCAACACGGAGTCCAACTCACCCGAGACTTCCAGGCCGCCGCCTTTCCCCATCAGCAAAACCGAGTTCGACATTCCAACTCTCGTCATTCACGAACGACACAGAAAACACGATAATATACAACTGAACCGAACGAGATTTCCCCCGGTTCTGAAATATAAAAAACACACAGCCCTAAGCACAAGATTTTCCAGTCCCGAGCGTGAGCTCCAACTCATCCACTACGATCTCCGTAACCTTCTCACCCTCCCATGCCATCACAGCACCATTCTCAAACTCAAACTCGGGCCCGCACATCCTCTTCGCCGACGCCCCCCATCCAAACTCACCACAGCCGTTGATCCCATAATTCAGCTGAGACACTGATTTCACGAGATTGTAAGTGGGAGAAGCGGGAGTCGAAGGAGACGGAGGGACTGTCTGGAAGTTGACCCAACGGGAAGAGTCAACCATTGACATATCATCGGGCTCGTCGCATTCTGGGATCGTGACGGGCCTGACACGCCTGCGGCGTGTAGGGCTTGAAGGAGCAGATGCAGCAATAACAGGGTAAGGGAAAGAATTCAACGACATGCTTGGAATGGATTCCCAATGGGGTTTGTTAGGCTTCGAATTTCTAGTAGGGGAGGAAAGGGGTGGGGTCACAGGGGCACTATTGGAAATGCGCAGATGAGGAAGGGACGAGGGGATGGATGCTAAGTTGTGGAGGAATGGGAGGATGTATGATGTGGGCCCGTCACAGCGCGATGGGCTTGGGTAAGAGGAAGATGTCGGGCTGGCGGGGTAAGAAGGTGCCGGGCTTGGGAAAGCTGAGGAGTTCGGGCTTGGTTGGATTGATGAACAGAGGCTGATGTTTCTAGACGCAGCTCCAGATTCGCTCTGAGGTGGCTTGTAACCCTGCCGAGTTGAAATCGTATCGAAAAAATTAGCATCAACAGGCAAAATAACATGAACTGCTAGTTTTCATGAGATAGCAGAAGCAGCTGATACTAATTAATCAACTCTTTTGTTAACAGAAATTAGGGATAGTAATGGCAACCATCAATTACAGCATCAAAATTGAAATTGGGGAAATATTGAAAATCGAACGCACAAAACCTATAATCAATTACTGTAATCAATCGTCATGTTCCTGGATCAGATCCGCAAAAAAAAAAAATCGCGAAATCAGAAGACGGAAAAATTGACCTAACCTTTCGGTAAGTGGTGCCGTCTTCTTCGACGACCCAACCGGCTTCGGCGCAGAGCGCCTTGAGAACCTCGTTGTTGTCGCAGTGTTTGGGGAGCTTGTAATTGCCCTGGCCGCGAAGGCCGGAGTAGATCTTAGCGGCGATGGCTCTCCTCCTCCTCTCTCGCCTCTTGTTGTTCTCCCTCTCTTTCCACGTCGGCAAACGCCCCGCCGATGCACCGCCGGCCGTCATTCTGAGTAGCTCCGCCGGGTAAGGGGTTTCGATCTATTTGAGAAGGGTTGGAAAATGCGTTTGGTCACGAGGATGGCAATGGCTTTCCCACGCTTTATTGGACTTTTGCTGCAGCTGTTTATAATTAGTTATTTAATAAAATAATTCAGGAAAATAAAATAATACTCCTGTATTAAATAATTAGTACGTGGGTGGGTGTGCTTCTGGCCTTGTGCATCAGTATTTGTATTATTAATTAATAATTCTATATTTAATTTATTATATTTAATATTTACATATATATATTCGCACATGTGCTGTCTACGGGCGTATAGCGCCAGGTACATGTAACTTGATTAATCACCCACCCACCCCCTCTCCCATTAATATTTAAATTATTTTCATAAATTTAAGATTAATTTTGAGTGATTATGATCTGCTACGCACGTGTAGGCGGGCGACAGCTCAACAAATCTTAATTATATTTTAATTATCCAAACACGCTCGAAAATTAATAAAAATAATGTTTAATCTGTTTTTTAGTTCCCGTGCATTGATTAATTATTAAGTAAAAATAAATAAATAAATGAATTTAAAGAGTATAGTAAAAACAGGCGAGGCGAAAGCACACGTATCTGTTTGTTGATTAATAAAACGGGTCTATTAGATGTTACACCTGGTGTATTACTCTTGGTAGCATCTTAACCGTTGATGCATACACAATACACGTCGGTGTGTGTGATTGTGTGTGCACTTGTATAAAATAGTATTAAATTTACGGTTATTAAATGCATGATGTACTCCACCGGGTGTAGCATAGATAAAACCAATAAAACGTTCATAAATAATTGTGCCCACGTAACACGCGATTGTAGAGTATGGGTTGACTTTGACGTGACGTGGTTTTCGCGTAGTCGTGCGTCATAAATTGACAAATAGTTATTAAGTACAACAAATAGTTTTTCTTGAACACAGACTATAGAGTATAAATTAATACTCCTATAAATATACGTAAGAACTCCACGTGAATCCATGACCAAATCAAATGTCTCTTGACGTTACATGTAAGTAAAAAAAACATTTACCGTAATTCTGCATTAAATTATTGTGTGTATGCGGCGACCACATTATTGTATATTTGTATACATCCATTAAGTAAAAACAAAGTTAATAAATTATGAACAGTACTCAAATTATATCTAAATTCGAGTCCTCGTTCCTAACGGTCTCGTTCTCTCTCATAGTTAGATCAATTTGATATTATAGGGAAAAATGGCAATAAGGCAATTTTCAACATTTTTTCGGAAATAAGGCTTTCGAAAAATTACGCGTGTCAATTAGGCCGCCTAAAATGTGCAAAGACCACGTTACTCCTCATCCCCAAATTAAAATTCATTTTCTCTCTCACAAATCAGAATCGGGATGCTGTGCCTCCTCCGACGACTTCTGCCGCGCCGAATTCGCCTTCCTCTTCCCCCTCTTCGCCTTCCTCTTCCCCTCTTGCGACGTCGAGATTCATGCCGACTGCCACGCCCGCGTCCCCGTTTGCGAGCAGGCCCCCGCCGTAGTCTCCTGCACTCCTCTCGCCGAGGAAGACGATTCTCATCAACACTATGACCGCGTGTAACTCCAGCTTTATTTTCGCCTCCACAACCTTCTACTCCATTTTTAGCATCTTCGATTGGCTCAGTTTTGAATTTCTCGCTACTCTTAAGGTGAGAACCTCGTTTTTCGATGATGTACATAACATTGTGTCTACCGCGGGGCGGTGGTCGGGGAGGCGATCTGTAATTCTTCGATTTTTGTTCGTAATTCTTTGAGTTTTTGTTCCTCAATTTCTGGCTCTTGGATAAATTTTAGGAATTTTAAGGTGTTTTTGTAATTAATTGTTTATTTAATCATGTGTGAATTTGATGGAATTCTGATGCTTGACTCGGCTTGAATCGGACTGAACCGACGAGTGAGTTTCTCTCTGCCTTCTTTTGCTGTCGGTTGATCTTATGTTCTCTGATGAAAACCGTTATTCAATCGTCTGTATTATTGTTAAGAAAAGGAAAAATGAGGGAGGAGGTGTATTTTTCTGTTTTTTTTTTCCTCGAGAGTGAACGAACTTACGTGCTTCCTAATCTAGAGATGTGGTTGTCATGTAGTGAAAATACGAGTTTACTTGTGATTATGTTACCAGTGTTCGGATGCTTCTTGCAGAAATTCTTGCTGCCACATCAGCAGTCCACCCGCGTGCTGATGTCGCCTATTGCATCCACACACTTTCTAGACGATTGGCGAAGACGCATAATTGGACGGTACATAAGAATTCCACTGTATTCTACTTCATTGAATTACATGTGTCTTTTTATTCTGATGCTACTAGGACTTCGTCCAAGTAAACCGTTTTTCTAATTAGTTGTCTCACTTGATTATTGCGGTGGCAGATTGTATATATAGTCATTTATATATTTGTTTTGATGAATGAAACACCTTGATATGGTTTGTAGAAGACTGATGTGACATGCGTGGGTTAATTTCATTTGGGTAATTACTAATTAGTAAGAAACGCGGAGGTGGTGCAAAGTGTTGCTTGCATATACCAGAATCATAATAGTTAGTAATATTCTATCATTTCTATGGTCATATGTATATTTGGGTCCATCACTGGCAATATGATTAACAATATATATCGGTTGCTAATCTGAGTAAATTTTCAGACCTCTTTATGATTCGATCTTTCTGTACTGACTGTATTTTTATTTTTGATGATAACTTTGACTTCTTTACTTCCTTATCTAGATTCAGTAAGGACGAAGTCGAAGTTGGTTACGTTCGATTGCAAAATGAATGCCGCAGCAGGGGGGGGATTATTTTTTAGGTCTGCCTTTTTTTCTTTTCGAATCGTTCAGTATTTTTATTTGACCAATGAAGTGGGTAAAGAATTACACTGGCTCAAAAACGGTTTGGTCGTTCATTTTAAGAACTCAGATGCAGAGAAATTATATTTTTTATTAGATGATTTGTTTCTCAAAACATAACAAAATATAAAGCATTTTTGTGAGTCGTAGTTTGTTTCAAAAGATGTTGAAGTTATTGTTGCTGTTATAATTACAATATCTTTTTATGCGAACAATGTCTGCTCAATGACTGGTTTGTGAGTATCAAGGTGAGCGAGCTTCTTAACTTCCTGGGAACATGCTTTTCTTTCTTTTCAATTTTAGTGGCTGGAAAAATATGGGCTTCTTTTGCACGTCTCTTCTAGTTACTGGTCTGATACACATTGAATCTTTTAAAAAAATACAGGTGTATTTCTGGAGTCTTCCTAGCTGTGCTGGACCTGCTGGTAACCAGGTGATTGATGATTACTCCATACACTTCAATTAAAATGCAATCAATTTTCATGTTTATTGTGCCAATACCCAATACATAAGTTGTTCTACAGTTAAGAAAGATCCCACTGTCCACTACCACATCAAGCGGGGGGAGCTGCGTGGGGATGTAACTATTTAGCCTACCCTTGCTGTGAATAATCAAGCAGGCGCTCGCGTTGGGTTGTTTTTCGATCGTGACGAAACTTCGATTCAGAGTCTATAGTGATGAAATGTCGAGGCTCGATAATAGTTCGAGAAATTGATTTAATCGTGTAGAAGTCGTGTTTTATTCTTTTGTTTTAGTCGACGAGTGAATTACAGTCGGAAAAGTTCAGCTAGTTTTGGTTTCAATGGAATGTATATCAGTATAAATATACAGTATGTAACAATTGCTTAATCAAAATTATATGGAATTTTATTTATTTCAACTTATAATGAAGTTTTTTGTGGTATTTCTAATTTGGAAAGAGATAGGGGTTTTTCTTTAATTAACACTGAATGTCATATTTTAACACTGAATGTCATAAAAATACACTACACTGAATGCCCCATTTTTACACTGAAACATAATAACACTGAATGTCAGATTTTCACACTGAATGTTATAAAATTACACTGAATAACAACATACTGAATGTCATATTTTAACACTGAATGACATATTTTAACACTGAACATACTTAATGTCATATTTTAACAGTGAATGTCATATTTTAACACTGAATGACATATTTTAACACTGAACATACTGAATGTCATATTTTAACACCGAATGGCCTATTTTAACACTGAACATACTGAATGTCATATTTTAACACTGAATGTCATATTTTTTAACACTGAACATACTGAATGTCATATTTTAACACCGAATGGCCTATTTTAACACTGAACATACTGAATGTCATATTTTAACACTGAATGTCATATTTTAACACTGAACATACTGAATGTCATATTTTAACACACTGAATGACATATTTTAACACTGAATGTCATATTTTAACACTGAACATACTGAATGACATATTTTAACACACTGAATGACATATTTTAACACTGAATGTCATATTTTAACACTGAATGTCATAAAAACACACTGAATGTCATATTTTAACACTGAATAAGAATGAAACACTGAATAAGGATGAAACACACTGAATAAGAATGAAAAACACTGAATGTCACATGAATACACTGTTTGATTAAAAAATACACTGAATAGGACTAAAGCACACTGAATAGGAATAAAAAACACTGTTCGATTAAAAAACACACTGAGTGCGACTGAAACACACTGAATATCATTAAAAACACTGAATATCATTAAAAAACACTGAATATCATTCACATTTACAATTTTAGGTGTATTCAGTGTTATGTATTTTTTATTCTCTCATGCTTTCTTATGTTTCCTGCTTTAATCTTGGTTAAGAGTTTCCATAGCCAGCCTCTTCATCAGTATTTGTTTTTCAAATAAAAGTAGGGTATATAAGGGGCAGGGTGGAGCAAATGGAAGATCGATTGAAAGAAGATGTCCTCATAGAAGCGGCTAGGTATTTTATGTTCCTCCTTTACTCATTATTCTCTTAGATGTTTTGGTTTGGTTACTTTCGGTGTCGCAATGCGTTTTGGTATACATTTCATTTTCACCTGTGGAAAATCTTAATTACCAAATATGGGAATAAAATCCTCGTAACTGATGAACTACCAGATGGTCAGATGGTGGATCAATGGAAACCAGTTTCAATTGAATCTGTCAAAACACCAATAGATGTAATTTGAATTAATTGCTTATACCATTCTATATTTTCTCCAAGCTAGGTATACGAGGAATTGATGCATCAATACCTTGTTGACTATGAACGTGTTCCCATAACAGATGAGAAGTCCCCAAAAGAGCAGGACCGCCCGCACCGCCCACGAGCTCCCGTTGTCGATCGGGCAGGAGTTTCCCGACGTTGACACATGTCGGAGGGCACTGAAAGACATACCCATTGCCTCTTATTTCGAGGTCCGCATAGTGAAATCCGATCGAAGTAGAATTGATTCACGACTTCGAGGACCTTATTGGCGAACTCGTTGTTGGCCTCGACGGAGACCCTGAGGACGGAGTCGAGGCTCTCTTCCTAATTTCCGGCAGCCGTGGCGATGTAGAGGGCCGGGTGGTCGGTGTTGTCGCAGATGCGGGAGACGAAGGGGCTGACGGAGCTGCTGAGGCTGGATGAGAGGTCGACGTCGAGGCTCACGACGCTGGTAGCCGGAATCTCGTCGAAGCGGGCGGGGACGTCGTCGAAGGAGACGACTCCGTCGGGGGAGACGGAGGAGAGGGTTGTGCCTAGGTAGAGTGGGGTGGGGTGGGATGGGATGGCCAAAAAATGTTGAAAATTGGCCTTATTGCTAGATTATAATGTAACATTTATATATTAATACTCGATAAATTAATAATTTTTTTAAATTAATAAAAAAAATTGGTCCTTAATCTTTTAAATTAATAAAATTATTCGATAAATCATTAAAATCTCTAAATTAATAAAATTTTACAGTATCAATAATATTAATTTATACAAGAAGTTTTACTGTATATTTTTTTAGGATTTGAAAGTTGAGTTGCCGTGTGAATATGTTCAAACAAAAACACGTGATTTGATTAGGGTGGCAATGGTACATGATTCCATTCCAACCAATTCATATATTTACTCGTACCAAGTATAATGATATACCATCAAAGTGGTATACGGTACACATTACAGTACCAACTATAATGATATACCATCAAAGTGGTATACGGTACACATTACAGTATATCGTACCAATATTAAAAGTTGGTACGGTACACGGTACAAAATTTTTATGTATCATTGTATATGGTATGTACCAATTTATACCAAACAAATTAGTAATACATTAATATCTTAAAATATAAAGAAAAATAGTGAAAAATTATATATTATAAATGACATATTGATCATATTGTTGAATATTATTTTTCTACTATCATAATAAAATTGTACTTCATGTATATATATATATATATATATCATTATAAAATTGCATGTTTTTCTTAAATAAACAAAAAAAAAAGTGAAAAAATTAATACACATAAACTTTAAATATTTATATTTTTATTAAAATTAGTGATGATATATAAAAAAAAATTAGAATTTAGTAGTATAAGATAAATATTTTCATCAAAATTGACAATAATATTAAAAAGGAAAAAAAATCGTTATAAAATAAAATTCAAAATATATCGGTAGAAACTACATACCTACCGCGTACCTACCGTACCAATTAGTTGATATACCAACATAATTGGTTAGTATAGATTCCAATTTTTTTATACTAATTATATATTAGTACGTACACGATATAAGTAAAATACAATTGGTACACCTACCAATCCAACCCTACATTTGATTCTCCTACGAGTCTATAATAGATCAAATTGACAAACGAAATATAAAATTGTCGTTATTTTACTATGCGTAAAAATTCAAATCCATACAAACGTGAAAGGGAGAACAAATATTTTAAATGTGTTGGTTTTTGTGCACATGTTTACAATTTCATTATGTTTTATAATATATTTACTTCTTATTTTCCACATATTTGTATATCATACAAATATTTTTAATTTTATTTACAATTATTTTTAATTTATCACGTTAAAAGAGTATATTACTGTAATTACTTAAATTAAAATAGTCAATATAAATAATTTTTCTATTTAAAAATAAAAAATATACATTTCCTTCGTATTTTTTTTAACATATATATATATTTTTTTAATTCTTTATATAATTGTAAACAAAATGTAGTAAATTGTTCAATGACAATATATTAAAAAAAAAAAAAAAAAAAATGTAACAGTAAAAACATTGAGAGATGAACTCAAGTCCCATAAAAGAGGATTATTTCCTTTGTAAATTATTAAAGAAGTTAGGACATATTTTTTTGAACTTATTCTTAGTTTGTTTCACTTAAATATAGTTAAGATCTATTAAATTATTTAGTTCAAATTAAGTTTAGGTCAATTCACTTATAAGTTCAATTCATTTGATCAGTTAACTTCAGAAATATTAAGTCCAATTCAATTCAAACTTATGAAGTATAGTTCAATCCAGTTCAGCTTAAATCTATTAATTTCAATTCAGTCACTACAAGAAAACTGAAATTTGTTGACGGCCCAATTCGTAAGTAAATAGAAAACTGAAATTTGTTGACGGCCCAATTCGTAAGTAAATATGTAAGCAGACGGTTTGTTGACGGCTTTGCTTACAGATTGAAGCCATGAGCAAAACTTTTGTCAACAAATGTTTGCTCACGGCTTCTAGCGTGCCGTAAGCATTTCTTTACGTCTAGAGCTGTTCGGAAAACCGAAAGCATATTCGGACGACTATTTTTATTAATTTTTAAAATTAAAAATTAATATAAGAAATTAAATTGTGCAATAACTGGACCTTGAAGGTCACCGCCGACCCGACCCACGAAGCCCATTTCATTTCAAATTTATTCAATTCGTTTCAGTTTACATCTATTAAGTTCAATTCACCGCAATTCATTAGTCATTATAATTTTTTTTTGAAATAAATAAAGTATACAATGAATGAATTTGTGAATCATAATTATTTGAATTTAATACACTTAAGCTTTAAACAAATATGACTAAGAATATATTTTTGAATAAAACCAATTGAACTGAATTCAATTAATTTTGTTTAACAATATTGCCCACTTTCATTTTTTTATTTGTCTCTTAAAATTTTACACATCTATAAATGAATTTTTGTTTTATAACTTTATACTTCCTATACTTATTTATTTACATTTTTTAAAATATTTTTTTTATTTAGCTGTTTGATTACTTAACAATACTCATTATATCATTCTTTTATACTTAGTATTATTTAATAAAATATTTTTTAAAATATATTAATAATATTCTAACATTAAAGAGATTATATATTTAATATTATTGTTTCAAAATATTTTTGATTTTATTTTACTTTATTTGCAAACGAATTTGATTGTGTTGAATTGAAGGGATTTGAAGTAAATTGAATTGAAGCGACTCCGTGAACTGAAATAGATTGAATTAACTCCAAAAGAAGAGACCATAATTGTTGTATCTCAATTCCGGCACATGAAAAATATTAACTATTTTATTAACTACAGTACATTTTAAACATTGATCAAAAAATCAAAATAATTTGTTTTTAATTTTCTTGTGCTCAAAAGAGTGTCTAAACTTTTATGTGACTATCATAGTATTATGAGTTTGTTTGAGTGAGTTTATAAGATGTTTGAGAACAGATAGACTCTTTAAATTTGTTTTGTAATATTGTAACGTTTTACAAAAAAAAGATCTGATTTTATCATGAGAGCTTATAAAGTGTGTTAAAAAAAAATATGTTACCTTTTACTTTTTTTTTCTTCAAATAAGAACTTATTTAAAAAAAAAATCATAATCTTCTAACATGAAATTACGTCCTCGACGTAGGATACCAACTTTTCGCGAAGTCGGTGTAAAAAGCGTGAAACCTTCAAAGAGTCGAACCACTCAGCGCTCACTCAATACTGGGCGCCTAAGATTCAAGCGCCTAGGAGAGGCACTCGAATCAATACTCGGCGCCTAAGAGGTTTGCGCTGAGCTACAAGTCTCTGGGCGCCTGAAGCAATGCACTCAGAGGAGAAACCAAGTCTCTTAAAGAATCACCCTCTCAAAGGAAATTCTCAAATCACAATCTTGTAATCTTGAACAGCAAGTAGATAGGAGACAAGATATATGTAATATGTTTCATTTCATTAGAATCAAACAAAACTATTACAAGATAGAGAACGGTAGATAAAATGATCAAAGGATGCAGACCAAGTGACGCAGCACTCTAGCACTCCAAGGATCCACCGCTTAACACCTAGAGCTAAATCTCATAACTCTAATATAAGGCGCTCAGCGAAAACAACTACACGAAAACTCTCACGGAATGCGCAACAAGCGACAATACTAAAACTCCTAAAATACTCTAAGTAAAAACTCTCAAAAGTCTGGATGCCAGAAGTGATTTTCCAAATCAGGATCGAGGGTATTTATAGGAGTGCCGCACGTGAGAACGCCGGAGGAAAGTGATCCTCATTGGTTACACGTTCGGCTGACGTCAAACGGAAATTCTTGACGTCACACTTCCAGAACCATCTTCGAATCTTGAATCGTCGAACCTTGAGACTTCGAATCTTCGAATCTTCAATTCTTCAAATCTTTGATTCTGGGCACGCTTCAACGGATGCACAGCTCAAATGCTCGTCTACGCTTCAACTTCATTTTTGACATTAAAATCTTCTAAGTGTTGAAGTTGGGCGTGTCGTCATCTTCATTGCATTTGATGTTTGTTGATTCCGCGCGACTTCAAACGGGGCGCTTAACCTTCAAGCGCATGTCATGCGCATCCTCAGAGAATTTCATTCTCAGAGGATTACATCCTTAGAGGATAGCATCCTCAGAGGATTGCATTCTTAGAGGATAGCATCCTTGGAGGGTAGCATCCTCAGAGGATTGCATTCTTGGAGGGTAGCATCCTCAGAGGATTGCATTCTTAGAGGGTAGCATCCTCAGAGGATTGCATTCTTGGAGGGTAACATCCTTGGAGGATAGCATCCTCAGAGGATTGCATTCTTGGAGGGTAGCATCCTCAGAGGATTGTATTCTTGGAGGGTAGCATCCTCAGAGGATTGTATTCTTGGAGGGTAGCATTCTCAGAGAATTGATGTGCCCACCTCAAGGCGCCCCGCGCATAAACCTTCAAGGACAATGGAATGCGCCTGGTGCATCAAGTGATACGTCTCACGCATTGTATCTTCAAGAGGAGAGCCAGGCGTCTGATGCATCTGCTCAATGCGCCTAGCGCATGTTACTTCAAGGAAGATGTTAGACGCCTGATACAAGGCTCCAATGCGCCTAGCGCATCATTTATGCCGGCCAGCAATGCGCCTAACACATGTCTTTCGGAACTTCCATCTAGGCGCCTCGCGCATGTGAGTACATCAAGCGCTTCACGTACGAAACCCAATTACCAGACAAGGCGTCTCACGCCTGGCCCCATGCACTTAGCGTCTGCCAAGCGTCTAACGTCACTCGTCCAAGGATCAATACTCCAATCTTCAATACTTTGAGATGTTCATCCTTCGAGTATTAATCCTGCAAAATAGAACAAGTATGGAAACACCAAGTTGTAGCCAAAACAACATTTACAATCTCCCCCTTTTTGGCACAACTCGTAAAAGAGTTAACATGTAAAAACTCCCCCTCAAACAAACATTCATAAGCAAATATTCTAAGTAAAAACTTAGAAAAAATAAGCATAGATAATACGATAGCATAGAATTTTAGAGTTATGAAAAACTCAATGTCACACGCCTCAGGCGCCAAAATAAAACATGCAAATGTTCAAGAGTTCAATGCATGCAAGGAAACAGGATAATAAAAAAAAACTTAAAAAAAGGTTCAAGGGAAAACAATTTAGAGCAAACAAACCCACAATCATGCGTAAACCTTCCTTGAGACGAAACAAATACGCTTTCTCAATTGAACCTCTTCCCGAGCATCCAGTTCCTCCCCCTTGGCGGGCAGCCTGGTGAAATCCAACAGGTTGGACGCCACAATTGAATATGATCCCGAGAGGGGATGCTTGGGTAATCTAGGCTCTTAGAGAATTTAGCTTTGAGGATTTTGAGGAGTGTTGAATTTGACTCAAGGGCGTCGGATTCTGAATTTTGATCATGAGGATGGCATGTGCCTTGAGAATGACAGGCGCCGATGACCTTTCCATCAGGGATTTGGAGTTTAACACCTCGACGAAGTAAGGCGCCTGGAGAGAAGAGAAACATCAAAGATGTGAAGCGCCTAGGTGGACAGACGCCTTCGGAATCACACGCCAATGCTCAAGGTCGAGAATCAGGCGCTGAGAGTATGTCACGCGCCGAAATTGCGGTAGGTGCCAGGCTCCTTGTCATTTGAATATCCGAAGAGTGAACTCCCCGAAGTGCTGAATATGAATCTGCAAGAAATGAATATCAAAACAACACATCCCGAGTTAGCATTCAAGCATTCAACACGAATCAAAACATTCAACGACATTTTAGTGGAGATTTAAGCGGTGATACGAGGCAGTGAAGAGCAAATATTTTCCCAGAAAAGAGTTTACATTTCATCACTTCCCAAAAACCAAAAATTTTCACACAAGGTGATAGCAACTTTGAGGTATAATGAAAAATCTCTCAAATTAAAAACCGGTGAGATGGACCGAAGTATGGTGATAGACATGTTTACTTGTCCTTCGTCACAATCACAAGGATGAAGTCGTGTTTCGTCGAAACATATTTGATGAGTTTGCACCGCACAAGAGATTTTAATTCATGAGTGCAAGGTGAACTTTTAAGGCACTCCACTTGGAACTAAGCGTTACTACAATCAGAGGGGAGCAAGGTTCGACCTGCGTCCTCCAGACGAGTTTTAGCTTTTAAATGAAATGCAACAGATGCTCATTACAGCAGTCAGAGGGGAGCAAGGATCATCTTGCATCTCCGAAGTGTGATGGGAGAGCATCTTAAACTAAAGCGTCCATGTGCTACCTTTCGAAGAGGGGAGCCGGCGGACAAATGATCCGGCGTCCTCCGTTACTTGGTATTATGGATCTATGCAAATGATAGCTATGGGAGTTATATGCCAAGTTCACATGTTTGCACTCAGAGGAATGAATACTCTTGGGTCCGAAGACTAAAGCGGCCTCGAATCCATGTTCAACTGATTAGACTAATCCACGACGATTCCGAGTGCATATTCAGAAGTAAAGAAACTACTCTTTCAGACTTCAAAATTTTTCGTGAACTCTTAGAGAGAACACATGCAGAGAGAATTTCTTAAAGTTTTGAATCTCTCAAAGTCAAGAGGTTTGGTAAAGATGTCAGCAAGCTGTTTTTCCGTTGAAATATGCTGTAGACTGACTATATCACGATCAACCAAATCTCTAATGAAATGATGTCGAATGTCGATGTGTTTAGTTCTTGAATGCTGGACAGGATTTTCGCTGATCTTGATAGCACTTTGATTATCACAATATAGCACCAAGGGAGCACTCTCGACAAGATAGTCATCCAACATTTGTTTGAGCCAAAGCAACTGAGTGCAGCAACTCCCGGCGGCAACATACTCAGATTCCGCCGTTGAAAGTGCAATGCAATTTTGTTTGCGGCTATGCCATGAGACAATATTATTGCCAAGGAAGCAACAACATCCAGAAGTACTCTTTCTCTCATCCGTGTCACTTGCCCAATCCGCGTCGGAGAAGCCGACAAGATTCGAAGTGGTGTCGCCCGCATACCAGATTCCTAGATTAGAGGTCCCAGAGACATATCGAAGAATTCTCTTGACAGCTCGAAGATGATCTTCCTTGGGATCCGCTTGGTACCTAGCACACATGCAAACACTAAACATTATGTCAGGACGAGTAGCTGTTAAATAGAGTAAACTTCCAATCATGGAGCGGTAAAGAGTTTGATCAACGCTTCGGCTCCTTGACGAATTTGACAAGCGCTCAGTTGTGGCCATTGGAGTATTTGCAGGTTTCGCTTGATGCATTCCAAATTTTTCGACCATATTCTTTGCATATTTGCTTTGAGAGACGAAGATTCCGTCTGGTCGCTGAGAGATTTGAAGTCCAAGGAATTGGTGCAATTCTCCTTCAAGGCTCATCTGGAAGGTTGAAGACATAGATTCTGTGAAGGCTTTTACAAGCTTAGAGCAAGTAGCTCCAAAAACAATGTCATCAACATATATCTGAGCCACAATCATATGCTTGCCGTCCCGTTTGATGAAAAGAGTCCTGTCGACGGAGCCACGCACAAAACCAAATTTCTCGAGATAATCTGTTAAGCACCCATACCAAGCACGAGGAGCTTGCTTCAGCCCATAAAGAGCTTTGTGAAGCTTGTAGACGTGATTCGGCTTCTTAGGATCCTCGAATCCTTTGGGTTGGGCGACATAAACTTCTTCTTCCAATACTCCATTCAGAAAAGCAGCCTTGACATCCATTTGACGAAGTTTGATGCCTAGATGGCATGCAATCGCAATCAAGAGTCTTATGGATTCGATCCTAGCTACTGGAGCAAAGGTCTCATCAAAATCAATGCCTTCGACTTGGGCATATACTTGAGCAACAAGTCGGGCCTTGTTTCTCACCACTTGATTATGCTCATCAGTCTTGTTTTTGAAAATCCATTTAGTTCCAACAACGTTAATATTTGAAGTTCGGGGAACCAAGGACCACACATTATTCCTCATAAATTCGTTCAACTCCTCCTGCATAGCCATGATCCAAAAATCATCCTTCATGGCTTCCTTGTAATTTTTCGGCTCATTTTCTGAGAGAAAGCAGGAAATGCCAATTTCATTGCAAGTAGCAGAGGCGCAGATATTGTAGAGTTCCTCTTGAGGAGTTGGCATTTTCTTGGAGCGAGTGGTGCGCTCGTTAAAATTTCCAATCATTTGGGCTGGAGGATGTCGTTTTTGAATATACCCAGGAGCTTCGCGAGGAGCATCGGCTGGATTTTCAATAGGAGTAATTTCTTCATCCTCAGAGGAAGAATCATCATGTGGGTTGCTTGTATCTCCGACGTCATGAGAAGTATTTGGAGTGGAGATCTCTGGAGTCACATTAGTAGGAGGATTCTCGAGGGTTTGATACTCCAGGATTCCCTCCTTAACCCAATCTTCCTTTTCTTGTTTTCCAAGATAGTCTTGCTCATCGAAGTTGATATTAACGGTTTCCATAACTTTCTTGGTTCTGAGATTGTATGCTCTGTAAGCATGGCTATTTTGGCTATAGCCCACAAAAATTCCTCGATCTGCTTTCTCTTCAAATTTCTTCAGAGGATCACGATCCTTCAAAATATAGCATGTACATCCAAAAATTCAAAAATGCTCAACTGAGGGCTTCTTCCCATTTAGAAGTTCATAGGCGGTTGCCGTCGTGCCAGATCTTATACTTATTCGATTCAAGATATATCCAGCAGTCGAAACAGCTTCTGCCCAAAATGTTCTTGCAAGATTCTTAGAGATAAGCATAACACGCGCCATTTCTTGAAGAGTACGATTCTTTCTTTCAGCTATCCCATTTTGTTGAGGCGTCTTGGGAGCTGAGTATTCATGATGGATCCCTTTGAGAAGACAAAAATCATTGAAGCTGGAGTTCTCGAATTCGGTGCCATGATCACTCCTGATTCTCTTCACTTTTGCTTCATGATTCGTGCGAATCCATTTTACAATTCCTTTGAAGGCGTTGAAGGTTTCATCCTTTGAGGCTAGAAATCTTGTCCAAGTATATCGGGAGAAATCATCAACTACCACGAGAACATATTCTTTCTTTGCTATACTCTTCACTTCCATAGGACCCATTAGATCCATGTGAAGAAGTTCAAACGGGGCAGAAGTGCTCATCAGACTTGGAAGTGGCGGATGTGAAGATCTCGTGAGTTTTCCCTTTTGGCAATTTCCACAAACTCGTTTCTCTATCTTGGGGAGTTGAGAGATTCCTCGAACTATTTCCCCCTTAACAAGTTTACTCAAATTTCTCAAGCTCGTGTGGCCAAGACGTTGATGCCAAAGATCAACTTCATCAGAAACAGTTACAGAAAAGCAACTATATTCAGTTGTATAACAATTATTTTTCGCTCTTGGACCTTCCATTATGCACTTTCCTTCATTGTTGTAAACTTTGCAAGAATCCTTGTCGAAACTAACATTTAGCCCCTCATCGCACAATTGGCTGATGCTTATCAAGTTTGCCACAAGACCTTTGACGTGGACAACATTCTTGATGGGAGGTAATCCCTTGATGTGTAGAGTTCCCTTTCCCTTGACGACACCTTTTGCTCCCCCTCCAAACACCACGGGGGCTCCAGTCATAGGTTCGTAATCTTTCAAGAATTTCTTTGTTCCAGTCATGTGTCGGGAACACCCACTATCAAAATACCAAATGCCTTTAGAGCCTTTCTTAGAGGCATTCAAAGCAACATTGCAAAAGATGAGTTCTCTTGGTTTCCAAACACTTGTGAGAGTGGGATTGAGTTCGGCATCACTCCTTCGTTTCATTTCCCATTTCTTCTGGATATCGAAATTCTGAGAATTTCTTGAAATCATAGATTTTGCATTTTTATGATCTCTCAGAGGTAGAGAGTTTTTCTCTGAGAATTTATCTCTGAGAATTTTCCTCCGAGAATTTTGTACTGAGAATTCTTCTCTGAGAATTCGAGGGGAACCTTCCTTCTTGACTTTCTTTGTTGATCCATTCTTATTCCTCTCAGTCACCAGCCCATGATTCAAATCATTTTTCAGTTTGTAGCAAAAAGGCCTAATGTGTCCAGGCTTTTTGCAGTAGTGGCACACATACTTTCTTTCTCTTCGAGATCCTTGTCTTATAGCATCTCCACTCCTGACGAATTTTGAGTGAGAAGGATCAGATTTCAAGATTTTGGTTTTGTTCAGTTTCTTCAGAAGAGTAGCTTCATATGGTAGAATCCCTCGAGGATGTTTCACAATAGACTTAGGAAATTGGTAAGTCTGAGATTTGAGGTTATTTGTCGAGTTCGACTTTTGAGGATCAACATCAGGAGACGTCACCACCTTTTTCCCTTCGGCTATTTCCTTTCTCTTAGACAATTCAGGTTCACTCAAGATCTCAGCAACCTCTTGAGGATTATCAGAAGCTTTGATGAACTTTACTTCCTTCTTTTCAGGGGTAGCATATATGGATTCAAACACCTTTTGGAATCCAAGTCCATACCGCTTTGGATTCAGTCACTACAAGAAAACTGAAATTTGTTGACGGCCCAATTCGTAAGTAAATAGAAAACTGAAATTTGTTGACGGCCCAATTCGTAAGTAAATATGTAAGCAGACGGTTTGTTGACGGCTTTGCTTACAGATTGAAGCCATGAGCAAAACTTTTGTCAACAAATGTTTGCTCACGGCTTCTAGCGTGCCGTAAGCATTTCTTTACGTCTAGAGCTGTTCGGAAAACCGAAAGCATATTCGGACGACTATTTTTATTAATTTTTAAAATTAAAAATTAATATAAGAAATTAAATTGTGCAATAACTGGACCTTGAAGGTCACCGCCGACCCGACCCACGAAGCCCATTTCATTTCAAATTTATTCAATTCGTTTCAGTTTACATCTATTAAGTTCAATTCACCGCAATTCATTAGTCATTATAATTTTTTTTTGAAATAAATAAAGTATACAATGAATGAATTTGTGAATCATAATTATTTGAATTTAATACACTTAAGCTTTAAACAAATATGACTAAGAATATATTTTTGAATAAAACCAATTGAACTGAATTCAATTAATTTTGTTTAACAATATTGCCCACTTTCATTTTTTTATTTGTCTCTTAAAATTTTACACATCTATAAATGAATTTTTGTTTTATAACTTTATACTTCCTATACTTATTTATTTACATTTTTTAAAATATTTTTTTTATTTAGCTGTTTGATTACTTAACAATACTCATTATATCATTCTTTTATACTTAATATTATTTAATAAAATATTTTTTAAAATATATTAATAATATTCTAACATTAAAGAGATTATATATTTAATATTATTGTTTCAAAATATTTTTGATTTTATTTTACTTTATTTGCAAACGAATTTGATTGTGTTGAATTGAAGGGATTTGAAGTAAATTGAATTGAAGCGACTCCGTGAACTGAAATAGATTGAATTAACTCCAAAAGAAGAGACCATAATTGTTGTATCTCAATTCCGGCACATGAAAAATATTAACTATTTTATTAACTACAGTACATTTTAAACATTGATCAAAAAATCAAAATAATTTGTTTTTAATTTTCTTGTGCTCAAAAGAGTGTCTAAACTTTTATGTGACTATCATAGTATTATGAGTTTGTTTGAGTGAGTTTATAAGATGTTTGAGAACAGATAGACTCTTTAAATTTGTTTTGTAATATTGTAACGTTTTACAAAAAAAATATCTGATTTTATCATGAGAGCTTATAAAGTGTGTTAAAAAAAAATATGTTACCTTTTACTTTTTTTTTCTTCAAATAAGAACTTATTTAAAAAAAAAATCATAATCTTCTAACATGAAATTACGTCCTCGACGTAGGATACCAACTTTTCGCGAAGTCGGTGTAAAAAGCGTGAAACCTTCAAAGAGTCGAACCACTCAGCGCTCACTCAATACTGGGCGCCTAAGATTCAAGCGCCTAGGAGAGGCACTCGAATCAATACTCGGCGCCTAAGAGGTTTGCGCTGAGCTACAAGTCTCTGGGCGCCTGAAGCAATGCACTCAGAGGAGAAACCAAGTCTCTTAAAGAATCACCCTCTCAAAGGAAATTCTCAAATCACAATCTTGTAATCTTGAACAGCAAGTAGATAGGAGACAAGATATATGTAATATGTTTCATTTCATTAGAATCAAACAAAACTATTACAAGATAGAGAACGGTAGATAAAATGATCAAAGGATGCAGACCAAGTGACGCAGCACTCTAGCACTCCAAGGATCCACCGCTTAACACCTAGAGCTAAATCTCATAACTCTAATATAAGGCGCTCAGCGAAAACAACTACACGAAAACTCTCACGGAATGCGCAACAAGCGACAATACTAAAACTCCTAAAATACTCTAAGTAAAAACTCTCAAAAGTCTGGATGCCAGAAGTGATTTTCCAAATCAGGATCGAGGGTATTTATAGGAGTGCCGCACGTGAGAACGCCGGAGGAAAGTGATCCTCATTGGTTACACGTTCGGCTGACGTCAAACGGAAATTCTTGACGTCACACTTCCAGAACCATCTTCGAATCTTGAATCGTCGAACCTTGAGACTTCGAATCTTCGAATCTTCAATTCTTCAAATCTTTGATTCTGGGCACGCTTCAACGGATGCACAGCTCAAATGCTCGTCTACGCTTCAACTTCATTTTTGACATTAAAATCTTCTAAGTGTTGAAGTTGGGCGTGTCGTCATCTTCATTGCATTTGATGTTTGTTGATTCCGCGCGACTTCAAACGGGGCGCTTAACCTTCAAGCGCATGTCATGCGCATCCTCAGAGAATTTCATTCTCAGAGGATTACATCCTTAGAGGATAGCATCCTCAGAGGATTGCATTCTTAGAGGATAGCATCCTTGGAGGGTAGCATCCTCAGAGGATTGCATTCTTGGAGGGTAGCATCCTCAGAGGATTGCATTCTTAGAGGGTAGCATCCTCAGAGGATTGCATTCTTGGAGGGTAACATCCTTGGAGGATAGCATCCTCAGAGGATTGCATTCTTGGAGGGTAGCATTCTCAGAGGATTGTATTCTTGGAGGGTAGCATCCTCAGAGGATTGTATTCTTGGAGGGTAGCATTCTCAGAGAATTGATGTGCCCACCTCAAGGCGCCCCGCGCATAAACCTTCAAGGACAATGGAATGCGCCTGGTGCATCAAGTGATACGTCTCACGCATTGTATCTTCAAGAGGAGAGCCAGACGTCTGATGCATCTGCTCAATGCGCCTAGCGCATGTTACTTCAAGGAAGATGTTAGACGCCTGATACAAGGCTCCAATGCGCCTAGCGCATCATACATGCCGGCCAACAATGCGCCTAACACATGTCTTTCGGAACTTCCATCAAGGCGCCTCGCGCATGTGAGTACATCAAGCGCTTCACGTACGAAACCCAATTACCAGACAAGGCGTCTCACGCCTGGCCCCATGCACTTAGCGTCTGCCAAGCGTCTAACGTCACTCGTCCAAGGATCAATACTCCAATCTTCAATACTTTGAGATGTTCATCCTTCGAGTATTAATCCTGCAAAATAGAACAAGTATGGAAACACCAAGTTGTAGCCAAAACAACATTTACATAACATTTTATTACGAAAATCTCATTACTAACATCTTAATTATAAGTTCTTTTATATTATTTCATCTAAACAAGTTAGGATCTTACTTAAAAACTTAAATTCAACATCTTAAAAGCTAGAAAAACAAGATTTTACATTGGGGGAATCATGGACCGGGGCATCTCTAAGAGTAGAATTATAATCAGTACCTATATTTTTTCCTAATTTTGATATGGGGCATTGTTCCATTATTAACCTTTTCAAGTATATTAGTAATTAATATAACTACATATCTAATATCATCCGCTGAGATTTTAAACAACTACGCTAGACACCTAGTATTATAACATATCTAAACATGAAATACATATCTAAACATGAAATATTAACAAGTCCATATTTGCATATTTGTTAGAATTAGGTATGTTATATATCTAAACATGAAATACATATCTAAACATGAAATATTAACAGGTCCATATAAACATGAAATATTAACAGGTCCATATTTGCATATTTGTTAGAATTAAGTGTGTTAAATTTCTAGATTTTTTATTTCACATTTTGCATTTTAATCAATTTGGGAAAATTTTAGTTGAATTTGAATTTAGACTATTTAAAAAGGTTGCTCATATCTATTTATATGACATATCTATATCTATGATAGATATGTATACATCTATGATAGATATCTATACATATGACATATTTATGACATATCTATAATAGATATTAGTGTATGTGGTAAATCTATAATAGATATCTATTCATATATATATATATATATATATATATATATATATATATATATATATATATATATATATATATATATATAAATAATGTTGCGCAAATATATTTTACGCGCAAATATATTTATATAAAATATTTTTATGCAAATATATTTATATATATAATTTACTGATTCTTGCGCAAATATATTTATATTCTTACGCAAATATATTTATATATGTATATAGTAAATAAATTAATATGTTAAGGTGTAGGGATATTTACGACTTTATACATTTTAAAAAATGCCCCTACTTAGTATTTAAAAAATACAAATTCCCTAATAAATAAAAAAGTTAAAAATATACGACCCCTAAAAATGAGGTGAAAAAAATATAGGTGTTCGAAATAATATTAAAAAGCAATTTGCCCCATAGCCTAATATTACCTTTTACATTTTATAAGCTTTTTAAAAAAGTTCACCCAAACACTTTTATATATATTATTTAAATTGCAGGACATATATTTAATTTATAAAATAAATAAATTAATATTTTCAAATGACATGATGTATTGACATTTTATAGCATGAATTATGGGATTTGTTTTGACCATTGGAACAATCTTATTACTCCATCACAACGTTTTTTTTTTTATTCCACGGTAAAATCATCTGAATTAGTATTACAAATCTTACTCGTGACCACGCTAAATCATGTGATGTTGACTTTATAAATCAAAGCTCAACCTTCACGCGTGCGTCAAGAATAAAGATACGGCGTAGTCAATTACCCATTAAAGTAGAGGGTGTTCATTGGTGCACGTCATAAAAAGCCCCGATTGTGGGCTCAAATAGGACGTCCGTTTAAATGCTGGGCCCAATTTTAAATAATCTTGAAATTCAATTTTAGGGCTCAAATCGGTAGTCCGTTTAAATGTTGGGCCCAAATTTAAATAATCTTGAAATTCAATTTTAATGTAGATCTAAGGTGTACTTAAAAAAAAAACTAATTTGAAATACTTTTTAAATATTTTAAATTGTATTAAAATTAAGTTTGAAGTGAATTAAAGTATTTTTTAGTAAATTGAAAGTGTTTTAAAATAATGTTTAACTGATTTGAAATATATTATTTAAATATTTAAAGTTTAAAAAAAACACTATTTAAGTGATTTTAAATACTTTTAAAACAAAATTCAAAGCATTTAAAATATTTTTTAAGCAGTTTAAAATGTAATAAAAATAATTATTATGTGATTTAAAATATTTTCTATACATTTTAAAATGTCTTACAATAATTTTAAAATAATTTATGTTGATAGGCATTTTTACGCAGTCGAGAACCAAAGCCCCATTAAGGCCCAATAAGGCCCATTGAGAGAGCTTTGTTTAGGCTTGGAGTTTACAAAAATCTGCACCTGTTCGACACTCATAGGTCGAGTAGGAACGAACAGATAAGCAGTTAGGAGGGAAGATGACCCGACGATGAGATCATTCTCAATACGAATGATGAATGACTTGAGCCCAAATATTAGTATACTCTTTTCTTTTGTTTCATAAGCAGTAAGAACGATCATTTTTTTTTTTTTGAAAAATTCATATGAATTGTAATTATTCTTGTAAAACAGGGATATTATTGAATAAAAATTAAAGGAATAAAGTTATGTTCCAAGTTCAAATGTACATTTGACTTTTGAAGCCATAAAATATCTTATAACTATACATTTATTTAATTTTTAAATATCTTATAAAGATAAATATATTTAGGAATGCATAAAATTATCAAACGTATATTTGAGGCTAAATTTTAAAATCACTAGTAATTGAAGAGTTATCAGTTATGTGTCATTTATGGAGAAATAAGAAATTTCATCTTTTATACTCTACAAATTCGCTATATTTGACAACGTTCATTTATTACAGTACGTAAAATACCAAATAAATGAGAATCGTGTTATTTGGGGCACGGATTTCTACTTCAAAATTATCTCCAACCTTTCATCCAATCACAGCTCACCACAATTTAATTTCCTGCAGTACCTACAATTTATCTCTCTACAGTTCTTACCAATTCCACAGAGATTCGGATTTAGTGTTTGAACCTTGTCCAATAAATGTCACAACACGAACTTATATGTTTTCGCGCACGTGTGCATTTTCCGAGTGTTGAATATTCACCAAAACGTTCGGTCAATGCTCAATCGACGAATGAATAACATCGTCATCGCCGCTTTCGCCTGACGGAGCACTGCGACCGTCGCTGTAGATCCGCCACAGAGGATCCGATCCCCAATAGCTTCTATCGATATATGGGATTTAGCCTCAAATCGCCAACAAGATTCCGTGGGCCCGCTTCCTTTTTTCGATCCGAGAATCTCCTTCCGAGGAATCTTCCAAACATGAAGTGAGTGTTCCTTTTTCCGATTCCGTTCTTGATTTGCTCTGTTTTCCCCTGTTTCTAGATTCGGGCAGTTGTTGATTTGTGTTTGGATATGGGTTTGACTCTACATGGATTCTATTTACTTTTTTTTATTACATGAATCACTTGGGTTGTTTAGATGCGTTAACTATGTGTGTGTGAAGAAAAAAGGCATTTCTTTTGGGGTGGAAGTTCAAACATTTAATTGATTCCAATTTAGGAAGAAGGGATTTCGGAACTTGTGTGGAATGTGTTTTTATTTGTTGATAAAAGTTGAACATGAATCTCGATCCAATTCCAAATGAAGCAGAAGTAGGAAATCGAATGTATGAAACTATAAATCGTTGCTTGTGGATCATCGACCTCTTCTTTCAAATGTTTCTCGATTCGGGCAGTTGTTGATTTGTGTTTGGATATGGGTTTGACTTTACATGGTTCCATAAGCATGATCTTACATGGATTCTATTGATTTCATTTTTGTTACCATGAATCACTTGTGTTGTTTACATGCGTTTACTATGTGTGTGAAGAAAAAGACAATTATTTTCGGGTGTAATGTACTATAAGTTGAAACATTTAATTTAGGCAAAAGGGATTTCAGAATTTTGTATGTTGTTCGGAAAATGTGTTTTATTTCTAGGTAAAATTTGAACATGAATCGTTTATATGACTGCAGAACAAGAACGATTTTCGGGATCTCCCTATCCCTAATCATAATCAACATGGCCTCCATCATGGAGCGTGCGGACGAGAATCTCCTCCCGGCCGTCTACAAAGAAGTCAGCGAGGCCTTCTCGGCGGGGCCCTCCGACCTCGGTTACCTCACCTTCATGCGAAACTTCGTGCAAGGCCTCGCTTCCCCCTTAGCCGGCGTGCTCGCCATCAACTACGACCGGCCCACAGTCCTCGCCATCGGGATCCTCTGCTGGGCCCTCTCGACCGCAGCCGTGGGGGCCAGCAAGTTCTTCCTCCAGGTGGCGTTCTGGCGGGCCGTAAACGGGTTCGGGCTCGCGATCGTGATCCCGGCCCTTCAATCCTTCATAGCCGACAGCTACAAGGACGGAGTGAGAGGGGCCGGGTTCGGGTTCTTGAATCTAGTGGGGACGGTGGGAGGGATTGGAGGAGGGGCTATTGCTACTGTGATGGCCGGGTACGATTTCTGGGGAGTGCCCGGGTGGAGGTGCGCGTTTGTTATCATGGGGACTTTGAGTTGTTTTATAGGGTTTCTTGTGTTTAGGTTCGTGGTTGACCCGAGAAGATTAATTAGCTCCGCACTTGATGAGAGGTATGAGTTATCGTCGTAACAAGTACTTACACTCTTGAGGTCGTTATTTCGTTGAATAGAAACAAATGTGAGTTTGTGACGAGAGGTTTGTTTTTTGTAGGGAGAACTTGATCGACAATAGAAGCACGAGACCACCGGCGGCTATATGGTATGAGTCGTGGGCAGCCATGAAAATGGTCATCAAAGTCCCGACGTTTCAGTTCATTGTTTTACAGGGACTTGTCGGTTCTGTGCCTTGGACGGCCATCGTGTTCATCACCTTGTGGTTCGAACTAATAGGTATGTTTCTCGCCCAAGCCTCCTCATTTCTCTGTCTTTTTTATGACTGATTAATGCTTCACTTTCAAAGAGAAGCCTATTTGTCTTGTGTTTAGGTCTCCATTTTTTCTACAATTATCATTAAAAAGTTATGTGTATTTTATGTGTATTTAATATAATGTTTTTATTTGGATGATGGTAGAGTAATATTAAGAACAAATATTTTAGTATATAAATAATAATAATTTGATAAAATTAATTATTTTTATTTAAAATATTATATATAGATAATAATTTATTAATAAATTGATTAATTTTAAATTTATAAAAGTTATTATATTTTAGTTTTAAAAAAATTAATGACCTAAAAATAAATTAGAGAAGGATTAAATAAGTAGTTTATATATAAAGTATCTTTCTAATTCGGAGTCCATATATAAATTATCCTTCTAATTTTGTACATTTCCATATACCTTTACATTTCCATATATTATTTGTTCATTGGAGTCCATATATAAAGTATTCTTTCTAATTTGGAGTCCATATATAAAGTTCCTTCTAATTTTGTACATTTCTTAACTGAATTTGGAGTCCATATATAAACTTCTAATTTTGTACATTTCTTAACTGAACTTGGAGTCCATATATAAAGTTCCTTCTAATTTTGTACATTTCTTAACTGTCTTTCTGATTTGTTCATTGGATCGATATCTAAACGAGTCCATATATAAATAATTACTTTTGTATCCTTCTAATTTTGTAAGTTGTTGATTGGATCAATAACTTGTTCATTGGATTGATATCTAAATAATTACTTTTGTATCCTTTTGATTTCGTAAGTTGTTGCATTGATATCTAAACGAGTTCATAATATCCGCAGGTTTCGACCACAACAGTTCTGCGACCCTAGTCGGCCTCTTCGCCGCGGGATGCGCCATCGGATCCTTCCTCGGCGGAATCATAGCCGACAAATTATCCCAAAAATACCCCTACTCCGGTCGCATCATGTGCGCCCAGTTCAGCGCCTCCATGGGCATCCCCTTCTCGCTCTTCCTCTTGAAAGTCATCCCTCAGGAGGTGAGCAGCTATCCTACGTACGCAGCCACACTGTTCCTCATGGGCCTCACCATAAGCTGGTGTGCAACCGCCACAAACGGGCCCATGTTCGCCGAGGTGGTCCCGGCTAAGCACCGCACGATGATCTACGCTTTCGATCGAGCCTTCGAGGTCTCGTTCTCCTCGTTCGCGGCCCCCATCGTGGGGATCCTCTCGGAGAAGATATACGGGTACGACCCGAAAGCCGTGGACCCGGTGCTGGGGTCCACGAGGGAGGCCGTGGCCCTGTCGAGGGGCCTGCTCGCGATGATGGTGGTCCCGTTCGGGCTGTGCGCGTTGTTTTACACGCCCTTGTACTGGACGTTCAAGCAGGATAGGGAGAATGCGAGGATAGCTAGCGTGAAGGAAATGGAGATGCTGTGAGATCGATAGCTTTTTACCCGAAAGATCCATAATTTTTTTGGATTTTACATTGTAGTAAAAGGTATACATTAGGTTGGCTTTTTAGAACTTCTAATATTAAGGCGTGGTGATTTTTCGAAATCGGACCGATCTTCGATTGAAAGTAATTATCCGGTTAACTACAATTGGGAATTTTGTTTTTGAATCTTGATCCGATGCAGGGAAACAAGACTATTTCATTTGTATTTTACGAAAGACTTATCATTATGAATAGATTTTCTCACATACCCTAAGCTTAAGGAATTAGTATATACTAAATTCCATCTCAACTACATATGCAATCAACCCTAAGCCTAAAGAATTAGTATATACTAAATTTTATTTCAACTATATATGCTGATAAAGAATGTACTATATACTAAATTTTATTTCAACTATATATGCTGATTTACGTTTAGATTAAAAAAATTCTTAATTTTTGACTAATTGATCAAAAATAAAGAAGGATAAAAATGTATTTTTATATTAAAAAGAATAGTAAAATAATTTTAAAATTTGAAAAGTATGTTAAAAAAGTATAAGTAAAATAGTATTTTAAAGTAGAAAAATATATATATTTTTTTAAGAGTATGCATAATTACTGTAGTTGGAACAAACAAAAAATAGTTGATAAGTAATAGTAAATAAATAAATAAATTTCTAACACAATGATTTTAGGAATTGATTTTATCAGATACCCCTAATTTTACCAATATTTAATTTTCTCCTATACCCCTGATTTTCCCAATACTACCCAAAATCACCCCAATATTTTGCCCTTATTGCCCAATCGTCGGAGTTACAATTAGTCAAAGTCTTCGTCAACGGCCGCTGCACTACATAGAGTGCTACTCCTTCACTGTTGAACAACATACCGCAAAGCTCATCAACAATGGCGGAACGAAAATCGCTCGCAGTTTTCCTTGCATTGCTGAATCTGATCTCGATCCTCCCGCTTCGGACATTGTCGTTCTCACCCGACAGTCCCACCGATCGACAAATCCTAGTCCTGCTCGACGATCTATCCTTAAAATCATCGCATTCTATTTTCTTCGCCACGCTCAAATCGCGCGGATTCAACCTCGATTTCAAGCTCGCCGATGATCCTTCTATAGCCATCAAGCGCTATAGCCAGTATTTGTACGACGGCATCATCCTCTTCTCCCCTTCAGCTGACCGTAAGTAAATGTGGTAGAAAAAAATATAAATTAAATAACGCATTTACTGTAAATTCTTGTGATTATTACACAGAATCCTATTTCGTTTTCCTCCTCTTCCGTTTCTCCCGAGTTCTGATGCTTGAAATTCTGGTTTAGGGTTTGGAGGATCGTTGGATGTAAAGGGTATATTAGATTTCGTGGACTCGGGGCACGATTTGATTCTGGCCGCCGATTCCAATGCCTCTGATTTGATCAGGAACATAGCGGCTGAATGCGGTATTGATTTTGATGAGGTGGGTGACTTATCTCCTTTTTCTTTTGTTGGTTTATTGTTGTGATGTATTGTATAGAATTCTTCACTGTTGTGTTTGGTAAATTAAAATCTAGCGATGACATTGAAACTCCTTGGTAAATTTCTTGGTTTGTATGAAACCGATTATCTCCAAGTATAATCTTTCCACTCAAATCCATTAATAGGTAACAAATTCTTTTTTTTTTTTTTTTCGATTATATCGGCTTTTAAATACAGTGGTATTTATTTCAAACTGAATTTTAAGCTATATAAAATCAAGGCTTTGAAATAGTAGTGGTGATCTTGCAAGGGTATAATTCATTTGAATGTTTTGCAAATTGAAACAATGCTATTGATCTTGTCTTGTAGAAAGTGCACGTGTTATCAACTTTATGGTGATGACTTCACACAGAAAGATTGTCATCTTTATTGCTGGAAAAATTGACCAACAGTTTAATTTTATATTTCTTTTGTTATTTGTATTCAACGATAGCTAGTAATTTGTTATTCTATAAAACTTGATACTACTATATTTTTTTAATTTGTAAATACCTATAAATGTATGGCTCTATGTCAATATATTTGGGTATGAAACCCAAATGTCACTTTGAATTGCCCATTTTAAAATCTGTGTATGTTCGTATACAAATAGCTGGATACACTACATATCTGACTATTTAGTTGTTTCCACAATGCAAAATTGCAATGACACAATGCCATATATAATAAGTTTGGCATTTAGTTTCTGCAAAAGTTCTTATGCATAACTCGTCGGAAAATCTCTATTCTTATTCTACTATCAGTCTGTCACTAACGTTGGTAAATAGTATCAGTTTCGAAATTTGTATTTTGCCATTAATGCAACATTACTCTGAATGTATCTGTCTCATCTTGTGATTTCTCCTTTAATCTGTATGTTGTCACAATTATTTTTTCCGATTGTGCAGGACCCCTCTGCCATGGTTATTGATCACACTGGCTATGCTATCTCGGAAATTGAGGGAGACCATACCCTTATTGCTTCTGATAGTTTTATTGAGTCTGATGTTATTCTTGGAAGTAAAAAAATAAAGGTCAGTTTTTGGTTGTACGGTACCGGTATATCTATACTTTCATATTCTTTCAGAACAGCTCATTATCATCAGTTTCAATAATCTGGCTTACGTATTGATGTATGCCCTATATTTTTGGAGCAGGCACCTGTACTTTTTAAAGGGATCGGACATTCAGTGAATCCCGAAAATAGCTTGGTAATTTGGAAGACTATTTCATTGTCTTTCACTCACTGATGTAGTTTTTTTGTGTAACTGAGTATGATTACATTTTAGCTTGTTGACAGATGTTCTGTATTGGATCTTTCCTAAGCTGTCTTCTCTTTGGCATTTAGGTTTTGAAGGTCCTTTCTGCATCTTCTTCAGCTTATTCTGCTAACCCAAATTCAGAGTTGGCAAACCCTCCATCCCTTTCTGGAACATCTATTTCATTGGTTTCAGTTCTACAGGTTTGTGTTTATTCCTGTTCGTTTTGCTTTATACAATTGTACAAATGCTTAACCACATTTACTATAAAAGAAATCACATTCCTTGGTGAGGGTCATTACACAGGCCTAATACAAGAATTAGGCTGATAAGTCTTGTTGCTCCTCTCTAGATCCTATCCGATTTAAAGTAAATCAAAAACATTAGCTGCAAAAACCACTTAGCCGCCAAAACTGCCTCGAGTGTAATAAATTTATGATTTACTCATACTCTCACCATCCCTAAATTAATGTGATGCATCCACCTATTAAAATAATTATAGTATAGTGTTCATTTACAGTGATACGTGTCGCTGACATGCCTACATAATTATTGTTTTATGATTTACAGGCTAGAAATCATGCGAGAGTTATGATCTCTGGATCGTTGGACATGTTTAGCAACCGGTACAGTTGTTGCTGAGAAGCTTGTTTCTGTTTTATTTTTGTTATTCTTCTACGGAGAAAAATTATGCCATAGTTACTACCTAGAGAGACACCTTGCCTTTAATGCACTTGTTGATTTGTGCCCCAGGTTGTTCAAAGAAGGGGTGCAGAAGAGTGGCAGCTTGAAAAGGTGAGTAGATCTTATAGTGTCTTCTGTAGGTATGAAGTTTTGTTAGTTTTCAGTACACAAATTTATATGCTCCTTTGCTATGAAGCAGAGGGTTAGTTTCTAGGTAAAAAATAAGAAGCATGAACTTTTCTTATTGTCTAGCAACTAACAGACACTATGATTAAATCTATTTTCAGACATGCAAAATCTGGTAATGAACAATTTGTCACTGAACTTAGCAAATGGATATTCCATGAAAGAGGTCATCTGAAGGTGATCTACTTATCTACTTGCAATGCAATAGTGGTTTCTTTCTTATATTATTTGAGGTTAAATTACTTCATCTATCTCTCAAATCACTTCAACTTATAGAATATCTAATTTTGTAGGCTGTCAATCTTAAGCACAATAAAGTTGGAGAAACAGGAGAACCTTCAATATACAGAATCAACGACGATCTGGTAATGCAACCCCCAACCTCCCCCCCACCCCCACCCATCTATCTATCGATATATATATATATATATATATATATATATATATATATATATATATATATATATATATATATATACACTATATATATATATACACACACATATTAGAACCAATACTTCAAAAAAAATGTAAAACCATACAAACCAGTAAAAGAGTTATTATTTTATTATATTAATTCAACCACTGCTGATTTGTAGGAATTTTCTTTGGAAATCTATGAATGGTCTGGTACTAGTTGGGTTCCGTATGTTGCAAATGATGCTCAAGTTCAGTTTTATATGATGAGTCCCTATGTCTTGAAAACTTTGTCTACAAACCAGAAGGTATTTATTGTTACTTTATATATTTATGTGTATCAAACACTTTTAGTCAACATGATATACTCACCTCATGTATTTATGCATCTTTTTGTAGGGGCTGTATTACACTACATTTAAGGTTCCGGATGTATATGGTGTTTTCCAGTTCAAGGTTGAGTACCTGAGACTTGGATACACTAGCGTGTCACTGTCCAAACAGGTTACTTTTTTCGTTCTTAATGATTTATGGAGAATTGATTTTATAAAAATTGTTTGAGATTTTAATTTGTACTAGTAGTTAGTGACTTGAAAATTCAAAATTCCCATATATCATAATCCCTTAGCCCTTGTAAAAACATTATGATTTTGTGGTAGTTTTTTAAAGAAAAAGAAAAATCAGTCCCAGAACCAGAATACGAGTAGAAAAGATTTGTACTATTATCCCTTCTCGATTTCAAATGTTTCCCATGGGATATTGGATGCATAGGCATGTATTTGGAGTGGACTTAGAGACAAACACACACAAACAAGGTTTTTGGGATGATTGAGGGAGGACCAAAGTAAAAGTGAAATGCAAAAAGGATATTAACCTGAGGGTTTTGTTACAATCTTGCAGATTCCGGTAAGGCCCTTCCATCACAATGAGTATGAGAGATTTATAACAACGGCTTTTCCCTATTATGGAGCTTCATTTTCCACAGTAAGTCTCTCTCTCCACTGATTGTGTTGAAAGTGTATGTATCCAAACTAACTAAAAAAATGACCAATTTTTTTCAGATGGCTGGATTCTTCGTCTTCAGCATCATTTACCTCTACAACAAGTAAACACAAAAGAAGCTCCCTTTTGAGGTGGAAATGGTTATGCACTAAATTACTATACACGATTACCCTTTAGATTTTCCTCATTAATGGCAAGCTCACGCACAACAGAACTACTCACATTACTTGGTGTTAACTGCATAGCGTAAGTTTGACTTTCACTGTGCACCGGCAATTTTAGATTAATTAAAGAGGAACTAAAAAACTAGACAATTCGTGCTTCACTTATGTAAGAGATTGTTTTGACTTGCCTGAATTTGTGAAGTTCAGTGAAAGAGAAAATAGAGACAATAGTTCATCCCAAGTCCTTTCACTGTGCACCGACAATATTTCATGAATTATATGTTTTCTTCTACCTGTTGCCTTTTGTTTTATTTTATTTTGTTGGACAAATATTTGAATTACATGTCACCTTTTGGCATTTTCTTCACCTTTTTTTTAACAATATTACAACATTCACTCATATCCCAATCGAAACTGCTTTTTTCTGGCTTCGCTTTCCTCTTAAAATAAAACTTCTTTTATAATTGCTAACTTAATCAGGTTTCTGTTTTGATATTTTAAAACTGTTTTGACCTCTTTTTCTTTAAAAAGAAAGAAAGCTTTTACTATTAAGCAAATATACTTATACTAGTATATTACTACTATTTCTAAGCAGTCTTTTGTAATTTATGAAGACTATACATCTATACATATATAATTTCGGGATCCACTAATGCCACGTGTACCAATAGAAAACCAATAATAATATTGTGTTCACACTATAAATTATAAATAAAAAAATTATAAATAAATAAATAGGAATATTATTAACCATATTTAAATTATATATAAATTTTAAATAATAATTTGAATTTATATATTTTTGGTAATAATAATTAATTATCATCTTAAATATATAAGTTTTTATTTCTTTTCTCAAAATTCTTTTTTATTCCATTAATATTAATTTAATTTCAATTAATCTTAAATATATAGGTTTTTATTTCTTTTCTCAAAATTCTTTTTTATTTCATTAATATTAATTTAATTTCAATTAATCGTATTTCATAAAAATCGATCTTTTCCTATTCTCTAATTCAACGGAGTTAAAAAAAATTGATAAAACTTTTTAGGTATATTATTTAAGTATATTAACGTATGTTATATTAATATAATTACATTTATGTCATCTCATCCCCTTCATGTTCACCAAGTAAATTCAATTTTTTTATATTTTTATTTATTTTCTATCTTTATAACTTTTATTTTCTATTTATTTTTTATTTTTCCTCCACCGGTTTTAAGTATTTATTGAATGCACTCGAGAAATGCAGAGACGATAAACGGAATGCAGATACGAGAAACTTCTCTCCCACCAGACCAGAAGCTTTTTTCCCCCACCGGTTTTAAGTATTTGTTGGATGCGTTTGACACTCGAGAAATGCAGAGACGATAAACGGAATGCAGATACGAGAAACTCCTCTCCCCCAGACCAGAGGCTCCTCAATCGGGTATGATGTAAATCGAAGGATGTGCCCGAGTAGCAGACACATGTGGGAGATAGTCAATATGTCTAATTCCAGGACTAACTTCATAATATTTCAATGAAAATTTGTCATATTCGAGATTCGAACTCTGCGTCGCCGGGAAATTTCACCAACATCACCACAAACCTTACCACTCGGTTATGCACCAAGAAGCTTACATACAGTGAGAGTTCGATTATTAAATAAAATAATTTTTTAATCCATTAATAATTTTTTGGCGAAATACTTTGCAGATTAAATAAAATTTTAGATTATTTCAAACAAATAAATCACGTGCATTGCACGAGAAGTTGTACTAGTTATATTTAAATATATGAGCAAATTAAAAAACTTGTTTCTTAGAGCATCTCCAACCGATACCAAAAACTTATTTTGGAGTAGGGGAGATGCTCCAACCGATACCAAAACATAAACCTATTATTGGTTTATAGGTGGGACCCACACAAAAAATACTTTTATATTTACGTTTACCGTAAACTCAAACCAAAAACTATTTTTTATTTATAAAATGATTATTTTTTTTACAAATTAATAAAAATAACTTATCAATTATTTTTTAGTATCTTATTTAATATCTTTTGTAGTATATTTTTTTTAATACTCATATCATTAATAATTAAAATAAATTTTAATAAAAATATTTTTAATAATGAAATAAAAATACATATCACAATATGAAATAAAATTAAATAATTAAATTATATAATTAACATTAAAAATAAAATAATAATAAACAAGATATTAAAAAAAATGCTACCAATTACAAAAACAAAAATAATTAATAATTAGTTTTTTGAGTGTTTTAATGTAATTTTTTTAATAATTAAATAATATTTTTATTTAGTATTATTTATATTTATTATGTTTGAAAATTTAAATTGAAAATAATATTAATTATATTTTTTAATTTAAAAAATTATGAGATAAAATTGTAAATTTGTAAAGATGTTGATTATTTATATAAATAGTATAAATAATTATATAAGAAAAATATTAAAAAAAAAATTATTTTAAGTTAGAGTATTAGTTTCTCGGTTGGAGTCAAATTACTGTAAACGTAAACTAAAACTAATTTTGAGTTCGGTTGGAGTCAAATTACTGTAAACTTAAAATAAAACTTATTTTTGAGTTTGAGTTTTTGTGTTCGGTTGGAGATGGCCTTAAGTTTTCATATTAATTACGTACCTACTTAAATTCATCTTTATTTTTAATGTATATTTTTATTCGTCTCCACCTTGCATTAGAAAAATACTTATTAATTTTTTTATGGATCTCCACCTTGCATTAGAAAAATACTTATTAAAGTATTTTTGTTTTAAATAATTATGCATTAGTACAAGAAAAATAATATAATTTTTAAATTTTTTTGGCCAAAAAATAATAAGCAAACATGTATTTTTAAGCTAAAAAGTTAAACAATTGTGAATAAAATATAAAAATAAGTAAAAAATAAAGATATATTTTTAAAATTAAAAAGTAAAATAAGCATTACTTTTTAAAAGTATAAGTAAAATGTAAAAAAAATGTACATAATTATTTTAAGGGTTATTTTTATAAAATGTTAGTTTTAAAAGTTAGTATATAATTTAGGATATTAGTTTTTCTTAATTATAAATTTGAGTAATGTTCCAAAATTACTTTTGATTATTATACATGATGAGTAGTTATTAAAAGGGTATTAAAGTAATTAATTATGCTTTTTTTTATAATAACAAAATTAATAATACCTATATTAATAAAAACGGTTATAAAAAATTATATTTAATTAAAAAGTTTAATTTATGATGCTTGAGATGTAAATTAGTAAACTAAATTACCAATTTTCTTAAATATTTCTTATTTTAACAGTACTTCTACTACTAGACTAAGTAAGTACAGCATTTTTATGCTTTAAACTATAACATTTTCACTATTAAAATATCCAATTATATATGTATTATTTATTTATTATTATATCCAAATTAAAAATAGTTTCTCAAATTCAACACTATAACATTTACACTATTAAAATACCAAATTATATTTATTATTTATTTATTATTATATCCAAATTAAAATAGTTTATAAAACTCTTATTCTCTACTTAACAATTAAAGAGAATTTTAGAGAAAAAAATAATTTATATATTTATACTATAATAAAATACTATAGTTTGGAATAATTGTAAGTTATGTATATTATATTACTTTTTGCTTCAATTTAATTAAGTTTAAAGACTAATAATTATAATTGAAGTACCTTTTTGAAATTAAAAATGTCCTAAATAATCTTTATATATTTTTAATTATGTCTAATTTAATATAGGAACAATTTTTTATATAATATATTAATTAAAAAAGAACAAAAATTTCAAACTGATTAAATATCATATTATATTTATTTATTTATTTATTGTTATATCTAAATTAAATTGGGAAAAATCTTGATTAAGAAAATCTTCATCGTTTTAGGGAATTATAATGGTTGAAGTTGATGAAAATAGTGTGAAAAAGCGTGAGTTTTCTTTTTTAAATATCCATTGAAATATAATGTAAAAAACTTGTTGAATTTAAAGCTAGTCGTAAATCAATGGCTAGATCAAACTCCTTTCCTTAATATACGTAGAATGCATTAATCCAAAGAACGCTTTGTGTTGTATACTAGAATACATTAAAGAAATTGTTTAGAACTCCAAAATATAGTTTTAGAGCATTTTTAATGAAGTGTCTAAACATACTACTATATATTTATAATTTTGTGACTTATCATTCGACACATCACTAATAGCTTCGTCTGTTCACGTCAAGAGAGAATGCCGCTTTAGAATTCATAGTCAAGGAGGACTTACTAAGATGCTTGCTATGTATATATCTATTTATTTGAATTCCGGTAATTAGAGTTAGAAGCTGCGAAGCTCCCTCCCAATCCCTCGAAATGTTCTTCAGAACTTTATATTCTCACTTAGAAATACAGGACGAGGATCTTCAAGGCATCCAAGATCCATTTTCTGAACTGGATCCTCCGTAGGAGGTTCTGAGGATGGTTTCTCCACATTTGGATCGAAGACTCCAATCTCAACCAGACCTTCAGAAGCATTACTTGTGGACGCCGGCCACGACCGTGTCCCCCAAGAACTTGTGTTGCTTGTATAATCTGATCAGATAACGGAATTCAATTAAACCCGTTGAACTGTTCTCTTAGAGAAGTTCATATTCATATATCCCGCTGACTGGCTTATAGATTAGAGGTTGACTCAGGAGCTCGACTGTAAGGAGAGGATAGATTACTCATATAGCGCGTCTTCCTATAACGAGCTTCGGAGGAGGGATTTTCCATTTTATCGAGTGATATAGATACCGGCTAGTTCTCGGGCGGTAGAGGATGGAAGATGCTCGAGCGAATACATTATGAAGCCCATTGTAACCAATAGATTCTCATTCACGTCCCGCAAACAACAACCAAATAGAGCAACTCAAAATTTGATCATCTACCTATACGATTCACCATAGCAGGAACCCAACACACCTTGTATAGGCTAGTTACTATCTGACCAGTTAGATAATATTTGGACTATCTCACGCGCTTCTTTTTTCTTTAAAGCTTCTTCAATCGCTGCCTCGCTTTTTTCTTTAATCATTAAAATTTGAATATTTCGATCAGTACACTCGAATAACCACAGACACAGTGTTACATATATATATCGACTCCATATTTTATGTTGAAATGTACGTATACGTACGTCCGTAAGTGATAACATTGAAATAATTCCAACTCTTGTAAAACTGAGTATCACAAACACAATCATAACATTAATGCTCTTTTCTTTTGTAACAATCATATATACAATTATATACACTATTTAACCACTGTTCGATTGTAAACCAATCATATGTTCCAACTTACAATTAACATTTTATTTATCACAAAAAATTCAAAAATATTAATTCTAATTTTGACGGAAAAAAAAAGTGTAAGAGTCTACTGTGATACTCTCGCCTCGATCCTAGTATTAATTTGAGTGCTAGGTGACGGCAAAAGTAATTGTTTTGAGAGTTCGTCGTTTTGAAGTCACGTAATACATGTGAAATACCCCCTGTCGTCAAATCTTTTATGGTATTAATGTAAGTGCTAGCTAGGTGACGGCGCAAGCAATTAATTGTTTTGAGGGGTTCGTCATTTTGAAGTCACGTACAAATTAAAATACGTTAATAAACATCCCGTCGAATCTCTTAATTAAGATCATTCACCGGTAATTGTTTTGAATGTGAGTTCGTCGTTTTGAAGTTAGAATCGCGCTTATGTGTTAGTGTCTAGCTAATCGTTTGTTTGTTAGGTTGTTTACCGCTCTTTAATTCAAAGTTTGACAGAGATGAATGAATATTAATATTGCTGGTATCATTTTGTGTAATTATTAATGATTATGATATATATAGAACAAAAAGCCGATGCATTGTGCGTGAGAGCATTCTCCAAAACTTATCCATATGGACAACTCTGCAAAGGTTGTCTTCTGGTAAATTAATAAAAATCTATTAATTAATTAATCTCGTAATTAATTTATTTAATTTATATATTTTAAACTTTAATTGTGTCTGTATATACATATAATTTGTATTATTTGGTGAAACATTTATGTAATTATTACCGTAAGACTTCAAATGCCTAAAATCTCACAATTTTTCTTTGAATTTTATGAAATCTACATCCAAATATTTATATAATAAAACTTTTAAATGGAAAACGAAAATCATTTTGAAATGGAAATTAATTGCTATTTGTTTTTGTAATTAGGAAGATTGTTATTAATATTATTATTATCTACACTCATGACTTTTTAATTTTTTTCCAGAAAAGACAAATTTATTCAAACGTCCATTATTACAACATCTCAGCACCCAAATTCACCTGCACACACATAAATATTTCTGAGCACCAAAAAATAAAATAAAAATCGAAGATGAGCTCCGGAAAAGAAGTAATGAGAAAGGTAATTAAACATTTTTATTTTTTTACGAGTTCAATAATCATAATTTTATTTAATTTCTTATGTTTTTTTTCATGTGAAGTTCTTTAAATCATTTTTGTATGATTTTTGTTTTTGTTGATTTGGATACATCTTGTTATGTTTATATATCGTATGTTCTTAATAAAAATGAAATGTTAATTATGTATATGTGTAGTTGATGCTTTTAATTTCGATTGCATTTGTGAAGAAATGTTAATTTTGATGCTTTTTCAGATTGAACATAACTAGTTAATTAGATCAGAGAGTCGAGACTCAAAGCATAGATAATTACTATATGTATCGTTGTTTGGAGAGTCAAGATCTGTGAATCGTGACGATATCAAACATGTGATTTATCTATATATCGTGTAATCATCGACACGTGCTGAAATCATGTATGTTAATTAGGAATCGATGTCGTGCGTGTTCTCATTACCAATTAATTAAGTTAACTATATGTCACGGATTCTTAATTTTGAGGAAGTAAATTTGTGATACTAGTTTGAACAAATTAATTTTATGTTTATAGATGGATTCGACTCTTGTTCTAACGGACACGTGGTGGAAGCGTATACGTGGGAGGGTTTATAATTACCCATGTTTATATATACGTATATATATATGATGACTAGATTTAGGGTTATTAGTTTGTGATTGACAGTGGTTTAATTTAATTCTTTGTGCAGAAGCCGAAGTGGGTCAAAAGCTTTATCCAGAAGCCGTTCTTCGAAAAATGCTCGATCCACAAAATGCTGAAGAATTACCAAGCCAGGTTATATTGCATCAACTGCGACGAGTCGCACTGTAAGTCTTGCATCGCTGGCGGCGATCACAATGGCCACATGATACTCACTATCTACCGCCACGCCTACCAAGATGCCATCCCTCTTAGCGAGTTGGAAATGACTACACTCGACTGCAGTGAGATTCAGGTATATATTAATCAATTACTATATATATCGTGTCGTTATTCGTATGATCATTAATTAAATTAATTAATGTGTGACTTAATTAGCCATACAAATGCAACAAGCAATGGGTTCTGTCTATGAAACCCCTCCCGCATAATGGGTCGGGTTCCCTCATCGAGGGTAAAGGCGCTTGCGTCGTGTGCAAGAGAAAGCTTACTGATTCCGACAGCTTTCGCTTTTGCTGCATTACATGCAAGGTATATATACATAAACCTAGTTCGTATTTTTCGTGCTTTCGTATTTCTTTTGACCTAATTATTTATTAATAACCTATATATATATATATATGCATTAGTTCGGGCAGGTTCGTACTACTTATAAAGCGAATCTGATCCGGGCTTCTGAGCCGGGCGTGGGGACCTCACGAAAGACAGATGCTAAGAAACATTCTTACCGCAAGAAAGGAAAACCGATTAGGCCGGGCACCTCTTAAATGGTGCGACATGACAGGTTGCTGCTGATAATTTCATCGATGGATCGATTCTGGTCTTATCGATTTTTGCTTTTTAATGTTGGAACTTGTTGCAAACATTAATTATGTTGTGTGTTGTTTTAATTCTAGCTGTGTTTTGTGAACTTCGTTGCGGCTAGCTATAGCTAGCTGCCCCTTTCATTTTGAATATTGGTGGTACTTTGTTTGTGTTGTTGTTTTAAGACAATATTATGTTTTGGATAATGTGTGGTTGTTTTTGGATTTTTTATATCTTTCTTTTTTTAGGGTTTTCTTTGATGTTTTGATATATATGAAATTCAGTTGGGTCTGCAGGTTGGATTCGAATATGAATTTCGACATTGTATTTCATCCCATGTTTGAGTACATACATGGTTTGATTAATACAATGCAACATATCTATATTTAGATCACGTACGTCCTCCGTCCTCGTTTATATTTAGATTGCTGATGGTGTTCACTGATTAGATATGCGAACTTAGATATATGACAATATAATGTATAGCAGGGCAAATTTCTTGTTCTATTTGTTATGAAATCTATTCATGTATAGACAGTAGTATCATGACTATGAGTCTATGATGATGCAGTAGTTCAATAAGACCAATGCAATAATATATTGGGCTTTTGTAGTCCCATTATTTTGAGGGTTCTTCATCTAAGATTATTTCATAAGTAAAAATGGTTTGCTTTATAAAATACTTTCAATTTTTTTTGAATACTTAAAATAAAAATGAATCGAAGAAGAACTTATGAAAAAAAACATAGTGTTAGATATAAACTAAATTTTTTCTTTTAAATTGGGTAAAAAAATATTTTTTAATTATATTTGATATATGTTTGTCAAAAAAAATTATATATGTGTGTGTATCAAATATTTTAGAGCATTTTAATTTGAAAAATAGACAAATAGTGTTACAAGTGATTATCTACACATTTACACAATAGTTACTTTTACATAATTACACAAAGACTATAATAACTAAAAAATGTTGTGTTCTTTTTTATAATTTGAAAAAAAAATTACCACTTATCTTAATAAACTAAAATAATTTAATAGTATCTTTTTATATATTAGATATTTTTGATATATTACGTGATGTTTTAACTCATCGATTTTATATTTGTATTTATTTGGGGTACGTAATTAAGATTTAACTATATACATTTAAAACAAAAGTATATTAATTCATTTGCCTTGATGTGTGTTAATGGAGAGAACGTTAATGATCGATGAAATTAATGTACAATATTGATGACATTAACAAAAAAATACAGCAAAAACAAACTTACTCACTTTGTATATTGTTTAATTGTAGAAGAAATAATATGTTTTTTTTAAGGCTGCATAAATTGTTTGGTGTGTAATCGATTAATCCTTTTAATTTGCAATATTGGTTTTGATATCTCGTCTCCTGGTATTAATGCAAGTCAAGTGTGCTAGGTGACGGGGCAAGTAAGTGTTTTGAGGGTTTGTCGTTTTGAAGTCACAAAATACGTTATTAATAAACACCCCCGTCAAATCTTTTATATTAGATCATCCGCCAATAATTGTTTGAATGAGGGATAGTCGTTTTTGAAGTAATTAGAATCAAGTGTGTTCGTGTTTAGCTAATCATTGTTAGGTTCTTTAATTCAAAGTTTGACAGAGAGTCAGAGATGAGTACTGAATCATTAATATTGTTGTTTGTGTAATAATAAATGATAATGATATAGAACAAAGCTAATGCATTTTGCATTGACAACTCTGCAAACTGCAAAGCTTGTCCTCCGGTGAATTAATAAAAATATATTAATTAATTAATCTCGTAATTTATTTATTTAATATTTTAATTAACAGAAGCAATTTTAATCTCGTAATTTGACTTTTTTTATGCTTATCAACAGCATAACCATCTGGTTAAAGTCGAATTAGCTCGATACCAATTGTAAAAATAAAAAAATTAAAGTAATATTTTAGAATTATTGCACTAAATTAACGAATTTATATTTCAAAAACTAAAGAGCTCACGCACAACAGAACTACTCACATTACTTGGTGTTATCTGCATAACGTAAGTTTGACTTTCACTGTGCACCGGCAATTTTAGATTAATTAAAGAGGAACTACAAAACTAGACAATTCGTGCTTCACTTACGTAAGAGATTGTTTTGACTTTGCCTGAATTTGTGAATTTGAGTGAAAGAGAAAATAGAGACGATAGTTCATCCCAAGTCCTTTCACTGTGCACCGACAATATTTCATGAATTATATGTTTTCTTCCACCTGTTGCCTTTTCTTTTATTTTATTTTGTTGGCCAAATATTATAATTACATGTCACATTTTGGCATTTTCTTCACCTTTTTTTTAACAATATTACAACATTCACTCATATGCCAACCAGGAACTATCAAGCAGTAGCCCAATCAATCATTTTGATCATATACCAAGTATGCTTGATAAAAATATAAATAAGCTCGAGCTTGGCAAGCCGAGCATTTTCGAGCTCAAGCAGCCCATCGAGTCTCTCAATGAGCTTTCAACTGAGAATTGTGATGTTCGTGCTCGAATCCAAATAAAGCATTCCTTCTAGTTGCACGTGATTACAAAGGGTGTCGGGTCGAGATGAGATGGGTCGATATATTTTATAAAATGAATGATTCTCTTGTACTCTAGTTAATTTATAGAATGTCTTTTTATTTAATACTGTAAATCATACTCTTACTTGTGTACTGAGTACAAATTATTTGGACGAAGATGATCCAACTGAAAAAGCTAGTCGAGATGAGTCTAATTAGTATGTCGACTAATTTCGTGCGAATTCCATCAACACTATTTCACACTTCAAAAAATCGCATTATTTCCGGATCACCAAATCCCCAAATCCCAAACCCTAGAAACAAATTCGATCTCAAATCCTACATGCTTCAGAAGATCAGATCCATAAATCAGGCATTAGACGACGCCGTGCCCCTCAAATCCCCCATCAAACTCCACCAAGCAATGCGGTACGCGCTCCTCTCGGAGGGCAAACGCATCTGCCCCGTCGTCTGCCTGGCCGCCTGCCGCCTCGTCGGCGGCGAAGAGGCGGAAGCCACGCCGTCGGCCTGCGCACTGGAAATGATTCACGCCATGTCCCTGGTGCACGACGACCTGCCCTGTATGGACAACGACGACCTCCGCCGCGGGAGGCCGGCGAGCCACGTCGTCTTCGACGAGAGCGTCGCTGTTTTGGCCGGGCACGCGCTCCTCGCCCGCGCGTTCGAGCACATCGCGGTCTCGACGCCGCGGGGCGTGCCGCCGGAGAGAATCGCCCGCGTCGTCGGAGAGCTCGCGCGGCTGATCGGGCCGGAGGGGGTTGCCGGTGGCCAGGCCGCAGATCTGAGATGCGGCGGGCGAGGGTTCGGGCTGGAGGAGCTGGAGTACATCCACCTGCACAAGACGGCGGCGGCCGTGGAGGCGGCGGCGGTGGCAGGGGCGGTGATCGGAGGCGCGTGCGAGGAGGAGATTGAGAGGCTGAGGAGATACGCGAGGTGCGCGGGGCTGATGTTTCAGGTGGTGGACGACATCCTCGATGTGACGAGGAGCTGCGAGGAATTGGGGAAAACTTCGGGGAAGGATTTGGCGGGTGATAAATTGACATATCCGAAGGTGATTGGGATCGAGAGATCTGTGGAGTATGCGCAGAGGTTGAAGACGGAGGCTCAAGAACAGCTTATGGGGTTCGATTCAGAGAGAGCTGCTCCGTTGTTTGCTTTGGCTGATTATATTGCTAACAGGCAAAAGTGATTATTTATTGGCTGTTACAATGTCTCATGTTTTAGTAATGGCAACTTCCGACCGAGGAGAACAAACCATTATTCGGGAAGATTTTGAAATTGCAGAGGCTTGTTTGTGACTTGTGAGTATCTTAGAATTTCGAATTCACAAGTGTTGTGTTAGTAGTTCAGACTTCGGACTATACTAGTATAAAAGATAGGGTCAAGATATTTACACCTCAATTTTTACTGTCTGCACCCTTCACCCTTAATATTGAGGCTAATGATATTTACATTTCACTGTTAAGATTTTGTTATCGGCTTCTTCACCCTCTTAGATAAATAAGAATTTAAATTTCACCAAGTAATTAATGTAGTGATTAAAAAATTTAAGTTTTTATAAGAACTTCAAGATCTGCAAAGTATTCAAACTTAATCTGATGGGTTCAATTATTTAAGCTTTAACAACAATTGAAGATCTTCAGTGTTAATGGGGTTTGGGGTTTTGATCTAGGACGACAATAAACTTAAAATCCTTACGAGCTTTTGTACGTATATGCAACTTTCGGTGCGGAAGAAATAAATTATCCTTTCGACAAGGATAAATAGTCTCGGACAAACAGAAAAAAAAATCATAACAATATTTGTTGTTGTTACAAGTTCTTGTAGGGGTTAGTTTTGTTGTTTGATCACACAAAAAAAATTATCAAAAAAAAAAGAGAGAGAGAGAGAATCTAGAATATTGATGTTAGTTTTGTAGGGTTGTTAGTTTTGTTGTTTGATCACACAAAAAAAAAAATAAAAAAAAAAAGGAGAATCTAAGAATATTGTGATTTAATATATAGAATGAATGACATTTGGGCCTATAACTGGTGTTTGTTGGGCCTTTTTAACTAGTTAAATGGGCTTTAGATTACAAACGGATTTCAAGAAATTTGAAAATATCAAGAAAGAAAAAAGAAACGCCGTTGCCGGGGATCGAACCCGGGTCACCTGCGTGACAGGCAGGAATACTTACCACTATACTACAACGACTTGTATACTCATTTGTGTAAAATAAAAATTAAGTAGATCTTCCAATTATATGGAGTGTACTGATCATGCTTATTTATTGAATGTTTAGGAATATATTTTAGGCATATAGAAAAAATAGGAAATGTAAACAAAACAGTTAAAAGTATAATTGAACGTGAAATATGGTTATAATTCTTTAGTGAACTTTCAAATTTCCTACACGGAGTATATTACTTTGATCGGCCGCCAGTCAAACATTGTACTCTATTTTGACCATAAGGTCCCCCACGAAAAACCACGTGCATAAAAGCAAACGAGTACAATAATAGGTTGCCTTGTAAGACCCACATATTTAAATCGCAATTTGTAGTGTGCTGGACTGTACATTTGACAATGATGGCATAATAGAAATATTTAATGAATTGGAAATTAAACATATACTGTAATTATAACAGGATATGCTAATCTCATAATTAGTTATTTAATTTTTTAAAGGATTAAATACTTATAATTTTAATTATTTTTGTTTTCTAATTTTCCAATCTTATCACTATATACATTGATATTTATTATGTGACAAAATAGTGATCACGTTATTTTTTCTAATTATAAGAAAAAAAAATACTATGACATTAAGTAATTATGCTTTAGCCCAAACGATCCTCACCGTCCAATAAAAACCCATCTTAACCATTTCGCACGTTTTTCCTCAATTTCATACTAAGCACTATTGTTTAGAAAAAAAGGATAAAACACGCTTTCCCTCTCTCTATATATACTATATATATTGAGTGACATGCATTATTATTTCATCATCAATTAATCATCACACTCAAATACACACAAGAGACACACGTTTCATTTTTATAGTTTCACATTCACAACTACCGACGACCAATAACCGATCAATCAATGGCCACTTCATCCGCCTCCGCCCTTCTCAAGGCCGGCTTCTCTACTTCCTCCGCCAAGCTACCACCCGCCGCGGCGGCTCAAAGGCTGCTCTCTAATTTCAGCCCGCTAATTAAAAACCCTCTCATCTCCCGCCCCCTTAAAATCTCCACCACCGCACGGAGATCGTTCTCGTGCAAGAGCCAGACCGAGTCGAGATCCGGTAAGAATCTTGTTGATTTATATATTTTTTTATTTAATAATAAAATAAAATTATTCATGCACTGATTTCTCTGTTTGGTTTGATTTAATTTCTCAGATAAAGTTCAGGAACTGAATGTTTACGAGATGAACGAGCGCGATCGCGGCAGCCCCGCTTATCTCCGGTTGAGCCAAAAACCCGTAAATACCCTCGGCGATCTAGTGCCTTTCAGCAACAAGGTAATTTGACGATTTTACCCCTGCCATGGAAATCCCCAAATTCACGACTAATTCGATCAATCTTACTAAAAATTGAATCCAGGTCTACACAGGAGACCTGAAGAAGCGCGCCGGCATAACCGCCGGAATTTGCATACTGATTAAAAACGAGCCGGAGAAGAAAGGCGACCGGTACGAGGCGATCTACAGCTTCTACTTCGGCGACTACGGCCACATCGCGGTGCAGGGGCCGTACCTGACTTACGAGGACACGTACCTGGCGGTGACCGGCGGATCCGGCATATTCGAGGGGGCGTACGGGCAGGTGAAGCTCCACCAGATCATCTTCCCTTTCAAGCTCTTCTACACTTTCTACCTCAAGGGGATTCCCGATTTGCCGGCGGAGCTGCTGGGAGAGCCGGTGCCTCCTTCCGCGGCGGTGGAGCCCACGCCGGAGGCCAAGGCCGCCGAGGACGGTGCCACCGTGAATAACTTTACCAATTAGGCGAAGGAATAATTGAGGATGTTTGGTTAGTTGCGAAATAAATTATTGGGGTGTAATTGATAGTGACGTTTATTTGCGAGGACCACATTGTTATTTTCATGGAGTACCATTGTTTTCTTTTTTTACATATATGTACACAGTCCAACTTATTGCAATTTTACCTAATTTTTATTTTTAGTATAAGTAATTTACTTTTTATTTATTTATTTATTATCAAGATAATAAGAATGGAAATTTGATCTTCGAGATATAAATTGCAAGTCATCAAATGTCGAATTACCCCTTTCGTCAAACATTATGCATTTCCGCCCGCTTTTGTTTGCACCAAGTATGTTTGCCTATGTGATTTCTTCGTATTTACATGTTACTTCTTCAAGTGTTAAACTTACCAGTTGTTGATGCGTGTCATGCGAAACAAAAGAATTTTTTTTGAGTCATCGCTTTATTTTGTACGATAACACGATAATTGGCCCATATATGCGGGAGAATTTTATTTAGCCTCGTCATAATTAAGCCATGTATTCTTCTGGATCTGCAGGTAGATACATGTTCTGTACATCATTAGTCGGTTATGTTCGTGCACAGAATGGTCCAAGGTCCAAGCTGTTTACTCGATCGTTCATATAATTTCTGTTTGTTCTTGTTATCGTTTAAGGCATAGTGACTAATCAATGAAATAAATAAGTAAATCGAGGCAAAGGCAAAAGGATGTGTTTAAAATTGTGTATTATATATTACTTTTTGTTTCAACTAATTATGCACTGTTTTTTTGAAAATTATAAAGAAATAAAAAACAATAATTAGTTGCGACAGAAGTAGTATGTTTGTATAGACGATATTTCAGCCCCTAAAATTCATTTTATTTGCTCCGCCCCTGCATTGAAGCTTAAATGTTTTTCAACATATTGGTCGGACTTAAACTAAATGACCAATGCATCGATACGGTTTCGTTTATCAAGCTTCAATAAGAATGCTTATCATTTTGTCAAGGACTATTTACAGCTGTATTGTGCGTTATAATAGTATTTGCGGTGTGCAAATGTGCAATAGTACATGGAGTACTTAAATTTGTTTGTGTGAAATGTATATATACTGTGTTTTGTGTAATCGATATTCATGATTTCCAATTAAACACGTCCAAATTACAAATTACTGTATATTACATTCTAAAGTTTTATTTGCCATTACATTCCCTGTCATTATTACAAGAACCACCCTCGATCGGGTTAGTTCATGAATGATCTGCGTTTTCGAAAGTTCTTGTTACTTACCTCAAATATTTGAAAATCATGAATTCAAATCAATGAGACAAAATATATTTGAATACATGATCTGACGGTTCGAAATGATTTTACTAGAGTGGGGGTGACTGATGATGATGTACATATGTGCACAAATATTCTTAGTCCCCACATTAATCTTTCACTATCGAAAACCTGCTTGAAAACAACCTCACATTCATGCCCAACAGTTTTCAGTAATTCAAAATCTCCCCATCTTCTTATCGTTACAATTGGATAATTAATCAAGTGGTAAATATAGTTTTGTGGCGATTTCAAAATACTACATCACAATTTTGATCTTGTTTATGTCCTACTTCTGTCTCATAGAAATATAACCAATTCCTTCACAAAATACAAATATTTTACGATTTAGTTATGCACGTTTTAAAAATGTCACGATTTCATTAAACATCGACCCCACCAGTTTGTTAATTTTCATTATCTTGATTTTAATTCAAAATTATGTGCATGAACATGTTGTCTTCTGTGAATTTTAGTATGGCCCAGCAGCCACAGGTAGAACAGTTGTTAGCAGAAAAGGTTAAAAAAATGAATGAAGGAATAATTAATTTACACACAGTACTCTTTATTGAGTTTGAAATTTGCTTGGCCTCAGTTCAATGCCTTTGTCTGAAAAGGCATCTTTTTCTGCATTCAAATTTGAATTATATTTTTTTGTGATCCTATAAAGAAAAAAAGATAACAAAACAAAACATAGTGATACCATGGAAAAGCCTTGGTCCGGTTCGAAAAGGCACGACGATTTCGACACGGGAGAGTGGTCGACTCTCAAGGCGAAGATCGGCCGCGAACACACGAATTCGAGAAGGTTCTCCGCGTCGAATCTCGTGAGCTTCAGAGAGAACGAAAAGTCTTTCCGATCGAATGTAACAATTTCCAGCACCGTCTCATCCCCTGGCTACACCACTAGAGGTAACCAACTATCCTCTTCTTGAATATTACAATAAAGTTGTAATCTTTTTCACAAAATCAAATGTATATATGTTGTGCAGATGAAATCAACCCTTCAACATATTCATTCACAACTGCCCTCAAAGGTAAGAATTTGCACATATTTTTCACTTCACTTTTTACAGAGTTTTTTTCGCCTTGTTACATTTTTTTTCGTTGTTGTATTTGTGTGTAGCATTGCAAGCAAAAACAGTGTATCCATGGGAATATCCATCTCCAGAGCATGGTGGATTCACACTCAATTCCAAATGGAACGACGCGGAGAAATACATATGTAATCCCTTATCGGGACAAGTCCCTTTGGAATGCCTTTCGTCGAAAACACTAAGTGGGAGGCTAGTCGTTCGAAGCAGAGTCACGATGTCGGCCCCGCTCATCTACCGGTTTCGTGCCAATAAGACCGGAGTCAACGAGCATCATAATCGAGTCAACGATATCACGACATTAACCCAATTAGGTATCAAGACTTTTGGTTCTAATTCTTTGTCGATTTCACTTTCTTGCATTGATTGCGCAAATATATTCTTATTTACATATTGTAGATAAGAAAAAATTAGGTGAAGAATGCACCCGGGGGGCGCGGGCGGATCTTGTTAGTTCGATTGGAGGCGCTAGTCATGAAGCACCATCGACTCCTTCGATTGGAGAGAGACCGATCAAGCGAATTAGTGAAGCGGAAAACGAAGATTCATCGGTTTCTAGTGAAATGCCGAAATTAGAGGCAAAGGTAAATTGTGAAATTATTAAGTTCCCTCAATTTGATTATATATGCATGCATTGCTAATGCATATATATACTATATGCATAATTCAACAGGTTGTGGAAGTGGAAGAAACTAGAGAGAAATTACAGCATGAAGTCACAGAGAGAAATGAAGGGGGAGAGAGAAAGAAGGCGGCGACGAAGAAGAAGAAGAAGACGATGACGTCATGCAGCCATGGAGGGGGGTGCTTGTCGTTGTTAAGGAATTTCGTGCGGCGGCACAAAACAAGAAAGAACAAGACAATTGTTACTCACACTCACACATCACCTGCCTTAGTTTGCCCGCCATGTTAGGAATTATTGCTTGTACCCGGTATACCACCTCAAAAAAATGATTTGGTAGTCCGCACCAATATGTATTTGACATGTGGTATTAATGTTTTTTAATATTTTTAATTCTCCATTAAATCCAAATAAAAGATAAATAACATAAAATAAAAAAATAAATTAAAAACGAAATAAAAAATACGGTATCCATGAGATCCCCAAATTTTGTGGCTAAGATTCAAGACCCCGACGTCGCCGGCGATTAGCGTCGACAGCCAGTTATAAAACGGCCGACGAGGTGGCGGTGATAATCTTGATAATCCTCACGCGCACCTCCTCGGCTCCACCGTCCGCCAAGTCGCCGTCTCCGCCCCGAAACTCGACGACAGAAGAAGAGCACCCCGACTCCGCCGCATTCGACGCCCAAGATCCGATCGCCTTCCTTTGATCTCCTCGCGACCTCGCTGACTGGGGTCTCATCATTTTAATTTGCGGATCGAACCACTGATTTTTTGGCCAAGTCAACAAAGGTTTTACTTAAAAAGGTTAGGCGTGCAAGGGCCTCCGCCTCTTGATAATCCTCACGGGCACCACCTCTTCGCCCAGTTTAGAACCGACCGTCGACTCTGCCGGCGAAGTCTTGAATCCTTAGATTCCATTGATGGGTTTGAAGTGTTTTTAATTTATTTTATTTTAAGTTTTTTTTTATTTTAGGTTTATTTTTCATCCTAGGTGAGAGTTAAAAAATTAAAATATTTTTTAATTACCACATGTCAAATACATATTGGTGCGGACCACCAAATCATTTTTGTGAGGTGGTATATCGGGTACAAGCAATAATTCCTCGCCATGTTAATGCTTTTTTTCCTTTAGAAAATAAATACTCACTACTTTTTACTTTATTTATTATTATTACGGTTACGAATATTGGTCCAAAGATTTCATTTGTATGAACAATAAACAGAAATTTATCACTTTGATATATCTAACAAGAAACAAAAAATAAACCTAGGGGCTGAGACATTATTTCATCACTTTGAGTTAAAAAAAATTCATTGTGTACAAATATTCGTCATATATATATGTTCGGTTTCGGTTTCAGTTTCGACTTTCCGTTTACATCGACGATAATTTACAACGATTTTATTAGTGCAAAATCCATTTTGGTCAATGTTATAATTTTATTAGCGTTATCAATTGTCACACTTTATTTTCCATATCATCTAATATCAATGTTCACACTCTATATAAGAAAATAATTATTTATATTTTATTTTTAAAAATTACTTTTATTTATTTAGTTTATTAATATAAAAATAAAATTTTAGTCTCAACATTTTAATTAAAAAATCAATAAAATACTACTAATATATTTTTAATTTTCCTTGATTACGTGTGACCGTTGTGGTTGTGGACTCGCGGGACGAAGGTACTACTTAACAATTGGTGATTACAATGCCACGTCATCGTCCCATATTTTTGTAGTTTGATTGGTTCGTTCCCTCCGAATCGCACCACACTATCTATCATCCTGAGCCATCAACTCCTTCCTTCTCTTCTCCACCACATGACTCAATACTCTACGGCAATGAAATCGGCGGCGATGGCCGGCGGAGGAGTAATCCCCCGCCCCCCAATATCCAGTTGCACCTGTTTGCTGCGTCTCTCATTCCCTTCTTCGGGGATGTTGGCCTCCAACTTATCCGGTGCATCTGCCGCCAACAATCGAGCTCCGTTTCCGCCCAAAACCCTAATTAGTATTAATCGTACCCCGAAATTCAGGCTCTTCCGCGGAGCCGCCGATTCGACTCAGTCGTCCTCCATCTCCACCGCTAGCGCCGACAAGCCCACTGTCCCAGACACCGAGTTTTCGCTCGCCAAAGTACGAACTTGCTCTGTTCCTTTTTTATTTTTTTATTATTATTTGAATCTAATCGCGTTTGCCATATTTTTAAATGACATAATTTTAGATTTTAAGTGCAATTGGAAAGTATTTACTATGAAACCTGATTAATTTGAAAGTCTTCATTATGCTGTGATTGAACTTTCTTGAGGTTCTTGTGATGTGGATATTCAAATACTCAGATTGAGTGATTATATGAAATGAGGTATTGAGAGGGCTTGAATTCATGAAGGCTCACCTTACGGAAAAACGATGCAAAAGCATTTAAAAGATTTGATTTATGTGGAATTGATTAACTTGATTGCTATGTACTGACAGTTCACGTCTTTTGGAGGAACTGTTAAGTTACAAATTAAGGATATTGACCAAAATACCTCTGTTTGCTTCTCTTTCCACAGTAAATTCTCTTAATTTGGTGAAACCTTTGGATTGTAAGCTTTCTTTTAAGGAAGCATTTATCAGTTACTGACTTCTTTATATGTATTCAGGTTTCTTTTGGTGTCATTGGATTAGGTGTTGGTGTCACACTTCTCTCGTAAGTACATAAAATTTAAACGTGCCTTATTGTGACTATTGCTAAGTTACAGAATATGAATCTTACATATATTGTAGGTCAATTTGACGTAGTTTTTTCATGGATTTGGTCACTTATTTTGATAACGTAGGAGTATTTATGATGATCACATATTCCATCAAAACAGAAAAAGAGTATTTAGGGTGCCATGATTCTCTAATCTATCGTTAAAATTGTGCACAATATACTGATATAGTGCCTCGTGAATTTGAAGCTAAAAGGTGGAAAGGCATCCTCTAATATTAACAATACGACTCAACTTCTTTCTATTCATTTAAAGTCCACTTTTAATGGCAAAATCAATCGAAAGAAATTACTAACATTTGCTTTTTTCCACAGGTATGGCTTCGGGGCATACTTCAATATCCTCCCTGGATCTGAATGGTCGGCGATTATGCTGACCTATGGGTTTCCTCTAGCAATCATTGGCATGGCTCTCAAGGTATTTTTTTTAGTTAGTAATGTTGCACCTAACATCATACACTACAAGTCAAGAAGTGAAAAGGAAAATTTACCTACAATAACTGGCGGTAAATGTTAAGAAAACTGTAAATTGTCGTCGATAATATTTACTAACAAATATAAATTCAGTAAACTGAAAAAATAATAATGTTTTGTTATATAGATTGAGGGTGGAGGTGGGATATTTAATATTAATATGTTGGTATTCTATAGGTAATTGTAAAATTTAGTGACGATCATTTCAGTCAGTAATATGTAAACTTTTTTGTAGTGATTTTGTATCATTCGTGGTGCATGTTGTATGTGTCAACTGTTATCTTTCCATTCTGAATGAGCCAAATATACCTTATTCTAGCTTTACTCGCCGATCATAGGAATGATTGAATGAAGATTATACTTTTATTTTGTATCCCTTATTCACTTCTGATGTGATTACCTTTATAATGTTTTGTTAGTATGCAGAACTTAAGCCAGTGCCTTGCTTGACCTATTCAGATGCTGAAGCGCTGAGAGAAAAATGCTCAACTCCAATTCTTACGCAGGTACAATTCATTTCCATGTCTAGTTTTCATAAAAACAATGCTGTAAACCTGTCTTTGATTATGCCATTGTTGCGTTGCGTATCTCACAACCCTTAATGATTGTGATACATATCTCTATTAGCTTCCGAGTGAGATTCACTCTTTTTTATTCTTTACATATCATTCTGCTGGCAGCCATTTTGTGTTTCAATTATTGCAACTGCATTGTTTAATTAATTCGAGTGTATAAACAATCTCCTGCTCTACACCATGGAGATGCTCAACTAATAGTTTGACTCTTCCAGATAGAAATATAAAATTAACACTTGAAACCTAAGGATGCAATTCAACTCTTTTCGTTATTTTTTGCTAATGTATATGAGCGCGCGTGGTTGAGTAAGAGAATGACTCGTTTGAGATCATGATCTTTGATATTTTATCTTTTTGTTAGGTCAGAAATGATGTTACAAGATACCGTTATGGAGATGAGCAACATTTAGAGGAAGCATTAAAGCGGATTTTTCAATATGGACAGGTGTACTCGATCATCCTCTTCCTCTTCCTGACTTTATCATCCTATCCCTCCACATATATAATCATTGGAGTCAATGCACGACACTAATTTAGTAATTAGTAATTACCCTCTGCTTTGCGGCATAAAAGGAAATCAAAATAAATTATAATAACAGCCAAGTGTTTTTGGAAATAATCTACAATCACCCCCACCCTCAGCACTAACCCTCCCAAAAAGGGAAGAAAAGAAGATACGGAGAATATCAGGACTCGAAGACATACACTCACACTCACTATTAATGTTTCTGAGCAATGACATATTGACATTCTTCACTGTTTGAATACGCTGGCCTCTGGTTAATTAAAAGAAACTCAGATAAGTAATTAAAAGTAAATGGACTTGATTAATTCAGTTAAAGAAATAATGTTTCTTGTCTAAGTAAAGCTACATGAAAAGCTACCAATATAGTTAATGCAGAACAATGTTTTTTTGCTGCTAATAGAAGTACAAATATTAAAATAATTGGTACAATTTACTTGTTAATAAACAGTCTTCATCAGAAGATAACCCATGTTTTATATTATTCTTGTAGGGTGGTGGTATTCCTCGAAGGAGTGCTCCTATTCTACAAATGATTCGAGAAGAAGTACGCACTTGAATTTTTGCTTTGTTTTTCCAATCATTTTAGATAACTGTCTTGATTTATGGAGGTCACTATAGATTGTGTTTAACCATTTTCGAAGATATCACTCTTGATCGCATTCCTGCTAATCTAATAATTATTTGTATTTTTGAGGTTACTGAGGACGGTAAATACTCTTTGGTATTGGTATTTGAAGCAAAAGCTCTAGAGCTAAAAGATTTTGAACAAAGGAAGGTGAGATATAGAATATGTTATCAAAGTACTCTTATCTATAATATGTTTTCACAAGTACCGATTGCCTAACCTTTTAAATGTATTAACTTTCTAGGCGAAATTTGCCTCTTTCTTTGGACCAGGGATAACGGCTGAAATCGGTAAGTGTTGTTGCTTTCTCTCATAAAAAATAGCTGTAACAACTCTGATGGATTTTGAGCCAGATCTCTTAAGACTAATACCGACTGAATTTGTGGATGCAGTGGAGGGAGAGAAAAATTTGTACGAAGTCAGGCTAGTTTCCAACACGACGTTGTAGGCGCCGGAATTTTCAAGGGGAAAATCGAAAATTGAACCTCAAGGAGTGTACATTTTTTTATAACCACACCACATTGTATAGTAGCAAACAGACATGGTATCATTTTTATACAAATTATGCACTCCACAAATTATATTACATTCTGAAGGTTTTATATGCCTATATACATTCCAATTCAAGGGGAATTAGTGATTTATGCCCATGTCCCATGTTTGTTGGCAAGAATCAGACTTACTGGTGAGGTGATGGAGAACAGTTGAACAGAACAAATGTGATAATGGGCCAATATAAGTGGTCCACCGAAGATACTGGGCCTCATCCACGGCCCAAGCAAGTGATGAAGATTATTATCCCACTAAGAAAAAGAAAAGCAACACCTGTAAGGTTAAGTCAAGTAGAAGCAACCACGTATAGTCTCATTCATCATACTCACGCATACAACTCTTTCATCATCATTACATGATACATACAAGTTCATACACACACATGTATGTGTGTATATATATAGTATAATGAGAGAGAGAGAGAGAGAGAGAGAGAGAGAGAGATTGAATATCACATACTGTATATCGATCAATGGCTTATGGAAGGGGTGGAGTGAGACTAATGGGACCTCTGCTGGCAGTGAACTCGGTTGTGTATCTGATATTAGTCGGTCTTGCCGGTTGGTCTCTCGACAAATACATCGACGGCCACCAGGATCATCCTCGTACGTTATTACCGATCTTTTTTTTTTTTTAATTAGTAATTAGAATCCAATATAATGACTTGTGTGGTTAATTATTTTAGTATTTGTTTCTAATTTCATTAATTAGAGTAAAATTTTGAATTTTTTAGCATGTTTTCCTACTTAACAACATATATATTGGATTGCTGTGATTCTACTTACGTACAGATCTAGGTGGAAATCCCTCAACGATTTTCCTTCTTGTGTATGCGTTGATAGCGGGAGCGATAGGCGCGTGCTCGGTGTTTTTAGGACTCGCTCATCTTCGTGGGTGGAACAATGCGACTCTTGCGAGTGCTACTACTTCAGCAACCATCTCCTGGGCATTAACCCTGCTTGCTTTTGGGTATCTTCATTTTTCAGTAGCAAGTACCTAATTGACCTCACATGAGTTGATGATATTACTAGTATTTTCTACTGTACTTGATACAGGTTAGTTTGCAAGCAGATCACTATGGGGGGGCATAGGGGCAAACGCTTGGTAAGATCGATCGATCGATCACCATTCTATCGCTGCTATGTTATCTAGAAACTAAAACTACTCCGTATTAAATATTGCAGCAAACGCTAGAAGCTTTCGTTGCTATATCAGGAGTGAGTCAGCTACTCTACCTGCTGCTTTTGCTTGCTGGAGTATTATTTAGCAGCAGATATGGACCATCTTTTAATGGATAGTCCGACTAGTTATGAAAACAAAACAACCCAATGTCATTCGGTATGTGCTTTCAGAAGACCTGACTTTAACACGATTTACTTAGCTTGTTCATCTCTTTTTCCTGGCATGTAATCGGACGCTGTTCAGCCTAGGAGCACAGCCTAAGTGAGATGGACACGGACAAACATATATACACACAACATCAAACAAATAAAACAAATGCGTAAATAAACATAAAATTACCAGCTTTTTCGATGAATAATAACCGCAAATCGTAGTCTGTTATATTATCTTAACACCCGGTTCTTAAATAGTATAATTCGTCCCAGTTGCAAGAAACATATATAGTGCACATCACCTTAACACCCATTTTCTCAAACTTTTCTCTTAGGGTGCAGATATTTCTTACCTCTCAGTACTGTTCTCTATACTTTATCGTACAAGAAAACATCAGGATTCCAGTCGGCCTATAAAGCATCAGAGGAGCTGCTCGGATTCATGACCTCGCCATTCTACCATTGCTAGAGTGTGGCGGCCCCCACAAGCAACGAGTGTAGCACACCAACGTCCTTCAGTCTCTACCCCACTGAGATCCTTGGGAGGTCTGATGTTTATGGGAACTTCCGCTGGATGACCTGTCGTCACCTTTCTCCCGTATCCCAAACGCCCATGGTCCCCTCGTCCAAACTGCAATTATCAAAAGCGAAAGAAGTCCATAAGTTATAAAACGTATAAAACTCATCTAGCAGTTGTCGTCTTGTCGAAACGTTTTTTTTTCCTCATATGATAATATGACAGTGGCCATTTGTTCTTAAGGGTTGTTCATTTACATGGATTGACTGTAAAAATTTCAAAGCACTCACCGTGAACATGCGCCCATCCCGTGTTAATGCAACAGAGTGGGTGCCTCCACAGGACACCTGCATGAGAACCACAAGCAACTATCAGTTGATCGACATCTATGAGAAGCACATACAAGTGCATTTCACAATTTCCAGAAACCCTAAATCAGCAATCACAAAGGGGAAATGAACGAGAAATGACGAGATAAAATAAATGCAAACAATAGGAAATTCATATACATCATGCATCAAGAGAAATGAATATGAGAAATGTAATAGTAATACAAACTTCATGAAACAGCCATTAAAGTCTTTATGTAAGGACAGTGAAACATGGTTATTATACCTTCACAATGTCCTCGCCTACTAGAAGTTGAACCCTTTGAGGGACCATTTTGCTGCTCTTGTCATCCCCGAATCCAAGCCTCCCGTGTTCTCCTCTGCCCCATCCATACACCTAAATGGAAGGAGTGAAATTGATAGACAAACCGTCTTATATATCAGAAACACCCAAGGCCAATTAATGTGCAGGGTTTAGAATAGCTCCATCTTGTTACTTGTATCAATTAACTAAAGATGTCAAGCAATTCCATCTTGTTCTTTTTATTTTTCTATAATTAACTAAAGATGTCAAGCGTGTTTACTTATTTATTAGAAAGAAAGAAATTTATTCTGCCAAATATAGGGTCTTTTAAATGTGATGGATTTGTTGTAATGGACAGAAAGCGATGGTGTTGCAGAAGTGGCAACGTGTTCAAATAAAATCGGGAAAATGCATCCAGATTACAGAGTACATTCGAAACGTTGAAACAAAGTTGATATAAACATCTTATTGAGAATTTCGAATAGGTTAAATGACAATTAATGTTAACTAGCCTGCATTCAGGTATGGAACTCATCTTCCACACAGAAACACCCTAATATTTTTTAGAATTAAAACGTGCTAGTTTCAGGTCAACTGAGAAAATGCGAAGTGAATAGGAAAATATAGTTTTTATTAAAAATACCTCTCCATTATCAGTCAATGCTGTAGAATGCCACCCCCCTGCAGCAATATCAACCTGCACATCAATGCAGAGCTTTTTATTCAAAGTTAGAATTAAATCACACAAAACTTCTTCTGTTTTTTTTTTTTAAATAATTCTCAAGGAATGTACTTAGAATCATCTATAAATGCAACAAACTGATTTCTCGGATGGTTTCAGCTTTGTTATCAAATGACAGCTGACTAAGACGAAATCATTTTTTGCAAAAATATGTAAAGAGTTTTGACATGTACCCACCCCAACTGAATGGCTTTCTTGAACTTTATAGTATTTCAGGCTCTTTACGGTGACTCTTTATATGTTTAGTGTTCCCTCAAAACGAGCTATTATAAACCCAAATAAACGCAAATATAATTCCATCAAGATCTTACCCACTAATCACCTAATAAAATAATAAATACTGAAAAGCAAAAGGTGAATTTGGTGAGAATGAGAGCATAACATAGTCAGCAGCAAGATTTAATATACTCACAAGATGCCACCTGATCAAAAAGGAAAATAAGGGTTCCAGAGAAATATAGACTATGTAAAGGGTGGCAATAGTACACACCAAATTAAGGTCAGAGAGCCCCTGCACGGCAATAGGTTGTGATCTAGGCTGAGTATCACCAGTTCCAAGTTGACCATACTCATTATTCCCCCATGCCATTACAGTTCCATCATCGAGGAGAGCCAAGTTATGAAAAGCTCCGACTGCAATCGTTTTCACGCTATCGAGACCTTGTACTCGAACGGGGGTGGATATTTGTTTTCTGTAAATGAAATAAGCAAATATGTGTAAATTCACGAAATCGGTGTCAGCTATTAAAGATGAATTTATCACTGAGTCACATAATGCTTTAGTGAAAAGATAACAAATCTACATATATATTAAGCATTAATATATAGAAATTTACATATCTCCGGGGGGCCATGGCTGTCCCCACGTCCATACGTGTCCTTCTCTTGTTAGAACAACCGAGTGAGTACCACCAGCAGCTACCTGTAGAAAAAGTTTAGAAATGTTAATAATGAATCCAAAGAAATAAAAAATGCTATTTAACTCAGGAGCTTGATTGGTCAATTGAGAATTTGAGATTTAAGTATAAATTTCAGTTGTGCTAAACTAAAGTACAATTTACTGTACCTATCGATAATCAAAACTTACTCAACCAACGTCCATCTACAGTAAGTGAAATTTTAGTATGCATAAGTTCAGAAGTGAGAATCACCTGACGAACTGAGAGTTTTGGCACACATCTCTGTGGAATTACAATATCTCTTCTAACCGGTCTTCCTGTGTCATCTTTACGTTCAGGTTCTTCACCACACTGCCCATACTCATTACCACCTACATCACAATAGACCTCAACCTTCAGAAACATAGAGAACCCGTTGCATTATCATGTAATGTTTTGAACCACATTCTACAGAACTAACCAAATCTCAAGTTCACATTTTCATTAGTTATCAACATTCACTCAGGAAAAACAATAAGAAAAACAAAAAAATTCTGTGAATTATTTTATTTATCAGCAACGAAATAGACATACCCCACGCATACGCCCGGCCTTTATCATCCACAGCCAAACAATGCCAACCCCCAATAGCAGCCTGAGAATTATTACAACCAAAGCATTAAACGCTGCAACTATCATCTACTCGTCTTCCTCTTCAATGTACAAGAAATAAAAAATCGCAGATACCTGAACGATTTTGACATTGGCAAGCGCCTTAACTTGACTAGGAACATTCTCCGTTTTGGTTTCCGGCGGATGACCTAAGGTTCCCCTTTGGTTCCAACCCCAAGTGAACAACTAAAAACTCCCAAGTAAAATTAATCAAGAACACAGATTCAGTTACAGTCACGATTAAATCCCTAAATATGGGAAAGGAGCAAACAAAAAGTAGAGAATTGAACCTTGCCGTCTTCACAGATGGCGAGAGAGTTGCGGCTGCCGGCGACGACGGAGGCGACTTTTTGGGGGCGAAGGGCGGTGATGGTGCAAACCCATTCTTTCTCTTCATTGTTTCCTATCCCTAACTGACCGTCTTCCCCAGAGCCCCTGAAAAAGCAACGAAGCGCACAGTAAGAAAATAACATAGGAAAAACACAGAGTAGCGTGTGTGAGAGAGAGTGGAAGCAGACCATGCTATAACGGCAGATTCGGCGGTGGCCATATCAGTGAGACTGAGACAGAGAGAAGCGAATGAGAAGTGTATTGGTGGCCGCGGCTGCTGCTGGAGGAGATAGTAATAAAAAAATCCCACGTTTTTTCGTTGTTTTAATTTGTTTTACTGTATTACTGAGTAGTTAGTAGTACAATATTGATTTTGTACTCCTTATTTATTTCGTTAATTTAATACTACATAAAATATAAAATCATGCAAAATATATACCAAACAATTATATTTATATTAAATTACAATGTCTATTTAGACTTTTAAAAGTGAAAACAATTACATTAAAATGTCTATTTAGACTTTTAAAATTCCATGTATTTTTGTGGATTTCGTAAATCCACGGAATCTAGGAAAAGTTTGATTGATTTTTTTGTTGATTTTCATGAATTTTCATATAATTCACATAATGGAGAAATATATTTTGTAATTGATTTACATAAATTTTCATAGACTTATATATAAAGAAATCCAATTTGTTTAGAAAATAAAATATAAAAAATATATTAGTTTAAAAATAATAATAAAAAAATTATTTATCATTATTATTATCATCTTTATTTAGACTTCATTTTTAACATAACATTATCAATACTCATTTTTTGTTATTGTAAATTTTGATATAAACGAAATATATATATATATATATATATATATATTATTTTTTGATTTTTTTTCTCTATTTCATGTTTTTTAACTTTATTATGTTTATTTATTCATTTTTTTTAATTTTATTATTTTTCTAATAATTAATTTGTCAATTTTTCTTATCTATTTAATATTTTTTAACTTTATTATGTTTATTTTTATATTTTTTAAGTTTTATTATTATTTTAATTATTAATTTGTCAATTAAAATAGAAATTCGTAAAAATTTCATGTATTTCCTGAGATTTTTCTGAGATTAACTTTATTATGTTTATTTATATATTTTTAAAATTTTATTATTATTTTAATTATTAATTTATCAATTAAAATAGAAATCCGTATAAATTTCATGTATTTTTTGAAATTTTTCTGAGACTAAGGGGGATGTATTCAATTAAGAGTCTATAGGATTTTAATGGACTTTTAAAATCTAGGTGTATTCAATCCGGATTTTTAAAAGTCCATTAAAATTCGGAGGTATTCAATTAGGATTTTAAAAAGTCTTTAAAAATCTGTAGGTATTCAAAAGTCCATGGATTATAATGGATTTTAAAAGTTTATGGATTTTGATGGATTCTCTTTACAAAATATAACTAAATTTGACTTTTCGAAATCTCTCATAGAGATTTCAATGGACTTTTTTACCACACGAAAACTCAAACACAAAAAATAAAAATAAAACAATTGTTAGTCATTTGACAATAGTTACACAAATCACTCTATTCAAATTTTTATTTGAGAAAATTGATATTATCATATTTTCGTTAAAAATAATATTTATACATGATATTAATAATAAATTACTTTGTGATGAAAATAAAAATTAGAATAATTAGAATAATAAATTATTTTTTGTTTTTAAATTTTTTTTTATATAAAAGTATGTTCATATACATTTGGATATAGTTGATATTTATGAAAGTTTACGTAAATCATATATATTTTACAATTCTTTAAAATCTTTGAAAATCAATATAAAATCAATAATAAAATCGATCAAATTCTCCATAAAATGTATAGATTTTCAAAATAAAAAAATTCTATAAAATCCTAATCGAATACACCTTTACGGAGATTGAAAATCGAGTATTGTTAATGCTAGGTGGGAAATGAGCCTCATGCATTACAATAATATAAATGAAGAAAATAATAATGATGAATAATAATATTTATTTATTTTTGAACAAATGCATTTTTTGAATGAGACCGTAATCAATATTATTTGTGGACCAAAGACCCAACTGAAACTTATCCGGTCAAAACCAGATTTTCTTATTTTTAATTTTTTTTAAATAAACTTTAATATAAAATAAGTCAAACATAATAAATATAATTATTAAAAAATTACATATTTAATATGAATAAACATAAATATAAGATAAAAATATAAGAAACATATATATTACCAGGTTTTCAGTTCGGACCGGTAAATTACGAGTTTATACCAGACCAAATCGAAACTCGAAATCCCAAATATTTTAAGATCGGACCGAATTGCATTCGATCGGTCCGATATTTTTTGCACACTCCTAAGAGAGAGAGAAGAGTGAATAGGTTAAATATTAATATAACTAGTAAATTGTAATATAACTAATAAATTGTAATAAATTTATGGACCATGACCCACATTTAAGAAGTGGGCATGACCACCATGGTGTGCATGCTCATTTTTGTTAGACCACCTCCAATATGCAGTAATTGGAGTGGTATTTACGTCCAATAGAAAGTTTATTGTTTTTGAAGCAGTTTGGTAGGTTGTATTGATTAATACAACTTACGAAAATTATATCCTTGTTCTCTACGTTTCCCAGTTGCTGTACTTTTTACTATTTCCGCTGCATAACTGAATTTTCTGTTGTGTGACAACAGTACTCAATCTGTTGTTCTCTGGACACCAGAACTTAAATTCGTTACAGTGACTGACTTTTCTATTTTAAGCACGTGGACTGCGAGTCGACTCCTTTTTCAATTGGTATCAGAGCAGGTCACTTGACATAGGAAGTGAGATCCGTGGAGTCGACTCAACATAGATTCAAGCTACTTGATTCGTACTATTGTGCTTGATGGAACTAACTACTCTCCCTGGAAGGTACGTACTCGTTCCAAAATTAAATTTATTGACACATGTGCGTGGGATGCAGTTGATGTAGCGATCGCGTCGAAATTTTATTATTTTAAAATTTTAAATATAAACGTAACAATTTAAAAATATTAAAGAACATAAAATTTAAATAAGAATGACATAAGTAATAATATTGTAAAAATCTTTAATATTATCAGCTTTACAATTTAAAAGAAATTGAAAGAACTACATTTTTCTTATATACATTTTCTACCTAAGTAGCAAGCCCAAATAATTGAACTTCAATAATTCATCCGCTCGATCAAATCTTTTCACTGCACAATATCTTATCTGTAGGGATGTCCTCCCACTTGATTAAAATTCCAAATTATTGATACAACTATCTCCTGCTATAAATACGATGCTAGTTCACCTGACTGCATACACACAAAAATAATAATCAAAACTGATACTAAAATTCTTCTCTCCATAAGAACTAGAAATTTCAGCTCTCATTATCCTCTTCAACAGCTCAAGGTAACACTCTCTTTCTTCCCTTGTACTTTTATTTAATTTATTATGCCTTCATAAAATAAAAAAAAATTAAAGAAATAAAATAACATGGAAATGCCTAGAATCAGATCCTCCATCCGTTTTATACGAAATGTTTTTCTGAAAGCCTTTGCGCCCCTCCCCAACCACATACAAAAACCAAGCTCCCTTTTGTAACTCGAAACTCCCCGTAGAAAATCCAAGAAAAACCCCGTTTAGGTTGTACAGAAGCCCGAAACCCATTATCAAGGGCCTTAATACTCCGACAACTTAATTCCAGCCCTATGAACACAACCTCTGCACCCACACTTAGGGGTGGGAACGAGCCGAGCCGAGCCGGGCTTTGGTGAAATAGGTCTGGGCCTGATGTTGAATTTTTAGGCTCAAGCCTGGCCTTTCACCTGATATAGGCTTTTTTAAGAGTCTCGGCCTGAGCCTTTTTAGTAAATAGGCCTGACCTGAAAGCCTTTTATAAGCCTTTTTAAAATCATTTTGAACTTCAACTCGGTTCAACGAAATAATTTAAGATTTTAATTTAAAATATTTTGATTAAATTTAAATATATTTAATAAATATTATAAAATTGTTTCTAAACAATTAATAGTAAAAAATATAAGTAAGCAACATTACCTAAATAATTCAAAACAAAATCTCTAATCAATTTAAAATAATCAAATTTCACATTTCAATTATAATTATTTTCTTTTAATACTTTATTAATATATATGCATCATAATTTATACACTTATTAAATATATATATATATATATATATATATATATATATATATATATATATATATATATATATATATATATATATATATATATATATATAAATAGGCCGGCCTGTTAGGCTTAAAAGGCTTAGAAATAAGCTCAAGCCTGGCCTATATATATAAACGAGCTTTTAAAAAAGCTTGAGCCTGGCTCGTTTATTAAACGAGCCGAGCCGAGCCGAGCTTTTGTAGGCCGAGCCATAGGCCCCTGTCGGGTAGCCTGGCTCATTCTCACCCCTACCCACACTCGAGCCAAAACCATAAACCCGCTGGAAGCTTCGACACCCCGTACCTCAGCCTTACATCAAAGTCCAGATCCCCGCCCATTTGAGTTCAGCCCCGAACCACCCCGTTTAGTCCATATCCTCCCTCCGACAGCCAACGAACAAGCTCGAAGCCCTCCGAGGAATTTCGATTCAAAAACCTTTTTTATCCGAGCACCATCACCGATCTTTTCGGTTACTCTCACACTCTGAGACCACCAACCCTCCTTAGATCGAGTAACCACCATAGATGGAGAAGTCTCGATCGAAGCCCTTGCCGGAGTCCATTCGCCTCACCCAAGCCGCAGTCGAGCCAAGCCTATGTTCAACATCAGCTCGGGTGCCTTCAATCCCCACCGTCCTAGAGTCGACTCGGTCGTCGTCTCCACCAGACAACACCTAATCCAGTTGGAGATCGCCAATTAACCAATTCTTCCTCACGCCACCACCATCTCTCTTTGTATGTTTTCTGGATGTAGAAACAAAAAATGGAATTTAGGAATTTGGGGATATGCTGCCTCGTTTCTTTTTCCCAAAGGAGTAATGGGCCTTCACCCATAAAAATAAAAATCCCAATCCCAACAAAGTCCTAAATCCTACTAAGCACATTTAAGAATAACATACAATTTAAATAAAACTAAAGCCTAAAAATAATAGTAAAATTAAAATAGTTATGAATATTGAATAAATATGCAAAACTTTTATGTGTGGTTTAGGAGGCGTATCTCTCTGGAAGTAAGGTTTTCGCACGTGTTCGACTACTATTTCACGGATCCAAAGGTAGGGTCTTTCTTATCTCTTTTAATGTTGTAAATTTAAATGTGACATACATGAACTATTTTCGAGGCGACTGAACGATATTATGTTATAAGACCTGTGACCCATGAGGGGCCAGTGACCGAACTAAGGGTCATCGGGGAGAGCCTGCCGTGTTTTATGTGCGCACCACATGTTTCAAGTATGTTATGTTTATCGTTGATGTCTTTCGCATTTGTGAACATGTTTATGTGTGAAATATTTGAATTATCGGCATTAGACCACATATAGATTTTCTCTACTGAGTTGTTGAGCTCACCCCTTCAACACACTATTTTAGGTATGAACGAGGATGCCAACGGAGGAGGCGACGTGACAATGGAATGAAAACTCCTTACAAATATTAAAGTTTAATTATATGATCCAGTATTATGTCTAATTAAGTAATTTGGTGTGATGGCTATACACTTAAGTGATGAAAATTATAAAATTGTGATGCAGTACGAAACGCTAAAAATACTATGTTTTTCAAAAATAAATAAATATAATATGCTTCTTGGTCTTAATTTAAGGATATCTGCTTTAAGTATAATTTTTGTCTTTAGCATTTTATAGTATTAAATCTTAAACTCACAATAAAAAATTTAAATTTAATATTAAATTCTAAATTTACATTTAATATCTAAAATTTAGTATAAAATTCTAAAATTATTATAAATATTTAAATTTTTAGTATTTATGTTAAAGAAAGAAAAGAGGGGTGTTACAATAAGTGAGCAATATTCAGCAAGTAATCTGCCAAATTAATTAATGAAGGTGTGACAAAATCACATAAATTTGTGATAAATGAACTATAAAAGTTCAAATACCAAAGAGATCAACTCAAATTTTGATTCTAATATAAACCTGAAGCGTAGTAGACCGATCTTAAGATATAAAATAAATTCGCGGAAAAACAAAGAAATTAAGTCACCCTCAAAATCTCCTAAAAAGAGTTAGATGGAAATTCCATTGAAGAAGCATGTCCACATGATAATAGAAAATCGTGGGATAGCAGAACAACCAAATTAAATATTGTGGGAAATGATGAAAGATTTGGTTGATAGAATGAGTTGTCATCAACATGGAAAAAGTCGTCAACGACATATTTGCCTCAAAAGTTGCTCCTAGAAAATTTGGATCCAAAACTTAAATCAATGATAGTGTGTCAGCAGCACTCGAAAAATAAGAAACGAGCAATTGAGGCTGAGCATGACTCGCTAAATAAAAATATATTTTGACTCTATAGTAAACACCTCAAAATATTATCCCAGAAGGATATACGTGGGTGTTCGTACGAAAAACGAATAATGATGTGGTGAGATATAAAAACGAGATTAGTTATTCAAGAGTTTTTTCGCAGAAACTCGATATTTTTAAGGATGACATTAAGTTCCGCTACTTAATATTTCTGGCAGCAACAACGATAAATATAGATATGCATGGATGTATGATTTGACTATGTAGAAGTCATTAGAAAGATACATACATAGAAATCCTGGATGGATTTTAAAATTCATGAAAGGAAAGGAAATGAAAATCAGAAAATGTATAGTGTCATATTACGTAGTATGGACAAAATTGATACATATTGAGACAATGTCCCGAAGACTTAGTGATTGGTCTTGAAGACCAGCGATTGCACTCTTTTTCCATCTACTAAGTTTTCCCCACAAGGTTTTCTTAGTTAAAGGTTTTTAACGAGACAATCACCACAATATAAATGTGAATTTTATGTACTCTTTTCCTCGAGTATTTTTTCCTATAGGGTTTTATAACGAGGTTTTTAATGAGGCATGTACATCACTCGATAATAATTAATGATGACATTATAATATTCCATATGAGTTTGTTTTCGAGAGAACCTGAAGTTCAAAGAAAAATATAATCTTCTAGATGATTGTGAATTGAAATTCACATTATTCATTTGTCAAGAATTGTATATTCGACATTAAACGTATCTAAAATAAAACTATTAAATTTTATTTTAGTTATTTTTTCATAATTTTTATATACTATTTATCATATATATTAGACGGACAAAAAAAGTTAATGTTGGTGATTATTGTTGTGAAATATCTTTTTTCAACTTACAATTATAGTTTAATTTGAGCATGTTTGACATAACTTATAATATTTTTAAATTTGTTTGGTAATTTTTTTTTTAAAAAATATCTTATACGGACTAAAAAAAGTGTATTAAAACTGAGATTTCATTGAATTTTTTGACTTTTAAAAGTGAATTTCATGAATTTAGAGATTTAGAAAATCCTATTATGATTTTATATTTATTTATATAGATTTTTTATAGAGTTTGACATAATTTTTTTATTAATTTATTTAAAATTTTATATTTTTAAAATAATTTTGAATTTTTTTATTGCTTCACATGAATTTTTATAAATTTTGTTAGATATTCAAAATTTGAATTGCACTGAAAATAAATTGGATAAAATTTTAGATTTGTTTTCAGTATAAGAAAAAATTTAATTTTAATTTTTGATGTGATTCTAATTTTGAACTAAGACTATATTTATACATAACCTTCTCATAACCCAATTCTTTAATAAAATAATAATTTCACTCTCTTCCACATAATTATTTTACTACTTAATTCAAAATTTTCATTTTTCACTCTTTATTCACAATCCACAACCTACATCTATATTTTTTATTCTTTCTATTATTTAATAATTTAATTAATTATAAAAAAATATATCAATATTGATCTCTATTTGTAGAATAATTTTTTTTTATGAATTTTGGTATAATCATAAATATTTTTTATTTTATTAATTTGATAAAATTTTGATTTATAAAAATAATATAAATTTATATATACATTAGCCAATTAATTGATGACATGTGTCATCTATCTTTAACAAAAAGAAAGTTCACGCCCGGGTTCATCTCATGACCAGGCCATCCACAAATGGGGGTCGTGGACGACACCGATAAATATAGGCTAGTAAATTCAATGTAGACAAAATTATATATATATAATTTTTAAATTACAAAAAGTTGATATATATTTTAAAATAAATTGATGAATAAATTTATTTATTTTTACAATTGTTATATAAGTGTAATATTTTTACTAAATAAAATTTTATCAATATATTCAATAATTTTAATATTACTGTTATTTATATATATCAAACATATAATAATATTATTTAATTTTTAATTATTTTTATTTTAATATTTTTAATGTTGTCTAACTCTATTATGTTTATTAATATATTTTTTAAGTTTTATTATTTTTTAATAATAAATTAGTTAATTAAAGTTGAAATCTATAGAAATCTCGTATATTTAAAGAGAAATTTTAAAAAGCAAATTTTTTTGTATTTTAAAGATAAAATAAATAAAAATCTATAAACTTTGAAAATAAAATTTACTTACTTTTGAATATAGATTGTTATTTTTTTTTAAATTTCTTATTGGATATTTTAATAAATTTTTAAAAATTTGAATTGAATATTTGTTAGACTTTAAAAGTTCAACAAATCTTTTAAAGACTTAATTGAATATACCCTTTTTAAATGAGATAATTTGCCATATTTATATATTTCTTAAAAAAATTACTTCGGTTCTTCGGTTCGTTCTCGCACTCGGGGTCGGTGCTGCCCCGTTAATGTTACTTGTTGCGAAACACTCAGATCCCACTGAAATAGCCACGGCCGCCATCCCGAGAACCAGAGCCGCCGCCATTCAACCTGCCGCACCCAATTACTCACTTCGTTGGGAATGTCGAGGAACTATGTGCTCGAGAACGCGCAGCTATCGAGGTTCGGCGTGCTCGTGGCGCAACTTGAATCAATCGTATCGTCCGCCGCTCACAAGCCGCCGGACCCACTCCTCTGTTTCGATCTCCTGTCTGATCTCATATCCGTCATTGAAGAGGAGGAGACAAAGGTAGGAGATTCACATGCACGAATCGCTTGATTTTCAATTCTTTGTTCGCCGAATGTTGCAACCTTGAGAGATTTTCTTTTGGCTATTCAGTTAAAACTCACTGAGATCGGACTTGGTGCCGTACGAATTCAACACCTGTGTCGTGTAACTTCCAGTTTGGGCATTACTTTAAAATGAGTCTTTTGGCCAAAATTACAGCTCCAAATCTTGTCTTCTTGCCTGAACTTTAATTGCTTATAGGAAAAAGGGAAGAATATTGAAAGGGCCAAAGGGGTAGAGTTTTATTCATTCTTCTCTGGCTCGGGCATTGGTTTCTTTCTGATGACATTATTGCGGCTAGCTGGAGCATTACTATTGATAAAAGAAGGGCATAAAGAACTGATTTTGATAATTGTTTGCTACTGAATAATGAGTTCTATGTCCTGGTTCTTCATTTGGGTTCAACCATTTTGTTGATTTTTCCCCGTTTTCTGTGTGTGGAGGCATATATGATAAATTTCCAAAATTTCAGGAATCTATACTGCTGGGGCAGAGAAAATGCGAGGATGCACTATATTCTTTGCTGGTGCTGGGAGCTTGTAGGCCTGTGAGGCATTTGGCATCAGTGGCAATGGCGAAGATTATATTCAAGGGTGATGCAATTTCGATATACTCGAGGGCAAGCAGTCTTCAGGGATTTCTTTCTGATGGGAAGAAGAGGGAGGCTCAGAAAGTTGCTGGTTTGTGTGTGAATGTGTGTGTGTGTTTTCCAGTCAGGATTTTAGTATTTCTTTAGGATACTTGTTGCACTTCTACAATGATTACTTTTCACTGCCTAAATATTTCCTGTGATCTTTAAAATGCATACTCTGGACCTTTTAAATGTATAGGTTCTGTAGTTAATTAGAGGTTCTGCTAGATAATCAAGGAAAAGGGGAAATGCATAATTATGTTGAAATAGTAATCTTGCCATCCTCGGTAAGTGCAATTCTTTAGGAAGAACTATTTCACTCCAATATGTGTTTCTTGAAATCTAAGGCCTGAGCAGGTGAGCATAGTGTTATAGTAAGCTTGGAAATAAAAATGTGATGAAAGTGATCAAGAAAGTTATCTAGTACATTGTCAAGTTGAATAGTTCAAATAACAAGTTATTCTGAGTTATTTGGATTAACAGTCATTGAAATTTTGTGTCATAAGAAATTCAAATTAAGTATTTAGAATACTGTGAATGGCAAGAATCCTTGTTCGTTGTAGGATTGAGAACTCTTTACTTTTTCAGTAGATGTCAAATCATGTGGAGTGGATGATGTATTATATACTAGTGTAGATAGTAGATCATCCTCGAAAAGTGAAAACTGATGGTGTGGTAATATTATGTTGTATTTACTCGTATTTATTTATTTAAATGTGAAGGTTACGGGATAAAAGAGAGGATAGGTGTGAGTAGTATATTATAATTTTGGGTTATGGTCTTAAATATTCAAAAATTACAGTTTTACCACAAACGGGTTTTGAACCCTGAATCTATTATTTTGAGTTTTAAAACTATCACCCCTGGTTTTTATGTATATGTGTGAGTTTTTTTTATGAAATAAATCAATAATTCCTACAAACGTATTTTGTACGCAGGGTTTGTTCAACTTCTTTCTTCTTTTCTGTATGTAGGGTTTGTTCAAGGTTATTTTCACTGACAAAATTATTTTTTTGTTTATTTTATTATGATGGATTACATTTAGGTGCTGCACAATGCTTGGGAGAATTGTACCGCTATTTTGGGAGAAAAATTATTTCTGGAGTACCTGAAACAACTAGTATTGTTGCTAAGCTACTAAAATTTTCTGAGGTATTCAAATCCCTACATCATCTCCTATGGGTACCCATTGTTTCCTCCTTTGACACAATATGTTCTTATAACTGTGAAACTTAACTTTATATCATATTAATGAGGGCATGAAAAAAATCAATACTGGATCTGTGTTTCTTATAAAAGAATTCAATATGTGATGCTCTAATTAATAATAAGGATTATAAAATGTGAGAAATGTAATCGCTAACTGGCATAAACTTTGTTTTATCGTGGTGATTAATGATTATTAGACATTTATTATCCAAAGAGCAGTTGTTGAGGCTACTTACCTGTAAATAAACAGCTTCAACTACATCACTTTGGACGTTGGAGCCGAAATTTTGTTTGACATGGATACTATCTGGAGTGTTGAGTTTATGAATAATATGGGCTTTCCACCTTGCCTTCCATTCAAGGTCCACATTTTTGGACAAGCAATTACAAAGACTTGAATTTTATATTTTCTGAAAAAACCTAGTTTCATTGGAACAACTTAAAGGCATTAATATCACTAACATTCGTTGTCTCTAATCCTTAGGGTTATATCCCTGTCACATGGTCTGTGCAAAATCTAAAAATACAGAGACTTACTAATATTGACCAAATAATCTGTCATTTCTATTCAATTTTGACTATTTTCCTATACTCCAAAGTCCGAACAATCAATCAAATTCTAAAGGTCCTTGATACCCCGAATGGTCTTGCTATCTGGAGAGCTCTCATTTGTTATCTTGTGGAAAACAGAAGCAAATGGTTGTCCCTATCCACAAAATGTTATCAGAAAATAAAATATTTCTTCTTGCTTGCATCAAAATACGTGTTCAAAACTGTTTTATCCCATTGTTCGATGATGTTATTCGTATAAGGGTTCTATTGGTAGAAGACTGCTGTGCAGAATTAATATAATCACCTTTTTTCTTGGGGGGTTTCTAGAATTGTATACTTATACTGTTGTACATGCATATGGATATATTTCCCCCCGACCTATGTGTGTGTGTCCCTACCTAATGGCAAGTTGCAATAGGACTTTGTGAGACAAGAGGCCCTGCACATGCTTCGTAATGCTTTGGAGGGTTCTGATGGGAGTGCTGCTTCTGTAGCCTATATTGAGGCCTTCCGTATAATTACGCGGACTGGAGTTGCGGATAAATCTTTGAGTGTTAGAGTAGCTGCTGCAAGATGTCTGAAGGCGTTTGCGAATATTGGAGGACCAGGCTTAGGGATCGGAGAACTTGACAATTGTTCATCTTACTGTGTCAAGGTTCTTAAGTTTTCACGTTTTATCCGTATATCTTGCTAAACTTACATTTCATAGACATCAATAATTCTGGGCCTAAATCTTCTGTCATAGGCTCTTGAGGATCCAGTGAAATCTGTAAGGGATGCTTTTGCTGAAGCTTTGGGAGCATTGCTGGCTCTTGGAATGAATCCTGATGCCCAGGTATTAATTTTCTTTGTTCAAGTTACTCCTTGCTATTGTTTGTTAATCTCAAGCAAGTTTTATAATCTTCTGTCAGGTCCAACCAAAGGGAAAAGGTCATGTTACTTCTAAGAAGCTAGAAGGTGGTTTGCAGAAGCACTTAGCTATGCCATTTTCAAAAGGTACAATTTAGTGCAACATCGGGCCTTACGATGCTGCTAACTTGCCAGTGTCTTTAGCTGATAATAAAATTTGAGTCTACTTGGATGTTAATAAAATTTGAGTCTACTTAGAAGGTGGTTTGCAGAAGCACTTAGCTACTCAGAATTCCTCACTATGAGTGCAGTTCAAGTCAAATTATTACATGTAACTGCATATAACTGTCAGTTTTTCGGTAGGGATTGCAATGTGTTCCACTATGGGTGACTGGGTGAGGGGTGGGTTATAAACACACATAATACTTATCTATCTTGTAAATCATATTATGATGGGCTGATGGCTCTATCCTATCCTTATGGGCGAAGTTAAATGGTATGCTCGTGATAATGGATGTTTGATGAGATAGAAAAAGGTTCCAGTTATTATTATTTCTTTCGGTTATACTTATTTTTATTTATCTGAGGACATGGGGTGCCCATTTTCCTCTATTATGTAAATCAAATCCTTACACTAATTAGGTAGAATATGTTCTGCTTGTCCACGTAACACCAGGAAAGTTTCTTCTACTTTAATAAGTTATAACTCTGTTATCAAATCAGGTGTTTTACATTGTTATTTGTTAATATGTGGTAAATCCGTAACTGTACTACAAAAACATGCTTTTTTAATTTTGTGCGGCACCATATTCTTGTATCTTGTACAAGGTTATGTAGAATTTGATATGGTTCTTAATTTCCTAGTGTAATATTTCCTATGACATAAAGATTCTATTTAAGGTGTTACTTTTCCATATTGCTTGGTTTTGTTTCTGCTGTGCCTACTTCTGATAAGTTGTGAACTTGCAGTTGGTGGACCTCGTTTGAGGGACTTACGGGTTGGCATCTCCTTGTCATGGGTCTGCTTTTTACAGGTATTAAACAAGTTTGAAATACAATCTTCATTCCAGAAATAGAATTGGATTACATTACATAGTACCAATTTCTATATAGACCAGAAACAGCTTTGCCCCTAAAAATATTCTGACTATTAGACCACGAATCAATTTATATTTAATTCTATTTCAGGTTTCATCAAGAATTTTGCATCTATCTTCAAATATTCTTATCCTTCTCTAACCAGATTTGTAATATTCTAACCACTGAGACTGCAATACTCCCTATAATTTCCCCATTTTTGCTAATAGAACACCCAACATTACTTCGATCATTTTCTACCTTTTTTTCAGTCTATCTTGTGGGCATTGAAAGTGGAGAGAAGTAGAGAACATATGAAATGAACAAAGGCTGCGCTTTTCCTTTTCCTTGATAATAATTATTATGACAAGTTAAGCTTGATGAAACAAAATGGTTGTTTACTGAATGGGAAGTTGCTTTGTGGTCTATTAGTCAGAATGTTTTTAAGGGCAACTGTATTTCTAATGCTGATCTGACTCTGTAATCAGTAGTTGGGACGTCTTGTCCCTAATTAGTTATAAAAGTACACGTTTCTTATAGAAAAAGCTGATCTGAATGCTATCAGGTTGCAATGTTTACTCCCATGAGTCACATCTGTCCAAGTACAATAAAGAACTTGGATGTATGAATTAATCCAAGAATACCAAAAATGAAAATAAGACATTCTCTATCTCTGTGATGTATACAGAAATGATGATATTTCTCCTCCTTGTACTAGAGTATCATGTTCTGTTAGTCTTAATTGTAGTACTTAAATAGTTGGTTGTGCATCGTGTTTTGTTTGAACTTCCTATTTTTGATGAATCTTCACATCATATATCTACAGGCTATGAGTTTAAAATATCTACACCCAGATACAGAGCTTGAAAACTACGCCCTGCAGATTATGGATATGCTTCGCTCAGATACATCCATTGATGCTCAAGCACTGGTATGTTTATAAAATTCATGTGGCACGGTACTATTTGGACACATATAGTTATGAACATAGCTTTGGGTTAGATTGTTGTAGTACATGTTAATTTTATAAAGAAATACTCCTCAACTTGCTTATACAAGCTAGTATAAACTTCAAGCAAAACATGTAGACAGAAGTAAAATTGTATAGCATGTCAGATTCTGTAAAATCAAGTTCCTGATATATCTTTCTTTGTTTAAAGGCTTGTGTATTATATATTATGCGAGTGGGACTAACTGATCAAATGAGCGAACCCACTCAGAGAAGCTTCTCCGTCTTTCTTGCCAAGCAGGTTTGGTAATTCCAACTCGAGGATTAATATATTAATGCCTCTTTTTTTATTATGCTGACTTGACATGACATTTTATACAGCTTTTATCTTCTGATTCAAACCCTTCCATGCGAGTTGCTGCATTACGAACTCTGTCGTATGTTTTGAAAACACTTGGAGAGGTGAAGTTTCTTTAATGATTTATTTCTCTGGATGTGCTTATGTACTTGTCGATTGAAGCTAACAATCTTGTACATGTCTTGCATCATGTATATTTATTTTCATAAATGTGGAATTTTAAAGATGGCTTTATATCTTTCACAACATTTAAGGAAAATTCTGAAACATTGTTGAAGTAGGCCCAGATTATGTTGTTTCATTACAGGCTTGTCTTTGACACTTCAATTGTGAAATATCTTCTAAATTAAGTAGTTAACACGGTGTGTTGTCAATGATAGTAACTTATTTTGGATAACTATACTAGTACTTTTGATTTACAGAAGAGATTTGTGATTAAAAATATACTTTTAAGAACACTGGTGTACTTTGTATTGCAAATTGATTTTTGAAGTTTCTGTTTCAATATGGTATCTGCTTGCACATATGTACTGACTTGTTGAATCAAGTTTGATAAGTGTTTCTGGAATTGTGTAATTGAAATTGACGTTACAAGATGCTTCACGTATTCAACTACAGGTTCCACTTGAATTCAAGGAAGTTCTTGATGATACAGTTGTTGCATCCGTAACCCATGAGTCGCCACTGGTAAGCTCCTATAGTATTTTCTTACTTTAATTCTTAGACTGGTTATGTCTATCGCCGTTGTGTCAGTTAGAAATTAGAATAGTGTGCAATAACTTTTCACTTCACCACTGGCTGTTGATACTTGAAAGATTTGAGAAATAACATTCATTCATTTTACTTTCAACATCATTAGAACTATTTTCGAACGGCGATGTGTTTGGGTCACACACTGAATGAAATTTTGAATCGTGTAATTTAGGTAGGACCGTAGGATTACAGTGCCAGTATCTGCCATTTGGCTTGGATATCTTATCTCCTCATTTTGGACCTAGGTCTTTCACTTCTTTGTTTCTCTAGATGTAGAAGCTTTCAGACAAATGGAACTCTTGGAATGGCTCGATTTCATTAATGTTTTTATGCTTTGTATATGTAGAAGCTTTCAGACCAATGGAAAGTTGTAAACTCTTGGAATGGCTCTATATCGTGACAGCTAGCACTTCTTTCGTTCAGAATTTATGTAATGATAAATCTAAACTGGTGTATGAGTTGAAATTACTTGCATTTGGCAGAGTAAAACAATAATAGGTTGCCAAATCAATTGAATACTTATTACGGAGTACTAGGTTGGCATTTGTGTAGAATTGAGGTAGATGAAGTGCGATAAGATTTGAGGAGGGTCCTTGTTCCTTGACACAGAACAGAAATTTCGTTTATTGTGTTTGGCATGAGGTAGAGCTTGGCTTGGAGGAAATGCTTCGAGTACTCAGTTCTTATTTGGTTGGAATTAGGTTATGATTAGAACTTCTTCATGCTCACTGTGATCCAATACCAGCTTACTGGGATAGATAGTGCTGTTGTAATTGTGGCTGTGAATTCTCGCTTTGAACCGTGGTTCCGTTTCCCTTTGGAGTGAATCTGTCTTTCTCTATAGACGCTGTACTCCCTGCTTTCTCTTTTACTTTGTGTGTAGGTCACTCACATATTTGTTTGTTAATTATTTGTCCCTTTCTATCTGTTGGGTAATTGTTATACATCATTCAGTATTATCTTCTTCACGTGCCTCTTCAGTGCATTTAAAGGAGGAACACATATTTCTTTTAAGTGAATATTTTTTAAAGTAATGCCAACATAGCTTCTAGGAATATTGTAGTTAACACTCATCTTTGCTATTTTATGTGCTCTTTGATGCATCCATTCTTCAAAATTCATAGCTTTTGTTTAGTGCTGTTGTAAACCATGATGAAATTTTGGTTAGGTAAGAGTTGAAGCTGCCTTGACTCTCCGTGCACTGGCTGAGGTTGATCCCTCGTGTGTTGGCGGCTTGATTTCTTATGCGATGACAATGCTTAGTGCATCACGAGAAAATGTCTCATTTGAGAAGGTTAAACTTTAGTCAGACAGGCTCCCTGTGATTCACTGCTTTTTAGATCCTGCATTTTTTTTCCAAGTTTCTATTATTTTTTGCTGTTGAGATAAATTTAAAAAGGCATTTTTTTTAGAAACTATAAATTATATGTGTTGCATCATTTTTAGACAATATAATTGAGAGAGATTCATTTGTTTAAACTATAGAATAGAACTCTTGATGTTTTTTTTCTTATAGGATATGTCCAATAGCACACTGCATGGCTTTTTTACTTTCCATATATCTCATGAGGACTCGTTTCTGTTTAATATCTATTTATAATAATCAGTTACAGAAACAGAAAATATAATGAAAACTAAAATTTATTTCAGATTAATGCTCTCTCTTTTTCTCAATATACTGACTTCCTTTGCTAATTGTGTGGATAGGCTAATATTCATGGTTACAATGATATCCAGGGATCTAACCTAAAAAGGGAGCTTGAGTCTCTACATGGACAAGCAGCAGTTCTGGCAGCACTAGTGTCAATTTCTGGGAAGTTACCTCTTGGATATCCAACCAGGTAGAATTCATTGATATTCCATTTTTCCTCGTATCGTGCTTAAACATAATTGTCACATGCGCAAAGATCGAGACACTATGCTTATTTGAGACCATAGATGCATGGTTTCTCATTGCACATGAAATTACAATCAATTATCGGCTGATAAGTAATTCCTGTTCTTAAATGTTTAAACTAACATTTCTATTGCCATTCACTATCATTTAATTATAATTTGGTATTTGGTGGGTGCAGATTGCCTAATTCTGTTCTTCAAGTTTGCAAGAACATGCTGACGGAATCTAGCAGGAACCCTGTAGCAGCTGCTTTAGAAAAAGAAGTTGGATGGAACCTTTTGTCTTCTCTATTGACTTCAGTGTCAAAGGAGGTAAACTTTGTATTGTTCTAGCTTTGCAGGTCTAATTCCATTTCAGTTTCCAAATGCTCTAGCTTGTTGGTTTCAGGAGCTTCATGACCAAGTTTTCGATATTCTTGCTTTATGGGCTTCAACATTTAGCGAGAATCCAAAAAAATACACAAATCAACCAAATGACCTCTCATCAGAAATATGGTTAGTTGAATAATGCCTATTTAAACTTTATTTTCTGTATTTTTATCACAATTTGGCTTATATAGTTCTGCTGTTGCATGTTGGTTCTTCCCTATTTGCAATACTGCCAGACATTTTTTGATTTACAGTGTGGAAATATTTCTACTCTAAAAACTGAAAAGAACTCGGCATTAAATTATATTTTTCAATGAGAAAAATTTGAAACTGTATTGTTGTGTTAATGAATTCCAAGAAAGAGGTTTCTAAAAACAACATACACATTATAAGGGGAATGAACTCGTATTACTATGAGAATCATATTTTTAGTTTATTTGTTTGGTGATATAACTTGTTTTTCCTTTGTAGTGTGTGGTCTGCTGCCATTGATGCGCTTACTTCATATGTCAAGTGTTTTGTTTCTTCTGACCTTGCGAACAGAAGAATCCTATTGCAGCCAGTTCTTTTATACCTGAATAGGTAAAGATTTTTACGAATGTATTCTGCCGGATCGATTTTGGCCGTGAAATTTGGTTGTTAATTTTATTTTTGTTCCATCTCGAGTGTATTGCTGACATAGCTCTCGATTTGGATGACTAGGGCACTGTCCAACACATCACAGCTAGCAGGCAAAGAACAAGCTGGCGTAAAATCCTCAATTGACTTATTTATTATTCGGGTGTTGATAGCATATCAATCCCTTTCAGACCCATCCTTATACAAAAGTGATCACGCACATATTGTTCAGATATGCACTACTCCTTTTAGGTAATCAAATACTGAAATGCCTGAACCCGTGATCATCTTTTTCTTCGACATGTTTTTCTGTGTGCTTTATTTACAACAAGCATGCCAACTTCTACCGTACTTAAAAGTGAAATAGGTGCATGCTCTTTTTCACTTAAATTAACTTATTTTACTCTATGTGGATTTATATAAAATTTATGACAGAGAAGCTTCAAAATGCGAGGAAAGCTCTTGTCTGAGGTTGTTGTTAGATAAAAGAGATGCCTGGTTAGGTCCTTGGACTCCGGGAAGGTCAAATTCTGAACTCATTTCGTACTGTTATGGCTGAATTCTAGTATCTTGAAGCCAATGAAACTTTTATTTATAGACAGACCTTATTATCTATAATTCTTTTCGCATGTGATTGTTTAGGGATTGGTTTGAAGATGAACTTCGTTCTTTTCAAGGCGGGAAAGATGGTGTTTTGACATGTGTCTGGGAGAATGAGCCTTCTAGTTTCCCACAGGTAAAGGAATACTCTCACTCCTTAGCATATTTCAGTCTACTTCACTGGATGAGTACTCTCCGTTTTCTTGATTCCTGATGCTAAATCATAATGTTTAAACAATGAAGCCTGAGACTACAAGCAAGATGCTGGTGAATCAGATGCTCCTCTCCTTTGGGAATATGTTTGCTTCTCAGGTATATGAGCTTTTACTGTTTTAGCATGTGAGCTGTGGTTGCTGTTCAATATGAAAATACTTGAACATTTTCATCTCATTTTCTTCATGTTCTCCCAGGATAGCAATGGGATGCTCTCATTTATTGGCATGACTGATCAGTGTCTGAAAGCTGGAAAAAAACAAGCTTGGCATGCGGCCGGTGTTACCAATATATGTGTGGGGTTATTATCTGGCCTGAAGGTTATATTGTAAAATTGTGTTTGCATAAATTGAATTATAGTATTCATTCTCTAACTTCTCCCATGATCTGCTTTTCTTCTAGACTTTGCTTGCTCAACGTCCTGAACCCCTTGGAGTGGAGATACTAAGTGCTGCTCAGGCTATTTTCCAGGTTCTGATGTTGCTTTTTATTGGTTGTCAAAAACCTGACATATACCTTTTATTTTTTTTCGGACATTAACCTTGTAATCGTGGCAGAGTATTTTGGCTGAAGGTGATATTTGTGCATCACAACGTAGAGCGTCTTCAGAAGGTCTTGGTTTGTTAGCAAGGCTAGGAAATGATGTATATACTGCCAGAATGGTTAGTTTGATTAATATTTTCCTACCTTACAATTTTGCTCTTACTAGTGTAGTTGCTTCGTATAATAATCAAGTATGATTTTCTGTATAAGCTTTTCATTTTAGGTAATCATATTCTTGTAAAGAAATAAGGTTCAGTGTTAGCTTGCTAAGTGAAAGTACTTCAGAGATTCTACATGAAGTCATGAACAGAAGTAACTGGCAGCAATGAAGGGGTCAAATGTATGAAGAGTGATAGTGTTATAACAGTAGATCTTTACTGAGGGGTCAAGTGTTATTCAGAGATTCTTATCTATTGGTCTCTTTGGTTAGAAAGAAATAAAAATCTCTCAATTTAGATAAGAATAAATTGGAGGTGTGGGATAGATTTTAGTTTAGAGTTGTATGGTGGCTAGTGTTCCAAATCATAAAGTGTTTCAGACTTTTGTTGCGTTAGGTATTGTTTATGTTATAAGGGGGCCCATCCTTTTTTGCAGCTTATGTTTTTCTGTTTGAATAAATTTTTGTTTCTAATAAATGATAATTCATGTTGTGAACAGACAAAACAATTTCTTGGTGATGTAACTGGCACTGTGGATTCCTACTATGCCGGATCAATTGCTCTTACTCTTGGCTGCATTCATTGCAGGTAATCCATGAGAATTTTCCATAGACCTGTAATGTTAAAGCTGTTTGAGCGAGTGAAAGCTCGTAGCCCCTACCCCTGCTGAACTGCACCCCCCCTTCCCCCCTCCTCCCTGCACACATACATGCATACATACTGGTACACTAATATAATAGGAGTAGTATTTTGTGCCTGTTTCTTATCATGCGTGAAATAGTTAATTAGTACTAAGTTCCTACGAATTCTGAGTGATTTGAGATGTAGTCCCAAGGTAAGCTGGCAGGTCCTTGTTTCTTGACTTGCTTCAGAGCATAGGAAATGACTACTTTGTGAACTAAGGTCGTTCCTCTGCTTGATCTTTGGCTGGTGCAGAACTCTTTAGCGCTAGATTACCATTTTTTTTTTCAATAACTGTAGCACATACATACTGTGGAAATGTTTCATACTAATTACAAGGCAGCCAAAATTAAAGTGATGGTATTGTTCACAATATAACAAAGCTGCTTATTGGTGTCAAACTATATGAATAATGTTATTTAATTCACTGGGGGCTATCTCATTATTCTCATCATGTCAGATACTATAATATGTTTTCTTTAAATTGCCTTTTTGTTTCTCTGTGTTTGTTTACTTAACTTAAAGTTGTTCATTCTTGTTACTTGTCAGTAAATGTTTTTTTGGTTATCTGTATACTCTATACATATAAAATAAATTTGGTCAACTTTCTTCTCTACTTGTTCTCTGTCAAATCATAATGGATAATTGTCGACTTTCAAATGCATCGACATATTGAACACATATTCTTTGCACTGGCTCTGGAATGTTAATTTCCTCATTAATAGATATTGCCTTCAGCCTCAACAATCCCCATAAATGTGTTCTTGTAAGAGTTAAACCTTGGTGAAGCCATTTTCAGGAAATAGTAACTGTGATTTCTTATCAATGTTTTCTTCAGTGCTGGTGGAATGGCCTTGTCAAGTTTAGTTCCTAATACAGTGAATGTAATCTCTGCGCTTGCTAAAAGTCCAATATCAACTTTACATCTTTGGTCCTTGCATGGACTTCTTTTGACCATTGAAGCGGCAGGCCTGTCTTATGTACCTCATGTTCAGGTATAGACGAACTTGCATATCTTCTTAAATTTTTGCAAGTTAAACTTCTTATTATAATTTTATAACTTGGGATCATGTCTAGATGGAGTCTGATATTCAACAGCAAATATATGATTTAAAGAGACTTTAATGTTCCTTTTTATCAGAGTTGTAAATTACTGTTGGCATAATGGCTTTGGTTTCTTCATATTCAGATATATCATTAAATGATTTGTGGTGTTAACGTTTTTGAATGGAATACATGAACCTGGTGGAACTTTGATGCAACTTTACCTAAATTAATAGCGAACAAGTTGTAAGACTGATATATCTGAATATATCTGGGTTTCTTAATTGATGTATTGGTGACCCTCAGTCTTTGTTTTTCATACGTGAAGGAAATTAATTCAAAATTCTAATAAGTAGGAAGTACTTGTGAAAATAGGTAAATTTACTTTTGATATGGGGATAGAAAAACAAAGAAATAATTTACCCTTGCACCATTTAAATCGTCAGCGTTTGTGTACGTAGTGTGCTTAGTTGCAAAGTTTCCATTTATTTTAAACATATTGTGTTCTGATTTCTGTTTTGTGCAGGCCACTCTAAGTCTTGTAATGGAAATGATCCTGTCTGAAGAGAGTGGTTGGGTTGACCTGCAACAGGCTGTGGGCCGCCTTATTAATGCTATTGTTGCTATTATAGGTCCCGAACTTGCCCCTGGGAGCATTTTTTTCTCCCGCTGCAAGGTTTGTTTTCTCTATTTCTTTAAGATTGATGTAGGATTTTTCTTGTCACATTTTATCGTCAGATTTATCTCCAGTATGTTGAAGTATTTTTTGAATTTGAGAAATAATAAAATCGTGTTTCAGTGTTAGGACACGTTCTTTTGGACTGAAACTGGCTGAACTGAACTAAGCGAACTTAATAGATCTGAATTGAACTGAATGGATCTGAAATGAACTGAAGTGAACTAAATTGATTAATAATTTTTATAAATAGTTAAATATTTAAAAAAAACTATCAATAATATTCTAGCATTAACTAGATTCTATATCTAAAATGATTGATACGAATTATTTTTTAATTAATTTTGATATGAACTTAATCGAGCCGAACTGAATGGGTCTGAACTGAAACGATCTGAACTGAAGTGAACTGAAATTGATTGAAATTAAGTCCAAAAGAATAGGTCCTTAATCAATCATAAGAGTATAGAGTATCTTGTGTTTGTATTGGGAGTTTGGTATATGATTTAAATACACGCATTCACTTATAATTAAAAAGCCTTTAAGCTTAGTTTGGTTTGGTAAAACAAATGACATTTTTCATATTATCTTTCTGTCCCCAGCTCGTAGTGTCATGCAATAGGTTTCTGAAGAGGGTGATTCTTATATAGTTGAAGGGTGTATTTGTATGAAACCCATATTTAAACTTTACTCCAAGGCTCTATCATTTTGTGCACTGGGATTTGTGGACTTTGTGTGGCTACAATAGTAACACCTTATCAAAATGCTAGACTATTAAATCCACGAGTACCATGCACTCTTGGTCATATGATAATTCACCCGATTACCATGACGGTCTGGGACAGAGGGAGTATTATTTAGTGGGTGGATTTTAGGATTCTTAAATAATAGAGTGACTTTACTGTGAAAAACAGGTGTCTTAGTCTGAAAGTGATGTGCCCAGGTGTGACATGTACCATTAGTATTTTTGTTGAAAAAATAGTTTAACTAACAGTTTTTTTTGGTGTGTGTGCTTAAGCAATGGAAAGAGCCGAGATAGAAAATGGATATGTATTCAATCCAGATGTTAGTTACTGAGCTGCATTGCTTTAAAATTCTTCTTTTTGACTGATCTATTGTGTCGTTTTAACACCATTAAGCCATGATCTTTTTATTCCATTAATAGAGCTCTCATTCTTGTTGAATATCGTCTAATTGATGCTTTTGTGTTTAGTCAGCTGTTGCGGAGATCAGCTCCTGCCAAGAAACAGCAACACTACTCGAGTATGTAGACTCTACAATTTATTTACTTAACCTTTCTGTTTGTAGACACATGAATTTAATATGTATGCTCTTTTGTGTTAGTTGTTCCTATTGTAGCATAAACCAGACCGATTTTTAAAATATAGCTCTGCTGTATTGAATGTGACAATATTGTTTTTTTTTTTTCGCTTTCATCTTTACAGGAGCGTGCGCTTTACACAACAGCTTGTTCTCTTTGCACCGCAAGCAGTTACTGTGCATTCTCACGTGCTAACTCTCCTCCCAACTCTGTCCTCGAGACAGGCAAGTTTCAACTGTTTGATCTAATAGGCTTCGATAAAAAAAATAAAAAATTCTAACGTACACAATATTATTTTTCAGCCGACTTTGAGACATCTAGCACTGAGCACTCTACGACACCTTATAGAAAAGGATCCGGTTAGTAACTGCACAGCTTTATATTTTTGAGCAATCTGCATTATATATCTTGTATGTGTGTGTGTGTGTCAGTGTGTGTGTCAGCAAGATATATCTGAAAACTATGCTATTGAAAGAATTAGAAAAAGGTTGAACAATCCTTTAAACATAAAGTTTAACTGCCTAGTATCTCTACAAGGTAATAAATAATTTGGATATTTTTCCTGTCAAACTGGAAAGAGTGTAGCAATGCAAAGTTGCATAACCTGTAGTAATTTTAATTGTAATTTTAATTGTAATTTTAAGAAGAATTCAATACATCAAATAAGAACTTCTCATCCTCGTGTATCTTTTTTCTTTTATGTAAATTAAATTTAGCTGCGTATGCTGATATACATGTTACAGGTTTCCATTATTGATGAACAAATAGAAGAAACCTTGTTCCACATGTTGGATGAGGAAACTGATAGAGAGTAAGTTGTTTCCCTGCACATCCTGCATAATGCTTTTATATATCGTAGTTTTTTGGAAAAAGGGCATTTTGGTTTATGTATTTAAAACTTATAGTTATACCCCATAAAACACACTTTGTAATCAAAGTGTTTTATTGTTTTACCTTATTATTTATTAGGGTAGTAATTTCGTGTTATTATAATCAAGAACACATTTTAAAAAGATAATTACTATGTTACCCTTACATCTGATTTATGTTTATTATTAATAAAAAGGTTAATTTAGGTAAATCACCTTAAATTGTAATTATGAAAAACTATTACTCCCTCCTTCCAAAAAATGATGCCATACTTTTCTTGGCACAGAGTTTAAGAAAATTGTTAATTTTTGATTTTTTAATTAAAAAGTAAAGGGTAAAAATGTAAAGTGAAAAGTAAAGTAATTGTGAGTAAGTTTAAAACGTAGGTGGATAAAGTAGAATACAATTAAAAAGTAATTAATTTTTGATTTTTTAATTAAAAAGTAAAGGGTAAAAATGTATTTTTAAAGTGAAAAGTAAAGTACTTGTGAGAAACTTTAAAAAGTAGGGGGATAAAGTAGAATAAAATTGTATTTTAAAATGAAAAAGTTCGAATAAATATTTCTTTTTTTGGGGTGTGTCAACTATTGTTGGACACTCCGAAAAGGAAAGTATGTCAACTATCTTTGGATTGAGGGAGTAGTATTTTAAAAACTAATGTTTCTCTTTTCTAGTCTTATTTAAACTACTTTATCTGTACATTTAATGTTCTAGATAATATACACGTATTTGGGAATTAGGATATTGAACAATGTTTGCACGAGAATAATTTTATCGTTTAGACAATTATCAAGTCATCGAAAATCAGTAGAAAGCTTGAGGACGGGCTATGAATAAACAAATTTAGAATTATTTATTCAAGTGTTCAGCAGAAAATGTGCTTGGAAATAGATGCATTCTCCAACGTATGATTTCTCGTTCGCCTAGTACTGTATTGTTGCATTACTTGAATTTATAAATTCTCGCCTAGATAGTAGAACATTTTTTTACTCATATTCTTTTTCTCAGCATTGCCGATTTAGCACGTGCCACTATTATGAGGTTGCTTCATGCCTCATGCCCTTTGCGACCATCTCGCTGGCTGTCCATATGTCATGACATGGTAACTTTCTCACCTTCAGACTAGAATGCAGAAATTACATAATGGAAGTTAGTGTGGCATCTGTGAAATACTGAAATACATGAAGCCTTCTTTCTCATGGATTTTTTCTGTAAAAGTTGGCTTTATTAATGTAGAGTTGGATGAAGTTTAGGGGGGAAAATTAGTTCCCGCTCAACTAACTATCCTTTAGTTCCTTGTCTATGAATAGTGAAATGGAGTGTACATGTATTTTTATCTGAAGCCAATAATAGCATCATACTCATTTTTTTGTTTTTTATATTTTTTTTCAAAAATAAATGGGAGAGTTCATTTTGGGAGTTTTATTTTTGCATTCATGATCCACTCCTACCTTTGTTCTTTACTCTTAGTATTTTAGTTGAATAAGGTTCTGCGGCCATTGCACATGGTGGGGTGCCTTGGTGGAGTGTTGGTTTAGAATTTTTAAGATATTCCTCAACTCTACTTACCCTCCTTATTCTAAACAACTAAGGCAATGTTTCTTATTTTCTCTTTTTTCTTTCCACACTGGCCCTCATCTCCTCTCCCAACCATGCTTTAAGTTTTTCAATGACTGGGCACATCAACTACATTTATGATGGTTGTTTGTATGATGAAATCATTTAAATTGAAGTGCTGCTCACTTTTTGACTTTTTAAGATATTATGATTCATTACACTATATAGAAAGGGATCTTTGGTGCTGAAAAAAATATATTTCAAATCTGTAAAATTTAAGGTGTGTTTATTTCTTTCATAACACTTCTCACTAATAATTTAAGATCTTTGAGATACTCTTGAAATTGATTGATCTAACAGTTGCATCTTATGAGTTTCATTTATGAATATGCATGCAGAGTTGGGTTTTCCGGCTGATATTTCGAGTGGATTTATTTTCACACATAATAAATGTATTTGTGATGATTTTGGTTGCTGATTGGATGCTCTTTATATATCTATAATACTAGTGAATATATCTGATGTTGAAATGTTAATCCCTGTCCGACTGTCGCTATCATGAAAATAATTTTTGTTTAACTGCACGTAGATTCTTTCTACATCATCAAGACATAACACAAGCAGGAGTAACAATATGGTGAATGATTCCTCAACTGGCCCGGATGGTGAGAAGGGATTGGATACTGGCGAAGATGATGAAAACATGGTCTCTAGCTCCAGAAGTGCACCCATTCAGAATTATAAGCTGGACTACTCCAGTCCCAACTTTTCAAGGGATAAGCACCTCAGATATCGTACAAGAGTTTTTGCTGCTGAGTATGCCTCCTAATTCTTATAATATTTGTATCCCGTATGTGCACATATGTTCTTTCCCATGAACCTTGCTATTTTTGTAGTTATTGGTTTAGCTTGTTGTAAATCACAAGTTCACTATTCATCAATATTTTGATCTTGACTGCTTTATAGTATTTGACTGTAAATCACAAGTTCACTATTCATCAATATTTTGATCTTGACTGCTTTATAGTATTTGACTTTTGGTTTTTATATATGGGGTCAGTGGTGATGCTACAAAGTTTTATTTCATTAAAATGTGTGTCGAGAGTCATGTGTAGCCTCACCCTGAATTTGGAGAAGAGAGAAAGATTGGCCCATAAGGAATGATAAAAGATGTTGAAACCCATCGATGATCCATAACATATTGACTCTACACAACTAGAATAATTTTTACTAAAGATGAGTAACATAATCTATAGATAATTGCAGCTTGGTTGGCTGTTATTGATTGATACATCGAGAATGGAGGAGCTCGATGTATGTGTACTTCTCTCTTTAGAACAAAATATTCACAGTTCATCAACATTCCAGTTTTCGGAATTCTAACTATATATTATACAAACATGAAAGAATTTAGTGTGGGCCTCTAGAACACATGTTCAGGACTTGTGTATTTATGACCCAATTTAATGCATTATTTCGTATGCTTGTGACACAATTTTCCTTTTATTGTATGATACTGACTAAACCATGATTGTAATAGGTGCTTAAATCATCTTCCTGGAGCTGTTGGAGAGAATCCTGCTCACTTTGACCTCTCATTGGCTAGGGGGCAGGGGCGCCTTTCTGGAGACTGTCTGGTTCTACAATTGCAAGAGCTCATTTCTCTTGCTTATCAGGTACTGAATTAAGAAGTAAAAACCAAAAAGTACTTGATTCCTGTGAACAATAAATGTCTTAATTTTGTTTTCAATACCTATCACGTTTTTATTGTAGATAAGCACCATTCAGTTTGAGAATATGCGGCCAATAGGTGTGTCTCTTCTTTGTACAATTATGGACAAGGTACTTCTCTGACACTTCAGCATTTCTGTATTCTTCAACAAAGTTATTCTCGTAATTTATACATTCAGACTATGGACTATAACATTAAAAGGACATCAAGGCAATCCTCACATTTCTAATTTGGGTTGCACAAACCCCTTTACGTGTTTAATTTTTTCCACCTTCGTTGAAGAGTTTTTGGATTTATTTATTGTGTGGAACTAGCTACTAAGTTGAACAACACTTTATGGAGTTTGAACTATGTTTTTCCAATTTTGTATGATTTATTTTTTCTTTTGTTAGTTTGGAGCAGTTTCAGACCCTGAGCTTCCTGATCATCTGCTTCTGGAACAGTATCAGGTTTGCTACTGTACATGCTATAACTTCTGCCTCTCAAATCTAAGGGATGATTATATTCTACTCTCTCTGGACTCTATTAATGCCTCATTACAATAGATATTGTTATTAGAGGTAACATTTATTATGGATTTGATTTTACACTCTAGGCACAACTGGTGTCTGCTGTCCGAAGTGCATTGGACTCATTGGCAGGCCCAGTTTTACTGGAAGCGGGCTTGCAGCTGGCTACTAAGGTATAGATCAGATGCAGGTGCTTTTGTGCTAAGTGAATTGACATTTGTTAATCAGATGACCTGACATCTTGAAATTTCAGATGCTGACAAGTGGGATCATTAGTCGAGATCAAGTTGCAGTCAAGAGAATATTTTCTTTGATTTCACGTCCATTGGATGACTTCGACGATCTTTACTATCCATCATATGCCGAATGGGTCTTATGCAAGGTTTAAATTGTTCTTTGCTTAATATTGTTTGATTTTGCATCATAAAACTTGGTGAGGAAGCAAAAAGGCTCCGCATGCTTACTGTTTTTTTCCTTGGTTATTTCAGATCAAAGTGAGGCTTCTCTCAGTCCATGCATCTCTCAAGTGCTACATGTTTGCATTCTTAAGAAGACAAGGTGATGAAGTTCCTGATGAGCTTCTAGCCTTACTCCCTTCGTTTGTAAAGACTTCAAGCGTTCTGGGGACATATTGGGTTTCCTTTTTAAAGGACTACAGTTTTGTTCGCTTCCGCCTACATTTGGGAAATGTGATTGTGAGCTTGAAACTTTTTTTTCTCACTCTATACTGCCTGCTTCAACTAAGAAAGTACCACACTGAGGGGGAAAACTGTAGCCTTAATTACTGAACTTTGGCTTGTTTATGTGCAATACAGTGGAAACCATTCCTGGATGGAATTGAGTCGTCAAGTGTTTCAGTGGAGTTACAGCCATGCCTAGAAGAAGCTTGGCCGGTTATTCTTCAAGCTTTGGTGTTGGATGCGGTTCCTGCAAATTCTAGTGTGAATGAATCTTTTCCTGCACACATATCAAAAGGCATTCCTACTTCTGGATACAGCATGGTGGAGTTGCAATTGGATGACTTCCAATTTCTGTGGGGATTTTCACTCTTGCTCCTATTTCAGGAGCAAGATGCTGTCCTTGACGAACATATTATACCAGTCGTCAAATCAAAGTTCAGCAGTGACATCTTAGTTGATGATTTCAGTTCCTTATCTTCGAAGTTGAACAGCATATTCTTCCCTGTGTTTCAATTTTTGTCCACCGAAAGATTTTTCACTTCAAGTTTTCTCACTTTGGATTCTTGTAGAGAGTTAATGCAGGTACGTACACATTCAATATATATCTTAAATAAATAAGGATAAGGGTAATATACATGTTTTTACAAGATAAATTGTTGGGTCTGTGGAGGGTATATTCATTAGCCCCTTTTTCCATCAGATGCTTCATTTTATGCAAGGACCAAAATTCTATAATAAATGGTATGGAAACAACTGTTTGAATGAGTCTCGTGATTATGTCTGCAAAAAACACAGAATAAAGACCTCTTCATTCTTTGTCATATTTGTTTGCATAAGGCAAGCCGGCTTGACAAGAGTCCAGAAAGTGGCTCAAGTTCAAGTGTATGATTTCAAGAATACTATTGCCTATCCGGGCGTCTATGTCTGCTTAAGTAATTAGAAATTGACTTTATAATGAACTCGGAAAAATTAGCGCTTAAAGGGAGATTATCAAGTTTTCGTCTTAGATTGCACATGTTGATATGTGCAGATTGTATTAAAACATAATTCTGATTACATACCTCTTGTATAACTCTCTAATTATTACTGTGTACTATATATGCAGGTCTTTTCGTATTTAGTTTCCAGAGAAGATACATGGGATTGTCTTGCAATATTTTTTGTTTCTCAGGTGATGGATTTAGATTTTCATTTTTATGTTTTGGAATTATTTGCAGATGAAGCGAACCATATCCAGTGCAAAATTATAACTTGAAATTTGAAATAGTTTGGCTTGTAATCGTGTGTGTAAATTATGTTGTCTGTATTCGGCGGTCCCAACAAATTGATGAAACTGACGAATTTATTTTAGATAATGTAAAGAGGACAATCTCCAAGTAAACCACTTTAGTCTTCGCATTAATTGAAATCAACTTTATTTGTTGCTTGTCTAAATCTTGAGAATTTGATGTATTTGTTCAAAATCACTTAAACACACAAATCAATTGTGGACGTGAAACTGGTAATTTCCTATAGTTCTATTAGCCTAATACCACTAGTTCTGATGCCAAACAAGATACAGATGTACACGCTTGAAAACTTTGTGCTGACAAATTTTAATCACTCATTTTCTTGTTCGACTTTGATAGGTTGTTCAAAACTGTCCTAAAGATTTCCTTGAAGTGGAGAATTTTGCATACTTGGCAATGGAACTGTGTTTGACTTCTCTTTTTAAGTTTTTATCAAGGTAACTGTATATCAGGTTATGTGTTTTTGAAAGTATTCTAAGAAATGGTTGTTCAAGATGATTGATGTTGCTTTGGAATTATAGTGACTCGAGTTCTCGACACCACTCAGGCTGGGAAAAGGTTATTTCATTGGCACTTGTCACTGCTTCAACGTTATTAGACCGCTGTGAAGCTCAGGTAGATAAACACATTTATGACGTTGCATCAGAAAACCAATTTGTTTTGTCTTGTGAGTAGTTAAAACTTTTTGGTCTTCAAGATCAGAAAGACATCTTGTGTTGGCTTAGAATACTTCCATTTTCTGACTAGTGACTCCTGTGATGCAGATGCAACTTAAATTTTTGCTGCCTTTTATCTTGATTGGTTACAAGTGCATTGGAGAAGCATTAACTGAGGCATCTCTTTCGAGAATAAATGACTTTGTCCGGTCGATTTGTTCTGTATTGAAGAGACTAGGTAAGTGCCGGATAAATTAGTATTAAAAAATTTAATAAACACTTGAAGAAATCTTCGGTTCATCATAAACTTATTAAAATGTGCTTTTTATACATCTTCAATATTAAATTTTTTAACTATCTGCTATAGGATTTACTATTGTTGATCTAGTATCTAGTTTTCTAGTATCTGACGATTAATTCTATTGCAGGAAACCCAGAACTTGGGCCTGATGGCCTTAGCGAATTGGTTTCGACAACCAGAGATTGTCTAAATGCAACTGTCAGTCTAACTGATGAGTGCATCCAGGCAATTCATCACCTGGAAAATAAGAAGTCCGACTCAAGAAAGATGCTGCTCTTGAAGCTTGCCTGTTCTGTCGAACTATTATTTTCATACGCCTCTTTAGCTTTTGCATTAGAAAGCCCTGGAGATAACCGAGAAAGTAACCCTGTTTTATACAGAGTATTGCATCTTAGCATACAGTCTATACAGTCTGTCCTTTCCGATTCTAACATACAGGTGATCCTATTCTTAGATATTTCTAAGAGTCCCTGTTGAGGTTTTCACCTGAAAAATATTAACGAGAAGTTTATGTGCAGATCCAAGCAGTTGGTTTGCAAGTTGTGAAAGTCATGCTACAAAAAGGAATTGGCGCAGAATCTAATTGCTTTTTAATATTTTACGTTGGGGAGTTCATTGAAGACTTATTTATCATAGTACAGAACATGTTGGAGGTAATAATTATGTTAGAAAGTATCGTAAAGCTTAATAATGGGATATTATAATAAAGAAATAAGTAACAAGAAGTTTATATTATAATGAAATTAGGCATCAATCAATCTAGATTTATTCTTTTCCATTATACATCTCTCTTAAATGGCCTTCCATGTGATTTTTTATCACAGAGCACGATTACCAGAGAAGCAGTTGCTGTTGTTGGGGAGTGTTTGAAGATCTTAATGCTTCTGCAAACACTGTCACAAGGCACCGACTATCAGAAGGGTCTAATACATCTTCTTTTGGAAGCTATTCTCTTGATTTTTTCGACATCTGATGGTTCCCTTTCTCAAGTAAATGCCGATACTATTATCCTTAAATCTGTTTTTATATATCATTATTATGCTAATAATCAAGTTTGCTTGCAGGAAGCTAATGAGTTACGCGACACAGCAGTGAAACTTGTTTCTCAGCTTGCTCAAATTCCTAGTTCAGCAGTTTCCATCAGGGATGTTCTATTATCAATGCCTGCTATGCAAAGACAGCAGCTTCAGGTTCTGTTCTTTCTTGCTGCATTGATTTTTGGCATTTTTTTTAACACTTCAAAGAGGTTTTACTCCTCAGTCGAGCATTATCCTGTATTCAACTATTCCATTACTTCAGGTTCAGGTTGATGTAAACTTTACTCCTAAATCTTTTTCTTGCAAATTGAAGTAAATTGACCTCTAATATTTGAAGGGTGATTCCAAAATATACTCTTCAGGTTTGACCTATTTACAAAAAACAATTAACTTACAAAATTACAAAAAAAAAACATTTATTAATCTTGAATTGAGTTCTTCTCCTTTGGTTACGAAACTGACACTAAACGAAGTATAATTGTATTAACGAGAATTTGAAACTTGAGTTCTGATTCCAATCACATGCTTTCAGGACATAATTCGCGCTTCTGTGAATCAAGATAAGAGCCCAAAGCTAGTGTCATCCTCCGGACCACCCCTAGTGATAAAGCTACCTACACAGACGGAGAAAACCGAGCCAAAACACTTGATACCATTAAACCCTCCAAATGAGCCTTCTAATTACAGTAGTGCTGAAGAAGATGACGAAGACGACGATTGGGATACCTTCCAATCCTTTCCGGCCTCAGGAAACGGAACTGCTCCACCTCTGGAACAACCCCCCTCCGTCTCAGGTTCTAGTACAAACAGCGACTACGAAGAAAAAAACTCCGGTTCCCCCCCATCTCTTACAAACCAGGAAAAAAATCTCAGCATTGAAGATCATGAGATTGCTCATGATTATCCTCACACAGAAACAGATTCGGCCACTAATCGGATGGACGAATCCCATGGTCCTGAAGATGGTTATATTGGTAGTCTGCAAACAGAGGAAATGGTTTTGGTCAATGCAGATGAGGAGTTGTTGCCCGCTATTGAGTCCGGTCAAGTTGAGGAAGAAGTAGAACACACTGAACTTTCTTCTGCCAATGATCTAACGAAAACAGATGCAGATGGACCTCCTAATCGGATGGACGAATCTCACAGTGCTGAAGATAGCTATATTGGTAGTTCGCAAACTGATGATATGGTTTCAGGCATTGCAGATGAGGAGTTGTCGCCAGATACTCAGCCCAGTCAAGTTGAGGATAAGGAAGAATTAGAAGTACATGTTGAACTTTCTTCTGGCAATAGTAAGGAGAATGATCATCGCTCTCCTTTGTCAGATAGCATAGAAATACACGACATTCCATCTGATAAACATCTTGCAGAAAATTCTCACGACTCTGACCAAGGCTCGCCTGACCTCTTATGAGCTTCTGTGGAGACATCGAGAGAGAACTATCACGAGAGGGCGAAGTATTGTTAAAAATGACGATGAGCTAGAAAGCCTGGTGGTGTCTGACCGAGAATTCTGAAGTAAACCCCAGTAATGTGGATCATCTTAATTTTGATTATACAGAATCAACATTGACATTTCCCTGCTCTTGCTCTTGAGATATTTAGATAAATGTTATGTATCCTATGGTTTGTGTATCACCTGTAGTTTATAGATGTGTTGTGTATTTCACATACCCCATTCTTTGCTGATGTGCAGCTATCCTCATTTTTTGTCCTTTTTATTTATTTATTATTTTGGCATGAGATGAATGCTGAAAGCAGGTGTGTATGTGCTGAACTAATTTCAAATTACTGATGATATTCATATCGTTAGTGTCTCTTCTGTGAAAAGTTGTTTTTTTATATTTTATACAAAGTTGGTTTGTATTAGATGAGATCTTGAATGAAAATAAGAGGGTGTTTTGACAGGCTTATAAGTTCTTAAAAATTGTTTGGTATTTAAAAAAAAAATTTAAAAACTTAAAAATAAACAGTTTATAAGTTGTTTAAAAAAAAGTCCGGAATGTACTTTTTAGCTTGTAAGCTGTTTAAAAAAAATAGCTTTATACTGTATATATTTTTAACCTGTTTATAAGATGTATAAACAATAAAAAATTAAAATATATCTAAAATTATTATTTTTTATATATATACAGAAATTTTAAATTTATTATTTTATTTATCCATTTATTTTTTAATTAGTATTTTTTTGTATGTATCATGTTTTTTTGATAATTTAATTTGTATAAAATTTTAAATAAGTCATAAGGCTCTTACAACAATTTATAAGATATAATATCTCTTATAAGCTCTTAATTTTTAATAAGTTCATCAAAGACTCTAAATATTTTGGAAAGTAATCTCGGCCATTAATAGATTAATAGATGCCATATAATTGTGAGTAAAGTTTAAAAAGTAGGTGGGGTAAAGTAAAATAAAATTGTATATTAAAATGAAACAATTAGAATAATTTTTTTTTTTTTTTTGGTGTGTCAACTATTATTGGACACCCTAAAAAGGAAAGTATGTCAACTGTCTTTGGACAGAGGGAGTATAATATAAGAATGTAAACGAATCAAACTTTGCTCTTAATTTTTAATAAGTTCATCCAAACGGGCTCTAAGTATTTTATTTGTTGGTAAGTATGATATAGGGATGTGATGTGAGTAGTTCGGGCAAAAAAAGGCTCGACCCATGGGCTAGCCCGATCAGCCCGACCAAAGGATGGACTGGGTCTCAAAATATAGAAGTCCAAAAAGAGTCGGGCTTTTTTTGCCCGACCCGACAAGCCAGATGGGCCGGGCTTGGCCCGAATAATTTTTTTTCTAATTTTTATTTTATATTTTAATAATTATTTATGTTAAAACTAATTATTTTTATATATTTATTATTATATATAATTTAAAATCACAATATTTATTTATTTATTTATAATTTGGTTATATAAATATTATTTTTAGTATGAAATAAATATTAAATTATTATTTAAAATTATTTTAGTGACTTTATGTTAATTTAGTTATTTTTTAATAAATGAAAATTTATAATTTATTATTATTTTTAGGGATAATTGCATTTTAGTGCCTGAACTATAGGCACTTTTGTGCTTTAGTTACTGAACTTTCAACTTTGACATCTCAGTATCTGAACTTTGCCTAAATTGTATTTTAATGCTTTTTTTTGTGGTTCCCGGCAACACGTGAGCATTGGTGCCACGTGTCGCTATCTGTGTGGGTTGAGGAGGGTAATTTGGACAATACACAGAAGCTGAAATATAAAAAAAAACAAATATAGGGTTTTTGAAATTAAAAAACGACATCGCATTTCACTCTCTTTCCCAATTCACTAACCCTAAATAAAAACTTCCCCCAAATTCACGAACCCTAATCGTAAAATCTTCCCCAATTCACGAACCCTAATTACAAGCGAAACTCAATTTCTGAAGAATGCAGTGGAAATTGAGGTCTGATTCCGACGTCATCCCAGATGGGCAACTCGTTCCAGATTACGGAGGACTAAAAGATGTATGCACCATTATTCTCCACCATTCTGGGAGCTTTATGCGGATGAAGTCGGGTAAGAAATGTTTTGTTGATGGAAAAGTCAATTATTTTGATTTTGTTGAGGCCCCTAAATTGCAAAAACATGATTTGAACGCGATGGCTTCAATTGTTATGATAGAGGGTTTTATGGATTTTTATTTCAATCTCATTGGATATGATGATTGTCAAACATTTCAAGGGTATTGGAATGCAGAAGGTTGTTTTCAGAGCTGCTAGAGCCACAAGGACAGTTGATTTTCAGGGTGTTACGACTCAACTGGAAAAGGATGAACCTGCTGCATTTGAATGGCTGACAAAGAGAAGTCCTAACCATTGGACAATGTCACACTTTAATACTATGAACAACACTGCAATGATTTTCAATAACATGTCTGAGAGCTTTAATGCTATGATTTTAAAGGCAAGGAGCAAAGGAATTATATACATGTTAAAAACAACTCTAAACATTACAGTAAAAACCAACAACAAAAACAATGTCTAGGATTTGACAACTGAAATCAAGGCTAATGCCAGTCCAAGGAAACAAGCAAATTGAAGCTTCCATATGGTTTTCTTCAGCTGAAGAACCTTTGTCTCCATCATCTTCAAATCTGACTCTTTCGAATTGATGTTCCTCAGTAGCCCAGGAATGATTTGAGGGCACCTCTCACAAGCAGGTGGGTCCATCCAACTGAATTTCTTACAACCATCAAATTTCTGAAAAAAAATAACAAACGCAGGGGGAAAATAGGGAAAATTACAGTTTCATCTAAATCAGAGAAATTAGGGTTGTAATATGGGAAATTAAAGAACTTGGGATTCGAAACACTAATATCACGTACTGATTCGAAAATCAGGGTTTCATCCAACTGAATTTCCCTATTACTTACGCGGTATTTTTCGCAGGCCATAAATCTTCTTCCTGGATTCGCGTCGGTCCATGAAGTTTTCAGCACTAAGGGCTTCCCGCAACTACACACTTCTTCCATGGGAGATTTCATTTTGGGAGTGTTCTTGCTGGAGAAATTGAAATTAGGGTTAGGGATCTCTTTCAGAAATTGGGGGCAGCGGGATTTCTACATTTCAGAAATTGATTTTCGTATATATAATTTAAATAGGAAAAATGAATTCAGGGTTAAAATTGTAATTGCCCCCCTCAACCAACACAGACAGCGACACGTGGCACCGATGCTCACGTGAAACTCACGTGTCGTCGGGAACCACCAAAAAAAGCATTAAAATACAATTTCGGCAAAGTTCAGATACTGAGATGTCAAAATTGAAAGTTCAGAAACTAAAGCACAAAAATGCCTATAGTTTAGGCACTAAAATGCAATTATCCCTTATTTTTAATTAATTAATGTAATTAATAATTTTTAAAATGTTAAATTAAAATAAATATATATATTTTTAATATTTAATTATGGATCAAAAAAGCCCATCGGTCCGGCCTGGGTTGGGCTGGGCCCTAAAATTTCTGACCCATTAAAAAACTGGTCCGACCCGACTCGGCCCATTACATTCCTAAAGCCCGGTGGGATTGGGCCGGCTCAGCCCGACCCGACCACTTGACAGCCCTAGATGTGGGTACTTAGAGGTCCAATATATAAATTAAGTTATTTATTTATCTATTTAATAAGACCCAATATGTTTAGGGTTTTACTAGTATTTATATTCCATTCTTGTTGAATTACTCAATTATTTTTTATATGATAAAAAAAGTTCTTTATGAACAATCGTAGCATTAGGTATCAGAACGATGCATTTCCATCGTCGTGACGTCGACGTCGCTGGCTTGAGCCGCCAGGTCGCAGTCCTTGCCGTCGAACTTGAGGAACTCCGCCTTGTTATCGCCAACAAGTTATCGTCGCCTTCACGCCATCCCCGCGCCTGACGAGCCCTTGGATCGCACGTCCGAAGTGATGTCGCTTGCCGATGGGAATTAGGGTTCAAGCACCCCATCCCACAGGTCCATGGATTTACGTCGCCACGGTCCAGATCGACGTATATAGTCCCCACTAGATCGCACTCCCCCTCTAGGCCGCTGACCCCCTCCATCGTGGAGCCCCCCTCGACTTTTTCGAGCACGCGCTCGTTACATTTGGATGAGGAGGAGACACCTTATTACGATGGTCCTCCTCGTTCTGATGAAGTTGACCCCTTGGTCGAAGAGCACGTGGTAGATGACGTGGGTGGCCTAATGCGCCACCTTCGGGACAATATACCTCTTTTGACACCGTTGCCCATCTCGGAGGCCTCCACGTATGATGGTCTTCCTAGGTTTGATGATGAGTCTCTGTCGAACCTAACCGAAACACTCGCTCTCGAGGATGTCGAGCCACTACTTAGGATTGTCTGCTCCTGCTCGACGCTGCAAGCCCCATCGGAGTTTGCCCCTGCACATAGGGATCCAAGAATGGTTGTTCACTTCTTTCCGATATGGTTGGGTGACAAAGCTTCTGCAGTGCCTTCTCATCATATGCTGGAGCATGGAGTCTCACGTGTAGATGAGATATCATATGTAGAGCCAACGCTTGCTGCTCTCCTAATGGTTAGTTCTGTACCCATAACTTGGAATTTGGTTTTTGCAGCCTTTGTGTTTGATCCCGGCGGCATCTTGCTGGTTCGCGGTCGAACCTTCTTCTCGAAGAGGAGAATGATGTGGGTACTTAGAGGACCAATATTTAATTAAGTTATTTATTTATCTATTTAATAAGGCTCAATATGTTTTGGGTTTTACTAGTATTTATAATTTTTTCTTGTCGTTGAATTACTCAGTTGTTTTTTATATGATAAAAAGAGTTCTTTATGAACAATCGTAGCATTAGCTACATCAAGATGTAAAATCAAACGAATTACGTAGGTAAATTACTTATTATATATGTATTATTATTTTCAGTTTTAGAAAACGCTTTTTTGCATATTTTAATCACTAGGTAAGTTACTTCACTATATATATATATATATATATATATATATATATATATATATATATATATATTATCATTTTAAGTTTTAGAACGCTTTTACTTTACTATATATTTGCATATTTTAATCAGACAATATTTTAATTACAATAATTGATTTTAATTTTTTCGCCCAATTTTTTAATTCATTATATATTTGCGGAATTTTTTATTTTATTTTTTATTTCACTATATATTTGTTCAATGATTTGTCAAGTTATCCATCATTATCTTGACTTTCATATCTCCATATTCCATTTGGGTTGAATTTTGAATTGTTTGGCAAAAAAGATAAAATTAAATTAATTTGGTTAAAAAGATAAAATTAAATTAATTTGGTTTTAATGAATACTAATGAACTTGAAAAAAATGTGATTGTGGTACCATGAGAAGTGTGGGTGTAGAAGGTGGGTGTCCTCTAATTGGAGTTGGAGGTAAGGGATGAGAGGTATAAGGTTTTTCCACTTTTTGGAAAGGATGCTGGTGCCAACTGCGTATTTGGTCCGGAAAAAAGAAAGAATGTGACAAATGACTTCTATGTCCTCTAATTGGAGTTGAAGTTAATGAATGAGAGGTAAAAAGTTTTTCCACTTGTTGGAGAGGATGCTGGTGTCAACTGCTATTTGGTCGAAAAAAAGAATATGAAAAAGGACTTTTCTAGGTAAATTACTTATTATATTATATATGTATTATCAATTTCAGTAAAAGAATATGACAAAGGACTTTTCTAGGTAAATTACTTATTATATTATATATGTATTATCAATTTCTGTTTTAGAACGCTTTTACTTTATTATATATTTGCATATTTTAATTACAATAATTGATGTTATTTTTTTCCACAATTTTTAATTCACTATATATTAGCAATTTAATTTTTACCTTTTTACTACACTATATACTATATATTTGTGTAATTTTTACTTCCCTATATATTTTAATTTTGAAAATACATTGGCGCAATTTTTTAATTCACTATATAGTTTAAGTTTGCTATTATTTCTTGTGATCATTTGTCAAGTTATCCATCATTATCTTGACTTCCATATCTCCATATTCTATTTCGGGTGAAATTCGATTTGTTTGGCAAAAAGTTACAATTAAATTAATTTGGTTTTAATGAAAATTGAAAACAAATGTAATTGTGATACTATTAGAAATGTGGGTGTAGTAGGTGGTGTCCTCTAATTGGAGTTGGAGGTTAGAGATGAGAGGTAGAAAGTTTTTCCACTTGTTAGAGAGAATGACCGTGCCAACTGCATATTTAGTCTAGAGAAAAAAGAGAATGTGAAAAGGACTTCTTTAGGTGTCTTCAGATGGGAGTTGGAGGTAAGGGATGAGAGTTGGAAGGTTTTTCCACTTGTTGGAAAGGATACTGATGCATTGGTCGGAAGAAAAGAGAGAATGTAACAATCGACTTCTCTAGGTAAATTACTTATTATATATGTATTATCATTTTCAGTTTATAAAGTTTTTACTTCACTATATATTTGCATATTTTAATTACGCAATATTTTAATTACAATAATTGATTTTATTTTTTGCGCACAATTTCTAATTGACTATATATTTACAAATTTTTTACTTTATTCTTTTACTTCACTATATAAGTTTTTACTTCATTATATTTTAATTTCATTTTAATATATATTTGCGCTTTTAATTCACTACAATTTCTAATTGACTATATATTTACAAATTTTTTACTTTATTCTTTTACTTCACTATATAAGTTTTTACTTCATTATATTTTAATTTCATTTTACTATATATTTGCGCTTTTAATTCACTACAATTTCTAATTGACTATATATTTACAAATTTTTTACTTTATTCTTTTACTTCACTATATAAGTTTTTACTTCATTATATTTTAATTTCATTTTACTATATATTTGCGCTTTTAATTCACTTTATATTTGCGCAATTTTTACTTAACTATATATTTTAATTTTGAACATATATTTGAGCAATTTTTTAATTCACTATATACTGTAATTTTTGTTTCACTATATATTTATTGTGATAATTTGCCAAGTTATTCATCATTATCTTGACTTTCATTTCTTTATATTCCATTTAGGGTGAAATTCGAATGGTTTGGAAAAAAAAGATAAAATTAAATTAATTTTGTTTTAATGAAAACGTATGAAATTGAAAAAAAAATGTGATTGTTTTATCATTAGAAGTGTGGGTGTAGTAGATGGGTGTCCTCTAATTGGAGTTGGAGGTAAGGGATAAGAGCTATAAAGTTTTTCCTCTTTTTGGAGAGGATGCTGGTGCCTTATTTGGTCCGTAGAAAAGAGAGAATGTGACAAATGATTTTTCTAGGTGTCCTCTTATTGAAGTTGGAGGTAAGTGATAAGAGGTAAAAGATTTTTCCACTTGTTGGAGAGGGTTCTGATGTCAACTGCTATTTGGTTGGGAAAAAAGGGAAAATGTGACAAATGACTTCTCTAGATAAATTACTTATTATATATATTATCAATTTCAGTTTTAGTACGCTTTTACTTTACTATATATTTTCATATTTTAATTAGCAATATTTTAATTACAATAATTGATGCTGCTTTTACTTTACTATATATTTTCATATTTTAATTAGTAATATTTTAATTACAATAATTGATGCTGGTGTAAACTGCTATTTGGTCGGAAAAAAAGAGAGAATGTGATAAAAGACTTCTCTAAATAAATTACTTATTATATATTTTAGAACGCTTTTACTTTACTAATTTTCATATTTTAATTAGCAATATTTTAATTACAATAATTAATGTTATTTTTATCCAAATTTTTTAATTTACTATATATTAGCAATTTAATTTTTATCCTTTTACTACACTATATATTTGAGCAATTTTTATTTCACTATATATTTTAATTTTGAAAATATATTTTGGCAATTTTTTAATTCACTATATAGTTTAAGTTTGCTTAACTATTTATTTGTTATTTGTTATGATCATTTGCCAAGTTATCCATCATTATCTTCACTTCCATTTTTATATATTCTATATTGAGTAAAATTTGAATTGTTTGCCAAAAAGTTGCAATTAAATTAATTTGGGTTTAATGAAAAGGTATGAAATTGAAAACAAATGTGATTGTGATACAATGAGAAGTGTGGGTGTAGTAGGTGGGTGTCCTCTAATTTGAGTTACAGTTAAGAGATGAGAGGTAGAAGATTTTTCCACCTGTTGGAGAGAATGCTAGTGAGTATTTGGTCTAAAGAAAAAAGTGAATGTGACAAATGATATTTGGTCTAAAGAAAAAAGTGAATGTGACAAATGACTTCACCGGGTGTCTATAATTGGAGTTGAAGGTAAGGGATGAGAGTTAGAAGGTTTTTCCACTTGTTGGAAAGGATGCTTGTGCAATTCTGTGTATTTGGTCAAGAGATAAGAGAGAATGTGGCAAACGATTTTTCTAGGTAAATTACTTATTATATATGTATTATCATTTTCAATTTTAAAACGTTTTTACTTCACTATATATTTGCTTATTTTAATCAAATTTTTTAATTATAATAATTGATGTTATAGTTTTATAACGTTTTTTTTTTTTAAAGATCAATCACATAGAAAATAAAAGGTGTAGTATTACCGTACAGCACATGGGAAAAAAAACCTCACCGCAACACATAGCTAACAGAATAGCTCTCCAACACATGCAAAAGAAACATATAGCATTAAATATTTTAATCACGCAATATTTTAATTGAAAAAAACCTCACCACAACACATAGCTAACAGAATAGCTCTCCAACACAGGCAAAAGAAACATATAGGATTAAATATTTTAATCACGCAATATTTTAATTACTGTTATTTTTTGCGGACAATTTTTTATTTCACGATATTTGCGCAATTTTTTACTTTATTTTTTTAAGCACAATTTTTTTACTTTATTATATTTTAATTTTGTATTACTATGTATGTGTTGTTTGCGTATATGAGAAAAGTGAAAATGTGACAAAAGACTTCTAAGAGTAAACTAGCAATTATTCATTATACTATATACTCTAATGTTTTTTCACTATATATTTATTGTTTGCGTATTTGAGAAAAGAGAGAATGTGACAAAAGACTTCTCAGAGTTTTCTCGGATTGGAGTTGGAGGTAATGGATGAGAGGTAAGAGTTTTTTCCATTTTATTGGAGAATATAATCGGCCCACTATAAATGTCTAGTTGCCCAACTTCTCTAACAGTTCGAGCTTTTAGATGAAGCGGTTTCTAACATGGTATCAGAGCCTAGCCTTGTGGCAGGTCCTGGGTTCGACTCCCGCCATGTGCGACTCCACCCAAATTAATTATCCACTTGTTGGGTCTTCCCTTGAGGTTGAAATCGGCCCACAAGTGAGGGGGAGTATTGGAGAATATATTCGGCCGAGCCACCCAAATTAATTATCCACTTGTTGGGTCTTCCCCTGAGGTTGAAATCGGCCCACAAGTGAGTATTGGAGAATATATTCGGCCGAGCTTTTAGGTGAAGCGGTTTCTAACACATTTGTTGGAGAGGATACTGGTACCAACTGCGTATTTGTTCTGGAGAAAAGAGAGAATGTAACAATGGACTTCTCTAGGTAAATTACTTATTATATATGTATTATCATTATCAGTCTAGGTAAATTACTTATTATATATGTATTATCATTGTCAGTTTATAAACGCTTTTACTTCACTATATGCATATTTTAATTACACAATATTTTAATTACAATAATTGATTTTATTTTTTGCCACAAAATCTAATTAACTATATATTTACCCAATTTTTTACTTTATTTTTTTACTTCATTATATAAGGAGTCCTTCGGAAAAAATGACCCTCAGAAAAGTAAGTAAGGGTTAAATAACCCTTACAAGAAAAGAATTGGACTTATACCCCTCTTTTATAAAAATAAATGTAAAAGAAATTAAAATAAAACATATTTACACATTAGCCCCAAACAACATATTGCACTTTAGTCCTCATTTCATTTCTTCTTCTTCCCCTTTTTGTTCTCCCGTAACCTAAATCGCCCAAAAAAAACGGCTCCGTCATCGACGATTTTCCACCAACAATTCGACGTAAAAAGGTTAGCATTCACTTCTACATGACTTGTGTGTGTGTTGTTTTCAATATCGAGCTTGAATTTTGCGATTTGAGAGCTTTTCGAAACAAAAAAAAACGCAGTTTTTTTTTTCTGTTCGCAGTTTGACGCAGGGCGCAGGTAGTGGCCTGCGCCCTGCGTCAAATTTCAACCAGAAAAAAAATTTGACGCAGGGCGCAGGCAGTGGCCTGCGCCCTGCATCATATTTCAACCCGACATCAAATTTGACGCAGGGCGCAGGCCACTACCTGCGCCCTTAACAGTGCAGTTTTGAATTCTGATTCTTCCCGTTTTATTGTAACTGCAGGCATGGATAAGATATCAATCACAATACATTTTAGTGGAGAGTGACAGCTCTTGGAGGGATATTAGAGATGGATAATGAGCGATTTGAAGCACTCGAAAACAATATTGATTGATAGGAGCATTTCGTTTAATGCACTTATTGAGAAAGTGTGTGGAAAAATCGACATCGATCCATCATGTAATGAAGTTGCGATCTCTCGATTCCCAAAGGAAAAGTCTCCTCCGATATATCTTAATGATGAAGAAAGTTGGGCCACGACTGTATGGATTCATAGAAACCAAGATGAAATGGAGTTGTTTGTGACCTACAGTCCTTCTGTACCGAGAAGTCCTGCCCGTGAAAGTCCTGTACGTCAAAGTCAAAGTCCTGCACGTCAAAGTCCAATTCGGCAAACTTCCAACTCGAAGAACATCAGGTGAAACATCACAATATTACAGTCAAGTAATAGTGCCATCTACTTATGATCAGTCTGTATCTATTTCGGATAGCATTGATTTATGCAATACTTCGTATGGCGGTGTTTCTGGTGATTATGATGGTGGTGTGGGTGGTGATTATTATGATGGTTTTGATGGTGTCGAGGTCGATGCTAACGACTATGATGTTGTTGATGACGATGATAATAACAATGGAGGAGGTGGTGACGACGGTAATAATGAGGGCGGTAGTTCTTATTATAATAATCCTGTTGTGGACGATGTTGTTGCTCCTGCTTTCAGACTTTGTGATCGAGACGGGGGTGGTCGGTATGATGGTTCCGATTTGGTAGTTGGTCAGACTTTCAAGAACAAAGACGAGTTCAGCTACGTTGTCGGTCGGATAGCATTGCAGGGCAAGTTTGAATTTGTTGTGGCCAAATCTGATCACAATCGAAAGGTGGTGAAATGTGTTGAAAAAAATTGCAAATGGAAAATTCGTGCAACGAGGAAGAAGACGACCGATGAGTTTGTGATTAAAACCTACACCAACATCCACACTTGTTCTTTGATTGATAGAAGCGGTGTGCACAGGCAGGCCTCTAGCAGTCTTATCGGCAATCGACTCCAGGACCAGTTCTTGAACGCAAAGAAACCTATGACACCAGCTGCAATTCAGCAGCTCATGCGTACTGAGGAAAATATTTCTGTCAGTTACGACAAAGCATGGAGAGGGCGGCAGAGAGCCCTGGAAAATGTTCGCGGATCCTATGAAGATAATTTCTCGAAGCTTCCTTCGTATTGTTACATGCTTGAACAAAGGAATCCAGGTACGTTCACCCGTATTCAGACAGATGCCAACAATGAATTTCAGTACTTCTTCATGGCTATCGGAGCGTGTATTCGGGGATTTCAGTACATGAAGGACGTTATCGTCATTGATGCATCGTTCATGACCAATAGATATAAGGGAACGCTTCTTATTGCTTCTGCTACTGACAGTGAGCATCACAGTTACCCACTTGCTTGGGGTGTGGGTGATGCAGAGGACACCAGTTGCTGGATTTGGTTCCTTTAGTGCTTGCAGTTTTTGATTGCAGATAGATCTGATCTGGTAATCGTGTCTGACAGAGGTCAGCCAATTATAAATGCTGTAGCTGCTGTTTACCCTAAGGCAGAACATGGACATTGCTATTGGCACATCATGCAAAACATCAAGTCCAAGTACAACAGGAGAAACGACTTGGTTGGTCACTTTCAGAAGGCTGCGTGCTCGTACACTGTACCCGAGTTCAATCGACATTTTTCAGAGCTTAGAGCAGCGAGCGAGAAATGTGCAAAGTGGCTAGAAGATATCACGTTTGAGAAATGGTCAAGAGTCCACCACCGTGTGAATAGATACGAGGTGATGACGTCTAACGCAGTGGAAGTGATAAATGCCGTGATGAAAGACGCTAAAGACTTTCCCATATGTTCCTTGATCAAGTTTATTGTGGATAAGATGGTTGAATGGTTTTGCAGACATCGTGAAGAAGCTTGGGCGTTCAACGGTGTATTGACACTGAGAAGGGAAACAACGTTGCGTGAGCGTTATGACCGTGCTCCTAAATGGGTTACCAGAAAAATAAGTACTTGGATGTACACTGTGGAGTCGACTAGATGGTGTGGGGTTGTGGATTTGGAGGCAATGACGTGTGAATGTGGTGTGTTTCAGATTGACATGATGCCGTGTGAGCATGCCAGAGCCGCAGCGTGTGCCAAGGACCCGAGTCGGGCAGGACAATATGCTTATGAGCTGACTTCTCCTTATTTCACCCGTGAGTATATGATGCAAGCATATAAGGAGAACATTATACCTGTTCCTTCAGAAGATCAATGAACGGATATTCCCGAACATGTCCAAAGCATGATAGTGCTGCCACCACAGGTGAAACGAACTCCAGGGCGGCCGAGAATGGACCGTTTCACGAGTCGAATTGAGAGGTTTTCGAAGAAAAAATATCGTTGTGGCAAATGTCAAGGAGAGGGTCACAATGCACAGACTTGTCCGATTCCACCAGAGTAAACATTGTTGAACTTTTATGTAATTATGTGTGTTTTCATATATTTTTGTGTAATTTGACTTGTGAAACATTTACTATGCAGGTTGTGATGCCAAGAGGAGGAAGTTGTAGATGTCCGGGTGTACTGAAGAAGAGGGCATGAATTGAACTCTTTTTTTTAAAGTTTAATATTGTGTTTTCAGACGATTGTGTACGAGACTTCGATTTTGAGACCTTGTATTTGTGTGGTATTGATTTTTTCATGTTGAAAGTGCTTAAATGTGTTGTAGATGTGTTCTGGACAGGTTGGAAATACAAAAAATGGGGAAATCATGTCCATTTCTGTACTGTTATTGACGCAGGGCGCAGACAGTGGCCTGCGCCCTGCGTCAAATCTAACCCAGAAAGCAATTTGACGCAGGGCGCAGGCCACTGTCTGCGCCCTGCGTCAAATCTCACCCAACAAGCAATTTGACGCAGGGCGTAGGCCACTGTCTGCGCCCTGCGTCAAATCTCACCCAACAAGCAATTTGACGCAGGGCGCAGGCCACTGTCTGCGCCCTGCGTCAAGACAGGCCTGATTTCACACCGTTTTCGCCATTTTTCGACTTGCTCGTGGATAATTAAGGTTATTTGAACCGTTGGATGATCTTAAAATGTATTTTTACGTGTCCCGTCCAATTTTCGTGAAAAAATTATGTTGGGAAGTGCTCGATCCGATTATGTCGAGAATTTGTCGATTTTTCCATCATTAGTGGATCGAGCACTTCCGGACATAATCTTTTCACGAAAATTGGACGGGACACATAAAAATACGTTTTAAGATCATCCAACGGTTCAAATTAACTAAATGAAGCAAGGGTAGAAGTATTTAGTGTTTTGTTCAATTGTTACTTGTAAGGTTTAAGTTTAAATGTTATAGTTTAAGTTGAACTTTAGGATATTCAAGGTATGACCAAACAATAAAATGTAATTTAGTTAATCTGAACCGTTGGATGATCTTAAAACGTATTTTTACGTGTCCCGTCCAATTTTCGTAAAACATTTATGTCCGGAAGTGCTCGATCCACTAATGATGGAAAAATCGACAAATTCTCGACATAATCGGATCGAGCACTTCCCGACATAATTTTTTCACGAAAATTGGACGGGACACGTAAAAATACATTTTAAGATCATCCAACGGTTCAAATAACCTTAATTATCCACGAGCAAGTCGAGAAATGGCGAAAACGGTGTGAAATCAGGTCTGTCTTGACGCAGGGCGCAGACAGTAGCCTGCGCCCTGCGTCAAATTGCTTGTTGGGTGAGATTTGACGCAGGGCGCAGACAGTGGCCTGCGCCCTGCGTCAAATTGCTTGTTGGGTGAGATTTGACGCAGGGCGCAGACAGTGGCCTGCGCCCTGCGTCAAATTGCTTTCTGGGTTAGATTTGACGCAGGGCGCAGGCCACTGTCTGCGCCCTGCGTCAATAACAGTACAGAAATGGACATGATTTCCCCGTTTTTTTTATTTCCAACCTGTCCAGAACACATCTACAACACATTTAAGCACTTTCAACATGAAAAAATCAATACCACACAAATACAAGGTCTCAAAATCAACTCGATGACTAATCTCCTAAAACCGGGCACTCAACCCCTTCGTGACCCTCTTTGGTACATATTTCGCATCTGGGAGGCGGACCATCGTAAACAGCACTCAAGTCCCAAACCTGGCACGCACATCTCCATCTGAACTCATCTACATTGTTTCTAATTTTCCAGTCGTCCCTGTAAACTTTTTCAGTGATAATGGCTGTCATCTGAATCAGCGCGTAATTACCGGATCGACATGAAAAATCTTGTTTGTAACAATCATTCGGCCTCGCAAAGGCAATTTCCCAAACTTTTTGGGCGCTCGGTAGTCCAGCTTGGACGCACATTTCATGCATCCAATACTGTAGTGGAAGTAATGCAGCCCTTCTCTGATTTTTTACAATGTCTGTGTGAGCATGTAGCTGCGTCTCATACAGCTTAATAATTTCCCTCTCAAGGTCCAATCGCACTGTCATCCACTGCATTCCAACATTCGCAATGAGGAGAACCTGAAAACAAATAATAGGTCATACTTATTCAAGTTCAAAGTTAAGAGTGAAAATTGACTTGTAAATGAACTTACATATTTGAGGCCAGCCCACGGCTTCGGTTTCCATCCATGCGCACCTTTGGCCATGCATTCAATGCATGATTGCAAATCATCCAACGGGACAGGTTCGTAATACTGAGGATTATAATCCCCAGCTTCCCACACGTATTGCAAAGTTTGCTGTAAATTAAGGTTCAAAATTTAGTATAAATATCTAAATGTACATTAAATTCTAAATTTAAATTTTTCACTACTTACAAAGAATGAGCAAGGCACGATAGTGTAATTGTTCTTCATTCGGTCACATGTCAGTCTTGATATGTACTCGAAGTCGTTGTGATAAATTCCAAGAACTTCATTAATGTGCTGCAAAAAAAAAATATTGGGCACGTAAATAATTAGTCTGTAACTATACAACATAATATTTTTGACAATACTTACGTAAATATCCATATCGGAGTCTCCTGCACTCATCCCCTCGAACCAATCCCGATCCACCGGCCATTCCAAACCAACATCGCGCCTGCATAATGTGGATTAATAAGACGCTACTGGTAGAAAACATTGTCAAACTTAAAAGGATAGAGAACTAACAGCGTTTTGTCATTCCTGTCCGCCAAATAATCTCTAAACCTGTCCACCGCTGGCCTTCTAGGTAGCCCCTTCATGGGGAGCGCGTTGTACGGTGATCTCACGAAGTGTGAAGGACGACGAATACGTACGTCTCGCATTCTTTTCATGTCCACGCTCGACGACGAAGCTTCGATCACTACATTCGACTGAAATCGCGGAGGTTGGAATGGAGTTTGAAAATCCTCAACCTGGCGCGAGAGTGGCACAGGAGAAGGATAATACTCGATCATCGCTTGCGGTTGTGGTTGTGAACTATCCCAAGTTGGAGCAGAGTAATACTCCATTGGAGGAAACTGAACAAAAAAATAATTTAGGTAGACACAGAAAAAAGAACAAACAAAGAAAGAACTAATCAATTTTTTTCAAAATATATTAATAGTAATATAATTTTTAAAATCATGTTTTTGAAAAATACAAAAAAAAAAAAAATACAAACAACAAGACAGCTACTGAACCTCCTCATCTGCCCTATCTCCTAGGTTGCAACGCTTAAGGGCCGCTTGAAGAGCGTCGATCCGACTGCTAACCTCAACAATCATCTCTCCCTGCTTTCCCTGCTCCACCCCGTACTTGTCCACCCGTGAAAGTAACTCTGCAACCAGCTTCCTCTGCTCCGTCAGCTCTGCTAGCATGGCCTCGTTATGTAGCCTCTGAGCCTCGTCTTGCTGCGTCTCACGCTCGTCTCGCAGCCTCTCACGCTCCCTCATCTCCTCGTCTCGCCGCCTGTCGGCTGTCCTCTCGTCCGTATGCATCTGCAGAAAATCAGCAAACCAATACGGGGGACCTCCGGATGGCTGAGCCTGAGAAGACGACGGACCGACATGGTCAAGGACTCTCTCAGGAAAAGCTGAGTATGTCGTCTGGGGTGGAGGTGGGGGTGTCCTCTGTCGTGGAGCTCGAGCTGGAGCTGCTGCTACGAATTTCACGTAGTCCGTGCAGAAGATATTATCTGCCTCGACTCGCAGACAGTCTGTACGGCCTTCTTCGGCAACCTCCTCGAACCAGCACAACGTGCGGTAGAAATAGGCAGACTGCAGCTCGACAACGTCCGGCTTCAAGCGCGGATACACAGCCTGCATGATTATTTTTGAAAATGTATAAGTTTGAATAATTTTAATTCACACAATAAACGTGTTCAAACACTTACCTTAATATCCCGAGTCAATAATGCCTTGAAGTCCTCGGTCGTCGGTGCGCTGTTGCTTAGAGACCATCGCAGCATCCTGGGGTACGCATGCCTGAACTCTCTCCTGGGGGTCGCCCGCAACTGTACAGCCGCACCCTCAAAAGCCTCGATCATCCAGTACTAAAAAAAAACATTTTTTATTTAATTAAAAGAACTACAAAACCTATTTAATTATCGAAACGAATATCAAGAAACTAGTTTAAAACATACCGCAAAAATCGGGAGAAACCCATAAGCATTCCATTGCTTTGGATCAGGAACCCCCGACACTTTTTCGATGTCCCCCATATGCACGAAGCAATCGTCCACGACAGCTTTATACACTCGGACTCCCCATGAATACTTCTGACATGCATCCAAGTCACTGCAAAGCTGTAATAAACGCAAATATAAAGTAAATTTAAAAACATCGTACCTCAATATAAAGTAAATTTAAGTACACAATATAAAGTAAATTTCATTCACTTATTACCTAAAACAGATCGTCAGGGACCATTTTTTGTCTGTTAGGCTGGTCCAACAGGGCTGCAATCAACCAAACAAATACAAGGTTGATCGCGACGGGGTGATCCTCGGCATCTTCGCGGCTTAAGAAAGCCTCGGCTACCTCATACACATCCTTGATGGGCACCTGACTCTTCTTCTTGTAAAACTGGGGAAAGACCTTCTTTTTCAGGTCTTGCTTCTTGTTCAGGTCGAATGCAGTGCGGGAGTCAGAAAAGTGCAGGCCGGTTACCAAATTGAACTCCACTGCGCTCAGTCGAGCAACCATACCGTTCACTACGAACAACCTATTATGAGATAGTCAGAAAAAATGATTGTAAAACTGAATAATTATTATTGATAATTAAATTATATGCATAAATCATGGCTTCATACCTGTAGTGCATCTCCGGCGCCGGAAAACTGCTCACTCGAGCCATCAACTGATGAATGGATGCATTGGGCACGACTCCTTTCCCATCGAAGTACAAGAAACTACCCAGCTGAGGGTACTCCTTCGCGCAATCGGGGAAGACCGAGAACAGTTTCTGGGCTATCTCGGGGAGCGCTTTGAAACCTTGCCGAGTGGTTATCTTCCCACCCAGCACATCATCACTGAATATGCGCTGTGGCAGGATATCCCGGATCTCCAATGCCGAGACAACGCGATACTTCTCCTGCAAAACACAGAACAAGAACATAAATAAAAAAAACACAAAAAGATGACTTCTAAAATGCTTTTGTTCTTCTGAAATGGTCCAAATGGAAGCACTGTAATATGAAAGAATGACACTAACATTGGTACAGAACAAGAACAAAAACGCAAAAAAAAATATATATATATTCTGCACTGCATTTGACGCAGGGCGCAAGCTGAAGGCTGCGCCCTGCGTCAATCACAGACATACACACACCATTTGACGCAGGGCGCAAGCTGAAGGCTGCGCCCTGCGTCAATCACAGACCTGCAATCGTTCTCAATTTCACAAAAACGAACACTCATTCTCAACTACACTCTACACGAATTGAAACGAACTACGGCAATGAAATGAGAGGGTGTACGTACCTGATAATTGTTGTTAGCTTCGGATTCCGTCAAGCCACCGTCCGTAGCAAGGTCGTGCCTCGACTTCGATCGAGGTTCCGCGCGGCCGGAATGGGTCGGGGAAGGGGTCGTCCCACGAGCCCTCTTCGATGCTCTACCAGCGGCTGCAGAGGTGGATCCCGTCGACATTGTTTGATCTCACCGGAAATTTGGACGGAGGTTTTTTTGTTTTTTTGTTCTTTCTGCAATTTTGAAACGGGAGGGAGAGAGAATGGGGGCAGCGATTTGGGGGTAGAGTTTGATATGTTTGAGGGGCCAATATGCAAATTAGAAAAGATTTTAGATTAATTGGTAATTTTTAAAAAGTATTTTCTGATTTTACATTTATTTATATTCTATTTTCATTTAAAAATAAATGAAAAATGAAGGGAGGGGTATAATTCCGAAATGTAGTTTTCGGAGGGTCACCCCTCCCAATTCTCTCTTATATAAGTTTTTACTTAATTATATTTTAATTTCGTTTTACTATATATTGGGCTTTTAATTTACTTTATATTTGCGCAATTTTTACTTAACTATATATTTTAATTTTAAATATATATTTGAGCAATTTTTTAATTCACTATATACTGTAATTTTTGCTACACTATATATTTGTTGTGATAATTTTTCAAGTTATCCTTCATTATCTTGACTTTCATTTTTTTTATATTTCATTTCGTGTGAAATTCGAATGATTTGGCCAAAAAGATAAATTAAATTAATTTAGTTTTAATAAAAACTATGAAATTGAAAAAAAAATGTGATTGTGGTACCATGAAAAGTGTGGATGTAGTTTGTGGGTGTCCTCTAATTGGAGTTGGAGGTAAGGGATGAAAGGTATAAGGTTTTTCCACTTTTTGGAGAGGATGCTAGTGACCGTAGAAAAGAGAGAATGTGACAATTGACTTCTCTAGGTGTCCTCTGATTGAAGTTGGAGTTAAAAGATAAGTGGTAAAAGGAGAGAATGTGACAATTGACTTCTCTAGGTGTCCTCTGATTGAAGTTGGAGTTAAAAGATAAGTGGTAAAAGGTTTTTCCACTTGTTGAAGAGATGTTGGTGTAAACAGCTATTTGGTCGGAAAAAAAGAAAGAATTTGACAAAGGACTTCTCTAAGTAAATTACTTATTTTATATATATTATCAATTCCAGTTGTAGAACGCTTTTACTTTACTATATATTTTCATATTTTAATTAGCAATATTTTAATTACAATAATTGATGTTAGTTTTGTCCAAATTTTTTTAATTCACTATATATTAGCAATTTAATTTTTATCCTTTTATTACACTATATATTTGCGTAATTTTTATTTCACCATATATTTTAATTTTGAAAATATATTGGCGCAATTTTTTAATTCAAATGAGAGTTGGAGGTAAGGGATAAGAGGTGAAAGGTTTTTCCACTTGTTAAAAAGGATACTAGTGCATTGGTCGGAAGAAAAGAGAGAATGTAACAATCGAGTTTATCTAGGTAAATTACTTATTATATATGTATTATCATTTTCCGTTTATAAAGTTTTTACTTCACTATATATTTGCATATTTTAATTAGGCAATATTTTAATTAAAATAATTGATGTTATAGTTTTAAAACTCTTTTACTTCACTATTTATTTGTATATTTTACTCACGCAATATTTTAATTACTGTTATTTTTTGTGTACAATATTTTATTTCACGATATATTTGCGCAATTTTTTACTTTATCTTTTTAAGCACAATTTTTTTACTTTATTATATTTTAATTTTGTATTACTGTGTACAATTTTTTACTTTATTATATTTTAATTTTGTTTTATTATATATTTGCGCAATTATTCATTATACTATATACTTTAATTTTTGTTCACTATATATTTGTTGTTTGGGTATATGAGAAAAGTGAGAATTTGACAAAAAAACTTTTCAGAGTAAACTATATAATTGCGGAATTATTCATTACACTATATACTTTAATGTTTGTTCACTATATATTTGTTGTTTGCGTATTTGAGATAAGAGATAATGTGACAAAAGACTTCTCAGAGTTTCCTCGGATTGGAGTTGGAGGTAATGGATGAGAGGTAAGACGTTTTTCCATTTGTTGGAGAGGATACTAGTACCAACTGGCGTATTTGGTCTGGAGAAAAGAGAGAATGTAACAATGGACTTCTCTAGATAATTACTTATTATATATGTATTATCATTTTCAGTTTATTAACGCTTTTACTTCACTATATATTTGCGTAATTAATTATTCATTATACTATATACTTTAATTTTTGTTCACTATATATTTTTTGTTTGCGTATATGAGAAAAGTGAGAATGTGACCAAAGACTTTTCAGACTAAACTATATAATTGCGGAATTATTCATTATACTATATACTTTAATGTTTGTTCACTATATATTTGTTGTTTGCATATTTGAGAAAAGAGATAATGTGACAAAAGACTTCTCAGAGTTTCCTCGGATTGGAGTTGGAGGTAATGGATGAGAGGTAAGAGGTTTTTCCATTTGTTGGAGAGGATACGGGTACCAACGGCGTATTTGGTCTGGAGAAAAGAGAGAATGTAACAATGAACTTCTCTAGGTAAAATAATTATTATACATGTATTATAATTTTCAGTTTATAGCTTTTACTTCACTATATATTTGCATATTTTAATTACGCAATATTTTAATTACAATAATTGATTTTATTTTTTGCGCACAAAATCTAATTAACTATATATTTACCAAATTTTTTACTTTATTTTTTTACTTCATTATATAAGTTTTTAGTTCATTAAATTTTAATTTCGTTTTACTATATATTTGCGCTTTTAATTTACTTTATATTTGCGCAATTTTTACTTAACTATAAGTTTTAATTTTGAATATATATTTGAGCAATTTTTTAATTTACTATATACTGTAATTTTTGCTTCACTATATATTTCTTGTGATAATGTGCCAAGTTATTCATCATTATCTTGTCTTTCATTTTTTTAATATTCCATTTCGGGTGAAATTCTAATTATTTGGTCAAAAAGATAAAATTAAATTAATTTAGTTATAATAAAAACGTATGAAATTGAAAAAAAAAATGTGATTGCGGTACAATGAGAAGTGTGGGTGTAGTTTGTGGGTGTCCTCTAATTGGAGTCGGAGATAAGAGATTAAAGGTATAAGGTTTTTCCATTTTTTGGAGAGGATGCTGGTGCCAGGTTCGTATTTGGTCTGGAAAAAAGAGAGAATGTGACAAATGACATCTCTAGGTGTCCTCTTATTGGAGTTGGAGGTAAAGAATGAGTGGTAAAAAGTTTTTCCACTTGTTGGAGAGACGTTGGTGTATACGACTATTTGGTCAGGAAAAAAAGAGAAATTTTGACAAAGGACTTCTCTAATTAAATTACTTATTATATATATATATATATATATATATATATATATATATATATATATATATATATATATATATATTATCAATTTTTTTTAGAACGCTTTTACTTTACTATATATTTTCATATTTTAATTAGCAATATTTTAATTACAATAATTGATGCTGGTGTAAACTGCTATTTGGTGAAAAAAAAAAAAGAATGTAACAAAAGATATCTCTAAATAAATTACTTATTATATATATAATATATATATATTATCAATTTCAGTTTTAGAACGCTTTTACTTTACTAATTTTCATATTTTAATTAGCAATATTTTAATTACAATAATTAATGTTATTTTTATCCAAATTTTTTTAATTCACTATATATTAGCAATTTAATTTTTATCCTTTTACTACACTATATATTTGAGCAATTTTTATTTCACTATATATTTTAATTTTGAAAATATATTTTGGCAATTTTTTAATTCACTATATAGTTTAAGTTTGCTTTACTATTTATTTGTTATGATCATTTGCCAAGTTATCCATCATTATCTTCACTTCCATTTTTATATATTCTATACTGACTAAAATTCGAATTGTTTGTCAAAAAGTTACAATTAAATTAATTTGGGTTTAATGAAAAGGTATGAAATTGAAAAACAAATGTGATTGTGATACCATGAGAAGTGTGGGTGTAGTAGGTGGGTGTCCTCTAATTTGAGTTGCAAGTAAGGGATGAGAGGTAGAAGATTTTTCCACCTGTTGGAGAGAATGCTAGTGCGAGCTGAGTATTTGGTCTAAAGAAAAAACAGAATGTGACAAATGACTTCACCGGGTGTCTTCGGATTGGAGTTGAAGGTAAGGGATGAGAGTTAGAAGGTTTTTCCACTTGTTGGAAAGGATGCTTGTGCAAACTTTGTATTTGGTCAAGAGATAAGAGATAATGTGGCAAACGACTTTTCTAGGTAAATTATTTATTATATATATATTAGCATTTTCAGTTTTAAAACGTTTTTACTACACTATATATTTGCTTATTTTAATCAAAAATTTTAATTATAATAATTGATGTTATAGTTTTACAAGCGTTTTTTTTTAAGGTCAATAACATAGAAAATAAAAGGTGTAGTATTAAAGTACAGCGCCATGGGGAAAGAAAACCCCAACGCAACACCGAGCTAACATACTAACTCTCCAACACAGCCAAAAGAAACATATAGCACTATAGCAGTAAATATTTTAATCACGCAATATTTTAATTACTGTTATTTTTTGCGTACAATTTTTTATTTCACGATATATTTGCGCAATTTTTTACTTTATTTTTTTAAGCACAATTTTTTTTACTTTATTATATTTTAATTTTGTATTACTATGTACAATTTTTTACGTTATTATATTTTAATTTTGTTTTACTATATATTTGCGCTACTTTAATTTTTGTTCACTATATATTTCTTGTTTGCGTATATGAAAAAAGTTCAAATATGACAAAAGACTTTTAAGAGTAAACTAGCAATTATTCATTATACTATACTATACTTTAATGTTTTTTCACTATATATTTATTGTTTGCGTACTTGAGAAAAGAGAGAATGTGACAAAAGACTTCTCAGAGTTTCCTCGGATTGGAGTTGGAGGTAATGGATGAGAGGTAAGAAGTTTTCTGGTTCCAACTGCGTATTTGTTCTGGAGAAAAGAGAGAATTTAACAATGAACTTCTATAGGTAAATTACTTATTATATATGTATTATCATTGTCAGTTTATAAACGCTTTTACTTCACTATATGCATATTTTAATTACACAATATTTTAATTATAATAATTGATTTTATTTTTTGCGCACAAAATCTAATTAACTATATATTTACCCAATTTTTTACTTTATTTTTTTACTTCATTATATAAGTTTTTACTTCATTATATTTTAATTTCGTTTTACTATATATTTGGGCTTTTAATTTACTTTATATTTGCGCAATTTTTACTTAACTATATATTTTAATTTTGAATATATATTTGAGCAATTTTTTAATTCACTATATGCTGTAATTTTTGCTACACTATATATTTGTTGTTGTTGAGGATTCGCACAACAAGGTCCAACCAACCGAATAAATCCGATCAAATTGAACTTCCATAAACCACACGACGTGAACAACTCAAAACCGAATGAATGATTTGACTCTCTAGCTCACAATCACTCACGATATATGTGAACTCACGAGAATATAAAAGCACGATAAACAACACACACAAGACAAGATTTTACGAGCTTCGGTATCGCGCTGCCTATGGCGAGGCAGCCGCTACCTACGTGCTCGGGGAGAGGGGTGTTTCTTCTTTATTAAACGTAAACGAGATTACAATCACTCTTGATAATCCTGAGCCAACAAGGCATAAGCGATTATCGATCTAACCTCACGTCTAATAACAAGTATTGAAACCCTAATACTTTCGCCATGCCTCTCTCTCACATCCTCGCTGCTGTAGCTCGACGTGATTATATAGGCTTCCTGGACGTCGCTTTATGGTAGGAATAGGTTCCTTGTCCTCCAAGGATTCCGTTGCCTTTTGAATCACCTCAATCGGATAAGTATGGAAAGAGATATTCAATTTTTGGTCTCTTACCAAAAATAGGAGATCCTGCCTAGATCATGCCTCCTGCCAGGGAACCGGTTTCTGCCTTCGCACTGCGGCAGAGTTAACGCCTTCGTCCTGCCGCATGGAACTGCCTTACATAAATTTAGAATTTCGAACATATTTTCACAGTTGTGATAATTTTTCACGTTATCCATCATTATCTTGACTTTCATTTTTTTATATTTCATTTCGTGTGAAATTCGAATGATTTGGCCAAAAAGATAAATTAAATTAATTTTGTTTTAATAAAAACGTATGAAATTGAAAAAAAAATGTGATTGTGGTACCATGAGAAGTGTGGATGTAGTTTGTGGGTGTCTTCTAATTGGAGTTGGAGGTAAGGGATGAAATGTATAAGGTTTTTCCACTTTTTTTGAGAGGATGCTAGTGACCGTATTTGGTCCGGAGAAAAAAGAGAGAATGTGACAAATGACTTCTCTGTGTGTCCTCTGATTAGAGTTGGAGGTAAAAGATAAGTGCTAAAAGGTTTTTCCACTTGTTAAAGAAATGTTGGTGTAAACAGCTATTTGGTCGGAAAAAAAAAAAAGAATTTGACAAAGGACTTCTCTAGGTAATTTACTTATTTTATATATATATTATCAATTCCAGTTGTAGAACGCTTTTACTTTACTATATATTTTCATATTTTAATTAGCAATGTTTTAATTACAATAATTGATGTTATTTTTGTCCAAAATTTTTTAATTCACTATATATTAGCAATTTAATTTTTATCCTTTTACTACACTATATATTTGCGTAATTTTTATTTCACCATATATTTTAATTTTGAAAATATATTGGCATAATTTTTTAATTAGAGTTGGATGTAAGGGATGAGAGGTGGAAGGTTTTTCCACTTGTTAAAAAGGATACTAGTGCATTGGTCGGAATAAAAGAGAGAATGTAACAATCGACTTCTCTAGGTAAATTACTTATTATATATGTATTATCATTTTCAGTTTATAAAGTTTTTACTTCACTATGTATTTGCATATTTTAATTACGCAATATTTTAATTACAATAATTGATGTTATAGTTTTAAAACGATTTTAATTCACTATTTATTTGTATATTTTAATCACGCAATATTTTAATTACTGTTAGTTTTTGTGTACAATATTTTATTTCACGATATATTTGCAATTTTTTACTTTATCTTTTTAAGCACAATTTTTTTACCAATTATTCATTATACTATATACTTTACTTTTTGTTCACTATATATTTGTTGTTTGCGTATATGAGAAAAGTGAGAATGTGACAAAAGACTTTTTAGAGTAACTATATAATTGCGGAATTATTCATTATACTATATACTTTAATGTTTGGTCTAAAGAAAAAACAGAATGTGACAAATGACTTGTTTTGGCACGTTTTGGTCGGGTTGAAAGGAACGGGGCTGGGCTGTATTTAGAGGGTTTGGAAACGGTACCAATACATTAAATTTATATGTAGAAAGGGCTGATTACTTTAGACTGAAAAACAGGATAAGAGCTTGGAGCTTGGGAGGATAATTATCCTTTATTTCTTTAATGGCTTTATTAGCTAATTTGTGCCGCCCTTTAATCGTTTACTGGAGGGTGCCTTTTATAGGCGATGATACATTCTTATCCATGCCACGATACCCTTAACACGTTGGGTATCTAGTCTAGATACATTAAATGCCGAGGCACGATTCCGAGGCGCGTTTCGCCGAGATACGAGGTCCTCGATGATGATTGCCGCGAGCCGCCCCGTCGTGGCAGGGGGTCCGTGACGATGGTAGGTTAACGCCCCAGCTCAGTACACCCTTTGGATGCTCTGTGATCGGTCGCCCGCATGACTTGGTGATTCCAGCTCGACCCCGGGACGGTGGACGGGTCTGGGCTTCGGTGATCCGGGCTTCGCGAAGGGGCCCCACGGCCAAGTGCGCGAATGGGATCCTTATCCCTTCATGTCGTGTGTGGGATTCCAACTGTCCGAAATCGACGCGTGTCTCTTCGTGCGTGGATAAAGACGTCCTTGTTCTGTGTGAGCTGGGGCAGGTCGTATCTGTACGGTATCAGGGTCCCGCGGTAAAGCCCCGGTATGGGACACCCGGGAATGAGTACGGTTGTTCTCCTCATTCGTGCTCCTTCCGTTGCGTGCTTTACCTACGTGGTGGTCTCCCGTGACCGGGTCCGGAGGAGCTCCGGGGCTTGACTCCCGTTGTTCCCGTGACCATGCATTCTGGGTCGCGTGGCGCCCGAGCTCCGAGCCGGGCCGCGTTCCGAGTCCCATTGGCTCGTCGTCCCGTATGTCGGGTTGTTGTTGTCCGTGCCCCGTGCTGGGGCGCGATCCGGGGGCTCGGAAATCGTCCCACTGCATGCGGGTCGTTGGCGCCTTAGCTTCGTGTTGGGCCGCGTTCCGGGACCATTTGGCCCGTCGTCCCGTATGTCGGGTTGTTGTTGTCCGTGCCCCGTGCTGGGGCGCGATCCGGGGGCTCGGAAATCGTCCCACTGCATGCGGGTCGTTGGCGCCTTAGCTTCGTGTTGGGCCGCGTTCCGGGACCATTTGACCCGTCGCCCCGTATGTCGGGTTATTGTCGCCCATTGCGGTTTGGCCGGGATTCGGGCACAATAAGCGTGGGCATTATCTGGTTCTTGTGATGGCGAGTTGGCATGGGGGCCCATGGTACTAGTAGGAGCCCCATCCGGGCCTTTTTATCCGGTGTCGGGTGTCGGCCCATTCCACGTGTCGGTGGGGGATTTTTGTGGCACAACATGACTATCTTCGGATTGGAGTTGAAGGTAAGGGATGAGAGTTAGAAGGTTTTTCCACTTGTTGGAAATGATCCTTGTGCAAACTGTGTATTTGGTCAAGAGATAATAGAGAATGTGGCAAACAACTTTTCTAAGTAAATTACTTATTATATATGTATTATCATTTTCAGTTTTTACTTCAATAAATATTTGCTTATTTTAATCAAAAATTTTAATTATAATAATTGATGTTATAGTCTTATAACGTTTTTTTTAGGTCAATCACATAGAAAATAAAAGGTGTAGTATTACAGCTTTTTTTTAAGGTCAATCACATTGAAAATAAAAGGTGTAGTATTACAGTACATCGCATGGGGAAAGAAAACCCCACTGGAACACCAGACTAGCTCTTCAACACAGTCAAAAGAAACATATAGCAATAAATATTTTAATCAAGCAATATTTTAATTATTATTTTTTGCGTAAAATTTTTTGTTTCACGATATATTTGCGCAATTTTTTACTTTATTTTTTTAAGCACAATTTTTTTACTTTATTATATTTTAATTTTGTATTACTATGAACAATTTTTTACGTTATTATATTTTAATTTTGTTTTACTATATATTTGCGCTACTTTAATTTTTGTTCACTATATATTTCTTGTTTGAAGTAAAAATGTGACAAAAGACTTCTAAGAGTAAACTAGCAATTATTCATTATACTATATACTTTAATGTTTTTTCACTATATATTTGTTGTTTGTGTATTTGAGAAAAGAGAGAATGTGACAAAAGACTTCTCAGAATTTCCTGGAATTGGAGTTGGAGGTAATGGATGAGAGGTAAGAGGTTTTTCCATTTCTTGGAGAGGATACTTGTACCAACTGCTTATTTGTTCTGGAGAAAAGAGAGAATGTAACAATGGACTTCTCTAGGTAAATTACTTATTATATATGTATTATCATTGTTAGTTTATAAACGCTTTTACTTCACTATATATTTGCATATTTTAATTACACAATATTTTAATTACAATAATTGATTTTATTTTTTGCGCACAAAATCTAATTAACTATATATTTACCCAATTTTTTACTTTATTTTTTTACTTCATTATATAAGTTTTTACTTCATTATAGTTTTACTATATATTTGGGCTTTTAATTTACAAAATTTAATTAACTATATATTTACCCAATTTTTTACTTTATTTTTTTACTTCATTATATAAGTTTTTACTTCATTATATTTTAATTTCGTTTTACTATATATTTGGGCTTTTAATTTACTTTATATTTGCGCAATTTTTACTTAACTATATATTTTAATTTTAAATATATATTTGAGCAATTTTTTAGTTCACTATATACTGTAATTTTTGCTACGCTGTATATTTGTTGTGATAATTTGTCAAGTTATCCATCATTATCTTGACTTTCATTTTTTTATATTTCATTTCGTGTGAAATTTGAATGATTTGGCCAAAAAGATAAATTAAATTAATTTAGTTTTAATAAAAACGTATGAAATTGAAAAAAAAAATGTGATTGTGGTACCATGAGAAGTGTGGATGTAGTTTGTGGGTGTAATAAATTAATTTAGTTTTTCAGAGTAAACTATATACTTTAATGTTTGTTCAATATATATTTGTTGTTTGCGTATTTGAGAAAAGAGATAATGTGCAAAAAGACTTCTCGGAATTTCCTTATTAGTACAACAACTAAACTTAGTTTGAAAACGATGAATATAATTTACACGAAGATTAACACATATATACATACATACAACAACTATAATTATAAATACATATGTAATTATAAATACATATGTACTAATATTTGCGCAAATTATGTAATGTATATATAACACATATATACATACAACAACTATAATTATAAATACATATGTAATTATAAATACATATGTACTAATATTTGCGCAAATTATGTAATGCATATATATTTTGCTTGCGCAATATATTTTGATATTAACATATATATTATAGGAGAATACTACAGTACATTTCTCAAATTTGAATTTACCCTACATTTATAACATAACCAATAAGCTAACTGACACTTCAATTTTTTATTATACACCTTATCACATATGATTACAACTTAATAATTTTTTATCTAATAAATATAAGGTAACCTGCTATAGCAGGTTTTATTAATATAATATAAAATATTTTAATAAAACTATTTAAAACAAAAAAAAATTATATACTTAATTAATTTAATTAAATAGTACAAATAATAATGTATTTATCTAAAAAATACTTTTATTTTTTATTTATTTTTATTAATTTGTAAAATTGCTTAAGAAAACTTTGAAAAATCTAAATAATAATTATTCCAGAAATAAAGAGGAAGATTTTTTTCTTATTTAAAATAATTTGTAAAGTATTTTTTTTTTCTTATTTAAAATAATTGCAAACTGAAATAGCGCAAAGATTTAGGATTTTCTTTTTATTTAAAATAATTTTGACAGATTTTTTTTCATTTTTTCAAATACAACCAAAAATTTAGATTTTCTTCTTATTTAAAATAATTTGTAAATGTAAATGAAAATGAAAAAATAAATTTTTTTTTCTTATTTAAAATAAGATAAAAAAATATTTTTCTTGTAAAATTTTTTTTCTTTTTATTTCAAAAAAATAACGCAATGATTTTTCTTCTTTTATTCAAACATAGTTAAGGTAATGATTTTTTTTTCAAACATAGAGCAAAAAATTTCTTTCTTATTGAATTATTTTAAAAAATATGTAAAAAAATAAAGCCAAAAAACAAAAAAAATACGTGCAAAAATTTTTTCTTTTTATTCTTATTAAATTAATTCTTAATTTTTTTTCTTATTTCTATAAAACTAATTGCGAATATGTAAAAAAAACATACTAACAAAAAGATTTGTATTCTTATTTTTGTAAAAATAATTGGCAAATTTGAAAAAAATACCAAAGATTTTTTTTTTTAAAAAATAAATACAAGGGCAAAGATTTTTATTCATATTTAAATAATTATAAATTTATAAAAAGAAAAAACATACAATATCTACCAAAAATCATAAAAGGGCAGAAATTTTTATTCTTATTTCTGTAAAAATAATTCATAAATTTATAAAAAAAAAAATTATTCTTATTTCTTTACAAATAATTCATAAATTTATATAAAAAAAAACTATAGTATTTACCCGGATTGTTAAGTTAAGATTTATAGAAAAATAGTTGGTGTTTCAACGTCCACCTTAATACAATGTTCTTTCATAAATTAAATCTAAAGGTTGAAATTAAATGAAATGTACCGTAAAGTGAATGTACTGTAGAAGCTCCCATATATTATAACATATAATCTGATGTTTGTGCATATATATTTTACCAATATATTTACTGATAGTTGAGCAAATATATTTAGATTTTTACGCAAATATATTTATATATATTTAGTAACGCTATTACTAAATTAATATATATGTTACCGTAATATTATTTACATTTGTTACCGTAATATTATTTACATTGTTTAATATCATTGTAGGGATATTTAACTTTATACATTTTAAAAAATGCCCTTACTTAGTATTTAAATAATACAAATACCCTAATAAATAAACAAGTAATAAATATACAACCCCTAAAAATTGTTGGAAATCGACTACCCGGGACGAGTCTGTTCGACCATTCGAACATCCGGACACGCCGAGTCGACCCTTAGCATCCTTATTGTGCTCACGACGAAGCCCCAGACCTGGTTCATGCCCAACCATCATGCCCGAGGCACAACCGCGCAAAACCAAGGGTTCTGCCCTGTCTGTCGGCCGACGGCATGTAGCTGTCGGCCGACATCGTCGCGAACAGCAGCGCGACGCTGCTGTTCCAGCCCCGTTTATGGTGCGTTTTTCCGTTTCCGACCACCGTTCCGGCGACCAGAAGTCGCCCAATGATCAAGGAACACATACCACGGTTCTCGGAACTTGATCGGAGGTTCGTTGTATGATTATGTACGAGATTGAATCGAAACAAGTGCGGAAGAGGGTTTCGATTTCATACCTTTGTCGCGTGATTCGGAGAAGCCGAATTGACAAAGTCCTCGATTCTTCTAGCGTGTATCCTAGCCCTCTTGCTCCAGAAGGTGTGTGGGCATCGATCCGCTTGGAGTTTCTCTTCTTCTTCTCTTTCAAACACGCAAGAATATTATTTTCTGTAGCAGAAAAGTTATTGCCTAATCTATTTATTTTCACAGAAAAATTATTGCGCTAACAATTAATTTTTCTCCAAAAAAATAAAATAGCGGCGTTTCGTTTCGTAGGTTTAGAGAAGTGAGACGAGGGTTTTATATATGCCAAATTAGGGACCCATAGACAATTAATTAATTAGGCTTAAATTGTAATTTAATTAACTTGGTGTCAAGAAAACCTTAATTAAATTCCACAATTTTATTTATAATTAATTTCACTATAAAATTATAACTGATTTCCCAATTAATTAATTCAAATTATTCCGTCAATAATTTTCCTATTACATACATTTACCCGTGTTTAAGATATCGCATGTACACGAATTAATTTTAATATTAAATTAATTCATTTCTTATTATCGGACTAGAACCACTCATTTTTATTATCGCAGGTTTACATGATAAACTTTATGAGCTCATGTCGGGGACATTATCAACCCGGGACACGGTTCCTGTCTATAATCTATAGCATGCTTGGTGTACAATACTGATTCTCAATTTAACGTGAATATTGACTAATCAATTAGTCTCACTCAAAAACCGAGCATTGGACACACGTACCTATAATTATATAGGGATTAAGAACTCACATATCCGTAATATCTGAGGTCTGGTTCGATTACTCCGATTAGTACAAATCGAACGCCCTCCCGTGGTCCTGCTCAATACGCCAAGTGTACGTAACATAATAGTAAAGACCGACTATTTACCAGTCACACTACGACGTACCGATAGATTGTCCTTGTCCATCTAAGTCGTGAGCTACTGTTCGATAGTATACGAGTAACCGATAGTATGATCTTCCCCGTGTCTACTTACGCCATACTATCTACAACTTATATATCTAGGTTCCGCGTGTCTACTCACGCTATACTATCTACAACTTATATATCTAGGACTATTGCATTAGATGTAATCATACTTGAATCATACATAGAATAAGGGAGTTCCGTATTTGCACTAATCTAGACATATAGAATACAACTCCATAAAAAATGAGGTGACAAGGAATGAGTGTTCAAAATAATATTAAAAAGCAATATGTCTCATACCTTAATATTACCATATATTAATTACTGTTATTTTTTGTGTACAATTTTTTATTTCACGATATATTTGCGCAATTTTTTACTTTATCTTTTTAAGCACAATTTTTTTACTTTATTATATTTTAATTTTGTATTATTATGTACAATTTTTTACTTTATTATATTTTAATTTTGATTTACTATATATTTGCGCAATTATTCATTATACTATATACTTTAATTTTTGTTCACTATATATTTGTTGTTTGCCTATATAAGAAAAGTAAGAATGTGACAAAAGGCTTTTCATAGTAAACTATATATTTGCGCAATTATTTATTATACTATATACTTTAATGTTTGTTCACTATATATTTGTTGTTTGCGTATTTGAGAAAAAAAGATAATGTGACAAAAGACTTCTCAGAGTTTCGTCGGATTGGAGTTGAAGGTAATGGATGAGAGGTAAGAGGTTTTTCCATTTGTTGGAGAGGATACTGGTACCAACGGCGTATTTGGTCGGGAGAAAAGAGAGAATGTATTAATGAACTTCTCTAGGTAATTACTTATTATATATGTATTATTATTTTCAGTTTATAAACGTTTTTATTTCACTATATATTTGCATAGAGAATGTAACAATGTGTTAGAATAGTCATATTTATATATTTTGTTGATTATATTGTATTAAAAATAGTTTTTATTTTATATAAAAATTAATTAAAATTAAAAATTTTAAAATAATTAAAATTTTAACGTTAGCGGATTTATTTTATATAAAAATGAATTAAAAATAATTTTTTTGAAATAGTTGAATTTTAAAAGTCAATATATCCGTTGTGATTATTTTATATAAAATAAAAATATAAATAATCCATTAACGTTAAAATTTTAACTATTTAAAATTTTTTAATTTTAATTAATTTTTATATAAAACAAAAATGTAATTAATCTGAGTTAAAAAACTTCACTATATATTTGCATAGAGAATGTAACAATGTGTTAGAATAGTCATATTTATATATTTTGTTAATTACATTGTTGGCGCATATATTATTTTGTATATAGATAATTAGGAGTAGGAGATTGGGATTATCCCACCACATCGACTATTCTAACACAATGGACTTCTCTATGTAATTACTTATTATATATGTATTATTATTTTCAGTTTATAAACATGGACTTCTCTAGGTAATTACTTATTATATATGTATTATTATTTTCAGTTTATAATGCTTTTACTTCACTATATATTTGCATAGAGAATGTAACAATGGACTTCTCTAGGTAATTACTTATTATATATGTATTATTATTTTCAGTTTATAAACGCTTTTACTTCACTATATATTTGCATATTTTAATTACGCAATATTTTAATTACAATAATTGATTTTATTTTTTGCGCACAAAATAGTCAATTTTTTACTTTATTTTTTTACTTCATTATATAAGTTTTTACTTTATTATATTTTAATTTCGTTTTACTATATATTTGCGCTTTTAATTCATTTTATATTTGCGCAATTTTTACTTAACTATTTATTTTAATTTTGAATATATGTTTGAGCAATTTTTTAATTCACTATATACTGTAATTTTTGTTTCACTATATATTTGTTGTGATGATTTGACAAGCTATCCATTATTATCTTAACTTTTATTTCTCTATATTTCATTTTGGGTGAAATTCAAAATGTTTGGCCAAAAAGATACAATTATTATTAAAGAAATTGAGATTGAACGCTAAGAAATTTCAGAATGCCTTTAAACAGCACACAAAATTAATCTAATTTTATTGTTCATATTGTTGTTTGAAATGATGGAGTATAATTCATTATAATGCCTTGCAGTATGAACTAATCCAAAAACTTACCTCTATATTTCATTTTGGATGAAATTCGAATTGTTTGGCCAAAAAGATACAATTAAATTAATTCAGTTTTAATGAAAACATATGAAATTGAAAAAAAAAATTAATTGTTATACCATGAGAAGTGTGGGTGTAGGAGGTAGGTGTTTTCTATAATTGGAGTTGGAGGTAAGGGATGAGAGGTAGAAGTTTTTTCCACTTGTCGGAGAGGATGTTGGTGCCAGCTGCATATTTGGTCGCCAGAAAAGAGAGAATTTGAAGATCCGAATGATCTAAGGGATGGTGAGATCGGTGATGGTACGATGGTGGTTTACGAGCAAGGTCCTAGAGCATCCCTCCAGACTGGGGATCATGTGTAGTACTCTATGTTGTAGATTACCGGACTCTCTTCGAGCACGGGCGCTGGAGAGAGGTTGACGTATAGCTTGGTAGATGTTCATCTTGCATTTGCATTTGTTAGCTATATGTTGTCTCATTGGTTAGTTGGAGAGCTAGTATGTTAGCTCGTGTGGGCTGGTAGGAATTTTTCCTATGCACATTTTTGTAAATTTATATTTTTTATTTTATATGAAATTGACATTTAAAAAAAAAAAGAGAATTAGAAAAAGGACTTCTCTAGGTGTTGTCATTGGAGTTGGGGGTAAGGGGTGAGAGGTAAAAGGTTTTTCCACTTGCTGAGAGGATGTGGCGCATGGTCAGGTGAAAAGAAAGAATGTGACAAACGACTTATCTAAATAAATTACTTATTATATATGTATTACGGAGTATTATTTTCAGTTTTAGAATTACGATTTACCTATCTATAAGAATTTAAATATTAACAAATCAGATAGGCGTTTTTAAGTGGACGATGATATTTCTAGTAGTTATTTATATAAGAAAGTTATTCACAATTTCGAAATAATTATATTGAAAAAGACTATTCTTTGAAATGTTGAGAAATTATACTCCCACGACTGTTTGTCAAGCTGGTCAACTGTTCTCTTATTTGACCGGATTATTTATGATAAAAAATATATAAAAATTATTTAAAAAATACTAAAATAAAATTTATACTATTCGTCCCACCGACTGTTTGCCAAGCGGGTCAACTGTTCTCTTGTTTGACTATCGATTACTTATGATAGAAATATATAAAAATTATTTAAAAAATACTAAAATAAAATTAATAGTATAAATTTTATTTTAGTATTTTTTAAATAATTTTTATATATTTCTATAATAGATAGTCAAACAAGAGAACAGTTGACCCGCTTAGCAAACAGTCGTGGGACGTGAGACGGAAGGAGTAATCAATATATAGTTCGTACTATATATTTGCGCTTATTTATATAAGAAAGATATTCACAATTTTGAAATAATTATATTGCAATGTTAATACTTTTGCGTTGTTAATGAATTTGTTTTCCTTCTTAATATTTTAATTGCAATATTATACTGTATTTTTTTGCGTTTTTCATTGTGGTTCTTACTTACCTCCACGCCTCGTCCTCGTCCCTTTTAAATATTTACGGGCTATAGCTTTCAACCCTGGGACGTTCCTCTGAGGAGGGTCCAAAATTTGGACTTGATCGTCATTCTCTTCTTGGCCCCATGGTGGATCATCCGATGGATTACCCTCTTATGCTTCCCGGACCACCAGATTATCATCATCTGACACGATCATTGGATTACCCTGCTCGCCTTCTTGGGCCGGTGAATTACCCTCCCCTGCTTCCTCGACCACTTGGGTATCATTATCTTTCTCTGCCTCTTGGCCCGGTGTATCATCCTCTTCCTCCTCGGCTTCTTCGACATCTGCAAACAGACCAAACCGTCTTCGACGTCTTGCCTCCAGGCCAAGAAGTCACGGACTTCTATGGCCTCTAGAGGCGGGCTGTTTAGGTCCAGCATCGAACCATCACCGTAGTCCCTTGTAGGCGGGCCGTTGAGGTCGACCATCTCTCTGCTCGATGCCACTAGTACCAACAATAGGTGGTCGAGCCGAAGTAGTGGTTGCGCATGCCCTCCACGATTTTCTTTCTCGACCACACTCAACGATGGCTTCTAGAAGCACTTATAATCCATAATTAATGTTGTTGTTTGGGAGCCCAATTTTTTTACTTTCTCTATATATTTTAATTTTTCTTCAATTTTTACTTCATTATATATTTGGGAATTTTTTTTTTCACAATATATTTTAATTTTGCTTTTTTTCCGTTTTTACTTTACTATATACTTGTGCAATTTTTTATTTCACATGTATTTTCAATTTTTTTTACTTCTATATATATTTTAATTTTCTTTCACTATATATTTGTACTTTTACTTTACTATATATTTGCGAAATTTTTTATGTCACTGTATATTGTTTTTACTTCAATGGCACAACTTATTTTCTTTATTATAGTATATATTTTTCTTACATTTCTAAAAAAAACTAACACAATTATTGAAATATAATATATTTATATCTTTAACTTATATTTATTATATTATAATAATAATACATAATACAATAATATATATATATATATATATATCAAATTATAAATTAAAATTATATATATATTTTTTTATTATTCAGAACATTTTTAAGCTTTTTATAAAAATAAAAATAAAAACTTAAACAATCTATTTTAACTATAATAATCTATCTAAAATAATAAAATAAAATCTAATTCAACTCAAACATTTGTAAAAACGGTTGATAAAATAATATAATAATAATAAGTTTTTGAAAAACCCTTTACAAGTAACCATCAAAACTCTAAAGTAATTTGGGCAGTTAAAAAACATTTTACTCTATTATATATAATCCTGCAAAAGTAATATGAAATATGACAAAATAAAGTAAATAAAATCCCATGCACGTATGTATATATCAAAATAAAAACAATAAAACTGGCGTGGTAAGAGTTCAAAAGAAGCACACCTAATAAAGCCCATTTGTTTCTCTTTGGGCTTTTAGTTAGATTATTGGGCTTTAGGTTAACTTTCTTTTTCTGACGTGGTAAGAGTTCAAAAGAAGCACACCTAATAAAGCCCATTTGTTTCTCTTTGGGCTTTTAGTTAGATTATTGGGCTTTAGGTTAACTTTCTTTTTCTTTTCTTTTTGGGCTACATGTGTGGCCTATTTATTTTGTTGTCCGCCTCAATTGTAAATACACATTTCTGTACAATTTACAATATACTTCAAGCTTCAATTTTTTGAACTTGTTATGGTATCAGAGCCTGGTTCTTCTTAAATCGTTTCTTCCCTTTTGCAAAATCCTTCTCTGTCCTTCAATGGCGAAAACTAATTCTACTTCCACTTCTAACCTAATGGGTAGCATCATCTCTAAACCTAATCTCATCTCTCCGTCTGAAGATCCTAAATCGCCATACTACCTTCACCCTTCCGATCATCCCGGTGTTAGGGTTATTTTCAAGACCTTCACCGGAGATAATTATGGGGCTTGGAAGAAGTCTGTCCAGATGTCTTTCGATATTAAAAATAAAATGGGATTTCTCGATGGATCTATCCCAATGCCTCAACGAACAGACCTGGATCTGTACACTGCGTGGTATCGGGTCAATGCTTTGCTCCTTTCTTGGTTAGTATACTCTGTATCCCCTGAAATTCGCACTACGCTTCTATATTTCACTACTGCAAAAGATGTTTGGGATGAAATCAAATTACGATATGCCAAGAGCGATGGACCGAGGGTTTTCCAATTAGAGAAGAGCCTCAGCACAATTTCTCAAGGTTCGCAAAATCTCACCACTTACTACAACATTTTCAAAGCCCTCTGGGACGAATATGTTAACTACAGGTCCATCCCTACATGCATTTGTGGAAACTGCACCTGCAATGTTGGAGTTGCATTCCTGGAGCTACTACAGAAAGATTCTGTACTTAAATTCTTGGTAGGATTAAATGACTCGTTCTCTCATGTCCGTAGTCAGATTCTGATGAGCCTTCCTATACCGAGTCTCTCTAAGACCTACTCTATACTGAGACAAGAAGAGAGTCAGAGATCCTTACAGCACCACACCAATTCTATGAGTCTGTATAGTAGCAGCTCAATTGATAACACGGGAGATGGAAATACAACCAAGGATTCCAATGCATTTCTGGTCAAGTCTGGTGTTAGAGATAAACCCAAATATACAGGGAAATGCGACTTTTGTGGCTACAATGGACATCTCACAGAGAAGTGTTATCAGATGAAAGGGTATCCTCCTCACTGGAAAGGAATTAGGGCTGCTAGGATTGCACCAGGGCATATTCCTCCCTCTAAGCTTCACCCTAGTCTACAAGGGGTATCTACTGCAAACCAAGTATCCACAAGTGATAATAGCAATGAGATGGAGCTCTGTGACCCAAAATTGTATGAGCAATTTCTCAAATTCATGAGGACTCAAGAGCAGCCCCAAGGAGGACATGCCGCTGCTGTGATGGCCCAACCTTCTGCCCCTGACATCTTGCCAAATAACAAAGCATTTGCAGGTGTTCCAAAAGCTTTATCCACTTCTAGTAATTCAGTTCTTTGGATCCTTGATACAGGAGCTTCCGATCATATGGTAAATTCTACAAGTTTTTTCACTGATAAACCTATTAAAATTAATTCAAGAGTTCAACTTCCTACTGGTCAAAGCACAATAGCTACCTATAAAGGAACTGTACAACTAAGTGAATTCTTAATATTACATAATGTACTATGTGTCCCTGCCTTCCAATTTAATTTGGTATCTGTTTCTCACTTGACTATGAATGAGGGAATTTGTGTCCAAATTGTCTCCAATACTTGCGTTTTGCAGGATCAGACAACCAAATTAATCATTGGTTATGCTGAAACTTCACAAGGTCTCTATCATCTAAAGTTGAATCATCCTACACATTCTCATGTGAATCACAGCCCTGTGACCTCTGCTAGTGTGACTTCTGATAAATCTTTACTTTGGCATTATAGACTAGGGCATATACCTTTTAAAAGACTGAGTATTATTGACTCTTTGCATATTCATAATAATAATAGCATCAAGCCCTGTGACATTTGTCATTTTGCTAAACAAAAAAAATCGCATTTACCTGAAAGTACTTCTTATGCTCTAAACTGTTTTGATCTTATTCACATGGACATATGGGGCCCCTTTAGGGTCGAATCTTATTGTGGATACAAGTATTTTCTCACTGTGGTCGATGACCACTCAAGATGCACTTGGGTTTTCTTGTTGAAAAATAAATCAAAGACAAGAATTCATATTCAAAAATTTTACACTATGGTTAAAACACAATTTGGCAAGGATATTAAATGCATTAGAATTGATAATGGGGCTGAGTTTATGTTTTCTGATTTTTATTCCGCAAAAGGTATAATTCCCCAATGTTCTTGTGTTGAAACACCTCAACAAAATGGAAGGGTGGAAAGGAAACATCAACACCTTCTCCAGGTTGCTAGATCTTTGTTTTTCAGTCATGTTTGCCCTTGACTTTCTGGGCTGACTCTATACAAGTTACTGCTCATATCATTAATAGAACTCCTTCTGTACTTTTGAAAAACAAATCTCCTTTTGAGATTCTTTATGATAAGCTTCCTGATTATTCATACTTGAAAGTGTTTGGATGCTTGTGTTATGCCTCTACTTCTAGTAATGACAGACACAAATTTGAGAGTAAAGCTTCCAAGTGCGTATTCATTGGATATGTGTTTGATACCAAAGGTTACAAATTGTATGATCTCTCTACTCATAATGTTTTTGTTTCTACTCATGTTAAGTTTTATGAACTAATATTTCCTTTCCAGCGAGATAATGATGATAACGGTTTTCAAAAGGATAATTTTTCTCAAAACTTGTCTGAATCTCCTGTACAACTGGACTCGTCTTCTGATTTTTTTTGGCAGGATGTCTCACCTCATATTGATATTGCTGCTGAGAATGGATTGCCTAGTTCTGTTATTACTCACACTGACTCTCATCCTGAGCAGATCAATCACCTTTCAGATAATCCAGCTACATATACAACACCTGTTGTTGCTAATGACACAATCAGAAAGTCCTCCAGGACTAGGAAGATACCTGCCCATCTTGCTGACTATGAGCTCCAAGGTTCCTCATCCAATTTGATTCACAGATCAGAGTCCACTCCTGGTAAAGGTAAGGCCAGGTATCTCATTTCTAATTATGTAGGACATCAAGCTTTACCTCTTGATTATAAGTGTTATGCTGCTGCTATTAAAATTCTTTCAGAACCTAGATCCTATGCACAAGCTATTAAATTTCCTGAATGGCAACATGCAATGTCGTTAGAATTAAAAGCTCTTGAATTAAACAAAACTTGGGAATTAGTTCACCTTCCTGAAGGCATGCATACCATAGGCTGTAAATGGGTATATAAAACTAAATTAAAATCTGATGGTACCCTAGAACGTTATAAGGCTCGGTTAGTCGCAAAGGGGTTTACACAAGAGGAGGGTGTTGATTATTTTGAGACTTTTTCTCCTGTAATTAAATTAACCACTGTTAGGGTTTTATTGTCCATTGCTGCTTCTAAAGGTTGGTTTTTAAAACAACTCGATGTTAATAATGCCTTCTTACATGGTGAGCTTAAATGAGACTATATATATGACACCTCCCCCTGGTTATTGCGCATCCACTGATAATAGAGTTTGTAAACTTCTTAAAAGTCTATATGGCTTAAAACAGGCTTCTCGACAATGGTTTTGTAAACTTTCAGATTCTATACTCTAATATGGTTTCAAAAAATTTAATGCAGACCCCTCTCTCTTTATAAAAAAATCTAATGGTCACACTACTGTGTTGTTAGTTTACGTTGACGATATTATTATTGCTGGCAGTGACTTATTTGAAATTAATTCAGTAAAACAACATTTGCATGATAAATTTACTATTAAAGACTTAGGAGACCTTAAGTATATTTTAGGAATAGAAATGATTAGAACTGATAAATGTATTTGTCTTTCTCAAAAACAATATTGTCTCGATATTCTTTCTGATCAGGGCTATTTAGACTGTAAACCTTTACGAAGTCCCATGGATTGTAATTTAAAATTTTCTCAAAATGATGGTACTCCTATTGATGAACCAAAAAATTACAGGTCCTTAATTGGAAAATTGCTATATTTAACAGTTACTCGGCCTGATATTGCCTACTCAGTACAAACACTTAGCCAGTTTTTATCTAAACCTACTGATATTCACCTTGCTGCAGCCCATCGTGTTCTTCGATATCTCAAACAGTCTGTTGGTCAAGGATTATTTTATAGTCATAAATCTGATTTTCTTTTGAAAGGATACACTGACTCGGATTGGGCAGGTTGTGTGGACACTAGGCGCAGTGTTTCCGGATATTGTTTTTTTCTAGGATCCTCACTAATATCTTGGAAATCGAAAAAGCAATATGTCGTCAGCCGATCTTCTACGGAAGCTGAATACCGGGCAGCCGCCAATGCTGTTTGTGAAGGTCAGTGGTTATTATACCTTCTTAGTGATTTTGATATCTTTCCTTCTCCTGTGCAGATATTTACCGACAGTCTCTCAACATATTACCTTGCTCACAATCCGGTTCAACATCAACGAACCAAACATATCGAGATAGATTGTCACCTTATTCGAGAAAAACTAGAGTCCGGCTTGTTCCAATTGCATCATGTGTCTACTTCTCTTCAACTTGCCGATGTTTTTACCAAGTCCTTGCCGTCCAGCCATTACTTGCTTCTTCAATCCAAGTTGAACATGCAGAACCTCCATGTTCCTCTTGCGGGCGGGTAATAAAGCCCATTTGTTTCTCTTTGGGCTTTTAGTTAGATTATTGGGCTTTAGGTTAACTTTCTTTTTCTTTCCTTTTTGGGCTACATGTGTGGCCTATTTATTTTGTTGTCCGCCTCAATTGTAAATACACAGTTCTGTACGATTTACAATATACTTCAAGCTTCAATTCTTTGAACTTGTTAACACCCACTTCAACACAGTTCTCGGATTATCGAGTGCGAAATCATCGATAATCCCGAGTTCAAAAGAAGCACACCCACTTCAACACTGCTCTCGGATTATCTAGCACAAAATCATCGATAATTCCGCTCCGACAAAATATCATGTTATCGATCACGATCTATTTCCTGATTCCCCCCTCCCTGACCAAAGCCCAGTCGGTCACTGCCATTTGAACGCTTTTGCCCTTATCTTTTGCATCTAATTTTGAGGCGCTAAATAGGCCTAGATCGAAAGTCACATTTTTTCTCGTCGGGATCGAAGAGAGCCCTATCATCATGTGTTGGCCCGGCATCTGGGGACCACTCGAGACGCTGAAGCAACTTCTCGAATTATCGTGGGCCCGCTCGTGCTGAATATTGGCTAGGAGCTCGACTATATCCATGGGGATATCGTCGGAAGTATTGTCGTCATTGTCTGTCTCGACAAATGGCTCGTTTAGATTCGGAATCCTCGTGTACCTTTCCGAAGATTCTATCTTCTCTATGTTCGTCTCCGGACCCTCTCCAACCTTTTTCTTACCAATCGACTTGTCAGCGACGACACCATCCTTGAGAGCCGACGACCCCACACCACCAGAACTAGTCTTCGTCTCGGCATTTTGTTGATATCAATCGGTCTTTGCTTCCGTGCCTCGGTCCTATTAGTCTTTTCAGTACTTTCGAATCAGAATCGGAAAATCGATCACAGTGAAAGTATTAATTACTACCAACTGCAATTCCTTTTACCTTTTTATCCATAGGAATCCGAGGGACCATCTCCTCGTCCTCCTCGTCTTCCTCTTTGTCTTTCTGAAGAACCAACTTTCGTCTTTCTGAAGAACCAACTTTCGCTTCCTCGAACGAGTCTTATTTGGCTTTACTACATGGAACCTCGGTCGTATCCATCTAGGAGGCAGTGACTAAGACTAACATTAGCAATATCAGATGAAACTTTTCCGAGGGCGGGCCTCTGGTTGGAGCATTTTTTAATATATATTAAAATATTCGAACGAATATTTAAATATTCGACGAATATGAATACGAATCAAAATTAAATATTCAAACGAATATGAATACTTAAATATATTTACGAATTGAATAATGAGATATTCGACTATATTCGTGTTGGAAATCGACTACCCGGGATGCGTTCGTTCGATCACTCGAACATCCGAACGATCCCAGCCGACCTCCACGTCCGTTACTTCGTTCACGTAACAGCCCATGACCCGATTCACGCCCAGCCATCGCCCCGAAGGACAACCGCGCGAACCAGGGCTGATCTGCACTCAAACAGCGACCGTTGTATGCAGATCAGCGCTCGCTGGAAGAGCTGCAAACGGCGACCGCCGTTTGTCCGCGAACAGCAACGCGACGTTGCTGTTCCGGGCTCGTTTGCGGGTCGTTTTTCCTCATCCGACTACCGATGCGAAGGTCCTAGAACCCCCAGTAATCGAGGAATACAACCCACGACTCCCGGAACCCGATCTTCGTTCAATGTATGATTAACGAATATAATGAGATCGAAAAATGCGGAATTAGGTCCGATCTCATACCTTTGTCGCGTGATTCGGAGGAGCCGAATTGTTGAGACCTTAGACGTTTCTAGCGTATGCCTCTTGTGGGCAACGATCTGCTGGATTCTCCTTTTCCGCTCTCTCTTCTGAAAACCAGGCAAGAATAATTTTTCTTTCTCAAAAATATAATTGCGCTAAGCAATTAATTTCATCAGAAAAAATAACTGCGTTAACTCTTTTATTTAAAAAAAAAAAAAAATTGCGCTAAGCATTTTAATTTCTCTGCTGAAATAATAGTTGCGGCGTTTCTTAGGTTTAAGAGAGGGCAAGGGGGGTTTAAATAGAGTTACACTAGGGACCTCTTAGGTAAATAAATCCCGGACTAAATTGCAATTTAATTAAACCGGTGTCCTTAAAAGAAAACCTTTAATTAAATTCCACAATTTTAATTATAATTAATTCCACTATAAAATTATAATTGAATTCCCGAAATTAATTTAATATTATATCAACAATAATATTTCCGCCGAGATTACATATACGACTTTCCCCGTGTTTAAGATATCGAACGTCCACGAATTTATTTAATTACTAATAATTAAATTAATTCGTTTCTTATTATCCGAGACTAGTACCACTCATCCTTATTATCATGTGGAACGAATCCACCTGCACGGTTTACATGATAAACTTTATGAGCTCATCTCGGGGACGTCATCAACCCGATAAACGGGACACGGTTTCCTGTCTATAATCTATAGCATGTCGTGCGTACAATTACGATCCCCAATTTACCGAGAATCTCGACCAATCATTTAGTCTCACTCATTGGCATATTAAAGAACCGAGAATTGGACACACGCACCTATAATTATATAGGGATTAAGAATTCGTATATCCGTAATATCTGAGGTCTAGTTCGATTACTGCGATTAGTATAAATCGAACGCCCTCCCGTGGTCCTGCTCAATACACCAAGTGTACGAGTGTAACATGATAGTCAAGACCGACTATCTACCAGTCACACTACGACGTACCGATGGATTGTCCCTGTCCATCTAAGTCGTGAGCTACTGTTCGATAGTATACGAGTAACCGACAGTATGATCTTCCGCGTGTCTCCTCACGCCATACTGTCTACAACGTATACATCAAGGACTATTGCATTAAATTCAATCATGTTTGAATCATATCTCGAATTAAGGTATAGATAAGGAGTTCCGTATTTGCACTAAACTAGACATTTAGAATACAACTCCATCAATTCGATTCGTTTATATCACTAGTATGATATATAAACATTTACAACTGAGCTACCTACGGCAGAGATGAAGTATGATATATAAAAATAGAAATGTTCAATTATAGATAATAAATTCTTATTTAAAACTATTTTTAATGATAATTTTATTTTTAACGATAATTTTTTCTATCCTTGAGAGCCAACAACCCCACACCACCAAAACTAGCCAGTCGTCTCGGCTTTTTGTTGATATCAATCAGTCTTTGCTTACGGGCCTCGGTTCGATTACTCTTTTCAGTACTGAGGTTATCCTTTTCTGAATGAAAATTTCGACCACGGTGAAAGTATTACTATCAGCTGCAACGGGCCCTTTTAGTTTTTTATCCATATAGGAATCCGAGGGACCATCTCCTCGTCCTCCTCGTCTTCCTCTTCCTCTTTCTGAAGAACCAGCTTTTGCTTCCTCGGGCGAGTCTTATTTGCCTTTACTACATGGAACCTCGGTCGTATCCATCTAGGAGGCAGTGAGCTAAGACTAGCATTAGCAATATGAGATGAAACTTTTTCGGGCGCGGGCCTCTGATAGAAGCATTTTTTAATATATATTTAAATATTCGAACGAATATTTAAATATTCGACGAATATGAATACGAATAAAAATTAAATATTCGAACGAATATGAATACTAAAATATATTTACGAATTGAATAGTGAGATATTCGACTCTATTCGATTTGTTTATATCATTAGTATGATATATAAATATTTACTAATGATCTACCTACGGCAGAGATGAAGTATGATACGACGTATATAAAAATAGAAATGTTCAATTAAAGATAATAAATTCTTATTTTAAAAATATTTTTTAATGATAATTTTGTTTTTAAAAGACAAAATGTAAAAATAATTATGATTAAAAATAAAAAAAAATGGCAAAAGTATAAAAGTAAATTATATATTAAAAAAATTATAATTTATTTTAGACTGAAATAAATATGTGAAAAAAATAAAAATACATTTGTGATGAAAAAGTATCACTTTGAAATAATCAAATTAAAAATGTTATACATTTTGTCAAAATTAAGATCAAACACAATTAAAATTTTGTACTTTAAAATACGATTTAATAACTACTATTGTTTTTAGCATTTTAATTAGGTATTTTTAATGTTTAAGGCTTATTAATTGTTATTATTAGGATAAAGGCTCATTCTTTTTATTTTTATATTTTAGGGTTTTAAATTTTGTATGTTCTTTCATACAGGAATTTTATAGACTAGTCCTCCTACCCGTGACATGTTCAATTAAAGATAATAAATTCTTATTTTAAAAATATATTTTAATGATAATTTTGTTTTTAAAAGACAAAATGTAAAAATAATTATGAGTAAAAAAAGATGCAAAAGTATAAAAGTAAATTATATATTAAAAAATTATAATTTATTTTAGACTGATATATATGTGAAAAAAATAAAAATACATTTGTGATAAAAATGTAATGCCTTGGCCGTTGAGGGGTCGAAGCCCAACTCTAATGGGCCGGCTCGGTTACCAATGACTGTCGTCGGAAGTGATATTCTGGTTCCACTGTACCAAACCCCACTACCCCACTATACAAACACTTTTCTTTTCCAGCGCACTTTGTCCTCACTCGTGAGCACCCGGGATACTTCTCAGGGGTCATCCATCCTAGAATTACTCCAGAACCCCACTATACAAACACTTGTCTTTTCCAGCGCACTTTGTCCTCACTCGTGAGCACCCGGGATACTTCCCAGGGGTCATCCATCCTAGAATTACTCCAGAATTGGGGCCGGCTCGGTTACCAATGACTGCCGACCCGGGATACTTCCCAGGGGTCATTACTTCCCAAGGGTCACTCATCCTAGAATTACGCACTTTGTCCTCACTCGTGAGCACAAGGGTCACCCATCCTAGAATTACTCCAGAATCAGCACGCTTAACTTTGGAGTTCTTATAGGAGGATGCCCAGAAAAGAAGATATATTTGTTGGTATGAGTAGCATATTTAATCTTTTTTAAGCCTTTTGAATTTTGTGGGGCGTTACAGAAAAAGTATTACTTTGAAATAATCAAATTAAAAATGCTATACATTTTGTCAAAATTAAGATCAAACACAATTACGATTTTGTACTTTAAAATATGATTTAATAACTACTATTGTTTTTAGCATTTTAATTAGGTATTTTTAATGTTTAAGGCTTATTAATTGTTATTATTAGAATACAGGCTCATTCTTTTTATTTTTATATTTTAGGGTTTTAAATTTTGTATGTTTTTTCGTACAGAAATTTTATAAATTTTAAAATATTTACTATTGTATGGTATGAGATATTTGAAAGATAAATTGTAGAAATGAAAAAAAAATGACGTGAAGACAAATATTTTGGAGATGGTCTAATAGATAAAAAAAATAAAATAAAATAAAATAAAATAAAATAAATTGGTCTCATAAATATAGTTTTTTTTTCGATTTAGTACCACATATATCCGTTTTCTCAATTTAGTCCTAAATATGTTGAATTTGGTTTCAATTTATTGCTTTTGTACGAAAAATTCAATTTTCGCCGAAATGTGCCCATTGATGTTGACTCAGCGCCACGTGTCAGCATTCCATTGGTCAACGTTTTTTTATTAGTCTTTGAACAATGGGATGCTGACACGTGGCGCTGAGTCAACATCTATGGTCACTTCATCGAAAAATGACTAAATTGAAACTAAATTTGACATATTTGAGATTAAATTGAAAAAATGAATATACGTGGGACTTAATCGTAAAAAAAAAAAAAAACCAAAAATTTTGTTATCTATGGTCTTATATGTATACCCCTTTTAATTATTCTTTCTATTCAAAGTACATTTTTTATAAATAATAAAAAAACAAAAATTTAAAAATAAAATAAAAACAATTAATAATATTTCAGCTTTTGTTATCACTTTTCCCTCCGCAGTTTCGTTAGTAGGTGTTTAGCAAGTTCACCAAAAAAAAACCAAAAATTTAACGACCAAATAACAATGGAGACAACGAAGAAGTTGAAGAAGAAGATAGGTCAGATCAAACCGACCCAAACCGTACCTAAACCCGTACCTGACCCGGACACCAACATCTGGTCATTCGTCACCGCAAGAAGCACATCCTCATGGTTCTGCTGCGTGAGCCTCTTCGCCGTTCTGATTCGCCTCGCCGTCTCGCTCCACCCCTACTCCGGCGCCCAAACGCCGCCGATGTTTGGAGATTACGAGGCGCAGCGCCATTGGATGGAGATCACGGTCAACCTTCCGGTCAAGGAATGGTATCGCAACAGCACCGCGAATGATCTCCGATATTGGGGCCTCGATTACCCTCCACTCACTGCCTACCAGAGTTATTTCCATGGATTGATTTTGAAATTCTTCGATCCTGCATCTGTTTCACTCTTCACTTCTCGTGGATATGAATCTCAAATTGGGTATGCTGATTATTGGGTTTTTTTTTTTTCATTTCGTTGTCCTGGATTTGAATGTGGCGTTTAATTTCCCTATATCTTTGAGTGTCTGGTCTCCCCTATATCATATTGTTTCTTTGTGATTTTCATAATATATCCTGAATAAATCGGGTATGTGATTTCATAATTCTGAAAACTATTGACATCTTGTGCACCACAAAAGAAATATGTGATGTTATATGTGATGAAAACTTATACGATTTTGAATTCAAATTGAGTATTATCCTCATTTAGGATCTCAGTAAGCAATTTCTACTTAATTGCTTCTCATTTTTGTGATGTTTTATGTAGGAAGCTATTGATGAGGTGGACGGTTCTGATGTCTGATCTGATGATATTCTTTCCAGGAGTGCTTTATTTCGTAAGTGTGTATTACTCTGGGAAATCCACTCGAGACAAAAGCAGTATGGCCTGGCACGCTGTATTGATATTGTTGAACCCATGTCTCATTTTGATCGATCATGGTCATTTTCAGGTAGGCAATAAAATATGGGACAATGATTTTGTTAATTACGTTTTACTATGCTGTGATGATTCAATACGAGCTCTCTTATTTTTCACCTTTTGTTTTCCATACATTTCTTCTGATGTCTTGATTATTTTGTTGACAGTACAATTGTATTAGTTTGGGCTTAACTGCCGCTGCTGTCGCTGCGGTTTTATCAAATAGTGACTGTGCTGGTTCTATGCTGTTCTGCCTAGCTCTCAACCACAAACAGGTGCTTTTCCACCTAAAATTTAGCAGAAGCAGCACTCATTTTTATTTACTTTTGAAATCTTATCCATGTTTGTCTAGTTGTATGAATTAGACGTTGTTAACTTGGGGGCTACAATTTTAAATGGCTCTCGAATCACTATTGAATTGCCCAAAAAATAAAATATAAAAATAGATGTATACTTGCACCATATGTTTGATAAGAACAGATTGGGGATGAGTTTTTCAGTGTCTTCAATCTATTGTTACTTGAAGTCTTTGTTGCTTTTGAATGACTTGAAACTCTATGTTTTGGGTAACTAGCCTGGACTGACAGGTTTCTGTTTTTAATCCTGAGTTTGAAGATTAGAGTCATTAGACTGATGGCATTTTTCATTCATAATTTGGGCAAATTAACTGTGAATATATAACAATGAAACTCTGTTAAACATTAAAAAATAATGAAACAGAGCATGTTACGATAAGGGGGCTGTAAGAGAGCAAATAGAAAAAACGAAAACCACTGGAATCACGTCTAAATGAATTCAGGAAGTGTAAATGTATAGTTGTATACAGCAATTTACTTGCTGATTAGCCTATGCAGACACTGTACTTTAGGGAACTCAATTGTCAAGGTATGAGTGGCTGAATTGATCTTTTAGCCTGTAGGATGTTCAAGGAAATATGATTCCTTTAAATAGAATAACTAGAAGCCTAAACCTTAAGCCTACTTCTTTGTATTAGCTAATGGAATTTCTGCATTACCAAGCAATAGGAAAGTTGGCTCCCATCCGCTTTGATATCCTAAAAGATCACGTTTCATGAATCAAGTATCTTCCCATGAAATTTAGCTAATGCCTTTGAGAAGTTTTTTATGCTAAACTTGTTACAATAAGTTTATGAGTCAACATCATTTTTTTTTCATTTTCTTCCTCTTTGGTCTTCAGATGAGTGCTTATTTTGCACCTGCCTTTTTTGGCTATCTTTTGGGAAAGTGCCTGAGGCGCCAGAATCCAATCCTTGAGATCTTCAAACTAGGTTTGGTAGTGTTGGGGACCTTTGCCCTTGTTTGGTGGCCATATCTTTATTCGGTGGATGCATCTTTGGAGGTAAGTTACTATGTCATTATATTCTTTTTGGCTTGTGTCTAACTCTCAAGTTCATATATTCTTTCCTAATCACAGGATCTGTTTTTTCCAATTTGATTGGCATATATAGTCTTGAATTATTAGAATTGGGCCAGTAACATCTTAAAAGCCTTGTTAAGGAGATGATGTTATCCAACTTATGTGTGAGTTCATTATTCATCTCTCAAAAAAACGAGGTGGGATATTTTAATACTTGTCTGATTACATTTATTGGGAGGTGTGCTTACATGATCTGTAAATGTTTAGTTTTTAGGTTGTTGCCGAATGAATTGGATGTGCAAAGGTTCCCAATATTCATAACTGAGTTACAATTTCACATTTCCTCCTGTTAGTTTGATATAAATGCTAAATTTCAAGACATTCTTTTATAATGTTGAGCTTGGTGTAATAGGAAGTTCCTTATCAAATTTGTTCATTATATTTAAGGGTGAGGTCTTGAGTCTGCTGAAATCTTATGGTTATTGTATATTATATAGTTAAAAATTGTGTGTTATCAAGACCTGTCATCATGCAATAATACTCATTCGTATTTAGTGACTCATGTCTCATAATTGGTGCTTGGAACAGGTTCTTTCTCGCTTAGCCCCCTTTGAGAGAGGTATTTACGAGGATTATGTGGCTAACTTTTGGTGCTCTACTTCAGTCTTGGTGAAGTGGAAAAGGTTGTTCGCCACACAATCCCTTAAACTTCTTAGTCTCTCTGCAACTGTTTCCACGTTTCTTCCTTCTATGATTCAGCTTGTATGGTCACCAACCAAACGTGGTTTTCTGCTTGGATTGCTCAACTGTTCTTTCTCATTCTACCTTTTTTCGTTCCAAGGTACGTAAAACAAGCATCGCATGCTGAATCAGTCATTTTTTCCTCTCTTTTTAATAACAATAATAATATTTAATTATTCTCTTAAACTTTATTCTATGTAATTGGTGTGGTTAAATCTTACAGTACATGAGAAATCCATCCTGCTTCCGCTTCTGCCAGCAAGCTTCTTGGCCTTTGAAGAGCCATTTGTTTTCCAGTGGTTGATATATCACGCTTTGCTCTCCATGTTCCCTCTCGTAAGGCGTGACAAACTGATCCTTCCGTATGGTGCTCTATATGTCCTTTTCGTCCTTCTCTATTTTGCACCAGGTGGAAGAAAAGATACCAGAGAGAACAGTTCTTTTTATTCCGTTTTAAAATCATTTGCACTTGCCTGCTCTCTTTTCCTCCATATCCTCTACATGGCCATTACCCCTCCAGATAAATATCCTTATCTCTTTGAAGCAGTGATTATGGTGTTCTGTTTCTCTCAGTTTGTGTTGATTTTGATATATCTGAATACAAAACAGTGGGCACTGTCTAAACACACCAATCAGTTGGATGCGAAAGAGAAGAGCCTCTGATTCCCATTAAGGACAGGTATTTTACTTGACAAATCGTATTCGAAAGCGCTTCTGGAAGTTGAGGTCATTATGATCCAAGTTTCTTGGACTTCACATTCCGCAGTATAATTCCTAGGGAGTTTTAGCTTGCATCCCGAAAGTTTAAAGTTTTGCCTTTTCTTTCTCCCAAACAAACTAACTAACAGTCTTCCGAAAGAGTTCTAAAATTATTCTTGTATGAACTAGGCGAGTAATGAAGGGGAAAAAAAAAACTTTGGCTCTTACATTATTTGACTTGAGATTGACTAGTTATCTTGTTTTAATGATGGGTTTGTCTATTTGTTCTTCCTGAGCTTTTCTTTTTAGGGTGAATTTACTTGTGTGTGTGTGTGTACACTGCAAACATGACACCTGTAAAAATGGGCTTATATATACGTGTATATACGCCCATTTATTCATACGAGCAATTTGGGAATGAGTTGTTGTGCACTTTTGATGGATTAATAATCAATTTTCATGAAAACTACGAAACACGGATCTCTATAATTACAGATAGTGCATGTGGATGCAAAATTTATAAATCTAAATCTAGCTAGCATTCGCAACAGTTTACGTACAAGTCATGTCGTTTCTCATCATTTATTACAATCTAAACTGTAATATTGAGTTCAAGATTCTTTCTCTGAGAGTTGTTGTGTGATCATAAGATGGCATTAGTTTCATCTTAAATGTACACCATGATGTTACGTGCCTATGGCCATGAAATTAGGTGCGTCTACTTTCAATGCCCAAAATTTCGCTTCTTTCTTAGTTAATATCTACTTAATTGAAATTGTGAACACCAACGACGGACACTACCAACGACACATGAAAGTCGTCGCTACAAGAAAAGTAGTGAACTGCGAACGGAAACTACCAACGACGTACATTGTTTGCATGTATCACGTCGATTTAAAACGATTGAATTGAAATCGATCCATGTTGAATCGATGTGATGTTGAATCGATCACATCGATTCGACATCTCGATATTTTGAATTAGCGATAGTGATAAGACTAATTACCCTACCTCAATACAAAATTTCGATCATGTTAAAGTGGTTGGAGGTTGAAGGATTGAGATACAACGTAACTCTCTCATTTAATTTATTAGACTATTAGTTAACTCTTAAGGCGATGATGTATGTCGATGATGCATGGTGTGTATCGTTGTTGACCAATCTATTTCCACACTTATAACATATATCAAATTAATTATCGATTCCACTTCATACAATTGTGGTCCAATATTAATAAATCAATATAGGTATTAATTTTATGTGTTTTTTTTTCAAAAATAATGAAAGATCTTGGTATATTTAATTTATTAGGTTTCCAACATAATGATCTGTTGTTTATTTTTATATATATATAGGAAACAGAAATTGAAAAGCACTATTTGAAAAACAATATTTTCACTATATAGAAATTTATTTACAGGATACAACAAGGCACAAAATTCTTATTGAGAAATTATTGGAGATTCTTTTTCTATGTTGGTTTATTTAGGTACTCTTTGCGTACTGTGTGTTGCTTCACTCTGTATGTGTTACTGACTTTTTTTTTTGGGCGTCTTAATGCACACATATTTATACGCATAAAACACACTATTGAATAGGGATGCAACGTGTTTTAGATTATAGGTTCAGCGCAACAACATTTAACTTTGTTGGACACACAACGTTTCAACGTTAATATTTATTATACGCAATGTTTCAGCGCAACAAGTTTAACTTTGTTGGACACAACGTTTCAGCGTTAATATTTATTGAACTTTATTGAATAATAAATTAATCTCATATCTGTTTACTAATTATTAACTTATATCAAATTGATATAATTAATCTATTACATAAAATATTATATATGTTTCAACAGATACAATTTATTTTATTTACATAAAATAGCATATACAAATTACTAATTAACAATCCTCCGCTAATTTGTATATTCTCCGCTTTAAACATATTATGAATACTTTGGACTTTTAATTAGTGTACTTTAAAGTTTAACGAAATTATAGGTATCTTTAAGATTTGAACTTTAATCTCTTAAATGTTAAACCGAAAATATAACACACATAATATATTATTATTACATTTCTCAAAAGATTTTAACTAACCCTAGCACTATTATATATGGTCATGTGATAATCCTGTCACTTTCATAAACATTAGAATATCACAAATTCTAATCGAAGCGCACTACTTCTATGTTTACTTAGGTAAAGTCTTTAATTTGTCCCAATTGCTTTAGAGTTAAGACTTTATTAAGAACGATATGTTCATCCTCTTCTTCTGGCCATTGTTACCACTAGTTATAATTGTATTGTTCACTAGTGCTATCAAGCACATTACTATGACTTGTTATTACCTATTGAACTTTATTTACTAATTCAAAGTTGGGTTCTCATGTTTCTATTGTGGAAAGAAAGGACATCTCATAAAAGATTGTCGACACCGCATTAATGCTGAAAAATTAAAGAGTTCCAACTCCGGGAACAATCAAGCCAATGCGGTAGAGAACGATGGTGGACATGAACTTGTTGCGATGATACAAGAGCTTCATATGGCCTCTGTAGAGAAATCTCCAGATTGGTGGCTTGACTCCGGTGCCACCATTCATGTGTGCAACAACAAAAATATGTTTAAAACATATACTGAGATGAAAGAGCCTGAAGATGTTCTCATGAGAAATCATGCTTCTGCCAAAGTCAAAGGAAAAGGAAATGTGGAAATGTATTTTACCTCCGGTCAAAAGCTCACTCTTGTGAATGTTTTCCATGTTCCGGACTTGCGCAAGAATCTGATTTCGGCGACTCTCCTATGCAAAAAGGGATTTAAGATTGTTCTTGAATCAGATAGTGATCAACACGCCTCAAGACTTTTCAATTTTTGTTTCCTATACATATAAAAAATACACAACAATCGAAAAAACTATAAATATGTTGCATCCCTCTTCAATAGTGTGTTTTGTGCGTATAAATATGTGTTTGCGTTAAGAAACTATAGATGAGAAGAAACACATACAGATGAGAAACACAAGTCAAGAAGTACAAGAGAGAGTAAATACACAACAATTCTTGCCACCTTATATAGTTTGAAATCTACATAAATTGTTAAAATCAACGAGTATTAGTTAATCGAAATAGCAGGGGTTGTTCGTATAAAAAAATAAGCACCCAACTTTGAATTAGTAACAACTAATGATAAAGTTCAATGGGTTTTAAAACAATACAATTATAACTAGTGGTGACAATTGCCAGAAGAAAGGATGAACATATCGTTCTTAATAAAGTCTTAAGTCTAAAGCAATTGGGACAAATTAAAGACTTTACCTAAGTAAACATAGAAGTGGTGTTCTTCGATTAGAATTTGTGATATTCTATTAATGTTTATGAAAGTGACAGGATTATCACATGTCCATATATAATAGTGATAGGGTTAGTTAAAATCTTTTGAGAAATATAATAATAATAATATATTATGTGTTTTATATTTTCGGTTTAAGATTAAGTTTCAAATATTAAAGATACCTATAATTCGTTAAACTTTAAAGTATATACACTAATTGAAGGTCCAAATCGAAAGATACATTTGTATTCATAATATGTTTAAAGCGGAGAATATACAAATTAGTGGGGATTGTTAGTAATTTGTATCTTATTTTACATAAATAAAATAAATTGTATAAATTGTATATGTTGAAACAGATATAATATTTTACGTAATAGATTAATTATATCAATTTGATATAAGTTAATAATTAGTAAAACAGATATGAGATTAATTTATTATTCAATAAAGTTTAATAAATATTAACGTTAATAATTAGTAAAATAGATATGAGATTAATTTATTATTCAATAAAATTTAATAAATATTAACGCTGAAACGTTGTGTCCGTTAAACGTTGTTGCGCTGAAACATTGCGTATAGTAAATATTAACAAAGTTAAACGTTGTTGCGCTGAAACATTGCGTGTAATAAATATTAACAAAGTTAAACGTTGTTGCGCTGAAACATTGCGTATAATAAATATTAACGCTAAACGTTGTATCCAACAAAGTTAAATGTTGTTGCGCTGAAACATTGCATATAATCTAAAACGTTGCATCCCTCTTCAATAGTATGTTTTATGCGTATAAATATGTGTTTGCATTAAGATGCACAAAAAAAAAGTCAGTAACACAAGCACAAAATTCTTATTGAGAAATTATTGGGGATTCTTTTTCTATGTTGGTTTATTTTCGGTACTCTTTGTGTACTGTATTTTGCTTCACTCTGTATGTGTTATTGACTTTTTATTTGTGCGTCTTAATACAAACACATATTTATACGCATAAATAGACTATTGAAGAGGGATGCAATGTTATTGACTTTTTATTTGTGCGCCTTAATACAAACACATATTTATACGGAGACTATTGAAGAGGGATGCAACGTTTTAGATTATACGCCATGTTTCAGCAACAACATTTAACTTTGTTAGACACAAGTTTCAGCGTTAATATTTATTATATGCAATTTTCAGCGCAACAATGTTTAACATTGTTGGACACAATTCAACGTTAATATTTATTAAACTTTATTGAATAATATGTGTTTTACTAATTATTAACTACTAACATGATCATGTACATATAGTGTTGCATCTATAATTAGATTACTTTGAGTTCAACTTTGTATTCTATACTTTATTTCATTTTAATTCATTTGAACTCATTTTAAATTCTTGAAAAATAAAAAATAATGATGTCATACAAATAATATATATGATGTTAAAATATTTTTGTAATTTTTTTATAATAATTTATTAATTTATAAAAATTATTATAATAAAATCATTCAGTCCAGTTAATTTCTAATGAGCAATTTCATTTTATTTAAATATTAGTACATCTGTTTTAATTAATTAATTATGTATTTTTTTATATCCAAAAAGTAATCATCGAATGCACGTACATAAGCTTTTGGGCTATATATTTTCCGGCCGGTCAAAAACATTTTTTGCTAAAAAAATTGTTTAAACATGCATTATATATGTTTAAGCACGTGAATGCAAAAGTTTAATTTAAAGTCAAATATATTCTCATTATTTGTAAATTTTTAATTTGTTTGCATAAAATTAAGTAAAATGTTATTTTTTGATAAAAAATAATATATATATATATATATATATATATATATATAAATTGAAAAGTAAAATAAACATAAGTAAAATTTAAAAATTAATTGAATAAAATAAAATTAAAATTGTATTTTAATGTAAAAATTATTACTTTTTGAAATGTGCCAACTATTTTTTGATATTCCAATACAAAAATAAGTGTACACTACTTAATGAAGGACTTAGGCCATGTTCTTTTGAACTTAATTTCATTCATTTCAGTTCAATTTAGTTTAGTTCATCTATTCAGTTCAGTTCAGTTACATTTAGTTCAGTTCAGTTTCAGTTAAGTTTTAATAATAATAATAATAATAAAAACAACAACAATAATAATAATAATAATAATTATTATTATTATAAAATAATAAAAAAATAAAAATAAAAATTAATGTCAATAAATATTAAATGTTTGTAATATTGAAAAAAATCACAAAAATTACAAAATTTAAATGATCGGTCAATCTACTTCCATATGATCTACCTCCTTATCATTTTGTTGTACTCTATCGTCATGCTCTTCGATGTTGTTATCTTTCCAAATAGCTTCGGCTATATCCATCCTTACCTTAGACATGATCTTCATTCGATTTTTGTCATTCAAGTTTGTATTTGTTCTCCCACTAGCACATCATGATGTACAATTGGAATACCACTCTCGTGCATTCGTATGAAATTATGAAGTGTGAAATAAGAAACAATAATTGACATTTAATACTTTTGTAATATTTGAGGGCATAATTTTCAACACCTTTCACCTTTTTTTAACTGACCAAAAGCACATTCAACTTTCATTTTTAATGAAAAGTGTCGATAATTGAAATGTTCTGAAATTCCTCTAGGTGGTCCATGTTTATATTCCGGAATATGATATCTGACGTTGAGATCGCAAATATGAGACAAATATCCAAGACTATTAAGATATTCAGAGTCTACCAAATAGTATTTACCTACAACGTAAAATAAATTTTGCATCAAAATTAAAGAAACAATGTGCTATAATAAAATAAAGCAATTTATTTAAATATTACCTTCCGATGGAGGTGGAAAAACATATTTTGAAGCAGTTAAAGAATCTCGCCATACAGTTAGATCATGGCGCTCCCTTCCCAACCCACATTGATAAATGTGTAAATACTAACAAATGAGCAGCAAGTCATCATGTTCCAACTCTTATTACCACTACGATCTCGAAACTTTTAACAAAATAAATAGTGTCGTAAATACGTATACTTTGTTTGAATATTTACATTAACAATTTATTTGAATTTATCGATAAATAATAAAAGTTATAGAATGTAAATCATTTTTTAATTTTTTTAACCTTATAAAAAATAAGAAATTTAATAAAATTGTTTATAATATACAAAATATTGAAATTTTAACAATACTAATTTTAGTTTTTCATTATTTTAAGTTTTTTATTTTTAACTTAATTTTATTTCAGTTCAGTTCAATTCAGGTACATTCACTTCAGTTCAATTCATAAAGTTCATAAAATTCAATTAGTTTCAGTCCAAAAGAACATAGTCTTATTTGCTTGGAAGTGTACGTAATAGAAATAGTGGTAACCATAGACCGCTCTAGAATTCATGTTTGCTTGTTTTTATGGTTTTTAGTTATGAATTAAGTATATAACTAATAACTGTATATAATACCTAGTTTAAACTAGAGTCCTCAATTATCCCAAGTATATATAAAATAATTCTTTTTTCATAATAATTAGACTCTATCCTTTGTATTTTATAAAAAAAAAAATTGTCAAATTGTAACTTATACAATATAATTATTTTTAAACTTAAATTTGCCTGCTGAAGTTATTTTTTGAGAAAATGTCAAATTACAGTAAAATCTCTTTATAGTCATATCATTGGGACCACAAAAAAGTATTTCTAAATACTCTCTCGGTCCAAAGATACTTCACATACTTTTTTTTAGGGGTGTCAAACAATAGTTGACACACCCCAAAAAAGGAAATAATTATTCTAACTTTTTATTTTAATATACAATTTTATTCTATTTACTCCACCTACTTTTTAAATTTTACTCACGACTATTTTATTTTTCACTTTTAAAATATATTTTTACTCCTTAATTTTTAATTAAAAAATTAAAAAATAACAATTTTCTTAAACTTCGTGTCAGCAAAGTATGACATCTATTAATGGCGGGAGAGAGTATGAGTTATTCCTAAATAGAGTTATTATATGTTTTTTTTAATGATGTATATTATATAATGGTATAATTAATAGATACATTACATGTAATGTGTGAACTTAATTAAACTAATTTACTCAACTAATATGAAAAGACAATACTCCTGAGTCACCTACCATAATGCACGTATTTGCTTTTAATTGTTTTAGTTTTTCATCTATAAATACTATGTATAATACATTTTTTTTTTATCAGTTGCATCAAATCAACATTTTCTTCACGTAAGTTGAAAGATAAGGTTACAACACAAAAGATTAAATCATTGTCACAATCAACCTTGAATAAGTATTTTAATTAAATCAACTTAAATCTATTGTAAAATTATATATAATTATTCCTAAATGGAGGTGTATTTCTTTATGTTGGGACTTAAAAAAATATGAATTATGATAATATGGAGTTTATTCCAAATTATAATTGGTCCCAAGTTGGGACCATAAATTTTTATTCCTAAAAAGAATTTATTTAATAAAGTATTCTTTTTTAAATGTTTTACTGTATAAGTTATTTGAGTGTATTATTTTTTGAGACGAGAAAGTAGTAGTAATTGTGATAAAAAAAGTTGATCAAATTCGGAATTGATTTCTACAACATTCACTATATCTATATGTACTATTCAGTTTTTTGCGTACGTATTTTTTATACTCCAATATATACGTATACGGTATATAGAATGGTCGATCGGTAGAATGTATCAATCATGCTAGCTAGCTGTTGAGCTAAACATTATTATTTTCGGTGTTGTGTAATAGAATTAATTAAGTGTGTAGTGAGTGCATTGCGATACACGGACGTTGAGATGTTGAGTAGGAAAAATAGTTCAAGCTGCATTATTACACATGCAGGCTGCAGCCCTACTTAAACATTGTAAAAAATACTTCACTACATTTTTTTTATCTTTTTTTTTTTTTTATATTCATACTTAATATTCACACTTTTAAAAAAAGTACTCTCACTTTGATTCATAATAATAGGACCACTTTTCTTAAATAAATGTTTAACAATATAACATGATCATCCAAAAAAATTACTCTTATTTTTTCATTTTAAAATACAATTTCACTTTTAAATTTTAACTTACTTTTTCAACTTTTTTTATAAGGTAGAGAGATGAGAAACTTTACTTTCAACTCGATCGTTGGCTTTCGATCGGGTGAAATGTAAATCAAAAGATTTACCACCTGCGGAAAGAGCCAACAAGCTTAAGATTTTCACGTGATAAACTCCATAATATTTCAATGAAAATTTTATCATACCCGAAGATCGAACATGCGAGAATTGCACTCATATCACCATATTCTTTATTTTTTCAACTTAATTTACTCACAAATATTTTACTTTTTAACTTAAATTTACATTTATATCATTGTCTTTTTAACAATTATTTTACTTTTTAACTAAAAAAATACATTTATGTCCTTCTCTTTTTAACAATTACTTTACCAAAACGGAAGAAGTAATTACTTTACTTTTAAGTTTAAAATACAATTTTATTTTTACTTCTTAATTTATTTTTTAAATATTTAGAGATAATTATTTTATTTTTTATTTCAAAAATACAATTTTACTTTTTAATTTTTTACAATTTGTTTTTTTAAATGTTTTTTTTTAGGCAAGGAGTAGTAGTAAATTACGTACTCCTTCGTATAGTAATTATTGTGTTTGCTTTAAAATAGCCACCCTATCTGTCCCCCTACAACACGTACTGTTTATATGGTTTATCGATTGGGTTTCTTGTCTATGTATCATACTTGATCGCCTCCTGCATTTAGCTTTATTAAATTTCAAGATCTCCCAAAAAAATGTATAGAAATAATTGCAAGTAACAATTGTTCAAGTTATAATCAAAGCAATTACATATCTTGATCTGACTTAATTAAATTTTAGAATACTGATGGCGATGCTATACTGCCTATACACGTACGCCTCTATACGTGTCCATATACGTGTATGTGTGTGTATAAATTTTGTGTGCATAATAAATGTTGTGGTCATACTCCATAAATATACAACTACATGTAGGTGGTGATTCAGAGTTGCCTACATATATACTGTATATATATATTAGGTGTTCAACATCAAATACTCCACATAATAAAATATAAAAATATTATATTACATATATTACGATTGTCTACTTCAATAATATGGAGTAATAGTACTATTCATTTATACAATAGTATAAAATATTCCATATCTTATAAATATATAATGACAAAAATTAATGCCTAGCTAACTAGCTAGCTAGTGACAAAAATAAATGTTCAAGTTAATTTTATTTAATTAATAAAACCATATTGCTAATTTTATTACATAATATACTACAGTACTATTTTCATCCCCAATTGAAATTGTCCATATATTTTTTATTTAAATATTTTTAAATCATTACAATTGAATTTTCATGTTAAAAATATAATAACCACCTAATCATTAACGTTTTTTTATTCATTAATAAAACAATTATGGTCTAATTAGGGAATAATATTAATACTTTGTAGACACTTTTATATATTTTTATAGAATAATTGATGAATGGTTATAATTAAGTATAATTAATCATGCTCTTATCTTTGACAAGATATGGAAAGTGCTACAGTATTTATTAGTCACCACTTAACTAACAACCACCCGGCCCAACTGTCTAGCCACCAAAAGCTTATTTTTCAATCATTTTTTAGCAATTAATTTAATACTATATATTATGTGTATATCCAATCTTCAATAATTAATTGGTAAAAAATACCTTGATAGTGAGTCATCATATTAATTAACTTGTATTTTTACATGTATATTTAATTATTAATACTATAGCTAATCACTTTCTATATTGTAAAATTTCAAACATTTAATAGTATCTCGGAATAAAAAACACAAATTTTCTTAAATTGAAATTAAAAAAATTGTTAATTAAGTAAAACGTAAGAATATATATTTTAAATAAAAAATGTAATATTAATTAGTAATTTTTAAAGGGTCTGATTGTCCAATGAGATGAAAGGAGTAAACAATATCTATAACGTACATTATTATATAATTAATTTTTTATACACGATAAAATATTTTGTGAAAAGAAGTATAACATGAGCAATTATATAGTTAGTGTATTTTCTTATAATTAAACCTTTTTCGGAATATCCATATTTGTTGAAAATTAGTGTATGGGCAGGTGACAAAAATAATTGAAGTAAAAGATTCGTGGGGTGATGTCGGGTGTATAGAATTGAAGTTACACTATTTGGGACGACTTCATCAAGTGATTAATGTTGTTAGGTAAAAGTTCTTTTTTTTCTAAGAATAAAGAAATATTGAATCGATCGAAGACGGGAAAACGAGTTGACATGAGTGTGTTTTCTAATTCTTCATCGTATTTGTTCATTGTAAGGAATAAAATATTTTTGAAATATGAATTTATTAAGCTATTTTGAAATTTTGTTTAATAATTAAAAAAAACAAATTTTAACCGCTTATAAAATTTTAAAATAAATTTTAAATATTTGTATGAGCTTAACCAATTAATTTAATAATTGTTTAATTATATTTTTTTAATTAGTTACATACCAGTTACAATTGTATAATTTTGTTTTTTAATATTACAGTTTAAAATTTTAGTATTATTTTGTAAGGGTAATATAGTAACTATAGTACTTTTAAAAATATATCTTTTATTTTAATTATTTAAATTATACTACCTTAATAAATAAATAATTTAAAAAATCATTACTTTTAAAACGGTATTTCCTTTAAGAATTATAAAAATAAAAATAATGTTAACACTCTATTAAAAAAATCTTACTTTTGACTAGGGGTGAGCATTAGTCTCTTTGGTCACCGACCGAATCAAATTACTTTAACCAATTTAAAAACCAAACTAATTCGGTCTGTCACCGAACTGATTAAATTATATTAAAACCAATATAAAACCAAACCAACAATTTCGATTCGGTTTTGGTTATTAACCAATAACCAAAAAGAAATAAAATAAAAGTAAAAAAGCAAAATCATGTCATGAATTTACATTGCCAAAGTTCAAAGTTTCAAAATTTGATGGAAAAAGAGCAAGTCTCAGATCGATATAGTTCAAATTCGTAATGGTAACTTGGTAATTCTGTAATGGTAATTACACAACTTACAAGCTAAATAATTGGGGATATGAAAAGATAAGTTCTACATTTTAAATTAGATTAATAATGATTGTTAGAACCTGGAAACGCAACTACAAGTACCTGTACTAAATAAAGCAGCGGAAAAGATTACAATATTCGCTCGAAAATATCAAGACTACAATACAGTCGTAGTACTTGAAATAAAATCTCACGAAAATGATAAAGAAAAATATCGAAAACTCTTCACTCGAGCAACTCTATTTTTCTTCTCTCTTTAGCTTCAATCCGGAAAGTGTGTCGGCTCTAAAAAATGATAATGAAAAATATCGTCGAACTCTTCACTCGAGCACTCTATTTTTCTTCTTGATTTTCCTTAGTGTAAGCCGTAATGATGAAAATAAATGATGTCTTCAATATATGCTTCATCATTCTTTTCCAAAGTAGTGGGTAGTTATGTGGTCAATGCTTCAACCCACATTCAGCAACTTCCTCCCACTAACACATGTACTTCATGCCACTCCATGTAGTTGTAACTTCCAGCCCATGATGCCTCACCATTGTTGGAAAAATTGGAATAAAATATTTGGTTTGACCAATATTTGACTGATTTTTTAAGGCTAAATATTAATTCAAGTTGGAATTAATTTATTGATAATTTTCTACGATGTTGCGTAGATAATTATATTATTTTATTTCGTCAAGATCCGATTTTTCGGTGAGTGAGAAATAAACGAATGAATTAGCCAAGTGAAAAGGCATTATTAAATGAGATAATTAAATCTCATCCCACATCGGAATGTGGGAGATAATGAGTTTGTGAGAACCATTATAAAAGGTCTTGTGTATTGATTGTTGAGAATGTGAAAAATCACAATCCCACATTGAATGTGGCTAGAAAATCAATACTCTTGTGATGTTATATGAGGAGTAGTGAAATGTTTCAACATTGAGTAAGTCAATTAACTTTGAATTATTATTCTCGGTTAATTGGAATATGATTTAGACTTTGGGCCTTCGAGATTTTCTTGGGCCTATAAAAGTCTAACAAGTACAAATTGTATTTGTAGTGGACCTGTAAAATAATAACAAGTAAGGTTATTATGGCTTGGGCTTACCAGCCTTTGGGCTGAGTAAAATTAGTTGAAACTTTTAGTTGGCTTAAGCTGTTGGGCTAGCCTAAATGGGTTGTACGGAATTTTAATAGTTAGCCCAATATGGGTTGTACTGAATTTGAATAGACGGCCCAATGACTTGAATAGTCATCAGAATTTTATTTATATATTTAATAAAATATATAAATAAATCCTCATAATGATTGTGACCTTTGAGTTGGTTAAGACTTTTGAATTGCCTTTTGTCTTTTGGTACTCCCCTATGAGTAGTATAAATAGAGCATCTTAGTTGAGAGTTATTCATCCCATTGGACATATCCCACATCAGAATCTCTTCTCTCTAAGTTCATAAACATTCTAGTGTTGGAATATTGTGTAGACAATATTAGTTCTTTGCATTTGCATATGCTCGGTTCTCGCTCTTTCCTCGTTCGCCGGAGCTTCTAGCTGGTGTGCCTCAGACTAGAAGACGATTGAAAGTCGTTGTATCTTTGGGGACTAACGTCGCAAAACCGTAGCATACACGGGGCGTTTTAGTCTTGCGGATAGCGAAAGCGCCTCGACTACCCGCAACAAGTTTCTGTTCGAAGCCCGATAAAGGTTAATTTATTTAATTATTTTATTTTATTTTATTCTGGAATTGTAAAGATCAGTAGTACTGTTCTAGTCCAGATTTTATTTTATTTTATGTTTCGGATTTAGACATTTTGTACAAAAATAACCAACAACGCAAGACTAAAAATTATTCGTATAAAATGTCTACCTCCGGAACTGATGGGTTCGGTATGGTATCTCAAAGATGGACATTTGGTCATCTACGAGAATGAGATAGATGCTGAGAAACGTTAAACGTTTGAAGCATAAGAGCAAGGTGTTACCTTTGCCGGAATATTGTCCTTAACGGATTGAATATTTAACTATACGATGTGTATAGAGTATGACTTCGTCCAAAGCACTTTGGGTGTCTAAGGAGAAGAAATACAAGATTAAGGACGTTGGAACTAAAATGTTAATCGTCGGTATGTTCTTGAATTATTAAATGGTCGTGAATAAGACCGTGATTTTTTTTTAATTCCAAGAGTACCGATTGATGTATACATAGCCGGAGAAGGCATGTCGATCAGTGAATATTTCCAAATGAGTGTTGCATTTGAGAAATTAATTTTGTTCTGAAAATGAGATAATTTTTTCAAACGACGGTTCGTATTCACCGTATGGTGTGGTTGAAGGGAAAAAAAAAATTTAATAATAATATTTATTATTATTATTATATTAAACTCTTGAAGAGTTGATGAACGTCGTATTGATTAATTATAGATTATTTCAGAACATGTGGGGGAAACTGTTTTGAGAAGCTAACCACGTATGGAAAAAAAAAATACCCACTAAAAATAAAATAAAAATGAGAGGTGTTACGGATTTTATTTTTTTGAAAAAATCGTAAACCGTCTTATTAATATTTTAAAGTGTGGGGTGTTTGGCTAACGTGTATATACCTGAGCCAAAGTAATGGAAAATGCTTGTGTCTTATGTGATAATTCACTGTGATAGCCAAGTTGCTATAAGAAGAGCATAGAGCATTATGTATAACGGTAAATCTCGACATGGTCGTCGGAGAATTAACACCGTTAGACAATTGATCTCAATGGAGTAATTTTCTTAGAATGTGTGAAATCTAAGAAATATAAAATAAAATTGATTGATCCTTTGACGAAAGGAATTGATAGAGATCAATTGAGTATGTGCTAAAGGGATTGGGTTTGAAAAACCACATTTTTATGAACGATCATAACGGTAACCCTACCATGATGAATGGAGATCCCAGGAACTTGGTTCAAAGGGAAAACTAAGTTATGAAAATTCAGTTGAGCACTTGAAAAATATTTATATATTTTATATATTTATATATTTTCTGAACTCATCCCTAAGGGCAAATCAAGTGCTAAATCCTGATGTGTGGTAAAAGGTTAAGTTCTCGTGGAGACTTTTAATGAATCCCAACCGTTGAAAGGTGAAGTATGTCAGGATACTTTTGTGGGAGGTCACCTATATAAATGTGAAGTGAGGGCCGCTTCAAATGTAAACATTTATGAATCCAAAGTGAGTCCATGGCCAAAACGGACACAACAATAGAACGGGAAATTGTTGGGGATTTATTGTGTAAATATCATTGACTCGTTGTACGTTGTGGGGGAATAGTTCAAGGCATCGCGTCCACTAGGCCTCCTGTACTTCCGATGATAATTTACTACGGGAGGTTCAAAGCCGCAAACTACCTTTCCTTAAGCAATAAATTCTCTTGAGAATCGAGCACTAGGTTTGCATAGATTGCATGCATTCATTTCCACTCATGTGGGGGATTGTTGGAAAAATTGGAATAAAATATTTGGTTTGACCAATATTTGACTGATTTTTTAAGGCTAAATATTAATTCAAGTTGGAATTAATTTATTGATAATTTTCTACGATGTTGCGTAGATAATTATATTATTTTATTTCGTCAAGATCCGATTTTTCGGTGAGTGAGAAATAAACGAATGAATTAGCCAAGTGAAAAGGCATTATTAAATGAGATAATTAAATCTCATCCCACATCGGAATGTGGGAGATAATGAGTTTGTGAGAACCATTATAAAAGGTCTTGTGTATTGGTTGTTGAGAATGTGAAAAATCACAATCCCACATTGAATGTGGCTACAAAATCAATACTCTTGTGATGTTATATGAGGAGTAGTGAAATGTTTCAACATTGAGTAAGTCAATTAACTTTGAATTATTATTCTCGGTTAATTGGAATATGATTTAGACTTTGGGCCTTCGAGATTTTCTTGGGCCTATAAAAGTCTAACAAGTACAAATTGTATTTGTAGTGGACCTGTAAAATAATAACAAGTAAGGTTATTATGGCTTGGGCTTACCAGCCTTTGGGCTGAGTAAAATTAGTTGAAACTTTTAGTTGGCTTAAGCTGTTGGGCTAGCCTAAATGGGTTGTACGGAATTTTAATAGTTAGCCCAATATGGGTTGTACTGAATTTGAATAGACGGCCCAATGACTTGAATAGTCATCAGAATTTTATTTATATATTTAATAAAATATATAAATAAATCCTCATAATGATTGTGACCTTTGAGTTGGTTAAGACTTTTGAATTGCCTTTTGTCTTTTGGTACTCCCCTATGAGTAGTATAAATAGAGCATCTTAGTTGAGAGTTATTCATCCCATTGGACATATCCCACATCAGAATCTCTTCTCTCTAAGTTCATAAACATTCTAGTGTTGGAATATTGTGTAGACAATATTAGTTCTTTGCATTTGCATATGCTCGGTTCTCGCTCTTTCCTCGTTCGCCGGAGCTTCTAGCTGGTGTGCCTCAGACTAGAAGACGATTGAAAGTCGTTGTATCTTTGGGGACTAACGTCGCAAAACCGTAGCATACACGGGGCGTTTTAGTCTTGCGGATAGCGAAAGCGCCTCGACTACCCGCAACAAGTTTCTGTTCGAAGCCCGATAAAGGTTAATTTATTTAATTATTTTATTTTATTTTATTCTGGAATTGTAAAGATCAGTAGTACTGTTCTAGTCCAGATTTTATTTTATTTTATGTTTCGGATTTAGACATTTTGTACAAAAATAACCAACAACGCAAGACTAAAAATTATTCGTATAAAATGTCTACCTCCGGAACTGATGGGTTCGGTATGGTATCTCAAAGATGGACATTTGGTCATCTACGAGAATGAGATAGATGCTGAGAAACGTTAAACGTTTGAAGCATAAGAGCAAGGTGTTACCTTTGCCGGAATATTGTCCTTAACGGATTGAATATTTAACTATACGATGTGTATAGAGTATGACTTCGTCCAAAGCACTTTGGGTGTCTAAGGAGAAGAAATACAAGATTAAGGACGTTGGAACTAAAATGTTAATCGTCGGTATGTTCTTGAATTATTAAATGGTCGTGAATAAGACCGTGATTTTTTTTTAATTCCAAGAGTACCGATTGATGTATACATAGCCGGAGAAGGCATGTCGATCAGTGAATATTTCCAAATGAGTGTTGCATTTGAGAAATTAATTTTGTTCTGAAAATGAGATAATTTTTTCAAACGACGGTTCGTATTCACTGTATGGTGTGGTTGAAGGGAAAAAAAAAATTTAATAATAATATTTATTATTATTATTATATTAAACTCTTGAAGAGTTGATGAACGTCGTATTGATTAATTATAGATTATTTCAGAACATGTGGGGGAAACTGTTTTGAGAAGCTAACCACGTATGGAAAAAAAAAATACCCACTAAAAATAAAATAAAAATGAGAGGTGTTACGGATTTTATTTTTTTGAAAAAATCGTAAACCGTCTTATTAATATTTTAAAGTGTGGGGTGTTTGGCTAACGTGTATATACCTGAGCCAAAGTAATGGAAAATGCTTGTGTCTTATGTGATAATTCACTGTGATAGCCAAGTTGCTATAAGAAGAGCATAGAGCATTATGTATAACGGTAAATCTCGACATGGTCGTCGGAGAATTAACACCGTTAGACAATTGATCTCAATGGAGTAATTTTCTTAGAATGTGTGAAATCTAAGAAATATAAAATAAAATTGATTGATCCTTTGACGAAAGGAATTGATAGAGATCAATTGAGTATGTGCTAAAGGGATTGGGTTTGAAAAACCACATTTTTATGAACGATCATAACGGTAACCCTACCATGATGAATGGAGATCCCAGGAACTTGGTTCAAAGGGAAAACTAAGTTATGAAAATTCAGTTGAGCACTTGAAAAATATTTATATATTTTATATATTTATATATTTTCTGAACTCATCCCTAAGGGCAAATCAAGTGCTAAATCCTGATGTGTGGTAAAAGGTTAAGTTCTCGTGGAGACTTTTAATGAATCCCAACCGTTGAAAGGTGAAGTATGTCAGGATACTTTTGTGGGAGGTCACCTATATAAATGTGAAGTGAGGGCCGCTTCAAATGTAAACATTTATGAATCCAAAGTGAGTCCATGGCCAAAACGGACACAACAATAGAACGGGAAATTGTTGGGGATTTATTGTGTAAATATCATTGACTCGTTGTACGTTGTGGGGGAATAGTTCAAGGCATCGCGTCCACTAGGCCTCCTGTACTTCCGATGATAATTTACTACGGGAGGTTCAAAGCCGCAAACTACCTTTCCTTAAGCAATAAATTCTCTTGAGAATCGAGCACTAGGTTTGCATAGATTGCATGCATTCATTTCCACTCATGTGGGGGATTGTTGGAAAAATTGGAATAAAATATTTGGTTTGACCAATATTTGACTGATTTTTTAAGGCTAAATATTAATTCAAGTTGGAATTAATTTATTGATAATTTTCTACGATGTTGCGTAGATAATTATATTATTTTATTTCGTCAAGATCCGATTTTTCGGTGAGTGAGAAATAAACGAATGAATTAGCCAAGTGAAAAGGCATTATTAAATGAGATAATTAAATCTCATCCCACATCGGAATGTGGGAGATAATGAGTTTGTGAGAACCATTATAAAAGGTCTTGTGTATTGGTTGTTGAGAATGTGAAAAATCACAATCCCACATTGAATGTGGCTACAAAATCAATACTCTTGTGATGTTATATGAGGAGTAGTGAAATGTTTCAACATTGAGTAAGTCAATTAACTTTGAATTATTATTCTCGGTTAATTGGAATATGATTTAGACTTTGGGCCTTCGAGATTTTCTTGGGCCTATAAAAGTCTAACAAGTACAAATTGTATTTGTAGTGGACCTGTAAAATAATAACAAGTAAGGTTATTATGGCTTGGGCTTACCAGCCTTTGGGCTGAGTAAAATTAGTTGAAACTTTTAGTTGGCTTAAGCTGTTGGGCTAGCCTAAATGGGTTGTACGGAATTTTAATAGTTAGCCCAATATGGGTTGTACTGAATTTGAATAGACGGCCCAATGACTTGAATAGTCATCAGAATTTTATTTATATATTTAATAAAATATATAAATAAATCCTCATAATGATTGTGACCTTTGAGTTGGTTAAGACTTTTGAATTGCCTTTTGTCTTTTGGTACTCCCCTATGAGTAGTATAAATAGAGCATCTTAGTTGAGAGTTATTCATCCCATTGGACATATCCCACATCAGAATCTCTTCTCTCTAAGTTCATAAACATTCTAGTGTTGGAATATTGTGTAGACAATATTAGTTCTTTGCATTTGCATATGCTCGGTTCTCGCTCTTTCCTCGTTCGCCGGAGCTTCTAGCTGGTGTGCCTCAGACTAGAAGACGATTGAAAGTCGTTGTATCTTTGGGGACTAACGTCGCAAAACCGTAGCATACACGGGGCGTTTTAGTCTTGCGGATAGCGAAAGCGCCTCGACTACCCGCAACAAGTTTCTGTTCGAAGCCCGATAAAGGTTAATTTATTTAATTATTTTATTTTATTTTATTCTGGAATTGTAAAGATCAGTAGTACTGTTCTAGTCCAGATTTTATTTTATTTTATGTTTCGGATTTAGACATTTTGTACAAAAATAACCAACAACCATAACTCCTTTGTTCCAGCCACGAAATCAGTCCAAGGACTTCACATGTTGGGCCTAATATCTTCATTTATGCAGCCCATTATCTTTAATTGTTTAGCCCATGAGCTCAATGATTGACTCAACATTCTTCAACATGTTCAGCCCACTTTGATGTGCATATCACTTTTCAACTCACGTAAACTCCTGAAACTTAGAAAAACAAACACAAACGTAAAATGCTTATTAATTAAAAGACGTTGGCAAAACCAACACCAACAAACTCCCCCTTTTTGCCAACCGTCTTGAAACCGATGTCCATCCTTTAATGTTATTCCTGCAAAAAGGAACAAACAATACAAGACAAAAGACAGACACAATCCAGTCTCAAAACAGCAGTAGTCAAAGAGAAGTTTAAGAACATCAAAAGCATTTAAACATGAAGTCAGGAGTTTTAAGGCAATAACATAGTTCCAAAACAGAAGCAATCTTTTGTGTTGTTCCAACACTCCCCCTGAAACCGTATTTCCAAGTGAAAAGGAACAACACGTTCAAGTTCTGAAACTCATCAAGCAGTTCACGTTCTGGGACTCATCAAGCTGCATTCATGTTCTGGGACTGACAAAGCTGCGGCATCCGAACCATACAACACAATGAACTATTCTCCCCCTTTCGGATACGCAGCGTCATCAGAACCATAAAACAAAATGAACTTTCTCCCCCTTTCTGATACGCTGTACACTGAACTCCCCCTTAGTCTTATAACTGTTTCACCTGTCCCTTAGTCATGAACCTGATTAACAAGTCAAATCCACTACAAACCATGTCTTCACACAACAGAGTTATTCATTGCATCATGAAATTCACACTTGGAAGATAAAGGAATCATACTTAAAGTATATTATACAGAAATACGCAAGTGATAATTCCAACACCATGAAGTACACAGACCAATTCCAATACACCCAGTCACGTCACAGGGTCTCCACAACCCACACCTGTTCGAGTTAGGATCTTACTCGAGACGTTTAAAAAGAATCTATCACAAAAACATCAAGTAACACAACACTGAAAAGTAAATCCAGTCATCTAACCAGTTAATCAAACACATCAGTTTATCCCCTGAAAAGGCAAATCGAGACTTAAACCAACCAAGGTCCATAATCAACGAGGCCTACCTAGTCGCAGTTGAGACTGAACTCACTCAAGAATCAAAGTCAACAATGCCAAACTACAAAAGGCAGGTGAGAATGAGATCAGTCAAGTTCCCGTATCAACACGTACCACTAAATATATACACTAAGTAGTCGAGACCGAAATCATTCACAATCCCAAGTCAACGAGTACTCTAAATAGTAGTCGAGTGTGAGATCATTCAAGTTCCCAGCACAACGAGTACCTTTTTTTCTTTTTTTTTCTCTCTTTTTTTTTTTTTTTTTTTTTTTTTTTAATAACTACTCAGGGGAAGGATAGATGTAACCAGATCAACATACAGATGACAATAAGGAAACTTTCAAAAGAAAGCATAGACAGTGTGATTACCAAAGACATTCAGTGATAGAACAACACATAAGTATAGAAGTCTCAAGACCAGATCCTAACCCGAACAGATATTTCATATGGTACCCAGACAAAGTGAGGTTTTCAGGAATGTGACTCTTTCATAGTTCAAGGGTTTTAAAAATATATCAGCAAGTTGTGTTTCATTATTAGTATACTCAAGTCTAATTACCTTATCCACAAAAAGATTTATTATGAAGTGTTGGGGGTAAGAAGTGGATGACATTCAAGCATTATTAACCATATCTCTATAGTTAAGTTTAGGTTTACCTCTTGTTCGCATCTTGTCATTCATACCTCCTATCACTTGAGATGGTGGATGATTTTTCCGAATGTGTCCTGGTGTATCTCTTCTCACACTTTGTAGAACATCGTCAACCGGATCTGCACCTTCAATTTCTTGACTTTGTTTAGGATCTGGAGTCTCTGTACTGACAGGTTCAGTAATTGGTTCTGGGACTTCATCATCAGTTGAGTCTGTCTCAGCACCTGTATGGTCAACTGCAAGTTCTTGACTTTGATCTGGATCTGGTTCTAGAACTACAAGTTCTTGACTCGGTTCTGTGACTGCTTCTGTGACAAGTTCTAGGACACCATCTGTGGAAGTTTCTGTAATTGGTTCTGGAACACCACCTGTGGACGTTTCTGAAAGTGGTTCTGGAACTTCATCTGTGGAAGGTTCTGTGACTGTATTTGCATTGATTGGTTCTGAAACCGTCGAACATGGAGGAGGTTGATCTTGTACATCGTCACTATATGAATCACAAACAACAGATGTTAGAGGAATTAATGTAGAGTAATCATTGTCATACCTTGTCGTATGTCCATCATCTGGATATGTTGCGACTTTTCTACCCAACTTTCTATGGGTGTTGGCACACTCATTTGCAAAGTGTCCGAACCCTTTGCATTCATTGCATTGAATCGTGGAGTAGTCTCTGGACTTTGATCCCTCATAGTATGATCGTTTCCTGTTAGTCTCTGAACTTCTGTTGGATCCTTCAAAATGGTTCTGCAACTTGTCCCAAGCCTCCTTCGCTGACTTTGAGTCCTTGATCAATCTGAACATATAGGTGTCGACTGAACTGTAGATAACGGACTTCGCCTTCTCATTTGCGCATGAAGCCTCTCTTTCCTCTTTGGTCCATAGACTTGATGGTTTGTGGACTGTAACACCACGATATTTGTGCATCGGAGGTTCCCATCCATCTTCAACTCTGTCCCATGCTCGCGTGTCAATGGACTTGATTTTGCACCTTGTGTGAACTTTCCAATGTGAGTAATTTGTCCCGTCGAGTACGATAGTATGCAGCAAGTAGTTGGTATCCATACCCAGCGATCAACACTCGGTCAGTTGAGTGCACCGCTCTGATACCACTTGTTAGAACCTGGAAACGCAACTACAAGTACCTGTACTAAATAAAGCAGCGGAAATTAAAAAGACAACGGGAATTAAAAATTTACAAGTTGTTCTTCACTCGAACAACTTGCAACAGCCTCAAGGCCACAAAATTTACTCATAAAAGATTACAATATTCGCTCGAAAATATCAAGACTACAATACAGTCGTAGTACTTGAAATAAAATCTCACGAAAATGATAAAGAAAAATATCGAAAACTTTTCACTCGAGCAACTCTATTTTTCTTCTCTCTTTAGCTTCAATCCGGAAAGTGTGTCGGCTCTAAAAAATGATAATGAAAAATATCGTCGAACTCTTCACTCGAGCACTCTATTTTTCTTCTTGATTTTCCTTAGTGTAAGCCGTAATGATGAAAATAAATGATGTCTTCAATATATGCTTCATCATTCTTTTCCAAAGTAGTGGGTAGTTATGTGGTCAATGCTTCAACCCACATTCAGCAACTTCCTCCCACTAACACATGTACTTCATGCCACTCCATGTAGTTGTAACTTCCAGCCCATGATGCCTCACCATAACTCCTTTGTTCCAGCCACGAAATCAGTCCAAGGACTTCACATGTTGGGCCTAATATCTTCATTTATGCAGCCCATTATCTTTAATTGTTTAGCCCATGAGCTCAATGATTGACTCAACATTCTTCAACATGTTCAGCCCACTTTGATGTGCATATCACTTTTCAACTCACGTAAACTCCTGAAACTTAGAAAAACAAACACAAACGTAAAATGCTTATTAATTAAAAGACGTTGGCAAAACCAACACCAACAATGATACTTTTCATTATAATATTAATAATAATAGAAAGTAATGGAAAGTTGAAAAGATACTTTGAGTAATGTACCATACACACAAACATTATGTTTATATAATTGAATATATATATATATATATATATATATATATATATATATAATATATTAATATATATAATATATCGGTTTTTGGTTATTTAATCGGTTATATCCGCAAAATAACCGAATCAAACCGAAAACCGATATTTCTAAATTCTAAAACCATATCCAAACCGATAACCAAATAACCGAACCAATATATATATTTTAGTTTGGTTCGATCGGTTATTTGGTTATAATTGAACTCTGTTCACCTCTACTTTTGACAAAGTTTAGAATATTTAAAATTAATCATTTATAAATATATTAAATATGCCAGAAAAAGGTTGTTAATTTTAGGGCAAAAATTTGACGAGCCCTCCGTATAAAGTATAAAACACTTACACTCGTCTATATTTACAAACACATTTCCTAATCCTAATCCCTTTTAATTACTAATTAATGGCAGTTTAATCACATATATAGAGCTACACACATTTGCCAATTAATCTCTTTCTAAAATGTGGGTGTCAATTGTCATTTACTCTTTCGATATCAACCAAATTATTTTGTAATACTCCGTGTCGAACTTAACCGTTGGCAAAACACACTGCTTATGCACAGGTAATCACGTGATACAAAATTAGAACGTACAGAATTAATAAATAAAATAATTTGCATGGAGTGGAGGATTAATAATAAAGCAGTGAGTCTGTCTACCAACAGAAAACTCCAGCTAAGAAGTTTTTGGTCATTAACTCTCCCTACCTGCCTTCATTCAATTCCCCCCACCCCCACTACCTTTATAACCGCCACACTCCATACCTCCACCACCACCACCTCCGCCGCCGCTACCGAAATAAAAAAGAAAAAATAATGGCAACGCAAATATTACTGATGAGCTTGGTCCTGATCCCGTCGTCCCTCCTCCTCCGCATGCCCCCTCAGGAGCTCTTCCACACCCTCACATTCCTCGACCCTCTCCACCTCCTCTCCTTCACTTTCCTCCTGATCTTCGTCTCCACTCTCTACTTCACCTCCAAGCCCCGCTCCATCTACCTCGTCGACTACTCCTGCTACAAACCCCCCGTCACCTGCCGAGTCCCTTTCTCCACCTTCATGGAGCACTCCCGCCTCATCCTCAAAGACAACCCCAAGAGCGTCGACTTCCAGATGCGCATCCTCGAACGCTCCGGCCTCGGCGAAGAGACCTGCCTCCCCCCTTCCATCCACTACATCCCCCCCACCCCCACCATGGACGCCGCCCGCGCCGAGGCCCAAACCGTCATCTTCTCCGCCATCGACCACCTCATGGGAAAAACCAATCTCTCCCCTAAAGACATCGACATATTAATAGTCAACTGCAGCCTCTTCTCCCCCACCCCTTCCCTCTCCGCCATGATCGTAAACAACTACAAGCTCCGTTCCAACATCAAGTCCTACAACCTCTCCGGGATGGGCTGCAGCGCTGGCCTCATCTCCATCGATCTCGCCCGCGACCTCCTCCAGGTCCACCCTAACTCCCACGCGCTCGTTATCAGCACCGAAATCATCACCCCTAACTACTACCAGGGCTCCGAAAGAGCTATGCTCCTCCCCAACTGCCTCTTCCGGATGGGGGGAGCGGCGGTTCTCCTCTCCAACAAGAAACGGGACGCCGCCCGGGCCAAGTATAAACTCGTCCACGTAGTCCGGACACACAAGGGAGCGGATGACCGGGCGTATAAGTGTGTTTACGAGCAGGAAGATCCACAGGGGAAAGTCGGGATCAATTTGTCCAAGGACTTGATGGTGATAGCCGGAGAGGCGCTGAAGTCGAACATCACGACGATTGGGCCGCTGGTGCTGCCGGCGTCCGAGCAGCTGATGTTTCTGCTGACGCTGATAGGGAGGAAGATCTTTGACCCGAGGTGGAAGGCGTACATACCGGACTTCAAGAGGGCGTTCGAGCACTTCTGCATACACGCCGGCGGGAGGGCGGTGATCGACGAGCTGCAGAAGAGCTTGCGCCTGTCGCCGGAGCACGTGGAGGCTTCGAGGATGACGCTGCACAGGTTCGGGAACACGTCGTCTTCTTCGCTGTGGTACGAGCTCGCGTACATCGAGGCGAAGGGGAGGATGAGGAAAGGGGATCGGGTGTGGCAGATCGCGTTCGGGAGCGGGTTCAAGTGCAACAGCGCCGTGTGGAAGTGCAACCGCACCGTCGGGGCGGCGGCGGCGGCGGGAGACGGGCCGTGGGCAGACTGCATCGACAGGTACCCGGTCGATATTCCCAACATCGTCAAGCTCTGAGGATGATGATGATTTTACTTCAAATGGACCGGTGCTGGGAGATAGCAAAACCCCTGTAATTTAATTTATTACGTTTAATTATAAGAGTGAGTGATGTTTTTAATTAATTAATTACTTGGTTAGTTTTTTTTTTTCGGTTATTTAGGGGATGGATGATCTATATGGAGATGGATAAAGCCATCATTCAAAATACAGTTATGTTCACTTTTTTACGAATAATAATAATATTAATTGTTCATTACTTAATATCATTGTTTCTATGGGTTGTGAAATAACGTGGCTATCTAAAAAAAATTACTTTTTAAAATATAATTTCACCAATACTGTTTTACTCGGTGGATAAATAAGTGAAACAGAAGTAATACTAGTATTTATTAGGTATCATAAAAAATCGCAATACATAAAACCGAGGTACGGACGCTATGAACAAATCAAAAGTTATTTTAGTATTTTTATAAAGTATAGTTAATTAATTAGATGTGATTGGGCGCAGTAAGTTCGTACAATAATATACTGTATATAAATTGATACAGTTGAGGTGGTTGCATTTACTTATCAATATATAGCTGTAAACAGAGATTGCAGCTGATAGAATTTAAGAGCGAGGACAGGATCGGGAAGACGGACGGTGAATAAGCATGATCAATTTCGACTAATGGAAAAAGACAACATTGTTTGTTGATTAATTGCTATATTCGATATATATCTTCTTGTAGTTAGAGAATAATAGAAGAATTAGACAACCTAGGTATGATAATTATTGTAGTTGGCACCAACCTATTTGGTGTTCCTGCTTCATTTATCGTACTTTAAATTTGAAATTTTGGTTTGGGTGTAATTCTCCGACGACGCAGGGTTCGAATCTCGAGTGGAACAAATTTTCATTGAAATATTATGAAAGTTTGTCCTGGGGTTCGACCTGTTGGCTCTCTCGCACAGGTATCTGCTACTCGTGCACATTTCTCGATTTACATCTTATCCGATCGAGGGACTTTCGATCGGATGAGGTGGAATTTTTCTTCACTCCTCCTTATAAAAAAAATTGAAATTTTGAAATGAATCACTTAACGACAATGTTAAGACGAACGTAACAAGAAAACAAATTAATGAGACGTAACAAGAAAACAAATTAATGAGACGGCCGCCACATAAATTTTCAAACCATATTACTTACTCTATCTACCTCACAAGTCACAACTGTTGATATTACAAAGGAAAATTGATAAATAGTTGTACATGAGATTGATGTAGTGCAAAAGATTAATTAATTGAATGCACTAATTACCATGGAGTAAAGCTTTCATTTCCGTACCAAGATGCCTAAACCAAATAAAGTTTTGTTTTTTAAACGTATTTGAAATGTATAAGTGAATATCAAATCTTCTTACATTCACTAACACAGTGTCAATTTAGGCTTGAAATTCAAATACAAAAAATTAAGAAAACAATCAGTGTGCAGAGCTAAGTGTTCTAAAGAATGTGTGTGTAGGTTTTGAATTTTGAATAATATTTTCTTTACTTGAATTAATTCCTTTTTTTTTTTTTTGAAATTATTAAATTCAAGTTTATATGAACTTGTTTTTTGGATTTAATTTAATTTCAGTTTAATTCGGTTAGATCAATTCATGTCAATTTTGAATTAATTCTTTTTTTATTTTTTGAAATTATTAAATTCAATTTCATATGAACTTGTTTTTTGGATTTAATTTAATTTCAGTTTTAATTATGTTCCATTCAATTCATGTCAAAATCTTGACAAAAATGTAAAATAAAGACAACCATAATGAATAATTTGTAATCAATTTTATAATTCATGTTAGATTATTATTTATAAAATTTTAAAAATATTTCATAATATATTAAAATTATTATATTATTATTATAAAAAAATATCAATTATCATTCCGTTCACATTTATTAATTTAATTCAATACATTGAGTTTAATTAAACAAAATTTTAATAAGACCATGCTAAATCAGTTTGTTGATCGTGAAAGGTTATTTGATTGAGCACTTAAATTAAGGACAATAAATTCGAAACAAACGTGTATAAATATTTAAAAATTTATGTAATTGACCTGCGCTAGTCCCACAAAAAACAGTTTGTTGACTATTCAATTAGTTAGTTTAATTTACAAATGAAATAAGCACACATTTACCTAACAACGTTAGTAGTAATTAATTTGGATAGCTAACATTGAAAACAAGAAAGTGCGAATAAAACAAAACCAATGCTGTTCAAATATACAGTATATACTATTGTAGCGTTGACTTATACTTTTAAAAGTGCAACATCATACGGCCAACATAAGGGACCAATAAATGGGCAGTGGCCAGTGAGTGATGATGCTTGCTAGTTGCTACTCCACAAGTAGTATTTTTTACTTTTCTTTCATGCAATTTCAATGAAACACAATTTTCGGAAATTCGATTTCACCCCAAAACACAGATCAATTTTCAGATAATTTATTAACCCAGCTTGCTTTGTAAATTGTCACATTAAAAATGGGTCATGATATTTGTTAAGGGGCCTTTTGAAGCCCACTTTTATTTTTAACAGATTTAGCCCATCACATATGAATGCTGCCCACACGAAATACAGTATGTTTATATTCTATATCCATGTCCTTATTGGGCCTCTTGGCAATTGATTATAAAATCTGGTCCAAGGTTTGGGCCGAATAGTTAATAATCAAATCTTTTGCTTGTAATTAGAATGAGCTCGGGTCCAATTCAACAAAATTGAAACTCTATTTTTTTTTTTTTTTAAATTAAAAGCAAAGTTTATCAACTTATTTGTGACAGATAAAATACATTAAAAAAAGCGGACATTTTAATCAAATCATAGCAAAAATAATTGCAGTTGAAAGAATAATTGTTCCATAAGTATACAATAGAATGATAAATTTCATGTAAGTATTATCTTTTTTTTTCTTCTTTTTAATTCAAAAGCCAAAATTAGAGGCATTAGAAGTCAATAGCACATGCAATGATGAGTCCATAAATGATAATTAGATCAAAATTTTGCTAACCATGGAAATATTTAAAAGATAAAAGTGAAAATGGTTGATTCCAAATTCAGTCATAAAAAATTGAATTTTTAAATATAAATATATATAATTGAAAAAACCGTTTCATCAATAATAACGATATTTTTTGCTTAATTTATGTATATTAGTTTTTATACAATTGCCGTTATTTATTTCAAATTAAAATATTAAATTAATTTTTATTATAAAATTTATTTATTAATTAAATGTATCTGTTTACATTCTTTTTATTTTTGCTGTACATTTCAAATTCTAAATTTGCACAAATCATTCGATTGTACGGTGTTCACACTTCTCTCTCCCAACCTTTTTGACTCGATTAACAACATAACACAAAATTAATCATCACCATATCATCGTTGAAAAATAAACGATCATCAAATAAAAATAAAAACCCTTTCCGCAATTTATGACATAACGATACTTTGCTTTTACCCATTTTGATTGATTTCAACTTTATTTTACTTTTTAACGGTGGGTAATTAATAGAGGATTTATTTACGGTATGTATTAAATAAATTATTTCAAATTTGAATATTAATTAAAGTGTGATGGTTTGAAATAAGGTAGTTGTTGTCGCTCTCGTGAGAGATTCTCGCGATCCTTGGTCGGGGCACGCTCTTGTTTATGTTAATTACTTTGTGGACTTTGACATATTAGAAACGCAATTAATGCCGCTTAATATTCTTTAACCACTCTTTAATTACATTATGTACTTAAATTCTCTAATTAAGTGTATCACGCTGACGCTATAAGTATGTCATACATGTTAGCGCGGGATATAACTATGGTCAAAATCCAAGTAACATGGACAATGTCTCGAGCAATGTGAGCCGTACGAACGATTTCAATTTCAAGCAGCGAACCGAATCAACTAGAATATCATTTGCAAATTATGAATTAGGTAATTAATTTGTATTATTATTTTCTCTTTATTTATTTAAAAAAATGAATTTTAATTATAAAAATGCAAATTTATCTCTCTTGTTTTAGTCATGAGTCATGACTCGTGAGAAGTTTGAATCATGGCTTGCTGCGCTGGCATTTGGTGGGTAGAGAGAGATTGTCTTTGACTTTTGAAAGAGATTCACATGTAGAGTCAAACTCAACAGCACGTCTTGTACACAACTTCTTCGTACGACTTACGAACTATCGGATGACGCTTTCTTCATAAAAGCGTGATCACTTTATATTAGTACTGTATGTATATAATTAATTAATATAATATAATATTGGATGAAGAATGATTTGGGATTTGATGATAAAGACTGTTGACTAATAATTGCTTTTATGCGAATAGAATGAAATGTTTTAATGAATCAAAATCAAGTTTCAGAATTATAGATCAAGGAAATGAATGTTTATTTAATTAATTAATTGTTAAATTTGTATATGTTATAAAACGTTTGATTATATATATATATATATATATATATATATATATATATATATATATTTTGTTATTGGTTAATTAATTCTTGATATAAATTGTACTCCCTCCGTCTGACTATTGTTTGCCAACTTGGTCAACTTAATACTTGTTTGACCGATTACTTATAATATAAAATATATAAAAATTATTAAAAAAATATTAAAATAAAATTTTATTTTAATATTTTTTTAATTATTTTTTTATTTTTTTTATTATAAATAATCGACGTCAAACAAGAAAACAGTTGACCTGACAAATAGAGGGAGAGTATAATATTTTTTGAAGCCCAATATATTATATTAACCCATGCGTTTATTTTGCTGCAAATCGAGACGCCAAAAGGTAAGATAATCACAATCAAAATTCATAACATAAACAACAATTTACAAGAGGATTTTTTTCCTATTTTTCAATATCATGAATGAGAATAAAATTTCACTATTAACAAATATAACATTACAAGAAAACGTTTCTCAACCTTCTATGCAGATTGCAGAGCATGGTGTTTATCATTGGGTTTTTATTAGTTTATGTGATTTCTATACATAAATTTGGTGTAATTAAGTTAACAATGTTTTTAAATTTATAAATAGGGTCATTCATAATTGATATAATTTCAATTTTGCGAAGTGAGTTTTGAGTTATAATTAGAAGATATGGGGCGCATGAAGGCGTGAGTTATATATATATATATATATATATATATATATATATATATATATATATATATATATATATATATATATATATATATATATATATATATATATATATATAATTTGAGAAACGAATCAGTAATCCATAAATCTATTTTGTAACTGAATTTTATTTAACATAGTGATATTTTCTTCTCATTACATTATGGTTTTCTTAAATTTGAGTTTTCACATACCTATATTATGTGTTATATCTATTAGTTAATCTTTTTTTATGTCATCAATTAATTTTGTGTGAGATGATTTTAATTAAATCTAATTTTTAACAAGTGTTTGAGTTTGAAATTGCAATGTAGAATTTCTATTATTCCGAGTTTGAGTATATTGTGAGGTCATAGAGTATGATATACGTCAATATTGGATGAAAATCCTTGAAAGTGAGCAGAGATAATGGTTCCTTGATAAGGAGAGAGATAAAGACAATGAGACTATACTATTTAGGGATCCGTGATTATTAGAGACGATATAACAGTGGATGCCCCATGGTGAAGCCATTTTGGGAAAGTTAAGTGGGGAGAGTTGCTTATCATAAATAATGGTTGCTTATGAACGAATATATTCGTTCTTGAGAATCAAATGAACGAAAATAATGTTTTTTTGAATCTCGTACATTAGAAGATATAATGATTAGTGAAGCTCGAACTAGTCTAATTTGTGTTTTGAGATCATTATGGTTAATTAATGAAGTTTAGATGACTTGAAGTTGATGAGAATGCATTGTCAATGTGGAAATTTTGTTATATTGTGACTTGTATTCCATGAGAAAATTGAGTTGGCATCAACGCGTTTGACGTGAGTTTCGTTTTTTTGATCAAAAAAATAACTAAAAAAATAGCTTTTTTATTTTACAAAAAGAAAGAATCATATTATAATGAGAAGGAAAAATTACAAATTAACATATCATCCAACATTGAATTGCAATTTGCACATACCTTTCAAACAAGTAATCACACACATATATATAACCCCTAAAATAAAAATAAAAAACATCTTCCATTATACATGAATTTGAATACTCTTATCTCATTAGTATGTCTCTTTCATTTGATCCTATAGGGGTAGACTTCTTGAATCTTAGGTTAAGTTTTGTCTAATAAGATGTCTATTTTCTCTTAAAAGTAATTCTTAACCGTCAACAAACCTAACCTAACCGGACATGATCATATTCTCCTTGTATTATATAATGCTCCCATTGTTTTTGCTCTCCGGTGGGACCCTCCGAGTCTTCATAAAGCTATTCTTTAATTAATTAATTAATTTTATGTTTGAAAAAATAAATTTGTAGTTGTAGATCTCTTTATTGAAAACTTAAATAGCTTTTTATTCATATTCAATTCCCATAATTTTATAATATATACTTATCATTCAGCATTTATTCGTCTCGCTTGTGAATCCAGTTTGACCAAAATTGGCGTCAATTCATAAGATTTGACCATTTATGACAGAGGGATGGATCGAATCTTTATATATTAGTCACGAATTAATAAATTAATCATTTTCTCTTTGAAACGTTGGTTTTACAAATATATTTTTTTGTTAAAGAAATGCATGCGGTGCTATTGATACACACGACTCGGTCCTGTACAAATTTATTACTACAACACTTGGAAAATCGTGTCTCTAACCCTCACGACATGAGTTACGCAAACAATCTCTAAATTAATCACTCTGGTAATTAAATAAAGTTTATGTTAAAAAAAAATCGTATGTCGATCTATGTTAATTTAATCATATTTATAAGAATCAAGTAATCATATATACATATATATAGAACACAAAATCCACCGTACTTTTATTGAGTAGATCTGGATGAGGCTCTACGGTGTAAAACCAAATCGAAAGAATTAAAATTACACTCTAATTGAGGCTTGAAAAAATCACAATATTTCAGGATATGTTTTGTTAAAGTTTTTTGTATAAATATTAAAAAAAGAATTTTAGTGCAAATAGGAATGTCATTTTAATTTAGATTATAAATAGGCATTGATTTAGATTTATTTTTATTTTGTGTTCTTTTAAATTAAATTCAATTGAATTTAATTTAATTGACTTAAACCATTTTTATAATAATAATAATAATAATAATAATAATAATAAATTGAATTGAAATAAATTATTGAAATGAAATTAAGTTCAAAACATTACTGTCCTATTGAAATAAATTATTAAAATTTAATTGAATTGAAATAAATTATTGAGATGAAATAATGAAATTACCGTGTATTGAAATAAATTATTGAAATGTAATATTTAAATTAAGTTCAAAACAATAATGTTATTTTGAATTAAAGTATTGAAATGTAATAATGAAATGTAATATTGAAATAAATTATTGAAATAAATTGTTGAAATAAATTATTGAAATGTAATATTGAAATTAAGTTTAAAACAATACTGTTATATTGAAATAAATTATTGAAATAAAATTAAGTTAAAACATTATATGATATTGGAATAAATTATTGAAATGTAATATTGAAATTTAATTGAATTGCAATAAATTATTGAAATGAAATTAAGTTCAAAACATTACTTTCAAAATAAATTATTAAAATAAAATTAAGTTCAAAAATTCCATACACTCATATCATTGGGAGTGAGAAAAAATAGTTGTTCTTATATAGAGTTTTACAAAATAAAATAATTTTTTCGTATAAAAAATAATATAAATATAAAATAGAATATAAATTGTATATATCTATCTTTAAGTTCATGTAACAAATTTAATAATTTTAACTAAGAAATTTTACTATATATGTGTAAAAAAATTGTGTATGACATATAAATTAAATAAAATACTAATAAATTTAGAGATTATAAATTCTTACCATTTACTATATATGTATAAATTTTGAGTTATTTAAATATGTTATTGATTTTGATAAAGAAAAATATTATTAATAAATATTTTTATAATGTACTCCGTATTAAGTAATTTATTTTTATATAAATGTATAAATTTTTAAAGTGTGAGTTGAAAAATGTATGGTATAATGACTTAGGACAATGCAAAGTTATTTTTATTTATGATCGTTTATTTCTATTTATAATTAGTCCGAAGTAACTTGAATTTTCTATTAAAAAGAATTATTTCTATATAAAATATTACTATATAATGTTTTTACTGTAGTTGGAATTAGGTCAACCTTAAATGGTGGTGCCATAATTAACCCATTGCCTAAAGCCCACGTTCTGAGATCTCTCTCTCAAATCCTCATTTTTCACTACTCGATTACATCCTTGAATTTCTCTATACATTAAAGAGAAAGTGCCTTTTTCATTTAATTTTTCTTTAAAAGAGAGGGGATATTTATAATTAATTTTTTTTACATATTTTGATATTAAGGTCAAAAAACAATAATTAAATAGAAAATTTTATTTTCATATAAAAAAATAAGTAAAAATAATATATATATATATATATATATATTAAGTAAATCATATTCTTAACTATATAAATAAATAAAACAAAAAAAAAAATCTTGTGAATTTAGAATTCTGTAATATTATTCTTCCTATTTTCTATAATCATTATATTAATGAAATTACATTAATATATTATTCTTCCTACTTTCTACAATCATTATTTTATTTCAATCTAACCCCTCCACTTATCTTTTTTTGTTAATTAGTAATACCTACCGTCTACCCGAGGTATACCAATTTTGTCTTATTTTATTTCCACCCCAAATTAAAATAAACCCCCCATCTTAATTGCACACATCAATTGCCAATTGGCACTACTATAAATACGGTCCGTCCTCACCACATCACATACACAACACCAACACACATTTGTGAAATAGAAAGAGAGAGAATTAAATCATCAACATCACATATATACCATGGAATTAGTGATCACGTTATTCATGTGCACACTAACCTCATGCTTGTACCTCGCGTCTAAAGCGTTGTACGACGCCGTATCGTTCTACTTCCTGACCCCGAGACGCATCAAGAAAACGATGGAGGCGCAAGGCGTGCGTGGCCCCAAACCTCGCTTTCTCGTTGGCAACATACTCGACGTCTCCTCACTCACCTCCAAATCAACTTCCGATGACATGGACTCCATCGACCACGACGTTGTCTCTCGACTCCTCCCCCATTTCGTCAAATGGTCGAAAACCTACGGAAAAAGATTCATTTTTTGGAACGGAGTCGAGCCTCGACTCTGCCTAACCGAGACCGATCTCATCAAAGAACTCCTCTCCAAACACACCACCACTTCCGGAAAATCGTGGATGCAACGAGAGGGCAGCAAGAACTTCATCGGACGAGGCCTTCTCATGGCCAACGGCAAAGAGTGGTACCACCAGAGGCACATAGTCGCTCCCGCATTCATGGGAGAAAAACTTAAGGTAAAGATTTGAATTATATTTTATATGCTATAATTTTATATAGAATAAAATAATTAATTGTGTTTTTTAAACAGAGTTATGCAGGGTACATGGTTGATTGCACGAAAGAGATGCTCGGATCGTTGCGAACGGAATTGGAAACGGGAGTGAACGAGGTCGAGATCGGGGAGCACATGACTCGATTAACCGCTGACATCATCGCGAGGACTGAGTTCGATACTAATTACGAGAAGGGGAAACAGATATTCAGCAAGCTGACGGCTCTGCAGGGCCTTTGCGCCAGAGCTAGTAAACATATATGCTTACCCGGAAGCAGGTAAATTAATCAAACTATTTTTTTTTAATTAGTATTGTAAGCGACAGAGTGGCCTTGCTGACTAGATCGGATTAATTATGCAGATTTATCCCGAGCAAGTACAACAGGGAGATAAAATCGCTCAAGGCAGAGGTGGAGGGGCTTTTGATGGAGATCATACAGAGCCGAAAGGACTGCGTCGAGATCGGGCGGAGCGAGTCGTATGGGAACGACTTGCTCGGAATGCTTCTCGACGAAATGCAGAATAAGAAATCGTCTTCGGATGGTTTCAGCATGAACCTGCAGATTATAATGGATGAGTGCAAGACGTTTTTCTTTGCCGGCCACGACACCACTGCTCTCCTGCTGACGTGGACGGTCATGCTCCTCGCCACCAATCCGACGTGGCAGGATAAAGTTCGCGCCGAGGTGAAAAGTGTCTTCAACGGCGCCGATCCTTCGGTCGAGCACCTCTCTAAACTCACCGTGGTAAGTTTTTTTTTTTACATTTTAAATTCCAATAGAATTTTTTTATATCTGACAGTACCTTTCTAAATTTATAGCAGTAATTTAATAATCAATTGAAGTCGTATTTTATTGAAACGAGTAAAGTGACGTTCGAAATAATTTCTTATTTTATCTAAAAAACGAAAAAAATAATTTGAGTATGAGCTGGATTTCTAATTTTCTATCACATCGCCAAAAAGTATAGAACAATTTGTACTATATGTTATTAGTACAGCCTTTTCCGTTGCTATGTTTAGTAAGAACACCTTTTCAAAAATCACAATTGTTAATTGCCACTGTCACGTCGCATTAAAATCTTAATAAATGTTGTTACATTTTAACTAATTAATTAATAAAATGTTGTTACATTATATTGCAGCTAAACATGGTGATCAATGAGTCCCTCCGGCTATACCCTCCGGCCTCGCTCCTCCCTCGGATGGCGTTCGAAGACATCACGTTAGGTGACCTCCACATCCCGAAGGGGCTCTCGATTTGGATCCCGGTTTTAGCCATTCACCACAGCGAGGAGATATGGGGCAAGGACGTGAACGAGTTCAACCCGCAAAGGTTCGGGTCCAAGCCATCCGGGCCGGGCCGGAATTTCATGCCCTTCGCGGCGGGCCCGAGGAACTGCGTGGGCCAGTCGTTTGCCTTGATGGAGGCCAAGATCATATTGGCCATGATGATATCGAAGTTCAGCTTCACGATATCGGAAAATTACCGACATGCCCCTGTGGTGGTGCTCACCATGAAGCCTAAGCACGGGGTCCAAATCAATTTGAGACCGTTGGATGAGGATTGCAGCGCGTGAATACCGTTGGATTTTAGATGACTACATGAAACTATAAATACTTTAATTTTTGGTGGAGATAGATATACTGTATACTTAAATAGATGATAAAAAGCATTTAATTAAGAGCATAATTAATAAAAATCCATATGGGTTAATATGATGTTTGGGCTTCTCCCAAATGAGTGGTTGATGTATTTGGTGGATCCCATTTTTTTGGGTAAGGCCCAATATACCACAAAAATCGATAAAATAAAATAAATAAATTGGAAACACATAAACCAAAAAGTTGTGGGTTAAAAAGGGCTTCTTCTTTCTTTATCCCCTCATGTGCTTTTATAATATGATTATATATGTATAATAATAAATTGTTTAAGCCTACTTTAACTAATAAATGAACCTTCACAAGTTTACTTTTTACTCCTATATAATAAGAAAAAACTAAAAGAATCAATAAAATACATTAAATTAAATTAATACTTTCTTCTTTTCATAAAAATGATCACACTTTTTTTGAGACAAAAATAAATAAATAATAATTTCAAAAAGTTGGTTTAAAAAATACTACTATATAGTACATTATTACTACTTCACAATGAAAATTGAAAATATCAACACAGTTCAATATAAAACTTGTACTCCGTCTCTCTCAAACTAAAAGTCAATTTTTTTTATAAAATACAAATAAGGTGTGATTATTAGTTTGGTTGGAATGGTATAGAATTTTTATGTACATCCCCGTCTAGCCATGTGTCTCACATAATACAATATTTTGGAAAATTGTCAAATATTTCACAATTTTTTTTGAAAAAACTTTAAGTTCAAATATAAGTTGAATAATTTTAATTATCATCTTAATTAGACTTTTTATATTGACTTAACTTTAATACATCACCAGACCAGAGCAAACCTAAGACAATGATGGTTGCTTAAGGTGATCAATTTGTGAACTTGCCCAAAAATAGAACATGATAAGTTCACGATTAGTGCCGACAAAATCGAGCTCACATGTTAAATGAATCACATCATTTGTGAAAAAAAATTGAACTCAAATATAAGTTGAACAATCTTATCATATAAACAAACTCTTATATTAGCTAATCAAAAGTATCAAAGGATAGACCGTGCAATGCCTGATCCCACATTTTTTTTTGTAAGAAAAAAGATCCAAGTAAATAAAAATTAACAAAATGCATTATGAGTGCACTGAGAAATTGAAAAGGTTATCACTGATAAAGTTAGCATTCAATCTTGAATGGATATTGTCATGTTATGAAAAAGTAGAAGGAAGAAGAAACAGACAGAAGCACTCGTATATATATAAATCAATGAAACTACAGTTAAAATCTTGTCTTTATGTATAGATAACATAATTTTAAAATAAGGTTTAATGATATAGTGCATGTTTGATTCATTGAGCACGCCAATAATGAGTAGTCTCTTACCTTAAATCCTACCCCATCAATCCCTACACCATTTAGACTTCGACTTTAGACCAAATTTATCAAAATTTTGAAATCATAATCTTTTTCAAAAACCTACTATTTTAATTTAGTATATAGTTGCCACTTCACGAGTAGGCATGACAAGTCGAAAATTTCATCAACTAACACCATCATCGTTTTGAATCTGCTCTGATATCATGTTGAAATTAAGTCAATAACACATTAAAAAAGTTTATTAAGGTGATACGTTTTTCCAACTTATATTTGAACTTATAGACCTTTTTCCTATCGATGAATACAACCCTATCGCCTTGATGCCATGCAAAAATACTGGTACTACCGTTCACATGACAGGTAGAATAAAAATGGTGGAAGGAGATCTTGTTGTGGGTGGATGATCAGTGGGTCTTGGCACGATGCACCTCGCTGTAATCAACATCAGACTTGTTGCAAAAAAAGGTGATGGCCAAGTTGTACTAACACCACAAAACACACAATTGGCACACCATATATATACACATATGGGTAAAGCACATGAAATTCAAGTCACTGAGAAATGAAATTTCAGGACATGAATGTGCCATGAGAATACGACAATAAGTCTCAAGTCGCTCTCAATCACATCGAGCGTACGTGCATTTCAACACTTATGGAGCTTAGCCACTTAGAGACCAACATATGAAACGAAAATGGAATGAGAAATTTATATGATCCCTAAAATTGACATTCTTACTTTTCGATTTCGTTTAATGTTTCCGTTGTTTGGGTACTCTGTTACTGCTAAGGATCTCTCTGACTCGATGTCGTCTACTTTAGCTAGGTGATTTCCAACACTCTATTTTATCGGAAGAGGGGATCTCACCTGCAGGAGATGCACAATTGATGGGAGATTAATTATAATATCTAATCAAATCACTAAGAATTGTCAATATATTGAAATAGGATCCGGCATTCCGGCTGCTGTAAAACTATAATCAATCGACACGATAAATTCACACCACCCAACTAATTGTATCATGGCCTTCCTGTAGAAAGCTTACCAATAAATCAGATTGAGATTATCATGTTGTCAGTTAACAATAAATCATATCAACATATAAAATATTAAAATTTGTACAAGTCAAACAAAACCTCATTACATCCACCAAAATCCCTAAACCACAACATTTGTTAGATTTCGCATATAAAAAATCCATGATCAACCCAACTAATTGTGTCATGATCGTCAAATCAATTGCATTAGAAGAATTCGCACACCAACAGAATTTGAAGAATCTGCACCAGCATATATTATTGCATGCCTTATTGATCCTATCATGAGAAGAGCTATTTGTAGGTTGACATGAAACCAATAGACATTAGAGAATTCTCGATCCGCACCTCATTTGTTATTATATAGTCGTTTTGCACACCAAGTCTGAAGTCACGCATAACTTTTTCACCCAACTAATCATATCATGACCAGAACTATATATGCACAAAACAAGTCACGCGTAAATAAATTTTCACTCCACTAATCATGTCGTAACAAGAGATATATAGACTGGTGGTAGACTTACATGCCTTTGTATAATCATAAATTTCCACTCAACTAATCATAGTATAAGTTACCTGACTTTTTATAGAGTTCTAGTGGAAGCTTACATTCGTCCCACAAGTGTCAACCTGAAAACAAAAATGACGAATGAATGCGTGCGAAGATGCATGATTGAAAACTGAAGTTCGATCTTATCTCGACAGTTATTTACTTAATAACCCAATGTTGATAGAATTGAATGTTTGCTTAATAGTTAATGTAAAATTTCTATTACTTGTGTTTACCATTAAAAAAACCATCCAATCACATTCGGAATTATCAAGAACTAATATATTCAAATGAAATGCAAGATAGATACGACACGTCAATGAATTAATCGTATGAGCTTAGCTTACCTATAAAGTTCTGATAAGGAATTGAGAAATCAAATTAATATCTGGGCATGAATCTTTAGGCATATATAATATAACTCTATTAGACATATGGATGATGAAAATTCTTAGGTCTGAGCAGCATATGAACTTAGTTGAGAGTTAAATGTCGAGAAGAAGAAGCATATAAGATGTAGATTGTTGAAGTACTTAATATCTCCAAAGCAAATAAATCAAAATGAGTAGAAATATGGATTTGAGGTTTCACCCTTGTTCCAACACCGTGCATTTACGAGGAAAATATCAGAGTCAAACACGAAACATGGCAACTAAATAACTACTGTAATATATATAATTACGACTTTATAACTTTTTTCAATTTAGAGCCCATAAAATATGTTATCAGGTGACGAAGGTAGGAAATCCAACACATAAAAAAGCAATGCATTAAGATACAAAATCCAATATTTTTCAATAGAAAACTAAAAATACAGCAAAATATGAACTACAGTATTATTCTTCTGAGCTAATCACACGTAAATAATACTTATAAAAATATCTTTAGATAACTAGGAAATTACAAGATACATCTCTTAGGTTTATGGGGTTGAGTCGAAGAAACTTCAACTATATAGAAACAAGATAGGATAACATAGCTGGCATGACTTGTACTATATTGCAAGCTTGTAGGGTATTGTGTCGGTAAAAAAAACTACACCTTAATAAAAAGAAAGAGGATTAATCAAATGACTTTGGAGTATTATAAGAACCAAAACAGATGTTGCTTCGTAATTCAGATCACAAGAATTATATCACTCCCACAAACATTCTTCAACATATCAGGAATCATATGACAACTCAACTATGTTACAATATGCATAGACAAAACAATAATAAAAAAACGTGGATATGACAACGATATTCTTAATTGACAAACGCAAAAGACACTAATGGAGCTTAAGGAAAAAGGAAAGGCAAACATTTCAGTTTCGTTAAAAAGGGAAAAATAGAAAATCACTTAATTGGCCATTTACCATTGGTTTTACATATGGGTTTTTCAAGGAAATACAAAACAATATTCACGCCCTTTTAAAGCCCAAGCCCATTGAACTGACCAAAAGAACACACAATAGACTTGAATATCTGACATAATGCAGTTGTAAAAAATTAATACAAAACAGCAAGATTAGCTTGGCAGCACGTTTTAGAGGCAGGTTTGTGGATCAAACGTAAATGCAAACCAAGCATATCTTTGCAAAAAAAAAAGTTTTCGTTTTACTCGAGGTTCACTAAATAAATTAGTTCCTTGTTCAAACATAGTTACAAGAAAAATACACACAAATTCACAATATACAAGTAGCTAAAATTAGTAAATTACCATTTTTTTCAACAGTTGATTAGGAAAGAAAAATAAGTGCAGAATATATAAAAAGAAACTCATCAAAGTGTGTGTGTGTTTGTGTGTGTGTGTGTGTGTTTGTGTACTAATTGTGCAGCATAAGTTCGTTTAAAACTTATGTAATTGAGAAAATCTATAAGGGCCTAACTGAATATTTCACTTACAAAAACACTCAATGTCCCTAATTCTTGGCAGTAACTAACTAACTAACTAACATTGAAGCAATTAAATCAGGTAACTCGCTAAGATCACATTCGACTTATATTTTTTTTAATTATTATGTGTCACGAAAATGTATCCCAGTTTTTTTTTTTTTTAATTTCCAAATAAAGGCAAGTGAGTCAATTATCAGAATAAATTTTGCGGATAATATCATTCTTAAACGTGGGATATGTTTTTCAAATCAAGTACCACTACACTTGAAGAACTATCAGTGCCACTTATTTCATATAAATGTCCAATATCATACTCCATCATGTACACGTGGCATGTTTTTGGCACGATGGAGCTTCATCGTCAATTGTCATATTTGAGCACACAACCTCTACCGTATGCAAGCGATGAAGCCTAACTTAATGGCCCCGATTAATCAATGGTATAACCCCATCAACTTAGCGTAATGTATATACAGTACGTTGTCGCAAACAATCCAAAGCGAAATTTTGGTAACCTCGACATTCGTACCCAAGTAGACGAATAACTCCCAATATAAGATCGTGCAGTAGCTCAAAATCATAAACAAAATACGAGCTATAGCCCAAATGAATAATGTGCCTAAAATCTGAAATCGCTAAGAGAGTTTATACTGATCGCCACAATTTATTTCAGAACTTGGTATCATACAAAACAGCTATACAATTCCATTCACATTTCTACTACAACACTCGAAATTCAACTAAGTAGCTTTCAAATTTAATGCGGACAATATGTTGAAGAACAGAGACCGAAAGAAATAGTAGTAATAAATGATCGAGCATAGAAAGAAAACGGTACCGTTGATTGAATTTGAAAGGGGGATTTGCAGGCGACAGCCGGCCGGCCGTGGAGGAAGACGGTCACCTAATAAAAATCCTTTATTAGGTTTGTCGGCCTTACTTTCAATTAATTATTTATGAATAAAACTTTTATTTTTGAGAAATTCCAATCGCCTCCCAAGATTATTTAAAATTTTCAAAAAACTTTGGAATATTTCCCTTCCCTAAATCAAAATTTGTATACAACCTCTTCTGCCTACTAAATTCTAATCAAATTAAACATAAACTCCCTTGAAAAAAAAAAAACAAATGTCTGGTCTTTTAGAAAACACACACTAACGAAGTAGTTGATCTCATGATCAGGCCATTGAAGCCGGATAATCAAGGTAGCCCTAACTCCATTTTACACAATATTCCAGCCGCTTCACCTATATCATCATGAGCTCCTCCCTTTGTTCTTTGGGCTTGGTATAACCTTTGAATCCCAGCGTGAGATCCAGCTCGACTTCTTCCACATTCAGCTGATCTGACTGGTGGCTCAACGAAGACTCGTGGCTCGGACACCTGATTTTACTAACACTCCCGCGAGTCCGCTTCTTAGCAGCCTTCGGCCCGGCCCGCTTGAAACGACGCCGGGTCCTAAACCGGAGCGGGTCGTTAGACCCGGGAGTGATATTTTTGTAAACATGCCTGATATCGTACACTTTTGTTAAATGATGCCCTTCTTCGTTGCTGCTCTCAGAGGCATCCTGTGTTATCGGGTCGCCTCTGAGAACCGAGTCCACGGCGTCCTGGCAGAGCTGCCATCTCCCTGACCAGAGCAACCCGACCGATCCGTGAATCGGGTTCACGATGCGTCCACATGCCTCGTACAATAGAGACTTGAATATAGCTGTTGCATCCACAGTAAAAATATCCATTTAAGGCTAGGTTCTTTTAAATTTAATTTCAGTTTATTTGAGTTTTAAATTTAATTTTAGTTTATTTGAGTTGTTTAGATCATTTTAGTTCAACGGAAATAAAATAGACTAATTTTTATTTTAGTATTTTTTTTTATAATTTTTATATATTTTTAATTGACGGTGAGAACAGTTGACCTGCAGGACAAACACGTGCGAGACCAAAGAGTATTTAATATTACTTTGAAGTATTGTTTTTTTTTTTAATTTCAGGAGTAAGAATATAATCAATCTTTAAAAATTTAAGTTCGATTAATTTCAATTAAGTTAACATCGCTAGTTCTCAAGCAATTTCAATTAAAAAAAAACATGTTCTAAGTGTTACCATTCCAAATTAAAATAAAAAATGCACCGAATTGAAATTCAACGTACCGAAATTCAAAATCGCGGTTATAAAATTAGAAGAGTAATTTAGCGAATAAGCCTAATTATAATTTTGAATTTAAATCATTTCAATAATATTAATTATAACCTGGTCGGAGTTGTTGAGATCCGGCATTGAGAAGGTTGATGAGTCCGGCACGGCCGTAGAATTTGGCGAGGAAGACGGTGGCGTGGCCCTGTGAGTCGGGGGTTTTGATCCAATCCAAACACGGCCTTATGCTGCACTCGTCGCCGCACCCTTTCCTCAGCACTCGACACCCATTACAGCTCATTCGCATCTCCTTATTTATTTTTTTGACACTTTTAAATTAGGATTATTATATCTTGATTTTTTTAATTAAAATTAAAACCTGAATATATATGTATATATAGGGTGGTATTGTAGACCGGAATTGAATAAACCGGGGTGGCATGCTGTTTGGTGGGAAATCAGAGGCTTATAGATTCATGGAATTGGAAAGCAGGGGCGGCCCTCTGGAATTTCATTAAAGTACAAACTATATAAATTAATAATGTTTCTTTTCCTCAAATCGCGTCAGCAGCGCGTGGCGTCACGCGACGGGTTGAGGGCGGCGGCGCTGAGTCCTGATTGGTGGGGTTGAGTCTGTGGTTTGGCCATCGGATACTCTCTAGGCCACAAATATAGATAAGCTCAAAATGTCCGAAACCCCAAACCTTGCACTGCTTTGCGACAGCCGTTTTGTCGTCTATCCTTTTTTTTTTATAGTAATATTCATAATGTAAGACTTATCCAAATTAAAAGTTTGTTTGGATGAATTTATTAAAAAGAGCTGATAAGTTTGTTTTACTTGTTGTTATGTTTTATTAAATAAATAAATTATTTAAATTTATAAAATCTTTTTTGAAAAATTAAATTTACCAACAAATTTGAAAGAACTTATAAACTCTTAAAAAGATTATAAGCTATTTTAATGAATTTATAGGCTCGGTCAAATATGCTTTAACATCATCACTTTTATTAAATGGATGTTATACAAAGTTCAAAAAACTTTCTTTTTTTTGTTTTTAAATACAATTTATCTTTAATTTTAGATTTATTTTTTAATTTTTTTACAATTATTATATCAATCATTTTTTGGTTAAAAAATAAAAAAATAGTATTTTTTTATAATCTTAGTGTCAAGAAATGTAGTCCTGTATTTAGGAAACAAAAAAGAGAGTACAAAGGGAAAAAAAATGGGGAAAACAATGAGGGCAAATAAGTATTATTGTATTATTTTTTCAGTCTCTTATTAATAATCATATTTTTTTTTGTTACTTGTGAAAAAAGTGTGGCTCTCATATTAATAATCATACTTTTTTTGTTATTTGTGAAAAAATTGTGTGACGGAGTTGATAATATTTACTTATTTTTTAAGAGACGGCTTACAAATTCTTATATTCTCAAGTATGCAAATATATAATGTTTTTATAATTTTTATTTATATACAATACTCAAAAATAATTTATAAGTTAATTTACTTATTTATCACTTAATTTAAAAATTGTAAATATGTTGTAATGTGAAATATTTGAAAATAAATATAAGAATGAGAAGACATTGAAATGTACAAATGATATCTTATACTCCTAGACTCCTAGTTATATAATGCAGACTTTATTTGAAATTATATACTCCGAAGTCCGTAGTAGTCCGTATAAAAAGAATGTGAATAATTCCCGAACGAAAAAATTAAAAATTAAATGGGCTAGTAGTCCATAATAAGTTAAGCCCAACAAACCAAGATTTCTGTAGCATAGTAGCCCAATATATTTAGGCCACTCTAAATGGGCTACAACGAGAAAGTCTCTCAGTGCATCTGGGGATCAGAATTATATTGACAGAACAACTTCTTTACCTTAAACTTGTTTAAGAAAAAATGTTCTTTACCTTAGATAATCTTACTAACTCAAATAAAGATCGCTTATCGTTTGAATTCGAACTCAAGGGGTTCGTACGTATTAACAAATGCTTCGATCAGATGCGTTAGTGAATTTTGCATTTTGAATACGGATACGATTAATCGTACACTCGACATTATTAGTTAGCATGATGTCGAATTTTTGGAAATATCTGTACGTATATATTGTATGCCCCAAAATAATGTTCATAATTTCAGAGTGAGGAAGGTATGTGAACCCATAAATACTGCAGAAAATGGTAAAAAATAAACTTAAAGAAAAAAAGAAAAAAAAATGGTCCCAAATTTCAATCCACTAGACATGAGAAAGAAGTTAAAACCCTCCCAAATTCACATCCTTTAATTTCATTTTAATCAAGATAAGGTCTATGAGTAGTAAGATCTCGCCACGTGGCACGATCGATCCAATGGCGGAGAACGGAGAACCGTCCAAACCGTCCAATTGTGTCCCTTGGATGATGCTAACACGATAACATTGTCACCGCTATTTATACCTTCGGAAAAAAGGTCACAAGGATATTATAGTGAGTAAGTAAGTAACATGGCATCCTCGGTTATCTCCTCCACAGCTGCCGTCGCCTCCCGGGCCACCACCGCTCAGTCGAGCATGGTGGGCCCGTTCACCGGCCTCAAATCCTCTTCCGCTTTTCCCGGTGTTAAGAAGACTAATGACATCACCACCCTTGCTAGCAACGGTGGAAGGGTGCACTGCATGAAGGTATATATATTAATTACTACGTTTTATTTATAATATATTAATGTTAATTTTATGATTATGACATTTTGGACCCTTAGATCTAAGAAAACTAAATAATGCGCAGGTGTGGCCGACAGTCGGGTTGAAGAAGTACGAGACTCTCTCCTACCTTCCCCCTCTCACCCAGGAGCAATTGGCCAAGGAAATCGACTACCTCCTCCGCTCCAAATGGATTCCTTGCATTGAATTCGAGCTCGAGGTTAGCTAACTAACTAACTAACTAACTAATATAACTAACTAACTAACTAACTAACTAACTAACTAAATGATTTTATTTTAATTTGTTATATGTAGCATGGGTTCGTGTACCGTGAGCACCACAGCTCACCAGGGTACTATGACGGGCGATACTGGACAATGTGGAAGCTGCCCATGTTCGGATGCACGGACTCGTCCCAAGTGCTGGCTGAGCTGGAAGAGGCAAAGAAGGAGTACCCGAACGGGTTCATCAGGATCATTGGGTTCGATAACATGCGTCAGGTCCAGTGCATCAGTTTCATTGCCTACAAGCCACCGGGTTACAACTAAATTAATTAAGTTTATCGGACTTGGACTCGTGACCATGAATCAGAGGAGTCTATAGTTGTATCCTGTTTTGTTTTGGTTTTTTGAATTTTTTTTTTGACATTTCCGTATTTGTTTGTTCGGAACAATGTACCAGATTCCTTAATAATTATAATAAGAATTCATGTTGTTTTGTATTAACTGTGAAAGTTGTGTTCTTGTTTTTGTGGCTCGTAATTATTTCAATTTCAATGTAAATCACGATTTACCGCATTCGTGCATTGTGATAGATCAGGCCTAATCTAAGCAACTCAAAAGAGTGTATCTGGCTAGCTCCTCTATGGCTCGTTCGTTTTTTGATACATTGATCTTACAGTTCTTCCAGCGAAGGAATGCTGTTTCAATCAAAAGGGTAAGGTTCTAGTTACGTTCTATGCACTCCCATTATACTAAATCGAACCTAATTAAAAGGCTGCTTTTGCTGTGCAAATCTTTTATCATGCTTTGTGATCGAAGCTAGTACACTATCTGATAAGTAATATGTTAACTATGCATAGTTGGTTATAACTATCAGATATATAGTTATATCTGTGTTTGATATTATATACTAGTATCTATATAAGACGGTGTTTGGCTAAGCTTAAAGAGTTTATAAATTTGTCGCATCTGGTAAGTTACTTCAAAAGCACAACTATTAACGACTTATAACAAGTGTGTCCGAACTTGAAGAATGACGCCGAGTATGTGAGTACTTTTTCATTCATAATCGTTGACTGTGGCTTGAATTTACAGAGTAAATGAAGTAATGATCGTTTACATTATGTCATCATGGGAACAGGCAACTCGGCATCAGAAGGGAAAGAGATAATTATTTAATGCATCAGATTTTAACAATTTTATTCCTAGAGTTTCATATATTATAAAGTTTTTGTACAGTATTAAACTCATCGTTTTCGTTTGCTCCAATTCAATATCTAAGTTGGATCAATAATATTCTCACAAATGATGTGAAATAATTAACATAAAAATAAAGTGATTGTCGTTTTTTTTAGCGTAAATATCGCACAACCTTGATAAATCATCTTAAAAGTGTTACTCAATTTCATGAATATGGTATGAGCAGACACAAGACAATGATTTATGCACAAATTTCTTTTGAAGAAAACAAAATGCTAGTGGGACCATGTTGTGAAAGCCTCATACTGTACATAGTTATGGTGCCTAATTAATCACCCAAAGGGGTTGTATGGTGTGATGAGGCAGCCACACAATCCAGTGGCAGAGAACCGTCCCAAAATCGATTTTCCATTTTCGAATTTTGTCCGTTGGATGAGGCTAACACGATAACATTCCCACCCCTATTTATACGCTCGACTAAGACCACAACGCCATAGTCCATAGCAAATTTAATATATATGGCATCCTCGGTTATCTCCTCCGCAGCTGCCGTCGTCGCCTCTCGGGCCACCACCGCTCAGTCGAGCATGGTGGGCCCCTTCACCGGCCTCAAGTCCTCTTCCGCTTTTCCCGGTGTTAAGAAGACTAATGACATCACCACCCTTGCTAGCAACGGTGGAAGGGTGCACTGCATGAAGGTATATATTAATTACTACGTTTTATTTATAATATATCAATGTTAATTTTATGACTGACATTTTCGACCCTTAGATCTAAGAAAACTAAATAATGCGCAGGTGTGGCCGACAGTCGGGTTGAAGAAGTACGAGACTCTCTCCTACCTTCCCCCTCTCACCCAGGAGCAATTGGCCAAGGAAATCGATTACCTCCTCCGCTCCAAATGGATTCCTTGCATTGAGTTCGAGCTTGAGGTTAGTTAGTAAAAAATTAAATCGTCGGTCACACTAACTAACTAACTAACTAACTAACTAACTAACTAACTGAATGATTTTATTTTATATTTGTTATATGTAGCATGGATTCGTGTACCGTGAGCACCACAGCTCACCAGGGTACTATGACGGGCGGTACTGGACAATGTGGAAGCTGCCCATGTTCGGATGCACGGACTCGTCCCAAGTGCTGGCTGAGCTGGAAGAGGCAAAGAAGGAGTACCCGAACGGGTTCATCAGGATCATTGGGTTCGACAACATGCGCCAAGTCCAGTGCATCAGTTTCATTGCCTACAAGCCTCCGGGTTACAACTAATCATGAAACTTCTCGGACTTAGACTAGCCCTCAATCCGGGGAAGTCTATTATGATATCCTGTTTCGTTTCAATTTTTTTATATTTGTTTTTGGAAATTTATGTGTTTGGTATTTGTTGGTTCGGAACAAATGTATCTATCTGATGTCTGAATAAAATGAATCCTCGTTTTGTATCAACTTGGGTGATGTGTTTTGGTTTCAATCTTGTTTCAACCCGGTTCATAAATTGATCTAAGTGTAATCGTTGTTATTTTGGCGGCATGTGTTAGATAATCTGGACCCGACATTCGGTTTCTTTGTGCAAGCCGTTATCACATTGGAAATCTCGTGCTCTTCGGCACTAAAGCTGAAGCTGCAAGCAGATAGGAACATGGAGTTGGAATAGGCAGCATATGTTCAGTGAATGGCATAAATCTCTTTTAACTTTTTTGTCAACATAGAGTTCCATTTTGCCCCCAACGCTTTCAAATCGATCCTTTTGTTTTATTGCGTATTACGGTTTATTGACAGAAGAATACTTTATAACGATACCTTTAACCAAGACCGACACAAGTATTAAGGTTTTCGTATTCTCCTTTACTGTTATAATGTATCAAACCATCAAAGCAGGCGTGGAGAGATTTAATCAAAATTTAAACCCACAAACTAAAAGGATGGAATAAAACAGTAGAAGAAAAATCATTTTGTAGCTGAGAAAAGGAAATCGCAGTATTCGCCTTTCCAGTTTCATATCAATTAGAAGAATGGTTGTAGACGTGATCACGTGAATTTTAAGAAGAATTGGAACTGAGCTGGACAAGATAATTACAACCAACAATCTTTAGAATCATAATCCTGAATAGCTTCTAATTACATTTTTAGTCAATCTTCCATAATCAGCTCAAAAACTTCCTGAGGTCTCAAAAACAACCAAGAATCATCGACTGCCTTTCCCGAGCTACCTCAAGATCTCGTTTTTTTGCAGTCAGTCAAAATATCTTGAGTCAGCTCCTAATCAAAAAGTATTGTGCCCTCAGAATTGTGGAGGCAAGGAATTCCTGCTGATCAAAGATTTTATTAAATATCATGTGCTGGAAGAACATAAGTACCCGCAAATTCTTGCCATTAAAGTTTAGAGTAATCTCTGTTCACCATTTTTTTACGGTTCTAAGTTCTAACAAACAAAGGATTGCCATTGGAATAACTTTCATGATTGCAGATATAATGGAATGTTTTTCATATTATATCTAGCAAAAGAACAAAATTATAAGCTGCATCACTGCATGCACAATGCACTGTGATCATTAATGCAGTTAAGAAAAATGAGAAAACTAGGTTTACCTTTTAAGTTGGTAGTGGTGACATTTGAAGCTGGTCATCAAAAACGCCATCTAATATATCTGAGCTTGGCGAAGAATCTTTTCTGACTCGGTCCAAAGAAGTTGCTTCATGTATCCCTGCAAATAAAAAGTGCAAGGTGTTTATAGAAACATCATTCACAGGTCCTTGTGGAGGAACAATTAATTAAGACATTGGTTGAACACCAAAAGGAAAAAGGAGAGAACATAATTGGTGTAGATAACAAGAATCAATGAAGCAATTCTGAATACCAAGTTTCAAAATTTGGTAATTATCAATGCAGTTCGATCATTAACTTTAACTCTATAAGACATGTTGATTAAAATAAAAATTAACTAAAGCTCTTATTCATACCAAAACATAAAATGGCTGTGCAAAGTAAAAAGCCAGGAAGGGAGAAGTCCATTTTGTAGATAATCTCCATGAGAATGATGCATCCTCCAGCCACTATCAAATGCCTTGCAGATGAGAAGACCATATGCAATCTGCAAAAAAAAAAAAAATTGTATTTCACTAATGGACATCAATTCCATGTACAGACTACGGACTTGATTTGTTTTTGTATCAGATTGTGCGGTTTATCGATTATCAGTGGCTCAGTGCCAGTACAGAGAAACTTTAGTTTATAAAGGACTACACATTTAAAATAGAGAACATTTAACTTTAGATGGTATCAACTATCAAGAACTACCAACTGCCACCTCAGTCAGGGTACTAGAGGAAAGTGGTTGGCCTAATGGGAAACTACAAACCAGAATGTGTCAAGATGTGAACAAGGTATATGATTAAAAATAGAATCCACAAGAGAGTACCTCTCCTCTGCTATACTGTCCACGTAAAATACCAATATAATCCCAAAAAGGATAAAACTTGAAAAGGCCCATGCAGAAAATGGCAACTCAACATCATTTGATCCCTGAGAATTTATATGAAAATGTCAATGGGAAAAGGTGTAGTTAGAGAAAAGGAAATAAATGATTATTAAAAAAAGTAATGGGAGAAAATAATGAGATATGTTATCCAAGTTCCGTAAATAGAAAGCCAGGAAATCAAACTCACAATGATCATATCCCACATGGCAACAGGAAACAGAAAACAGGTAGCAGAAGCAATGGTTATTGCATTAAGCCGCCTTTTAAGTTGATTCTGGAATTCAAAAAAACAATATATAGAAAATCCAGCAATTTTTTGTTAGAGTTATTCTCTTTCTATATAAAAATGGAATGTAAAGCAAAAGAACATCAATATACCTTAAGTGAGACACGTCTTGCAATCACTCTTCTTAATGCTGATAAAATTCCAGCAATGATGGGAATTAGCATCTCTTTAACTCCTAAAACTTCTTCTGACTGGTCCTCTGGCTCTTGGCGATCACTTAGTGGTATGTTTAAGTTAAGTTCAATATAAACGAGTTAGAATACATGGATCAAAACAGGGATTGAAGGCAGACATCATATTCATTCAATAGCATGATAGAAATTTACAATTAATACTAGCTCAATTTGGAAAGGATATAAAAGGGAGACTGTGTGGACATGGCCCATCCTTCAGACAAGAAGTAGAAAGATGCCAACATTGCCAAGAGTCCACCCACCTGATTCAGAAAAGTATTTTTCTAATTAGATAAAACAGCGCCAAGTTATAAAAGGTTTGAGACCATATTTTCCAAAGAGAAAAGAAAAAAAACTGGCCCGCCTTTTCTTCCTAGACTGCTGTACGGGGGTAATAGTAACTACTGGTGTCATCCATTTGTCATTTAACAAACTGCTGGAGTGAGTCAAGCGCATATCCATTCAGATCCAAACAGATTGATATTTATATCCTTTTAACTAGTTGAGTAATAAAAAAACAAGTTGCAGTACACATATTTTGAGAAAGTACCTTTTTCCACACATTGCCTCTCCTGCCGTACAAGACTCCAGACAACACTCCGAGAACAGCACCAGAATACTCAGCTAATATGGCCCTGATGTGATAAGCATTAGAAGTTGATGTAATTGCCAGCATAGATAAATGGAGTAACCAAATATTCCAAATAAAGCTCCACATATAAAGAGATATGTAAAAGATTACAAATAAAATTACAAATAAAATACAAGTAAAATAGACAAATAAAATACTCATTGTTGCTTAGAAAGCAGGAATCGGTCTAGACACATTCAAAATGACTAGTTAATTGGATTTTATAGTCTAAATGACATTATGGTTTATGATCTTTGTAAATGAAGTAATATCAGGATTCATGTACCACCCCCTACTGCTTTGAATTTCACCTAGACTAATTTCAGGTTAACTGATAAATCTATTCAAGAATCTAATGTAATCCATTTTCTTTTGAAGCCTTGAAGGGTGGAAAAGAATAAAGCATTTGAGCAGATCTTATAAATCTCAAATTAAAAAATTTACCTGAGAGGACCACAAGTCTTAAGCCCCTTTCCCCACAAGATGAAGTATAGGGCTGTTATACCACCATTTATCACAGAAGGTACTACCTATAAAAATGATTGAGAAGATAGTCATCTCAACTTATCTCATGGTCAAATAAGTGACCAGAAAAAATATAGCATATTCTATAATGACCTGAGCATTAGAAAGAGGCCTGCCTTTCCAAGGTTTTTGCAAAAGTAAAAAAAGAAAGGAAGCTGGAACGAGACAGCTGAAGATGAACAAAACAACCGAAGCCCCTGTTTGAGATAGGTATCGGTAGATAGAGTACACAGACCAGATTCTCATGAGGTTACCAATAATGTGGATGATTTGCAAGGGAGTTTGCCTGACATTAAGAAACATATATGTATCAGACTATCAGTTCAACCAAATGAAAAGGATTAAAAAATCTACCAAGCATGATATATTAATGAAAATTGAAACATGCTACTCGATACTAGACTCAAGATCGACTGTTCACTTAGTTAACATTAAGAACCAAGCCTTTACACATTTTCCCGTCAATAAAATATAAAGTTATGTTCACGCTCAACTCATATTCGATTGTTAATAAAGTTCAGACAGATTTCTTAAAGCTCGAGTCATACTCAAACAAGCTTGAATGGCAATATGTTCCAGTCCACTCGATTCATTTACACCCCTATAAATTCAAACTGGAGGATACTTATCCTGGACAAATACTCATATCTTCCAGCAACAGAAAAACTTCAGAAAAATAACTGGTTGCTTATCGACTCTCTTGTTTCACTAAAAGCAATGTTTCGGCATTTCGTATACAGTGAGACTCAGGTAATAAATAAATAACTAAATAATAATAAATAAATTAAAATGAACGATGCGAACACTTAAATTCGAGACGAAAAAATGCAGTGATTATTTCGAAAAACGAAAGCGATTGCCGGTAGAAAAAAGTAGCGATCGAGACTGACCTGAAAGTAGCAGGTCGAGAAGAGACCCGATTATCGGGGATGTGATTTGGGGACATCATTTTTGTGGCTTCAAATCACAGACTGTGTAACGCTATGCTGCCGATTAGATTCATGAGAAAAATGACGATCGGAAAAAAGAAAATTAAAAACAAGAACGAAATTCTTTTGGATTAATTGCTACGACCGACGAAAACTGCTGGTAGCCGCCGGAGGTTCACCTGAGAGAGAAGAACGGCTTCGATGTTGGGCTTTGGAAGTGGGTTCTGAAATTTGGGTCGGACCTAGCTGGGCCACTAGACAAAACGATTTATAGGTCGATTTGATAAATGAAACAAAAATGAGTTTTAAGTGTCTACAATTTTGAATTTATTTGTTTATTTTGTACGCTAAAAATTTGACAAATTTATTTTTATAAAAAAAATCTCTTTTTCGTTCAGTTAAAAGTAGAATATTTTTTCAAATAATAAAAATAATATTTATCGTGATTAAAGTTGACAGTAATATTAAATTATTAATCGTATTTTATAATTAAAAAGAAATAATTAATAAAATAATTTTCTTTGAATCTCAAAAATATTATAATAAAAAAATATATATTAATTTTTTTTCATTTAAAAAATTGCATCGACCTCCAATTTACATGGATCACGGTGTGATAGTGTGATACTATGAATAATAAGCTTTGTCGTTGAGAAAAATTTGCAATAACATTTCAAAATGAAATATGTATCACTTTTAATTATATTATAAAATACATTAATTTTTGAAATTAATTATAATTAATTTTTTAATTCAATTTAATCTCGATTCAATTTTCATTTCAGTTTCAACCATTTTGAGATCATTAAAAAATGTAACATAACTAACTATCATATTCGTTATTCAATTTTAATGTGTTTAGGTATTCAAATACAGTATACCGCATTTCTCGAGTGAATAGTATTAAAAAATTTGACCCGTATGAAATTCTTAATTTCGGAGGGCCCCGAATGTTATATTGTGAAGTTTGGGGATGCATTTGCAATTTACTTTAAACCCAGGCAAAATTACCATTCAGACCTCACACTTGCGATTAGGGTTTCGGTGTTATATAATCTCATTTGCGCCAACCTTCGCTCACTCTTTCGTGTGGATCTCTGTATTTCGACTGATTGTTTTACGGCGCCGGAGCTAAAGCTTCCCACAAGGTACACGAACAACCCTACGTGTTATCTTTTGTCGGTGCTCGATTCGATTTCATACAACGATATCTTGCCTTTATTTTTCAATGTATTTTTTGTATAATTTTTTTTATAATTATTTTCAGCATTTTAATAAATCAGCTCTTGTTTCGTTATAGAAGTCGTTCTTGTGAGTATTGGTTTGATTTTTCATTTTGGTTTTAGCAAAAAATAATCTGTTGGCGCTTGTGTTAGATTTATGTGTTATTCTGATTTGCAGAAAAAAATAGGTGATTTGTAGGTTGAGTTGTGATCTTGTGAAAAGAGTCATTTAATTGATTCTTGATTTTTTGAATGTGAGTGATTTGGAATAACAACAATTTTGACTGTATCTACTCGAAAAAATTATATTAATTTTCAGCATTTCTATCTTAGTGAATGTCTAAGTATTTATTTCGTGTTCCCATTACTTCCCCAATGGATTAGCAAGGCTATGTTTTTATTCTATAATTGCGCTTATGAATTCTCTTTTGTTCTTTTATTATTTACAGAGTTTCAAGATGTATACTGCCGCGCAAAAGATTCACAAAGACAAGGGTGCCGAGCCCACCGAGTTTGAGGAAAATGTTGCTCAGGTCAAAATCAAATTAGTTCATACCCGTCTTTTCTTTATCAGGCCGTGATAATAAGTATTGAACAATGTATTTAATCATGAGCTGTCTACTCTTATTTGTATCTGCAGGCTTTGTTTGATCTAGAGAATACCAACCAAGAGATCAAAAGTGACTTGAAAGATCTCTACATAAACTCTGCCTCGTAGGTGTTCAATTTTGTTTGATAAAGCTATTTCTCTATGTACACTTATAAGCTAATTTATACTCTCACCTGCCCACAGGCAAATTGATGTTTCTGGAGGCAAGAAAGCAGTTGTGATTCATGTGCCTTACCGTCTGAGGAAACCCTTCCGCAAGATCCATCCTAGGTTGGTGAGAGAGCTTGAGAAGAAGTTCAGCGGGAAGGTAAAATTTGAAAACATGCTTTGGCTTTTGAGATGATTTATATGGACTTATGTTTTCTTGTATGTACTGTATACAGGAAGTTGTTGTTATTGCTACCAGAAGGATAGTGCGCCCCCCGAAGAAGGGCTCTGCTGCCCAGAGGCCGAGAACACGTACACTTACTGCTGTGCATGATGCCGTGCTCGAGGATATTGTTTATCCGGCTGAGATTGTGGGAAAACGAATTAGATACAGACTAGATGGGTCAAAGACCATCAAGGTATTTTTTTTCCCTTGTAAAGTCATTACCCATCCATATCATAAACATCTATACAGTATTTTATTTATAATTGTTACATCTATACAGTGTTTTATTTAAATGAAAATAGTTGTCAACCATATCTTTATTCTACATTGTTTTCTTCAGTTGATGATGGTTCATAATTATTTTTTATCTTTTCAGGTTTTCTTGGATCCGAAGGCTAAAAATGATACCGAGAACAAGCTTGAGACCTTTTCTGGTGTTTACAGGAAGCTTTCCGGGAAAGATGTTGTCTTTGAATTTCCCATTGTGGAGGCCTGAAGAGCCTGCTGTTTCTAGGTTTACTATTTAGTGCTTTATTTAATTGGAGAGACTGTCTAGTATGAGCTGATCCAAGTTTTTTGTTCTTCTGATAAATCTGGACGTCGGTTGCTTACTTTTTGCAGAAATTGCAGAACAAAACTTTGTTTTTATTCGTTATAATCTCACTTTTGGTTGTGGAATTTTTCGTTTTTGGTGCGAGGTTTGAAGTTATTGAATTTCATCATTTGGGGTGTTTGTACAACCGAAAATTGTGTTAAAAACTAAACTAAAACATTCTGGTTTTGGAGCCTTTGGGTCTTGTTTGGAACTGTATTGGGACATCTTAATTTTAATTTAGAAAAACAGGAGTTTAATTTTATATTTTTTCCCTTTCTTAATTTTTATTTAGAAAAACAGGAGTTTAATTTTATATTTTTGCCCTTTTTGAAATGACAAGTCTTTTAAGTTAATCAAATAAGGTCATTTTTGTTTTTATTAATTTGTTTTAAAATTTCAATTAAAGTAGCAATATTCATATTAAAACATCAGGAAATAAAATAATAAGAAAAGCGGGAATATGAAAATACTCAAAATAGTACTACTATGCCAACTTTTTGCTTGAGAATCAATGTAGTAGTATTCTTCACAGTGGCCTGTTTGTATGGCCCAATTTCATTTGACAATTAGAATTAGGGATAAATTAGATGTTTGTATGGCCCAATTTCATTTGACAATTAGAATTAGGGATAAATTAGATGTTTGGCAAATATGGATTTAGATTTGGTATTTGGCCTAAATCTCACAAAATCCCACTTTACCAAAAAGAGCTCATTTAAAATCCCACCATTTACACTCTCATTTGCAAATTGACAGCCCACCCACTAACTCAACTCACCAACTCGCCATTTTCATTCGTCAGACCAAAAAAATAACCAAAATTTCTAGGGTTTCAAGAATCGAGATTGAAATGAATTTTAGTTATGGACCTTATGGTAGACTTGCATTGGATTCATATTTGAAATGAAATCTATGTATTATCCAAACAACTATTTGAATTTGAAATTCTAAATTTAAAATACTTAATTATTTCCAAACATTAGTTTTGAATTTGTAATTAGGATTTAAATTTTTTCATTTTAATTTCAAAATCTTAATTCTAAATCAAGTATTTGAAATAAATTGTTGGTTTCCAAACGCAATCTAACAAATAAATTAAAGAACTATAATAATTTTTTTGTTTTTTGATTTAGGTCAATTGAAAAAATTTAGATACTCACAAACATTAAAATTTACGATTATAGCAGTTTTTTTGTTTTTTGATTTAGGTCAATTGAAAAAATTTAAATAGTCACCCATATTGTACTTTACGGTATTCAATTCAATTGCTCAACCATCTGATTTAACTCTTAATAAAAAAAATTATATTTATTAATAATTTCAATTACTCAACCAAATGAGCTAAATCTTAATTAAAAAAAATTATACTGCGTAGTTATTAATAATTTCAATTGCTTAATCAACTGAGCTAATTCTTGATAAAAAAAAATTATAGTTATTATTAATTTGATTGGTTTTATTTTTTATTTTATCATAATTATTTATTTGCTTTTGTTATTTGTTATTGTATTTTATTTGAAATATAGATATAATTTTGCCTTTAAATTTAAAAACAATTAATGTATTGAATATTATTATTTTTAATTATTAGTAAATTTTATAAAAAAGTTATAAACTTTATTTTTTAATATAGTTATTATTATTAGGTATTCAAAATAAAATTATATTATATAAAACAATTATATAATATTTTAAAATTGTATATAATTTTTTTATATTTTAGAATTTAATATTAGTAAAATTTTAGAATATTATTTATAATTATTAGATGAATTGTATAATAATGGGGTATTAATTATATAATTCAATTTTAGAATATATATATATATATATATATATATATATATATATATATATATATATATATATATATATATATATAAAATAATAAGTTTTTCTTAAACTACCTCAAACACATTCTATGAATATTTTAAGTTTTTTTTAAACCAGAATATTTAAGTTGACACATATGAATATTTTAAGTTTTTTTTAAACCAAAAGTGAATATTTCAAATTCTATCTAAAAATAAATATTTCAAATTTGTTTTAAATTACCTTCTATACCTTTAAAAAACACAAAGGAATATTTAAAATTTGTTTTAAATTACTTTCTATACCTTTTAAAAAACACAATCTATCTGCAAAAGGGAATATTTATGCAAAAGATCTGCAAAAGAGAATATTTATGCAAAAGGGAATATTTAAGTTTACACATGACACGTGAATTCTAACAAACATTTGTGAAAAACTGAATATTTATAAGAATTAATAAAAAAAATTAATACGAAATTAACTAAATTAATATTTCAAACATAAAGTTGTGAAAAAGTGAATATTTCAAACATAAAGTTGTGAAAAAATGAATATTTCAGATGACTTTCATTCGGTTAATGGACGTGCAAAATTTTAAAGGACAACAAAAAATTTAGTTGTGAAAAGAAAATTTTAAGGGACAACAAAAAATTGTCAAACTTTTACTTCTGAGGGAGCAAATATGAAAAAAATTGAAAGGAGTAAAAGAACAGGAAAATATGGATGTGCGAAATTTTAAAGTAAAAAAAAATTTGTCAAACTTTTGCTTTTGAGGGAGTATATATCAAAAGCAAATATGAAAAACATTAAAACAGAGAGTAAAAGAACAGAAAATATAACACCTAGAGTGAAGTAGGATTTTATTTTTTTATCACTCAACAAAAAAAAACACTTTAAATCTAACTAAAAAGTGGGGAAACTAGAGAAAAAGAAAATCAGCAAAGAATAAAATGTAAAATGCAGCATTATAAAATGCCAACAAAACCAATGCCAACAAAACCAATAAAGATCATTTCAAAACACACACATAGTCAATATAATCTTCACTTTATTTCATCACTTTATTTTATCTAAAATAGGAAACCAAGGACATCCAGCCAACACTTCAACACACACAGAGTCAATATAACCTTAAATATTATATAATGAGTACTGAAAAGTTGGCTTTAAAAGTGGATCCTCTATTTCTCAAAAAACTTGCTGCTAACTCCCGCTCGACATATTTTCAAACCCGAAACAGTTTCAGTGCCAATCTCAGTATTTGCAGATGAAAACAACACATCACCTTCAGCAACGGTCAACCCCTTGGAAGAAGCCACATGCAGTGTCCCTTCTCCGGCCAAGACAACAAAAATAGATGGGCCCGGAACAGCTGGGAAAACGGTTGAGGCTTTTTGAGGAAGGTCGGATAGTTCAACCTCAAACTCATCAAAAGGGGGGAGATATTTCACAGTATAAGGATTTGAAGGAACTCCCTTGAGGATATCCGGCAAATCCTGCAAGAACAATTAAGTTAGATACAAAAGAGAAAATGGTAATGTCAAATTACAGCGGGGGTGTTTGCTAAAACTTAGGTTTTAACTGGAGATTTGGAGAAAACAAAAGGACAAAAATTGCAGATTGTAGGACATATTTTTCACTGTCATTTAGTCTAAAAGGTTTTTAAAGTCATGATTAGCCTTACATAATCTGATTACATAATTACAGTAGATGAGAATGAAGAAAAAACAGATAAGGGTTAAGGGGAATTTTAGTAAACTTAGGGTTTAATGTAAAATCGGACGGGGAAAGTACTTTTTACTTCAAATTCTGCAGAATCAGTCCAGAATCTAAAGAGGCATTAGAAATTTCATCTAAACAAGTTCTTTTGTGTGAATACTATTTACTAACAATGAAACTCCAAAAGCATTTATCATATGTAATTACCTGTTTGTATGTGAGCATGGAACAGAGAGTTTCAACATCACGATGTTTTGGGGTGAGGCCTGCACGAACCACATTGTCGGAAGTTGCCATGCACTCCACACACTCACCATGTAGATATGCATGGGGTTCATTAGCACCCAAATAAAGACCTTCACCCGGCTTCAATTTCACATAGTTGAATAAATATGTAGCTATTAGACCGATGTCTCCCGGGTACTGCTTCTCAAGCCTCAAAACAAGTTCATCCTTGTCTGTTAAGACTCCCACCTATCAAAAAGAAAATTAATCTGTAAATACTGAAAATTCCAAACACAAATAGTAGATAGATAGATGGAGAGGGTTATTAAATACTCAAATTTTGAAAACTGGACCAAGGAGTGACTAACATTTTGCATGCAGAAACTTCAAAATATTTCTAAAACACTCAGTTTGAGCTTGTTTTGTATTTCACATTGCCTAAAAGCTAAATTTAACAAGAGTTAAAATTAAGTAGATGTTGGATATTCTTAAAGAAGATAGCAAGTAAGCTTGTACTATAAAATGCTGGCTAAATGAATAACTCGGGAAAAGAACCCATATTGCAGCAGATCTACCATTACCAATACCCAAGTTGAAGCCAATATCTACCTTGGGTGATTGTATCATCATTTAATATATTAATTATTACCCCTCCATCCCTTTTAAGGTGTCTCACTAACCAAATTGGTTGTCCCTTTGAAAGTGTCCCACTTTCTACTTTTGGTTATTTAAAAAAATCTTTAAATAATTACTTAAAACCACAGAAATTCACTACAAACATAAAATACATTATTTTTTAGTTTTCGGGCCAAAAGTTTTGTAACCCGAGAGCATTATTTTTTTAATAAAATAGTACTCCCTCTGTATCTGAAACGTTTGCATAGAAATTTTTTCACGTAGATTAAGAAAAAATAGTTTTTTTATGTGTTAAATAATAAAAAGTAGGGGTATAGTAGGTATTGTTGTAAGTAATGAAAAAGTTAGGTGAAGAAGTAATGGTATTAATGTAATTAGATAGGTTTTGAAAGAATAAAGTTATAAAAAAAATTCCATTTATACGTGTGCAAATTGTTTTCATTTAAGAGAAGGGGGCTAGAAAAGTTTCTATAAGCTAGTTACAAGCTGCCTCAATGGGAGTAAAATATTTAGAAAATGGGAAAAGGCCAAAACTAGGTTGGATTAACTAAATACAGAAATTCATCTAAATATGTTATAAGCATTTCAAAACGAAGCAAGTTGGAAACAATAGCAAATACGAGTATATTTTTTCGTACCTTTTGTTTCGAATTCAGCCGAGTAATCAGTTTGGAAATCACTTCAGATATCACAGACGTGCTAGCAGACATGAGAGCAGTAAATAGGGATTGCAGGACTTGTTTCACTTTGGCTTCCCCATCATCTTCAGTTATACGTAATACTTGTTCAGCACATGAACTGCCAACCACTTCAATAATCTCTGGTACACTCTGAAGAACGATTTTGAGTTCCTAGAAAAAAGAAACATCTAAATGAATGTATTGAGTTTGCCATAAATATAATGAAGACTCAGTATTTTGCTTGTTTAAGTATTTGTAAGAGGTCAATACAAATCCTCAAAGGTGTGCTTGCAACACTTTATGGGGGCATTCATAGTTTTGAAAGATAATACAGTAATAGGGCTTTTGTAATTAAGCTAAACAATGTAGATTTTCGTAAACAATCCTTGCACAGATGCTTCTAAAGGGTGTATGAGGCAAAATGACAATCCCTACCTCTACCTTAGACAACTAAGCGTCCACTCAAACCTAGTTATACAGCCAGCATATGGCAATAGACATATAGGATTTAACAATCACATATTAGATCGAATGAAGTATACACTGGTAAATATTCAGTTTTCCAGACTCTTTTACATTCAAAAAAAGTCAATGATCCCAACTTAACGCCTTGTAGAATAGAATAGCATCTGAGTACATTTAATGTTTAAAGCTCAAGCATCCACCCTAATTAATAGGAGTGGTTTAAGCATTGGATAAAAAAGGGGTGATCATATGTTTAAACCACTCGCAACCAATTCATGCATACTTGCACATTTCTCGAGTACACTACGAAAATAACTGGTTTCACAAATCATGCAAATGAAGAAACACACTGACCAACATGAAACACCACTGGATAAAAAGGTAAGAGCAATCAATCAAAATTACCCCGAGAGGAACAAAGCCGCACAAAGCCTCGTACTCAGTAAGTGCCAATGCCATCTCTGGTTTGTGATTGTCATCCTTATACAATCCCGGCTGCTGCTTGTGCAGGATTTCAGCTAAACCCTTATCTGGATGAGCCTGGATTGACAATGCCTTTGCCACAGAAAGCACCTTAAATTGAAAAAAAACACATTCAAAAAATGGGTCAGAAAATCAAAATATACTTATATCCCGATCCGCGTAGTATTCATCAAATCAAGTGTTGAAACCTGAAAGTACGTGAACTTTTACTGGTTCACACAAGAAAGCTCCTAAAAAATCCTTTAATTACACAATAACCAAAATAATTTTGAATAACAAACGAAGCCAATTTCGTAAGAATTACCTTGAATAGGAAAGGGAGGTTCGTCCCCCACCTCTCCAGCACCTTGTCACCGAGCGCGCTAGGGTTTCGCCCAATCCAATCCTTCAGACTCACCTTATCGGTCGATCCGCCTGCTTCCGCCGGTACGACGACATACGAGGGGCCTGAATCGTGCGTCCCCATCCACAGCTCGGCGTAGCACGTGTCATCTCCCGCCTCCTGGCCGCTGTTTTTGGCGTACAGCTGCGCCACGGCCGATCCTTTCCCAACCTTGCCCCAGTCGTAGTTCTTCACGTCGCAGAGGAGTTTGACGACCTTCGGAAAGTCAGATCCCATCGGAGTAGACTGCGAATGTTCTAGAGGGTGAAATTACGATCAATTCGGTGAAAGAGAATTAGGGAATTGAATGATATATGGTTGGAGAGGAGTCGAGAGATATGGCCTTTTAAAGGAAATCAGCGAGAGGGAAAGGGTGGAGGTGGAGTGATGGTTCGACGGAATAATAATTTTAATTAGACGGAGTGAACGATTTGCCAAAATATTTTTTTTATAATAATATTAATTTTCATTTATATAATTGAAGTTACAATAATTCAATTTTCATTTATAGATAACTTCTATATATAAGTATAGAAAATCTATCAAATAAAAAATAATTAAGATTAAAAATAAAATACTCTATTCCAAATCTAATAAAAAATATAATTATATTTTTAATATAATTATAATATCTTTAAACAAAAATAAAACACCCAAGTAATTATGTACGCTTACGATTTCAATGTCGTTGTGTGTGTTTACTCTTCGATCTCGTGTCCATTTTATTTTTTATTTATTTTGAGTCATACTTCAACAAAGCGTATTTTGTAAGTATGTTTAAAAAAAATTAATTTAATTATAATTATTTTTATTTTCGTAATTTAAAATATAAAATTATTAAAACGTAGATGGACATATATATTTTGATTCGCACGAAGAGTGAATATGCAGTGATGTGGTCCAAAAAAACTGATCTCGATAATGTGTCATTTTCCGGGAATAATAAATCAAGAGCTTTAAAAGGTAGCATCAAATTCTCCATTTTTTCTGGGTAGTATTCTGTGATAATAAATGCCTCTTACAAATATTTGTTAATTGTTTACGTACTTTTATTAGCAAGTCAAAACCGATTATGTGTAAATCACGCGGATAGTAGATGCGATTTCAACCTATTTTTATAGATTCCTGTATTTTACTATAGGAGATGGAAACATATAATAATCAACAAATAAAATACTTCAAATAGTACTCTAAACGATAACAACCTTTTGTACTTCTACTTAGTATTATATTCATGTGTAGGTTCGAGTAATGAGTTTCGGATGAAGCTTTGACGAATTGCGAGGAGAACCTCAACAATGATCACCATCTGTAAGCTTCTGATGGGGCGACTTTGCGCGATATAGACAACTTGATTGAAACGGTCTATAGTTTATACTTTATACTACGATGTAGATTTACGTTTAAGAATGCATTGAAAATCACAGGTAGTTTGTATGCTGTTTTCAATTGGGTGATGTTGTCATTGTAACACGACTTAGCAAGTGCATGTTCAGTGGTCCTAAATGATATTCGGATCTTATCAATATGTTTTGTCTATATTTGTAGTATTTCTCAATTTTCATAAAATATCTGCCTATAGTTTTTGTGTTTTTCCTTTGCAATTTTTTAAGAAATATTATTCATTTCGTTTGTGATTTTCCTTTTCCATTTTTCGAAATTTGTACAATTTAAAATAAAAATAAATTTAATATTCATTATCAATGCATGCATATCATTTTTTTTTAAATAACCCTCTTAATATTATACTATCATTATAAAAGAGATTCAATTTTTTTATTTTATTTAATCCATTTCATAAAACAAAAGGATGTCATTGTACTTGGTAACATATCGAGGCAAACTCTGAATACTAGATATGACCTTCAAATTACAGGAGTCAATGTCGGCCAGTGAGACGATGGAGGATAAGATTTATCGTCGAGAGAGAAACAATCCGGATCACCAGCTAATGCCTCTAAATTATGTACTACAGTATATCCAAAATTTTATAAAATGAAAATATAAAAACTTTACAACTGACCAGTTCTGAGAATTTAAAACTCAAACTCAAAGAAATTGGCAACATAATAGTAAAAATGCTCATTGAAATTTAAATGCATGTCTCAAATAACTCATTAAATATTTTAAAATATCTTACAATATATTTTAAATGATTTAAAAAGATTTTAAATATTTTAAAGTGTCATATTTTTTTTTGAAGTAACTGGAAATACATTAATATATTTTTAAAATTATTTCAAATACTTTTTAAATATTTTTAAATATATTTTATACACTTTAAAGTGTTTTAATTTTTTTGTATATAAATGGTTTAAAATACATTTAAACATTTAAAGCTTGTTAATAAAAAATTTACATGATTCGAAGTATTTCTAGAAAAATTAAAATTTCTTAAAATAAATTTTAACTTATTTGAAATATCTTTTAACCATTTAAAAATGTTTAATTACCTAGCTTTTTAACATTTTGTATAATTGAAATAATTTTTAAATATATTAGAGTGTATAAAATATATTTTAAATTATTTGAAATATATTTTTAACATTTTTGTAAATGTTGATTTTGGCGACAACGTATTTTTCCTTGTATTTTTGTTTTTGTTGATTTTCAGGGTTACAGGTTAAGAATCCGAAGTCAACTACCTTGCGCATGGAAATGGAGACTTGAGTCTCCACTTTTGGAATGACACGGAAACGGCGACTAGAGTCGCCGCTTTGGATGCATGGACAAGGAAACGGCGACAGCAGTCGCCGCTTTTGGTGCAAGGATGGAATGCAAGAAAACGGCGACTCCTGTCGCCGCTTTTGGTGCAAAGATCGTTTGGCGTGGAAACGGCGACACGGGTCGCCACTTTTGGTGTGCATGGAAAACGGCGACTCGTGTCGCCGGTTTTGGGTGTGACAAGAAAACGGCGACTGGAGTCGCCGTTTATGTGCGTTGTGGAAACGGCGACTGGCGTCGCCGTTTTTGGTGCGTGCAAGGTTTTCAGCGACGCTGGTCGCCGGTTTTGGTACCTGACCATGGAAACGGCGACAAATGCCCATGCCATTTTTCCGGAGACTAGAGTCGCCGCTTTCTTGTCTCTTATGTTATTTTTCGTAGTTCATGTTTTCCTTTGCTTTGATTTTAAGACTAAGTACTTACAACGTGATTTCTTTCACCAGGTACTCAGTTCAAGGAAATGAAGAATTGTTCCAAGTTTGCAACTTCAACAATATCGACGACCGTGAAGACGATGAAATTCGAAGCTTCAACACTTAGAGAATTTCACGAGAAATTGAAGATGAAGAATTGAGATCGATGGAGTCAAGATTGAAGTTGAAGTTTGTTTTTTTGAAATTGAAGATTCAAGATTCGAAGATTCAAGAATCAAAGATTAAAGATTCCAAGATTCAAGAATCCAAGTTCTACAATAATGATGTCATCCATGGAAATGTGACATAGGCCAAGCATGCGACGAATGAGAACGTGCCACGTCATCACTCTCACATGTGCGGCTCTACTATAAATACCCATGGATGTTCATTTCATCATTTGACGATTTTGAGAGAACGAAATCTGATTTTTAGAATCGTAGTCGAGCTTCGAGTTTGTGTAGTAGCTTTTGCGCCGTGTGCCAAGATTAGAGCTAGGAGATATAGCTTTAGGTACTCGTGTGCTAGTTTGCAAGTTAGTGGGAGTTGTTGCGACACTCGGGAAACTTCTTGTAAACGTTTTGCCTACCATACTCTACAAGTGTAATAGTTTAAGTTTTGTGTTCAATGAAATGGAAACTATTACATAACTTTGTCTTCACTTTTTATTCTACATATTGTGTGAAGTGTTTTACTTTGACGGAAGCTGCTGTCTGTGAGTTCAAGACCAATTTCACGAAAAATTGGTATCCTACGCTGAAGGCGTAATTTCAATTGGTATCAGAGCAGGACGTCATACGTATAAGACGTGATCCGTTACTTGACTTCATATTTCCGCTATAGTGGAGTCGCCAATGATTGTTCAGAAACCGATTATGCTTACTCATCAGAACTACTCTAACTGGAAAGCCAAAGTTTCTGCTAGAATTAAAGGCCATGACTCTCGTGCATGGATGGCTGTCTTGGAAGGTTGGGAGTGTCCGTATACTGAAGATGCCGATGGAGTAAAAATTCCCAAACCTGAACGTAACTGGACTAGAGAAGAGCATGATTTGTCAACTGCGAATAGCAAGGCTCTACTTCTTATTTGTGAATGGTTGGAACTAAGTATGTACCAACTGGTGAAAAATTGCACTTCAGCGAAAGACGCATGGGAAACTCTTCAGAGAACATGCGAAGGAAGTAAGGCCGTGAAGCGCTCTAAAATTCGAACTATCACTGCTCAGTTCCATCAACTCCGTATGAGAGAAGATGAAGACATAAATGAGTACTTAGACAAAATCATGAGATATGTGAACGAAGTTCATGAACTTGGAGAAACTTTTCCTGCCGTCATGATTTATGAGAAGACTCTTCATAGTCTAAGTTCTCGGTTCGAAAGTAAAGTTCTAACTCTTGAAGCACGAGAAGAAAAAGATCAAAAATGGGACTATGCAGATCTGATGGCTGATTTGAGAAACTACGACTTAACTCTAAAAGTTCGTAGCAACCCGGATATGTCACTTGTTTATGAGCCGATGACTGCTCTAAAAATTTCTGAGAAGGGTAAGAGCTCTAGAAGTTCGAAACCGCAGAAAACTCCTTCAAGAAATGAGAAATCAGAATGTAGTTTTTCAGCTGATGTAGATGAATCTGATGACGATGAAGCAGAGGACATTGAACGTTTGATGAATCAGAATAATCCTGATAAACTTGCTGCACTGACTGAAATTGTCACGTACCTTGTGAAGCAAGAATTTAAGAGGAAAAATCGTGCCCGGAACTTTCGAAAGTTTCAGAAAAATTCTAACTCGTTTCAGAGAAACTCAGACAACCGAAATCAAACTTCATTCACTGACAAAAAATTTAAGGAGACAAAACTTTCTCCATATTCTTCAACTAGCAAGGATGTTTCTAAAATGCAGTGCTTCGAATGTAAGGGATATGGACACGTTAAAAATGAATGTCCTAATTTACATCGTAAGAAGAAGCTACCAGTTAGCTATGTCGTGATGGACGATGAGGATGTCATTTCTGAGAACGACGAGTCTGAGGACAATAATTCTGATGACGATGAGGACAACGCTCTAGTTGTCACTTTTGGTGAAGACTTTGAACTGGCGAATTTCGAAGTTGAAAACTTTGAACTTGACACCTTTCTGAAGGACACTGCAACTGCAGACAACATTTTCCGTGTGGCATCGACAAATCGAAATTTTTGTGATGATAAAATTTTCTCGGATGATGAGTCTGAGTCTGAGACCGAAAGGGAAGAGATGACATCTGATGTTCATCAAAGTGTGACCGAGTCTGCTGAACTGGTTGATCTGAAAGAGAGTTATTCTAAACTCGAAAAATTTTGTGACACAGCTATCACTGAGAATAGCACACTTGAAGTGTCACTGAATTTCATAAAAGAATCTCTTGATGAACTCTCTGAAGAGAAACGAAAAATGAATGATGAGGCTGTAGTCTTGAGAAACTCAGTTGAGAAGACTGAGGATGAGAAGAAAAAGTTGAACAACTCTCTGACAATTCTTAAAGTTAAATTTGATGACCTGTTCGAGGAAAAGCACAAGTATTTCAAGGAAGTTGTCGAACTGAGAGAAGTGTGTGAGAAGTTGAGTTCTGAAAACTCAAAACTAAAGACTTCACTGAAAAAGGAGTCAACTGAAGTTAAGAAGCTGCAGACCTTGTTTAAGAACTCGGACGCTGAAAATGACGAACTGAAGTCATCCCTAATGAAAGTTCAAACTGACCTTGCCATGACTGACAAGGAACGATATGTGTTGAAAGAAAAACTTCAGATGACTGATGAGCTACTAAGGAAAATGAACACGAACTCTTCCGTGTTTGACAATGCTGCTTCATATATGAATCCTAATCGTTACGGACTTGGATTTCAAAAAGTTTTTGAGTCTATTTACTCGACTCCTGAAAAGAAGAAAGATGTGAATTTTGTTAAGGCGTCGGCTGATCTGTCTGAGGATAAAAACAAGGATGAAGTTGAATCATCTAAACGAAAGGAGATTGCTGAAGGGAAGAAGATTGCTAAGTCTCCAGAACCAGAAACTCAAAAGTCGATCTCGACTTCAAAATCTGAGACATATCAATTTACGAAGAATATTGTCAAACTTCCTCGTGGTATCCTACCTTATGAAAAGACGTTGCTGAAGAACTTAGAGAAATCTCAGAACGTGAAGAAAAATGAACAGTCCTCTCGAACTAAAACTGTGTTGGTCAAAACGTCCATGAAGGTTGAAACTCGTCCAAGGAGAAAGTATGTTTGTCACTACTGTGATCAACCTGGACACATTCGACCATTTTGCTACAGGATGAAAGAGGACATGAACAGAGAACTTATGACCTTGAAGAAAAAGTCTGAAATGACTAAAGAAATGAAGAAACCCATTTCTTCAAATCCGAAAGCTAAGACAAATCCGAAAGCTGTGACTGAGAGGAACGGTCAAAAGTCTAATGGGAAGAAGAAGTGGGTGCCTAGGTCCCAAAAGTGGAAAGTTGAACTTAATCCTAAAACCAGCTGTTGGCAACCAAGAGAACTGATTTTCTGCCATGTTGCACTTAACGCATCTGAGACTGGAACCAAAGGAATTTGGTATTTTGATAGTGGCTGTTCCCGCCATATGACTGGCACGAAAAAGTTTCTGAAAAATTACGAGCCTATGACTGGAGCTCCCGTAGTGTTTGGAGGGGGAGCAAAAGGCTTCGTAAAGGGAAAAGGGACTCTACAAATCAAAGGACTACCTCCTATCAGAAATGTAGTCCATGTAAAAGGACTTGTTGCTAACCTGATTTCCATCAGTCAACTGTGTGATGAAGGACTGAACGTGAGTTTTGATAAGGAATCGTGCAGAGTTTTTGATGGTGAAGGAAAGTGTATAATGGAAGGTCCACGAGCCAAAAATAATTGCTATACAACTGAGTATAGTTGTTTTTCTGTGACCGTTCCTGATGAAGTGGATTTGTGGCATCAACGACTTGGCCACACCAGCACTCGAAATTTGAGCAAATTGGTTAAGGGGGAGATTGTTCGAGGAATCTCTCAACTCCCCAAAATTGAGAAAAGAGTGTGTGGTGACTGTCAGAAGGGTAAGCTGACAAGAACTCCTCATCCGGCACTGCCAATGCTCATGAGTACTTCAGCTCCATTCGAACTGTTACATATGGACTTGATGGGTCCAATGGAGGTTAAAAGTATAGCAAAGAAAGAATATGTGTTGGTTGTAGTTGATGATTTTTCTCGCTACACATGGACAAGATTTTTGGCTACCAAAGATGAAACTTTTGATGCCTTCAAGGGCATTGTGAAATGGATCAAAATGAATCATGAGGCTAAAGTAAAAAGGATCAGAAGTGATCATGGAACTGAATTTCAAAATGCTAGCTTCAACGAATTCTGTATGATGAAAGGAATTCATCATGAATACTCGGCCCCAAAAACTCCTCAACAAAATGGGATTGCCGAACGAAAGAATCGAACGCTGCAAGAAATGGCACGTGTAATGCTTATCTCGAAAAATCTTGCACGAACTTTTTGGGCAGAAGCTGTCTCCACTGCTGGATATATTTTGAATCGGATAAGTATTCGATCTGGGACGACCGCAACTGCCTATGAACTGGTAAATGGCAAGAAACCTTCAGTTGCACACTTTCGTGTCTTTGGCTGTACCTGCTACATTTTGAAGGATCGTGATCCTATGAAGAAATTTGAAGCCAAAGCTGATCGTGGTATTTTTGTTGGTTATAGCCAAAATAGCCATGCTTATCGTGCCTACAATCTTCGAACTAAGAAAGTCATCGAAACTGTTAACATAAATTTTGATGAACAAGACTTTCTTGGAAAAGATACTGAGGAAAACTGGGTTAAAGAAGGAATTTTGGATTATCAAAATTTTCCACCAACACCCACAACTGCTGCTCCTGAGAATGTGTCTCCAGGAAATTTTACTCCAAATACTTCACCTGAAGTTGGAGATTCTAGCAACCAGGACAATGATACTTCATCGTCTGACGATGAAGAAACTGAGCTAAACATTGAAAACCCAGCTACTGCTACTAGAGAGGCACCTCGACTCGTTCAAAAGAAACATCCTCCGACCCAAATGATTGGGAACTTAAATGAGCGAACTACGCGCTCAAAGAAACCGACAAATTCTCCGACTGAACTCTACAATATCTGCACTTCTGCTATCTATAATGAAATCAACATCTCTTGCTTTCTTTCTGAAAATGAGCCGAAAAATTACAAGGAAGCCATGCAAGATGATTTTTGGATCATGGCCATGCAAGAAGAGTTGAATGAGTTCACACGAAATAATGTTTGGTCCTTAGTTCCCCGAACTACAAACATCAATGTTGTTGGAACTAAATGGATTTTCAAGAATAAAACAGATGAGCATAACCAAGTCGTCAGAAACAAAGCTCGTCTTGTTGCCCAAGGATATGCCCAAGTGGAAGGCATAGATTTTGATGAAACCTTTGCTCCGGTCGCACGTATTGAGTCCATCAGACTCTTGATTGCTATTGCATGCCATCTTGGCATCAAACTTCGACAGATGGACGTCAAAGCTGCCTTCTTGAACGGTGTGCTGGAAGAAGAAGTATACGTTGCTCAACCTAAGGGCTTTGAGGATCCGAAAAAGCCAAATCATGTATACAAGCTTCACAAAGCTCTCTATGGCTTGAAACAAGCGCCCCGCGCCTGGTATGGATGTCTCACGGATTTTCTTCTAAAGTTCGGCTTTGAGCGTGGATCGGTGGACAAAACCTTGTTCATCAAGCGAGAAGGCAAACACATGATAGTTGCCCAAATTTACGTTGATGACATTGTTTTCGGAGCTACTTGTTCTAAACTTGTGACTGCCTTCACAGAAGCTATGTCCTCAACATTTCAGATGAGTCTTGAGGGGGAGTTGCATCAATTTCTTGGCCTTCAGATTTCTCAACGACCAAATGGGATATTTGTATCTCAAAGTAAGTATGCTAAAAATATGGTTGAGAGGTTTGAGATGCATCATGCCAAGCCAGCTAACACTCCCATGGCAACTACGGAACGCTTGTCTACGTCAACGAAAAGTCGGAGTGTAAACCAAACTCTTTATCGTTCCATGATTGGGAGTTTACTTTATTTAACTACCACTCGTCCTGACATTATGTTTAGTGTTTGTATGTGTGCCAGGTACCAAGCTGATCCAAAGGAGGACCATCTAAGAGCTGTGAAACGGATTCTCCGCTACATCTCTGGAACTTCTCAGCTAGGCCTGTGGTATGCGCGCGACACTTCATCCAACCTTGTCGGCTTTTCTGATGCCGACTGGGCGACGGACACGGACGAACGAAAAAGTACCTCCGGCAGCTGTTGCTTCCTTGGAAATAATCTCGTGTCTTGGCATAGTAGAAAGCAAAACTGTATTGCCCTGTCAACTGCCGAGTCGGAGTATGTTGCAGCTGGAAGTTGCTGCACTCAACTACTTTGGTTGAAACAAATGTTGAATGACTATCTCCTTGAGAGTGCTCCATTAGTGCTGTATTGTGATAACCAGAGTGCTATCAAAATCAGCGAAAATCCTATCCAGCACTCAAGAACTAAACACATCGACATTCGACATCATTTCATTAGAGATTTGGTTGATCGTGATATAGTCAGTCTACAGCATATTTCAACGGAAAAACAGCTCGCTGACATCTTTACCAAACCTCTTGACTTTGAGAGATTTAAGAAACTAAGAAATTCTCTCTGCATGTGTTCTCTCTAAGAGTTCACGGAAAAATTTTGAAGTCTGAAAGAGTAGTTTCTTTACTTCTGAATACGCACTCGGAATCGTCGTGGATTAGTCTAGTCAGACAAACATGGATTCGAGGCCGCTTTTAGTCTTCGGACACAAGAGTATTTATTCCGCTGAATGCGAACATGTGAACATGGCTTAAACTCCTCGCTTCATTTGCATAGATCCATAAAGCCAAGTAACGGAGGACGCCGGTTACCCCGGCTCCCCTCTTCGAAAGGTTGTACATGGACGCTGAACTTTAAGACACTCTCCTATCACACTTTGGAGGACGCAAGTGAACCTTGCTCCCCTCTGACTGCTGTAATGAGTGTCTGTTGCATTTCATTTAAAGCTAAAAAACTCGTCTGGAGGACGCCGGTTACCCCGGCTCCCCTCTGATTGAAGTAAAGCTAGTTCCTGATCGGAGTGCCTTAAGTGTTCACCTTGCATTCATGAATTAAAATCTCTTGTGCGGTGCTAACTCTGCCAATATGTTTCGACGAAACACGACTGCTTCCTTGTGACTGAGACGAAGGACAAGTAAACATGTCTATCACATACTTCGGTCCATCTCACCGGTTTTTAATATGAGAGATTTTTCATTACCTCAAAGTTACTATCACCTTGTGTGAAAATTTTTGGTTTTTGGAAAATGATGAAATGTGGATTCTTTTCTGGGAAAATATTTGCTCTTCATTGCCTAATATCACCCCTCGAATCTCCACTAAAATGTGTTTGAATGTTTGTGTGTGTTGAACTCTTGAATGACTAACTCGGGATGTGTTGTTTTTGTTTTGGCATTTCTGTAGTTCATATCCAGTGCTACGTGGTTTACCATCTCGGAAGTCTAATTTTGAGTGTAGCAACGGCCATCTCGCAAAGTTCAAGTGGCAATGTCAAAAGAATGCAAAAACGGAGACGTGTGCAAAAATCCGGAAAACGGAGACTCAACACAAAAACGGAGACTTCGCCATGTACGGAAAACGGAGACTCACCTCAAAACCGGAGACTCGTGTCTCCAGATTCTTGGCTACCATGACTGTGCCATAATTCCGGAGACTCAGTCACCGAAAAAGCGGCGACAAAACTAAACTTTCACAAAACGGAGACCCATGCCTTAGTCAAATTTTTCAGCGTCCAAGAAAAATTGATAACTCAAGTTTCTCAACCAATGGCACTCAACTTCGTTTCTCAACCGATGGTTCTCAACTTCGGTTTTCATGCCATGGTTTGATTATCTCTAATCTTTTCATTTTATTATTATTTTATTTTATTTTATTATTTATTATTTTTGGAAATTATTATTTTTATAATATTTTCAAAATTAATAATTTTTTTTTTTTTTTGGTTCGTCTTTTTGATCTCATTTTCTTCTTGAGAAGAGCTGTTTGCAGGTATTGGACTGGGCTTTTTCATTCCGACGGGCGGCCCAAATTTTTCCTATAAATAGGCCTTGATGAAATCCTATTTCATTTACGCTTACATCAGAATTCTCTAACTCTCTAGCTCTCGATCTCTCGACTCTCAACTGCAAGTTCGGCGTCCGAAGTTCTTAGTTCTTAGGTTCTTGTTTTTCCGTTGCATCCGGCAACTCTTGCTTTGCGCATCCGGCGCCCTGTCCTTGTTTTCGGAAGTTGAACTCTTTTTCCGTGGTTACCGTTCTCACAGCTGCTAACTGTCGGTTACTCTTTTTCTGAACTTTGAAATGGCAAAGAACTTCGACGACATGATGGCCGACATGACCGCATATCTTAACGAGCAGTTCGAGAGTGCTCTTACTCCTGAAGCCAAGAAAGCTGCGTACGAAGAGCTTAAAGCTCATCTTGACAAAGTTGATCGTCGCAAAGCTGCGTCTGCTGAAACTTCCCTTGACTTGACTAGATCGGCTACACCTGAACTATCAACTGCCCGTCAGTCGGGAAAAGAACCCAAGTCTGGAAAGGCAAAATTCAAAGAAGCCTCTCACCGCATCTACAGTGGTGTCGTTTCCAATGCTGAATATCGTCGGTTACTCGCAGCTGGCGAGATAACTAAGGAAGGGAAGAGAGTTGTGAAAATTCCATCAGCTGCGACTGTGTCTGCTGGTAAGAACCCAAAATCATCGCTTCCAACTGGAAGTGGCTCTGGAAAGAAACCTGTCGTCAGTGGCAGTGGAGTTAAGTCTCCAACTCCAAAAATTTCTGGTGGTGGGTCTGCTGAAAAATCCAAAACCCACAGCTCCCAAAAACCACCGTTGGCACCACATTCCTCGGGATCAGCTGGATCCCAAGTCTCAACTGATGGCTTCAAATACATAGCCGAATACTCTGAGTGTCCAAAGGCTCATTCTCGTGAATTTTTCACGCCAACTGCTGAACGACGCCACAAGTTGATTGAGAAGTTGCCAATCCATACAGACAGAACTATCCTCAAGGAGGACTATGAAAAACATGGCATCACAGATTTCCTGACCAAGTTCCACATGCTCAAATCCGTGAACCTTACCTATCGCTACTCCATTCCAATTCTTTACAAGTTTTATGCTAGCTTGTCTCCCGAATTTGCTAATCCGAAGAGTCGACTGTATGGCTGCTTCATTTTTCGTGAAAAATTATACAAGTTCCGTCATTTCTCCATCAACGCTTTCTTAGAAAGGTTGGAAATTGATTCCAGATGGACAACTCCGTCTGCTGCGGAACGTGCTGATGACCTGACGGTTGGCACGTTTCTAACTCAAAAGAAAGTCAAGTCCGAACTGCCGCCGCCGTCAAAACTGTCTGCTTTCTATGGCATCCTTCATCGTCTTGGGATGTCTAACTGGATTGCAAATCGGGATCCTACTGTCATGGACCCTGAGTTGATGCATCTCATCTTTCGCCTCAGTTGTGGCGAGCAAGTGAACTTGGGAAAAATTATTTTTGCTGACTTGTGCAAGATTGCAAAACTCTCGGATGAAACCATAATTAGGCAAGCTGAGTTGCCTACGGAGAAAAAATTCCACCTCTCGCATCCTTGTCTGATATATGGGATGCTTTATGACCAAGGCTTTATTCCGGAAACGGCAGCTGAGAAAAAGATGAAGAAAAACGGCGCGGTCAAGATTACGGGCAAGTACTTGACTCCGCACAAAAGAGTGATTGACTTACCATGGCTTGGACTGTTTGATAGGAATGCACTTCCGGAAATCTTAACTCCGCCATCAACTCCTAAGTCTTCCCGAAAACGCAAGCCTAGGTCTCCAAAAACTAAGTCCCCAACTCCTAAGCGCCAGAAATCACAGTCAACTGCGAAACCACAGCCGACTGCTGCTGTCGCAGAACCTGAAGTTGAGGGTGCTAAGTCTCCGAGAGTTGTTCCTCGTGGTTTCGGTCCAACTTCTAATATTCCTTCTTATCAGAATCCCCATCATCCGATCCATAGTCACCGTGCGGTGGTCCCTTCGGCTGTGGTTCAGGAATTTTATGTCGATTCCTTAGCTCTCGAGAAGCGTCAGGTTGAACACGTTGATGCTTACAACAGAATGATCGAAGCACAGGAAAAGCAAAAACAATCTTTCAAGAAACTGCAACGGGAGATCCAACAAGGGGGAGGACTTGGAGATATTGGAGCCCCAGATGCGAGTTTGAAAGATACATTTATTCTGAAGATGGTGCGGGACGCGATTCAGGAAGCTCATTCGCAGCTGTCCAAAAGAAACTTGATTGAAGTTGTGAGCGACGATGGAGAGAAAACCGATGAAGACATTTTTGAAGGTGTTATGAATGCTCGTGATAAAGGAAAAGGGAAGATGGGTGATACTTCAAATCCAGGGGCGTCGTTCGCGATGCCGTCTGATGGACTGAGAGATGAAGCTGATGAAGATGTCAACGTTGAGGACGTTGACGAAGCTGCAGCTGATGGGTTAGGAGAGCGAGATATTTTTGGAGATCCGGAAACCGACACGGATGATAGTGATGACTCTAGTTCTGACGATGGCTTCAGTTATGAAGATGACGAAGAAGAGTTGATCGAAAGTCCGGAACGTGATCCGTCTCCAACAGCTGTGCCCCAAGACTGAAGTTCAAGTGGTTGATCAAGTTTTTTCAATTTATGTTTTTGTTAACTCTGGAACTCGTTTTTCATGTTTTGATTTTGCATGCATACAACTCTGAACTTATTCGTCCATGCATGGTTTTTCATATTTGCTTAACTCTGGTACTCTTGTTTTGATACTTGGTTTTTCCATGTTTTGGATTATCTATCTAAGTTTTTGATGTTTGGTTTGAAATTTTGTCTAAGTATTTTTATGGTTTTTCATTGATTGTATGATTGATGTTTTTCTATCTTTTTACTTAGTTATTTTTATGGTTTGTTTGGTTGAGGGGGAGATACTTGTATCTCGTTTTTACTTAACCTTGTTTTCATGAGTTGTGCCAAAAAGGGGGAGATTGTAAATGTTGATTTTGGCGACAACGTATTTTTCCTTGTATTTTTGTTTTTGTTGATTTTCAGGGTTACAGGTTAAGAATCCGAAGTCAACTACCTTGCGCATGGAAATGCAGACTTGAGTCTCCACTTTTGGAATGACACGGAAACGGCGACTAGAGTCGCCGCTTTGGATGCATGGACAAGGAAACGGCGACAGCAGTCGCCGCTTTTGGTGCAAGGATGGAATGCAAGAAAACGGCGACTCCTGTCGCCGCTTTTGGTGCAAAGATCGTTTGGCGTGGAAACGGCGACACGGGTCGCCACTTTTGGTGTGCATGGAAAACGGCGACTCGTGTCGCCGGTTTTGGGTGTGACAAGAAAACGGCGACTGGAGTCGCCGTTTATGTGCGTTGTGGAAACGGCGACTGGCGTCGCCGTTTTTGGTGCGTGCAAGGTTTTCAGCGACGCTGGTCGCCGGTTTTGGTACCTGACCATGGAAACGGCGACAAATGCCCATGCCATTTTTCCGGAGACTAGAGTCGCCGCTTTCTTGTCTCTTATGTTATTTTTCGTAGTTCATGTTTTCCTTTGCTTTGATTTTAAGACTAAGTACTTACAACGTGATTTCTTTCACCAGGTACTCAGTTCAAGGAAATGAAGAATTGTTCCAAGTTTGCAACTTCAACAATATCGACGACCGTGAAGACGATGAAATTCGAAGCTTCAACACTTAGAGAATTTCACGAGAAATTGAAGATGAAGAATTGAGATCGATGGAGTCAAGATTGAAGTTGAAGTTTGTTTTTTTGAAATTGAAGATTCAAGATTCGAAGATTCAAGAATTAAAGATTCAAGATTCCAAGATTCAAGAATCCAAGTTCTACAATAATGATGTCATCCATGGAAATGTGACATAGGCCAAGCATGCGACGAATGAGAACGTGCCACGTCATCACTCTCACATGTGCGGCTCTACTATAAATACCCATGGATGTTCATTTCATCATTTGACGATTTTGAGAGAACGAAATCTGATTTTTAGAATCGTAGTCGAGCTTCGAGTTTGTGTAGTAGCTTTTGCGCCGTGTGCCAAGATTAGAGCTAGGAGATATAGCTTTAGGTACTCGTGTGCTAGTTTGCAAGTTAGTGGGAGTTGTTGCGACACTCGGGAAACTTCTTGTAAACGTTTTGCCTACCATACTCTACAAGTGTAATAGTTTAAGTTTTGTGTTCAATGAAATGGAAACTATTACATAACTTTGTCTTCACTTTTTATTCTACATATTGTGTGAAGTGTTTTACTTTGACGGAAGCTGCTGTCTGTGAGTTCAAGACCAATTTCACGAAAAATTGGTATCCTACGCTGAAGGCGTAATTTCAATTTTAAAATGTTAAAAAATAAGTTTGAAGTGATTTCAAATAATTTTTTAATATTATCATGTGTCTTAAAATAATGTTTAAATGATTTGAATTAAATACTTTTTATAAGTATTTGAGAAAAAGGTAAACTTGGTTTATGACATTATAACTTAAACCTCCTAAAACCTTTATAAATTAATACTCGATTAATTAATAACTTCTAAATTAATAGAATTTTCAAGTCCCAATTTGGTCTTTTTAATGAAAAAAATACTCATAAATTAATATTATTTCTAAATTAATAAAATTTCATGTCCGAAGCTATTAATTTATAAAAGTTTTACCGTAGTACTTCACAATAAAATGTTAACATTTTTTTTACCTATTTATTAATTAATATATTAGTGAAATTATATTTTTGTCTTTTTTTTTTGTGAGCGTGTATATCGTGTTTTTTTAAATTATGTGTATTTTTTATTTTATTGTAAAAGTGTATATTATATTTAAATTTATTAAATAAAAAGAATAATTTTGGTATTCTTATTAAGAAATATGAGTGTATTTAATTACAATAAATCAATTAGAATAGCTTCTTTTACAAATTCCTTATTTTAAGCATATAAAGTATTTTTTCAATGAATAAAAATATATTTTAAACATTTTAATTTTTAGATTAATTAAAATATGTTTTGAATTTTAAAGTATCTTAAAAATAATTTTTAAATAATTTAAAATAACTTTTATACATTTCAAAAATATCTTTAAGTAGTTTTTATATGATTATGAAATATATTTTAAACTTTTCATATTGGTTTATTAAACTAATTTTTAATCAGATTTCGGGCACGTGTGATATATAGTTTGGTGATTGAGTATTTTGTAGTACTATATGGTTTTTACTGTTTGGAGAGTTAGACTAGGAGCAATGAGGCTGTTGAAAAGAAAAGTTCAACAGTTGAACTGATGCAATAAGGAGTTGAAATGGGCTATTGAATCCAAATGGGTAAGTAGATGTTGAAAGTATGCAACAAGCGTGAAAACTAAAAAAGGTGGGACCTGTAGCCACTTGTCCACACATAATTGAATGTATAAAATTATACAGATAGAATTATTTTACCCACTCTTTATCTATTACTTTTGCCACATGTTTTTTTTTTCATTTGTTCGTTTTAATTTTTCAGATTTTTATCTTATCTTATTTTATCTTTTTAAATTAATTATTTTATAATAAATTTATTTTTTATTTTTTTTTTTATTCGAAAATTCATTATTTTTTATCTATAGATAGAAGTTAGTTTCATTTGATTTGTACACAAAAAAAAAATACGATAATAATAAATATAAAAAATGAAACGGGCTCCCGAGTCACCCGACAGAGACGGGTATACCACCTATTCATCTGCTATAGATGAACCTCCTGTGAATTGTCACCATGGTTTAGAGGCCGAACTACTAACTACAACAACAAGATATCTGCGTTGTGGCCTTCATGAGGTAATTTGTAATTTAAATCACAAATACATTTGTATTTTTTATTCTGACCCGTTGATCCTATGATAACTGATGTAAATTGTTTTATAGTACGATGATTGTGAATTTTTTCGCATGGTTGACGGTGAACTAGCTAAACTTCAAAATGTATTGTAGCAAGATTGAAAGCGCAAATTGATAAGTTGGAGCATGATAACATGGTGCTCAAAGGAAGACTGGAGACATTTACTAATAATTGTGTTGGTTCATCATCTCAACTTTGATAATTATTAGATAAAACAGCCGTTCCAACTCTTGTACTAATTAAGTTATTAATTAAGTTATGTGTGTTTAATTAAAGTTGGTGTCGTGTACTTACTATATTGTATTTCATCATAAGTATTTTGTAATTTGTCTTAATAATGTGACTATCCTTATTTTTTTTCCGACTTTATTACTTAAAAAATTAAAATATTTATATACTTTATTTTATTATTAATTATTTTAATTAAAATAATTAATAAATAAAAATATAATATATAATTTTTTTTATTATTAATTGATATTTTTATTTGTTTATTGAATTGTAATTAAAATAATTAATAATAAAAATATAATATATAATTTCTTTTATTATTAATTGATATTTTTATTTGTTTATTGAATTGTAATAAAAATAAAATTATAAAAGAAAAATAAAAAGATGAAATAAAAGTGGTGGGGTATAATGTTGAATTTTATTAAATAAACTATTGTAGAGTGTAAAAGTTGAATGGATGTTGAATGATTAGGTGGAAGAGAGAGAAAATGATTGTAGATAGTCTTAGACTCTGTTAGACGGATTGAGGGGGATTGAGGGGGCGTGCAGTGCATTTTTACACTGCACCATAAGCAGTGCAATCTTTGGCCGTTCAATATCACAACACAAATCTAACGGTTATTATACTGCCCAAATAAATATAACATCTGCCCGTTTATTTAATATGTGCCCGTTTATTTATTATTTGTGTTCATTTAACTCTTAAAAAATTACCACTATTATTCATTACTATTAATATTACTTTCATAATTAATTCATAATTATATATTAAGGTTATTATATTTTTAATAATTTTTATATCATAAATTTTTTAATAACTTTTATATCACAAAATCTTAACGCGATTATATTTTTAATAACTTTTTATTTTAAAATTATTATATTTCTAATAACTTTAATATCACAAAATTTTAATGTTATTATATTTTTAACAATATTTATATCACAAAATCTTAACAAATTATATTTTAATAACTTTAATATCACAATTTTAATAATATTTATATCACAAAATCTTAACGCAAATATATTTTAATAACTTTAATATCACAAAATTTTAACGCTATTATATTTTTTATAATTTTTATATCAAAAAATCTTAACTCAATTATATTTTTAATAACTTTTTTTAAATTAATTATTAATAATTTATTGTTTTTCTTCTATTAATTATTTTATTTAATTTTTATATATTCTAAAATTGAATTATATAATTAATATGAATATTATATAGTTTATCAGTTATTAATAATAATATTTTAAAATTTTAAATATATAAATATAAGAAATTTATATTTAATTTTAAAATATTAATAATTATATAAAATAATTAAACATTCTTATATTTTTAAAATAATACTATACTTCGTATAATATTTTATATTTTTATTTTGAGTGATTTAATTTTTATATATGAAGAAAAATAAATTATTAATAATAACAATAAAAAAAATTTTAAAAAAAAAGATCAAATATATTATTATTTATTTAAATAATATAATCACCGTTAGATTTTAGTTTGATATTATTCAATAAGATATTATTCAATCCGATTGTGGGGGCGTCCATTGCACTTTTGCACCGGACAATAGCAAGTGCAATCTTACACCATACACGTGTACAATAAATAATCTAACGGTAAATAAATGATATGTTTTTGTGTTTTAATTTGTTTTCTTTAGGCTATTATTTTATTTATTCATGATATATTTTTGTGTTTTAATTTGTTTTCTTTACGCTATTGTTTTATTTATTTTTAATATTTATATAAAATATGAAATAATACAAGATATATATTACCAAATAATAATATAATTAAATTCAAATACTCAATCTGAATAATATAATTAAATATATTATAATAATTATAAATAATATTTTAAATTTGGAGGTTCAACCTATAAAAAATTATATATAATTTTAAATTTAATTTAGATTTAGTGTTTGAATTTAATTATATAATTATTTTGTATATATTTTGTATGATTTTAGATTTTTTATAAATATTATAAAAATAAATAAGACTGATGTTCTTGTTTTTGTGTTGATTTTCCGTGTCTTTTGTGTGTGAGTTGTGTCGTATTTAGTTGGTTATTGGTTTATTTCTCGTGGCTTTGGTATGTTGATGCGCTTGTTGAGTTTGCAGGTACGTGAGCTTGCGAATGTCGAAAAGGACGAAGAAAGGAGTTAGAACGAGTCGAGTCGAAGTGAAGTCGGTGCAGCCCAGAAGCAGGCGACCGCCCATGTCCCCAAGCGATCGCACAGCCAGATCCCAGGAATCTGCCAAAGACACCAGACGATCGCCTCCCTCAGAGAGCGATCGCCTCCTCCCCCCCAAGCGATCGCTCCTCCCCTGCCAAGCGATCGCCCGCCCGCGCTCCAGGATTCTGCTTCAGCACCAGGCGATCGCCTCCCATCCAGCGCGATCGCGTGCCCACTGACGCGAGCGATCGCCTGCTCTCCCAGGCGGTCGCTTGCTCTTCTTTTCCAGCTTTGACCGCGATCTTGACTCGGCTTTTGACGACCTATAAATAGGGCTTCGACCCAGAAACTTAGACATCGTTTTTTTATTATTTTTCACCGCACTTTTGAGAGCCCTAGGAACTCGTAACGTCTAGGTTTTGAATATTGCTTTGGATCTTGAATTTGGTGTTTTCGGATTCGGAAAAGTCGGAAATTTCCGCCGACAGGTACTTTGGTTTGAATTTGAGTAACAATCTAGTAAGTTTTTCTGCTTTCAATTTTCTTGTTCTTCAATTTCTTGTTTAGATTAATTGCTTCGATTATTTTCTTTACTTCCGCAAAGTTGTTTTAATGAATTTTTATTCTCTAAAACTTAATTCTTCTTCAAGTACGATGATGAGTAGCTAAACCCTTTTTCTAGGGCTAGGGATGATCGATTCTCCCTACTAAGGTCTAATTCGAATCTCGAGATTGAATAGATGCCTACCGGTGACGGACGTATCAACTTTAATTCATAGATTCGAATTCGCACCGAAGTATAGAATCGTGATTCCCGAAACCCTAGTTCATTTATTACTTGATTTCAAAAACACTTTACTAGCTTTTAAATTCGTTCCTCGTCCTTTCAATATTTAGCTAATTTTTAGAATTAAACAACACCAAAACTCAACTCTTGCATTATGCTATTTCTCTTCGCTTCTTAGTTGCAAACAATTAAACGCTTTTACGCCGATAGTAGTGTTCCTCGAGAGATCGACTCGGGCGAGTTGCTTTAGTAACTAGTTCGATATTTTTATTTGGTTTGTGACGCTACAAAACGACTTTAATCAAATTGGCGCCGTTGCCGGGGAACACTTTAGGCACTTGTATTAGTGTTTAGGTGTTTGCAACAATTTCTTTTTATTTTTCTTTTTATTTACTTATTTGGTGCAGGTACGTTTGATTGTTTGTTGTCTTTGTTGGTGCATGGTAGGTACACGAAGAGCTAATACCGAGCTTGCACCCGTGATAGAAAACATCAACAGACGCAAGAGCATCAGTCGGTGCACGAAGTTAGGCGAAGACTCCTCGTCTGACTCCACCACTACTGATTCCGAACCCGAGACCGAAACTTTAACCATGAACGAAGAAGAACTCCGTGACGCCGCAAACCGTAACGGGAATAACGGGAACAACGGCAATAGCGGGAACAACGGCAATAACGGGAACAACGGGAACAACGGGAACCGTGTCCAGCCACCCCTCTTTGGAGATCTGACTCATCCGCATATCGACGGAGCTAGCTCATGCATCGTCCTGAGTGACGCCGCCCGGAGATACGACCTCAAGGCACACCATCTTGCTCAGCTTCCTCAGTTCTCCGGAACCACTAACGAGGATGCCCTCAACTTCATCAGGGAGTTCTACACAGCATTGCAGGCCTTCCCCATCGGAGCACTAGATGATGATCAGCTCCGGTTGAAATGTGTTCAGTATGCCTTGAGAGATAGGGCGAAGAACTGGCTGCTATCCTTGGAGCCAGACTCGATCACTACCTGGACGGACATGTACCGAGAGTTTATTACTCGGTTCTATCCTCAGCAGAAGACCTTCGACTTGAGAGGACAGATATGCGCCTTCGAGCAGGAACCGGGGGAGTACTTTCATGAGGTTTGGGAGCGATTCCGGAGCCTATTAAGGCAATGCCCACACCACGATCTCACGCCCACCTCGGTCATCCAATTCTTCTACAAGGGTTTGAGCAGAGAGGACCAGAGAGAGGTGAAAACCGCAGCTGGCGGAAATATCAGTGGTCGGAACAGTGACGAGATGACGGAGATCTTCAAGTCACTATCAGCTGAGTCGAGACAAACGAGCTCAAGGGGAAGCAGTAGCTACGCTAGATCCGAGGGGAATGTGAATGCCCAGTTGGCGAAACAGGTTGCCGACCTGACAAAGAAAGTCCAGATGCTGGAGACTACTGAGGAGCAACCTAAGAGGCAGATCTATCACGTGGAGCCGTGTAGCTTATGTGGGGAGATTGGCCATTTCTCCAGCACTTGTGGACAGAGCATGCCGTCTCCACCCCAAATGATGGACCCGAACTACGGTCCAGAGGTGCAGGTGAACGCGATGCAGGGGTACAATCAGCAGGGCAACCAGAGGAATGACCCCTACTCTAACACTTACAACCCGGGCTGGAGGAACCATCCTAACTTCTCGTGGAAGCAAGATCAGCCACAGACTCAGGGGCAAGGTTCTCAGACGAACTTCAATAACCAGAACCGACCTCAGAATCAGGGATACCAGAATGCCGGGAACCAGAATTGGCATAATAATCAAAATTATCAGCGGCCCCAGTACCAGCAGCAACATCAGTCATACCACCCACCTCCACCTCAGCCACAGCACGTGCCACCAAAGACTTCAGACTTAGACGAGAAGTTCGCATCCTTCATGGCCGCGACTCAGGCCATCTTGAATAATAACCAACAAAAGATAGATGGGGTGGAGAGCAACATGACTAGTCAGAATGCGGCGATCAAGAGGATCGAGACGCAGGTTGGGCAGATGGCTAGCCGAATGAATGAGATGGCACAGGCTAATCAGAAGGATCGGATTCCGAGCCAACCGTATCAGGCTAAGGCGGTCACGGTGCTTAGGAGCGGACGTGTCATTGATAATCACGTCGAAATGCCAACCGAGGAAGTAGAAGAGGACATTCCGGCTCCTGAAGAAGCCGAGGAGAGAGTCCCGATCGAAGAACCGTTGGCGAAGCCGGTGGAGAAACCGGTAGAAAATCCGATACCAGCACCCGAGACGAGTCGGGCAGCCTTACACAAGGCCGATAATCCTTATAGACCTCCCGTGCCACCGTACCCGCATCGATTGAGGAACGAGAAGCAAGATCAGCAGTTCTCGGAGATTTATAAGCTTTTATCTAAGGTGAATGTGAATCTCCCTCTCCTAGACATCATTCGAAACATCCCGTCCTATGTCAAGTTCTTCAAGGACCTCGCTTCGAGGAAGAGAAAGTTCATCGACAATGAGAAGGTTGTAGTTTCCGAGGTGGCGAGTGCGATACTTCAGCATCAGCTCCCCGAGAAACAAAGAGACCCCGAGAGTTTCAACATAATGATTGCCGTTGGGAATGGCAAGGAAGTGTCCGGGATGCTCGACTTGGGAGCGGGTATAAATTTGATGCCGTACGCCGTGTACGAGAAGTTGGAGTTGGGCGATCTCAAGCCCACTCGTATGTGCCTCCAGCTCGCCGACCGATCGATTCGATACCCCAAGGGGATTGTGGAAGACATATTGGTACAGGTCGGAGGATTGATAGTACCCGTGGATTTCGTGGTACTCGACGTTGGAGAAGTTCCCGAGAATGGGCGAGATCACGCCATTCTTTTGGGAAGACCGTTCATGGCCACCACTAATACGGTGATCGATGTGAAGAACGGTGCGCTTGAGATGACCGTTCTTGGCGAGAAAGTCTCGTTCTCCGTCCGAACGGGGAAAGCCATTCCCGCTGCCCTTTACGTGGAGAATTGCTCCTTCGTCGACCCCGTTGATGACGAAGTTGAAGCCGCATTCGTGGAGGAGAGCAGCCCCGAGGTACTGGACGGAGAAGAGGAAAAATTAACGGATCCCACCTTTGTGCGACCTAGCTCACAAGAAGCCGAGATCGAGGCTCCGAAAAATAAGGTGGAGTTGAAACCGTTACCGAGCCACCTAAAATATGTTTTCTTGGAAGACGGGGATCAAAAACCCGTGATCATCTGAGCCACTTTGAGAGCCGAAGATGAAGAGGCGCTCGTGGCGATACTAAAGCAGAACAAGAAAGCGTTTGGGTGGAGTCTGGGAGATATCCGTGGCATCGACCCCTCGGTGTGCATGCACCGGATCATTTTAGAGGAGGGATCGATCCCTAAGAGAGATGGGCAGAGGCGACTCAACCCGGTTCTGATGGAAGTCGTGAGGACGGAGATCTACAAGCTCCTGGACGAGGGGCTGATCTATGCCGTTGCCGATAGCCGATGGGTGAGTCTGGTCCACGTGGTTCCGAAGAAAGGAGGCATCACCGTGGTGGAAAACCAGAAAGGAGAGCTCCTTCCGACTCGGATTACTACGGGGTGGCGGATGTGCATTGACTATCGGAAGTTAAATGCCGCCACCCGAAAGGAACATTTCCCTCTTCCCTTTATTGATCAATTACTTGATAAACTATCAGGTCATGCATTTTATCGTTTTCTTGATGGTTTGTCAGGTTATTACCAGGTGGCGATAGCACCGGAGGACCAGGAGATGACGACTTTCACGTGCCCCATTGGTACCTATGCATGGAGGAGGATGCCTTTCGGCTTATGCAATGCACCGGGAACTTTCCATAGGTGTATGATGTCCATCTTCTCCGAGATGATAGGTAACTTCATGGAAGTCTTTATGGACGATTTTTCTGTTTTTGGCTCTTCGTTTGATGATTGTCTAGGTAAGCTCGATAGAGTCCTTAAGAGGTGCATTGAGAGTAGTCTTACCTTGAGTTGGGAGAAGAGTCATTTCATGGTGACGAGTGGGATAGTACTAGGACATATGGTGTCTAGTCGGGGGATAGAGGTTGATAGAGCCAAGATAGAGGTTATTGAGCGACTACCCCCTCCCATTAATGTTAAGGGCATCCGTAGCTTCCTTGGGCACGCCGGGTTTTATAGGAGGTTCATTAAGGATTTCTCTAAGATTATCCAACCTTTGTGTCATTTACTAGGGCAAGATGTTGAGTTTAAGTTCGACGAGTCGTGTCTAGTAGCTTTTAATACACTTAAGGAGAAGCTTACCTCAGCCCCGGTAGTTGTAGCACCTAATTGGGAGTTGCCCTTTGAGATTATGTGTGATGCGTCTAACTCAGCGGTAGGAGCGGTTCTTGGTCAGAAAGTGGATAAGTTGCTTAGAGTTATTTATTATGCTAGCGTGACGTTAAATAGCGCCCAAACCAACTATACCACCACCGAGAAAGAGTTGTTAGCCGTAGTGTTTTCCTTGGATAAGTTTAGGTCCTATATCATAGGTTCTAAAGTCATCGTCCATAGTGATCACCAAGCCCTACGACACTTGCTAGCTAAAGCTCAAGCCAAACCGAGGTTGATTAGGTGGATCCTATTACTTCAAGAGTTCGATGTAGAGATTAAGAATAGGAAGGGGTGCGAGAACGTAGTAGCCGATCACTTGTCTAGGCTAGAGCCACCCCCCGAGATTCTAGGAGATAACATTGATGGTTCGATTCCCGACTCTTTCCCTTATGAGCTTGCTATGGCTATGACTCCGGTACCTTGGTACGCGGATATTGTGAACTTTTTGGTTGCAGGAGCTTTAAGAGAAGGGATGACATCTCAAGAAAGGGCGAGGTTCGAGCATTTGTCCCGGGAGTACTTCTGGTCGGACCCCTACCTCTACAAGTTCGGAAAAGATGAGGTGATTCGCCGTTGCCTCCCGGAGGAGGAACAAGCTGACGTGCTCAAGTGTTGCCACCATGAAGAGAGTGGAGGACACTTTGGGGGCCATAAAACAGCCCACAAGGTGCTTCAATCAGGTTTGTATTGGCCTTCTCTTTTCCGTGATGCAATTGATTATTGCAAAGCTTGTGATCGGTGCCAACGTATGGGGAATATAGGTAAGCGTGATGAAATGCCCTTGAATATTAACTTGGCGGTTGAAATTTTTGATGTTTGGGGTATTGACTTTATGGGACCTTTCCCCGTGTCTTGTGGTTTTGAGTACATATTGCTAGGTGTTGATTATTTGTCCAAGTGGGTTGAAGCAATCCCCACTAGGACTTGTGATGCTAAAGTGGTGCTTAAGTTTGTGCAGGAGAATATCCTTTCTAGGTTCGGTTTCCCGAAGGCCATCATCAGCGATGGCGGAAAGCACTTTTGCAACAAGCTCTTCGAGAAATTGATGGTCAAGAACGACATCAATCACAAAATTGCAACCGCTTATCACCCACAAACTTCCGGGCAAGCCGAGACTAGTAACCGTCAAGTGAAGGAGATACTCGAAAATACCGTGAAACCGTCCCGCAAGGATTGGTCGGAGAGACTTAAATCGGCTTTATGGGCTTATCGGACCGCATACAAGACGGTGCTCGGAATGAGTCCTTACCGCCTCGTGTTCGGGAAGCATTGCCACTTGCCGGTGGAAATCGAGCACCGAGCTTATTGGGCAATCAAGGCTACCAATATGGATCTAATGGAGGGCGGAAGTGCCCGAGCCTTAGAGTTGTCCGAGCTTGCCGAGATGCGCCATGAAGCCTACGAGAATGCGCGTCTTTATAAAGAAAAGGTGAAGGTGACTCATGATAGGAGGATTAAGAACAAGGAGCTAAAGGCCGGGATGAAGGTACTCTTATTCAACTCGAGACTCCGGTTGTTCCCCGGGAAACTCAAATCGAGGTGGAGTGGACCATATGAGATTTTAGAGGTGTTTCCGTATGGAGTTGTTAAACTCTATAATCCGAAGACGAAGGAGGCATTTCAAGTCAATGGCCATCGAGTTAAACCGTACATCGAGGGAGAACCGCAATCCATTGGAGTAGAGTCGATTCTACTCGGGGACGTCTCTTATGAATAGAGCACGTTAGTCCGGCTCGGGACTCTAAACGAGCGTCGCGTGGAGACTAGTCCACGGACCGTGTCGCTCTTTCGGTTCTAAAAATGAGTGCCACGTGGGGGCCTACCCACGGACGTCAAGCTCACGACGTAAACCGAGCTTATTTGTGTCTTGACATGACAGGAGAACGAGATTAAGAAGATCAGCCCGGAGCAGGAGGCTACCCAGCCACGAGGCGATCGCCTGCCAAGGACGCGATCGCCTCGCCCAATTTCCAGAATCTGGAATTCCAGACAAGCGATCGCATCATCCTCGAGCGATCGCTTGGGTCGTCGCGGGCGATCGCTTGGGTCGTCGCGGGCGATCGCATCGTCCATTCCAGGGAGGGGCTGTTTTTGAGCATGCGATCGCGCATTTAGGGGAAGCGCTCGCTTCCCCCCTATTTATAAAAAAAAAAAAAAAAAATTTTAATTAAAGTTTTTTTTTTTATTTTCTGAAATTGTTGAATAAGGGGAGAAGCCCTAATCTTCGTCCGCCTCCATCACAAGCTCTTCTTTTCTCTTACTTGCAGGAACAAATCCAGACCCCGATCTCCGGCCACCCGAAATCCTCGCCGCCGTTCAGACCGCCCAGCCACAACCACCGCCGGCCGAACCCACTGCACCGGTCTTCAACCTCGCCACCTCAGACCGCCGCCGTCGACCCCCATCGATCCACCACGGCAGTCCCGTGAGCAACCCTAGCCGAGCCATTCTCAGGCCGTTCAGCCGCCGAGCCCTCTCCTCCATCTCACCGACGACGCGCTCCTGCCCAGACCCGTCGCCGCCGACCCACCTGCTCCGAGCTTAGCCGCCTAGACCCACCACCGCCGGCCGTACACCCTCGGCAGCTCAGACCTCGAAGTCGACTCCCGGCTTCGATTCGATTCACGGCAATCCCGTGAACATTTCACGTCTCGGTTCTCGACTCGCTCCGGCAGCCCGTCCCTCGTGCTCGACTATTTTCACGGCAATCCCGTGAACGTCCGGGTAGTTCGACCTTTCTCCGTTTCAATTCCGAAGTCGGCAATCCCGACTCTCGACTATTCTCGGCAGCCCCGTTCCGCTCCTCGGCTTAGTCCACGGCAGTCCCGTGAACTTTTCGGCAGTCCCGTGAAATTTTTTCGATATGCCTAACACTCGAAGCAAGAGGAAGGCTCCGGCTTCAAAGAAGGCTCGGACCGACGAAGGTCCATTCACCGCGGCTTCCGACTCCGACAATGAACAGCCAGCCCCTCCTCGGGCACCACAGCAGCCCCCGGCGAATCGTCGGACCGACCTCCGGGATACTTACGGTGCCGACTTCCCCATCTATAGCCACGAGGAAGGTAAACGGCTTCTCGCCTTTCGCAAACACGAATTTGAGTATCCCCGCCCCTTTGATTGGTCTCTAGTTAGGAAGTTGGGGGTGTACGACGATGTGAAGAAGTATTTGAAATTGTTGGGATTGTGGACTATCGCACAAGAAGACTTCGGATATTCGACGTCCCTTGGCCTAGAGATGCTATGCACTTTTGAGAAGCACTCGAATGGGCGAATCTACACGTGTCGGCTTTTAGGCAGGGAAGCTCGGATCAACGCAGAATCTTTTGAGGTGTGCTTCGAATTCCCCATTGATGATGCTCAGAGGGCAATCCCCGACAAAATAGACAAGAATGCGGCATGGCAGGCCATTACCTCGGTCCCCACTTATACCGGAAAGAGTATCCAAATTGCCGACCCGGCCCTGCTCCTCGTGCATCGCTTCATCGCCTACAATATCTCCGGAAAAGATGAAGCTAACAAAGTGAACAAATCGGAGCTTTACCTTCTCGAGCGCGCCTACAAGGGATACCATACTTCTCCCACCGACTACATTTTAGGGCAGATGAAGAGGACAGTCGAGCGAGGAGCCCATCATGCATCCTTTTTCTACATTGCGACTGCCTTGGCCCATTCCTTCACTTGGATTGACCTGGACGACCCCGACACACTTCCAGATGACTACAACTCGGAACCCCGGCCGATTGATTTACAGGAGCTTCACGGTTCTCATCTCCTCGACCAGGATGGCCAGTTTCGCCCTCATTCTGCACGTATCGCGCAAGGGGCTCCGAGGAATGCCGCCTCGACTAGCACCGTACCTCCGGTTCAGCCCCCGTCTCAGCTTCCGCAGACAGGACATGCCTCGGGATACGGAGATCCGATTCCCTACCCGCGGTACCCGTCCTATACCGCCGGTTTCCATGACATGATCAACCAATTTCAGGATATGCGCACTAGTTTCGAGGACGTGGAGACTAGTAGGAGGGAGATCGAGTATGATATGCGGGAGGACTTTCGGGCGACCTCGGGAGCTACTCGGACCTACATTGATGAACGATTCACCCGGATGGAGGCCCAAGCCACTCTTCAGTATAACCATTTCAATGGTCGGCTCGACCGGATCGAGACTCAGCAAGCCACTCATCATGATTACTATGTGGCCGAGAATGCCCGCCGGCAGGCCCGTGAGGACACCGAGCACGCTTATCACGTCTCCCAGTACGCTCAGATGATGGCCATGTTCCGAGGGCCACAGTATCCACCACCCGAGCCGTGAGGATCAACCGTACTTTCGTACGGTCGCGGTATGTATATAGTTTTTCTTTGTTTTTCAGTTTCGTGAGTCATGTCTTCTTTCTTGTTTCCTTTTTATTACTTGGTTTGTTTTTGTGGTTTTCTTTTAGTTTTTGGTGTGTAGGTTGTTTACTCCTCACTTGTGGACATCCCGAGGTCGACTTTCTTTGGACGCGTGCTTTCCTAGGAGGGTGCTTCATCCACGAGGACATGGATTAGCCCAAGTGTGGGGGGGTTTGCCTTCTTCTTCCCTTCTCCTATCTTTCTATGTGATTTGTCGTGCTTTAGTTGTTTTCTTTTACTTGTTTTATGCTAGTTGTGATCGCTCCCCCTTGTTGAGATATGATTTTCATAAAAGTGTTGTTGTCGTGCCCCTCCCGTGCATGTTAGTTGCTTTATTTCAATTCTTGAGGTGCGATAGATTTTTGATGCTAGAGGTCGGTATGTGAATGACTTTTGACTCCGTGTTTAGATGCCGTAGAGTGATCTTGAGATAATTGCGTGTCACCGTTTCACTTTCCAAATAACCTTGTGAGAATTTGAGCCATTTTAGCTTTCTTCTTTGAGTGATATTTCTCGTTGTTGTTCTTGAGCTTCGTACTTTCTTTGATCTACATCATATGCACCCGTATGGACTAGTAGCTAAAGCATGCTTAGGTTGTTACTTGAGACTTGTGCATCATAAATTACTTGATTTCGGAAATGATTGGGTTTTATTCGACTAGGATAGCCACTTTAGCCGCTTTTCGTACTTTTGACCCCGAGCCCGTCGTGGGACACCCTAGTAGCCCCTTTGAGACTACGTTTAGCCTTTTCCTTCTTGTCCTATATTCCGTGGAGGGGAGTAGGGAGGTGTGTACTTGGGGATATAAGGTGTTGATACGTTGAGTATTTGTAATAAGTTGAGACGTGATATTAGTCTCCAAAAAAAAAAAAAAAAAAAAAGAGAAAATAACAAAAAATGAGACGAGTCTAGTCTCCCAAAAAAATAGAAAAGAGTCGAGACATGCTATTAGTCTCCAAAAAAAAAAAAAAAAAAAAAGGGAGAGAAAAAGAGAATATAACAAAAAGAGTCGAATAATGATGCTTGATGTGGCTTTGATGAATTTGATTGTTGAGTTTGGAATTGTAGGGGCTGTTATGAGTTGTAGTTGTTTGGTTGTGTTGGAGGAACGTGCTTGAACGATGTATAGTCCACTTACCCCAAACATTCTCGAATACCCCTAGCCGAGCCCCGATACACCTGTTTTGTCGATCACCCACGATCCTTAAGATGGTAGACCTTGATTAGTGGAGAGTGCAATTTGAGTATGTGTTTAGTCGATGACCTTAGGTGCATTTGATGTTATTCGAAGCTCGTCCTTGTTCCTTATATGCTTATTTTTCTTGAGTACACAAGCTTCTTAATTTCTATCTTTCACTTGTGTACACCCTTGAGTGGAACCAATTCTCGAGAGAAAAAGAAGAAAGAGTGAATCCTTGTGAGGGAACTTGAAATGGTGACATGTGGTGATAATTACGTGATCTTGATTGCTCTAATTCATTGTGAGGCGGAGGTTGTTCACCTTACTTTTTCCGTATGCATCGAGGGTCTATTTGTGGTTTTGAGAAATTGAGTAAACTCTTGGTATGCATGTGTGTTGGATGTACGACTCGCTTTTATGATTGCTTGCTTGAGGACAAGCAAGAAGCCAAGTGTGGGGGAGTTGATGTTCTTGTTTTTGTGTTGATTTTCCGTGTCTTTTGTGTGTGAGTTGTGTCGTATTTAGTTGGTTATTGGTTTATTTCTCGTGGCTTTGGTATGTTGATGCGCTTGTTGAGTTTGCAGGTACGTGAGCTTGCGAATGTCGAAAAGGACGAAGAAAGGAGTTAGAACGAGTCGAGTCGAAGTGAAGTCGGTGCAGCCCAGAAGCAGGCGACCGCCCATGTCCCCAAGCGATCGCACAGCCAGATCCCAGGAATCTGCCAAAGACACCAGGCGATCGCCTCCCTCAGAGAGCGATCGCCTCCTCCCCCCCAAGCGATCGCTCCTCCCCTGCCAAGCGATCGCCCGCCCGCGCTCCAGGATTCTGCTTCAGCACCAGGCGATCGCCTCCCATCCAGCGCGATCGCGTGCCCACTGACGCGAGCGATCGCCTGCTCTCCCAGGCGGTCGCTAGCTTTTCTTTTCCAGCTTTGACCGCGATCTTGACTCGGCTTTTGACGACCTATAAATAGGGCTTCGACCCAGAAACTTAGACATCGTTTTTTTATTATTTTTCACCGCACTTTTGAGAGCCCTAGGAACTCGTAACGTCTAGGTTTTGAATATTGCTTTGGAACTTGAATTTGGTGTTTTCGGATTCGGAAAAGTCGGAAATTTCCGCCGACAGGTACTTTGGTTTGAATTTGAGTAACAATCTAGTAAGTTTTTCTGCTTTCAATTTTCTTGTTCTTCAATTTCTTGTTTAGATTAATTGCTTCGATTATTTTCTTTACTTCCGCAAAGTTGTTTTAATGAATTTTTATTCTCTAAAACTTAATTCTTCTTCAAGTACGATGATGAGTAGCTAAACCCTTTTTCTAGGGCTAGGGATGATCGATTCTCCCTACTAAGGTCTAATTCGAATCTCGAGATTAAATAGATGCCTACCGGTGACGGACGTATCAACTTTAATTCATAGATTCGAATTCGCACCGAAGTATAGAATCGTGATTCCCGAAACCCTAGTTCATTTATTACTTGATTTCAAAAACACTTTACTAGCTTTTAAATTCGTTCCTCGTCCTTTCAATATTTAGCTAATTTTTAGAATTAAACAACACCAAAACTCAACTCTTGCATTATGCTATTTCTCTTCGCTTCTTAGTTGCAAACAATTAAACGCTTTTACGCCGATAGTAGTGTTCCTCGAGAGATCGACTCGGGCGAGTTGCTTTAGTAACTAGTTCGATATTTTTATTTGGTTTGTGACGCTACAAAACGACTTTAATCAAAGACAATACAAATTGCGTAAACAAAACAAATTAAAACAATAAGATACTATTATTATAAATTAAGTAAAAAAACAAATTAAAACAACAAAAATATCATTTATTTACCGTTAGATTATTTATTGTACACGTATATGGTGCAAGATTACACTTGCTATTGTCCGGTGCAAAAATGCACTGGATGCCCCCTCAATCCCGGTTAGACCATCTCCAATAGGAAGTAATGTGGAAGACATTTACTTCCAATAGGAGATATTGTATAGTAGCATTTTTTTCAAATAATATTTTGATAATTATTCAATAATTCTCTAATTATTCTGATAAAGCAAGTAAAAAGTGGGGTTGGTGGGCCAGGGAAGAAGTAAGTTGGCGAGAGTTGGGAGTATTTCGGGCAGGAGACATATATTTGTTTTGTAAATGCTATTTTTCACATAAAATTAATAAAATAAAAATAAAATAAATTACATCAATATTTTTTATTTTTTATGATCTATAAATAGAGACCAAGTTTGTTTGATTTGGATACCAATTTTTTTTTTTACAATTTTCTTTACATTTGTTTGTATAATTTGTATTTTTGATTTGTGTTCACAAAACTACTTACGTATTATATTTTGTTCAAAATTTAAAATTCGACTTCACGTAAAAAGGCTATTCGGGTTTGTAAAAGGGCTATTCGGCTTTGTAAAAGGGCTATTCGAGTTTGTAAAAGAGCATATTCGTTTTTTTAATAATATAATTTATTTTGATATTTTTCTAATTATATTATTTATATTAAATAATAAATAAATAATTTAATTATTTTTATATCAATTATTATTTAACAAATATTATTATTAATTAAAATTTTATAAAACATGCAATTAAAAATAAAAAAGTACTCCCTCTGTCCCAGAGCTATAGTCATTTGTGGTCAACGCTGACTTTTTTCGGTCAAAAAAAGTCAGTGTTGACCACGACTATAGCTATGAGACAGAGGGAGTAATATATAGTGGGGTATAGTGAAATAATGATGTGTAGGAAAGAGAAAATGAAATTCTTTTGAAATATTTTCTATTGTAGAGTATGAGATATTTGAAGGATAATGGAAGATATTTGATGAGGTGTAAAGTAGAATAAGCTGACGTGGCAAAGAATATTTAGGAGTTGAAATATTTGCTGCTGGAGATGGTCTTAGATCATAGTTTGGTGATTGAGTATTTTGTAGTATTATATGGTTTTTTATTGTTTGAAGAGTTAGTCTTTAGATTATGTCAGATGGATCTGTTATATTTCTTTACGCGGTTTACTACTATTCATTTTCTTAAGTAAGACACTTTTTAAAAAAAAAAATTAATTAATTTTAGTTTTTAAAAATATTTTTAAATGTTATAAAATATTTTTTTATACTTTTAAAATGTCAAAAAAAAAAATTATATTATTTTAAATATTTTAAAAACATTTTAAAGTTATTTAAAAATAATTTGAAGTGATTTAAATATATTTTTATGACGAATTTTTGACTTCCTATTGTTTTTTTGCAAGGGGACTCAGAAGGCAGGGTTTAAAACGCCAGAATCTCCGGCCACCACATTGGCTGCGTTAAATGGCGGATTGGATTTTCAGAACGCTTAGAGACGGCGGTTTAGAGGGGGAGCACGCCCCCGCTCTCACCATCAACGACACAATCAGCTGCCCCTTAGGCTCATTCGTTTTTGATCACATCCTCTCCCAGCTTGCCTCCTTCGTTTCCTCCCAAAAATCAAATTCAAAGTGAGTCTAAAATTCCCGTCCTAATTCTTCACCTACTTATGTTTAAGCCCAATTTTTTCATTCCATATACGTTCGCGTCTCTGCGTTGTCCTGTTTCGGCAGTGGTGTGGTGCTAGTCGCGTTCTCCCGAAGTCCGTTATACTACGAGCAGCTGTTGAAGAGCAAAGGATACGACGTCGTTTCTTCCGGGAACTGGTTTGAACGTTTTTCACTCTCTTTTGTGGTGGTTACATTAATATGAAAGCTCGGTTAGTGAATTGTTGGTTGTCATTGTATCAGGCTTAGGGTTTTGGATTGCTATACGGATCCGTTGGGTTGGAAAAACAAGCTTGCTGGGAGCATTGGGAACCTCTCTTCCGGATCTTCATTAGCAGTTAATTTATGTAAATATGTGAAGGACGTAGATGAGTTATTGTCGTCTGTTCTTGAGCTCGGTAAAGGTATTGATTCTAATTTGTGGAATCAGTAAATAGTAGTTGGCTTAATCGTGTCTGTTTTTTGACAGGATTATCCGGAAATGGGAAGAGGCGATTCGTGGTTGCAATAGACTCGGTAATTTATAATTACTTTGTCTTTGTTTTCTGATAGTAATTTTTCTTTTGTTATAAGTCTTGTCGTGGGCGGAAATTCTAAGCTGTAAATATTGCGAACACTATGCTAATGCTGGAAATCTGTAGGAAGATAAATGTCCCTTCTTGTTTGATATCTCAATTATGTCACGATTCTACCTCTGTAATATGTATAATAAAATAGAGAGTTGCATCCAAAATCCTTTTCCATATATACCTTTGAAATGAGCAGTTAAGTTATCTACAAAAATATGAGTGCACCAGCTTGTATGTTTGACTCTTGCACACTTGTGATTCTGTCTCCAGGTTAGTGAGATGCTAAGACACACGTCTGTCTCGCAAGTTGCTGCATTTATAAGCAACCTCAGAAGTCATGGTATGGCATTGATCTTCTCTGTAGTTTACTAGGAAGATGATTTAAGTTGTACGAGTAATTTTTATATTTCAGGTTCATAGTATGTCAAGTTATTGTTGAAGTTTGAGCATATTTTTAGTAATAGTAACCAATAAAATGTTTGGTCGAAAAACAAAATATATAAATTATTATAAGTCCCTCTCACTTCTCAGAGAACAATGTTATGTTATGTTATGTTATGTTATGTTATGTTATGTTATGTTATGTTATGTTATGTTATGTTATGTTATGAAGAGAGGTAATACATTGCCTTTATGAAACTACCATTAAATTCTTAGCTGTATAGTGCTTCCAGAAATGAACTGCTAAAATTAAGTATTTGACGAGATCATAAAATATACATATTTTGAAAAAATATATGCTATTTAGTTATTTACATGGGTAGAACCTATGCCTTATGGTCTTGATTAGTGGCGTACTCTAGGATCCCATGATTTTTGATTTTTTATTTTATTTTGATTTTCTCATACTTGCACTATTTTCAATAACTTCATTGAAAATGCTATTTCATGTCAAAGGATATTGGTTCGGTTATTTATGGCCGTGTATACCTCTTTTAGGTTGATCCTTAAGCGTGCATGGACAACCATTGACTTTGACACACAGTAAAACCATGATGCAGTCTCAGTTCAAACATAGACCCACATTTTGCATTTAAGATCTCAGCATCATTTCAATGGTATTTCTATGTACCATGACAAAAATCAAATAGAAAATCTATTAATTAAGAAACAATCAAATTTGGTTCTCTTTTGTCCTAAGTAAAACCATGAGAAGAGTCTAGAAAGAGTATTTTTGTTGGTAAAAAATCATTTCTACAGTCCTACATTTATCGTGATGACAAGAATCACGAAAGGGTGTTTCTTGGTATATGAACTTTACATGATGGCAATAATAAAGTTATAGTACTACTTTTTTAGTTCTTCAAATTTATTTTGGTAAGAAAAAACATATAGTATGTTGGAACAACAATATCTAGTGAATGATTTAGGGTTTCGTTCTGGTCTCAATACGTCTTCATAAAATTTGCAGCATAATTGGACCTTCTTGAATTGCTTATTGTCGACTGAGTAGTCTCATTTGTAGTGTATCTTCGGGATTGCAGATCCTCCAACCCGAACTTCAATATACAAATCCAAGAGACCTAAATATAATTTGAATATGATTGAGACTTTTTCATATCGAAAAATAGTCCGAAATCATTCTCTAGATACTGCTTCTCAAACCATAAGAAATGTTCTTTTACCAAAAACAAGACTAAAAAATAGCTTTATCGTTTGTATTATGTGATATAGTACTTCTTGATTCTTGTTCTCATAACATAGGTAAGAAGAAGAATTCTTAAACCTTTTTTTCTAGATTTCTTCTCATATTGTTAATGGGAAGAAGACGTTCGTTGAACAAATTGCCCATTTTTTATCATGTTATAAGGAACATGAGGGGTTTGCACCTATATATGGTCTGTCCGATTCTTCTCATCATTTTACATCTAAATTGGAAATCCATCATAGTATTACCACATGATTGTGTTAATGTTTTTTCCTGAATTTTATCTGTCCACCTTGGAGATGGCTCCGTAAGTCTAGCTAGGTCCTCTGAAGAAACACCAAAGCCAAGTTTTGGTTAAACGCCATTGCACGACATGTTATGTGAGGAATGTAACATCTGTAATCAAAGTAGTTCATGTAGATTTCCCTTAGTTGATTCTAAACCCGACAGGAATACTTATTTAGTTCTGTCTTCCTTAATTACAGATGAAATCGCTAGCTTGTTTTGGTTATTACATTCGGATCTGCACGAGACTCGGGCTACTGCTGCCCTTGAATATATGTCCTCTATGAAGGCTACTATAAAACAATTGGTTGATGGGCCGAAAGGAAACTCTGAGAATGTTACTGTGATGGAACATCACTTGAGAAGAGGAAAATTCTGTGTGCATGCGAAACGTAGAAATGGACGTGTTAGGATGATGGTAATAAGGCCTGTGTATTTTTGTCTTGTTATGTTTTTGTACTGACATCTCCTACCAAACACGGTATCTTATATTGTCGAGGGTTTTTTGTTATTAGTTTGAAGAGCTTTCAGTCGAGAAATCAGGCATGAAATTTACTCCTGTGTCCTCGGAAGATGAAATTACCGCTCAAAGCCTCGTTCCCAAGGTAGGTGTTGATTATTGTCTTTTGCTTAGAACTTCATGATACAATTCCCTTGCCAGAATTTACACTTGTGCTTTGGAAAATATCATTTGTGTGCGCCAACTATTAATAAAAACACTATATAGATGCAGATGCTTTAATGTTGGTTAACATGCAAATTAAGGGACCCCCTACCATCTGATGTTAGACCAACCTCCCTCAAACAAAGCTGTTTTTAAGTTTTTTTAATGGAAAACTCTAAAAACAAAATGATAAAGATGCCATAAGCTGGGGAAAATCCAAAAAAATGGCCCCCACCCTGAAAAAAAAAGTGCAAAAAATAGAAAATACTACTACTTCAAAAATAATACAAAATTTATATAAATCTTCTTGGAATCTGGCTCGTGGAAATATTTCATGTCAGACAGTCACACTCGAGTTTTTGCCCGTAAAAAAAAATCACTGATATATGTGAACTTTGTTTCTTGCCAGGTCCAATTCAATTTACAGTTGTCCGAAAAGGAGAGAAACGATAGAGCAAAAGTTGTTCTTCCGTTTGAGCACCAGGGTAGGGATGCATTTTGAATTTTCTTGTTTGTCTATTTTCCTCTGAGCTTTATGCATGACACTAAAGCTTCATCTCCAGGAGATGGCAAGACCATTGAAATCTACGATGGTCGAAAATCAATCAATGATGAAAAAGCCGATAGTCAACCAACTCCCGTTCAGAAGTCAGAATCTAATAACAGAGGTGAGATCATCTACTTTCGCGATTCCGATGATGAAATGCCTGATTCAGATGAGGACCCTGACGATGATTTGGACATTTAACTCTTGGGTTTAGTTGGAAAACAGTCATTTCATCCAAGCAAATCTGGAAATCTTGGAACATATTGATTCGATTGTCATACTCTTCTTTTTACATGGGCATTTGTTTTCAAATGTTAGATTGTTAAATTTCAAATTAGAGAAACCACATTTGTTAAAATGTGAATCCAAATGTGGGAATGAAATGAGGAATGCTCATGAAAGACAGTTTTCGATGGATAGATTTTTGGTAATACGGATCCACCTGAGCGACCCACCTGACATGTGTTTGGTAAGACGGGAGTCACTTATTTCAAATGTTTGGTCACATGGGCAAGTGGCCAAAGACAAAAGAAAACACTTGGATCCCAATCCCAAAATTGTGATCATCTAAATTCATGAACCCTCTCTTCTTTTAGTCACAACAGATTCATTGGAGCAGAAAATGGGGTAGTGAATGCAGTGGTGGTGTCTTTACTCTATTATCTAGAACTGTGGATTACGTGATTTTTGTAGTATAGCTTTATTTTTCACATGTGTATTTGTAAGGTACACAAGTGAAATGAGAAAATATACTACGAAGTACTCTATGGTGACACAACACTTTGCATTCTTTCCTTTTTCGGTTTATTTTCTTCTCGGACACAAGGAAGCCCTTAGGACTTGCCAATAGGGCATGAAAATTCAGTCTAAATATGTACATTTAGTATTACACCAACATGAGACCGAATGTGTTTAGTTATTGCCTCATCGGACTTGACAACTTTCATGAGTCGCTCGTTTAATTGTTCCCCGAAGTAACATGCGCTACGTTGCCACACGCCACCCATCATTTCTTTCTACATGTCCCACCCAGTAAGTCAGCCAAAAAAAAAAAGTGCCTAGGATGAGATCTATCAAGCACTTTTTTACCACTTCAAGAATCCTAGAGTTCCCAAAGGTTGAAGCAAGATGACAAGATCACAACTTAAATGTGCACAACCACCTTGTAGAAGTAGGGGGCGGTGAGATCCACCTTCTTATTCGTGTTCTTCGACTTGCCCACTGTGGAGTATGAGTTAGAGTGGAGACTACTTAGATATTGTTTTAGTTGGTGAGGTGTGTGATCGTCCTCAGAGCTACTTTTCAACGAATATGATAAGCACTCACTCCATGTTCCTCAATCACTACACGTTTATCTTAATTCCTATCCTTCTTAAATAAACTAAAATTACAGGTGAAACTTGAACAATGTTTGATTTCATTTTTTTTTCCATACCTCTAACCACGTTCCGTGAAAATCAGTCACCGACATCTTTTCCTAGATGGGTAAGTTGACTACTCATGTCCATTTCTCACGTCTCTTTAGTTTATTTATTTTTCTTCAAAAAGTCTCCCATTTTGAATTCCTCATCCTAATTCTTTACTTTCGAAAATCCTTTTTTTTTTTCCTTCAACTAAAAGTCGAGAAGGCAGTTACCCACTCTCTCTTTACGACTTCAACGAATTTTTATTAATATTATAATTATTTGAATATTTTTCTAACGAATTATTTTTCCTTCCAATGCAAAGAGTCCAGTCCACAGCTCGATGAGACGGTTGTCACGTTAGGTTTTATAAGTATTTTATTTTATTTATTCTTTTAATTTGGATATTTATATTTGTCCTTTTGTGCAATCACCACTATTTTCCTCTTTCTAAATCTGCAGAAAAACGAAATTAAATTATTGAAACACACAAAACAAATGGCACTCCAAATATTGCCTGACGGCCCAAGTTCGGGTATGAGCCCAAACCGGATCTCTTTCTCCCACGACCTCCTGCAAAACGACGTCGTGCCAATCGAGCCCTACGTCCGATCGTCCTCTCCCGTCGACTTCGATTTCTGCGTCCTCCGGGACAGCCTCGATCAGATACAACCGTCCTCCGCCGACGAGCTTTTCTCCGGCGGCAAGATCCTCCCGATCGAAATCAGAAGGACGCCGTACCCGCCGCCGCTTCCACCTCCACCTCTACCGCAGATCCCCAAGGCCACGGAACCGAGAGTTCCGATTTCGGATAAATCGTCGTTCTGGCGGTTCAAGCGCAGCTCGAGCTTGAACTGCGGCGGCGGCGGGTACGCCAGGAACCTGTGCCCGTTGCCGCGGAGCAATTCGACCGGGTCGAGCGAGAAACGGCCGGCCGGTTGGAATAATCAGAAGCAGAGTTTGTTGAAATACTCCTCTTCTTCGTCTTCTTCTTCCTCTAGCAACTCGTCGAAGCCGAGTTCGTCAATTGGTCATCAGAAGCCGCCGTTGAAGAAAAATAGCCACGGTTATTATTCGAATGGGGTTAGAGTAAGCCCGATTTTGAACGTCCCGCCGGCGAATATGTTCGGGCTGGGCTTTATCTTTTCCGGTGGCAAGGACAAGGGCAGGAAGAAGTGATTAATTTAATAATTAAGGTTTTACTGTATTTATTTGCCGGTCATTATTCATCAAGTAAAATTTGTTTTTGCCATTTTTTCGTGTTTCTGTGTGAAAAGTCGTGTTTTATGTTTTTTATTTTTATTTCTAACGATTTACGGTTAACTTGATTGTATATTCTTCTACTGCACAATATTTTTCTTGGATTCTGAGAATAAAATGATTTTATCGGAGGGATTACTATTATATTTTTCTTGGATTCTGAGAATAAAATGATTTTATCGGAGGGATTACTATTAGTACAGTATAATTTAGTTTTCAATTTCTTCCAAAACAATTAGTAAGATAGTATAATTTAGTTTTCAATTTCTTCCAAAACAATTACTCCGTAGTAAGATTTTTGGTTTATAATACTTTATTTTTTTATAAAAGATAATCCACTAATATTAAGTTTATTTTATTTCAATTTCTTCCAAAACAATTAGTAAAATTTTTGGTTTATAATTATAATACTTTATTTTTTTATAAAAGATAATCCACTAATATTAAGTTTATTTTATTTCATCAATAAAACAAACGGTAGGAAATATTTTTATCAATATTAAAATTACAATATTTATTAAAAATATTTTAACAAAACAATTGTTTAACAATGAGTTTATTTTTATAATGGATTAAAATTTTCTCTCTATTGAAAACTATTTAAAAAAACTTAATAACCGAAAGAAGAAAACATCTCCGGAACTGTGCATTTGTACAACCAAAGATTCAATACAAAAAATGGCTTTGCAATTCCCGTGAGCATCAAAGAGAACAATATTTCTCCAGTTCTTTATTCTCCGGGCCCCCAAATTCCCACGCGCGCACGGCGAACCAATCATCTCCGGCGCCGGTAAAAACAAAACAATCGCACTACTTTTTCTGCACCGTATTTTTTGTTCCGATCATCGAATTTTATACGATAATGGCGACGTCACTAGTGTAACCATGTATACGCGGGAGGTGTCAGTCACGCGGCAGTGCTTTTTAAATCGCAAAATTCAATTAATCAATTACTCGTCGTTGACTATTTGCTGCCCGAATTTCAGCGTTGACGGATCGGATTAGAGAATTAATGGAAGCTTGCATATGCGCAGTCAATCCAAAACCCCTCTCTGGCCTCCGGAGCCGTACGATTTTTCAAGGCACGGTTGATTTGAGGAAAAAGGGCTCTGCATCTGCGGGTTGCTATCTTCGCACGACGAAGAGGAACAATTACTTGGGTATTAGCTTCGGATTGGATTCGATGGGGAGAGGTGGGGTCGATATTCGGAGTCCTTCGGGATCATCGGCTAAGGCCAGATCAATCAGAGCTCAAACTTTTGGTTCGGAAATTCGATTTTTCATTATTGTGCCATTTGCTTATCTAATTTGAAATTCGATTGCCATATAATTGCTACCATTTGTGCTGTTGGTGGTCACACAATTTAGATGATTGTGACATATAATTAGCACTACATGATCGTGGTATATTTGGTGTCATTGTTTGATATTTGTTTCGTTTCTGAACACCAAACTTCGTTTCATTATAGGACGAACAAAATCAAATTGTGTTTTTTCGTTTTTGGGGTATACCAAAGTAACCGATAAGGAATCTTCTTCATTTAGCTTTGTGGTTATTTAGTTATACTTGAGCATTAGAATTTAAGCTAAGTGCTTTTTTTTTGTAACCATAATTTCCAATAATGCAGAAGGAGATATTGAGGATATTGCACCTCTCAAAATCAAAGCGAAGTCATCTGGATCAGTTTTGCCATATGTTGGTGTTGCTTGTCTGGGAGCTATACTGTTTGGATATCATCTAGGGTATGCTAATAGGCATCTGATATATGTGCGAGGAATTTTTTCATCGTTCAGAATATTTAACTTTTGTTTTTCTCTTAAGACAATATCTTAAATGATTTCCTATGTGATTTACAATATGTTAGTTTTCAGGCTCCGGTTGGGTTGAACAGTTAAACTCCAGTTAACTTTTCTGAAACTCGTTAATTTCATTTTATTTAACTCTGGTTCAGGGTTGTTAATGGATCTTTGGAGTACCTTGCCAAGGATATTGGGATTGCTGAAAATACTGTGTTACAAGGCAAGTTGTTCAAGTCCCTTTTACTTCCCAGGCTCATTCGATATTTTTAGAAAGGGAAATGATATGAATTTAGATGCAAATAATACATCACTGTCATTTGTCATTATTTTCGTAACGTGGTAACATACAAGAGAAAATCTAAACATGCAATATGAAATCTTGCTAATTTCGCTGGAAACCCTATTCTATGGAGAAACCACATAAAGCAGAATATAGAATAAAAAAATGGTATTCAACAATTCTGATATTTGCTCGATTTATAAACAAATATATCTCATAGAGTAGTCAATATGTGCATTTGATGAAATATTTTGTTCATTTTGCCCTTGAAAGCTGTAATTCATCTAGCATATCAATTACTGTTGATTGCCTTTAGCATGATTACTCTTTATTAAGGGATCAATTGTGTTCCTTAATTGCAGGCTGGGTTGTTAGCACACTTCTCGCTGGTGCTACTGTCGGTTCATTTACTGGAGGTTCATTGGCTGACAAATTTGGGCGAACAAAGACTTTTATACTGGATGCAATTCCACTTGCAGTGGGAACATTTCTTTGGTACATACTTGGACATATATGATGCGATAATTTTTTATAATTTATTTTTAATGAAATTGTGTGCAACTCTCTCCAAATTTCAGTGCCACAGCTCAAAGCATAGAGACAATGATAATTGGCCGGTTACTTGCTGGCGTTGGGATTGGTATATCATCTGCTATTGTTCCACTTTACATATCCGAGGTACCAATTTTGTTGATTCGTTTGTTATGACATTTTCAGTTTCTAGATTTTTCTTGTACATCCAAACTCTTTCTATCACCAGATTTCCCCTACTGAAATTCGTGGAACGCTTGGATCTGTCAACCAGCTATTTATATGTATTGGAATTCTTGCAGCATTAGTAGCTGGTTTGCCTTTGGCAGGAAATCCTATTTGGTAATTTCCCTTTTGGCATCCTTGTTGGATTTTCTTTATTTTGTCACTTCATATCTGACTTCTGAGACGATAGTTCACATTTTCTTTTTGTTACTGCAACAGTTCTTGCTTTTCAAATTCTTATTTTTTATTTTGTGTCAATCAATTTTAGTGATTTTATGCAAAGAACTTAATGTATCCACATGTGTTGATTGAATGACTATGCCTCTCTCTCTAATGCTCTCGTGTTTTGTTAGGTGGAGGTCTATGTTTGGTGTTGCAGTTATTCCTTCTGTCTTATTGGCACTTGGAATGGCATTTTCTCCTGAAAGCCCACGCTGGCTTTATCAGGTGCTGTGAACTTATTAGCACTGTCTACTTATGGATTAATGAAGTTTATATATATATATATATATATATATATATATATATATATATATATATATATATATATATATATATATATATATATATATATATGTATGTGTGTGTACATGTATCAATGTATCATGTATGTATATATATACATCTTTTTTGAAGGGTTATAACTAAATTTGCAGCAAGGAAGGATTTCTGACGCCGAAGTATCTATTGAAAGACTACATGGAAAAGAAAGAGTTTCTGAGGTTATGAGTGATTTGGATGCAGCAGTCCAAGGTTCCTCTGAACCAGAAGCTGGGTGGTTCGATCTTTTCAGTAGCCGTTATTGGAAAGGTATATTATTATTATACTCCTCTGAACCAGGAGTATTATTATTGTTGTTGTTGTTGTTGTTGTTGTTGTTATTGTGTATTTTATTTTCCTTTTAAACCTCACAAATGTTTCGTAAAAGATTGATAGTGGTTTGCCAAAAAAAATTAATGGCACAACAGAAGCCATAAACATCTGAACCTGTTAATTTTAAGTGTTGGTCGAATTTGGTCCATCAAAATGTCTGACCTTTCTAGGATGCACAATGTTTGTGAAAAAAATCAACCGTAGCACTTTCTAGCTAACCCAAAGTCCAAACTGGTATCTGGTGAACTTTTTCGAAAGTTCTTAGTAGAGGTAACATCTTATAAGATGTTTTTATAGATTATAAAATGTTGAATTTTTGTTTGCAAATAAGATGTTGAATTGTTTGGATAAAATAAAACGAAAGAACTTATAAGATGTAAGTAATGACATTTCCGTAATTAAAATGTTATTTTATGAAGGATTTTTCAAATTAGATCTCATATTGTAAAAAAATAAAAAGTAAGGGTACCAAAATATCTTATAAGCTCATAACAACTTACTTTTGGGACAATTTTATTTTTATTTTTTTAAGAGTGTTACAAACAATTTAGAGAGCTTATAAATCCTCAAACATCTTATGAGTTCTTTTTAAGTGCTTATAAGCTCACGGCTCACCCAAACACCCTCTCAATAACACAAGAAACTATTGGAAGACTTTGTAAAGATGACTCAACTTTGGTTTCATTGACTTTGTGATCTCATATGTATCTCTATTTCCCAATCATTAGTTGCCATTTTGTTGTAACTTAACGGCATGTAAATCAACCTCCCAGTTAGAATACCAATTTAGCCTCACTCACTTAATTCCCTATATATGCATCTGTATTTAATCTTCTTTCCACAATGGTTGGTGATCTTGTACTTCAACAGGGTTAAGTTATTTGCGTTCCCATTAGACTCATACAAGGATCATGAAAGGGACCCGCAAGTTCTCTTGTTACTTTCCCTATCATTGAGTTTTAATCTTCTTTCTACAGTGGCTGGTGTACCTCGCACTTCAACAGGGTTAAGTTGTTTGTGTCTCCCATTAGACTTGTATAAGGATCATGAAAGGGAGCCGCAATTCTCTTGTTGTTTTCCATATCATTGAAGCAAGTTGGAAATAAAAATTGCAGTCCATCAGAATTTATGTTTCACGCTGTGTTTTGCAGTTGTCAGTGTAGGTGCAGCTCTCTTCTTGTTCCAGCAGTTTGCCGGGATAAATGCTGTTGTGTATTATTCAACTTCTGTTTTCCGTAGTGCTGGAATAACATCAAATGTTGCTGCTAGTGCTCTGGTCGGGGCAGCAAATGTTTTTGGTTAGTGAATTTCCGATTGAAGGTTATGACTTATGACTAATGAATAATGTGGGAGTAATCAATTTAGGCTAGGTTTTTTTTCTAATCAGATGCTAATTATTTATTTCCTAGGCACGACTGTTGCATCTTCCCTGATGGACAAGAAAGGGCGGAAAAGCCTTCTGCTTACAAGCTTTTCTGGAATGGTATAATTTACAAGCCTTTTGTTGCATCTTGTGATTTATTTATTTTTTAAATTATATTTGCTTGGAATACATTCTCTGATATTTTTCACTAACATAATTTCCTCACCATTCATACGCCTAAAGTTTGGCTGAATCTAAGATTCTAAGTTGCTAACTAGAAAGTTCCCAGTCTTGATGCATTGTTTGGCGAAAATATCCTTTTGGGAACACGATCTGCAGATCTTTTTATTTCGTAGATTTAAGTTATTCAACAGTTGTAGGATATTGTCTACTTTCATCCTTTCCCATTGTCGTTATCACCTGGATTTTAATGCAGGATATTTGCCGAAAGATAATTTATAAATTACAATTTTGCTTTGCAAATCGAGTTTATAGGATATTGACTCCTATATAACTAGCTGGCTTCCTAATGCTAAATATGACATGATATTTAGAGTTGGGATGGTGATTAACAAAGAAAGATAGCAAAAGAAAAGAAACAACCCTCACATGGTCACATAATCCTATCTCCACACACACATTAAGATATTTCATTGCTTGCTTCAGATTGTCATTTGAACTTCGGATGAATTGTGAATTTGGTGAAATTAGGGTCATTTATCTTTTTCTATTTTAGGCTGCATCAATGATGCTACTCTCTTTGAGCTTTACTTGGAAGGTCCTGGTACCATATTCAGGCACACTTGCTGTTCTTGGGACTGTTCTGTAAGTGAGATTTGTTGGCATCAAATGTTCATCATATTCATTTGAACTAATAATTATATTAGTTTTTCAGTATCTTAAATCTATGAATGTTTCCTTAAAAACAGTTATGTGTTATCCTTTTCCCTTGGCGCTGGCCCTGTGCCTGCCCTTCTACTTCCAGAGATTTTTGCCTCGAGAATCAGAGCAAAAGCAGTTGCCTTATCCTTGGGCATGCATTGGGTAGGCATAAACTCGTCATTTTATTCTACAAGTTAATAAGTTTGTGACGATGTTTATCTTTATGTGGGCTGTTATGGCTGATAGTAAATTGGGTTCAGTCATTTGTAACCAAAAACTGTTTTTTTTTTCAGATATCCAATTTTGTCATCGGGCTCTACTTCTTGAGTGTTGTAAATAAGTTTGGAATCAGTACAGTGTACCTGGGATTTGCTTCTGTGTGCCTGCTTGCCGTTATGTACATAGCCAGTAATGTTGTGGAAACGAAGGGGCGATCCTTAGAGGAAATCGAACTGGCTTTGAACCCAGCTGTTTTAAATACATGAATTTGTAGAGTGTTATTGTCGGCTGAAGCAGTTTGTCGATCGATTGAATGAGTATACTCTTCCTAACAAACCATCTTAGTAAGAGATGAGTGTTGCACATTTGATGTACATTGGCATTGTTATAATAATATATGGTAGGTTCTTGATTGTAAGAGTGCAAAAACACTTTATGGTACTGTTCGTCGCTCCAACACAGTCAGTAATCTAATACATAAAAAGCCTCAAGTACAAACATTCAGAAATTTGTTTTTACGAGTTTAGTACCGAAATTTACTTGATGCTGGCCATAGAAACATGAGAAGTTCATCTTAGTTTCAAACCTCAAAAAAACGTGAGTGATTCCTCAGCTAAAAGCTATAGAAGCACTTTATAAGTCATAAGTCAGTGTTTGCAATGTAATATTTCAAAACAGGAAGAAAAAAATCACCTAATTATTTAGACATATGACAAGCATCTTCATGGTGATCTCTTACACCGAATTTTAGCATGACATTAGGACAAGCATCTTCATGGTGAACTCTTACGCAGAACTTAGGCATGACATGACTTTATAGGTAAGGCAAAGAACAATCAAATTAACAAGCATATTAAGCAAGACTTTAATCAATATATATATCACCTAATTGATGCATCTCTAACTAACATTAAATCCAAATAAAAGTGCAATCCATTTTACTCGTCAAACTTTATGACAGACTTGGCATTTCACATTCGCACCTCTCCATCTCCATTCCCTTAAAAAATTGTGGCCGAACTTCCACAATCATCTTCGGGGCTCAAGAATATAGATCTCTTCAAATGAAGATCACGACATAGGACTCTTTAGTCATATACAATTATCCTCACATATTGGACTTCCGTTCCCACCTTTCTTTGGCGTCAAGCCTACACAAATCATCCAGAAAAAAAAGGCAAAAGGTCAAAATTGAGTGAAACGTTTTAAACTCTCTTTCATTATTAAAGTGATATCATGAAGATGGATAATGGGCATATATTTGTTCGATGACAGTTTGAGATTACCCCCAAAACAACTTTTGGCGTTTGTTTGAAGTCGAGTTTCCTGTTTCTTCTAAAGACGAGAAGTTCCCCATTTTGCTCTGTGGGGCCAGCGGCTTAATTGGTTCTGCACAGTCGCGGGCAGCAATGGATTTCTTTTGGGGCTTGCTTTTTCCATCTCCTGATCAATATGTATTTTCGACAATCTTTAGAGCTCGTAAAATACAAATAAAGCAATTATATAAAATAATCGCTCAAATGCAAAGATTGTTGCACACCCCACCTTTGTCTCTCTGTTGTGATTTCGACTTGGCCTTAATTAGCAAACGCCTTTTGTGCAATTCCTAAAAAGAGAGAACTTTAAAGACGAATGCTTATCTAAACACAACGATATTCGATAAATAACATTCACAATAAAAGTTTCTGAAGTCCGGGTGAGCGACCGATTGAGTTTCGGGCCAGCCATAGCGGGCCGAAACAACTTTGTACCAGCTGAAATAGGAGGGCCTTTTTATTTTACAACTAAATTATTTCCCAGTAATTGTGATTTGTGAATGCCCAATTCCATAATTAACAATAATGTGAATGAAAAAAACTAACAAAACTGCAAATTAATCAATGATTATTTCTAACCGAAATCGATATGATATAGGGTTTTATGCTCCATTAATATCGATACATTCATAAGTGAACAATTAACGATAAGAATCAGAAATTGGGGAAACCTGAAACTTGGCGAGCTGCGACTCGGTGAGGCCACTTTTGGGCTTGAAAGCAGGCCCTAAAGGAGCCGATGATGCTATCGCAGCTTCCCTTCTTTCGTCTGCTTCTTCCTCTGTTTGTTTCTCCATGCCCGACTAAATAAATCTATCAGAGTTCATGTTCTTTTGGTGGAATTCAGAAAGCCTGGCTTAGCCCTAAATGCCCAAATCGATTTTCATAATGATTTGGCATCTGAAGTACTATAATAAATTGAGATAGTAGTACTCTCGTATTAAATTTCTTTTAAAAAAAATACTAAAATAATGCTGTAGTCATTTTGGTAGGGAGAATTGGTTTTTTCCATACTACCTAATGGTCTAATGGTGTAGTGTCTTAATCCATACAAAATTTAACGTGTGGTCACTAAAAAAAATTAATCAATCAAAAAAATAAAATTGTTAAAGTATGTACACATGTAAATGTGTGTATGGAATTAGTGTAATACACTTAGGTTAGCATAGAATTAACCAAGAGAATTTGATATAGTTTTTCTAACTTTTAATTATTAAATGTAATTTTTAACTTGAAATTTTTTTTGGTGATTTTGTAATTTTAAATGTTAGTATTTAATTTAGGGCTAAATACACTTTGCCACCCCAGGATATGGGGTTTTTACACTTTGTAATCTCGTCGAAAAACTTTTACCGATCATTACCACAGGATAAGCAATATTACAATTTGCAATCTGCCGGCTGCCGGATCGGAATATGCCATGAAATATTCCGATTTAAAGGGTTTATTAGTCAATAATCTCACCAAAAATCAGTTAATTACAAATATACCCCTAGTCAACTATTGATGAATTGTCATTATTTTACTAAAATTAAAAAATAAAGAAAAAATATATTTTTTTCAACTTTAATTCTTCCCCTTTTTCAAAACATCTCTCATCTAATTCAATAAAAAATAAAAACATGATGAACATCTGGAAGAGATTTGGAGAACTCTCGTCCAACAGGTTGTACAGCCGCAACATGAAGTTCACCGCCAAGACCTCATCCGGGTCGACCCGAAAGCTGGAGCACTTGAGCTCTTGAACTGGGTCGAAGATCGGTTCGAACTCGAAGTTCAGATCCGAATCTGGAGCAGCTCGGCGAAGTCTAGGTGATAAATTGAAGCATATATGATGATGAATGAACTGATCGATCAGTAAGCAAGGTGAAATGGGTACAGACGGTGGGCTTAAAGGAGACTTTCTTGTTCTCATTACCAAATCCCACCAAGAAATCCCCTTGCGCTAAATAACCAAAAACCGAAGGCCCGTCTTCCGCAGGCAAAGCCGCCAAGCACAACGAATACCGACTCGTTCTCACAAACAAGTTATGAATTCCCATCTGCAAATCTCCACCGCCGTCGAAATGTAAAGTCACCGTCGGGACCCAAATCTCGTGATCCACGGCAAAGCACAAATCCAACACCTTCGTCGGGTCCTTGATTATCGTCCACCTGCTCAAATCCAGAGGTTGAAGAAACGCGGCCCATTGGATTCCTTGAACGACGCCGAAATCGTGGGGATCTTTTTTGGATTTCTCAGTGGCTTCGATTTGTGCGTTTTTAGATATTTATTTCCTTGTCGATTTGTAAGAATTGTAAGAATTTTTCTGATGCGATTTTTAGGGTTCTAAAATTCTTGCGGTAATGTTTTTGAGAAATAATTTTTCTCTATTTTTTATTTTTAAATTAAATTTAATAATATTGTGTAATTACAAAATTATCTTTCAAAGTTTCAAAATTGTGAAAGCATACGCACAAAAACTTTCAAAGTTTCAAAATTGTGAAAGCATACGCACAAAAACGTGCGTGCAAAACACTCTCTCGGAATATTCTTTGGAATATTCCGATCCGGCAGCCGGCAGGTTCCAAATTGTAATATTGCTTATCTTGTGGTACTGATCGGTAAAAGTTTTCCGACGAGGTTGCAAAGTATAAAAACCTCATATCCTGGGGTGACAAAGTGTATTTAGCCCTTTAATTTAAGATATTAACTTTTTTTAATTATAAATTTAAGTAATGTTCCAAAATTATTTTTGTGGGTGATTATTATAAAAGTATTAAAGTAATTAGTTATGCTTTTTTTATAATAATAAAATTAATAATATCTCTATTAATAAAAACGGTTAAAAAAAGTTATCTTTAATTAAAAAGTTTAGTTTATGAAAATTAAAATATAAATTAATAAACTAAAATAGCTCTTTTTCTAAATACTTCAAAAGCAATTATGTGGCATGGCATAATTCAAATGTTGACTCCATCAAACTTGAAAATCAATGACACGTGGCTGTCAGCATAATTTTTTGGTATATTTTGGAAATAGGGTAGTTTAGTTTTCATAATTATAAAAAATTCTCCATCTTTTTCCAATTAATAAAATAGGGTCTTATATTTTTACATTACTCATGAAATAGAGCAGTCAAATATTTTTATTTATATTTGTGGGCACTTTTAAAAAATGATAAAGTCTTTTCTACCTTTGTAATAAACAATTACAATTAGTATTAAATTAATATACTAAAACACGGTTTAAAAAAAATCTCACATATTTAATTAATAATTGTTTTTATGTGGTGTAACTATACTAGTTAATTGTATTGCTAACTATGCTAGATAATAGTATAACTTTTATAACTGCAACATAACTATTGTAGTTATTATTAAAAAATACTACTATACTAGTTAATTGAATGATTAACTATTTTAGATAATAGTATAACTTTTATATATGATGTAAACACGTTTAGTTTTAATGAGTAAAAAATCATATCAAAAAACAATAATTACAAAGGTAAAAATCATATCAAAAATAATAATCACAAACATAACTATATATTATGGTTATTAACTAGTTTTACTAGCTAAAAATGACAACAAAAAATAACTACGATATAACTAGTATAGTTATTAACTAATCAAGCAAAAAGATTACGATTATCAATGTAGCAATTGACAATTCTAACAAAATGATCTATCTCTTCTACTATCTTCAATTCATCCATCTACAAAACCAAAAAAAAAAAAAAAACACAAACAGCAATATATATTCATTAGTTTAATTGAATTATAAATAAATAAAAAGGGGAAAAAACAAATGAAGAATTTGTGGTATACCTTAGTATATCTTTTTCCTTTCTCGAAGTCCAAGGTGTGAAAAATCCTTCACTTGCGGCTCCATAGAAGACTGCAAAAAACAACAAGCTCTAAAACCGTGTAAATCGAAAAAAAAAAACAATTCGGGTCTTCCCGAACTGAACAAAAGGGGATTCAAATTCGATTACCTTGACCGGCGGATCGGGATATTCAGGTACTATCGATTTGACTACAGGAGTGGCCCCCAGTTATTCGATTTGCTGATTGATTTTCAATTTGGAGGGCGGTTTTTGGCATCGAGAATATTGAAGCGAAAATAGGAGGATCCTGTAGATGAATATTGGGATCGATCGGAGGTACATTCTCGCCGTTTAATATGAGTTTGGATCGGCGAATTGAAGCCTGCTTCTTTGCCTTTTGGATTAAGCTCTTGAATGGTGTCGAGGCGGCGGCGGCGACGATGCTTCCAAACAACCCTACTGTTTTGGGAGGTTTGGGAATTAGGCCTCGTCATTAACTTCTGAAGTTGTTAAAAAAGATTTACTAATAATTTGTATGTTAGAAAGGGTATATTTGGAAGTTGGCCTTATTTCATAATTAAGATAAAGTATGGGTGGTAGTTATAATAAGTAACTTTGAGATGCCTCAATGTTAAAATACCCCAATTTTAAAATAATTATGAGTTAAAATTTTAAAAAATAAATTAAAAATTAAGAATAATTATTTATTTTAATTTTAAAAAGTAAGAATATTAAGAATATTTTATTAGATAGGCTTAGGGGTGAGAGTGAGACAGACTACCCGACAGGGGCTTATAGCTCGGCCTAGAAAAGTTCAACTCGACTTGACTCGTTTAATAAATAAGTCAGACTCAAACTTTTTTAAAAGCTCGTTTATATAAACGAGTCAAACTTAAACTTTAATCTAAACTTTTTAGGGCTAACAGTCTGGCCTATTTATATATATATATATATATATATATTATTCATAATGTGTACTTCATAAAATGTATATAAATATTTAATAAATCTATATAAATAATGTATTTATTTAAATTTATATGAAAAATATAATGTTTTTAGTTGTAAGATGTTCTTAAGTACTTATATTGATTGAAGAATAATTTTTAAACATTTTTTACATTTATAAATTGTTCTTTACTTATTTTTTATTATTAATTGCTTAGATGTAATTTTATAAAATGAATTAACTATAAACAAATTTAATCAAAATATTAATTAAAATGAGTTTAAGTTCAAATTGTATTTAAAAAGGCTCGGTTTTCAGGCCGGACTTATTTACTATTAAAAAAGACCGAGCCTTTTAAAAAAGTTTATAACACATAATAGATCAGACTTGAATCTAAAAATTTTATATCAAGTTCAGGCCTATTTAAGCAAAGTTCGGCTCGACTTCTCACCCCCTATAGGCTAGGGGGTCCCGCTAAAAAAAATGAAATTCTACATAAATACGCTTAACTTTAGCTTTTGACTTTCAATAAAATAAATTTCTAGGGACTATTTATTAATTAAATAATAAATGCAATTAATAAAATACTTAAAAATAGTGAAATACTACTGGCAATCTGGCATTAAAACCCTGGCAGTAGTCAGTCTGATGAGAGTTTAAAAAAGACCGACTTACAGCTGTATTCGTTCGTGTGTTTCCTCTCCAGTTAGATAGAGATTCACTGTGTCCTTCTCTCACCAATTATTCCCCTCTCACTTTTCCCGGAGGAGATCTCCGCCGTCGGCGATGGATGATTACTTGGACCTATTTGTCGCGGAAACCTCGTGGTACAACGACATTGTTCTCGGTTCGATTTTGCCGGAGAAATGGTGGGCCTCGCTCCCTCACTTCTTCAGAGGGTGGCTCCGGAACTACATCGGCGGCTCCTTGCTCTACCTTTTGTCCGGGATCTTATGGTGCTTTTACATTTACTACTTGAAGCGCAACGTCTATATTCCTAAAGGTCTTTTCTCTCCTTACCCTGAACATCAATTTACATCTACTAGCTCCGATTAATTGTTTGTTCGTTTGTTTTTACGATTGTTTTTTTCAATCCGAAGGAAACATTTGTATTGTGTTTCTTTGAATATGGTTATGGTTTTCCAACTGTGTGGGATTTTGTGTATCTTGTTTTCTGTAGATTTTTTGTGAATCGACTCGTGTTTAATGTTCGATCTAATGCATTCACATAGTAACATGGATTCTGGCCTCACCCAGATTGAGCATTTGAGTATCCTTTTTCCCTTTCCCCTTTATGTGTGTATGTGTGTTTGTTCTGTACCCCGCCCTACTAATTGTAATGTTATATATCTAAGTTAGGTGGTGCGTTGCGTATAAATGTGGCCTTCTTCGAAACCCAGATACCGGGATCGATCCTTTTGTTGCAATCATAAGTAGCCTTTCTTGATTAGTTATCACTGTTTGAATATTTGTTCTTAAGTTCGCCGTCTTGGATAAATCTTTATACAGATGACTGACTTGTTTTTATTTTGTTTGTCTGCAGATGCAATTCCTTCAAGAAAAGCAATGCTTTTGCAGATTGGAGTTGCCATGAAAGCCATGCCTTTCTACTGTGCCCTCCCATCAATCTCCGAGTACATGATTGAACACGGTTGGACTAAGTGCTTTTCCAGGATAAGTGATGTGGGCTGGGTTGCCTACATTGGCTATATGATTATCTATCTTGTCTTTGTGGAGTTTGGGATATACTGGATGCATAGGGAGTTGCATGACATTAAACCTCTCTATAAGTATCTTCATGCCACACACCACATCTATAACAAGCAGAACACACTTTCCCCGTTTGCCGGTATTTACTTTCTCTCTCTATATCTTCTCTACGTTTGTAATTTTCCTGATCCAAAAGGCTCGAACATTGTGAAAATTGTGCCGATACAATTATCCCACTGCTAATTTCAGTTGACTTTTTTCGCCATTTTTTGTGAGATTTTTGCTTGTTCTGAAGATTGAACTATATTATCCTGACTGGTTTCACGATTTTGATTTATTATGGTAACATGATTAACTTAGGCTCCGACTTTACTTGAATGAAGTCGCAGTTTCAAGTTTTTTCTTGTCCTCGTATCAGATAAGTATTAGGTAAGAAGCGCGAGTGTTTATCCTCCATTACTTGTTACGAAACATGTATCAACACTTGCAGAATTTTCAAGTAAGACTTCACGATCTTTTTATGCACCTGTGCCAATCCAGTTTGAATAGTCCAATAATGATTCCTATGTGTGCCCAACTTTTCAATTTTTTTGACTGATGAAATAAAATCTTGTACTTTTCCTAAGGAAGCCACAGGCCCACAGCATGCCATAAATTCTTGTTCACTTTAATTTTCACATATTATTTTTTTTTTCTCTTTAAGGTTTTTTAAGAGTAGATATTCAGACCGTAAAATGTTTATCGCTTGTTTGGGTTGGGATTTGGTTACTCTAGTCCTGATGATGTCTGTCTGTATGTCTATATTGCCTTAAAGTTGAGGGCTTTGAGTGTGTATATTAATATGTACGCGGTATGCCTCGACGAGAGTATCTCCCGTGTCAGTTTTCATATTCGTACTTTCAATTGAGTGATTTTTATAATCTCGTTTTTCAATTTTAGGTCTCGCATTCCACCCATTGGATGGTATACTGCAGGCTGTACCCCATGTAGTTGCTCTGTTCCTAGTGCCAGTGCACTTCACTTCCCACATAGCCCTTTTGTTCATAGAGGCCATATGGACGGCAAACATTCACGACTGCATACACGGGAGATTATGGCCCGTGATGGGTGCTGGCTACCACACCATCCATCACACCACTTATCGTCATAACTACGGTCACTACACCATATGGATGGACTGGATGTTCGGAACCCTTCGTGACCCTGTGGAGGATGAATCCAAGAAGCTGTAGTGTATGTGAGTCCTCTGTAGAGGTCTTTTTTCCCTTCGAATGTTGTGTGTTGGATGTACATTTTATCGACCTGTGGTTAGTTAATGTTTCCTGTCTGAATATCAATGTAGAGGTATATAAGAAACCAATACTACTACAGTATATTTTTGAGTTACTCTTTGTGGGGTTGTTTGTTTGCATCTATCTACCTCTATGTCATTTTTCTTCATGAGTTGTAAGGAGTTTTCCTTGTTTCTACTTTCTTGGAGACACATACAAGTACAACCCATGTTAGTCAAATAATTATGAACTAAAATTTATTTATTATATTGTCATATTTATGTGATACTACAAAAAATATTCTATTTCCTGTATTTCTTTTTATCATTTTAGAAAATTTAAAATTTGAAGTGAGAAAGACTCTCAATTTGTAAAATTGAAAAAATTAATTCATCATCTCCATCTTCTCTTCTCTCCATGGCGAGAGAGAGAAGAAGCTTCCTCGACAAAGTGCTTCTGGATTTCAAGCTTTTGGTGAAAGAAATCCTACTTCGTCTTCACCATCAACAACAAGCCACTTAAACCTAGATTCTCCGTCAATACCAACAAGTCACCCAAATCCAGATTCGCCTTCTCCTATACTCCTACAATCACATCATGGTTCAACCCATGGAAGTCAACTTGCGACCAGCCTGGTTCAAGCCAAGGAAGTCAACGTGTGACCCAAATGGGACATCCCGATCCCGGGACGTGCGGGACGAGTTTTTAAAACACACGTATCTCTCCATCTTGAAGTAAATCTGAGAGAAGCGAATCCTCGTCTAATCTCCTGTTCAGAACTTCTCCAAGCCATATCCTTGTTTGACTCTGAAAAACCCATTAAACCAATGTCCAAAATAAAAACTTGGCCCGGCCTAATGAAGTTAAACATATTCATTGGAATAAATTAATAAGGCAAAACAAGAATATGAACCTATCAAATAAACTAAATACAACACAAATTGCAAAACCATAAGTAAATCGCCACAAGTTTTAAATAATAAAGATTTAACTTTTACACCTGAAACTTTTATGGTCCGTTATTCATTGTTATAATCAAGGAGATTTGGGCAAAACAACAAAATGAGGTAAGGTGTTAATCAAAACATAGATTTCTATATAGAGGCAGTTAACCTCACAAAAAAGTGATTAGTGTTAGCTTATAACACACATAACATGCATAAATATTGGGGGCTTGAAGCATGATTTTATCATTACAAAAATGTAAATTAACAACACTCGCCAGCCTACTCTGTGCATTCAGTTAGAGCTGTAAGAAGCTTTGATAGCGTGTGACTAGTGATTTCAAAGATGGGTCTTCTGCTGGTCTCTCGGGAAGTAAAGCAACAACATTCGCAACAACTATCAGGTTGTTGTCTGATAATAAATTCTTAAGGGCATCAAAATATGCCCACGGACATTTTGCATGTTATTCTTTTCAACCTAATGATGTGACTTTTGATCATTCATCGGAATTTAGAAAAAGTGTGGAAAATATTCTTTAAAGAAAATTTGGATCTATTCACATATGACAGTTATTATACCGCAGATAACGAATTTAAAGGAAGAAAAGACCAATACAGAGTGCATTAATCAATAACAATAATAGTAACACTAGACAAATCGTAAAATACATTTTTCTGAAAATAAATCAATATCCACGCTCAAGAATTATTCGGTAACAAAATCTGATAATAAATTAATATCCTGACGAGAACAAGTACGAGTGACTGAGTGAGTGAAGCTCAATCTAGATTTACCCCGACGAGGCTGTTGGTATGAACAAGATGAGGGAAATAATGGCGTTCTAACTCAAAGTTGAACTTAGATTGTGTTTGGACATTGTAGGCAAATTGGAACTTAACTTCTCCGAAACGCCCATACTTCATCGGTACATATCCAACAAAAACAATAACCTCTGGATATTTTAACCAGCCAGTTGGACAGAGTTTGCAATCCCAACAATCACCATCGTCAGCTGTGACAGTGGACCTTATATATTTATCGCACGACCGATTAATAAAGCCCTTGTAAGCTTCCAAGTCAATGTCGGACAGCTTTGTCCAATCCCCCGTTTTAGGTTTCATCTCCCAAACCTCCCACTTCAAATAGCCACGCCCAATCAACAAAGATAGACAGCTCCCCCCTGACAAATACTTATAATAATACCACCCACCGCTACATTCAGGGACTGAAATCCGAGCAATAGTCTCCGTCTCCACGTTCAATGTCCAAACACAATCATTATTCTTCTCGGTAGTAATCCTGCTCTCTTCCAAAGATAAATAACTGCAATATTCTTCTGCCCAGTGCACAAAGCCTTCTGTGACAAGCGGACGCCTATTGTTCAACTTTCTAGAATTCGCGAGAGATAAGTGTTTGATATCAACATATCTCCAAGAGTTATCAACCCCGAAGGTCAGTATAACAAAATGTAGCCGATTTATTTCATGTAGATCCCGATCCCTCTTTACATACGTGTGGATCACTTTATGCTCCATCCGAGTAGGGGCGTAAGCTATGACGGATGACATATGGGGGCTTGTGTTGTGATGGATAAATGGAGGTAGAGGGAAATGTTGTCTTGTTACTGGATTTATGATTGCAAGGCCGTAGTTGATATCAGCCTCCAGCAACAAACCATTACAACTGGACCAAAACGTGGGCCGTTCCTTGAATTTCAAACTGTAATCGAAATCACAAACTTCAACTTGGTTGGCGTGCGTAGTTGACATCGACATAAAAGAAGATCTGGGGTTGAGAAAATTTACGAGGAGGAGTCCAGGAGTTGAATAGTTAAGGTGGGCAAATACGAACTCACGGGTGTGGATCATCTGATACCACTTCCGGCAAACAACCATTGCCACGCAAAATATAGTTTCAGCCGGAACTCGTACAAGAATGAGCATCAAAATGTCGTACGGAAGAGATTCAAAATAATCACGAGTTTTCAACTGTTGACTTGCTCGTCGTCTCTTACATCTCACCAATTGGCTTGTTCTTCGTCTCTTACATCTCACCAAATTACTGGATCCATCCATCTTCTATTCTACATACAAAATCAAAAATAATAATAATAATTTTTTATCACATTAGTTCAAGCAAATGGCATATAGATGTTAATTATCTGAAAAATAAAATCGAAAAACTCTAATTAAAATCGAAATTTAACACGAAACGAAAATTACTGAGATAAAATTCATCCATATAAATTTCTTTTAAATATCTAAAAATAAAATCAGATAAACCCTAATTCTTTTAATTATCTCAAAAATAAAAGATAACCCTAATACCACAAAAACTAATTTTTAAGAGAAGTAAGAACCAATTTAACGACGAAATTGGAGGGAAGAACTAATTTAAGATCCAATACTCGAAATTGGAGGGGAGGTACTCTGATATACTTTCTTTTAACACGATATTGGAGGTGCCTATGATTTACCTTCTCCAATACTCGAAAATACAGGATCCGAAGTACGTTCCATTTTATTTATTATATAATATTTATATACACAATTTGTTTTAAAAATATTCGATATTACCAAAAATATACAGAGTTGTAGTAAAAATATAATTGAAGGCATGACCAGATAAACTCCACTCTCCACCTTGAAATACGAACGCTCCACAATTCCACAGTCAGTCCAGAAAACCATCGTGCGTGGCGGCGGCTACAACCTCCGGCGGAACCAAATGCCCATATCTGCTTCTCCATTCCTCACCCAATTCTTTCCTCACAATCTCACAAAAGTTCCAACTCCTTTCACCTCTTCTAAATATACTTTCAAAACCTTTTCTGAACCTCTCACTAGAAACGGCAATAGCAGCGCGAAAACTGAAAGTTCAAGCACTGATCATGAAATCCATCGATACTCTCCGACAAGATCTTCGGAACTCAATCCGCATTCGGGTTCGATGATCAAAGCCCCAACTGCTCCATGGATGGATAAGCCTCTCTTCGTCAAGCCCAACGAAATTATGGAGCTCAGGAAACAGAGAAGAAGAAGACGGAAAGATGATTCAATTAGTCACGGAGAACACTCCGATACGGATTTGACTGGAAAAATCGGAGGTGGAAGGGGAAGGGTAGCAATGAAGAAAATCTTCAAAGGCATCGAGAAGCTCCGAGATGGCGATGATATCGGGGAAACTGAACAAACCCATGAAAATCCCGAGTTCAGATTTGCGCCGGGGGACCTCTGGGGAAATGTGGATTCGGAGAAGGATGCTGAATTCCTGCAGAATCGCGATAGGATTGGAAGGGACTGTTTGGAGGGTGTTGAGTTTAATATTCCTCTGGCAGATGTTGTGAAGGAAGTTAGATTGAGAAAATTGCCGTGGGAGAGGGATGAGAAAATGGTTATTCAGAGAATGAGGAAGGAGAAGGCTTCGACGACAACGGCTGCTGAGTTGAGCCTTGATGGGATCTTGCTGGAAAGGTTGAGAGACGAGGCTAAGAGGATCAGGAAATGGGTGAAGGTTAAGAAAGCTGGTGTGACTCAAGGTGTTGTCGATCAAGTTCATTTTATATGGAGGAATAATGAGCTTGCCTTGATTAAATTCGACGTCCCCTTGTGCCTTAATATGGATAGAGCCCGGGAAATCGTTGAGGTTAGTTTGGTACTTTTCTTGCTTGTTTGAATGCTGAAAGTATCATTCTGGTTTCTATGCGTAACCTATTACTGCAATGCTCTGAGCAGATTAAGACTGGAGGTTTGGTTGTCTGGAGAAACAAAGATTTTCTTGCTGTTTTCAGAGGGTGTAGTTATGAGTCACGTTCGAAGCATATTCTATACATACACCCCAAGTCTAATCGTGATGGAGAAAATCTGTCGCCCGATATGAATTACCGTAATAGTTCATTTGGAAGTAGCCCTGGTGATATGATCCATGGTATCCATAGTAAATGGGGAAGTTTACACACAACATCACTGTACGAAAGAGAAGGCGATAGGTTATTGGATGGGCTGGGCCCACGATTTGTTGATTGGTGGATGAACAAGCCTTTGCCTGTTGACGGAGACTTGCTTCCGGAATTTGTTCCCGAATTTAAGTCACCGGTTAGGATCTGTCCGCCTTTTACTAGATCAAAGCTTACGGATTCCGAGCTTACTTATTTGAGGAGGACTGCTTATCATTTACCGACTCACTTCGTTCTTGGTATTTTCGTTATTCCTCTTTTATGGAAACATTATTCTAAATTGAATCATATTATGTTAGGATTTAGTATTTCAGCTGTTGCATTAGGCTTTCCAGAAATCTCCATTTTTCCTTTCCTAAGAAGCTCTCTTGATATAATGTGTTATAAGCTATTTAGTATTGGACTTACAGAACTGTCATTACTAATATACTAAGAAGTAAGAAGTCTATCATAGTATCATCTCTTTATTCAAATACTTCAAACAAAATTTTCAATATAAAATGCTATATGCTCCTATTTTATTTTATTTTTTTGTCAAAATGTTTATGTTCTTATAGAAGTCCTCACACAATTTCTTTGAGTATCCTGAAGGAAGAAACTGGAAACTGCACGGCTTGGCTGCATCGATCCTAAAATTGTGGGAAAAATGTCATATAGCAAAGATCGCATTGAAGTGGGGGGCTCCGAACACAGATAACGAGCAAATGGCTAATGAACTCAAGGCAAGTGAAATTGAACTTTGATGTTACTTTCTAAATTTGTGATATTAGAATTGTAACCAAGCAGTCATAACATAAAGTTTGTCCTCAAATACCCCAATGTATCACTTAAGAAATCTTTCTGGTTTATGCATAAAACTGGCTTGTTGTATGCGTTACTTGATTGAATGAATCATGGAAGTCATCTGAAGGAAAAGAAGAGGAAAAAGAAAAAAAGGAAAATCAGAATCAATTATAATTACTAGAACTAAAAGAATAACAGTACAATGCATAAAGGCCAATTTTAAGATTTAAAATAAATGCTTTATTTTGATTCCCTAATTTACATGGGGTGTCCCTAATAAGTGCACATGTCAACAGATTCAAAGTTGAAAAAAAAAATGTTTATCCTCGTATCTAATGCATTCTTTTGTTCATATTGTTTCTAATGCAGAATCTCACCGGAGGAGTTATTTTACTACGCAATAAGTTCTTGATAATCCTCTATAGAGGCAAGGACTTTCTACCCTCTGAAGTCGCAAAATCAGTGAATGAAAGAGAAACGGTGCTCACTAGATTTCAGCTGCAAGAAGAAGCTTCTAGAGTAAAAGCGGGCGAGGACTTTTCTATCTTCAATGCTGAACAAGAACTTAAGTCTGGTAGCACGGGTACTTTATCAGAGTTCCATAGTATTCACTCGGATAATAGGAAAGGTGAGACTGACGTTGAAATTCAACTGGAAGTAGAAAGAAAGAGACTGGAAATTGAACTCAGAGATCAGGAGCGAAAGTATTTTATTGTAAGATTATGTACTTGTTTTTATTTCGTGTTTTGCTGTTATAGTGGGATACTCAATACTCATTATCTGTTACTTTTGCAGCTTAAGAAGAAGATAGAGAGATCGAGTAGAATATTAGTGAAATTAAATAAGGAGTCCGAATTATCTGAGAAAGACCCTGATGTGGAAGTAATCTCTGAAGAGGAGAGACGATGTTTGCGTGAGATGGGGTTGAAGATTGATAGCAGCTTAGTGCTTGGTGAGAAACTAAAACTTTTTTTCGGAAATGCTTGGCTTAGTGTCCTAAGATAATTTTGCCAAATTAGTAGTAATTCTTATTGAAGATTTAATTTGTGATTGGTTCTCTGGTCCCTTCGTCAAATTTACTGTCAAATTTTATTTCATATACGAGTTTCGATACTTACAGTAATATGCTTATCAATGATTAAACTGACCATATTAATAATCCCATCCATGTCAACTTGCAAAGTTTGTAAAATATATGCTATTTTCCTTGTCTTTTTTTATTTCTCAATTACACGCACGTGCCTGCTTATTATATTCAGGAAGGCGTGGAGTTTTTGATGGTGTCATAGAAGGAATACATCAACAGTGGAAGCACAGAGAAGTTGTTAAAGTGATTACAATGCAAAAACGTTTTACACAGGTCATGCACACAGCAAAATGTATCGAGGCAGAAAGTGGTGGGACCCTGGTATCTGTAGTCAAACTAAAAGAAGGGCATGCTATCATAGTCTATCGAGGAAAAAACTATAAACGTCCGAAATTAGCAGCAATAAATTTGCTGAATAAAAAAGAGGCATTATCCAGGTCACTTGAAATCCAAAGGCTTGGAGTAAGTAAAATTTTGATTCATCTTTATATTTGCAGCCATTTTTTCTTGGTTTTTTACTGGCGTGTGTCTCTAATCTTTTGTATCCTTTTTATCTCTCTCTCTTGTAGTCACTAAAGTTCTTTGCTAGTCAAAACGAGCAGGCAATCAAAGATCTAAGATGCAAGCTGGTAATCTACTTTGTCTTTCATGTTTGTGATTTATAAAGTTGGAGTAATGTATGATAAGAGTTCATGTGTTGAGTTCTCCTTATAACCTGCTTAATTTAGAGGTGCCAACTATTAAAAAGAATCTAACAAATTATGGATGTCCCGACTCATTTTCAATCCACTTGATGAACAAATTTGCAGGTGGAGATCCACAAAAGAATAATTGATTGCAGAAGTTGATGGTGATATTTCACTTTGTGCATCTCGAGAATTCATCAAACTCTGACCCGGCATCACATCTCTATAATTACCGGTGAACCGCCAACCATTTTCTTCTATTGAGCTTTGAGAATCATTTATCCCTAATAGTAGCTGATTAGAATTCTTTTGACAAATGGTAAATAATGTGGATGTAATGTTTTAGAGATATCCGAGTCCATCTTATTTTCATTAGTTTTGTAAATCATATCAAGCCTTTCCATAAGTGCTAATAATGCCTCTTCATGAAAATGGATGAAGAAACTGACAGTAAACAGTGTGATGATAATGGATGAAGAAATGGAAAGCAAGTTTTGTGGTGCAAAATCGTGCCCGCATAATTATACAGTATAAATGTGACTATTCTGTAAACAAATTTGTTTGACCAATACTAGTATTATTTAACCTTCTGTTGAATTTTCTTTCTCTACAGTTTTAGAAAAAGACGATGAAATTCGGGATCTGAAGTTGGGAGAAGAAAGGGATCGCTTAGGTGGAATTTGTACAGACCCTAGCCTTCCTGCTAACATCACCATAGCCTTTCATTGATGGCCTAGATGATGGTGCTGTCTGAATGCTAACAAAACCCTACGTAAAAACAATTCCCTTGCAATCTCTTCTCCCTCATATATCGCAAGATTATCTAATATCTCATTTTGATTAATCTGTGCTCATTTATTTTCACTCTTTCAAACTGCTTCTATTTCATTGCTTTTTTTTTTCTTTTCATGCCAGCCATTTCAAGAATCATCATCCCATATCTATGTAGTCATCCGATTGATGTGAACACCCCCAATGTTTCTACTTTCTATAGAATACTTCAGGGGAAATATACCCAATAGTCCCTCTCGCCTTCTGTTTCTTCCTGAACAATTTCACCAGCTCGAAACCAAATCAATTCGGGCAGAATTCTACATCCAAAAGAATGGTCCGAGGCATGATGTAGAAATGAACAATCCTCACATTTCTACTTTCTAACCTTTTGTAGATATTCAAGACCTTAGGAGATCCCAACTGAAATCTCGTACATCTTCAGTTTTCACACTCTAGCTATTGTGAGCTATTATTATTATTAGGGGTTGCCATCATGTGTTGGTCAAACTCAAGACCTTCACTGTAGCTGGCCATCAGGTAACTTTCATTTGTATAAATGGCATATCCTCCTGGACCTCCTCGATCTAGCTAATGTGTGAAGTATTGGTTATTTTCTTTACTCATTGTAGTTATACCTTTTAGAGCCAGGGATCCATGGTTTAATAGCAATTGTCGATTTTTTTACTCGACATTGAATTGAGGTTGTTTTCTGACGTAGAAGAGTACTTGTTAGCCCAATGCGATGGTTGGATAAAGAGTTAAATAAAGTCTCTAATTGGTTGTTATTTGTCGATTTTTCCATCCTGAGGCCCCTACACTAATTGCCTCTAAGCTTTTACATAACTTGCTGCATTCCATATATATTTTGTATGGAGTATATAAATTTATTCAACAAGATCTCATCCTTTATGGATAAAATAAATAAGATGTAAATGACACATAAATACTATTTCGGGGGTCGAGATTAAGTTGGGGATAAACTTCCACACAAGACTCCAGCCATTTTCATTTACACATTACAATTTTGTTTGGCAATTTGATTTATGAAATTTTAATTTTGGAGATCAATTATGTTTACATGTATGAAAATTGAACATACTGCGAAAGGGCTTAGGTTTTGCATATTATTACATACTTCATTTCATCTGTAGCTAACCTTCATTCGAATTTTCTATCTCCAGTCTAGTTGCAGAAAACGAAGAGGAAGATTGTGCCGACAACTTAGGAGAATAAAAAAACGGCTTTGGTGGAATTTGTATAGACTGAAGTGTCCCTTCTAACATCTCCACAACCTTTGTCATTGATGGCCTATCCAATGGTGCTATCTGAATGCACCAAATCCCCGTCAACAACATTTTCCTCAAACTTGTTTCATTGTCATCCGCCGTATGATCATTCCAATTCCTGTTTTCAGATAATACATGCTCATATATTTTATCATGAAAAGACTCGCTCGCTCGGGCTCCTTCCATTTCAATATCTTTCTTTGCACCCACCATTTCAAGTAGCATCATTCCATAACTGTAGACATCTGATTTATGAGAAACAACCCCGAAGCTTCTGGAGAACACTTCCGGAGCAATATACCCGATAGTCCCTCTTGCCCCAAGCATTGATATCATACTCTGCTTCTTCTGGAACAATTTCGCAAGCCCAAAATCAGATATCTTTGGACTCATGTCTTCGTCCAATAGAATGTTCTGGGGCTTAATGTCGAAATGAATAATCCTCGTGTTGCAACCTCTGTGTAGATATTCAAGACCTCGGGCAACCCCAACTGCAACCCTGTACATCTCTCCCCACTCCAGCTGTCGCGATTCTTTATTATTATTGGAAATGAAGTTGTCGAGAGATTTGTTGGGCATGAATTCGTAGACCAAGGCTCGTTTCTTTCTTTCATAGCAGAATCCCAACAGGTTGACTATGTTGACGTGGGAAGTTCTACTGATGCTAGAGACTTCGTTAATGAAGTCTTCAGCATGTTCGCCAGTTTCGGTTAGGACCTTTACCGCCACAGGCTGGCCACCGGGTAGCTTTCCTTTGTACACAATTCCGTACCCGCCTTGGCCTATCTTATTCGAGAAGGATTTTGTGATTTTCTTGATTTCGTTGTGATTGTATCTCTTTGGAGCTAGAGACCCGTGGTTGAGTATTAGCTTTTCGATATTCTGATTGCTTCCTTGGTCTTGCTCGCACAACCTGTACTGTTTTCTGATGCAGACGAGGAATGATGTAGCTATAACGGCAACACCAATTGATGGCCCTGACCATGCATTCGAGACAAAATATATGTTAGTCGTGGAGCTCTATGAAAATGGAGCATGCTGAAGGATTTTCGGTTTTACCTATTATCACGTACTTGTGGAGATGAGAAAGCCCTTTTTTAGATCCTGCAACAGATAACTGTAACTATCATTTCCAAGGAACAGGTGCAGGAACTACCCTAAAGAACATTCGATTATTACCTTGGGAAGGGGCAGGAAGAGTCAAATCGAAGGCACAAGGCCGATCGCCGCAAATACAAACCGGCTGGGCTAAAACTGAATCGAACCCGCATAGCCCACCCAATCTACTGCAGTTTAAACAGAACTCCTCGTGAGGTATGCTATAGCTCACGCTGAAACCCTGCCTCGCTGCTTCCTCGAGGCTCAACTTCAGCCCTGTTTTTTGATCACCAACCGCCCTCAGAACCTTGACGACAATGTTGGCACTGCAATCTCTGAACCCCCAGAAACCCTGGTTGCTGGGAACTGGTCCGATCCAGTAACCAGCGTTGCTTTGATTGAAAAATCGAGAAGTACAGGTGAAAGGGCTGTCCGTGGGTGACAGGTGGCAGCCGTAGAACATGGTGAGGTTCTGATTTAGTGGGCCGTCGTAGGAGAATAGGGTGTGGTTGAGGGTGGTGTTGTGGAAGCCGGATTCAGGGCAGGTGTTTACGTACATGTCCGAACGGGAGAGGATGATGATCCTGTGGATCTGGTGGAGCTGCAGGACGCGGTAAGAAAGTGTTCCGTCGGTAAGCTCGGCGACAATGTTGTTCCGGCAGGTGAGGGCGAACTCCGGTGGGCCGCAGTGGGAGGGGCGGTCGCCCCCGGTGAAGGGGTAGGTGACGTTGGTGATGGTGCCGCATGAGAAGGTGCGATCGCAGTGGGGGTAGCTGGTTGGTTGGGAGGAGTTTGCCGCCGCGAGGATGGTGAGTGCGGTGAGGATGGATGAGAGAGAGGAAAGCATTGTGGGAAGATCGAAGATGGTGGCTGCTGCTATTAAAAATCATCTTTTTATAATAAAATCATCTGAAATCAAATTACTATTACTCTCCATTAATTAATTATGGTGGCGTGTGAAAGATTTAATATATTATCACTCTGAGTTTTATTAATCTTTCTAAGAAGAAGATAATCAAGCTCTCACCCACATGAATTAGGGGCCGACCCACTCGCCCATTTCTCAGTGGCATTGGAATCCGGTGATGGCGGCGAGCCCAAAGTTTACCGGGCCCGCCTCATCATCATCATCATCATCATCACCATTGTTGACCAGTAATATGTCAACGACCTCCCCCTTTTCAGTATTCAACCCTTCATTCCGTATGCCCTTCCAAAACTTCCTCCATCCACTGATCGCCTCATATCATATCCCTCTCCTGTAGCAAACACCTAAATGCCAATTCCTCAGACGTCGCCATTCTCCTCACAACACAGTCCGTCTCAAACCCGAGGGGCTGGTGGGGGTGGGGTAAATTGTGAAATTCAACAACTTTTTTATTATTTTTTATTTTTATTAAAGTCAAAACTCTAGAACAAAAATTCAAGACCTAGCTAGGATAAAATAAAATTGCTTGTCCGAAGACAATTCCAAGTGTGAAAATTAAGGAAGTTAATGATGGCTCTTGATTTCCTTATTGATTAATGGCGCCTTTTTTAAGTCACAGTTCTTCCTCAAATCTTTGGTAGTATATTACCAAAACTAATCTAGTTATGTAGGCCCAAATTCATACTATGTTTTTATTTTTTATTCTTTCTTTCTGAATGTTGGAAGATACAACTAATACAAGTATAAATTGAAAGGTAAATACTACAAGTAATTGATAAATTTTATTGTGGCCTTGTGTAATTAATTAACAAAAAAGAAAGAAAAAACCTTAAAAAATAAAGATTTAATATATATGTACATATAATGAGTTTATCAAAACAAATTCATATGATCTAACCTCACTATGATCATTCTATCTCCAAACTCACAGAATCCCAAGAAGAAGAAGATTCCGGCGACGCGATCGGAGAAGGAAAGACCGGCTTAGGCGGAACCTGTATCCCCTCAACTTTCCCTTCCAGCATCTCCAAAACCTTGGTCATCGAAGGCCTATCAGCCGCCATTATCTGAATGCACCAAACCCCCACCAGCAACATCTTCCTCACAACCTCCTCCACATCATCCACAACCACACACTCGTAAATCCTATCGTGAAAAAACTCCTCCCCCGACTCGACAGCCTTCTTAACTCCCGCCATTTCAAGCAGCATCATTCCATAGCTGTACACGTCAGACTTATGAGAAACAACCCCAAAGCTCCTCGAGAACACCTCGGGGGCAATGTACCCGACTGTCCCCCTCGCCCCCAGCATCGATATCATACTCTGCTTCTTCTGGAACAATTTCGCAAGCCCAAAATCAGATATCTTTGGACTCATGTCTTCGTCCAATAGAATGTTCTGGGGCTTGATGTCGAAGTGCACGATCCTCGTGCTGCACCCCCGGTGCAGGTACTCCAGCCCCCGGGCGACCCCGACCGCGATCTCGTACATCTTGTCCCACCCGAGCTTATCGCGCGACCTCATCATGAAGTTGTCGAGGGACTTGTTGGGCATGAACTCGTAGACGAGGGCTCGCTTGTTTCGCTCGTAGCAGAACCCCAGGAGGTTGACGATGTTCACGTGGGAGGTTTTGCTGATGCTCGAGACTTCGTTGACGAAGTCTTCGGGGATGTTGTCGTCGGTTTCGGTTAGGAGTTTGACCGCGACGAGCTGGCCGTCTTCCGGAAACTTCCCTTTGTACACGATACCGAAGGCTCCCCTGCCGAGCTTTTCGGAGAAGGATTTTGTCATTTTCTTGATTTGGTTGTAGGTGTATCTTTTTGGAGCGAGAGAGCCGTGGTGGAGTAGGACTTTGTCGATGTCTTGGTTGCCTTCTTGATCGTGAGTACGCAGATGGCATCGTTTTTTGATGCAGAAGATGGCGATGAATGAGATGGCTATTCCGGAAGGAAGTCCGAGTGATAGCCCTGCATGCATACACATTGATGACTCACTTCTTTCCTTTGTAATTTACAAATGAAAGTCGTCATCTTTTATATAAGACAGATTGAGATAAATATTGAGCTAGTGGTAAAATTTAAAATGTGTGTAATCTTGTCTACCTATTATTAAATATGTCTGCGAATGTTGAGGCCCGTTTGTAGATCCTGCAGTCAGAAACATTTGTTAAGAACATACTGTTTCATCACTGACATATAGTTTTCGTCAATCCTCACAAACATAAGTGAGCTTTATTTTTCTAGTTTGTATCAAGCAAATCGTGACTTGGAATTTGGAAATAACATAATCACATTGAACACAGGAAGAAAAACATAATATCATAATTGAAGTGTTGAGTGCAGTTTAGAGTAACCAAATGAACAACCAACATAGATTTCAGATACAAGTGTGATATTCAACTAAAAATCCTTAAATATGTTCAAATTTGATTTTTCATAAATCTAAAGGATTAAATAAATGTAGTATAAAACCCAAATTAACATCCTAATACTATATAAACATATACTACTACTAGTAACTACTGCAAAATAAAAGAAAAAAATGAAGAAAAAAAACTCTGTATATAATGAGAAATAAAAAATGAGAGTAATACGTACTGGTATGAGTCGTATCGTTGCAGGTGAAGCTATGAGGTCCGTCGGCGCAGTAGCAAATAAAAGACTGATTCCTATGCTCGCACGACCCGCCCGACCCCACACAATTCCGGCAGTCGTTATTCACGGACCACTGGACCGAAAACCCCCTCTCGAAGGCGTCCTGCAACACCACGTCCGCCGAAACATTCCCCGGCCGATACCGCAAACCCCTCGCCGCGCCCTGGCTCACCGGAACATTAATGCTCCCGCCGCACGCGCCGCCGGCCGCTTCCTCCATCGCGAGGTAGAAGCTCCCGTTTCCGGATCCGCTGACGCCGCTGCAGTTCAACCGATCGGCGGTCGGCGGAGGCGGCCGGATGGAGTCGCATCCGTAGTACAGGGTGACGTTGCGGTCGTTGGCGGCGGAGGAGAAATCGAAGACGGCGGGGTCTAGGGTTGTGTTGCGGAGAAGAGGTGCACACAAGGTGTTTGATAAATCGTCTCTCGAGACGCGGAGCGTTTGTGTGGCGGTGTCGATGTCGAGGACTCGGTAGGGTATCGATGAGGTGTTGAGGATTAGTGTGTTGTTTCGGCAGGTTAGCTGGAAACCGGGAAGCCCGCAGGAGGCGGGCCGAGGCCCGGCCCAGAAGGGATACCCGATTTCCCTGATGTTGCCACACTCCAACGGAGGCCCGCAGGATCGGTTGCGGGCCTGATCATCTTGACATGAATAAGATGGGGCTCGCAATAGTAGTACAATCAGAGCAGTGAGAAATAGGGATGCAATAGTTTGAGGCTTCATTTTCATTTCAATTTGTGGGTTGGTCGTATACGATGTTATTACATGTGCGATCATCGATGAAAATTTCTGGTTCCGACTCTGATAAGAGTGAACATGACTTGAATTAAGTCCAAGGATTCGTAAGTCCAAGGATTCGACAGAAGCGTGTCTCATTCCACGACATAAACAATTAAAAATACAGGGCAATCCTTGCTGAATTCAAAACCAAATCCAGAACTGCTGACTTTTCTTCAATGAAGAAAATCAGGAAGACAATTGATGAAGGAGGTGTGATACAATTTATACGCGTTATTATGATGTAAAAATTTCATGACAACAAAGATTCACAGGATTAATATGCTTCACAATGTGGCCAAGTATCCCAACATTTTAAAAAATGTCATATCAGAGTGGTGGTGACGTGGGTTCGATTTTCATCCTACCTAATCGAGGTGCTTACTTGGGCACACATCCTTTGAAATAAAATAAGTAAATTTTACTGTGAAACCAAAAGAGAGTATCTTAACTTCATTTTCTCACAAAATGGGATAAAATTATATTTTCCATAAAGATGTATAAACTATTCAATTCATTTTTTTCCCTCTAGCAAAATGCCAAAATCCTATTTGTCAACATAAGAATTAAACATATTCAAAGTCCTTCAATCTATTAATATTGTACAGATTTTTTTGATAACATAGCTATAATTTCGTATAGTTGTGTAACAAAACCAGACAAAAATTAAGAACACGCCTCTTTCATAAAACCTCTTTATTTTATGAAAGATGATAGAAACCTCATTCACTCACTAAAATTAGGTGCCGACCCATTCACTGATTTCTCTGTCGCAGCCGAACCCAGGGACAGCAGCCCAACGCTCCTCTTCGGTGGGCCCACCTCATCATCGCTTTCGACCAATAGTATGTCAAATAGCTCCTCACTTTCATCAACCAACGCTTCACTCCGAATACCCTTCAAACCCTCCAAGACTTCCTCCATCGACGGCCTCATATCTCTCTCACGCTGCAAACATCTAAAGACCAATTCCGCAACCAACGTAGCCATCCTCTTCACATCAGGATCCGTCTCGAACCCAATCCTTAAATCGACTAGCTCGTTCAAAGCCCGGTTCTGAATCTTACTCACCGCCATATTAGCCAAGTTGATATTATGCTTAAGCCTGCTCATGTCCACGGCCTGAAGTGACGATATAAGTTCGGCCAGAACCACTCCGAAACTATAGACATCGCTCTTTTCAGTAAGCTGGTAACATTGGTAGTACTCGGGGTCCACATATCCGGGCGTCCCCTGTGGGGCTGTGGACACGTGGGTAGCATCAGCCGGGAAAAGTCGTGAGAGCCCGAAGTCGGCGACCTTCACGTGGAAGTTGTCGTCGAGAAGAATGTTGTTTGTCTTCACATCGCGGTGGATGATGTCAGACCTGTGGAGGTAGGTCAGGGCCTCGGCTGTCTCGATGGCGATATTCAGGCGGATGGGCCATGAGAGCAGGCCCGTTCCAGACTGTTTGCCGTGGAGGTGATCAGCAACTGTTCCGTTGGATATGTACTCGTAGACAAGCAGTAGCTCGTGGCTCTTCTTGGAGGTGCACCCGTAGAGCTTTACCAGGTTCTCGTGTCGTAGTCGGGTCAGGATCTGGACTTCATTCATGAACTGCTCCACACGCTTGAAGTTGTTCTCGTACAGACGTTTGACTGCAACTATATGGCCATCAGACAACACCCCTGTTTGCAACAGAATAAAACACTTAATTTTCAGGTAATAATATTTTGCTACCCAGGGCGTTGGATTCAGGTCTTACCATAATATACCGTACCGAATCCACCATCTCCTAATATTCTAGAAGAATCAAAATTATCCGTAGCCTCTTCAAGCTCGGTGTAATCAAACACTCGCACCCCGAAGTATGTGCTCCCCCCACCGAGGTTGGAGTTTGAAGTCAAGAACGAAGGGATATTTCTACGGAAACCAGTTGGAGGAGGCATAGATAGTGGATTGTTTGACATAGGAGTTGTGATTTCCTTGCTCGAAGTGGATTGGGCGAGTTGAGAGCCAAGTCGATGATGAAGTTTTTTGCGCTGCCTAAAGTAGAAAACTAAACATCCTAACCCAACTCCAGCAATAACAGCAATAACAGCAATACCTACGGGGAGACCTGGATAGTAGGGGCAGGCAGAGGAAATATATTCTCAATTCAAAAGCTAATTAGATCGTTTGATTAATTTTAAATACATGTGTGGATAGCGTACCGATATTCGTTTTTGAAATCCGTCTAACTGTACCTGCAGCAATCACTGACCGTGAAATGTTAGTTATTTTGCTTAATTAAATAAAACTATAAAACACAAGTTCTATATGATGGAACGATGTCATGAAAGAATATGGACACGATAATTAATTTATATTGAATCTAAACAAAATTTGATGAAAAATTCAAACAAAGTGTACAAGATTTTAATCGCCAAGAAACATCATCACCGGAGATAACTTCAAAACCAATCGGGCTACTTTCCGGTGAGGGTGTTTAAGATCCTGGACAAGGCCATTGCCATTTGCCACAAATGCATTGTCAATGAAGGTTTCCAAGTGAAAATGATACAATTTCCAAGTGTTCTTCTGAGGTATATATATACAGAAATCAGACTAATTAAATACTCAACTCATATATCAATGACGGTTGGTCTAAAGCTGGCAAGCTATACTGAATTAATTATCAAATAAAACACATAATGGTTTATAAATTTCTACATACCGCCTCCAGTTGGTGTATCGTTACACGTGAAATTCCGATTTCCATTTCTACAGTAACAAACAAACTTCCCAAGGTCCGGATTGTGCCCACACAACCCACCTGATATATAACATTTATAGCAGTGGGGATTGTCTGCGTACCAGCGGACTGAGAATCCAATCGCGAGTGCTTCTTCTAATTTGATCAACGATGAGGTTGCCGGACGCGCTAAAGCCGCCGCAGCAGATCCACTAACCGGAACAGTAATACTACGGTCACATGACATATTATTAACGCTAGAAACATTTCCCTCCACAGAGTAGGAATTCAAACTTTTTCCGCAGTTGAATCGATAGGGGGACGTGGACGGTATTAGTCCAAGGCTGCAGTTATAGAACAAGGTGATTTTCCGGTCGTTGGCGGTTGAGGAGGAATTGAAAAGGGTGGGATCCAAGGTTGTGCTGATGAGTAATGGTGCACACAAGGTGTTTGATAAATCGTCTCTTGAGAGGCGGAGTGTTTGAGAAGTGTAATCGATGTTAAGGACTCGGTAAGTTACGGATGAGATGTTGAGAAGGAGTGTATTGTTGTTTCGGCAGTTTGAATGGAAACCGGGAAAGCCGCATGATCTATGTCGTCCTTGTCCCCAGAAAGGATACGATATTCCCCTGATAGCGCCACAGTTAACTGGACGACTGCAGGAAGAATAATTCTGGCAGAAGCAACTTGGGATTGTTCCTAGTAATAGGATTATGAGAAAGAGTTTCGGATCGAATTCCGGGTTCGGGCTCATTTGTTTTTACAATGGCATATGAAGAATGTAAATATTGAGAAAAGACTGGCAATCTGTTTATTGTTTCTTAATAAACAGACTGTTTGGAAAATACTCCCTTAGTCCCTTAAAGCAGACAGGAATATTTACTCACATGTGAAATTCAAGAAATCAATTGTTTATTATATTTTTTTAATTGTTGGCAAACACTCCCTTAAAGTCAGACAGGACTTGAAACCTCAAACTAAAATTTTACTATTCCATTTATTTTTCTTTTAAAATGACACGTTTTCATAAACAAAAAAGCCTCATCAAAACCTATCCTTAAAAGTCCTGAGAAGAACAAAATTCAAGACCTACAGACTAACAATTCCTAGTGTGAAATTGAACATTTTTCCGGAGTTGAGGTAGAATCATTACTGAAGAAATTCCAACATCAATTAAGACTTTGATGTAAGAGCATCTTTATTCCTAAAGGTTTCTGTACCGCTAAACCCAACCCACCGGCTTTGTTGTTCGAAAACTGGCTTCAACATCATTCGAAAAACACATAAAAATCCAATCAATTTGAGAAGTTTTGAAATCCAATCAAACTGTAATTTATACTCAACGTCAGTCAATACAAGTATGGAAAATCGCACATACCGGTTAGTGTCTCATTGCACGTGAACTTCCGAATTCCATTGCTGCAGAAACAAGCAAACGCCCCGGCATCCTGATTACGCCCGCACAACCCGCCCGACTGAACACAATTATAGCAGGGCCTGTTATCCGCATACCAGTTGACTGAAAACCCAATGGAAAGTGCTTCTTCTAATCTGGCCCTCGACGAGGTAGCTGGATTTGACAAAGCCTGTGCCGAAGATAGACTCACCGGAACAGTAATACTGCTGTTGCATGACAAAGTACTTACATTGGAAACTTCTCCAGCCACAGAGAAGGAATTCAATCTGTTTCCGCAGTCGAAGCGATAGGGGGACTTGGATGGTCCACAGCCATAGAACAAGGTCATGTTCTGGTCGTTGGCGATCGGGGAGAAATCAAAGAGGGTGTGATCCAAGGTTGTGTTGATGTGTAAAGGTGCACACAAGTTGTTTGATAGATCTTCTCTTGAGATGGTGAGTGTTGTGGAGCTGAAATCGATGTTAAGGACTCGGTAGGCTAAAGATGAGATGTTGAGATGGAGGGTACTGTTGTCTCGGCAATTCAGCTGGAAACCTGGATAGCCGCATGATGGAGGCCGACCTGATCCCCAGAAGGGATACCCCATTTCCCTGATATCCCCACAGCTAAATGGCAGCCTGCAGGTTTCAAAATTCTGGCAGAAGAAATTCGGGATTGTTCCTAGTAATACCATTATGAGAAGGACCTTTGGGCCGAATTCCGGGTTCATTTCTGTTTTTCACAATGACACGTGAAGTAAGTGGGGATAGAAAAACCTTGGCAATTATGTTACAAGAAAGTATTTCCTTCTTTTTGGATAAATTGAAAAGGTATATTCTTCGTGTAAGAAATTCAAGAGAATCATTTTTTGTAATTGTTTGCACACACTCTCTTAAAAAGTCAAAAAAATTCCACATAAACGAGGTTTATCTGTCTCACTAGAAGATCACAGCTAATGTTTTCAGATAAAAAAATATCAAAATTCCAATGTGAAATAATCCATCAATAATGAATAAAAAATTAATAGAATTAAATTGCCCAAATTATTAAGTACAGTATAAATTAGAATATTGACCTGATCACAGCTGATTAGGGATTACTGATTACAAAATTCCACATATTGCTTGACTTCAATTAATTATCAAATCAAATACTTAAACGAAAACATTTAAAGCTAAAATCGCCTGATAATAAATAAAAAAAAAAGCATAAAACAGAACCAAAATAAAATTATAATAAGACTGAATTCAATATATTCATACCTTGTCCAGGTCTGCAGAAGCAATCCAATAACCCGGAAAATCCAGATCACGCCTGCACAACTCGAGACAATCACCAGCTGAATTTATCCGCTGACCACTGCATTGAAAACCCACTAACAATGCTTCCTACTTCTCGAAGCAGCTTCCAGGTTCTCCGAAATCCGCTTGACTCAGGGGAACAGTAATATTAACGTCGCATACTCGCATGACATATCACCAACGTTATATTTTCCATCATGAAAGATGATTATAAACTATTCCATTCATTTTTTTATTCACTTTAGCAAAATACCAAAATCCTATTTGTCAAAGTATTAAACGTATCCAAAGTCCTTTAATCTATTAATATTGTACAGATTCGGTGATAACATAGCTATAATTTCATATAGTTAAAAGTTATGTGACAAAAACTAGACACAAATTAAAAACACGCCTTTTTATTTTATGAATGATGATAGCAAACTCATTCACTCACTACAATTAGGTGCCGACTCAGTCGCTGATTTCTCTGTCGCAACCGAACTCAGGGACGGCGGCCCAACGCTCCTCTTCAGTGGGCCCACCTCATCATCACTTTCGACCAATAGTATGTCAAATAGCTCCTCACTTTCACCAACCAACGATTCACTCTGAATACCCTTCAAACCCTCCAAGACTTCCTCCATCGACGGCCTCATATCCCTCTCATGCTGCAAACATCTAAAGGCCAATTCCGCAACCAACGTCGCCATCCTCTTCACATCAGGATCTGTCTCGAACCCAATCCTTAAATCGACTAGCTCGTTCAAAGCCCGGTTCTGAATTTTATTCACCGTCATATTAGCCAAGTTGATATTATGCCGGAGCCTGCTCATGTCCACGGCCTGAAGTGACGATAAAAGTTCGGCCAGAACCACTCCAAAACTATAGACGTCACTCTTTTCAGTAAGCTGGTAGCATTGGTAGTACTCGGGGTCCACATATCCGGGCGTCCCCTGTGGGGCTGTAGACACGTGGGTAGCATCAGCCGGGAAAAGTCGTGAGAGCCCGAAGTCGGCGACCTTCACATGGAAGTTGTCGTCAAGAAGGATGTTGTTAGTCTTCACGTCGCGGTGGATGATGTCGGACCTGTGGAGGTAGTACAGGGCTTCGGCTGTCTCAATGGCGATATTCAGGCGGATGGGCCATGAGAGCAGGCCTGCCCCAGACTGTTTGCCGTGGAGGTGATCCGCAACTGTTCCGTTGGATATGTACTCGTAGACAAGCAGTAGCTCATGGCTCCGCTTGGACGTGCACCCGTAGAGCGTGACCAGGTTCTCGTGTCGGAGACGGGTCAGGATCTGGACTTCATTCATGAACTGCTCCACACGCTTGAAGTTGTTCTCGTACAGACGTTTGACTGCAACTATTTGGCCATCAGACAGCACCCCTTCAACACAATAAAACACATAATTTTCAGGTAATTAAAGAGAGTGCCCTAGCTAAAAAAACAAACAAAAAAACTAGCTAACTTTCAAATTTACAAAGCATACTCCTAAAGTATTTGTTTGTCTTTAGATTTACACCTTAAGCAAAAACAAATAATCACATAATGTGTTTTTCTTAATTAGATCAAAGCTTGAATGGTACCTTTTCAAAAAACCCAAAGTTTCTTGACTTTAGGTTATCACAAAAACTACACACTATGTTCAACTTAATTACAAAAATAAAAAACAGAAATTAACTTCCAAAATTACAAATAGCCTCACAAAATGTACAAGAAAGAACAAAACACCCCTTCAAAATTTCGGAAGTTATCAAATCTTTGTAACTAGGCTATATTTGACTAGTAAACTCCCACCACAGTTATCCCCATGGAATAATATTTTGCTACCCAGGGCGTTGCATTCAGGTCTTACCATAATATACCGTACCGAATCCACCATCTCCTAATATTCTAGAAGAATCAAAATTATTCGTAGCCTCTTCAAGCTCGGTGTAATCAAACACTCTCACCCCAAAGTATGTGCTCCCCCTACCAAGGTCGGAGTTTGAAGTCATGAACGAAGGGATATTTCTACGGAAACCAGTTGGAGGAGGAGGCATAGATAGTGGATTGCTTGACATAGGAGTTGTGATTTCCTTGCTCGAAGTGGATTGGGTGAGTTGAGAGCCAAGTCGCTGATGAAGTTTCTTTTTGCGCTGCCTAAGGTAGAAAACTAAACATCCTAACCCAACTCCAGCAATAACAGCAATACCTATAGGGAGACCTGGATAGTAGGGGCAAAAAGAGGAAATATATATTCAATTCAAAAGCTAATTAGATCATTTGATTAATTTTAAATACATGTGTGGATAGCGTACCGATATTCATTTTCGAAATCTGTCTTTTAACTGTACCTGCAGCAATCACTGAACGTGAAATGTTAGTTATTTTGCTTAATTACATAAAACAATAAAACACAAGTTCTATATGATGGGACCGATGTAATGAAAGAATATGTACACGATAATTAATGTATATTGATTCTACACAAAATTTGATGAAAAATACACTACCGCAGTGAAAATGATACACTTTCCAAGTGTTCTTATGAGGTATATATAAAGAAATCAGGGTAGTTAAATACTGAACTCATATATCAATGAAGGTTGGTCTAAAGCTGGCGAGCTATACTGAATTAATTATCAAATTAAACAAATAATGGTTTATAAATTTTCTTACTAGGAGTATCAATTTCTACATACCGCCTCCAGTTGGTGTATCGTTACACGTGAAATTCCGATTTCCATTTCTGCAGTAACAAACAAACTTCCCAAGGTCCGGATTACGCCCACACAACCCACCCGATAAAAAACATTGATAGCAGTGGGCATTGTCTGCGTACCAGCGGACTGAGAATCCAATCGCGAGTGCTGCTTCTAATTTGATCAACGATGAGGTTTCTGGACGCGCCAAAACCGCCGCCAAAGATCCACTAACCGGAACAGTAATATTACTGTCGCATGACATATTATTAACGCTGGAAACTTCTCCCTCCACGGAGTAGGAATTCAAACTGTTTCCGCAGTTGAATCGATAGGGGGACGTGGACGGTATCTGACCAAGGCTGCAGTTATAGAACAAGGTGATGTTCCGGTCGTTGGCGGTTGAGGAGTAATTGAAATAGGTGGGATCAAAGGTTGTGCTGGTGAGTAATGGTGCACACAAGGTGTTTAATAAATCGTCTCTTGAGAGGCGGAGTGTATTGGAAGTGTAATCGATGTTAAGGACTCGGTAGGTTACGGATGAGATGTTGAGAATGAGGGTATTGTTGTTTCGGCAGTTTGGATGGAAACCGGGAAAGCCGCATGATCTATGTCGACCTTGTCCCCAGAAGGGATACAATAATCCCCTGATAGCTCCACAGTTAACTGTACGATTGCAGGAAGCATAATTCTGGCAGAAGCAACTTGGGATTGTTCCTAGTAATAGGATTATGAGAAAGAGCTTCGGATCGAATTCCAGGTTCGGGCTCATTTGTTTTTACAATGTAAATATTGAGAAAAGCTTGGAAATCTGTTATATTGTTTCCTAATAAACACTGTTTAGCAAACACTCCCTTAAAGCAGACAGGAATATTTACTCATGTGTGAAATTCAAGAGAATCAATTGTTTATTTTATTTTTTAAACTGTTGGAAAACACTCCCTTAAAGTCAGACATGACTTGAAACCTCAAACGAAAATTTTACTATTCATTTATTTTTCTTTTAAAAAGACGCACGTTTTCATAAACAACAGAAGCCTCATCAAAACCTATCCTTAAAAGTCCTGAGAATAAAAAAAATTAAGACCTACAGACTAAGACAATTCCTAGTGTGAAATGGAACATTTTTCCGGAGTTGAGGGAGAATCAGTTCCGAAGAAATTCCAACATCAATTAAGACTTTGATGTAAGAGCATCTTTATTCCTAAAGGTTTCTGTACCGATAAACCCAACCCACCGGCTTTGTTGTTCGAAAACCGGCTCCCACATCATTCGAAAAAACATAAAAATCCAATCAAACTGTAATTTATGCTCAACGCTAGTCAATACAAATATGGAAAATTGCACATACCGGTTAGTGTCTCATGGCACGTGAACTTCCGATTCCCATTGCTGCAGAAACAAGCAAATCCGCCAGCATCCTGATTACGCCCGCACAACCCGCCTGACTGAACGCAATTATAGCAGCGCGCGTTATCCGCATACCAGCTGACTGAAAACCCAATGGAAAGTGCTTCTTCTAATCTGGCCCTCGACGAGGTAGCTGGATTCGACAAAGCCTGTGCCGAAGATTGACTCACCGGAACAGTAATACTGCTGTTGCATGACATAGTACTTACATTGGAAACTTCTCCAGCCAAAGAGTAGGAATTCAATCTGTTTCCGCAGTCGAAGCGATAGGGGGACTTGGACGGTAGCCTGCCAAGTCCACAGCCATAGAACAATGTGATGTTCTGGTCGTTGGCGATTGGGGAGAAATCAAAGAGGGTGTGATTCAAGGTTGTGTTGACGTGTAACGGTGCACACAAGTTGTTTGATAGATCTTCTCTTGAGACGGTGAGTGTTGTGGCGCTGAAATCGATGTTAAGGACTCGGTAGGCTACAGACGAGATGTTGAGATGGAGGGTACTGTTGTCTCGGCAGTTCAACTGGAAACCCGGATAACCGCAGGATGGAGGCCGACCTGATCCCCAGAAGGGATACCCCATTTCCCTGACATCCCCACAGCTAAATGGCAGCATGCAGGTTTTATAATTCTGGCAGAAGCAATTCGGGATTGTTCCTAGTAATACCATTATGAGAAGGAGCTTCAGGCCGAATTCCGGGTTCATTTCTGTTTTTCACAATGACACGTGAAGTAAGTGAGGATAGAAAAACCTTGGCAATCTGTGCGTGTTTTCTTACATATGTCACAAGAAAGCATTTCCTCCTCTTTGGATAAATTAAAAAGGTATATTTCTTCGTATAAGAAATTCAAGGGAATCATTTTTTGCAATTGTTTGCACATGCTCCCTTAAAGTCAAAAAAAATCCACATAAACAGGGTTTATTTGTCCTACTAGAAGTAGAAGATCACAGCTATAGTTTCCAGATCAAAAAATATCAAAATTCCAATGTGAGATAATCCGTAAATAATGAATTAGAAATCAATAAAATTAAATTGCCCAAATTATTAAGTACAGTATAAATTAGAATATTGGCCTGATCAGAGCTGATTAGTGATTACTGATTACAAAATTCCACATATTGCTTGACTTTAATTAATTATCAAATCAAATTCCCAAACAAAACATTTAAAACTAAAATCACCTGATAATACAAAAAAAAAAAAAGCAAAAAAACAGAACCAAAATAAAATTATAATAAAACTAAATTCAATATATTCATACCTTGTCCAGTTCTGCAGCAGCGATCCAACAACCCGGAAAATCCAGATCACGCCTGCACAACCCGACACAATCACCAGGTGACGTTATCCGCCGACGACCGGATTGAAAACCCACTAGCAATGCTTCCTCCTTCTCGAAGCAGCTTTCAGGTTCTCCGAAATCCGCTTGACTCAGGGGAACAGTAATATTAACATCACTGCATACTCGCATGACATATCACCAAAGTTTTATCACCCAGCTCAGATACCTACCTCCTTTGTGAAGTAGGTATTTGAAATTTCAAAACTCTTTTCACCTCAATCATAACAATAGGTATATGGAAGTTTGTAGTGAAATAATTGGAATTCCAATTTCCAATAAACTATGAAAACATTAATATAAATTTGAAGTTTCCTTTTAGTTCCAAAGTACAATAGCAAAACACTTATAAACCTGAATAAAAACAAATAAACTCACATCTAAATCTACTCTATAGTTTGTACATTGCCTTAAAGGTTTTTGTCAAAACCAGATCGTCTATACACACATAAAACATGCAAGTAAGCACATAAATTGATCTCTAACAAGTGTCATAGCACCCATGTAACAAAATATGACATAGCTGAAATGATATCAAGCTCACCCACTAGAATTAGGGGCCGACCCACTAGCCCATTTCTCCGTTGCAGTGGAATCCGGTGTTGGCGGCCCAAAGCTACCCTTTAGAGGACCCGTCTCATCATCATCATTGACCAAGAATATGTCAACAACTTCCGCCTTTTCACCATTCAACCCTTCATTTCGTATACCCTTTAAACCCTCCAAAACTTCCTCCATCGACGGCCTCATGTCCCTCTCTTGTAGCAAACACCGAAATGCCAACTCCGCAACTAACGTCGTCATTCTTCTCACAACAAAATCTGTCTCATACCCGAGGCCGGAATCAACCAGCTCGTGCAAATCCCGGTTTTGAATCTTATTAACTGCCATATTAGCCAAGTTGATATTATGCCGATGTCGATTGGTGTCCACGGCCTGAAGTGACGATATAAGCTCGAACAGAACCACTCCAAAACTATAGACATCGCTCTTTTCAGTGAGCTGGTAGCATTGGTAGTACTCAGGGTCCACATAGCCAGGCGTCCCCTGTGGAGCCGTAGACACATGTGTGACGTTGTTCGGGAACAGTCGGGAGAGTCCGAAGTCAGCGACCTTGACGTGGAAGTCATCATCAAGAAGGATGTTGTTGGTCTTCACATCGCGGTGGATGATGTCAGACTTATGGAGGTAGTTCAGGGCTTCAGCTGTCTCGATGGCAATGTTCAGGCGGATGGACCATGATAGGAGGCCTGGCCCAGACTGTTTGCCATGGAGGTGGTCGGCAACAGTCCCGTTGGATATGTACTCGTAGACAAGCAGTAGCTCTTGGCTCCGCTTAGACGTGCACCCGTAGAGCTTTACCAGGTTCTCGTGTCTTAGTCGGGTCAGGATCTGGACTTCATTCATGAACTGTTCCACGCGCTTGAAGCTGTTCTCGTACAGGCGCTTGACGGCGACTATACGACCATCAGACAGCATACCTGTTCGTAAAAATAAAGCACGTCGATTGAGCTCTTAAATTGTTCGGATAATTAAAGAGACTACCCAGAGGTTGGCTAGCTAACATTTCATATTAAAAAACATACCCCTGAAGTATTTGTTTGTCTTACATATTTACCCCTTAAAAGCAATATCAAAACCAAGAACAAAATAATCACATTTATGAAAATATTAGCTAGCACCCTTAATTTTCACACGGCATCAAATATTTTTGAGTATTTTATAATTTATATTTAGTGGTTTTGAAAATAAATGTTTTTCTTAATTAGGGCATGAATGGTACCTTTTGTAAACCCCAAATTTCTGTATTTAGGGTTATTACAAAATCTTACACACAAGGTTCAACTTAATTTCAACAAAACCCAAGCATTAACTTTCAAAGTCACAAATAGCCACTCAAAATGATAGACCGACACTTCTTAAAGAAAGAACAACCACATTAAGTCTTTTTTTGTAATTTCAAAGGTAAACAGATATTTTTAAATAGGTTAGATTTCACAAGTAATCTACGCAGTTATCTCCATGCAGTAATATATATGTGTGTGTTTGTGAAGTGTAGTAACCCATGGCAATTAATCATATCTTACCATAATATACTGTACCAAATCCACCATCTCCAAGTGTTCTAGAAGGATTGAAATTATCCGTAGCCTCTTCAAGCTCTGAGTAATTAAACACTTGCACCCCAAAGTATGTACTCTCCTGACTGAGGTCTGATTTTGCAGTCGTTAACGAAGGGATATTTCTACTGAAACCAGAAGGAGGCATAGATAGTGGTTTGCTTGACATAGGAGTTGTGGTTTCCTTGCTTGCAGTGGTTTGGGTGAGTTGAGAGCCAAGTAGCAGATGGCGTTTCTTTTTCCGCTGCCTAAGGTAGAAAAGTAACCATCCTAACCCAACACCAGCAATAACAGCACCAGCTATGGGGAGACCTGGATAGTAGGTGAACCACATTTTCAATTTACGAATGCATTAAATTGTCCGATTAACTTAAAATTTTAAAAACATGTATGGAAATCATACCGATATTCAAACTCAAATTCCGACTATTGTTCCCTGCAGCGGCCCAAGCAATCACGAAACGTTAGTTAATTTGCATAAGGTAGAAACAACTATTCTACTAAAACACAAGCTCTATAATAATTGGTCCTGTGAGATCAATACATAATGTATACTATTAAACTAACTGCTAATATTCATTAAACTATATCACATTCATTAACCAAGAAACATCACCACCGGAGATACCATCAAAATGCCCTGAACCAGTGGGGATACTTACCTGTAGGGGTGTTAAAGAACCAGGACAATGTTCATCGCCACAATCCACTAAGCACTGACACAAAACCGTTTCATTACTCTATAACTGACACTAAACCCTTTCATTACTGCCCGACGAGACTCAGCTGTTGGGAATCTTGGGACCCTCTGAGCGGTCGGCAACGTCACTTATAACCGGGACGCTAATGCTACAATGCGCACTCGATCTCGGACAAAAATTAGGTCACTTGAAACCGAGAAGCTAATGCTACAATGCGCACTCAATCCCTGAAATAAATTAGGTCACCTGAAACCGGGACGCTAATGCTAATGATAAAATGATCACTCAATCCCCAAAATTTAGGTCACCGGACAACGCCTCAGTCAGATAATAGGCGTCGCCGCGATGCACGATTCAAACCAACCAAATGACAGTTAGAACGGCTGTAAAGAGAAATGGCCGCGGCGGACGCGTTGAGGTGCCAGGAGAAGGTGCGGTCGCAGTAGGTGCTTCTGTGTGTAGGAAACGCGCCGCCGGGATGAGGGTGAGGGTGGCGGTGAGTGGTGAGTGAGTATAGATGACGGAGAAAGAGGCGATTTGCGATTTTTTATCGCATTATGATTTTTACGACTCCTATGTATTATTTAAAATAAATTGATAAATTAATGTTTATTTATGACTCAAAATAGATGAAATTTCAAAACCTGTATATGGTTGGTCACACCACGTGAAATTCCGAGTACCATTTCTGCAGTAACAAGCTAACCGCCCGAGGTCCAGATCACGCCCGCACAACCCGCCTGATCGGGAACAACGATCGCAGTGCCCGTAATCCGCGTACCAGCGGATCGAGAACCCGATCGCGAGCGCTTCTTCCAACCTAATCCTCGACGAGGTCGCCGGATTCGCCAAAGCCTCCGCCGCGGATCCGCTCACCCGAACACTAATATTACTCTCGCAAGACATCGCACTATCAGCGTCCGAAACCTCTCCATCCACGGAGTAGGAATTCAAACTGTTCCCGCAGTCGAATCGATAGGGGAACTCGCCAGGGGCGCAGCCGTAGAACAAGGTCACGTTCCGGTCGTCGGCGGTCAGGGAGAAATCGAAAAGTGTGTGATCGAAGGTTGTACTGCTGAGGAGTGTCGGTGCACACAAGGTGCTCGACAAATCGTCTCTGGACAGGCGAAGTGATTTGGAGCTGTAATCGATGTGAAGGACTCTGTAGGTCACGGATGAGATGTTGAGAAGGAAGGTGGTTTCGTCCCGGCAGCTTAGCTCGAAACCGGGATAGCCGCATGCTTCGGAGCGACCAGATCCCCAGAAGGGATACCCAATGTTCCTGATTTCCCCACAGTGGAACGGCCGATTGCAGGTTTCATAATTCAGGCAGAAGCAAATAGGGATTGTTCCTAGTAGTAATACGATCCGGAGAACGAACTTCCGGTCGAATTCCAGGTTCATTTGTTTCTAACATATTGGAGTTAGGAAAAAAGGTTCATATAAATTCTATCATGAAGTCAAAGTTTGAGAACAAAAATTCAACACCTAACAGACAAGGATAAATCTGTGAAGAAAAATCGACAATTACCGTCCACGGTTGGTGGCTCGTCGCACGTGAATCTCCGAGTTCCACCTATGCAGAAACAAGCAAACGGGCCGGGATCCGGGTTACGCCCGCACAGCCCACCCGACCGAGCACAATGGTAGCAATGGTCGTTGTCGGCAAACCAGTTGACCGTGAACCCAATCGCGAGCGCCTTTTCCAATTTTACCCTCGACGATCTCCTCGGGTTTGCCAGAGCCTGAGCCGCAGATTCACTCACGGGAACCGTGATATTACCTTTGCACGACGGATGCTCAACGAATGAGTCCTCTCTCGCGAAGTAGAAATTCAGGCTGTTTCGACAGTAGAAGCTATAGGGGGAATGCGGTTTTCCAGAGAGGCAGGTGTAGAACAAGGTGATGTTCCTGTCGTTGGTGGATGGGGGGAAATCGTAGAGGGTGCGATCAAAGGTTGTGCTGACGAGCGAGGGTGAGCAGAGAGAGTTCGATAAGTCGTCTCTGGAAAGGCAGAGAGTTTGGGAGCTGTAGTCGATGTCGAGGACTCGGTAGATTACAGATGAGATATTGAGAAGGAGGGTGTTGTTGTCTCGACAGCTGGCTTGGAAACCGGGATAGCCACAGGCTTCGGGACGACCTTTTCCCCAGAAGGGATACTTGATTTCCCGAACATCCCCACAGTCGAATGGACGGCTGCAGGCTTCGTAACTCTGAGAGAAACAACGTGGGATTGTTCCCAGAAATACGATAAGGAGGGAGAGCTTCGGGTTGAATTCCGGGCTCATTTTCGTTTTTACAATGAGACATGAAGAATGTGGGGGTGGGAAAAGCTTGGCAATGTGTGTGGTTTTTCTTAGAAGGTTGACAAATGGAAGAGGATGTTTTTTGTTTATGATATTATAAGAGTGTTTAGTGGATATAAATTGTAAAAAAAATAAAATATAAGATATGTTGACTGTTGTTTAGTGCAAGATCACAGCTAGTTTTCAAATGGTACATGATGTACCATTAGAAAAATTAGACTAGTTCGTATCTCAGAAATTCAAAACGAAGATATCTTGTATTATATACTTGGACTAAGAGGAAGCTGAAACACAATGTCAAACTCAAACCGAATGAATATTTTCATGAGATATGACCGCACGAGTTACTTGATATACTAGCGCTCGAGTCAATACTCACTCCAACCCCGGTGGTCACAGTAGCAGAATCCTGAGCTCGAAGAGATGCCGTTTATACTATATCATATAGGTTAAATTTTGATTTAAAACCTGACAATTGATTAGCTATTATTGAAATTGAGTCAATAACAGATAAAATTGTTCAACTTATATTTGAGCCCATAGTTTTTTTATCTAATGGATGTGGATATCTAACACTCTCCTTCATGAGCAAACAAAATCATCGATTTTATCGGTTTAATAGTAAATTAATGAGCCATCTTTGCAAGCCGAAAATCCCATGGAGCTTTCGGCCTACTCGTGAATTAATGTGTCATCTTTGAGCAAATCATTTCTTTCCGCCTACTCGTTAAATTTTGATTTTAAACCTGCCCATTGATGTGTTATATAATTGAAGTTGGGTGAATAACACCTTCAAATACCTTGTTCAGGTAAGGTGATAAAGGTGATGTAGGATATCTGATACTATTTCTAATAAAATTTCATCGTTGAGCCTCCATCAATTAATTAAGAAAACAGAGGAATAAAAGTAAACTGAAAATTACATACATACCGCCTTCCGTTCGTGGTGGAATATAGCACTGAGTTCCATCTCTGCAGTAGCAATCAAACGACCCGGAATCCAGATCACGTCCGCACGCCCCGCCCGACCCAACGCAATTCCCGCAGTATACGTTATCCGCCGACCACTGGATCGAAAACCCGCTATCAATCGCTTCCTCCAAAGCACTACTACTCGCGGTCCTCGCGTCCCCCAAAACCCTAGCCGCGGTTCGATTAACCGGAACGATAACCGTAGTCTCGCACGACAGATTAAACGCGTTGCTCACTCCGGGCCCGGGGGAAAACTCCCTCGTGAAAAACGTGTTCAAACTGTCTCCTCCTCCGCAGTCGAACTCGTAGGGGAACGACGGCGTCAGTGGGACCGGCAGCTGGCCGCCAGCTAGGCGGCAGCCGTAGAACAGAGATATGTTCTGGTCGTTGGAAATTCGGGAGAAGTCGAAGATGGTGAAGTCGAGGGTGGTGTTGACGAGGGATGTTGGGCATAAGGTGTCGGAGAAATCATCTCTCGAGACGCGGATTGTGAGGTTGCTGTTATCGATCTGAAGGACTCGGTAGTTAACGGAAGAGATGGTGATGAGGAGTGTGTTGCTGTCTCGACAGTTAATTTCGAAACCGGGATAGCCGCAGTACTCGGGACGGCCTTCTCCCCAGAAGGGGTATCTTATTTCTCGTATGTCCCCGCACTCGGTTGTCCGGCTGCAGTCTTCGTAGCGTTGGCAGACGGAAAGTGGAATCGTTCCTAGTAACACGATCGCGCTCGTGAGGACGAGTCGGATGACGTCGTTCATTTTTCTCGTTCAGGAAAAGTAATTTGGTAATACTTCATTGTGTTTTGTACAATGAATATATGGAGGACTTAGTCTAAAATGAGAGGCGGATTAGGTGCGTAGGTGGTCTCACAAAGTGGTTGATAATTGATAAATATACAGTATGTGGAAATCTAGAAACACGAGAAAATTTTGAGGATCTAACGGTCCAGAAGGACCGTTAAAGAAACTGACGTTACTACTGGATGGAATTTTCCTGAGTTCACAAAGGGAGTTTCAAAGTTCGGTAGCAAGTCCCAGCGTCAATCCAAGTCTTTCAATTATAAGCTTCTGTCAAAATCTGAACATAGACTATTTGTATGTGGGCTGGATCTATAATCACAAGCCCACAAATAATTCTACAAGTATCGCTTCAGGACCATTATCGGAGTTACAATTAAAGCCCAACTAACTAAGGTACAACACATACGGGCCCAATGAGTTAATACTAGTAGTAAGGTCCTTGTTTTTTTTTCTTAACATAATTTATTCGATTTAATTAGGTTCAATTCACTTTGATTCGATTAAGTTTAATTTCTTTGAAACCGTTGATTAAGTTTAATTTATTTGAAACCGTTTAATTCCTTTTAAAGAGAGAGAGCTTAGAGCTATCTTTGTATGACAAAGAGAATTATATGCCCTTTGTTTACAAATTACTCCCTCCATCCCCCAAAATTGTGCATAGAGAAACTTGCACGTAGATTAAGAAAAAGTGAATTTTTGTGTGTTTTTAATATAAAGTGAGGGTATAATAGGTATTGATGTGTAAGTAATAAAGTAGTTAGTTGAAAAAGTAGTGGTATAAGTGTAAATAAATGTGTATTGAGAGGATAAAGTTATGAAAAGATATTACATGAACTAAAAAAGAAAGTATGCATTGTTTTAAAGGACAGAGGGAGTACAATATACTGTATCCACAAAGATTATTATTTTGTTCATTTCAATTCAATTAATCAAATCACTAAAACATACCTGATGCTAATTTCGCAATAGACGATGCCCCACTGCTGTAATCTCCGGCAGCCCCCACCACCACTCCACCACCGCAGATCCTCGAGGCCGCCGCCGTCACACCAGGGCAAAAGCAAACAAAACCACCCTCCTCAGCCCCGTACCCGCAACTCCCACCCGACCGCCGGCAGTCACCGCAATCTCCGCCGCCGCCGTCCTTAAGCCGCACAACGAAACCCTCCCTGACCACCTCTCTCAAATCCTTAAAATCGGGAAAGGACCCGTAGCTCACCGGAATCGCGACACTCTGGCGGCACACCATCCTCAAAATCCGGGCCGACCCGATCCACGCGTACTCTCTCCCCTCCGCCGGGCAATCGAACCTGTACGGCAGCGGGAATTCCAGATCCGGGCACCCGTACAGCAGCGTCAGATTGACGTAGCGGTCGGCGTGCTCGAAAAGCCCGGCGTCCAGAGTCGTGTTTCTGAGCTCCAGAGGGCAGAGGTCGCGCGATAAGTCGTCCCTCGCGATCTTCAGAAGTCGGGTTTCCGGGTTTAAATCCAGGACCCGATACTTAACGGCGTTCATCTGAATTGTGGCGGTGCCGTTTTCGCAGCCGAGATTGAGGCCCGGGCGGCCGCACTCGTCGGGCCTGTTGCCGCCGCTGAATGGGTAGTCGATTCCGGTGAGTTTGCCGCAGTTGAAAAACAATCCGCATTTTGCGTAGTGTTGGTTTTGGGTTGTTTGGGGGAGATAGAGGATTAATGTGAGGAATGTGGCGAGCCAAAGTAATGTGTGATTTTTGGTAGTGGACATACTCGCATACTATTGTGTTTGTCTCCGTTTGGGATTGATTACACACGACATATATATACAATCTCTCTAATCAACGATCACAATTTTTTTATAAAATTATATAAAAAAAATGTGAATGGAAGGATTATGAGTATGTCACTCAAATTAAGAAAAATAATCGTGTAAATGTACATTAGTCGGAAAGTGCAACACCTCGGCCCTTTTGGGCTCAAACGTGATTTTAGTGGGTCAGTTGGATTACCAAATAATATTACATATATCAATGAATGTTTTCGAAAGATATTTTAGTATCACTGTATTCACACATGTTTATTATGTCAATTCGATTATTAATGATTGTTTTCGAAAGTGATATTTTAGTCGAACTGTGTCAACACCCATTTTTCTCGAATTTAGAGCTTCTAGTGTATTTAAACACTAGACGATAAGCAGTGTACTTTTTTACCGTTAGATTAAATATTAAAACGTATTTAAACACTATACGATAACCAGTGCACTTTTTCACCGTTAGATTACGTATTAAAACATCTAACGAAACATTGAATAATATTTCTAAATGCATTATATTTACACATATTTAATGTGTTTAAAACATATTAGTGGTGAGAAAGTATTGCACTGCTTATCATTAACTGTATTTTGACACTGCACACATTGAATTCATTTTTCTCTATCGTTTTTCGTTCTCACTCTTGGCACTCGCACGTTTAATTTTGAAGTTTTACAAAAATATGCTAAAAATGCTTGTTCAACATCTAATGTAAAATTATTGGGTTTAATTTGTTAGCATTTACATATCGTATGTAATCAATCACCTATTGTGTCAAGTTTGAATGTTAATAGACCGGTCAACATTTTTATTTAATCAACCACATATGCATATGCACTTCATAGCCTCTCTTATGGATACATTATTACTTATCAGCCTGCTCTCAAATTCTTATAATAATGTATAGGTAACTATTACAATAACAGAACAACCAATTATTTTGATTCGATTCCAAAATTATTTAGAAAAAACATTATTCAGAACTTTGACTCAAAATTCCAAATAAATTGTCTTGTTTGAACATTTTTCGACTCAAATTCAAATCAAATTTCAGCACACGAACTCAAATTAAAACAGATAATCCTTGACGAACGGGTTCATTCCCTCACCCTGAGATGTCATGGCAATCTCATTCTCGTAAGAGACTTCCTTCTGGAGATCAAGAAAGAGGTGGTCCCCATAGTCGTCACCGAATTGAAATGCGACAGGCTCTTCGATGAATGGGTAGGATTCGAGAAACACATCAGGGTCGGGATCACAATGGCCCGACGGATCCTTTTCCGTGCTCGTAATAAAGCGGGAGTCTTGCACTTGCTTCCGTTCGGCCGAAACTTTTTCCATCCACGAAATGTACCGAGTGAACTCTTTCTCTGAAATGCGATTATCGTGGTTTTCTGGATCGTCGGATCGGAAGGTGAATGAGAAGCGAGATAATTGTGTGTTTAAGTGGCGGTGTTCGGGCTTTGAACTCTGATCAAAAACCGCGATGCTTCCTATGGAGAGTTGTTTGGCCATCAGAGCCCCGAACAAGAGATGGATTTACTTGGAGATTTACTTTTGTTAAGAGTGAATTCTGTGGAATTGGATATTTTAAAGAAGTCCGTTCAAGGTTTTAGGAAATGGCGCGACTTTTCGAAATTATATACTTGTTTTAGAATTAACAAAGAGCCGTTAGGTGAGTAGTTTTTTTTTTCTTTCAAATTTGGAACAAGTTTAATAAAGATAAATTTTAGCCCTTTCTCAATTGAATGTTCTGATTATTATAAGGCACAATTAACGCAAAACTAAAAAAACATTATCACCACTAACCCCAGTGACCGTACCCAGAAATACTAGTAGGGGAGGTGCGAATTTGAAAAAAAAAATTACTCTCCGTTTCATAAATATAAGACTTATATTAAGAAAACTATTATTTTTTGATTTTTTGAGCAAAAAATTTAAAGTATAAATGTATTTTTTAAGTTAAAAATTAAATTAATTGTTAGTAAATTTGAAAAGTAATAGATAAAAATTAAGAAAAATGTTACTTTTTTATTTTTTTTAGCAAAAAGTTAAGAGTATAAATTTATTTTATATGTTAAAAATTAAAGTAATTGTGAGTAAATTAAAAAAAGTATGAGATAAGTTAGAGGTAAAATTGTATTTTAAAATCAGAAAATAAAAATATTTGTAAAGATTTAGATATAAATATCAAATTAAATGAGAACTTTTGACAGAGAACTGTCAAATTGTAAAATAAAATATTAATTTTATTTACTTAATTTTAATCGATAAAATAGGCTAATTGATCAGATATTCTAATTATTTTTTTGTAAAGAGTAGGGGTGTTAAAAAATGAGACCGGACCGGGAACCGGACCGGAACCAGACCGGTTGGTCCGGTTCGGTCTGAACCGATAAAATTCCGGTCCGGTTTTTGGTCCACATAAAAACTTAATTCCGGTTTCCGGTCCGGTTCCGATTAAAAACCGGAATTGTCCGGTCCGAACCTGAAAAACCGGTAAATAATAATTTTTATTATTATTTTAATATATACCTAATTAACTAAGTTTTCAAACATAAAATGTGTACAGTCACACTCTAACCCCTAATTCCAATCCGAGTTTCAAACATATCTTCTCCAATTTAAAATCTTGAACCATATAAGTTCTCAAAATGTTCTATAACCCTAACCATAATCAATTTAAAAATTGGACACTTCTACTCTCGTTGCCTAAACACTGTGAAACATCAACTCAAAGTTCATGCAGTGTAAGTTTTCTCAACTCTCAGTTTTTATATGATGTATATATTAATAATTTTTGATATTTGAGAAAGTCTCAATGAATTGATTTTTTTACAAAGTTTTGTTTGTTAAAAACTGAAACACAATTCTTCCATTTTTTAACTTCTAGGAATTTGCAAAATTGCTTACAAATCATGTTCATTAGGCTATGTTTATCGGGGGTTGTGGACGCCACACTCTCACAAAAGACAAACCAATTAATAGAAAAAAGAAAAGGAAAATTGAAATTAAGAAGATGACCAGGTCATTTTATGACCTGGGCGTGAGAAAAATGATGCCTTCACAGTGGGGCACGTGGCATGTTATTATTAGTCAATTTCATATAATTAATTTTGTGTTTATATTTTATTAAATTGTTTTTAAATCTTACTATAATTTTATTAAACAAAAAAATATATAATTATATCAAAATTTATAATTTTTTTTCTTCTACAAATAAAGACTAATATTAAAATATTTTATATCACAATTTATATTCATTTTTTTATTATTAATTCAATAACCATTTTTAGTTTTATGTTTAATAATTTATAAAATTCTTTATTATAATTTTAAATTAAAAATAATTTTTTTAATATTCCATTCTTTTTTATAATTTTAAAAATAATAAAACAATATTTATTGTATTAATAAATAATTGAAAAATATATAAGTAGGTTGTTGGTTGTGGGTTATGGATAAAGTATGAAAAATGAAAATGTTGAATTAAGTGGTTGAATGATGATGTGGAAGAGAGTGAAATAATTATTTTATTATTGGTTGGGTTGTAAGAGAGTCATTGATAAAGATAGTCTTAGTTGTTAGCACTTTGAATACATTATTATTATTTACAACTTCATGATTTAAAATATCTATCTTTGAATAATTAATAAAAATATTGTTAATTTTTTTTTTTATAAATCCGGTCCAATTCGGTCAAAACCCGGACCGGACCGGAATTTATCGGTTCGGTCCGGTCTGGACCGGAATTATTCCGGTCCGATTTCTGGTTTAATGTTTTTCATGATTCCGGTTCCGGTCCAATTCGGTTCCGGTCCGGTTTTGGACCGATGAACACCCCTAGTAAAGAGTGATAAAAATAATGGATCACTATCTAATTTTTTTTAAAGTGTGATAAATTAGTATTTTAGAAGTAATATTTTATTAATAAATAATTAATTATCTTTTTTTAATAAGGCATGTCAATATTTCAACAAAATTTCAATTAAATTCTAATTATTTTTAATTAAATTCTAATTATATACATTAATATATAAAAATTAGGTTATAAAAATATATATTTTTTTTAAATTGAGGGGGTGCGATGACACCCTTTAAAATTAGGTTATAAAAATATTTTTTTTTTAAAATTGAGGGGGTGCAATGCACCTTTTCGGAACCAAGTGGGTACATCCCTGCTAACCCCTGATTATTAGTCTTGTTGGGAGGAAATATATTTTTTCGGACACAAAAACTAATGTTGATTTTTTTTTTTTTTTTTATCTAAAGAATGAGTACATGAGTAATATTTTTAAGTTGAAATTAAATAATCTATACTATATTAAATCAAAATCTCCTCCCGCTTACTTAAAAACAATTTGTTACAAGATTTGGTTCACAAATATTCAAAGACAAAGATCAATTTGAAGAAAAAAATAGTACTATAATTAATGTGTATTTTTTTTAATATTTAATAAGGAAAATTGAGAATTTTTTATAATGTTTTTATAATTATTGTATATGATAATAAAATAAAGGTATTAAAATTTAAATTTTTGATACATGTTCAAAATATTTTGAACCAAACATATCAAAAATTCATAATATAAAATAAACAATTCATGAATTATATAATTTTTTTTGGGCGTTTAATGCTGCGGGTATAATTCTAGTTGTAAGTAAAAATTTAAACACAAATAAAAATATATTTTAAAATAAAATAAAAATAAAAGTTTTTTTTTTTTTAATATTTATTATTAGTAGAATTCAAATACTAGGTCAGGGCCCAGGGGTAGTATAAATTATATCTAATGTGACATATTATACTCCCTTTAGCCATTAATAGACACGGAATTTAAGAAAATGGTTATTTTTTAAAATTTTCATTAAAAATATATTTTAAAAGTGAAAAGTAAGTAATTGTGAGTAAGTTTAAAAAGTAGATACGTAAAATAGAATAAAATTGTATATTAAAATGAAAAAGTTAGAATAATTATTTCCTTTTTTGGGGTGTGTCAACTATTGTTGCACATCCCAAAAAGGAAAGTATGACAACTGTCTTTGGACCGAGGGAGTATTTAATTATTGGGAGAGGGAAGTACTTTTTTACAAATTTAAAAGTCAGATTTTATCATTTCATAAGTTAAGAGAATTATACATTTTTCATCAAACTGTGAGAACTGAGAAACCAGAGTTTGTTTGTTTTTCAATAATTGATTGTACAATCCCTTCGCATACTGTATGTCACATTCATTTCCTCAACAAAAAGGAAAAAAATAACCACTCTCATTCATGAATCTCCTCGTTGTTCTTACTCCTCCCCCTTAGTCTTCCCCCGGAGCATATCTGTGAAACCGCCTCTCATAATACGTCGGAACCTCGTGTCCTCGACTGTCGGTGAAGATGTAGGGTCAGTTTTTGGGGTCTCAACCGCCGAATCCGACAGAGGACTACCCATATCTCCAATCTCCTTTTTCCCGAGAAACCCGCTATCAGTGAAGAAATTGCTGACAGATGAGGCAATCCCAAGATGAGCACCCATCACCTTACTGATAGTCTCGAACGTTCCACCCGATCTCTCCTTCAGTATGATTTCGAGAGCCTCCTTGTGAGCTGGATCAAGTGCGTCAATGTCTCTCAATAGGTTTTGAATAGCAGGGAGAAGGTAGTCCCTGACAGTGGTAGGTGAAAGGTCTGGAACCAATAAACAGATTAATGGCCAGCAAGAAGTTAAATACTGTACATGTTATTTGTTGGAGATAAGATGCATAAGATACAAGAGAGAGAGAAAACTAAGTTCTTATATTCGGCATTTTCTGTTCATCATATGCAGTGAAGGTGAACAAACAAACACATGAGCACAAACACACGTTGGACAGTACAAGAGAGCGAGGCATATGTTTTATCTCTCTTTTTTTATTAATTTCCAACAAATCTAGAGAATGGAATAATTTTGTTTAGTCCATGATCATAATAGAAAATTGAACCATTATCGATTCTTACACTTTTGTGGGAATTGGAAATTCATACAACTTACCTTTATAATCACGCAAATCTATGTCAACATTGAAAATTCAGAAATGTTTTCATTTTCAATCATAAAATACCAGACAGCTTACCAAACATTTTTGATTTTCCAAACGCAAACAATAACTTCTCGATTATCACATTTCACTAGAATTGAAAACCCTGATAGAAACATTTGCATACATCATATGCAATTCAGACTTATAAACCGGAGTTTTTTTTAACATAACTCTGACAACTTTATCTCCAAGGACTAAGAGAGTGATACATGATATAAATTTGTTGTCAATATTTATTATTTAATGATAGTAAATTAGTATGGGAGTAAAAGTATGTTAAACCTTTAAAATCTAATGCGGCAGCAGGCTAGAAAAATAAAAATGGACAATGAATATTACTTTATCACAATTCATGTAACCCTTTAAGACCCTACTTGAAAAATGCAAAATAATATAAAATTACAGCTCATATATATACTGTCTCCAAAGTTAGATAGGAATACTCAAGGTTTTGCACCAACAGCATAAACTTATATTTTCTATACAATGTTACATTGCTACTCATAGTCAAATCATCTGTTACAGGAACTACAAGTCAAGAGAAAGTCTTCCTTAGCTAGACAAAAACCATTAAACAAGATCAACCGATAGGTTGAAGACTTGAAGTCCAAGGTTCAGGACAGACAAGATTTTCATGTGTTATAATATTACTCTAGAGAAAGGAGCCAAGGACATTAATATGATTTTGATTAAAAGACTAAGATCAGACAAGCTATTTTATTTTTAAGAAAAAAATAAGATGAGTTTTTTTGTTTTCACTATGATTGTCAAATTCATTGAAGAAATAGCAGGTGTCTGTTTAGGTATGACTGGTGCAAATATCATGATATCATCACGATCAAAGTTGATATTTAGCCATCTATACTTTTAGTATTATGATTTAGGTTAGCAACACCAAAAAAGTAAAAACATTCACATGACCATAAAAAGGATATGCCTAAAAATGTATGCAGGCAAGAAAGCACGTTGTGAACAAGCACAAATTTGAATCAAAAAATTAGCCTGCAATAATATACCATAATAAACTACCTATGTAACAGGAACCTTGTGTATTTTTTATATTTATATTTTTTGTTCTTTTGACATGTGGATCAATTTAATATAGAGGCATAAGTGATAACATATTTCGAAGAAGCGGACCTGTTGCATCAAGAGCACGGATTGATTCACAAAAGGCATTAGCTCTCTCTCTTCGACGTGCTATATCACTTGAAGGGGGTGGAGATCCCGTGAACTGAAATATCTTCGACATGACATGTACACAAGAGTTAAGGAAATCAATAAACACATTAAGAAAGTGAAGTCATTATTCAAAAGGAAAAATAGAATCAGTATATGCCCAAGAGACAGCAAGAACTATTATTGTAAAGGACTTGATAAGCCTAACAGAAAGTGATAAAGGATATAATCTCGCAGCTTATCGGTTGTATGTGGCACGGCTACCAACAGTGCACGAATCACAGCAATGGTGGCTTCATGTGATCCATCTTCAAGAAAAGTATCCATCTGAATGCGTATCTTATCGACAATCTATGGAAAGAAAATTTGGTCAATCAGTTGTATCAAAATTGTTAAATCAATTCAGCCCAAACATAATCTGAAATAGTATTATACCATGTCATTCTTAAAATGTTGTGCTACAGCACCAACAGCATCAATGCTCGCATATTTTACGCTCAGGTTTTGGTCAGAACCAAGAGTCACAAGAGCAGGTAAACCATGAGACGAGGCAACCTTTGCGTCAATATATGGTACCTACATGATAACGCAGAAGTCATATTTCTAATCAGAATAACAACATTAGAGGGAAATGACAGACGTTGATGAAATTAAATACGTTGAAGTAGCAATTATTAAGGATATATATAGTCCTCACAATGACTTTCAGAAGTTTGGCAGCACAGATTTTCAAGTTTGCGTCAGTACTCACAACCATTTCCCATAGGATGTTAAATATTATACTATGGTTTTCTTCAAAAGTACTGCAACCCAAAAAAAATAAAAAAAATAAGAATAAATGAAGAACACATTTTAGCTGATTAATAGAAAGCAAAGTTCAGATACGAACCAAATAAAGCGAACAGAATTGATAATCTCATGATTTAATGACTGACTATCCTGTCCAGAATTTCGAAAGAGCAAATTCCTCAAGTATTCTATTAAGAGCTCACGCTTGCTTGGGTGTCCTAGTATGCCTGCCAGGAGAAGTGGTAGGATGCACATTGTAGCAAGCCTCCAAGCCATTACGGTTTGAGGCCTCAAACCTGTATAGAAAAAACATGGACATTTTAAAGATGAATTGCAGCATTTAGAATCATTACCTCTTTATAAGACAACTGGAGCAAGTACGCATATATAAGTATACAATTTCAAAGATTCCTTGCCTCTAAGTCTTGACTGAGCTTTGAATGGGAATAAATTTAAATCAGCGTCGTCTCCAACAGCCACTAAAAACACCGGCAGCATTATGTGCGTCAAATAAGGTTCTCCAAAATAGTCAGCCACTGCCAGCAGAAACTGTGATTGATTGTGCAAAACTCTCAAATGTTTGACAAACAGAAAAGAAAGAAAAACCACATCCAAGCAATCAAGCGTGTTTCATGAACATTTTAGCAACATGAATTCAATAAGCAAGAAACGTACCTTTGTTATACGGTTTCTTATATTATCTTCCTTCTGAGGCAATAAAGAGGACAACTGAATCAAAGTGGGATAGCACTCAAGATGTAACCACGCAAATGCAGGCCACTCCACATGTCCTCTGACCAATCAATGTTAGTCTGTTAGTACTAAAGACAAAATCAAGATTCCAGACAGTAACCAATAAATTCAAACAAAAGTTATGGCGGAAAGGACTATAGAGGAGAAAAAATAACATGCTTACTCTGCATAAACTTGAAGCAGTGAGGTAGGAAATAACATTTCCGTGGAATCTGAGGCAATTGGACAAGTCTCAACAGCTTTCTTGTGAACATATGAAAGAAGTTCAGCAAGAAGACGCAACAACACGTCAACATTCCATCGTTCTCTTTCACCTAAAACATGAAGATGTGACTCAATGGACCCTTCTACTCCTGAAAGAGGTGGGCAACGCTGCAAAACAATAATACACCAGATAAGCATGATGAGTAGGATGTTGATTAACAGTAAAAGCTATAATGAATACAATACCTGAACAGACTCCAAGACATGAGAGAGCAGAACTTGTAGAATATGATCCAACTTATCTCCCCAATTTATTAGAGCAGGAACTAAATCCTTTATTGCAGTTTCAACAACTATACCAGAGGGATCACAAACCAATTGAAACATCATCTCCTCAACCTATCAAGAAAAAACACAAAGTATTGGAGAAAATATTTGTATCCTTCCCTTTTTTTTCCTAAATGCATTGTACTATGACCACGGGAAATGCTCCATTCTCTAGATCACGGAGCTTACACTGTAGGCAACTGCCAAGTCAGATATCTTCTCCATGATAGCCTCGAAGCATATTTAGTGAGGCTGACCTTGAAATATTTTTCCGCATTTGGGAAGAGCACCAGCAACAATGCCAGATTATGAGCAGCAGCCTCCCTGACAACCGTAGCTGAATCCTCAATAAGTTGTTGCACAATAGACAAGATGAGGGAATCACGTATCTCCGGACGCACAAATTCGGCAAGCTCACCACAAGACTGAGCAACAAGCAGCCTACGCTCCTCATACATGTGATTAATCTACAACCAATAAAAAAGAACTAAAATTGGAATTCATAATTTTTTATGCTTGTTTTTCAGAAGTTTTTGATTAATATACAAGCAATAAGAAAATCTAGAAATGTTAGGCTGTTCTTACTTGTTCCCAACACTGGGGCAACAATTCTGTTTCTGTTCTCAACTCTCCTACATTTTTTGCAAGATTAACACAAGCCTGGAGTGATAAAAAGATTCATGAGTACAAATTGTAAGACTTATTAAATGGCAGTAAGCCTAGAATCTTACATCCATTATAATTCGTCTCTGCTGCTCATCTGGACGGTTAATTAAATTAAACAATGTGTGGGTTAGAGAATCTCGAGTCGCACAGTCTGGATGGCGCTCAATTGCACACATAATCAAAGGGAGAAGCTCCTGCAAGGGATGACCTTCAATAAAATTCATGATGAAAAAGAAATCGGGAAGTCCATACATTCTGCTGTAGTCAATTCCACTCCTAATTAATTAAGCTTTTAAAATGCATATATAAAATGATGACAAACCTCACGGTGGTTAATAAGAACATAAGGTACAATTTTAGGCAATGCTTCTGACAGTATCTCAATAGTTCCCAAACCCTGGCACATAAAAAAAGTTCTGGATGTCAATCTGATGTAATATTATTTCTTAACCATCAGATCAGCATAGCACGTTCACAGAAAAGACAAGTATATACCATCTTTTCAGCAATTGATTCAACATCAAGGTTGTCCGACTTGGTAATTAGACTATCAGTTGTTGAGGGGAGTGATACATTTCCCTTGCCAGAATTTTCGTTTTTTTCAAGCGACCCACTTTCATCTGAAGAAGTTAGTAACTCTTTTGGCACGTTCTCAGATCTGATACCGGTGTCATCAGAATGCTGTTTCTCAATCACCTCAGTATCGGCAGTCAAATCCTCCAATGAACCAACTCTTGAAGAAGAATTGATATTTCCTCGTGGCTCTTCTTCAACTTTGTCTACTTCATCATTTATTTCTTCTCTCCTCTTCATTGATTCAACAGGATCCATGCTTAAAGAAGTTTTGGATTTCGATGTCTCTACATTCTCAACAGGAGCCATGCTTAGAGAACTTTGGGATTTTGACGTCTCTACTTCAGTGTCGAGAATTCGGATATCATCATTCTGACTATCTGGTAGTGACTGCACGAGTTCAGAACCTGCAGCCAAAAGGATATTTCCAGATTGGGAACCTTCAATATGCATCTTTAATAATGTTATTTCAGCTCTACAATCATTGAGCTCCTTTCTTTGGCTGTCCAAAGTCTTCTTCAAATCTTGGACCTGGTAGACATTTGTTCATATAATTTCATGGATAAATAGAACAAGATACAAACATTGTAGAGATTGGTGGAGAGGAATTACCAGATTTTCTTTGTCCTTGATATCTTTCTGAAGCGATTCTAATGATTTGGACAGTACCATGACTTGTGAATCTGACATTTCTTTGTTTCTAATTAAGGATTGTCTATCACTTTCAAGCCTGCCTTTTTCTTTCAGCAAAGACTCATTTTCCCGAAGCATGAGTATTTTTTCCTGAAGAATATGGCAAATAACCAGCATAAAAGATCTAGCACATTATTATTGAAAATGAAGAATAATATATTGATAAAATTCATACTTAATCAATGTTATAAATTATGATAACACTGATAGAAACAGAAATCTCAAAATCAACGGAAAATTCCGTTGCCCAAAGCCAACAAGTTATTCTTAATATTATTATTCAATGAATAAATTAAACCCTAAGTAAGGATTTATATAGAGTCCTGATAAAATAGAAAACCTAATAAATTAGGAATATAATAAAAATCTAAATAAAAAGGAAACAGAATATTAATTATTTTAAACTCTTCAACTAGCCCACGAATAGTGGGCTCAAGCCCGTTTCCGCTTCATATCAACTCCAACCTCCTTCGAAACAACCTTGTCCTCAAGGTTGAAGTTTGATCCCGAACAACCCTGAATATGTTCCCAAAAACTGTTCGGACAGACTCGAGTTTGATTCCACAGACTGCCTCTCTCTTTTAGAAAGCCCGCCGATATATCCTAGCACACTCCGCTCCCTGCAGACTGCCTCTCTCTTTTAGAAAGCCCGCCGATATATCCTAGCACACTCCGCTCCCTGCAGACGCATCACCTCCCTCGGACAGCCTCGAAAAATTGCTCGGACGCATCCCCAAACACCTAAAAGTTTGGCTCCTTCGCCCACCATCCTGAAAGGATAGATTATCTTCAATATCTCTGTCTAGTTCTATTGCTGCCTCCAAATTATTAGGAGGAAGAAAAGCCCCGAATCGAACCTTTCAACTCATTCTTGAAATAACCTAAACTGTGTGCTTCGGTCACTCCCAGAACCTGATATGCTGATTGAACAAATACCGAAATATAATCATCCACGATTCCAAACTGCTTGACTCCGGACAACCGCTCATGTTTGCTGCCCTTAAATCGTGTGTTAAAACGCGCCTCCAGCGCCTGTGTGAACTCGTCCCACGACATACTTGGCTTTCACGCTCTCTTCTATCCCAAACAGTGCAATGCATATCCATCCTTGGCAACCTCAGCTGATGCCACCTTCCTCTCCGGCGGAGTACAATTCAATTCAAACTGTTTCTCGGCCCTTGTGATCCACCCGATAGGATACTCCCCCTCAATCGATGGTAGAAGCGCCGAGGTAGTGCCCTTACTCGTCTGATCGTCCGCGGGCTTCTGGGGTGTCGCACTAGCTGTCGAGTACCCTTCTGACGACGATTGCATAATTACCTTTGATAATGCAGCCAAAGAAGCCGCGATCTCAGCCAATTGAGATCCGCTTGTTCAATTGCTCTTACATTCAAGCGATCGACGAATCTCGTCATTCCGGTGAAAACGGTATCCGGCAGGTCGGACCAATTGATAAAAACAGAAATCTCAAAATCAAGGAAAATTTCTGTTGCCCAAAGCCAACATGCTATTCTTAATATTATTATTCAATGAATAAATTAAACCCTAAGTAAGGACTTATATAAAGTCCTGATAAAATAGAATACCTAATAAATTAAGAATATAATAAAATCTAAATAAAAAGGAAACAGAATATTAATTAATTTAAACTCTTCATCTAGCCTACGAATAGTAAGCTCAAGCCCGTTTCCTCTCCGTATCAAACACTCATTCATGAACCAATTTTCTTATAAAATTTGGAAAGAAATATCGCCAACCATATATAAATTAAACTTTAGAGTCCTTGTAAATGCTGATATTTCATCTGGTCAAATGATTATATACAAGTGAATCAATACTGTAACAAATTTCAAACACATTCCAGCGGCAATTTGGTGCAACATCTAGTATACGGGGCAATCATATAAACTATGCAATGCATTTATCTTCTTGTTTTTAGAAGAAGAAATAAAATAACTACTGATCCAGGATAATGAAACTAACAAAGTAAACTCCACATATGATCAAATTCAATTATCCTTTTATATTTTTAGGCTTTGAAAAACTCGAAGACCAACTTTCAATTCAATATCATATGCAAGATATTATTGCCATTATTGTCACAAAACCGTTGATAGAGCAGACATTAGCGTAAAACCAAGAAATGACAATGAATGTCTTATATGCAATCATGGGTCATGAATTGTGATAATTTAAATGGTTTATTTATTTCATCTTTTTTAATAAGTTTAATCAGCACAGAAAATTCACTTTTCCATGAATATTCAAGATGTACCTCAGCACCCTCTGCAGTTGAAGAAAGATACTGGTAATAATAATGTCGCAGCGCATCCGGTACACATGCAGGCGAATTTGGCCATACATCCAAGTTCTGGTCAGTGACCTGTTAGTCAAATAATTTTGATATCAGATCCATGCATCATAGTTCATACAACACCTAAATGACAAGGACACAAAGACTACGGGTCATAGTCACAAACTTTCTAAGCCTAATTCTCGTTTGAGGCTATTTTGGTGGAGTCCTAGTTTGTATCTTAATTATTCCCTTTCAACGTACAGTACTTCCATTTATTCATACCAACCTTCCCTTTAATAGAATATCAAAATTACTGAAACGGACTCTACATAGAAGAGACTACAAAAGCACAATACACCGACCGCAAGAAATTAGAAGTTTCAATAAACGTACCTCCTCATAAAATGTCATTGCAGTTAAACGGTATCCTGCTAATAGTAAATACTCCTTAACTGCACAGTTGATATCTAATCGTTCATTATCCTTCAGAGGACCCAAATCCAAGGAAGACACATTGCTCTTTACTGGTTGAACAACTTGTCCGTTAGTAGTAGTATTATTAGCACTTATCCCTGAAAATGCAAAACGTATAAGTTCAGGACAACAGCACTAAAGAGTTGAGCAAACGCTAAACTAGAATAAGGATACAGTAGGCTTTACATCACTGCATCGAAAAAGAAGCATAATTTTAACAACATCAATGTAACAATAGGATAGAATAATTATTAAATATATTGGATTATAAATACTAAATAAATGCAGTTGGCACAATCACCATTTGATTCATCAAAGTTGGTCTCTGTTTTCTTGAGTAAATCAGCCTTGAGGCTATGAATATCTTCTTGAGCTAGTCGAAGCTCATATTCACGGACGGCCAAATTTTCTTCCAGCAATTCCTTTTCTTCAAATAGACTCTGAGGGTCTGCCACTGTTCCCATAAATAACAGAGAGCAATAAAGGAAACAGGTGATCACATATGAAAAGAGAAGTCGATAATAAGTAGATTTCTGAAGAAGACTAAGTTGTCACTAATTAAAAATACAATAAAAAAACAAAACAAAATATAGTTTCGTTTTTAATGGGAATCGGTGAACTAGCTCTCAGCTTGAGCGGTCTACGCGGTGTTCAAGCTTTCAATAGACCTCTATAAATGGGGATTTCCTAAGTCGTCTTGTTTCTCATTCACGGTATTATTTATTGTAGTATTTGGATATCCCAGAGCATTGACATTGATTTACATAATCACTGTTCTGTTTCAATTTTTTAATCAGTAGTTACTAAACATGACCAATTGAAAATACAATACCTCAGTGGCACAAAGTAATTCAGAAAACTTGATGACAATCACTCAAAAACTAAAACAAACATCTCAAAAATGCATACAGAGCAGTACAATAAATCGAAGGGCAAAAAAGTCCGAATAAAATAGCACTGTAATTAAACTAAATCTGGAGAAAAATGCAGCAGTGAATTGTGTATGATACCTCGAAGAGAGTTGAGGTGTGATATCTGATCGGGCGGGAATTGAGTAGGATCGGAGAAGAATTGTTTGAGGCGAATCGCCTGATCGTCGCGGCCGTCGTCGAGGAGCTCATGGAGAAGCTCGAACGCCGACAACAAGTAATTCTCTTCCAGCAAGAAATTCACCACGCAATTGCAGAGCGACGATCTCTCAACGTCCATTTTTATGCAAAACCTAAATGTCCGACGCCTCCGATCGTCGTGGTGAATCACGCCATGTGTTATTCCGTGTTAAGCTCTCTCGGTGAGATCTGTTGAGCGTGGAATTTGGATGATTATTATTAATTGATTCTCGATGTTGAATGAGGGGCCATCAGATGCTACGCGTGGAATTAAGACGATTTCACGTGGAATTATGCGTACAAAGCGGTAAAGTCAATCCTCATGGTCAACGATTTTATAATTGTGAATTTACTTAGTACAGTAATTTGCAACAATAGTGAAACAAGCCAGTGGTGAGTAAAGGCTCCAAGGTGCACTGCTCTGCAAATTTGAAAGTCGCAGAATCGTCCGAAGCAATAGCCTTAGAGAATCTGAATTTGCTTATCGAGAAAATGAGAGATTTGCTTAGTTGAAGCAGCTAATGGATTGATGCAGTAGAGGTGAGCAAGAAGGAAATTGAGAAGCAATAGCCTTAGAGAATCTGAATTTGCTTATCGAGAAAATGAGAGATTTGCTTAGTTGAAGCAGCTAATGGATTGATGCAGTAGAGGTGAGCAAGAAGGAAATTGAGACGTAATCAGAGAAAGAAATACAAAGGTCCGATAGAGTATAGAGCCGATGGATGACAGATGATCTTGAGAAATGTAGATAGATGATCGAGCCGGGTGACACTGGTAAGTGAGGCTAGGGAAAGTGGTAAATTTCAACTATTACTATCAACTGACATCATTTGGTTGAAGTATTTCAAGCAGTTTCACCAAATCATTTCTCCAAGTCAAACAGGATACATACATGCTTATAGCAAAATACATAAGGTCACAAAGACAAACACAGATGGAAGGTAGAGTGAAAAACAAACGAGTGACAAATATCATATAGAAAGAACAAAAAATCCGACCTCTACACCTTGAGTATGTATATATCTCAGCTCGCCAAACCAAACCTCCCAATACAATGAAATACCCGACTTTAAATGCATTTAGCCTATATTCAAATCAACCAATAAATCAAATATCACTGTCTTGACTCCTCCACAAAGCAACACAACTCAGAATTACCCATCCACTATGATTTTCACCCCATACCAACACAACTTCAATAACTTCAATACAAAGAAAATGATATAGGAGAGAACATCAACGCCAATATTTCTGCTTAGCATGTTTTGTTACTGAGACGGCACAACAGGAGGCAAAGGTTGACTCTTGTATATTTGATTGTACACAATATCTTCGTCAAATTCACTACCCCCAACAGAAGCAGTCCCAATAGTTTCCGAAGCCACCTGGGGCTCGTGTGGGCCCACAGATACCTGACTCTGGGGCGCCACAGGTCGTACTGAAGAAGAATTTTGATTAACTTCTAATGAATTAAACGGCATTGGCATATTGGGGTATTGAGCGGGATTTACAGGCACCAAGTAGATGGGATACGGCTGATTTGGTTGGCATGGAATGTGCTGTGGGTGTATGGGCATTTGGTAAACGGGATGATAGTAAGGTGACATTGGAACCTGGCTCGGAGAATGAGGTATGTAATGTAAACCTCCATGAACCAACTGTGATTCGAGCTGTTGCTTCCGTGTGTCGGGCGGATTCGACAAAGGGAATCCGAGTACTTGACCCGGGTTTTGTGTTGTTATAAAATTAAACGAAGGGTCGGAAAATGGATCTTCTGTTGATTCCTCCGGACCCATCTGGATTAGCGGTGGCTCGGCTTTGGGTGGAGCAGATGAAGTTGAGATGTTAATTTCACTGCGGGAAAAACATTTAGAGAATCGTTTTAAACAATGTGATGGTAATCAAATCCTCCAAACTTAGTATCTTAAGAAATAATTTGGAGAAGGGGAAAGAATATGAAAATACCTTTCGATAGAGTGTGATGAGGGAACCCTAATTTTTCTGTCAAGCAAATTCAATCCCTTCTCATCGCAGTGGTTGGTTCCAATAGGGGGCGAATTGGACATGGAGAAAGAGGAATTAGTCGACCCGAACGACGAACTCGTTTCCAGAACCAGTGACTCGGCGCCGGGTTTACCATCGCCGCCGCTGTTGCTCCCGCTCGCCACCGGAGCCTCCAATTCCGGTGCGATTCCCATCAGCAAACCGGAATCGGCGGATTGCCCCTTCTGCAGAATGCCCGTGCTCTTCAAGGCGTCGGAAAACCAGGTCTCCGATTTAGGGTCTAGCAGGGCCGACCCGACGGACTCGGGCTTGACGGGGAAGAGGAACAGCCTGATGCGCGCGGGAGGGGCGATTCGGTCGTGCTCCTCGAACATGTTGCAGAGATCCTCGTCGGTGACGACGGAGATTAGGGAATCGAGGTCCTCGTCTGGGAGCTGGTACTTGAGGAGGAAGGGGCGGCCGCTGAAGAGGGAGCGGGAGATGTGGGCGGTGAGGTGCGAGAGGGACGCGGCGGTCGTGCGGCGGTCAACGGCGACGATGCGGGACTCGCCGCCGGCGTAGAATAGGGATTTGTCGTGGGGGCGGGGTACTATGTGGCCGCCGTAGCTGCACATCAGTCGGAGTTTGGAAGGGGCGATGGGCGGGCGGGGCGAAGTGGTGGTGGTGGCGGCGGCGGTTGGAGGCAGTGTGGGCTCCATGGAGAGGGTCGATAGAGATTGTGAAAGTGAGAGAGGAGAGAGTGGTTCAATTAATAGTCATAGTTGCAGCGTCATGCGTGGCGCGGTAATTACGCTTGCATCATGCCCCAGCACAGCTGGGGCCAAATTAATATATTTCAACTTTATGGGGACTATTTTAAAATTAAAAATATATTAATTCGGATGATTTTAATTTTTAAACTTTTTTAGCTTATGTAACATTTCTTCTACTCCTATTTCGAGAAGGATCGGAGATTGGAAATGTTAGATTACAAAAAAAGCTTTTCAACGTGTCTACAAGTTATAAAGTTCATTAATTTTTACAGGATTTGGATTTCTAAATTTGTTGTGTGAATTTTAGAATGTTTTTTCTTTGATAAACATTCGAATCTCTTTGTTTAATTTAAACGTGTTTCACGTAGTAATTAATACTACATATTTTTTTCCGTTAATAAAAAAGATAAGAAATTTATTTACCTTTTGCAAGTTTGTTGTTGGGAAAATATAAGAACTTGAAATTTATAATTAGTATATATTTTAATTGATCTTTTAAAATGTTTTAAAACAATAATAAAATTTTGATAAAATAATAATGCACGAAAATTGTTAACCAAACAATATTAGATTTAAATGAAAATAATCATGTGATTTGTCATGTGTAGCTCGATAATAAATGTGACATCACATATATGTTTCTATATAAATTATAGTATAAGGTAAAGATCATCTCCTCAAATTAGCAACAAATTGTGCTACAATATTAGGTTGATTCAAATTGATACTCAAAAATTAAAATCATCAAGGATAATTGAGTTATTATAGTAAGAGAGCGTGAGACTGAGAGGTCACGAGTTCGAACATCCTGCCAACATGCATTTTCTCTGTTGAATTTATCACACACGACATGCTTAATGTAGTTTATTTGGTTGATTTAGTTTGCAAGTTCCTGCGTTGAGTCCAATGATTGGCTTGCATAATGTGGTTTACTTAGTTGGCCTAATTTGTAGGCTATTACGTTCAGTCTGAAGGTTGGCTTGCATAATCTAGTTTACCTGATTGGCGTAGTGGTTACTACGTACGTCCACTACGAGAGTTTATCTAAATCACACTCGATGAGTAACGGCTATAGATACTCGTCATAAAAAAAAATACACTTTGATATGCTCTTTATAAATTACGGACCAAGTGTAATCATTTTTATGGGAATATGAGATGGTTCTATTTCTATTTCTCTATTAAAAAACGAAAAGTAAAATATTATATTATAACATTACAAAGCCGAAATTTGATAAAATTGGAAATATTATTAGGAAATTAATAGTTCTGGTACATTTAATTCAAAAGTTCAATTCAAGTATAGATGGATGCACACGGAAATAATTCTATTTAAAAATGGTGAAGAATGAAGACGTACACAAAAAGTGCGAGAAGTGGTAGATTTATCTGGACACAGCTGGTGCATTGGTATGTGACAGTTAAAAAGGTTTTTATATTTATAATAAAACGGTTTGGTTTTAGAGTTGAGAGTAATCGAGCAATTAAGAAAATAGACAAGTTGGGAGTGACAGCTAAGCTCATGATGACCGTCCTCCTGAGTCCACGTATGTATTCGTGGTGACAGTTTCTATTTTCTTGAAATATGGGAAAAATTCTAATTCACTGTCTCGGGCCTCCATTTCGTCATTCGCTTCCGAATATTATTCAACCGAATAAGTATTGTGCAACTGTACAACTGCAGCACTCTTTTCTTTTATTTTATTTTCTTTTCAAATATAGGATAGGAGTATTTTAAAAATTACTTTGTGATCAAAAAATCATTAAAACAAGTGTTACAACTTACAACAGATCATATCCGAAATAAAGATTGTTAATTTTTATATTTTGTTTGTGAAAAAGAACACATGAGTGCAATTGAAAATATTGTAAACTACTCCGCACTTATTGATGTATGATTATGAAGTGAAAATGAATTGCATGAAATGAATTTTTATAATAATTAAAAATAATTTGTATACATTAATATATTATTCATAAAAATTACTCCATAAAGCAATGTTTTAGCACGAACCACGTTTTGTTACTTTATTAATTAATAATTCATCTAGTTAATTTTTATTTTACACTTTGTTTCAAGATTTTAAAATGAATCGAATTTAAATCAAACCCAAAAAGGCTAGACTTTATTTAACGTAATTCTAGAATGAACCTCTATACATTAGTGTATCATTAATTTTATCGTAGAGGTGAATGGGTGAAGTTAGAGGTCCCGAATTTTTAACACATCTGCCATTCTTCTAGAGATCGATCTTGCGCTCTCCAACCCGTTTCAAGAGCAACAAGCTCAGCTGCGTTGAAAGTGTTTGTATTTTTCGTGTGTTTGCGTTGAAATGTGTTGAATTGCTTGTGTGTAATTAATTATTTGAAAGTTTAGAACAATAATTGTTATTGGTTTTATTTTGAGAATATTTAAAAGAAATGTTTATAACTTAAATCTTCATTTTTTAAAGGACATTTTCAAAAAGAGTAATTATCTTACTTTTTATTATATTATAATCTTAATCTTTTATCTATTTATAAAAAAGAAAAATTTACCTAATCTACCCTTTTAATTGTGTTAAACTATTTAATATATTATAATATATTAATTACCTAAAACTATTGAAACTACCTAAAACCCTAATTAAGTTCTTACAAAAGTGAATCTTAATTTTAATTTTTTGCTCCGGCGCTCCTTCCTCTCCAAACCACGCCGTCATAATCGATCGAGTTTGGTAGTTTTAGAAGCGAATCTCAATTTTAATTTTTGCTTCATCATCTCGCTTCTTTATTCCTCTCCAAATCAAGCTCGCTCGCATAATCGATCGAGTTTGGTAGTTTTCAGACCCGATATACCAACTAAAAATCGAAATCATAGCGGCAGAAGTCTCAGGAAAAAACAATCGGCGCAAGATAAAACGTTGGACCGTCTTGCCCGAAGCTCCATGAATTAGGTATGCTTTTTCCACTTGGGTTTTGCATATTTTATTGGTGTAATTGTTGAGAACCCTCCATGAATTATCTATGATTTTTTCACTTGGGTTTTTCATATTGTATTAGTGTAATTATTGAGATGCATTAATTGCACATTCTGGACAAATTAGAAAATTTGTGTTATTAGGTGTGTGTGTTTAATATCTCTCTCTTCCCCTTGAACAAAGATCTGTTATATTTCAATTTAGCCCTAGCGATTTCAATTCGAATCAATCGAACATTTCGTAAAAATAAATTCAGATTGATCGGAGCGGGCGGCCTCCCCATCTGAAATTGGTGATATAAATTTAGCCCTAGTGATTGTGGCGATAATCGTCTGCGTGCACGTTTTCATTTTCAACTTTTACCTCCTCGTCAATTAATTACCAGCACCCTGACGATGTCATGATTATTGTTTTAGTGAGGTTACTGTTATTGTTGGCTATATACGGATAGTAAGCTGATCATGCTATTTTAACACATGATCAATCATGATTTTGCTCACATCTTGCTACCTTAGTCCATTTGATTCGCACACTGTTTCATTCTTATACTTCCTATCAGTGATGAGCGTGACGATGTCATTGCACTGGGAGTTATGCCTCACAATTGTTTTTCGTTTTAATCTTTTAACTAAATGCTTGCACCTTTAGGATTGTTGGTAATCAATTCGAATTCAAGATTGTCAGTTGTTTATTTATTTCCGTTAATTCGATCGCGATATGATTCGCTTATTCTCTATTGATTACCAGTCGGGAGAAGGAAGCTGAAGCAGGGGGAGGGAAGAAATCAGAGAGTTTTGGGATGCCTCTCCACAGACCCGATCCAGGCCCCGGACCTCGACAAGTGCGGCCTTTCCTCCTACGACACCAAAGACAAAGTGAAGACGGAGATCATGTGCTGCCCTCCTTCCGGCCAGAAAGCTTTCGACTACCGCCTCCCGCCCGTCTTCCAGATGAAGATCAGGCCCTCTGCCCACCGTGTGTCCCCCGAGTACATATTCAAGTTGTAGAGGCTATGTGAAGGTTTTCTATGCAAGAATATTAAAGCTATGTAATGTTAGAAGGAATTTTTTCGTTTGATTTGGGTTTGACTTTTAATATCATAATCAAATCATGTTCTGGTTAATTGAATAATTTTGTGATTTTTATTTCACTTATCCATTGAGCAACTTTTGATGGTTTAAACTATTATTTTAGTATATTTAGAGTTGTAGTGTATTTTAGTTACATACACTGTACCACTTAGACAGTGTAATTAGTAGTTTAAAATTCATAAATTGGATCATTAGTTTACAAATAAGTATTTAGTAGTTTAATAGATTATGTTAAAAATCTATCACAAACACTATAATTTTTGCATAATGTATTTTGTAGTTCTAGATTCGTAAAGTTGTTTAATCGTTTACGCACACGTAAATTACTATATTAATAGTTGCATACTTGCACTAACTAAAACTTGTTAATGGACATAACACCTATTAGTGTCAATAGATTAATCATGATAAAGGGGTTGACTTGGGTGTTAATCTATTAAAATTTTAATTGCATATCAGAATCTGTTATATACCATGTACCCACTTGGAAAGTGTAGTTGGTAGTTCAAAATTCATAATTTGGACCATTAGTTTACGAACAAGTATTTAATAGCATATTGGATAAATTTAAGTCCTATGCTTTGCAAAAACATAGTTCAAGACCGAGTTCTCTGGTCATAACACCTAACGAGTCTTTTATACAACGTAGCGCCAAGCGAGAATCCCGTCAAGGTGAGTGATGGCACCGCCTTTAATGAAATGGTTTGTAGTGTTGGCACCGCCATTTGGAAAGAGTTGCTTCGGGGTTTGTGAGGAACTCGACTAGGTACGGTGGTAATTTGGTCATTGCGCAGAGGAAGCGCTTCCCTTCGGATATTGTCACGTTGCTTCTTGCGGTAGGTTCTAGCGTAGGCGTACTCACATAAGACGGTATGTGCGAGAGGATTGAAACGGAAGAGTTCCTGAAAAGTTGAGCTTTCGGCCCGAACGACGTGCTCTTGAGTGTTCACGTTCCGTTTCCGGAAACTAACACCTTTTTCGAAACGCACCATGCTTCACCGCGGCCTCTTGGAAACGCGCTGCCGTATTTGAACGCACCCTTAGTCGAGTGTTCACATTCCGTTTCCGGAAACTAACTCCTTAGTCGAGTATACGGCTTGACTTTGTTGTCGTCCTCAAAAACAAGTTGTGGATGATTTGAACGAAGAATATCATCTGGTTGGCTCACCAATGTCTAAATCCAGTGCTGAAATACAAGCTTCTGGTATGTTATTCCGTCAATCTGCTATTGTGATCTCTGGCAAAATTATCCCGAGAGACAGAGAGAATATAGGGAGCATGTCCAAGTTCGGGACCGAACCTTTATTCGTCCATGATGTAACCGGGTTCGCTGGTGACCTCATTGTTGTCGTGGTAACTTACGTTTCCTGGTCTGGCCGAGGTAATTTTATTTTGTGTAGTTACGAGGCACGACTTCTGATGCCTTTTCCGGTGTGTCCAGATAAGACTCGTCTCACAGAACTACTTTTACATGGAGACGCAAACTGCCCTCGCGATTCCGGACGAAGACAACTGCATGGTGGTACACACTTCGTCTCAAGTCCCCGAGCATTCTCACAGAGTCATCGCCAAAGTGTCTCGGTGTTCTTGATGTCCGTGTTCTCACGAGCGGGTAGGCGGAGTCTTCGGTGGCAAGACTCTAAAAGCGATGCAGGCGAGTATGATCAAAACTTCGTATTAAAATAGAATATGATCTGATAATTGCATCATTTATATATATCATATAGATTGCAATCATAAAATATTTTCTAAAAAAAGAGTCTGTGATTGATTTCAAGAATCTGTCCGAAAACGATTAAGATTTCTACAATAACTAAATAAAACGTATAAATTAAATGGGAAATATCATTAATAAAATATAAAGGTTAAAATAGACAAATCAATTTTGAAAAGCCTACCTAAATTATGAATACAATTAATATAAATACATTAATTTATATATATACAATAAATTGATTACCTTTTTTATTAGGAATGTAAACTATGTTACTTATATATAAATCATAAACTCATTCTAATTTTTTCTTTAAATTACTCTTTTTTTTTTTAACTTTTAAACAATGAATCATTTTAAACTCCACAATGAAATCATCATTTATTGTAAAATATTCATCATATATAATTAATAATTTCATTCAATTTTCCACGTCAATGTAAACCCAATGAATATTTATATTTTTATGGGTGAAGATTATAGTGTATACTATAGGGATACATATATATTAAGTCTCTACAATGGGTTACGAGATGTCAAACACCAGAGACAAACACGGGGCAAATCTCAAATTCCTTTGATGCTTTACGAAATGTAGGTGAGATCGGGCCAGTAGAAGTTGGAGGAAAGGATTCATGGGGTACGACCGAGGGTAAAAAGACGAGGGTTACAGTGGGTTTGACCGAGTTTGGTCCCATAAATGCGGGGTTCGATCCTCAGGAATTTGATGAATTTGAAGATCCGAATGATCTAGGGGATTGTGAGATCGGTGATGGTACGATGGTGGTTTACGAGCTGGGTTCTAAAGCAGCCCTCCAAACTAGGGATCATGTGTAGCACACCGTTGGTACTTGGTAGATTACTGGATCCCCTTCAGGCACGGGCGCTGCAGAGAGTTCGGCGTACAGCTTGGTAGAAGTTCATCTTGCTTTGGTTAATTGTTTAATTGGTTAGTTGTATTTTTTTTTAATTTTATATAAAATTGACTTTTACAAAAAAAAATCTCTACAATGAATATTTATAGGGTAAATTACAGTTTTCTACCGGAAGTTTACTACTTTTTACACATTCCTACATAACCGGAAAATCGTTGCATGTTACTACTTGAAATTTAACACATTTACAAAAACCTACCCGCAACCCGTAAAAATAAAATATTCGGAAGAATATTCCGGGAAGTGAATTCCACGCTCCATATTTGTGAGTGTGCATTATAATTGTACCAAGTGGGAGGGATATTAGTGTAATTTCATATTTTAGTAATTAATTAATTAAGCAAATAGGAAATTATGGACACATTCATCTTAAAAAATATTACAGTATTTGCAGAAAATTAAAACGTCAAAATAATTATCAAAAATAATAATTTACAGAAAAAAAAACACAAATGAATTGAATCTTCAAACATAATCAGATGCACGAGAAAATAAAGACATCGCCATCTTAAGCGGCAACATCCACTGCACAAATCACCCTTCCCCTTTCCTCATGCCCGTCTTCTATTCTATCTCCTCATGAAATAAACAGACCCATATCTAAATAATCAATCGGAGGTGGAGACATCAGTTGGAGGTGGAAATCAGATCTAGAAAACGACCACGTCGCGTATGGCCGAAAGTCAGCCTCCCTTCGTCGATTGAGCACTCCCCATTCGAAGGTCGCTGCCCTCGCCTTCTCAACCGTCGTCGATCTCTCCTCACTCTCTCCTTGTTCGAATAAATAGATGCAAATTAAGACTCATCATTGAGTGTGATAATTCCATTTTTTTTTTTTGTTTTTCATTTATATATAAACGATGATGATGATTTATTGTTTTTGATTATTTATATATTTTATTATTTAAATAATGTTGACCAGATTAAAGGTATATTGGTAATCAACTAAAAATATAAGTAGAAATTATTATTTTAATCTCAAATCGGAATATTCATTGGAATATTCGATTTCGGCGAGTGGGGTAGGTTTGTGTAATTTTTTTAAACTTCATGTAGTAATCTGGTAGAAAAGTGTAAAAAGTAGTAAACCTCATGTAAGAAAATGTAATTTACCCATATTTATACTTTCATTGGTTAAAATTATAATGAAAACAAATGCATATATTAATTCTTTCTAATGGATATTTATAGTTTAATTGATGAAGATATATAAAATGTACGAAAAATTAACGCGCTGGACATAATCACTTGTTAATTTGGTACCACATGAATTGAAATCTATCTCCATACAATCCGGCAGAGAAGCTGATAATAGTCATAATACCATTAAAAACACAATATCTTCGGAGCAAAATTATGAAATTCAGATCCGAACTCTGACCCGTTTCTTGGATTTGGGTTTCGGATCCAAAAGATAATGGCGAAGGGATTTTAAACTGAACCCTCCGCCAAACCCCTGCCCATACCCGACTCCAACGCCGGCGCCGCACCCGATTCCAATCCCAAACACCAACGACAGCTGGTTCCACCCGGAGACCCCGATACCGGCGGCTCCGACTACTCCCATCCCCAATCCGACGCCGCATCCCGCTCCGGCGCCTACCCCGGGACCCAGAACGACGTCGTCCGTCTTCCGACCGGTTTCTTGGAAGAACTCGGGAACCGGATACAGCTTGTTTTCAGGCTTCCTTGGTCGGAGCTCGATTCCCTTCCACTTCCACAGGGAACTGTGATTGGATTCTGCATTGTGAAACCCGTTCAAGTGAATCGGATTATCTTTCATTTTTCACACAACTCTTTCGGATAAGATTTTGGGCTCCCATTCAGCATATCAACGATTCAACACCGATGAATGCGTTGTTTGGGCCGGATCAAGTTACAGGAAAAATGGCGTTGGGCCTACTGGATTTTTGGGCCTACTGTAGTGCGGCCCGAATTTTATGAAAAATCAACTCATTCTGGTTCTCTATTTTTAATTGAAATTTGCAATTTATTCGAAACATCACAATCTTTTGTGTAGCACCTATTTTTATTTAATTAAGTCAATGTGACACAATTCATAACAAACTAAATGTCTTTCGTGATACTAACACATCTAGAATGAATATGTCACGAAGTAAACCATTAGAGTATATTGTCACTTAGGTTTAAGTGCCAAAATTTTGCAAAATAAAATTAAAAATCTAAAATGTTGATGATTTTTTTAGAAGATTAATGTAAATATAGAATATATTTTTGCAATACTAATATAACAATAGGCACAAACACACCGTCACGTTTCAAAAAGAATCGACAAAACAATTAGCAGCTCTAATTTGACTTTCAACCCTCAATAGAAAAAATCAAAGTTAACTTTCTTACTAGTATTATGTTTTTAGTATAGCGTTGAAAACCGGCTTTATTGACTCGGGTAATATTAAACCCTTATAAATATCACCTAGAAAAAAGATCATTTTATTTTCTATTCAACACAATTTCGAGCAATGGAAATGATGTCACTAGCTGGAGTTTTGAGAAGGCAGTGGAGGATGAGGAGAAGATCAGGGTACAACAGATTGTCATCGCCGGCAAACCGTAGAAACGTTAAAGTGGTTAGGTTTGGACAACGACACTCCTCGAGCCGTTCGTGGCGGCTCAAGCTCGCACCGAAGCTGCGGCTAGTTCGACTGGCTTCGCCGTTGAGACTGTTGCGCCGGCTAAAGGACGGCTACGTGAACATGATGCTCGGGTTAGTCGGCTCGTCTAACAAACGCACTCCGAAAGGTGGAGGTGCCTCCATGGGTTATTCGAGAAGTGAGTTTGAAAACAGGCTGATTTACGAGATCTATAAGTCGATGGTGGATTCTTTTGAACTTGGTTACACAATACGCTCATGATTTTCACAATGCTTTCATAATGAGTGTGTAGTGTATGTACCCTTCTATTATTCTAATACAAGGGTTTGTAACATAGTTTTGAATAACAAATTGTATGACAATTGTTGGGATAATCTTGTCTCTAGCGTCTTGTATTTTGATCTTAAAGATAAAATCAATTTTTTTTTTCAAATAATTTTTTGTTACTTAAAAGTTGTTCGTTTTTCGTCAAACCTGCACAATAGCATATAAAGGTTATGGGTGAGATCACAACAAGCCGTGTTTCCCAAACTTATATTTGCGTGACTCAAATCTCAATATTGCTCTGAGACTTCCAATGAATAATTAAGTTCTCAATTTACAACACTCCCTCGTTAGAAGAAAGCAAATGCAAATTCAAACCGAGATCGAACTCTCGACAGTACTATTTAGAAACTCTCTACTTAAGGGGATGTATTCAATTAAAAGTCTATAGGATTTTAATAGACTTTTAAAGTCCAAGTGTATTCAATCCGGATTTTTAAAAGTCCATTAAAATCCGAAGGTATTCAATAAGGATTTTAAAAAGTCTTAAAAAATCCGTAGCTATTCAAAAGTCTATGGATTATAACGAATTTTAAAAATTTATGGATTTTGATGGATTTCTTTACAAAATATAACTTAAATTTGACTTTTTGAAATCTCTCATAGAGATTTCAATGGACTTCTTTACAATACGAAAACTCAAATACGAAAAAATAAAATAAAACAATTGTTAATTAGTTACACTAATCACTCTATTAACATTTTTATTTGAGAAAATTTATCTTATTATATTTTCGTTAAAAATAATTATTTATACATGATATTAATAATAAATTATTTTGTGATAAAAAAATTATAATAATTAGAATAATAATTTTTTTTTTGTTTTTTTTTTAATTGATTTTTTTTATATAAAAGTAGTTAATATAAATTTACAATTCTTTAAAATCTATGAAAATCAATATAAAATTAATAATAAAATCAGTCAATTTTTCCATAAAATCTATAAATTTTAAAAATTAAAAAAAAATCTATAAAATCCTAATCGAATATACTCTCCTAATTCATGGAGATTGAAAAGCTTGTATTGCTAATGCTACGTGGAAAATAAGGCTCGCATTACAATAATATAAATAAAGATGAAATAATAATGATAAATAATAATATTTATTTATTTTTGAACAAATGGATATTTTGATAAATAATAATATTTATTTATTTTTAAACAATTTGAATTTTTTTAAATAATTAAGATTTTTTTATATATAAAAATTTATAAAAATTCAAGTATAGTAATTAAAAAAATTATATTACAATCATGTGAAGTTTATGAAAATCCACCAAAATCAACAAGAAAAAGTCAGCCAAACTCTACGTAAGATTTAGAAAATCTATAAGATTTTTAAAAGTCCAAAAAAATCCATCAAAATGCAAAATGAAGACTTTTTTTCTTCTTCTTGTGATATTTATCTTATTGTCTTATGATATTAATGCAAAATGATCTTATAAAGATAGTTAATGATAAAAATATGATCCATTTGATTAATCTTTTGAATTTAAATAAATATCAAGATTTATTATAATAACAAATTAATATATATATAAATTCTCCAACAACAATTTGTGTAATATTTGTATTTATGTAAATTAAAAAAAAAATGTTATGTTTTTTTTTTGATTTTTTGACAAAAAAAGTAAGTAAAAAAAAATATTTTTAAGTTTTAAAATATTGTAATAATTCAGTGCCTTGAAATGTCGGTCTATCGAGTATCGAGCAACCACTCGGTCTCCCGCGGTTTTTTTTTTTTTTTTTTTGTTTTGGTAAATATTGAAAAAATAGAAAAAAACAACTACTCTAATTTAATCATGTGGAACTGTCGAGACGCGAGGCGGGCGTTCAAATTAGACCTATCTATCACCTATACTCCGCCGTCTCCCTTGCAAACCCTTAATCCACACACTATATATTGAGTAGAGAAGATCCTCCGAAAAACATCACCTTTCTCATTCTCTCTGTGAAATATATCATCTGTAATTAGATTTTCAAATAAGGCTGAGTGGCGGCGATGATGATAATCAGTAAAGGCTCGTTTCTCATGGAACATTCGCAGTGGCCGCCTAAGAGCTTTCGCCTTCGCCAGGCTTGAGAGCTCGATGCTGCACTATCCTTCCTTGGATGTCTGAGCTCCACTCAACTCGCTCTTTTCTCCTTTTTAATTTCGATTTATGTTATTTAGGTATGACGAAAGAAATCGATCGGATTCCCAATAATAAAATCCATGATATTACCTAATTCTTTTTTATTTTATTTTGGGAGATGGAAGTGATGAACTTTTCCCCAGATGAATCGACGTTGAAATTACTGAGCGCTATTTAGATTTTCTCCCTGGAAGAGAAAATCCATTGCCAGATTTTCTGATCCATTTGAATATCCCCTTTTAATTATTTCATTAACGGACACGGCTGTGATGATAATCTAAAAGGCTCGTTTCTCATGAAACATTCGCAGTGGCCGCCTAAGATCTTTCGCCTTCGCCAGGCTTGAGAGTTCGATGCTGTTCTATCCTTCCTTGGATGTCTGAGCCTTCGTTGTTATCGTAATCTGATTTTGTTTTCTTTTGCCGGTGATGTAGATTATATTTGCTACTCTTGACGGAAATTGAAATACATTTCTGCTTGATGATTCTTATCCACCAAGATCTCTGAGGCTGTGTAATCTTTGTTATTTAATTCGTAATGTGTAGTGGATGGATGGAGGAGGTGGAAAGCGATGAATTTTTTTCCCAGATGATTCTGAAATTACTGAGTTCTCAAATTATTCTTTTTTATTTTGTGTTTGATGTGATTTGAATTCTATTTCATCTCAGGTGATATGTTTACTTCAAATTAAAATCAAATTGATTAATTTACTATTTGAGCTCAAAATTGACAATTGTGTTTGATAGTTAGATAATTGAATATTTCTCTTTGAAATATTCAAAGAGATCATGGGATCCCTAATAGATAGAAGGATAAGTAATTTGTCTCAATTCACATATAATTCTATCATGGCTGTTTGAAACTCATAGACACTGCTTTTATTGATTCGAGCAAGGAGACTTGCTTTTGTTCATTCTACTCATTCGAATTGAAGGTTGCTAGATAATTAGTCATTCGAATTGAAGGGTGATAAATAGTTAGTAGTTTCACCTCTTTTTATTTTTTTTAAGTTCTACATATGAAGATGATCTTGTCTGTTGGAAAATGTATAGAAATTCTGAACTTTATCATTAATTATTTTATGAGAATTGTTTTTGCATAAACCTCAAATCTCAACAGTACAGTCAGTATTGAGCTCATAATTCATCCCTGGTCGTAGTAGATCTTGTACCTGCTGTTTGGGTTGCTTGAAGAAAGGGTGACGTGTAGGTTGATGGTTAGGAGGACGAAGTGGGATCTTTGCGAAGAAGAGGCTCGAGTCCAAGATTGGTGTGGTGCTCCGGACAGTCCTTGGTCATGTAAGAAATTTTGATTCTTCAAATTATACATGTATTTGTTTATTATAAGAAAATGATTTTTACACATCAAATAAACTTATGTAACAATTATTTAACACTTAATCTAACACCAACAAACTTCCTTTATAAATTAAAGTTAAATATTTCTTTCATATATTTTTAAGCTCTCAAACAAATCGAGAAGTATATCTAACTTCTTTTATTTTACAAGACAGCAATGTTGCCATTACAAACCTTGAGAAATGATTTGTTTTAACAAATGGCACTTTATTAACTATTCAAGAATATATAAGATGACCAGGACGATCTTTGAGGCACAGTATTAACTCTTCAAGAAAAATATAAGATGACGATCTTTGAGGCACAGTATTAACTCTTCAAGAAAAATATAAGATGACCAGTACGTTCTTTGAAGTAGCTGTGGCTGTGGGGGCTTGGCTCCTGTTAGAAAATAAAAAAGGCTGTCGAGAATGGTAACTTAAAAAGTATTCGAATCCGGAAGAGAATAACCTTTCAACTTGACACCTTAAAAAGTATTCGAATCCGGAAGAGAATAACCTTTCAACTTGTCACCTAAAGAATGATATGGAATTCATAAGGCACAAGAACTTAACTTGAAACCTAAAGAATGATACGGAATTCATAAGGCACAACACAGAGACAATTGATATTCAAATTTAGGTTCCCTAAACAAAAGTTATCGAGTAAAAGCAGATTATATATATATGGTTGCACTTTTGTTTTCTTCTAATAGTCGTCAAGCTACTGAAGTTCAAGCATCAGCCATCAAAACTGTAAGCATGAGAATCGAACAAGCCTGATTCTTTGAACACCAAGTACAAGTGTTTGAATCGAACAATCCCAATGGTGTGTCACTAAAGCTCAAGCATCACTACTGATCAAAACCTTAATCATAAGAAACGAACAAACTCAACTCTTAGAACAGAATGTGTTACTGGAAGCTCAAGCATCATTGATCAAAATTATAAACATGAGAGTCAAACACACACGATTCTTAGAACAGCATATACAATGGGGGTGTTACTGAAGATCGAGCATCACCTACACCGTAGTAAACATCATAATCGATCAAACCCAGTTTTTTTTTTTCAAACCCGATTCTTTGAACAACAAATTACTAAAAAGAAATATTCAACCGATTGATACCACCTCACAATATACTCACAATATATTCCATAAACAAATCAAATTAGGGCAAAACCTCGAACATCGTAAAAATGTAAGTAAAATATTATTGTAAAGTGAAATAATAAAGTTTTTATTTCATTTTTAGGGATGTTCATAATTAGTTGACATATTCATAAAAGAAAATGTGCATAAAAAGTTGGGACTTTAGGTATGACTAATTATCTATTATACAAAGATAGTATTCTCTCTTAGCGGTGGACATTTGGTCTCAAAATCCCGCTCGTCCCGATCCCGTGGTTAAATGGGACGGAACGAGACGTGATTGAAATATAAAAAATGATAATCCCGTACCGTTATGATCTCGTATTAAAATAACGAGAGTGAAGCGGGATTAAATAAATCTCGTAATATTTTGTCTCGTCCCGTTATATATTTTAAAAAAAATTAAATTATTTATAATATATTAATATATTTAATTTAATATAATTTATAAAAAAAAAACTTTTTAATTCTATATTTTAAACAAAATCAAACAAATATATAATTTTATAAATATTTTATAATAAAAAATTAAATGAATTATATAAAAAATATTATTAAAAATATATAATGTTTTTTTATTAAAATTAATCAAATAAATGGGATCTCGTTTCAATCCCAATCTCGTCCACTTTCATATGAAATCCGAGTTCACAAGATCAATTTTTAAAAAGTGTGATCTCGTCCCATCCCGTCCCGTTAATTTTTTTTAGACGAGATCGAGATCACCTAAATCATGTGTCATCCCGGCCCATGCTCACCCCTCCCCTCTTTCTCTTTAGAGGGAATTAAACGGTTTCAAAAGAAACTAAACACTCAATAAAAAAAATGTTCCAAGTATTATTTTTCACTATAAACTTGTACTCCCTCCAATTTACTAAAGATTAAATTATTTTTTAAGTAGATTAAGAAAAATATTATTTTTTTACTTTTTAACCAAAAATTAAAGGATTTAATGTATTTTAAAATTGAAAATCAAAGTTTTTGTGAGTAAAATTTAAAAATTAATTGATTAAATTAAGAGTAAATTGTATTTTAAAATGAAATAGTAATTTTTTTTTTGTGTATGAACTGATAGGAGATAATTAAAAATGAAAGTATTGCAACTGAAATGAAAGAAAATAAAAGTTTAATATCAATAAAAGTCAACTAAAATTGAATCAATGTGAATTTCATCGTCACACAATTTTATCAATACTTGATAGTGGGGTTTTATAAAGTGTAATATCTTAAAATGGCCCAAGCAGTGGACTTGAAAAACTAAAATCTAAAATTTACTACCCAAACTAACACCGTTATTTCGAAGTTGGTTTATATATATTGTCTTTGTTGAATTAGTTAGAGTTGTGGCATTGAAGCAACTCCTCGATCTAATGTGATGATTAGAGGGGACTAATATACCTCCTATAGCATTTTATTTTATTTTATTTTTCTTTAAATTTCAATAACAATCATTATATCGAACTAAAAACCCCTTTTGCTGGTGGCCAAGTCCTTCACCTTCCCATACGTGCATGCCACGTTAATTCAGTAATTCACCCTTCAACTATCAGTTTCTTAATTATATTAATAATCAATAAAAAAAAATTAACCGTTCTATATCAATGATTATATTTTACATTCTTGTTATTGTTAGACTAATAAAAAAAATACTTTTTTTTTATTAAAATAAGTATATATGATAGTATTTTTAATTTTCATATTAAAATATAAGATGATTGGTCAAAGACTGAAATATACATTTTTTTTAATTTTTACTTTAATATAATTCGAGAATATAGTTATTTATGTAGTTATCGATGAAAAGAGATTTTCCGTGTTATCCTCAACTTATAAGTCGTAAGTCGTAACTGTAGTGTATTCAATATTCATTTACGCCTATTTATACAGTATTAGGAGTACATAATTATGTACTCCACCTAATTCCCCGCCAAAAAAACAAACAAAAAAAAAATCTCGAAACCAACAATACTGTTCGCCCAACCGCCGTACGATCAACCTTGTGCTTTTAAATCCCCCGGTTGCGATCCTTGCAAGATCACAACATATAGTACTCTGTACACCCGCCCACACCGGATACATTTCTCCCGCCCCCTTTTATCTCACTGCCGTTTCACGTGGTTTCTTCATTCGCAGAAATTCTCCTATCGACGATGCAGAAACCGAATTTCTCACCCGCCGCCCTCTCAACCCCCACCTCCGACTCGCCGCCGCGAAGCCTGATCTACAATGGCAATCCGTTTCTCTCTCCAACCTCGCCGGACAATCACCTGGAGTCCTCCAACGAATCCTTCTTCGCGTTTCGGAACTACTCTCCGAGCTCGGTCTCGGACACCGCCTCTCTCGAAGGCGACTGCGTCCACAGTGAATCGAGCTTCATCCTCGAGTACCAGCAGCTCTTCAACGCACAAACGATCTGCCTCGCGCAGCTCGAGAATGCGATCGAGCGAGTCGACGCCCTCCGCCGCGAGAACGAATCTCTCCGCCTCTCCAACGCCGATCTCTCCCACCGCGTGGCCTTGCTCTTCTCCCGCGATCGACTTCTCTCGGAATTCAGCCGCCTCAACATCGCCTCCCCTTCCTCCGCCGCTGCTCCGCCTCCCGTTCGTGTGCCTTCTCCCCAATCTCTGATTACTGAGCACAATCGCTTCGATCGGAGAAATACCGAGCGAGTCTCGCTCCCGAAGAGCATTTCGGTGCGTTCCAGAGGTTATCGGAAGACGATTCGCCCGAGTCAGGACACTACTCAGCCGAACTCAGTGAGTTAATCCCTAATTTTTTAACCTAGCTTGCATTAGGAAAATCGACCAATGATCTTCGAATTGAAATTAAATTTACACGTTTAATATAATACACATATATATTTGCTCTGTGGAATTTGTTAATCTGAAGCAGCTGCAAAGAGTGTGTGTACCAAAATCTGGGACCAAAAAGGAAGAAGAAGAAGAAGAGGCCCTGGAATTGGACGTGTATAACCAAGGGATGCTGAAAACAGAGCTGTGCAACAAATGGCAAGAGACGGGCACATGCCCCTACTCCGACACCTGTCAATTCGCGCACGGGATCAACGAGCTTCGGCCGGTGATCAGGCACCCACGCTACAAGACTGAAGTCTGCCGGATGGTGCTCACCGGAGACATCTGCCCGTACGGACACCGCTGCCACTTCCGTCACTCTCTCACCGAGCAGGAGCGGCTCTCGGCGACATCACCAGCATCGCGTTGATCGAGATAATACTAGGTAATATGGTATTGTGGATATTAAAGCTGGATATATAGTGCATGTGGTCTTATGTGTAAAATGATGTATGTGGGGTTTGTTATAGATAAATGAAAACAGTAAGGTTGATAGAGGGATACATATATACCCAACTTTTGATAGAAACTCATGAATTGATTTTGATTTTTGATGAACGATGATCCAGTATTAACTGTGGTTATTCAAGATCTATGTTCAGGCCGAGCGAGCCAATATCAACTCTTGTTTCAGGATAATATTGTCCTTTTCTCTATTACATGTCATATAGAACAGATTTTCAGTTGTGAAAGATAGATTTTGTCTGAATCTTTTGATACACCAAACTTTTGGTGTGATATACCGAACTATATTGAATCTAATAACATCAACATCTGTGTTTTCATACTCTCTTTTTGTTTTTAATTGTTAAGAGTTAAATCAAAATTTGCAACATATATCATATTAATCTGTACTGAAGTACAATTACTAGATCAGTGTTTCTTACACTATATATATATATATATATATATATATATATATATATATATATATATATATATATATATATATATATATATATATATATATAGTACAGTATATGAGTAACAACCACCGTTTGGTGAACACAATTTTCCTAGCAAGTTTTAGTGCACCAAAGCCCGTAAATAAACACCTAATTCTGGTGGTCTGTTGCAGATGTAAAACAAAAACTGTAGCTTATAATTAGGCCAAGGTAATTTGATGGACTTCTATATTTTTGAATTTTCTAAAGATAACTTAATATTGATGAGCTCACAACAAACTCAATTAATAGTATTGAAAAAACTAATTATCGGCATTAATTGTATGCTCTCATTCCTGCCTGTTTATGATGATGTAAAATAAAATAATTATACGCGTCTTTATAATAATAATATCGACGTGCATTTCCTTATCAGCCCTGCCTAGCTATTTTCTTTTTATATATAATACTCGGCTCCTCATTGAAAATGAACAATCAAACAAAGAAAAGCGTCATGAACTTCAATCGGTCGATGCAGTCTCCAACCCCACCAAGACCGAATTTGCAACTGCATAATTTTATGTCGATGCCAGCCTCCGATCTACATGATAACCATTTGCAGGTAATCAGCCGCTTTAGTGCTCCGGATCAAGTTTGAATCGATGTTTTTAAACAAGCACCATTATTCCTTTTTAATATATATATATATATGTTTGATTTATTGATGTTGAATTTCTGCGTTGCTGGTGATTTTCTTGCTATGTGTATATATGATGCTAGTTAGCTTGTTTATTTATAAGTGCTGATGAATCGAAACTTGAATGAGAAAGGGACATATAGATCATTCAAGATCATATATACATGTTATATATCTTGCTCGTTTATTGATTAGTGAGATTGCATTGAAATTCGAATGAAAAACAGACATATATAATGAAGATCATTTTTTATACATGTAATGTGTGTTCGTTTATTGATCAACATTGATGAATTGAAACTGCAAACACATAAGATCATTCTATATATATATATATATATATATATATATATATATATATATATATATACGGATTATATGTTATTCCTATTTATTTTCTTGGACATTTGTGGCAGAGAGAAAATGGCAGAAATTCAAGTCTTGGAGACGAACTGGAGAAAGAAATGCAACGATTCTGGAAGGAACGACTGTCTGAAGTATGCGATAATGACAATGGTATTTTTCTCTCTTTTTTTTTTCGTATAATTTTTGTACAAAATTTTCATTTGTAAAATGTATGTTCTCTCCGGATATGTTAACACCATCATTGTAGATTTTTTTTGTCAATCTGGCAAAAGGGGGAAAATAGATTTATTACAAAGAATAAAATAGAAATTCTTGTTTTCATTTTGGAGAATAATAACTACACAAATCCACATTAATTATTTGGCCAAAAAAGACATTTTCTGTTGGCACATTTTTACCGTATCGCTACGATTTTGTAGATGTTCGCAGTGCACATACGCTCCCATTGGCGCGTATAAAGAAAGTAATGAAGTCTGATGAACAAGTCAAGGTAATGCAATATATATGTATATCCATTTTATATATATAATACATTCTTTTTTCTTTAAAATGTAATTATCAATATTATGATAATTAAAAATATATATGCAGATGATTAGTGCTGATACACCAGTGGTGATAGCTAAAGCTTGTGAAATGTTCATAATGGAGCTTTCGCAGCGTGCATGGATTCATACTCAACAGAAGAAACGCAGAACCCTGCAGCGTAATGATGTCGCGAATGCAATCAGAGACGAGGACCTCTTAGCCTTCCTTGAGGATGTCGTCCCCATGGAAACAATTACCTACAATCAGGTAAATTTTAGTTTTGATTTTTTTCACTTCTTTTACAACACCAATTTACTTAACATTTACCGAAAAAGCTTTTCTTTTCTATAAGTTGCAATATGTTTTTGCAATCACTAGCTACTTAATTTTTTTGTCTAGAGTGATGATGAATTTGTGCATCTTATATAGGAAAATCCACTTCCATTCGATGACCATCCCGGAGTGTACGTTCCTACCCCAATCCGAGGAAAATCTGTTCATCAATATCCGACGATGAATCAATCGGTACAAACCTAGCTAAATATAACATACCACAATGAAATAAATTAAAATATGGGATTTTATGATAATTGAATTGTGCTTAATATATATTGATACATATGCTTGCAATGTTATTAGGAGGCGGCTCGAGAAGGTCACCCAACGGTAGCAGCTCATAATCATGGCTTCACCTTCCCCATGAATTTCGACTACAACTTCAATTATGTAAGCCATATGATTATACTCCCTAGCTCTCTTCTGCTGATCAAAACGTCTTATTTTTTCTAACAACCACACAAAATCATTTCGTTGAGACGTGTGAAGGAGTATATATAAGTCTCTTAATTCCAATTTGAGTCATATATGCAGCACTTGGGGTTAGTTTAGTAATTTGATTCTATAAGTCTGTTTGATCTGCTTTCAGGATTTCATGCCGTGAAAAGAGGAAAGCACAAGATCGACTTGGAGATGATCGATGGATTTTGTGCGTCGTCCACCGATTGAATTATCAATAACTTTTATATACATTTGCTGCCTTAATATATTGGTGAGATTGCAAGACTCCATTTTTTATTGAGAACAAATTGAGTGCTTTTAGCTGAACTCAAACCTTGATCTCAGTTTGTGTTGCTCAAACGTTGTCGTGTTTTAATAATGCGTTTTATACCCGATTGACCCGTATGCTCTGCTTATTTGCAAATTTCTACCCTGCTTTATTTTTCAAAATATATTTTGTTGTGAATGATTTAGTAGAAATTTTGGCCATGCATAAATTAGTACAGTAACTACCTATTCTTTTGGACTTATTTTCAGTTATAATTATTTAATTCAGTTCAAATTTATTAAATTCAATTTAAATATATTAAATTCAAATTTATTAATTTTAATTTATTTATTTTAATAATATAAATTAAAATAATATTTTAAAAAATTAAAAATCAAATAAAAATGACAGTTTCATTTTATTAATACAAAATCAAAATTTAAAACAATTTTCTCTTCAATCATATTTAATTTAAAATTTAAAATTTATACTTATAATATCATATTGTAATAGTTTTTATTTTTAAAATTATAATTTTATTATTAATTTTTATAAATTTTATTTTAATGTGTATTATTAAAATAAAAAATTGTGGTAAAAAATTATAAATGTTTAATAAAATTTTAAAAAAAGTTAATAAAAAAATAAAATGTTTAATTGAAAAGCGTATTTTATGTGTTATATTATAAATGCTTAGTTTTAACAATAATTAATCTCATTTAAGAAAAAGAACAAGTTCGATCCTCTTTATACACAATATTTTTTTCACAGCGAAAATTGATTTTTACAATCCAATTAGACTAAATTAACTATAATTTTGTCGTTTAAAGGACTAAACCGAAACCAACTTTTTTTAATGTACCAAATCGATCAGCAGATGCTCTATCTGACGCATAGTCAGAAAAATTTACTGGAAAGAAGTTCACATATCTTTTTTTCGACAAAAATTTGAACTTTACGATTAAATTAGATAAAATTAACTAAATTTTTGTGATTGAAAAAATTAAATTAAAATCAACTCCTTTTAGTGGACTAAATCAAGACTTGAAGTCTTGACCCTTTACCAACAAAATTATTCTCTACACTCTAAATGAACTACACATTACAATACGTCATTATTTAATTATTGTTTTCAAAAGAAATGAGACAAAAAAAATACTATTATTTTTTATAAAATAAAAAATGTATGTTCAAAATAAAAAATGATATTATTATCTATATTAATGTCAAAGAAAAACAAAGATCTAATGCTAGGTATTTTCAAAATGAAATATAGAAATCCAATTTTATACGATTGTTTTTCAATTTTTTTTTAAATTTACAAAAAAGTGGAAAACAATTTGAAATATAGAAATCCAATTTTATACAATTGTTTTTCAATTTTTTTGTAAATTTACAAAAAAGTGGAAAACAGTTATAAAACAGAAGAGTACTGGTATATTATATTGTATACGTTTCAAACTAATAATAGCACTTTTTTTTCACCAAATCAATAGTCAAATGCATTTTAAGAAATAATTAACCACACTTTTTTATTTTAAAAAACAAATTTTTTTTTACATTTTTATATAATTTATTTAAAAAATTATTAGTAACTACCTAATTTATTAATTTTAAAATATATTTTCATCAATATTTAGTTTATTATAACTTTAATAAATAATTTTTTTTTTTTAATTTTCAAAGTTTTAACACATGCTCAAACCCGTCTGAGCGTGTGACCGTTTATTCAAACAAAAATAACAGAGTAATTTTTCAGGGACATAGTCGAGTGGTAAGACCCAATGACGTATACAGAAATTTATTTCGAGGTGGCCATTTTTAATTCATTCCTACAATATTTTTGTAAATATATTTAAATAAAAAATAAAAATAATTATGAATAAAGTAAAAAATAATAATAATATGTGAATATAAAAATGAGACAAAGAGTATAATTTTGGTAGAAAAAATCAGCTCGTTTATGAAGAAAAATAGAAAATTTTAATTAAAAAATAAAAATAAAAATCTATTATTGTAAAAAATATTAAAAATTCAATAACTAATTTCAATACATATTTAAAATTTTAATATTTATTTCTAACATAAATATAATATATAAATACTTTTTAAACCTCAATTTAATGTGGATACTATTTATTTTTAGATATAAGTATATATATTTTTTTCCTTTAAATTATTTTTTTCCTTTAAATTATACTAAGTTTTCTTCATATATTTTAAATTTTATTAGCAATTAATAAAAAAATAAAGTATCTTTTTATATTTATTATTTTTTAGTAAAAAAAAATTATTTTATTTTTTAATTTAAGAATTTGTTAAAGGGTGTTGAACCGAACGGATCGTATAAGTTATTTAATGAAACAAAACATGAAAATAAAAGTATAAATATATATAAATTTTATAATTAAAAATATTAAGTGTAATTATTTAAAATATATATTTGTATTATTGATTAGACTAGCACTATTGCCCGTGCGATGCACGTGGTTTTTTTCTCGCACTGTTACCGACTATTTGATATTGAATATTGAAACGACCTCGTTTCGACAGTTGGGGTTGCGCGATAGTCAATTTAACACTCGACAATCGGCACTTACCTACAGTTTTCCGCAATAGATAATTTTAGTCGGTGTTTGCCAGTGAATTTATTTTAGATAATTTTAGTCGGTGTTTGCCGGTCAATTAATTTTAGATAATTTTAGTCGGTGTTTGCCAGTCAATTAATTTTATCTGTTCGTATTTTTTTAAATTAGTGCTTATGAAATAATTTATAAATTTATGAAAATTAGTGGATATGAAATAAGTCAAATAACCTATAAATTTAATCCGCAATGTAATTCACCGAAACTTTATTAATGAACTAAGAATTTATTTTATTTAATAACCTCCACTTAAATTTGTAAACTCATATTGATATTATTATTAATTTTTATCTCAAACATTTAATTTTTATTAAAATTGAAAGGTTATGAATGTTTCAATTAAACTTTAGTATGTAAAAATTATGATTTTTTTTTTAAGAAAATCAAAAGATTAAATATATTCTTATTGCAAAAGCACATAAAACATTTTTGAAGTTTGATACATATAAAATAATTTATTTAATTAATTTAAAATAATTTGCACATAGTTTAATAATTTATTCACCTTCGTACATACAATTTGTAAATGTACTAAATTAATCATTGTTTCTTGAAATTGTAGTATTTGATAGTCGACTACTCAATCCAAATTTGTATTACATTAATCATTACTATATCATAAATAAAAAAACATATATTAAAATTCAATAGTTTTCTCCATTTCAAATCAAAGCATTATAGTCACCAAAAAAGTAGATGAATTAAAAGATATTTAGATGAGCTCATTTAAAATAACTTATAAGATGTTAATATAATTGTTAAAATACATAATTGTTATCTCATTTGAAAAATAATTGTGAAAAGAAAAAAAAATTGAATAACTCTAAATAAGTGAACTAAATTGATCATCATTTCTTAAAATTGTATTTAGCAATCGATTATATTATTAATCATTATCTCATAAATTAAATATTCCCTTCGTCCCAAACTTGTTTCGTAAAATACAGAGGAAAAATGTCTAAATCTCGAACACAGAGGGAGTATCTAATAAAATTCAATAGTTATCTTATTTTAAATTAAAACATTATGTTGAAAAAAAAGGAGAAATAAGAAATATAATAAATTAAATGCACTATCATTGTAATTATAAAATACTTCTTTTTAAATTACATTAACGGGTTAAAAATATATTGTTGGATAATTGATTACAATTTTGAAATACTTGAGTTAGTTAATAAAATTATATTATTTTATAATTGTTTTGTTCTTGAAACTGTTTCTCAATAATAAATTTCAGGTTTTGGTCTTAAAAAATACTCTTTATGTCCCATATTAATGGTCACATTTTGTTATTTATGAAGGAAGCTATTTATGAAGGAAGCGTGATCATTGTTTTGAGACAGAAGTAGTATAGCAATATCTACAATTGCTACAATAGCTACATGCACACAGCATCAAAAAGTTATTCAAAACACAATTGCACATAATGAAAAAAATCATAAGATGTTACACAAATTCGATTAGACTATATAAACGGAATAAAAATCGTAAGATAGTTATAAACAACAGTATAATAGAAAAATTAAAACATTAAAATAATGGAAATCATACTATTATAATACATTATGATAAATACAAATAATAAAAATCTTTGCAAAAATAAATTCTTTAATAGAGAAGCTCGTGAAATAATTGGACATTTATATGATTTTTTTATCAACTACATATATAAACATAAATACATATACATATAAGCTATAGCATATTGCACACATTATTATTTCTACACCACACACATAAATACACACACACATGTTATGGAGTACGTGATTGCTTACTGAAGGTTCCAAGTAGATGTCTTTGTTTCCGGCGACTCGACCGATTCGTGCTTGCCACCTGTCGTGCTGATGATGCTCGCAAAATGAGAATTACATGATATCATACTATGAGTGAGTTTGGAACAATAATTAAAATAATATTAGGAATATGATGATGGATCGATCTATATACTGATCACCTTAATCGTTACACCATGACACATGGATGCACCCCTGGAAAAGCCACCGCCCCTCGATCTGGCGTCGTTTGGGGAAAACTTCCTCGATCCCATCGCTTTAGCGAGCCCGAAAAATCCCTGGTGGAGGACTCCCTGGAGTGGCGACCGACGGAAAAGGATGAGTGCGGAGGGGAGCACATCGGGCTGCCCGTCACCGGCGTCGAGTGAAACCGATAAAAGCAAACAATCAATTGAAACATATATTTAGGTTCAAGGAAGAGGACGAAAGAAAGGGTCATACGATCAATTTAAAATCTGGATGGAAGAAAGGGTGAGAGGATAGGCTGAAGAAGAGATCGGGCGACTGCTTTTCTTGTATAATAGGGATTTTGGAAGAAATACGAATTAATTGTTGATAGTAGTAATTACTACTACCAAAAATAAATAAATGTAAATAAGCTAATTATGAAAATATAAATAAGCTAATTATGAAATTTTATATAATTATAATGAGAAACTATTTAAATTAAATTTATAATTATTTTTATTATTTTTATTTATAATTTATAGTGTGAACACAACATTATTGGTGCTTTCTTATTGGTTCACGTGGGATTGAGAGATCCAAAAATTATATATGTATAGATATATAAAATATACTTCAACTACAGACACACACGTAGTAATTATTTTTAAAATTCAGAAGGCCCACTTGTACACACCCAAAAACATAGATGTATATAATATGAGTGATGATATTTACACCTCAAACATTATTTTGTACACCTCATTTAATTTTTTCTTTTTTAATTAATATTATAGAAAGTCTAAATTACTCTTTGTATAAACCTTATAAAAATAAGGGATAATTATAGTTTGGTACCTGAACTATGAGCACTTTCGGGCTTTGGTGACTGATCTTTTTTTTTGGGGGGTTTGGTACCTGAACTTAGGCGAAATTAGACTTTAATACCTGAAACAGCGGATCCCGGCCACACGTGCAAATCACGTGCCTTCAGTTGACAGATGTCACGATTAAGTTGGCTGAAGGTGAGAAGTTACTCTTTTAACCTTCTTATTATTTATCAGAATTATTTTTAAAACAAAATATACGTATTTATATCTATATACGGTCCAAAATACATACGTATTTCTTATTCTTCAATTTCTCCTTTTCTACTTAAACAAAAAATACAGTATTAACCAAGAACAGAATTTACGATTCATACTCTATGGATTCACCAAGAACAGGGATTTCACCAAGAACATGGATTCATACTCTATCAAATTCCTGATCGATCCCTACCATTTTCAAATGGGTTTCGATAAGCGCAAAAGGGGAGACGCCCGGAGGCTTCGTCTCCTTCGACGGCCCGACCCAAACCCGCCGCTGACGTCTCCAAGGATAGGGTCGAAGCTCGTGTCGAATTCGCGCCGGCGATGGTGAAGGAGAAGGTCACCTCTCGCCCCTTTTGGGATTCTGCTTCGGAACACCTCTCGCCCCTTTTCGAATTCGCGCCGGCGATGGTGAAGGAGAAGGGCACCTCTCGCCCCTTTTGGGATTCTGCTTCGGAACACCTCTCGCCCCTTTTCGAATTCGCGCCGGCGATGGTGAAGGAGAAGGGCACCTCTCACCTCTCGCCGGCGATGGTTGGGATTGGGCCGAATCTTCTAGGCATAAAAACTCCGATTCCGATGCGTTCCTTCACAGGGTCGGGCTCTCCGGGGAAAACATGCTTCATTCTGCCGGATTGGATAAAATTCTGGCCCAATTACTTTCTGTCCTTTTGTGTATTTTCTTGATTTTTTGTCTTTGTTTTCTTGATAATGTGTTGGGTTTCATGAACTGATTTTATTTCATTTGTGTTAAATTCTTGCTTAATAAGAGTTTAGATGTGACAAATTGTGTAAATATGACGTGTCTGGAAATATTTTAATTATTTTTATAATTATTTACAAATATTTATAATTATTTTGATTTACTTATTAATATTTTTAATTATTTATAATTATTTTTATAATTATTTATAAATATTTTTAATTATTTTGATTTATTTATTAATATTTTTAATTTTTTATAATTATTTATAAATATATTTAATTATATATAATTATTTTTAATTATTTATAAATAATTATTTATAAATATTTTTAATTATTTATATATTAATAATGTAAGAAAATGTCGATAATACCCTCCAGAACTCATTATTGGTATTAAAAGAAGCACGTGAAAGGCACGTGTCGCCGGAATCCGCCACTCTAGCCACTAAAGTCTAATTTCGCCTAAGTTCATGTACCAAACCCCCCAAAAAAAAAGATCAGTCACCAAAGCCCGAAAGTGCCTATAGTTCAGGTACTAAACTATAATTATCCCTAAAAATAATAAACATATTTGATCTTCCCCACCTCATCGTCATCTAAACAACGCAAATTGAAAATAAATCTCAACCACTAATTATTCATTAATTAGTTCGTCTTGTGTCGCCTGGTTTGTTTAAGAAATAGCACCTGCAAATGTAATCGTGTTTGTATTCGTTCCCGTCGACGTCGACTGGGCGAATTTTCTTGACGGGACTGGGAACACTCTGTTCCGACTCTTGTTAAGGGTCATGTACTCCCGGAAGATCAGAACGCGAAGTTCGGTATCTCACCAGAGATCGAAAACAAGGTCAAACTTTCCGGTCGATTTTGAAACCCTCGTCCATCGCCACGGCGAAAATTGGCGTTCTCGATTTGGGGAAAATTCGAGAGATGGTTGTGATGGGGATGGTGACGGTGAGCTTGTGCCCCGCGGAACCAGAAATCCGGCGTGGCGGCGATGGGACGAGGTCTGTGTAGAGGGGTTTGCATATAGACACATGTTTGAGTTTTTTCAAGTTGTTCAGATGCAATAGAAGATTACGATGACTGAGTTTTTTCTCGAGCGAGAGGGTGACCAGGAGGATCCAAGTATCGCTAATAAAGTCTAATTGTTTGTTGGGCTTAGTCTTCTTAATGGACATTTCCTTATTTAATTTTTGGGCTTAGTTTTATATTGGCCTAGTAATTAGGTTTTCTTTGTGTGTATATAAGAATAGCCTCAGTACATTGTAATAGAACACAAGATACGATTCTTACACTTCAAGTACAGAATTATTTTTCTTTCTTTGTCTTCTCCAATTCTTTTGGCTTTCTGCAATTTCATATGGTATCAGAGCCACGGTTTCTCTAAGATCCGTCTTGCTCTTTTTTTTTTTCTCTTTCTTTGCCGTCGTAATATCTAGCTCATCGGCATCTATCAATTCTGAATCTGAAATGTCATCTGCCCTAACCAAAGATTCAAGATCAGTTTTTGCATCTCCAAACGAAGATCCTTCGTCCCCTTACTATTTGCATCCGTCAGATCACTCAGGGGCGAAGGTCATCTTCGAAATTTTTACTGGCGAAAACTACGGAGCTTGGAGGAAGTCTGTTCAGATGTCACTTGCAATCAAGAACAAGTTGGGTTTTCTTGATGGATCTATTCCGACTGCCACTCCGGATGACCCGATTTTATTCACTGCGTGGTACCGGGTTAACGCTCTTCTTCTCTCTTGGTTGGTGTATTCGGTATGTCCTGAGATTCGATCCACTTTGCTCTATTTTTCCAATGCACGAGATGTATGGGAAGAAATCCATTTAAGATATGCAAAAAGTGACGGCACTAGAGTTTTTCAACTAGAAAAAGGTCTCAGTACTATTTCTCAAGGGTCTCAAAGCCTTACTGCGTATTACAACTTGTTTAAAGGGCTTTGGGATGAGTACATTAATTACAGATCTATTCCATCTTGCACTTGTGGGAACTGTACTTGCAATATAGGTGTAGCATTTCTTGATCTCCAACAAAAGGACTCGGTCCTAAAATTTCTAGTTGGTTTAAATGATTCGTTCCACCACCTCCACAGCCAGATCCTCATGATGCAGCCAATGCCAGCTCTTTCCAAAGTTTTCTCTATATTGAGGCAGGAAGAAAGTCAAAGGATGTTGCAACATCAAACGACCTCTTTAGGGCTTTTCAGTAGCTCATCTGTTGAAAATGAACAAGCTGTGGTAGAGAAAGAGTCGTCTGCTAATATGATTCAGTCTGCTGGAAGGGGTAAGCCACCTAAATACACTGGAAAGTGCGGCTTTTGTGGGTACACTGGACATCCGGCCGAGAAATGCTACCAAAAGAACGGATATCCCAATCATTGGAAAGGGACCAGAGGTGCAAGGATTGCTCCTGGACATGTGCCACCCTCCAACTTACATCCTAGTGTTCAAAACTCACACTCGGCAAATCAAGTCTCCAATGTTGATACCGAGACTGAATTGGATCTTTGTGATCCAAACCTCTATGAAAGATTCTTACAATTCATGAGGACTAAAAATCAAACTCCAGTGGGAAGCAATGTTCATCATGCAGCAGTTGCCATGGGACTTTCACATATCGATGATTCTGACACACAGCACAACCCTAAGAGGGTTGGAGGTAACCCTAAAGCTTTTTCATCCTCTATCTTATCTGCTACATGGATTTTAGATACTGGTGCTTCCGATCACATGGTGAACTCTTTAAGTTTTTTTTGTGATAAACCCGTGCCTGTTAATTCTAAGGTACAACTCCCTACTGGGGACTGTACTTTAGCTACTCACAAGGGAACATTTAGGCTTAGTGATTCTTTAACATTGCATAATGTGCTATGTGTACCTACTTTTAAGTTTAATCTTGTCTCTGTTTCTCACTTAACAATGGTGGAGGGAATTTCTGCGACCTTTGTCTCTAATCACTGTTTGTTGCAGGACCAGAAAACCAACCTAACTATTGGTTATGCTGAGTCTTCACATGGGTTGTATCATCTAAAAGCTGAATCTGCTACCTCACATGAACTCAAGCAGAAACCTTTGATTGCAGCCTCTATGATATCCTCAGAAAACTCCCTCTTATGGCATTACAGATTGGGGCATGTTCCTTTTAAGAAATTAAGTACTATTTCTCCTTTACATATTAATAATGTTGAGATAAATAAAAGTCGTTCTTGTGATATTTGTCATTTTGCCAAACAAAAGAAATTACATCTTTCTGATAGCACTTCTAATGCCTCTGCTTGTTTTGATCTTGTTCACATGGATATTTGGGGTCCTTTTAAAGTTGAGTCTTATAGTGGTTACAAGTATTTCTTGACAATTGTAGATGATCACTCTAGAAGCACTTGGATTTACTTGATGAAAACAAAATCTGAAACTAGGTTTCATATGATGAATTTTTATACAATGATTGAAACTCAATTTAATTGCAAAATAAAATCTATTAGGACTGATAATGGCATGGAATTTTCTTTTCCTGCCTTTTATCTCTCCAAAGGTATTTTACACCAAACTTCTTGTGTTGAGACACCGCAACAAAATGGAAGGGTGGAGAGAAAGCATCAACACCTACTCCAAGTTGCTAGGGCCTTACTTTTTAAGTCTTGCCTTCCTTTAAATTTCTGGGCAGACGCTGTTCAAACAGCTGCACATCTAATTAATAGAAGCCCTTCTGTTATTTTAAAAAATAAAACTCCTTTTGAAATTTTATATGGGAAGCCTCCTGACTATTCTTACTTGAAAGTTTTTGGATGTTTATGTTATGCCTCTACTTTAAGTAATGACAGGCATAAGTTTGACAGCAGAGCTTCCAAGTGTGTTTTTATTGGCTATGTATTGGGAACAAAAGGTTACAAGTTATATGATCTCAATACACACAAAATTACTATTTCTACGCACGTTAAATTTTATGAACTAACGTTTCCTTTCCAGAGAGATTATGATGATAAAGTTTTTCAAAACTCAGATTTTTCTAAAAACTTGTCTGAATCTCATAAAGATCTGGATTTTGTTTCTGATTTTTTTTGGCAGGAGATGATTCAATGTTACATTCTGACCCTCTAAATCAACACGTCGTTAATGTTCCATCTAGCTCCCTAGAACCTGTAATTTTTGCAGATAATGTAGGGGATCAGCCTATTCCTGAAGTTATAAATCTCAGAAAATCATCCAGGGCAAAGAGAATCCCTGCACATTTGGCCGACTATGAGATGGATGTGCAGCCATCTTCTAATTGCATCAAGCACAGAAAGGTAGCCTCTGCCAATACAAAAGTCAGGTATCCTATATCTGATTATATTGGTACTTCTTCTCTTCCTTCTTCTTATAAATCCTATGCCGCGGCTGTTACTATTTTGAGTGAACCTAAGAGTTTTTCAGAAGCTGTTAAACACCCTGAATGGCAGCAAGCTATGTCCTTAGAATTACAAGCTTTAGAATTAAATAAAACTTGGGAATTAGTTACCTTACCATCTGGCATACATACCATAGGATGTAAATGGGTATATAAAACCAAGTTAAAATCTGATGGTAGCTTGGAAAGGTATAAAGCTAGGTTAGTCGCACAAGGTTATACTCAAGAAGAGGGTGTTGATTATTTTGAGACCTTTTCTCCTGTTGTCAAATTAACTACCGTGCGCGTTTTATTATCTATTGCTGCCTCTAAGGGTTGGCATTTAAAACAACTTGACGTAAACAATGCTTTTTTACATGGTGATCTTAATTAAGTTATCTATATGAAACCTCCTCCGGGTTATTGTGAACCTACTGACAACAGGGTATGCAGGTTGCTTAAAAGTCTATATGGACTTAAACAGGCTTCTCGATAATGGTATTGTAAGCTATCAGATTCTTTACTATTATGTAGCTATCATAAATCTTCTGCGGATTCTTCTTTGTTTGTTAAAAAATCTGGTGATTGTATTACTGTTCTCTTAGTATATGTGGATGACATTATTCTTGACGGCAATGATTTAATTGAAATTAATTCCGTGAAAAAATATTTGCACGATCAGTTTACGATAAAGGATCTGGGTGATCTAAAATATATTCTTGGCATCGAAGTTATTAGAGATCAACATGGTATTTGTTTGTCACAAAAACATTATTGTATTGATATTCTGTTTGAAAATGGATTTTTAGATTGTAAACCTTTGAAAAGTCCTATGGATTGTAATTCCAAACTCTCCAAAAATGTTGGTGCCCCTCTCGCTGATCCCAAACCTTATCGAACTCTGATTGGAAAATTATTGTATTTAACTGTGACTCGACCTGATATTTCTTTTTCTGTTCAGTCGCTTAGTCAATTTTTGTCTTGTCCTACTGATTCTCATATGGTTGCAGCGCATAGGGTGCTCAGATATTTAAAATATACTGTTGGTCAAGGTTTGTTTTATAGTTGCTCTTCTAATATTTCTTTGAAAGGTTATACTGATTCTGATTGGGCAGGTTGTATTGACACGAGACGAAGTGTTTCCGGTTACTGTTATTTTTTAGGGACTTCTCTCATTTCTTGGAAATCAAAGAAACAACCAGTAGTTAGTCGATCATCCACAGAGGCTGAATATAGGGCTGCTGCAAACGCTGTATGTGAAGGACAATGGTTATTGTACTTACTTGCTGATTTTCACTTGTTTCCTTCTCCTGTGCAGCTCTTTACCGACAACCTTTCCACTTACTATCTACCGCATAATCCTGTCCAGCATCAAAGAACTAAACACATTGAGCTCGATTGCCATCTTATTCGAGAAAAGATTGAGCAGGGGACTTTTCAGTTGCATCATATCTCCACAGAGTTACAATTGGCTGATGTTTTTACCAAACCATTGGCTGCTCCGAGTTATTTAGCTTTGCATTCCAAGTTGAACTTGAAGAACCTTCACGTCCCACTTGAGGGGGGGGGGGGGGGGGGGGGGGTAATAAAGTCTAATTGTTTGTTGGGCTTAGTCTTCTTAATGGACATTTCCTTATTTAATTTTTAGGCTTAGTTTTATATTGGCCTAGTAATTAGGTTTTCTTTGTGTGTATATAAGAATAGCCTCAGTACATTGTAATAGAACACAAGATACGATTCTTACACTTCAAGTACAGAATTATTTTTCTTTCTTTGTCTTCTCCAATTCTTTTGGCTTTCTGCAATTTCATAGCCGGATTGGATCTTGTAGATGGCGACGCTGAATTTCCATCTCTTGCAAATATTCTTTGAAAAAAATTACTTAGACATCTCAATTCTTTTTTTAATTTTCACACACTTGCAATTAAATTAAATAATGTAAAATAATATTTATTATTTTTATAAGTTTTAATAGAGGATAATTTAGACTTTTTATAATATTAATTAAAAGGAAAAGAATTAAATGAGGTGTACAAAGTAATGTTGGAGGTGTAAATATAATTACCCATATAATATAGTAGTAATTTTTTTAGAAAAACTCAAGGGGCCCGGTGCCCCCGCCCCATTTTAGATTCGTCTATTGTAAGACCTGTGATTGGGATGATGTGAGTGTAATTTTTCGGCGACACAATTTTCGAATTTCGAGTTGAATAAATTTTAATTAAAATATTATAAAGTTTGTATTTGGGTGAAATATTTGGGGTGAGGACGATGGAGAAGGGTTTTTCGTCTGTCCTTCTTATTTAAAAAAAAACAAACAGTAATTTGTTTGTATGGTACGTGTCCTACCGGAGGCTAATGTGAAAAGAAAGTTGCAGTTGAATTCTGGCCACTGATCAATTTAGAAAAAAAAACACTACGGAGTACATGTCGGCTACATCTGACAAGAGTGTGAATATGGGTGTGGGCGTGGCTAAGGCTTTCCTAAAAGAGGTATGTCCAATAATTTTACGCAGAATCAGGCCCAGGCCCAGGCCCAGTAATCCTGTTCCCTTATGCAGAAGGCGTCCGCTTAATTTCACTTAAATTTACTGCTTTCTCACAACCATGCTTTCTCACAACCACACAAATTGTCCAAAATATTTATAAAAGAAATATGACTATTGATATAAGTAGGAGAAAGTATTTTTTTAATTCATTTTCTTTCATTTTTCATTTGGACAAATTCATTCATTATCATTTTAATTTTTCAAACAAATTAACACTTAATTTATAAGTTCATATCTATTTTTTTATAAAATATAACATTTTATAAGTTTATAAGTTTATTTTCTTTATTCCAGAGAAATAAAATCAAGAGGGTCTTATTTTTCAAAAACAATTATATGAAAAAGTGGAGTTTAAAAATGTACTTTTAAGATAAAAAATAAAAAAAATTGTAAATAAAATTAAAAAAATAAATGAGTCTTATTTTTCAAAAAAAGAAAAAAGAAAAAGTAGAGTTTAAAAATGTATTTTTAACTTAAAAAATAAAAAAAAATTGTAAATAAAATTAAAATAAATAAATGAATAAAATAAAAATAAAATTATATATAAAAATAAAAAATATTTATTCGTATACTAGTAATATTAAATTGAGATAGATGGTATGTCCACTCTATGTGTTGTCGTAAGAATTCTGCAAAACCAGCTGTTATCACTGTATCTGCTACATGTGTTGTCTTCATTACTCCAAAATACCCATTGAGATTTTTTTGATGTGTATACTTAAATATCCATAATTTTTGTAGTAATGGGTAGTATTTTTTTAAAGTATATATTAATATATACAATATTACGTTTTTTTACAATTTTTAAATTATTTCTCGAAAAGAAATGTATCACTTAGATGGAATAATAATTTAAATAGATATATAAGTTGTCAATTAAATGATGATGATTATAATGATAATTCAGAGATATATTATACTCCTATATACTAAACCGGTGGAATAAAAAATGTGGAAGGTATGGGGGAGAGGACAAGTGGACGATCGAGATGACAGCCATTAATAGTAATATCAGGATAGAGGTTTATAGAGATAAGGTAAAGCTAGCAATTGTGAATGATTCTTTCTTCTCCATAATTCTAGGGCCACTATACATCAGAACAAATTGAACAAATCATGTGGCTAGTTTTCAAAGATCTCAAGGCCCCACTCTTCCTTCCATCACAATCATCACTCCAAAATATCTGTATTTCGTAATTAGAATTTAAATATTACTCGCTGTCTCACATCTATCTAATCAAATAAGTATATTGTATCGTTCACACAAATTACAAAAATTTTTTTAGGTGTCAAAAAAAAAAAAATATATATATATATATATATATATATATATATATATATATTTAACTTTTTTATTTTAAAATAATATTTTACTTTTACTTTATATACTTACTTTTTTAACTAATTCACAACTAATTTATTTTTCAACTTAAAAATAAATTTTATTTTTTATTTTTTAATTAAAAACTCAAAAATTAATATATTTTTTTTAATTTTTGTGCTAAAAAAATTATTGAATCTTGGGTGAATTATAACATTATATCGTTTTTAATTTACAAAAAACTTATACTACAGAATAAGTAGTATAAATAAAACATCATTTATAATTTACCAAAAACTTATAACATAGTAGTATAAAAAAACGAATTAATAAATTCAAAATAACAACTTGATAATTTGTTACTATAATGAAAAATAAAATTGTATTTTATATTAAATTTTATCAAATTTATTTTTATATATAGAAACTGATCCTTTTCATATTATTCAAAACAAATTAAAAGTAAAGTCAAAATTTATTTGTCGTATCATCTCAACTTCAATTACTAGCTCTAATGGACAATTTATACCTTGTTTATTGGAGTACGGTTCTAATTATATACCCATAAGTATATTTTCATGTATTTTTTGATAAATATTCCTTACGTATGCTAATATATTCCTATGTTAATTTAATATTTATAATAATTGTTTTTTGAAATAAAGATTTCGTAATAATTAAATTATGATTTTTATATTTTGAAGATTATGATTTTTATATTTTGAAGAATGAGAACACTATTTATATCATACTCCTAGAGTATGATATAAGTATTAGCTTTAACTCTATCAAGTATTCAAACGTTTTTTTTTTAATAAATCTAATTTATAATCACATACGAATAAATCAAATTTAGAAGATTAGTTCATAAGAAAACGTGAAAAACTTATTAAATAAAGAATAATTACCAAATAATTAACTTTACTCTCAAGCCAAAAAATTTGTGTTCAATCTCCCCAAGTCGAAACTCAAACTAAAAAAATCATATTGTTTACGTGTTTGACCATACCTAATGACTTTTTCTACTTGTTCTTTGCTCGGGTTTTCCTCTTCATTTTTTTATAGTTCTAATCAGCAATCACTTTACAACATAGCCTGTTTGGGCGAGCTTATTTAAAATAGCTTATAAGATGTTAAGTCTTATAAGTTGTTTTAAGAGCTGATAAGCTGTTATGTCTTATTTAATAAATAAGTTGTTAAACCGTTTGGATAAAATAGATATATAAACTTATAAAATGATAATTTGTTTGGCAATTTAAGATCTTATATAAATAAAATTATCAAAAATAAATTGTTATATATGAAAAAAATATTTAAAAATAATTATATTAACTAAATAATAAATTTGGAATTTTTGTATATATATAAAAGGTAATAATTTTAAGGGTATTTTGGTCTTTTATTGTTTAAGCTACAAGAGCTTATAAGCTGTTTAAAAAAAAGTACCTTCCCCCTTACTTTTTTTTAAACAGCTTATAAGCTGTTATACAGCTTATTTTTAAAAAAATTAAGATCTTTTTTTAAATGTTTACCAAACAAATTTTAGGTACTTATAAGCTCCTAAACAGCTTATAAGCTGTTTTAAGGAGCTTATAAGCTTAGCCAAACAGGCTCTAATTGTATAATCCGTGAAAATTCACTTATTATTAAGGAGCCCATATATGAACCGGCTTTCTACTTATTTGGAGGTATAATAACCCATTGCAAAAAAAAAAAAAAAAAAAAAAAAAAAAAAAAAAAAAAAAAAAAAAAAAAAAAGAGGTTGATTTCGATAAAGGTTCTTATCTTCTTCATATACCGCTGCAGGGAATTTTAGACTTTTCTACGTTTACATTACGTACCTTCATGATAATAATTACTAACACTAACACTATTTCTTTCCGCATTAAATTTATTATTTTTAATCGCAAAAAAATATTTTTAATTTATTATCATGATAATTAATAAATTCCATAATATACTTGTAAAGTTAAGCTTATAATACCTTAAAAAGTCTTTTTAAAGTGATAATATTGTCCAATTTATACGTGAGCCCGATCAATATTCAATGTGAGATAACCTAACAACACTACTTTACATTAATTATCTTTAAATAATTATAAAAATACTCAAACAACATTTAAAATACTAATGGTCCACTGTACATATAAAATACAATAATATAGTAGTATTAGAGTGTATCATTTTTCTTAATTATCATATTCAAATGAAACATCAAATTTGCTATGAAACACAATGAGTAAATATGTAATATTATTTGGCCCCACAAATCCAAGTCCATGGGACCTTTCATCATCCATTGATCTATCTCAATATCTTATTATTCTTCATGTTAATACGTATGTTTATTTTATTGTTTTAATGCTAATAAAACCATGTTTTTGTATTGATGAATTCTTGCTATACTATAAATAGAAGGTCGTGTTGCCTTCAACTTATACAAACAACAAAACTTCAATTGATGATTTCATCTGATTCCTACTATATATCTACCTATACCCACCCTAGCTACCCTCTTCAATTCCATCTCCATCCTCATACTTTCTGCAAACCCTAGCTACAATTGTTTTCAATCTACCCATGCATTCGATCAAGTGTTTTCAATATTGTTTTAATTAATTTAGTATCATCAACGATGGTGGTCGGTAGGGTGAGGCGGTGACGGTGATGTGTTGACAGAAGATAGAGAGCACAGATGATGAGAATACAACACTCGTCTCTCGCAATTTTGTATCTCAATCTTTGTGCTCTCTATGCTTCTGTCATCACCTTGTTTACCTTTCATCCTATTCTCACTAATTATTTGATACACACACATACATAATATATTATATTCATTTTCTTTGACAAAAAATTCAAAAAATAATTATATATTTATGAATTGAATGCCAATTATCATATCTTAATTAATTGGGGCATGCGTTGACAGAAGATAGAGATCACAAATGATGAAGGTGCCTTGAGAGGTTGCATCACACTCTTTGTGCTCTCTAGACTTCTGTCATCCCACTTAATTGTTAACCCCTTCTTATTTATTTTTTTTAATGAATTTTTTGTGTTTTGATATTTTTTTTATTGATTTAGTGTTGCACATTATTTGAACATGCTGAATGGAGGGAATAATACAATAAGAATATATACATAAAACTGTGAGTTAGACCGTACATCTGTTTATGAATATAGTTTATGAATATAGTGGAGCTAGCCATAAGTAGAGTTGTTAAACTTAATCTACTGTAATATATTTACTAATTTACCCTTGGGTTAGTTATAATAATAGTAATAATTAAGTTCTCTCAACGATCATATAGGAAGGTGTGTACGTACGCCAATCCATACCTCACAAGAAAGATGATTACGGTCCCGGCCTATTAATGTTTAGCTCCAACAGACGATGGATGTTGCAACGGACATCTATGGGTTAAAATTTAGATGATTTCCTTTTGATGATGAATTTGGATGTTTTTGTTCTGGTTTGGTAGTTAGAATTCAGCCCAAAATAAGTTTGGGCATGAAACATTATTAAGGCCCATTACATTCAAATAAATAAAAAGCCCAACAACTTTCAAAATCTTACAAACTGAAAATTGAACTTGGAAACTCTCCTCAAATGGATTGGTTTTCAAGTTTAAATTGTTTCTTGGCAAATATTCTCTCTCTTGCCTGCGCGGCCTGAACATATCATCAACATGGTAAAAAAACAAGGAACTGATCAAAGTTGGAAATCAAATCAAATCAAATTAAAATACTACCTGCTTTTCCCAGTTTGTTAGGGCGGTTAATAGAAAGAGTGATAAGGACTGCACCGTTGCTCCCGCAATCAGTCCGGTCCAAAGGCCCTTCCCTTTCAGGTGCATAACAAATCCGAGGAATAAAGAAAACGGAATTCCGACAAGATAGTAAGATCCCAGATTCACATAAGCTCCTATATGCTGCCATCCGCTGCCTCGAACAACTCCTGAAAGTGTGGCTTGTATGCTATCCATGACAATGGAGAGGCAAAGAAAAGGAACCATTTCCTTCACATAATCGACTACTTCCATCTCCTCACTAAATATGTATCCCAATGACCCACGACAAACATAGATAGCGATGCTGGCTAACACAAACTCTGCAACCGAAAGAGCCAAAGTCGCGTACAGAGCAAATTTAGCCGCCTCTGGCCTCCCTGCTCCTAGCTCGTTCGAAACTAGAGTGCTGTACACGTGAAGGGCAATCGCGCGTCATTAATTTCTAAGTATATTTTAATAATTAATTTATGGCTATAGCTGAATTATAGATGGATTGATTACCAACAGACCTTGCAGCAGCACCAAAGGAATACGGCATGTAGTAGTGCAACGAAGTCATCGTTAAGCTGCACGAGAGATCACAAGTATATATACAAACATCGATGAATAAAAGAAAACACTGCACTACTATTTGAATGAGCTGAGTATATGCAGAGATCGATCGAGCCAACCCTTACCATATAGAAAGAACCGATGTCTCTAGCTGTGGATTTGGCAATAACCCCGAAAGCAATATCACTATCTCAAACGCCCACCACTCCATACTGTATGCGACATTAATCCGATTAACTAGGTACGAATTGAGGTTAATTATTAAATGAGTAGTAATAAAAAAAGATTACCAGACCATGACGGACGAGGGGATAGCGAGCCTAAAGAACTCTTTCATAGACACGAAAACATCCTTGGAAAAGGCGATGCGCGTTTTCTGACATGTCTTAGCGTACTTGACATAAATCACGAGCAATACAACATTAATCCAATACGATATCCCGACGGACAGTGCTCCTCCGGCAGATCCGAGATTCATCTTGAATATCATAGCCCAACAGAGGGGTAGTTGTAGGCAGAGAGACGCTACCCCACAGCAGAGCATCGGGAATATCAAACTCTGAGTCTGCAAGTATCGAGTCAAAGACTGAAGGATGGCAAACGGAAACAATGTAGGGATGAGGAATTTAGCGTACTTTCCCGCCTCGGCCGAGATCAAAGGATCCTGGCCCACCAACACCAGCAGCTTCTCTGCGTAAACCCAAAGAACAGAAACGGGCAAGCAAAACAGAAACATACATATAATGCCCGAACAAGTGAAAGCACCGACTCTCGGGTATTGCTCGGCTCCGTTCGCCTGCCCGCATAGAGTTTCCAAAGCGCTAGACATCCCACACTGATCGATCGATCGAGGAGTTTTACCACTTACATTAATTAGCAGAGTATATATATTATATATATATATAGAGAGAGAGGTAGTAGGAATTAATTAAATCATTGTCACGAGATGGATCGATTAGTGATTACCAGCACGCTGAAGCCCGTTGCATTGCAAATGGAGATGGCAATGGAAGCGCCCGCCAGAGAAAGTTGGCCCACGTGTCCCAACATGAACATCGGAGATAAACGCAAAACGAACTGAGACACTGTCACGACTATCATCGGAAGGGCGATCGAATTGACTCGATTCAGCTCCTTTGTAACCGTCCTCCATCGCCATATCCTCTCCTCCTCATCCTCGATCGGCAGTAGGGGTACTACTTGGGCCTTCATGAATATTGTCGTTTCGTGTTTCTTTCAATTCCTTCTTTTAGCAGCTGCTATAAGTATAGAGATTTTCAGAGATAATGATTGTGTTCATGGTTTTCTTTTCATATATGTAGCCACAAAGAAAATGAAAGAAAGTCCATGGCTGTGGCCTGTGATGCACGCTATGAATTAATTACAACAATTCTTCTATGCAATTTTCCTTTTACAATATTTGATACTGTACCTCTGTCCCATTTTAATAGTCATATTTTTTTTTGTTATTTATGAAGGAAATGTGACTATTGTGTTGGGACAAAGTTCTTTGTTATTTGTGAAGAAAGTATGACTATTGTGTAAAGTGTTGGGAGTAGTATATTATATTTTTAAATAATACTATTATGTGAATGTCGTGGTCGATTTTTAAATAAATTTAAATATGAAGTGAAAGTCATGGGTATTAAAATAATACTTGCATAAATGAAAGTATGAAACTATAAAACCTACAAATATAAATGGAAAGAAAACAATTGTTGAGAAATGCAATAATAAAATTGAGTCAAATTATGGTAAAAATTTATATGGAAATGGCATTATTTGTTATTTAAGTGCTACAGAATAACCTATTCGTCACCTTCCTCTATTAATTACGCAAACAGCTGTTATGAAAATTAACCCGATTTCAACATAGCTGTTGATTTCATAACAGTCCAAAACTCTAATGATTTTAGATTCAAATCACAAACGCACTCGAGTATATGAGGATTAAGAATGAAGGAAAAAACGAAGATTGATCAAAACAATTTCCGTGAAATTCTTAAAATTAAAAAAATAAAGGTAAAAACTAAGAAATTTCACTATGTGTCAGACTATTTACACCTCCAACTTTACTATTCACACCTCTTATCTTAATTCACATTCCTAAATTTGATTTATTACTTAGTACACCTTTATAAATTACCTATAATACCCTTATTATCACATATTCAAGAGATTTTTTACGCCTTTCCTATTATAACTAGGGGTGGATTAACGAGTTGCTCGGATCGTTAAGCTCGTGATCGTTAAGCTCGTTATAACTAAGCTCGTTAATTTTAACGAGTTCAAACCTTTGATCGGCTCGATTCGTTAAATACTCGTTTAGCTCGTGAGTGTTCACGAGCTGCTCGTTAAATTCATACGTAGGCAAGTAGCAAATCATGTCAGCAAGGAAGTAGCATAAATAAGAGCTAATAATCACGTTTTAACAACTCAAATTCAATAAGTCAATAACTCAAAGACCCAACTCATGGGCTGGGCCCCTATATGTTGAGCGGAATGGGTGGGCTGACCCTTGACATTCATGGGCTGAACCTCTATACGTTTTAACGAGCTTACCGAGCATGCTCGCGAGGCTCGTTTACTTGTTCGTTAAGCTCGTTATTATTAACGAGTTGAAATAGCTGTTCGGCTCGGCTCGTTAACTTACGAGCTCGAGTTGAAACGAGTCGAGTAGCCGAGCGCTCGTTAAGCTCGCGAGCAACGAGCATTTCGTCCAGCCCTAATTACAACTCACCCCCTATTAATTTACCAACTTGAAATTAATAAAATGATTAATTCATCTTTATCCCCTTTCCATTATCATTAATCCCCTTTTCATTATAAAAAATCTGGTACCCTAATTCTCGCCTTTTATCAATAAAAATCCAGTAAATTAATATTAATTCATCTCCATTGAACATGGTAATGAGGAAGTCATCCTTCAATCTCTTGGACCGAACTCTAAATTTTCAATTCAATTCAAAAAGTAAGAATTCTCAATGTAAATCACAAGATAACATAAAGCGGTTCAATTTGATATGATTAATTTTTTTTCATGGTTGTTAATATTGGAGAAGTTCTATTACTGAATATGTGAAGATAGACGGAGAGGACGGTTGCGTATTTCAACCGGAGACATCAATAAGAGCAGCCGCCGAAGTCGTCGAGAAAATCTCCAAGAAACACAAAGTGAAAACGATGAGACTAGCTCCCATCTCATCTCATCTCCCACTTTTTCTCCATAGCGTTCAACCTCAACTCCCGTGATGTGAGACGAGCCCCAACTAAAAAAAAACTTATCGATTTTTTTATTCTTTTGATTTTTTGGAAATTAATAAATTTGATACGTAAATTTTTATTTATCTCCGATCTTGGGTGTGAAAATTGTTTAAATAAGACTCGAATCGAAAGAGAAGTAAATCGGGACGAAATTTGGAATTGGGATGCGAAAAGATCGATGTAGCAGTCTGGCGCATTTGCGCCAGCCTGCTGGGGCCGTGGCGCGTTTGCGTCAGCCTGCTGAGGCTGTGGCGCGTTTGCGTCAGTTTTCTTTTGCGATTTTTCGCTGCGTTTTTGGACTCCAAATATGGTTTTTTTGATTTATTTAATTGGTTAAGAAATAAGAATTATATTGGAATATAATTATATTCCTTAGGGATTTAGGAGTCATATATTAGGAAAAGGTTTTATTCCTAATTCTAATTATTTCCAATTTCATAGGTTTACTACACCTATAAATTGAGGTTCTCCGGTAGACGAAAATCATAGAGTACAATAGATCATCGAGTGAATTGTAAGCCTCAACGATGTAGTCGATTGGTTTTTTCTTCCCGTGGTTTTTCCCGTGTTTGGGTTTCTACGTAAATTGTGTATTCGTTCTTTTTCGTTTATCTTCGCATCTCATATATATTTCGAGAGCCGTGAGAGATTTAGTTTTCAATATCGCAATAAGTGGTATCAGAGATCGTAAAAGGGCACAACAAAAATATTTGTTGAAGGTGGGATCTTATCCATCGTCGTCGGTTGCAACACGCACCCCCTCGATTTCTTCAAGGTCCGAGCCTCCGACAATGGTGAAAGATGGAAAATCGGGAAAAAACATATCCTTTTTGTTGTTTTAATTTTTTAAGTTTTTTTAATAGAAAGGGTATTATAATAATTTTATTATATTACTAAAATAAATAAAAATTGAGAAGGGTGTAGAAAGTAAGTATAGAAGTGTAAATAAAATCATCCTTTCACTATTACTTCAAATTGTTTATGTTGTAATTGTGGCCCAATTCATTTTGGTGCTGGCCCAATTGCAAATAAGAGCCATCCTAACACCTATAGAAGTGCAGTCCATTACTCAACTTTTGTGTTGGTCCATTTACTTTCAGCCCAACTCACTACTTAACCTTAATTGATGAGTTGACCTATCCTGACTGATAAGACGTTGTACTGCGTCAAAAATCAAATAAAAATAATCGAACTTATTGCCAAAGCAACTCGCCCGAGTCGATCTCACGAGGAACACTACTATCGGCAAGTAGAAATATTTTTATGTTTGCAACGAGAGAAAGAAAAGAGATATAGCATAATGCATTTTGGTTGGTTTTTGTTTTAAACTAAAATTAACTAAAAATAATAAATAAATAAAAACTAAATTAAGCAACGAAACAATTAACGAGATGTAATGAATATAGAGAAACGACTAGGATTTCGGGTTCATCAAACATGAATGTCGGGTCGTCAATTTACGAAATACAAATGTCTTAAAACGTCCGTCTCCGGTAGATTTTAGTGTATTCGATTATCCTACGTCATGTACTTGCTCCTAAGCCTCATACAATTATTTGAAATCGATTTTAGCATTTAATCGAACACTTTGTATGCGTGTGTAAATCTCAATCCCTAGTTCATGTTTAAATTTCCCTAATCCTAGTTAGATTAATTAGCTACTCATGATTTCAAACGAAGAACAATAATCAAAGAACAAGGAATTCATATTGATGATTTTATTGAAAAGAAAAATAAGAACAATCGAATAAGAAAACGATAATAATCTATCAAATTAAATTAAAAGAAAACTTACTAGAATTTGAATGATAATTCAAACAAACCAAATCAAGCTACACTATTAATGATCCGAGCAATCGAAAGTAATCAATCTCCAAGTGAAAAGTATCCTAAGTCTAGTCCCCAAAGTCTCCAAATCGTACGTTCCAAGTGTATGAAATTAGGGCCAAAACCCTATATACAGTACATGAAAAACGAGGGTCAAAACGCGAGTCAAAGGTTGGGAAAAGGAGCAGGCGGGCGCCTGGGGAGTGACGCGAGCGAGCGCTTGGCAAGGGAGCGAGCGCCTGGTGGAAATCATCAGATTCTGGACTCAGGGCCAAGTGGGCGCCTGGTCATCGAGCGCTCGCCTGGTGGTGGTCGCGAGAGAGCGCTTGGATGGTTGGGCCATGTAGAGCACTCCAAGGGCTTTCCGTAGAGATATAGATCATCGGTATAGGTGGTCTGAGTTGGGAGACCCAAGCTCTCCAAGTTCGCTGCGCATACACTCCGTGGCAGCTGCGTACTGGGCTGTAAACTCAAGTACTGCGACTATATTAAGGGGATATATGATAATAAAAGGGCAGGGACTCATACAACTCTTCGAGAGCTTTCTGACAAGGTATGGACCATGCATGTATGTGGTCGGAGCTGGTAGAACCAAGCTCTCCAAGTTTGCTGCACATACACCCCGGGGCAGCTGCATACTGGGATGGAAACCCGCGAGTTCCAGCTTTATGACGGGAAACGATGACAACAAACTGGTAGAGCCATGTAGAGGATTTCAATATCTTTCCGACAATGTATGGATCGTGTTTTTAGGTGGTCGGAGTTTGGAGAACCAAAGTGGCCAAGTTTGCAGCGCAATCACGATAGGTGGTCGGTCAAATCACTTTACCTTTTTTCAACTCGTTTTTGCTCATTTTCGCACTGAACATGATCATACACCTACACCTCCACAAAACATCAAACCTACTGAGAATCATGAGAATGATGCACAAGAATATCACAAAATGGCATGAGACGACACAAAACATCATAGGAAAAGTAGCACAAAAACATGTAAATCAACTCCCCCACACATAGCTCTTTGCTTGTCCTCAAGCAAACAATTACGGTACACAATACGAACCAAGCATCGACTAAGCTCAAGACAAACAATCAACCATAAGGGAATTCAAGGCATTCACATTCGACAAGTCAAAATCAACTAATGAGTGCCCCTCAAGTATTCAAATCCCCACAGTTCAAACCATGACTCCACTCCACCGATATCAACAACGAGCACAAGTAAACAAAGTCACAGAAATGTCTAGCCAAGTTAATCAAGTGAGGCAATATTCACTAGGTGTAAACAGTCGAGGGTCACTCGAGTATCCTAGCGTGGTTTCCCATACTCATCGTTCTCGTATAGACAGTGTGGCTGCTCTACTAATATTAATACTTATACTAGTATTCTTTTTCTTTTTTTTTTTTATAAATTTTTTTCTTTTTTTTCTTTTTTTTTCTTTTTTTTTTCTCGGCAACGGGATTTTTCAAACCATTTATTGTTTTCTTACTAGTTCGGCTGCCGGCCCTTTTTCACATACGCAACTAGCTTATTCGAACGTCTTCTGTTTTTGCGTCCGGTTGCGAATAATGCCTATATATAGCTAAGCCACACTGCTAATAAGAGAGACGATCAAAGTAGAATCCTCGTGTATAACTCGGCCAAATAATCAATGAACTCGATCCACTTAATACTCGTGCCTAACCGATGTCATGAAAAACACAGCTCTCCCTATGTAGCAAATCCTAAGTGTAGGGTACCACAATTAATCAACTCGTCATTATCATCATTATGAAGCCCTGAATTCAACTATGTGTAAACCGAAGCCTATATTGCCTAGTACATGCTTCTAACAACTATACCGCAATTGGGCTAAATGGGGAGGGTGATCAACACGACAAAACATACCAAAAGACACAACATAAGCGACGTTTGAAGACTACTATAACCTCAACAAACCTCGCGAAACAACGGGTTACCCTAAGAACATGCAAAGCTACCCCCGACACTTGAAATGCACATTGTCCTCAATGTAAAATACATAAGCAAGCAAATCTCAGGCAAAGAAGTACAAAACATGTCGAAACGAAAAAGAACAAACTAAAGAAACATAATATACATAAAAAGCTTAAAAAGAGGAAGGGTAAGAAGTTGCAAACAGTGATGTCGACTCCTTCTGTCATCTCAATCCAGCCCATATGAAATCGTGGGAAGGCCCCCACGTGGCGCTCATTTTGGGAACTGAAAGAGCATCACGGTCCGTGGATTGGCCTCCACGCGGCGCTTGTTTAACGTCCCAAGCTTGACTCATCTTTCATCAATGAGGAGCCTTAATGAGGCTCATCATCTCATGTCATCTCTTTTATGTATACGTATTTCCATTGTTTTGATAAGCCCTTACGCTCTAATTGTTGTGGGAGTGGCTTATTTTTGTTTTGAAACTCCAAGAGCGCCACCGCACCTATACCAATGTCATCACAAAAGTCTTGTTTCTCCATCTCATCAACATGTAAAAATATAGAACTATGTTTCTGCAAGAAAATTATCTCAGCCAAGGGGTAAGTAGCATTAGTGTAAAAACCATTTTTAGTATAGACATAAAACACATTAATACACCCTTTATAATCTACCTTACCAAGAGATGTTTCATCCCCACCAAAAGCGAAATTAAATTTGAAAATACCTGGATCATGCGGCTTGGGTGGGTGAAGAGCACGTTTCACCTTTGACTCCTCAACATACATAAGGTCGTTCATGTCGAGTGAGGGAGGAAGGTATACGGAATTCTTACACACCAAATCACTCGGAGAGGAAAGAGGTGATTCTGTCATACATGCATGCTCGAGAAACATATCATCTACCTCCTCATCATCGTCACTCGAGGCATAGATATTTGAACATTCGGACTCAAGAGATGTATCTAGCATCGAGAGCTCCCCGTCTTCATTATCAACCACTATTTTGATGATCATTGTTTCTTGCTCTAGTTGTCTAGGGGGTGGAATGGACGATTTGTATGGGTCTTCGGCTTTGTGTGACATTTTTGGTGTCATTCCCTCTAGCACCATACTCTTTATCGTCTCTTTTTCGTCATCTTTCTCCAAATGTAATTCATCGAGGTACACATGCTCCACTGTGGACTCGACCTCATTCGGTTCTACATCCTCATCTTCGTAGTCACCTTGGAGAATCGCGAGCGCATGGACCTCCGTCGGTTGGCGCGTATGATTTTCTTCCTCCTGTTCCGACTCTCGCAATGGGATCGACAAAAGATGGCTTGTACGGCGGCTTCGGTTGCATTGAATATGGTGGAGGGTAGGCCAAATTTTCTTCAACATTTCTGGCCATCGCCACTTCATTCGCTCTCATCGCCGTTTCATTTGATTTTATTATCTGATTGGTCGTCTGCATGAAGTCCTGAAAAACGTCATCCAACGAGGGCTTGTATGGCGGCTCTGGTTGCATTGAATATTGTGGAGGGTACACCGTGTTCTGAGGATGCCATTGCTGTGGAGCCCATTCTTGTTGAGGTGGATCAACATAATAACTCTGATGAGAATGCCACTCCGGATTGTATGCTTGAGACTGGGAACCAAACTTTGGTGTCGTGTCATATTGGGAAGGCTCATAGTATGTCCTCGTCTGAGGGCACGTGAACTCCCAAGTGTAATTATACTGTGTATTCATTCCTGCTTACACAACACTTGACAAAACATTACACGCACCAGTGTGATAATAATAATAAAAAAAAAAAAAATAAGAAGAAATGTTGCAAACACACAAACACTAATACTAGTGCCTAAAGTGTTCCCCGACAACGACGCCAATTTGATAAAGTTGTTTTTGTAGCGTCACAAATCAAATAAAATTATCAAACTTATTGCCAAAGCAACTCGCCCGAGTCGATCTCACGAGGAACACTACTATCGGCGAGTAGAAATGTTTTTATGTTTGCAACGAGAGAAAGAAAAGAGATACAGCATAATGCATTTTGGTTGGTTTTTGTTTTAAACTAAAATTAACTAAAAATAATAAATAAATACAAACTAAATTAAGCAACGAAACAATTAACGAGATGTAATGAATATAGAGAAACGACTAGGATTTCGGGTTCATCAAACATGAATGTCGGGTCGTCAATTTACGAAATACAAATGTCTTAAAACGTCCGTCTCCGGTAGATTTTAGTGTATTCGATTATCCTACGTCATGTACTTGCTCCTAAGCCTCATACAATTATTTGAAATCGATTTTAGCATTTAATCGAACACTTTGTATGCGTGTGTAAATCTCAATCCCTAGTTCATGTTTAAATTCCCCTAATCCTAGTTAGATTAATTAGCTACTCATGATTTCAAATGAAGAACAATAATCAAAGAACAAGGAATTCATATTGATGATTTTATTGAAAAGAAAAATAAGAACAATCGAATAAGAAAACGATAATAATCTATCAAATTAAATTAAAAGAAAACTTACTAGAATTTGAATGAGAATTCAAACAAACCAAATCAAGCTACACTATTAATGATCCGAGCAATCGAAAGTAATCAATCTCCAAGTGAAAAGTATCCTAAGTCTAGTCCCCAAAGTCTCCAAATCGTACGTTCCAAGTGTATGAAATTAGGGCCAAAACCCTATATACAGTACATGAAAAACGAGGTTCAAAACGCGAGTCAAAGGCTGGGCAAAGGAGCAGGCGGGCGCCTGGGGAGTGACGCGAGCGAGCGCTTGGCAAGGGAGTGAGCGCCTGGTGGAAATCATCAGATTCTGGACTCAGGGCCAAGCGGGCGCCTGGTCATCGAGCGCTCGCCTGGTGGTGGTCGCGAGAGAGCGCTTGGATGGCTGGGCCATGTAGATCACTCCAAGGGCTTTCCGTAGAGATATAGATCATCGGTATAGGTGGTCTGAGTTGGGAGACCCAAGCTCTCCAAGTTCTCTGCGCATACACTCCGTGGCAGCTGCGTACTGGGCTGTAAACTCAAGTACTGCGACTATATTAAGGGGATATATGATAATAAAATGGCAGGGCCTCATACAAATCTTCGATAGCTTTCTGATAAGGTATGGACCATGCATGTATGTGGTCGGAGCTGGGAGAACCAAGCTCTCCAGGTTTGCTGCACATACACCCCGGGGCAGCTGCATACTGGGATGGAAACCCGTGAGTTCCAGCTTTATGACGGGAAACCATGACAACAAACTGGTAGAGCCATGTAGAGGATTTCAAGATCTTTCCGAAAATGTATGGATCGTGTTTTTAGGTGGTTGGAGTTTGGAGAACCAAAGTGGCCAAGTTTGCAGCGCAATCACGATAGGTGGTCGGTCAAATCACTTTACCTTTTTTCAACTCGTTTTTGCTCATTTTCGCACTGAACATGATCATACACTTACACACTCCACAAAACATCAAACCTACTGAGAATCATGAGAATGATGCACAAGAATGTCACAAAATGGCATGAGATGACACAAAACATCATAGGAAATTCTTTTGTGTTGGCCCATTTGCTTTCAGCCCAACTCACTACTTAACCTTAATTGATGAGTTGCCCTATCATGACCATTGATCTATGTATGGTAATGGTATGGCTTAATCTGAACCGTTGCGTTCTCTTTTTTGTGACCTGAATCACCCTTATCCGTATTCACTCTACTCCTCACCTACTGTGTGTAAACCCTACTTTTACTGTGTGCGATTTCTGTCTTCTTCACCTTTTGTGGTGTTGATATGTGAGATACTTGTGTGAGCCGAGGGTTGTGAGTTAGAGTGTGTGTGGATTTTGCTCTGGGTGTTGTTGGCTAGGTCTCAGGTGGCTCCTCCCTTGTTTGGTGGTGCCAGCGACCGCTGCTGTGACTGCAATTCCTCAGTCCTGAGCCGAAAGCTCAAATCTCTCTCTCTCTCTCTCTCTCTCTCTCTCTCTCTCTCTCTCTCTCTCTCTCTCTCTCTCTCTCTCTCTCTCTCTCTCTCTCTCTCTCTCTCTCTCTCTCTCTCTCTCTCTCTCTCTCTCTCTCTCTCTCTCTCTCTCTCTCTCTCTCTCTCTCTCTCTTCTTATATATATATATTCCGCTGCATGTGCTCTAAGCATTCACCCAAGCCCAAAACCAATGGAGCGGACCGGATCTCCTCGGGGATCCGTTGACTGCGGGACATTGGGATCTTCGAGTGAACTTAGGGCAGATTACAAATCTGACTTGGATCTGTTTGTGTTTGTTTTGCAGGTGTCCGAGGCTCGCCGTAGAAGCGTGGAGAGACAACAGTGGTATCAGAGCTCTCCTCCGTGCTCCGGTTACGGCCGGCAATCGGTGAAGCAGATATGTACCTTAGGGTTTCACATCTGCAAGGATCTGCGAAGGAAGGCCCGAGCCCGACACCGCAGGGTGGCTTAGAGCTTCGATCTGAAAGGAAACCAGACATTGTAAAATTGGGAGTGACGACCCCCTTGCCTAAGTTATCCCGTTGGTATATGTCCTTCGATCCTACGTGTGCAATCGATAAAGTCATAAGGTCGTCTTTGGATGTTAAATGATTATTCGATAATATTAATTGTTGGGAGCAATATAATATTGATCGATAATCATACCTACAGGGTCACACACGGACTCGATGTTGATATACGTTGCTTGTTAATTATATTGATTTAAAATCAATATTTACGTGGAATTTCGCATGCATGGGATGCATGGCTTGCATAGGATGCATGTCACATGGTGTGACATGGCATGCAACACAAGCTGGTGATTTGGAGTCATAACACATGCCATGTGGCATGGGGAAATCCATTCAAATTCACCATAAACACCCATTATGTGTGGTTATGACACACATTGAAATTGGGGGTTACAAGGTGAATTGAAGTGGTGATAATGAGTATGAAAATCAGATTTTCAAGACTCATTCTTACACTTTGAAACACAATTTCGAAATACACATCAAAGAGAAAAATGAGAGAGTGTTCTTGGAGAACCACTTCAAACAAGCAAGATGTTCATCATCCGGGTTCGTGTGCAACACGTAGAGGCCGGGCCATTTGTGCAGCTTCAACATCCGGGCGATCCAAAGGCGTGACGAGGTCATTCCAAAGGTGAACAATTCGTGGCTGATCCATTAAGGTGGTTCAATCGACTCAACACCACCTTAACCAACGTCAACGATCACCAAATGTAAGAACTCGTTGATATCTCTCTCTCTCTCTCTATATATATATATATATATATATTGATATATATATATATTGGATGTATATATATATATATATAAATATATGTGTGTCTATACATATTTGTGTGCACTAAGATCATGGCATAGTAGATCTATCGCTTTACACGCTTCCGCACACACGTTATATCGATCGGATCGGTATACCGATACCTTCAATTGGTATCAGAGACTAGGGCTCGTGCACACTTTTGTGTTGGACACGAAGGTTAAATCAACATAATAGGATTATATGTTTAATTTTTATTATGTGATTAGATGTAAGGCCGACCACCGTTAGTGGTCGGGTGAATGAAATTGTCGTTTTTTACGTACGATTGACCATAGTTTTGGAGGGCTGCGTCCATTGGAATCATTTGTAAGAGATAGATATTGTTCAATATGTATTGTTCAATGTGTAAGAAATGGATTGAATCCATGGATCGACATTGGATATCTGCTCTCCGGCGAAAACGAGAAGAAACGAAGCAAAACGAAGAAAAACGGGCGAAACCGGGGCTGCTGGAGCCAAACGGCGGGCGCCGTTGGTGCTCCGGCGGGCGCCGTTTTGGTTCGGCGGACGCCGTTTTGGAAACGGCGACCGCCGAAAGGTTGATTTTAGGTCAGCCAATTTCTATACCGTTTTGGCGACCGCCGTTTTGGAAACGGCGACCGCCAGTGGTGTTCGGCGACCGCCGTTTGTGAAACGGCGGGCACTGTTCGTGGTTTTTTGGGTATGGAATAGGTTTGACCAAAATCGGCGGGCGCAGAACTGAAACGGCGGGCGCAGACCATTCCAGAAGATGTTCAAGGCCTTTATTGTTGCTTTCATTCTTTTCTTTTGAGAGTTGTGAGGTTCTAGGGGCCTTTCGATTACGTATTTAATTGCTTTGCTAGTTATAGGATGTTTTATGTTATAAATGTTCAACTTACATATAAACACCTATGCATGCAAAGTTCCCAAAATAATGAGTATAATGTCTTGTCCAAAAACATCACACTCATGAAGCCCTCGATCATAAGTTGATAGGTCCGCCTCAGCGGGGTACTACTTGTTATCTTGGGATAAGTGGGAGTAAGGGTTAGACCTTTACACGTGAGTTTGGTTTTCTCATCGATAGATCCACTGCAGGCGTGGCTATCGAGACATGAGATGAGAATAGGGACTCTCATCGACCGAGAGTGACATTAGATGTCATTGACATGGGTTGTCTACCTATCTTGGTGTTCTTAAGTGCGGACTCAGTCGGCTTAAGGATTCGCAAGATGAGGGTCTTGAGATCGTTTTGTTCTAATTTATTAAAGTTTCAAAAACAAATGCCTAATTTGTCTTTCATTTGATGAATTATAAGGTTAGAATTATTTACACCTCGGGGAGTGATTTAATCCAAAACACTTAAGTTTATCAATGACACAAATTAGAGACTTTCGAGCCATTGGATGGCGTGAATCGATTGTCTGGTTGGCTCCCTCATTTTAATGAAAGATAGGGCTTCAATTGCATGATAAGATCGCTGGTTAGAAAACCTCGAGTTTTCACTTACGATTTATCACATTTTTGACATTGAGATAACAGGGAATGACGATATTGGATATCGAATGAACAAAATGGAACAAATAAAGTAGTTTTGCTAGACAACATTATTTGTTTACCGCTTTGTGGATGTTTACTTACGTTATTTATCTTTCTTCTGTAGTATAATATGTATGTCTCAACTCAATTCAAGTTCAGCTCTATCTTGGATAGAGAAAAGTTGAACAACACCAATTTCCTTAATTGGCAACGTAACTTGAGGATAGTCCTCAAATACGAGGAAAAGGAAAGTGTGTTGGACAAACTCCTTCCCGTGCTTCCCGCTGATGGGGGCGCGGATGCCCAAAAGGCATCATATGCCCTTGCTAAGAAAGCCTCAAATGAGGTGACATGTTTGATGTTGGCATCCATGGTACCCGAGTTGCAAAAACAATTCGAGTTCATGGAAGCCTATGACATCATAGAAGAGCTCAAGAGCATGTTCGGGGAACATGCTAGGATTGAGCGCTTCGGTGTCACCCGGGCTATAGCTACAGCTAGGCTGGAAAAGGGTAAACCCGTGGGACCACATGTGCAGCAAATGATTGGATTATTTGCTTCAAGTGCTCGCCTCGGTTTTGCATATGATGACGAGTTGGGTACCGATTTCATTCTCCATTCTCTTCATGATGGTTATGACGCCTTTAGGCTGAATTTCCACATGAATGGACTGAAGAAATCGCTTCATGAGCTCCTTGGGATGCTTAAGGCTGCTGAGCCGGTGATTAAGAAGGACCCTAGGAGGGAAGTTCTTATGATTCGGGAAGGAGGTACCAAAAAGTTCAAGGGGATTAAGAAACCGGAAGTGAAAGGCAAAGGGAAAGGGAAAGCTGTGGCAGCTCCTTCCAAAAGGTTCTTGAAAGCTTCTAAGGTTCCTGGGGAATCTGAGTGTTTCTACTGCAAGAGTGTTGGACACTACAAGCGAGATTGCCCTAAGTTCAAGGAAGATGTGAAGAACGGTGTCGTTCCTTCATCTTCAGGTATTTATGTCATAGACATAAACTTTACAAATTCTTCTTCTTGGGTGTTGGATACCGGATGCGGTGCTCACATTGTTTCACATGTGCAGGGACTGCAAAGAAGTAGAACTTTGGTAAAGGGAGATGTCGATCTGCGGGTTGGAAATGGAGCGAGGGTCGCTGCATTAGCCGTAGGATCTTATGATTTGTGTTTGCCTTCGGGCCTTGTTTTAGTATTGAATAATGTTTATTTCGTACCAAGTATTACCAAGAACATCATTTCTATTTCGTATTGGATACTGAAGGATTTTCCTTCACTATAATAAATGGTTTGTTTACTATTTCAAAAAGTGGAGTGTTCTATGGTTCGGCACGATTAGAACATGGTTTATATATACTTCAACTTGACAATCATATATATAACATTGACACCAAAAAGGCCAAATCGAATGAATTCAATGAAACATACCTTTGGCTTTGTCGATTAGGTCACGTCAACATTAAACGTGTAGAGAAACTTCTTAAAGAAGGCATTCTAAAATCTTTTGACTTGGAGTCATTTGATACATGTGAAGGATGTTTGATGGGAAAAATGACAAAGTCACCTTTTCTAGGGAAAGGAGAACGTGTAAGTGATCTATTGGGTTTAATCCATACTGATGTATGTGGTCCAATGAGCTCACAAGCACGTGGAGGTTATTTCTACTTCATAACTTTTACCGATGACTTAAGTAGATATGGTTATATCTATTTAATGAGGCATAAGTCGGAAGCCTTTGAAAAGTTCAAAGAATTCCAAAATGAAGTTGAGAATCAACTTGGTAAAAAGATAAAAGCCATTCGATCGGATCGAGGTGGTGAATATCTTAGCCAAGAATTCGATGATCATCTTATGAGTTGTGGTATTCTATATCAACTCACTCCACCTGGAACACCCCAGATGAATGGTGTTTCCGAAAGGAGGAATAGAACCTTATTAGATATGGTTCGATCGATGATGAGCCTTAGTGAACTACCAAAATATTTTTGGGGACACGCACTTTTAACAGCGGCCTATACACTGAATAGGACACAGTCAAAAGCTGTTGATGAGACACCATACGAGGTATGGAAAGGGAAGGTCCCTAACTTGTCTTATATCAAGGTTTGGGGATGTGAAGCTTATGTGAAGAGAAATATCTCTACAAAGCTTGAACCCAAATCGGATAAATGTTTCTTTGTTGGTTATCCAAAAGAAACACGAGGGTACCACTTTTACAACCAATCCGAGAACAAAGTCTTTTTTGCTCGAGATGGTGTATTTCTTGAAAAGGAATATCTTTCCAAGAAAGAAAGTGGGAGCTCAGTTGAATTGAACGAAGTTCAAGAAGACTTGAACGAGGTTCAAGAAGAACAAACTGAGAGATGGAGACTCAAGACTTGGTCGAGAGTACTCCAGTGGTTTTAGAAACCACACCTAACCCTCGAAGGTCCGGAAGGATTAGAACTCAACCTGACAGATACTTAGGTATTCTGACAAATGAGAACTATGAAATCATGCTTTTAGAAAGCAATGAACCTTCGACCTATATCCAAGATATGACGAGTCCATATTCCGAGAAATGGCAGGGTGCCATGAAATCCGAAATGGAATCAATGTCTGAAAGTCAAGTTTGGAACTTAGTCGATTTTCCTAAAGGGGCTAGGCCCATTGGATGCAAATGGATTTACAAGATAAAAACATACATGAATGGAAAATCTAGTGTTTTGAAAGCAAGGTTGGTGGCAAAAGGATATAAACAAATTCACGGGGTGGATTATGATGAAACCTTTTCACCAGTTGCTATGATTAAATCCATTCGGATTCTCTTAGCCATTGCTGCTCATTATGATTATGAGATATGGCAAATGGACGTTAAAACCGCCTTCTTGAATGTGATTCTAGTAGAGGATGTGTTTATGACACAACTAGAGGGTTCTATCGATCCTAATTAGGCTGAGAGAGTATGCAAGCTTAATAGATCCATCTATGGATTAAAGCAAACATCTCGGAGCTGGAATCTTCGGTTCGATGAATCCATACAAGAGTTTGGATTTCAAAAGAACATGGAAGACTCTTGTGTTTACAAGAAATTCAGTGGGAGTTACGTTGTATTCATTGTGTTGTATGTCGATGACATACTCCTTATTGGAAATAATATTCCTATGCTTAATTCTGTTAAAGAATGGCTAGGAAGATGTTTTTCAATGAAGGATCTTGGAGAAGCACAGTACATATTGGGCATCAAGATCTGTCGGAACAGATCGAAAAGGATGCTTGGACTTAGTCAAGCAACCTATATTGATAAGGTGCTTGACAGGTTCAGAATGAAAGACGCCAAGAAGGGTCTCATTCCAATGACTCATGGTACATCTCTGAGCAAGAGGCAGTGCCCTTCGGGACCTGATGAGCAGATGAGGATGACAAATATTCCTTATGCTTCGGCAATAGGGTCTATAATGTACGCCATGATATGTACACGACCGGATGTATCGTATGCTTTGAGCATGACGAGTCGGTTTCAAGGAAACCCAGGTGAGGCGCATTGGACTGCGGCCAAGAATATTCTTAAGTACCTTAGAAGGACTAAAGAGTGTTTTCTTGTCTTTGGAGGACAAAAAGAGTTGATTGTGACAGGATATACGGATGCAAGCTTCCAAACAGACAAAGATGATTTCCAATCTCAGTCTGGTTTGTCTTTTGTCTGAATGGAGGTGCGGTGAGCTGGAAGAGTTCCAAGCAACCCACCGTAGCTGATTCTACTACAGAGGCTGAGTACATTGCTGCATCAGAAGCAACAAAGGAGGCAGTTTGGATGAGAAAGTTCTTAGATGAGCTCGGTGTCGTACCTAGTTCGGCCCATCCGATAGCTCTCTATTGTGATAATAGTGGAGCTATCGCGCAAGCCAAGGAGCCTAGGGAGCACCACAAATCCAAACATGTGCTCAGAAAGTTCCACATTCTCAGGGAGATAGTTAGTCGTGGAGATATCGAGATAAATAAAGTTGCAACTGATGATAATGTTGCAGACCCGTTAACTAAACCACTCCAGCAGTCAAAGCATGATGCTCATACGACTGCAATAGGGATACGATATCTTAGAGATGGATTGTGATTCCTATTACTGTATTGTCTACTTTTGGAGTTTATGTAAACATTCACGTATCTTTTATGATATTCAATAAATTTATTCATATAATTGTGGTTTAAATTATATGAATTGTCCAAATGATTAAATTATATTAATTGGGTTATGAGGTCTATTTACCACATAAATGAAGTCCTAATTGTTGAACTAATATAATTAAATCATAGAATTGTTCATAGTTCGTATCATCAAGTACAGACAAACTGATTATACAATGAACTAGATTGTAATGTGTATTATAGCGCCGCTACATGGGCTAGTGATGTGGGACATCAAGTACAATTATATAGATATTAGCTGAGAGCTAATGATCGAACAGACCCGACTGAAATAGTATTTAAGATTTCGAGTCATAATACTATTTCATTGACTGTCGAGCAATTTTTTCTGACCTGAGTAGTCCAGAGTGATTCCATTGTGAAATGGTGTACTTTGATACAAGTAAACGCCTTTCGTAAAAGGAGGTTATAAAACTTGTTATTGGGTATATCAGGAAGCAAGTGGGAGAGCTTGGATTGACAAGATGGGATTGTCCTCCATTTTATAATGGGATAAATGTCTTACCGGCCACTTGGAGAGTCGAGACTGTGGAAAATATGTGGCCACGTCCAGATTCATATCATAGTGATAAATCTGGTTTTACAGTCTGTCTCATAGTCCAAGAAAGGTTTGAACCGATTGAGGATGACTCAAGTCTTGCCTTAAGTTCAAACTTAGACATAAAGTGACAACAGGAAATTGGCAGCACACTGGCTCTGAAGGCCAAGTGAGAGATTATTGGTATATGTCCTTCGATCCTACGTGTGCAATTGATAAAGTCATAAGGTCGTCTTTGGATGTTAAATGATTATTCGATTATATTAATTGTTGGGAGCAATATAATATTGATCGATAATCATACCTACAGGGTCACACACGGACTCGATGTTGATATACGTTTCTTATTGATTATATTGATTTAAAATCAATATTTACGTGGAATTTCGCATGCATGGGATGCATGGCTTGCATGGGATGCGTGTCACATGGTGTGACATAGCATGCCACACAAGCTGGTGATTTGGAGTCATAACACATGCCATGTGGCATGGGGGTTATGAAATCCATTCAAATTCACCATAAACACCCATTATGTGTGGTTATGACACACATTGAAATGGGGGGTTACAAGGTGAATTGAAGTGGTGATAATGAGTATGAAAATCAGATTTTAAAGACTCATTCTTACACTTTGAAACACAATTTCGAAATACACATCAAAGAGAAATAGGAGATAGTGTCATTGGAGAACCACTTCAAACAAGCAAGGTGTTCATCATCCGGGTTCGTGTGCAACACGTAGAGGCTGATCCATTAAGGTGGTTCAATCGACTCAACACCACCTTAACTAACGTCAACGATCACCAAATGTAAGAACTCGTTGATATCTCTCTCTATATATATATATATATTGGATGTATATATATATATATATATATATATATATATATATATATAAATATATGTGTGTCTCTATAGATATTTGTGTGAACTAAGATCATGGCATAGTAGATCTATCGCTTTACACGCTTCCGCACATACGGTATATCGATCGGATCGGTATACCGATACCTTCATATCCCAGATTCGATCTCACTACTGGTGGATCCTCTGAGGGTTGCTCACTACGCCCTCGACTGGTAAAATAGCTTGAACCTCTTGCAATTTCAGATTCTTAGTGCATTGCCGGCGCATAGGACTGGGAACTTGACTGAAATTTGCAGGGGTGTGAACTGTGGTCCTGTGTGGCCTTGCATGCTTAATTTGTGCTACTGCATGCTCATTTCTGCTGCTATCTGATACCTGCCTTCTTTGTGATTTGCATGCTTCTTAATCTTGTGTTAATTGCATGCTGGAAAATTATTTTGTGTTTAAAATTGATTTCTGTGGTTTCTTGACTCTCTGTGTGATTGTTAGTAACCTATGGTTTTAAGTGTCTGATTGAATTATGTGTGTTAGATTTGTGTGATACCTGTGAGTCACTGTGGTGTGGTCTCTTGTGTCTCCCCTCTGTGATTTTCTTGAGTTTTCAAAACTGGTAATCTACTTTTCAAAATGTCAAGGTATAACCTTCCCCCTTTTGATGGTAAAAGTAATTTTGTGATTTGGAAACAAAAAATGAAGGGTATTTTTATTCAACGAAAAGTTTACAAAGCTATAAGTGACAATTATGCCTCCACTGATACTGAGGATATTCAATCTGAAACTAATGAACTTGCCCACTCAGCCATTATACTTGGATTATCTGCTTCTGTGCTTAGGAAAGTTAGTGGAAAGTTGAGACTATGCTGATCTTATGGCAGATTTGCGAAACTATGATCTAACTTTGAAAGTGAGAAGCTATCCGAACATGTCTCTTGTTTATGAGCCAATGACCGCTCTTAAGACTAGGGGTGTTCATCGGTCCAAAACCGGCCGAACCGGACCGGCACCGGATTGGACCGGAACCGCAATCATGAAAAAGCATGATCCGGAAACTGGACCGGAATAATACCGGTTCGGACCGAACCAGACCGATAAATTCGGGTTCGGTCCGGTTTTGGACCAGATAAAACCGGAATAATTTAAAATTTTAATAAATTAAATATAAAATAATAATTAAAATTAATTTTATATTTATAAATTTTAAATTTTATTCAATAAAAATAAAATATCATTTATAAATAATAAAATATTTTAAAAATTAAAAAATATATTTTTGTTTAATTATTTATAAATTATTTTGTTCTATTAAGTATTAATAATTTAATATATAGTAAAAATTTTAGTTAATACAAAAATTATATTTGATAAGTAGAACAATTTTTGTATTAAAATATAAATAATTTAACAAGTTATTTATTTATTTATTTTTAAATATAATAATTTATATATTAATAAATTAAATCCGGTCCGGACCGGATTTTACCGGTGTTTAACCAGAACCGGACGCAAACCGGATTTTCACTTTTAGTTGAACCGGAAAACGGTCCGGAATTTTACCGGTCCATACCGATCTCACTGAAATGCCCCTCATTTGTGCTCCAATCGGACGGTCAACACAGCTACAGAAAGTCAACCGGAATTGCACACTGTCGGCCAACAAGATGTGATGTCGGCCGACACTTCATTGTCGGGCGACACCTACGAATGTCGGACGACATTAATCCCGCAGACGCGGGTCAATCCTTCGCACGCGGGCATAGTTGACGGCACAATTCACCCCTTTTTGCCTACTGGGACTTGGAGTATTCTGCACTTCGCTTCTTCGTTCCAAGCTCGATTCTCGCCCGTTTTTGCTCGCTTTTGCTCACCGTCTTGCTTACTTCTGTCCGGACGATAAAAACAACAAAACAAATAAAAAGATACGAAAAACTATAAAAGACACGATCGTAAAACAACGAAAAACTCAACGAACGTAACAAAAACGGTTGAAACAGTTATCAAGGTCGAGATTGATCATTTGGTCGTTGAAGGCATATTGCACTACGTAGAGGAGTGCTCCACTGAGGACGAGTGGGATTTTGAGCCCGACACGTGCATAGAAGAAGAGAAACCCCTTTTGGGGGATGATTATCCTTTAGCCGACTGAGAAGATGAGCCGTTGAGAATCGATTCCACTTTTGAGGTCGAGAGTTTTCCTCTCTATGACACGAGTGATGGGGAAGACGGGTTTGAGGATGTGTTTCTCCCGTTAGACCTCGAGAAGCTGAGTAAGAGACAATTTCCCTCGCCATCCATGTCGTTTGGCCATGAGTTGTGTAAGACGAGGTATGGTTAGAACTTTGGTAGGCGCATTTCGAAATTGATTGATTCGGAAGTGGACATTGGACTCACGTGATATTGAAGACGTGTCGGATATTGATGATGACAATGTAGTTGATGAAACATTATTAAGGCCATTACATTCAAATCAATAAAAAGCCCAGCCAACAACTTTCAAAATCTTACAAACTTAAAATTGAACTTGAAAACTCTCCTCAAATGGATTGATTTTCAAGTTTAAATTGTTTCCTGGCAAATGTTCTCTCTCTTGCCTGCGCGGACTGTCACACGGTGAAAAAACATATCATCAACACAGTAAAAACAAAAGGAACTGATCAAAGTTGGAAATCAAATCAAATTAAAATACCTGTTTCTCCCAATTTGTTAGAGCGGTTAATAGAAAGAGTGATAACGACTGCACCGTAGCCCCCGCAATCAATCCGGTCCAAAGGCCCTTCCCTCTGAGTTGCAAAACAAACCCCAAGAAGAAAGCGACTGGGATGCCGACTAGATAGTAGGATCCCAAGTTCACGTAAGCTCCTATATGCTGCCATCCGCTGCCTCGAGCAACTCCTGAAAGTACGGCTTGCAAGCTATCCATGACGATGGAGAGGCAAAGGAAAGGGACCATTTCCTTCACATATAATCCACAACTTCCTTCTCCTCACTAAATATGTATCCCAATGCTCCACGACAAACGTAAATAGCGATGATGGCTAACAGAAATTCCGCAACCGAAAGAGCCAAAGCCGTGTAGAGAGCAATTTTAGCTGCCTCTGGTCTCCCCGCTCCCAGCTCGTTCGAGACTAGAGTGCTGTACATGTGAAGTGCAATCTGTCATTTCAGTATTTTAATAATTCATATATATAGTACAGTTGTAGTAGTATTTTAGATGGATTGATTACCAACAGACCTTGCAGCAGCACCAAAGGAATATGGAATGTAGAAGTGCAATGAAGTCATCGTTAAGCTGCACGAGATCAGAATGAAGTATATATATACCCCGATCGTCGATGAATAAACAAAACACGGAAACCAGCTGATACTATTTGCAAGACTATAATATATATGCAGCAGATAAGTACCCACCATATAGAAAGAACTGATGTCTCTAGCTGTGGATTTGGCAATACCCCCGAAAGCAATATCACTATCTCAAACGCCCACCACTCCACACTGCATAAGCAACCGGAAAACGGTACGCGTTGTTAGGGACAAATTACATAAACTATACGAATTTTGAGGTTTAATTAATTAATGTGTAAATTAAAATTTACCAGACCATGACGGACGAGGGGATAGCGAGCCTAAAGAAGTCCCCCATAGACACGAAAACATCCTTGGAAAAGGCGATGCGTGTTCTCTGACATGTCTTAGCGTACTTGACATAAATCACAAGCAATACAACATTAAACCAATACGATATCCCCACGGACAGAGCTCCTCCGGCAGATCCGAGATTCATCTTGAATATCATAGCCCAACAGAGGGGTAATTGTAGGCAGAGAGACGCTACCCCACAGCAGAGCATGGGGAATATCAAACTCTGAGTCTGCAAGTATCGAGTCAAAGACTGAAGGATGGCAAACGGAAACAACGTAGGGATGAGGAAGGCAGCGTACTTTCCAGCCTCGGCCGATATCAATGGATCCTGGCCCACGAATACCAGAAGCTTCTCTGCGTAAACCCAAAGAACAGAAACGGGCAAGCAAACTAGAAACATACATAAAATGGCCGAACAAGTGAAAGTCCCGACTCTCGAGTATTGCTCGGCTCCGTTCGCCTGCCCGCATAGAGTTTCCAAAGCGCTAGACATCCCGAGCTGAATTTTGTGAACATTTAATTAGTTTTCTGATATATAGAAGAATTTGATCGCGCCATTAATTACCAGCAGGCTGAAGCCCGTTGCATTGCAAACGGAGATGGCGATGGAAGCGCCCGCCAGAGAAAGTTGGGCCACGTGTCCCAACATGAACATCGGCGATAAACGCAAAACGAACTGAGACATCGTCACGACTATCATCGGAAGCGCGAATGAGTTGACTCGATTCAGCTCCGTCCCCCACCGCCGCCAATGCCATTCCCTCTCCTCCTCGTTTGGTGATGTCGTCAGTAGGGGTAATATTGTCGTTTCGTGTGGACACATTTTTATTTTTTAGTCGGTGCAATGCAATGAAATTGATCAACAAGATATATAGAGATTAAAGAGCTAATGGTTATGTTCGTGATTTTCATACGTCAGCTCCAGCTCCGATCCGAGAGTATGATGTTAGCGTCCTTAAGAACAATAATTAATTAATTTAAAATATAATATTTAATTGGTCGTTAACTTCAATGTACTCTGCGTCTCTGCCTACTCACAACCTATTTTGAGATGTACACTATTTTTTTATCCAAAGTAAGTTTTTAAGAATTTATTTTTAATTTAGTAAAAAAAAATAAGAATAATATTATATTTTAAAATTTTGTATTTTACCTTGTAAGAAAAGAGATAGTAATATAAATTACTACCTCCACTTTTTTTAATGGTCACACAAATTACAAATGAATTGTCACCATTAAAAAATGACATAGAGAGTATCATATTAGTGTAATTAAAGTTTGTGTAATATTCAATTTTTATTTTATAAATATAACTGAATAATAAAATACAGAATTATCTAGTGAGTATTTAAAAAAATTGTTAATTTCATTTGCAATAGGACTATGCAAAAATAGAATATGCAGTTTTCAAAACACAAAAATATATTCCGTATTATGTATTTATTAATTAAATAATAATTTTAGCTATTTTTAAAACTCTGAAAATATATAAGATATGATATACAGTATTAAACTAATTGTTGAAATCATTTAAAAGTATAATAATAATACAAACTAGTAACATATATTCAAAATAACAATAATAATAATAATAATTGATTAATTAATTAAACATAAAAAAATTGTGATACAAATTATTTTATCTATGTGAAAAATAAAGAAAATATGGCATTTTAATAATTTACCTATTCAATTTTTTTAATGAAACAATTTTCATATTACAAAAAATAATATGGTATTATTTTTACTTTGAAATAAGAGTATACTAATTAACTTTTCACATTGTTCACAATTAATTAAAATTTTCTCTTTAAACACAAATCTATTCTTATTTTTTTATAAAAATAATATTTTTTTAATTAGCCAATCAAAGATTAGATTGTCGTAAGTAATGTATCTACAATGAAAATAAAAATCTACAATTTTTTTTTCGACACAAATTGTTTTTTTATTTTCTTTATTTATTATATTGTTCATTTAGTGGGATGGGGGCGTCCACGCCCCCCCAATGAATTCTTAGTCAAAATATTAAATGTAAGCAAATAAATATAAATAAATAAGTCATGAGGTTGGGTGGGCATCGAATCGGCCAGGTGTGATGGCCATGGGTATGATACACGTGCATTTCATATTTTCCCTATTTTTGGTTAATTTGTGATTGTAGTGAACCTCTTTAAATGTAGTGTAACGGTTTTCCACCCACCTGATCTAAACAATGAATGAATGAATATCTAGGACCTCAATACTCAATATTAAAATGTTGGTCCCTCAAAATGGGTCAAGTCTCGAATTAGTCTACTAAAAGAAGTCGGTTTCAATTTAGTCACTTAAATTTTAAAAATGTAGTTAATTTAGTCCAATTTGATCAGAAAATTGAAATTTTCGTAAAAAAAAAAAATGACACGTAGATTTTTTCACGCTAACTTTGCTGATTAGGCGCCACGTGGATCTGTCATGTGGAATCAGTTTGACCAATTTGGACAACTAAATGAAATTTGTTTCAATTTATTTCCTTAAATCACAAAAAAAGTCAATTTAGTCTAATTTAATCAGAAAATTTAACTTTTTATCAGAAAAAGATATTTATATAGAAAAGATTGAACATACATATTTTCATTCAAAGAAAATGAGTCAACCAACTTGTTTTGGGTCGATTATGCTGAATACGGGGTTCGATCACTCGACTCACACAATAAATTTATATTACAAAGGGGAATAGATCAATCATTATAAAAAAAAGAATTTGATGACAGTCGGTTCAGTAAGCAAAGTCGTCAGCATTTCCATCAGCAAGTCCGTAAAAAAATTTATACGAACGACAGGCCATCAGAGAATTCCAGTTTTTGTAATGGGTCTCAGAATTTGGGTAAAGGTTGAGAGCTTCAAGAGCTCCTCTCCTACATACTCCATTTGTATCAATTCAATGGTCACACTTTCTTTGTATTTAGTGAAGAAAGTGTGACATTGCTCTGAAACAGATGTAGTCTAATTTTTCTCAATATATATTTGTACAAATGTTTTGCATGTCTTGTACCACTCAATTTTCCAATAAATTCTAATAATAATAATTAATTAATAAAATTATATTTTATTTTTAAATTCAAAATGTTGAAGTATTTTCTAAATTATATATTAATATATTTAAATATAAATATTATATATTGACAATATGGTCGATTGTAGTGAGTGGTTAGTTGTTTAAACTCTCCTTCTTTGATAGAATAAAACATCTTCAATCCTCTGTGTATATGAAAATTTCAATTTTCTAATCAAATTGTACTAAATTGATTTTTTTTTTGTGATTTAAAGGACTAAATTGAAATCGACATCTTTTAGTGGGTCACATCGGTCAAGCTGATGTCCACGTGGCAGATCCACGTGACGCCTAATCAGCAAAGTTAGCCTGAAAAAATCCATGTGTCGTTTTTCCGTCAAAAATTTGAAATTTCCGATCAAATTGAACTAAATTAATTATATTTTTGTGGTTTAAGAGATTAAATTGAAATCGACTGCTTTTTGTGGACCATATCAAGACTTGACCTTTTTTTAGGGACCAACAAAAATTTTCTCTATACTTAAATGCATGCAGTCTCAGTCGTTTTCTTCGGCCACAATCATTGATGAATAATTTTGTTGATTTTACATAAGGGGTTTTCGGTCTGAGCTCGGGTTTTCGAGCTCAAACGCTCACCCCTAGTTTTGGGTGTGGGGAACCGACGGGGAGAGAAGAAAAGGAGGGACCGTTTTTTTCTCTTTTCCTTCTTTTTTTATTTGTTTTGTTCTCTTTTTATTTGTTTTGTTGTGTTTTGAAAAAAGGGAGGGTAAATGTGTATTTTCCTTTACAAAATGTATAGATTGAGTGTAATTTTAAAAGAGAGGTTAAAATGAGTAGATGTTTTATTTTTCTAACCATAAATATTTTTCTCTCGTCACCTATTGCACACTTAACAACTACTATTTAGATCATTTTGAGCACTAAACATAGACCTTCTTTCCTCTCTTTTCCCCTCCTTTTATACTATTACATAAGATTTATGTCACCTACAGACTTAACAACTACTATTTAGATCATTTTGAGCACTAAACATAGCATTAAAACCTCACTTAAAATGTTGATCACTTTCTGTCTTCCTCCTGGGAAGTCACCTGTCACCGTCGCCGCTTGATAACTCATTTTTCTCTTCTCTTCGTCATGCCCTGGGCAAAAGTCTTACTTTCCCTGTACGATATTTCTTGTCTGATTTATTATATTCTTTTGATATTAAATTTTCCTTTGATTTTGATTTACTTTTATTTTTGTCAATCACATAGAAAATAAAAAAAAAGTAAGATACAGAGCAACGGAGAATGAAAATCTCACCGCATCACCGAGCTAACAGACTAGCTCTCCAACCATTACATAAAAATATAGCACAACAAGAACATATAGCTTTCTTTGACTCTTCTTCTGATGACATTGCCAATGTGTTTATGACACGTGTCGGTGGATGGTTTTATATGGCACAACAAGAACATAGAGAGTATTTTTTTTTTATCAGATTAAAGAATCAAATTCAACACATAACATTTACAGTTTTAGGCAAAAAAATCATGCCAAAACAGGAGAAAACATCCTTATATACTCTTAATTCTGTTCAATTTAAAGGAGATAATTTCGCTTTTATAATTATTAAAAATAAATGCATAAAAAAAAAATGTGGTTGTTACAAAACCTTATAGTAGTACTCCCCAATCTCACACACAAGATAACTCACTTGTTTTGTAATTCAATTTGAAAACTTTTCTCAAATGAATTGGTTTTCAAGTTTACATTGTTTCGTGTCAAATATTCTCTCTCTTGCTTGCGTGGCCTGTCGCACGGTAAAAAAAATTCAACAACAATATAAAAAATGACTGATCAAATTAAATCAAAATACCTGTTTTTCCCAGTTTGTTAGAGCGGTTAATATAAAGAGTAATAACGCCTGCACCGTAGTCCCTGCACTCAATCCGATCCAAAGGCCCTTCCCTCTGAGGTGCAAAACAAACCCCAAAAATATAGCGACCGGAATGCCGAATAGATAATAGGATCCCAAATTCACGTAAGCCCCTATATGCTGCCATCCACTGCCTCGAGTAACTCCTGTTGTTACGTTGTTTATCAACACCAAAAACAAAACAACAAAAAAGTTAAACTGTTACAAGTGACGTCATCTAACAATTAGAACTGTTAGAAAAGTTGGACAACTCGACATTTATATTAGTTGCTGAAAATTTTAAATTAAAATTACCTGAAAGTGTGGCTTGTATGTTATCCATGACGATGGAGAGGCAAAGAAAAGGGACCATTTCCTTCACATAATCGACAACTTCCTTCTCCTCACTAAATATGTATCCCAATACTCCACGACAAACAAAGATAGTGATGGTGGCTAACACAAACTCCGCAACTGAAAGAGCCAAAACAGCGTAGAGAGCAACTTTAGCTGCCTCTGGCCTCCCTGCCCCTAGCTCGTTCGAGACTAGAGTGCTGTGAAGTGAAATCGTCATTTAATTAATTTTCTATATTCTAATAACTCAACTATATATAATAATCGATCATCAACAGACCTTGCTGCAGCACCAAAGGAATACGGAATGTAATAGAGCAACGAAGTCATCGTTAAGCTGCACAAGAGAATGAAGTATATATACGTACACCGATCATCGATGAATAAACAAAACACGAACCATTACCATATAGAAAGAACTGATGTCTCTAGCTGTGGATTCGGCAATAACCCCGAAAGCAATATCACTATCTCAAACGCCCACCATTCCATACTGTGTGCAACGTTTCAATTAATTAGCAACAGTTACATAAAGTACGAATTGAGGTCAAAGAAAAAAAGATTACCAGACCATGACGGACGAGGGGATAGCGAGCCTAAAGAACTCTTTCATAGACACGAAAATCTCCTTGGAAAAGGCGATGCGTGTTCTCTGACATGTCTTAGCGTACTTGACATAAATCACAAGCAATACGACATTGAACCAATACGATATCCCCACGGAGAGTGCTCCTCCGGCAGTCCCGAGATTCATCTTGAATATCATAGCCCAACAGAGGGGTAGTTGTAGGCAGAGAGATGCTACCCCACAGCAGAGCATCGGGAATATCAAACTCTGAGTTTGCAAGTATCGAGTCAAAGATTGAAGGATGGCGAACGGGAACAAAGTAGGGATGAGGAAGGTAGCGTACTTTCCCGCCTCAGCCGAGATCAACGGATCCTGGCCCACAAGCACCAGAAGCTTCTCTGTGTAAACCCAGAGAACAGAAACGGGCAAGCAAACGAGAAACATACATAGAATGCCGGAACAAGTGAAAACCCCGACTCTCGGGTATTGCTCGGCTCCGTTCGCCTGCCCGCATAGCGTTTCCAAAGCGCTAGACATCCCGAACTGATCCAGGAGTTTTTACTAATTAATTAATGTTGTGAAGAATATATATATTTATTTAATTTAATTAATTAGTTTTCGGGTCGATTAATTACCAGCAGGCTGAAGCCCGTTGCGTTGCAGACGGAGATGGCGATGGAAGCGCCGGCCAGAGAGAGTTCGGCCACGTGTCCCAACATGAACAGAGGCGATATACGCAAAAGGAACTGAGACACCATCACGACTATCATCGGGAGAGCGATCAAGCTGACTCGATTCAGCTCTTTTGTAACCGTCCCCCACCGCCATGACTCGGTTGATGACGTCGTCGTCAGTAGAGGTACTTCGGCGACCTCCATTAATTTGTCGTTTCTTGCTCACCTCTTTTTTTCTTTTTCCTTTTTGCATACGGTGGGTGCGGGCCATGAATTTAAGATAGATAGTGTTATATAACTTTATGATTTTCGATGAAAAAAACATTAATTAATAATTGAACGTTCAATTGTAAATGTAAGTAAATTAGTACTAGTTCAAAAATAATAAATGTCGTACTTTTTTATGGACGCTATTTAAGAATTTTTTTAATTTTTTACTTTTTTTAATTAAAAGATAAAAAATAAAAATTTATTTTTAAAATGAAAAGTAAAATAAGTCGTGAGTAAATTTAAAAAGTAGATGAATAAAGTAAAATAAAATTGTATTTTAAAATAAAAAATGTTAGAATAATTTTTTTTTTTTAAGGCGCGTCAAGTTTTGTTAAACACTTAAAATGAAAGTATGTCATTTATCTTTAGACCAAATGAGTATATATTACTTATTACAAACCAAAATACAAATCAAAATAGATGTAATACTTTTCGAGACATGTTTAAGAAAAATATTAATTTTTGATTTTTTTATCAATAAATAAAAGTTAAAAATATATTTTAAAGTGAAAAGTAAAATAATCGTGAGTAAAGTTTAAAAATTAATAATAAAATAAAATAAAATTTTATTTTAAATTAAAAAAATTATAATAATTATTTCTTTTTTTAGAGTGTGTAAAATATTGTGAGACACTTCGAAAATAAATATATGTTAAATATCTAGTTTATCTTGGGATAGACGGAGTAGTACTAACTCTATTCATTATCAGACACCTTTTTTTCTTCATCAACAATATATGCACTTTTTTTTCTCTCTTAAATTCCGACTATTGCACATGGACATATATATATCACATGGACGGAGAGAGTTTAATTTTCGAATGAGGGGTGTCATGTCCAGTTGCATTTCCTCATTAAGATTACACATCAAAACATCTTTACCTTAGGAGAGAGTTTAATTTTCAAATGAGGGGTGTCATGTCCAGTTGCATTTCCTCATATTAGATTACAAATCAAAACATCTTTACCTCAAAATTCCAAATATCTTACCTTAAAAGATAAATAATGATTTTTGCCCACGTGCTTGCGTTATATTCACACACATTTGATGTGTTTAAGATATTATTTCATATAAAAATAAATAATAAAATTAATATTTAATCACTAATAATAAATAATAGTACCTATTATTATTTTTTTGAAATTATTTAATAATATGTTTTAATTAATTAATATAAAAACTAGAATCAAAGTAAATAAATTAAAAAAAAAAATTGTGAGCGGCAGATGGAGTCTTATAAGTTACAGACTTACAGTATACCACATGCATTTCATATTTAAATAAATTACTGTACGTCTTTAATGTAGTGTAACCGTTTTCCCACCAACCCAAACAATAATTTTATATAAATATCATTTTGGAATTATATCAATAATTTGCTGGGGCAGGTGGAGATTTCGTATTTTCTCTGAGATCCTCCAAACAAATTAGTACAGTACAAAATACGTTCTTTCAACAATAATTATATATAAACATCATATATGTGGCAATTGCATACCATAAACTCTAAATAGAGTCGATTTCTTAATTTTTTCGCCAGAAAATTTTAAAATCGTAAGAAGTCAAACACGTGAGATGCACTCGGGTAATAGCTATGATGACATAATCCACGTGTCTCTAATTGGTCAGACAATAAATTTAATTCAAAATGCTTCGAATATTGCCGGACATGCAATTAAAGTAATTAAAATAAATATAAAAAGAAAATAAAAAATAATAATAATAAATCCATAATATTTTTATATTTTGCTTTTTTTTTTCTTTTTTTTTTAATCTTCTTTTTACATTTATTTTAATTGCTGTAATGACATGTCCTGCCATGTGGATATTAGAAACATTTTGAATTAAATTTATATTGTCTGACCAATGAGAGATCGCCACGTGGATTATGTCATCGGAGCTATTATCTGCATGCATCTCACGTGCTTGACTTCCGACGATTTCAAATGTTCCGGCGAAAAAAAGTATGAAATTTACTTGATTTTGAGTTTTATGGTATGTAATTGAAAAGTCGAAATAAAATGGTATCAAAACGAGACTTGTCCTCCTTTATGGTACTAAATTGACAATTTTCTTTATGGGGCACTTGCAAAACAAATTTTACTTGTGCCCACTGCCCACACCCGTCCTCATGTTTGAATTTTTCCAGCTTTATTTCTGTAGTGTAATATGACCGACCGACCCGTACATTCAGCCAATCTCGATTCTAAATTGGTTAGTGTTCTATGACGTACTAAAAGGTTATGCAATGCCCAAACTTGATTCAGAACATTAGAGTTCGCAACTGATCAACCAAACATTCTCTCCCTCGCTAGCCTTGCCTGTAATACCATACATTAAATAAAATACCGTAAAAAAAAATTACTACATTACAAGTGAAGGGATAGAAGAAAAATATATACTTCATCTGGCTCATAAAATATGATTCACTTCTTTTGTAAAAATTACAAATAAAGTGTGTCATCTATTATAAGACAAAACAATGGCGGAAGATCAGCGTGGCTGGGTGGGCCCAACACTGACTTTAAATTAAGAAGCTATATATATTATATTCCATATTTTATATGTATAAATTAGGTATCTCTATGTATAAATTAGGTATCTCAGTTAGTAAATTGTTGTTATATATAATCCCCCAAGGTTCGAATGTTCTTTCTCTCCATATCATTATTTTGTACGAAAAAAATTATGTATACTTGTTTTTCTCAGTCAGTTAGAGAGTTTTCGTGTAGTTATTTTGCGTGGTGCGCCAGTTACTAGAGTTAGAGAATTTAACTCTAAGAGCATGTTGTGCTGAGTCATTGGTTAGTGAGAGTGTTGCGAAACTTGGACTGCAAGCCTTTGATTGTTTTGTCTACTGTTCTTCCCTACGTTGTAAACATTTTTATTTTTATATCACTTTGTTTTTATGATATAAAAATAAAAATGTTTACACATATTTGATCACAAGAATTTCTATAGAGATTGCAATCTTGTGGTTGTGTGTGCGCCAAGGAAGAAGGCACCGCCTCTTGTGTGGGCCCCGGCGTCGTTCTTAGCGTGCGTAGCGCCACCTGAGTTTTACATTAGTTGTCTCACTATACGAAAGTTTTTGAGTTTAATTACAACACCTCCAGTGTGCGCCAATAGGGCATTGGCGTAGTAGAATCGTACAAATTGTACGTCGTGGTTTTTAAGTTTTACAATTAACTTTGAGAAAAGTAATTTCACCAATATTTTTATTACTATATAGTACATCAGGTCCTTAATATTTTTAAAAAGGAAGTTCACAAACACATTACTTAATATCACACAGTATAACATAGTACTTGTTAAAAAAAACAATAACTTTTCAAATTGATATGATCTCTCTTATTAAACTATAAGTCATGTTAAATTCATACAGACATATCATAAAAAGAGGACAATATTAAAATTAAAAAATAGTAATTGAAAGATTATGAGGCCGAGGAATATAATTGAATTTCTAAAATAAAACTAGAATCAAAGTAAATTAATTTAAATAAAAATTGTGAGCTGCTTAAAGAGATTGAGCCTTATAAGTTACAGTATATATTATCACATATTCACATGCATTTCATATTTAAATAAATTACTGTACATCTTTAAATGTAGTGTTACCGATTTCCCACTAACCCAAACAATAATTTTATATGAATGTCATTTTGGAATTTCATATTTTTTTTTTTTTTTTTTGTCGAGGGTTGTTAGCTCAGTTGTTGAGCACTTGAATTGGGGACTTGAGGTCCTTAGTTCGAATTCCAAGATACTGCAATTGACATAGACCAATAAATTGCTGGAGTAGGTGGAGATTTGGTATTTTCTCTCGAGATCCTCCAAATAAATTAGTACAGTACAAAATACAATACGTTCTTTCAACAATAATTTTATATAAACATCATATGACGACACTTACAAAACAAATTTTACTTGTGCCCATTTTTGAATTTTTCCCAGCTTGATCTGTAGTGTAATTCCACCAACCGACACGGTTAGTGTTCGATGACACTAAGAGGTTATGCAATGCCAAGCATTAGAGTTTGGAACTAATCAACCAAACATTCTCTCCCTCGCTAGCCTTGCCTGTGATACCATGAATAAAATAAAATAAATAAATAATCGAACATATATACTACTATCTCTGTCCCGAACTTATAATGGTCGTAACCTGTTTTTCCCAGTCGGTTAGAGAGGTTATTAAAGAGAGTGAGAGCGATTGAGCTGTTGCTCCCGCAATCAGTCCGGTCCAAAGGCCCTTCCCTTTTAGGTGCATAACAAATCCGAGGAATAAAGAAAACGGAATCCCGATTAGATAGTAAGATCCTAGATTCACATAAGCCCCTATATGCTGCCATCCGCTGCCTCGAGCAACTCCTGTTTTTTTTTTGTTATTAAAACACGAAAACATCAAACTTGGATAATTATTAATGTATGTTTGCAACCAAACTAGTTAGAATTACCTGAAAGTGTGGCTTGTAAGCTGTCGAGGACGATGGAGATGCAAAGGAAAGGAACCATTTCCTTGACATAATCGACAACTTCCTTCTCCTCGCTGAATATGTATCCCAACACCCCACGACAAAAGTAGATAGTGATGCTGGCTAGCAGAAACTCTGCAGCCGAAAGAGCCAAAACAGCGTAGAGAGCTATTCTAGCTGCCTCTGGCCTCCCTGCTCCTAGCTCGTTCGAGACTAGAGTGCTGTACACGTGAAGGGCAATCTCGTCATTTCTATATTTTTCAATAATTAAGCTATAGTTCCATTTTAGATCGATCGATCGATTACCAACAGACCTTGCAGCAGCACCAAAGGAATATGGAATGTAGTAGTGCAATGAAGTCATCGTTAAGCTGCACGAGATCACAAGTAGATATACAAACATCGATGAATAAACAAAACGCGAACCATAGATATACTATACCATTACCATATAGAAAGAACTGATGTCTCTAGCTGTGGATTTGGCAATACCCCCGAAAGCAATATCACTATCTCAAACGCCCACCACTCCATACTGTATGCGACGTTCCAATTAACTAGGTACGAATTGAGATTAATTAAATGTGTAGTAAAAAAAAAAAAGATTACCAGACCATCATGGACGAGGGGATAGCGAACCTAAAGAACTCCGTCATGAACACAAAAACATCATTGGAAAAGGCGATGCGAGTTTTCTCACATGTCTTAGCGTACTTCACATAGAGCGCAAGCAATACAACATTAAAGCAATACGATATCCCGACGGATATTGCTCCTCCGGGACTTCCGAGATTCATCTTGAATATCATAGCCCAACAGAGGGGAAATTGTAGGCAGAGAGATGCTACCCCACAGCAGAGCATCGGGAATATCAAACTCTGAGTCTGCAAGTAACGAGTCAAAGACTGAAGGATGACGTAAGGAAAGAGTGAAGGGATGAGAAAGATACAGAATTTTCCAGCCTCGGCCGAGATCAGAGGGTCTTGGCCAACGAACACTAACAGCCTCTCTGCATAAATCCAGAGAACAGAAACCGGTAGGCATACAAGAAACTGACATAAGATGGAAGCATAAGTGTAAGTCCCGACTCTCGAGTATTGCTCGGCTCCATATGCTTGTCCGCATAGAGTTTCCAAGGCACTAGCCATCCCAAACTGTGATTAATTTAGTTTTCATCATCTCAAAACTATATCTCTAAATAATTTGGAGAATTAATATAATATTATTAATTAATTTTACCATTAGGCTGTAACCTGTGACGTTGCAAAAGGAGGTGGCGATTGAAGCGCCCGAGAGAGTAAGTTCGCCCAAATGGCCCAACATAAACATCGGCGTGACACGCAAAAGGTACTGCGACACAGACACCACTATCATCGGAAGAGCGATCCAAATGACTCGCTTCAGCTCCTTGGAAGCAGTCCCCCATCGCCAGTTCCGAAGCCTCTCCCCAGCCAGCAAAGGTATTTCCGCCTCCATTTTCAGTATCAAAAGAACAATAATTAAGGTGTAGGAGTATTATACTTCCCTCCTCAGTCCCAAAGGAAGTGTCAACCCATCATATCCTTAACTCTTTTTCCTTTCCACCCACCGAAACTCATTTATTGATATGCCACATTTTTTTGTGAAACAAAAAAATCATGATACAAATTATTTTTACTCAATCACATTATGAGTGTAAGAGTATAACAAGCCATTATCAATTTTAAAACTTCCTGAAAATAGAAATTAAAAATATCTTAGTACCTTATTTTATAATCTATATAATGAAAAAAAATATATTTTCTTATTTATGAAGTGGAAAAAGTATTGATTTTTTTTATAATAATAATGAAAATTAAAATACAAGAATTTTTAATAATACCTATAAAACTTGATAGGCACATAATTAAATATGACAAGTAAATTCAAAATAAAAAAAATTGAAATAATATGTTCTTCAAGGTGCTAAATCGAGAAAAAATTTATTTTGGTATGATAAAAATAGCTATGTTTCAATTTAGTCTCACATAAACACACTTTCTCGGTTTAATTTTATATATCTCAGAAATGATGTCAATTTATCTTTTTTGGACGGAAAATTCAATTTTGATTGAAAATTACTAGATTGTGCGATAAAAAAAATACAATACTCTCTCTGTTAACTTAGGCGAATGTATTCAGTTGAGATTTGGTCGAATTTTTTAGACCTTAAAAAGTTTATTGAGTTTAATGAATTTAGAAAATCTACATAGTTTATATAGACTTTAACTGACTTTTTATATTGATTTCTATGAGTTTTGAAAGAGTTTAACTGATTGTTGTTTTATTGATTTATATGATTTTTTATATTTTGTAAATAATTTTGATTTTTTTTATTGATTTACATGATTTTTATAAATTCGATAAATATTCAAAATTCAAATAATATCTGAAAATAAATCGGTTAAATTTTAAAATTAAGATAAAAAAGAGATTTAAATCAAAAGTTGAGAGAGCGCGATCACCCTCTCGCACCCCTAGTCTACCTTTTATAAAAATTAAGATAAAAAATAGGTTTAAATCAAAAGTTGAGAGGTGCGATCAGGGTGTCAATGGATCGTGTTAGGTCGAGTTCGTGTCATGTCAAGGCTATTCGCGGGTCACAAAACATAAACCTAAACTTAAACCCAATTAATAATCGTATCGAAAAACTAAACTTAAACTCATCCTATTTATAAACTGACAATTCATATAAACGGAAGAATTTAAAGTGTTCTAATAATTCTAATTGTAAGAAAAAATGAATGTTATTGTAAACTTAAATGTAAGAAAGATAAAATTAATCGATTCTTCTAAACAAGTAATATTATTATTATTTATTTATTTAATAAATAAAGTATTATTATAATATAATAAATATTAATAAATTTAATAAATGAGTTAAACAGGTTAATTTCGAGTTTGCATGTCGACCCGCTGACTTGCTTTTTAATCATGCGAGTTCAACCCATTTTATTTCGTGCGTGTTTCGAATCGTGTTATATAATCGTGTTCAAATTGACAGCTTAGGTGCGATCTCACCCTCTCGCACCCCTTGTGCTCACGTGCTAGTCAATTTGGGTGAACTGATGGTCTAAGATGAGTAAGGTCCAGATGGCAGATGTCCGCATGCTCAAGTAATAAGATGGCCCACTGCCACCTAATTTCATAACAATTAACAGCAAAAAGTAAATTGAATAATATAGTAATATTTTGAGAAGGAAGAGTTAGTCTGGAGTACATTAAAACTACAGTACACTGAAAAAAAAGTTCTTTCAACATTAATAATGAAGATTCTCCAAATAAATTACAATAGTACAGTGCAAAAAACGTTCTTTCAACATTAATAAAGAAGCAGTTGAATCGCTTTGAACATCATATGGCACTTGCAAAACAAATTTTACTTGTGCCCACACCGGTCCTCGATCATGTTTGAATTTTCCCAGCTTTATTTTTGTAGTGTTATACGACCGACTGACCGATCCACACCTACATTCAGCAAGTCTAGATTCTAAATCAGTTAGTGTTCAATGACTAGGAGGTTATGCAATGCCCAAACTTGATCAACCAAACATTCTCTCCCTCGCTAGCCTTGCCTGTGATACCATAACTAAAATAAATAAATACTCGAACATATATACTACTACCTATGTCTCGAACTAATGATCGATGCTACATCTGTCTCAAATTAATTGTTATAGATTCTTTGTAATTACCTGTTTTTCCCAGTTAGTTAGAGATGTTATTAAAAACAGTGAGAGCGACTGCGCAGTTGCTCCCGCGACCAGTCCGGTCCAAAGGCCCTTCCCTTTCAGGTGCATAACAAATCCGAAGAATAAAGAAAACGGAATTCCAACTAGATAGTAAGATCCCAGATTCACATAAGCCCCTATATGCTGCCATCCGCTGCCTCGAACAACTCCTGAAAGTGTGGCTTGTATGCTATCCATGACAATGGAGAGGCAAAGAAAAGGAACCATTTCCTTCACATAATCCACAACTTCCTTCTCCTCACTAAATACGTATCCCAACGCTCCACGACAAACGTAGATAGCGATGCTGGCTAACACAAACTCTGCAGCCGAAAGAGCCAAAGTCGCGTAGAGAGCAAATTTAGCCGCCTCTGGCCTCCCCGCTCCTAGCTCGTTCGAGACCAGAGTGCTGTTACACATCAAGGGAAATCATCGATCGTTTTTATTTAAAATTGTGCTAATAATTTTAATCTAAAACAAACCTTGCAGCAGCACCAAATGAATACGGTATGTGCCAGTGCAACGAAGTCAAAGTAATGCTGCACGCAATTATAAGTACACACCGAGATAAATAAACAAATCCCAGAAGAAATAGCTAGATAGATACAACATTACAGAAGCACACACCATATAGAAAGAACTGACGCCTCTAATTGTGGGTTCGGCAGCACTCCCGACAGCATTGTCACTATCTCAAACGACCACCACTCGAGGCTGTAACAACAAAAAAAAAATCTCACTTGAAAACTAGCAACAAAATACTTGTAATCAGAGAAGAAGTTGATTATCATTACCAGACCATCACAGCCGAAGGGATAGCGAAACGAAAGAACTCCTGCATAGTCACAAGAACATCCTTGGAAAAATCAGTACTAGTTTTCTGACATGTCTTTGCGTACTTGACATAAATCACGAGCAATACAACATTAAACCAATACGATATCCCAACGGACAGTGCTCCTCCGGCAGATCCAAGATTGAGCTTGAATATCATAGCCCAACAGAGGGGTAGTTGTAGGCAGAGAGACGCTACCCCACAACAAAGCATGGGGAGTATCAAACTCTGAGTCTGCAAATACCGAGTCAAAGACTGAAGGATGACGAATGGAAACAGTGAAGGGATTAACAAGATACAGAATTTTCCAGCCTCGGCCGAGATCAAAGGGTCTTGGCCCAATAATACTAGCAGCCTCTCTGCATAAATCCAGAGAACGGAAACTGGTAGGCATATCAGAAACTGACATAAGATGGAAGCATAAGTGAAACTCCCGACTCTAGAGTATTGCTCGGCTCCATATGCTTGTCCGCATAGAGTTTCCAAGGCACTAGCCATCCCAAACTGTGGAGTTGTACTATAGATGGTCATTTTCTTTTCATCTCAAAACTATCTAAATATATAATCCGGAAAATCGAATATAATGAGTATGATGGAATTACCATTAGGCTGAAACCTGTGACGTTGCAAAGGGAGGTGGCGATTGAAGCGCTGGAAAGAGTAAGTTCCCCCAAATGTCCCAACATAAACATGGGCGTGACACGCAGAAGGTACTGCGACACCGTCACCACTATCATCGGAAGCGCGATCAAATTGACTCGCTTCAGCTCCTTTGTTACTGTCCCCCACCGCCAGTTCCGAAGCCTCTCCCCAGCCAGCAAAGCTACTTTCGCCTCCATTTTCAGTATCAAAACACAGAGGACAAAAAGTGAAAAAGAAACTATAAAGAAAGTGAGTAACTTGGTAGTAGTAGTTTTCAAATTGATCTCCAGACAAATACTGTAGTATAATTAAGTATTGCACGTTTTCATGGTGTTGCAAATACTAAATTATTATACTTGTCAACCCCATCAATATCATTAACTGCTTTTCCCTCCCACCTACCAAAACACCAAAACTCATTTATTGATGATATGCCACATCTTTTGTGAAAAAAATGTAATCTAAATTGTAATTATAAAATAAAATAAAATTTTCAAAATAAAATTTATTGATATGACTCCCTAAAACAATTTCCGTACTGTACAAAACTCAACTCGTGTTACAAAAACAAAAAAACTTCCAGCATGGTAACATTCAGGGGATGAGCCTCCGGCCTCACCTTCTCCGTCTCACCTCGTCGGTCGCCCATGGTCACACCTCGTCGATCGATCGATTTTCTCATCTCCACTAATTGATGAGTTGCTTTCACTCAAGTGTGGCTGTACACTGTATAACATGTCCGCTCACCTAAAACCAAATTCAACATTTCCCTTTGTAATCTTACTTTCAACAAGTCTCTGGCAAACATACATGCTTGCAAACGGACTCTTTTTCGGCTTCGAGTTCCCCTGAAAATATCCTTTGCCGCGCTTCCAAGGCCTGTAAAAATACGAAACATCGATCTTATGTTTTCTTCAAGAAGCGAAATTTTGTTGAATAGCCAATATGCAGATTTCGAAACCTGTTTTTCCCAGTTTGTTAAGCCGGTTACGATGGAAAGCGTGATCGATTGTACAGTTGCACCCGCTAGAAGCCCACTCCAAAGGCCCGGGCCTTTACAGTGCCAAACAAATGCCAGAACAACAGCCACTGGAGTTCCAACTAGATAATAAGCCCCTAGATTCACATAAGCCCCTATATGCTGCCACCCGCTTCCTCTAGCTACCCCTGAAAGTAAACACGAAACAGCAAAATGAGATTGACATAAACGAAAAAGCTATATATGTCTGTGTTATTGAATTTTTCGAAACCTGAAAGCACGGCCTGTATGCTATCCATGATGAAAGAGAGTCCGAGAAATGGAGCCATTTTGTGTACATAGTCGACAATTTCTTTCTCCTCGCTGAACGCGTATCCTAATACACGCCCGCATGTTATGGTGGCAACGCTGGCTACCAGGAATTCTGCGGTTGACAGAACTAACACCGCTTGGAGAGTGAGTCTGGCTGCTTGTGGTCTACCTGCTCCAAGCTCGTTCGAGATCAGGGTGCTGGAAATAGGAAAAAAAAGATTTATGATAAAGTTAAACAAAAACTTTTTTTAACGGGTAGTTAGTGCAAGGATCGAGAGCTGACCTGGCAGCAGCGCCGAAAGAATAAGGTATGTGGAAGTGCAGGTAAGAGATCGTGAAGCTGCACGTACGAAAGGGAACTTAAAGACTCGGTAACGTTGAATAAGAAAACAGCTGTGTTTCTAAATTAGTATACCATATAGAGAGAACTGATGTCTCTATTTGCGGATTAGGCAACAGCCCCGACATTAATAGTATAAGCTCGAACGACCACCACTCCAGACTGTAAGCGTCAAACATCGAATCAATATAAAATTTTCAGAAAAAAATAAAAACTTTCTACTTGATCATGAAAGTGAATATTTTACCAAACCATGGCAGCAGAGGGTAAAGCAAGCTGACAGAACTCCTTGACAGTCCCAAAAACTTCCGCCATGGAAAACGATCCACGTGTTTTATTACAAGCCGGAGAATACATGACGTAAATCCCAAGCAAGACAACGTTAAACCAATACGATATCCCGATGGAAAACGCTGCCCCGGCATTCCCGAGGTTTAGCTTGAACACTAAAGCCCAACACAAGGGTAACTGGAAGCCAAGAGAGGCGAGAGAGCTCCAAACCATCGGAAGTATCAAACTCTGACTTTGCAAGTAACGGACAAGGCACTGAAGAATTGCGTAAGGGAATAAAGTCGGGATAAGCTGAATCGCAAACTTCCCGGCTTGAGCCGAGATCAGAGGATCCTGGCCTGTCATTAGTAACAGCTTTTCTGTTAGGACAAACAGAAGGGATAACGGTAAGCATACCAGAAGGAGACATAAAATGGCTCCGTGATTGTACGTTCCGACTTTCTTATATTGCTCGGCTCCGTATGCTTGACCACAAAGGGTTTCCAAAGCACTGGCCATCCCAAACTGCAGAGCAAAATTACCCAAATTCCATATTTAGTCAAGAACAGATTATAGATCATATCAATTTTTGTAGGAAAGTCGTAAGTATATATTATACTGTATATATATATAATTACAAAGAGCGTGCGTCTACTTCTTTGGGACGAAAACATGACAACAGTATTTACTGTTTCAAAAAAACAGGACAACTTACTTCACAAAATACTAACGAGAGAGTCATGTTTCTTTGAAACGGAATAAACCATTTTTTAAAATTATTAAAGAACCTGACAAGCAGTGCAGTGATTGAGGGAGTACAAAATTTCCGAGAATATTCATAATTTGATGATTTTTCTCTCTAAAATATCGAGAATATATGAATTCGATATGTTCGACGTATCAATTAAATTGAGACCACGAATTTGGAAAAAGGAAAAAAAAAACTTACAACGACGCTGAATCCGGTGACATTGCAAAGAGAGGTGGCGATGGATGCGCTGGAGAGGGAGAGTTTGTCGAGGTGGCCGAGCATAAACATGGGCGAAATCCGCAAAAGGAATTGGGAAATTGTGACCACGATCATCGGCAGCGCGATCCAGTTCACGCGATTCAGCTCCGCCGCAAAAGCGCCGAGCCCGCAGCTTTTACTCTCGATGTTCTTCTTCTTCGTCATCGGCACTAGCTTTTCAATTTCCATTTCTGATCAATTGGGGGTACGGAAATGATTTTTTTTAATTTATTTTTTTTTATTTTCTAATTTGATCGATGTTTAACTTTTGTATATATGTATATATTATCTGAATTATTATTTTACGAGTTTTATGACGACAGTATAGGATCGTATATATATATATATATAGAAAGAAAGAAATGCGTGTGAAAACTGATAATGAGTGGAGCTGGTATTGCTGCGAACTTTCATGGTGGTTATCTCTGGCGCGTGTGAATGTTATTGATTGAGTACGCGGAAATTTGAAAATCAATAGAAAAATAGAACCGTAATAATTTACATACGTCACATACATATGCTTTGATGTATGAACCTCGTAATCATCCTGAAAGGTACAATTATATTTTAAAGTAAAAAATTAAAAATATTAATGACTTTCATGCATTGTGTATATAAGGTTCATAAATAAAAAAAACAAAAATTTAAATACGAGAGAGTAGATGTTTTGATATTTATAGGTATGATTAATGGAGGTAATCATGATGTTTTTTATATTTTATATTTTTCTTAAAAGCTAATTTTTCATTATAGGTAGGCCATTAACCCGCTTTGAAAAAAATCCACTGGGAATGTCCGGTTCTTGTGGCAATTAAGGCTCATTTTGAGTTGTACATATATAGGCGGGCAGGGGCACAACCGAAGGTGATTGCAATGAGCATAAATCTCACTCACGATGAGCAAACACTCGAAGAACGTGAGAGCAAGGGATCGATCACCCAACGAATGGACGATTCTTAATTATCTGAGTTAACGTACTGCGAGAATAACTCATATATGACTAAGCCGTGCCATAAAGCTAGGGTCGCATTCTCCAACCGGGACAGGGTCAATCTTTTAGGTTGTTTAAGTAGGTTGGCTGATGGATCGGCCATAGGACTACTCCGTATATATAATCAACTTTATTGAAATCTATTTCCAACGAATGGTGATATTAAGGTTTACTTTTCTAATTAAGTCTGTGGGCACTGGACATTAGGTGTATTCTCTCTTTTTCTTAATAACAATAATAAATTAATAGAAATAGAAAAAACTCACTCAAGTAGTATATGTTCAAATTTGAGACTTATTCACCGAATGGTACGGTAATTTACAATTTGTACATTTTAAATACATTCAACAAAAAACAACTTACTCAAATTTTCAAAAAAAAAAAAAAAAAACTTGGATTACCAAATTTTCAACAACAAAATCTTGGGTTAAAAATTATAAATTTTGGTTTTGGCGACAACATATGTTTTGGGTGTGGAACTAGAACTCTAGCAGGGTGTGTGTAAAAATCAGGGTGGCTGATGTCTACTGCTGTCACTACCCATATATTAGTAAGGACTACTATAAGGAGTGGTTGGGTAGGTGTGCGCTGTCCGTCGACTATTGTCATATCTTCTTCGTGCGAGCTCCGATTGTGTTGATTCAAAATGCTATGGAATCCACACTTCAAGAGCTACGTATCCATATATGACAAGTAATGTCAAAACCAAGCTACTGGAGTCGCAGGCGACAGGAGTCGCACGCCACGGCTGAAAGCGTGCAGTCCGTCGATTTTGGCCATATCTCCTTCATGCGAGCTCCGATTGACTTGATTCAAAATTCTTTGGAATCTACTCTTCAAGAGCTACAACATGGATCCAGCGACTGGAGTCGCCGCTTTTGGAAACAGCGACTGGAGTCGCTGAAAAAGCGGAGACTCACGTCAGTCGCACGCCACGGCTGAAAGCGTGCAGTCCGTCGATTTTGACCATATCTCCTTCGTGCGAGCTCCGATTGACTTGATTCAAAATTCTTTGGAATCTACTCTTCAAGAGCTACAACATGAAACCAGCGACTGGAGTCGCCGCTTTTGGAACCAGCGACTGGAGTCGCTGAAAAAGCGGAGACTCACGTCTCCAAAACCGAAGACTCGTTTTTCGCCAAAAAACGGAGACTCCTGTCAACTTTTCCAGAGAATGCCAAAAACGGAGACTCCTGTCAACTTTTCCAGAGAATGCCAAAAACGGAGACTCCTGTCAACTTTTCCAGAGAACGCCAAAAACGGAGACTCCTGTCAACTTTTCCAGAGAATGCCAAAAACGGAGACTCCTGTCAACTTTTCCGAAGACTACGCAAAAGTGGAGACTTCACAAAAGTGGAGACTACGCAAAAGTGGAGACTTCACAAAAGTGGAGACTTCACAAAAGTGGAGACTACACAAAAGTGGAGACTCCAAAAACGGAGACTCAAAATCCGGAGACTCAAAAACCGGAGACTCCAACTGTCCAACCCTGCGACTGTCGACTGTCCAACCCAGCAACTGTCGACTGTCCAACCCAGCGACTGTCGACTGTCGACTGTCCAACCCAGCGACTGTCGACTGTCCAACCCAGCGACTGTCGACTGTCCAACCCAGCGACTATCGACTGTCCAACCCAGCGACTGTCGACTGTCCAACCCAGCAACTGGCGAATGTCTTCATGTATTGGATTCGGAGACTTTGCCTTTCAACCTCAATGATATCGACGACCATGAAGACGATGAAATTCTGAGGCTTCAACACTTAGAGATTTTCACAAGAAATTGAAGATGAAGAATTGAGATCGATGGAGTCAAGATTGAATTGAAGTTCTGATTTTGAAATTGAAGATTCAAGATTCGAAGATTCAAGAATCAAAGATTCAAGATTCCAAGATTCAAGAATCCAAGTTCTACAAGAGTGATGTCATCCATGGAGAAGTGACATCAGCCAAGCATGTGACCAACCAGAACGTGCCACGTCATCACCTCACATGTGCGGGCTGCCTATATAAACCCATGGATTTCGATTTCACCATTTGACGATTTTGAGAGAACGAAATCTGATATTCGAGTATCGCTATCGTTGTTTGTTGGCGCTGAGCCTTAGAGTTTTGGTAGTTGTTTTGTGCTGTGCACCACTAGTAGGGTTATGTGATTTAGCTCTAGGTGTAGTAGTACTAGGTCTCTGGTTCGTTGGAGTGCTGCGTCACTTGGGATACGACCTTTGATCATTCCGTCTACCTTTCTCTACCCGTGTAATAGTTTAGTTTCGTCGATCAATGAAATGAAAACTATTACATAACTTTGTCTTCAGCACTTTACTTTACTTTACTTACATTGAGTTTGAACTATACACACAAGCAAGCGATAGTTGAGAGAGTGCGTGAGTTCTTCGACTGAAGCTGCTGACTGTGAGTTCGTCGACTGAAGCTGCTGACTGTGAGTTCGTCGACTGAAGCTGCTGACTGTGAGTTCGTCGACTGAAGCTGCTGACTGTGAGTTCGTCGACTGAAGCTGCTGACTGTGAGTTCTTCGACTGAAGCTGCTGACTGTGAGTTCGTCGACTGAAGCTGCTGACTGTGAGTTTAAGGCCAACTTCGCGAAAAGTTGGTATCCTACGTCGAAGACGTAATTTCAAATCTGAACCCATTTCACCATTTGAATGCTTGTTATCATCTTGGATTTTGCTTTTAAGCTTTAATATGGGTTTGAACGAATCGATGTTCATGATCAATATTTGACGCGAGAACGGATATATTTTGTTGAAATTTTGGGTAACCTTGTTTTCAGATACTATTAAATCAGTGTAATTTTGTGCAGTGAATGAAGTTTATCTTTATTAAAAGTTGAAGTAATGTTGAAAAACTCTTTAGCTTGTTTGAATTCATGAATTTGGAGAGAATTTGGAGAGGCAAGTGACTCTTTGGCTTCTGGTGAATTTGAAGGGCCAAAGGTTTCATTGATGTGTTCAATGAACATGCCAAGGATTGACAACTATAAAAGGGTGATCAAGGTGTTGATCAAAATAATCCCAACACAATAGAGTTTATTACTAAAGCGTGAGTTATAACAAAGTCGAGCTTGTTCGGGTTTCAAGTGTGTGTAACTTGTAATCATTTCTCCAAGTAATAAAAGAGTGTGTTGTGAGCCCGAGAACGTAGACATTAGTTGTCGAACCTCGTAATATCGTGTGTCATTTTTTATTTCTTTTCTCCGCTACAAACAAGAGTGTGTGTGTGTGTGCGGTTCATATTATTCGAACTATTTTCCGCAAGCCTTGAATATCAAGCTGTGGTAAATTGTATTGGAGCACAATTTATCGCAACAAGTGGTATCAGAGCCGAAGGTGTTCGTTCTCTAGATATTCAAGAAGGTTCGAATAATGGGCGAGGAGGTTAATCGCTTCAAAAAGTTTGATGGCACAAACTTCGCCATGTGGAAAGTCCTTCTGGAGGACTTGCTCGTTGCAAAAGATCTTGATCTACCGGTTGTTGGTGTTCAACCGGACGACGTCAAAGACGCGGATTGGCTTCGGACGGATCGCAAAGCGCTAGGGTTGATTGGTTCGACTCTAGCTCCGTCCGTCATCTCTAATGTCATCAAGTACACGACATCGGCGGACCTCATGAAGGCACTTGAAGACATGTACGAGCAGCCATCCGCCGTCAACAAAGTGCATCTAATGAAGACTCTGTTCAATATGCATATGGAAGAGACGACAACCGTGTCGGAGCATTTGAATGAGTTCAATGCCGTGTGCAATCAACTCGACCAGGTGGGCATCAAGTTTGATGATGAAATTCGCGCCCTTCTCCTTCTATCAAGTCTACCAGACTCTTGGGATTCCCTTATTATTGCGGTGAGCAATTCGTGTGGAAAGAACAAGATCTGTCAAGAGGAAGTGGTGACTCTACTTGTAGGAGAGGAGGTTCGGAGAAAGAAGTCGGAACGATCTAGTTCTTCGCTGAACTTTAGCTCGAAAGATCGTGGGAGAGAACGAGGAAATAAGAGCAAGGGCAAAAGCAACTTTGATGCTCGAAGTCGATCCAAAAGTCGAGGACCATCAAAGCGATCGAACTCGAAGGGTCGCGACTATAGCAAATACAAGTGCTACAATTGTGGAAAGATTGGCCACATCGGAAAAGATTGTCCGGAGGAAAGCAACGACAACGGCAAAGGTGCTGCAAATGTTGTGAAGGAAGATGAAGTCCTCATTTGCTCGTTGGAAACCAAGAATGAGTCTTGGATCATCGACTCCGGTGCCTCGTTTCATGCTTCTCCGCAAAAGAATGTTCTTCAGAACTATGTGAGCGGGAACTTTGGCCGAGTTTACCTTGGCGACAACCAGCCGTGCGACATTGTGGGCAAAGGAGATGTTTGTCTATCCCTTCCTAATGGCTTTGAGATTCAATTGAAGGGCGTTCGTCACGTTCCAAGTCTCAAGAAGAATCTCATCTCAGTGGGCCAACTATCGGAAGACGGCATGGTATGTACGTTCAATGCCGAGTCTTGGAAGGTGTCCAAGGGCGCTAGGATGTTGGCGCGCGGCAAAAAGGAGGGGACGATGTATGTCGCCAACGGGACTTATAATCCCAATTTCATGGTGGCAAAAGCAACAGATGCATCCACGTGGCATCGGAGGCTCGGCCACATGAGTCAAACCGGAATGAAGATCATGGACTCTTCCGGGAAGCTTGACGGGTGCGGGGAAATCAAGCTCGATTTTTGTGAGGATTGTGTCCTTGCAAAACAAACTCAAGTAAGTTTCTCGAAGGTTCCGCGGGAGTTGAAATCTGAGAAACTAGAACTTGTTCATTCTGACGTTTGTGGCCCCGCTCCTGTTCCCTCAATCGGTGGATCGAGGTACTATGTAACTTTTGTCGATGACTCTTCAAGGAAGTTATGGGTGTACTTCCTGAAACACAAATCCGATGTCTTTGGTGTGTTTAAGACTTGGAAAGCTTGTGTAGAGACTGAAACCGGACTAAAGTTGAAGGCGTTAAAATCTGACAACGGTGGGGAGTTTTGTGGTGAGGAGTTTGAACGGTTCTGTTCAAACAACGGAATTCGAAGGATCTTGACCACACCTATGAAGCCGAGGCAAAACGGAGTTGCCGAGCGCATTAATCGGACGATCATGGAGCGCGCCCGAAGTATGAGAATTCATAGTGGTCTTCCTCGAAATTTCTGGGCTGAAGCGGTGTCTACGGCAGCCTACCTTATCAATCGGGGTCCCTCGAGTCCCCTAAACGGAAAAATACCTGAAGAAGTCTGGACCGGCAAGGAGGTGAATTTGTCTCATCTCCGAATATTTGGGTGTACGGCGTATGTACACTTAAATCCTCAAGATCGAAGTAAGCTCGATGCTAAGTCAAAAAAATGTGCTTTCATAGGCTATGGGAGTGATGCCTATGGTTTTCGTCTCTATGATTTCGAGGCAAAACGAGTTAGGAGGAGTGTTGATGTGGTGTTCAACGAGGAGGCTTTGTACAAGGATTGGGGCAAGGAGACCAATTCTGACAACAAGGAGAACGACTATGTGGAGGTGCCATACGAATCCCCTGAAAAGCCCACTCCTTTACAAGAAATTAAAATCCCAAATCAGCAGGAGGAGCCTGCCCAAATCCCACTCAGGAGATCGGAGCGATCGAGGAGGATGCCTGACAAGTTTAACGACTATGTCCACTATTTGCTACTTTCTGATTCGGGGGAGCCGGAAAGCTACAAAGAAGCCCTTGAGGTGCAGGGTGTCTCGGGCGAGTGGGAGTCAGCGATGAATGACGAGATGTCGTCACTTTCTACTAATAAAACTTGGGATTTGGTGAATTTGCCGGAGGGCAAGCGAGCACTCCACAATAAGTGGATATATCGAATCAAAGAGGAAGCCGATGGGAGTTTACGACATAAAGCTAGGTTGGTCGTAAAAGGCTTCGAACAAAGAGAAGGTGTTGACTACACCGAAATCTTCTCGCCGGTGGTGAAAATGGCGACGATTCGATCGGTGCTCAACATAGTCGCAGTCGAGGATCTCCACCTCGAACAGTTGGATGTGAAAACGGCGTTTCTACATGGAGATCTATCGGAGGAGATCTACATGTTCCAACCGGAGGGCTATGCGGAGAAAGGCAAAGAAAGTCTTGTGTGTCGTCTAAAGAAAAGCTTATACGGCCTCAAACAAGCGCCTCGACAGTGGTACAAGAAGTTTGATAACTTAATGAATGAAACGGGGTTTTCTCGGAGTCAATCAGACCATTGTTGCTACTACAAATCATGTGGTGATTCTTATATCATCTTGTTGTTGTATGTGGACGACATGTTAATCGCCGGAAAGGATAAGAGAGAGATCGAGAAGGTGAAGGCAAGCCTATCAAAGGAATTCGCTATGAAAGATCTTAAAGATGCAAAGAAAATTCTGGGCATGAGAATTTCTAGAGATAGAGCTTCACGACGATTATGGCTCTCGCAGTCCGAATACGTTGAGAAAGTGTTAGCTCGATTTAAAATGGAGGAGTCTAAGCCCGTTAGTACTCCACTCGGAGACCATTTCAAATTGTCCAAGGAAGTAAGCTCCAAGGACCAAGATCAATCAAAGATGTTTCCCTACGCATCGGCTATTGGTAGCCTTATGTATGCAATGGTGTGCACCAGACCCGATATTGCACATGCAGTGGGAGTTGTGAGTAGATACACTTCCAAAGCTAGCAAGGAGCATTGGGAAGCGGTGAAGTGGATAATGCGTTATCTACGAGGGACATCTAACTGAGCCTTGTGCTATGGCGGTAGTGATCTTGCATTACAAGGATATGTCGATTCTGACTTTGCCGGCGATGTTGATAGCCGAAGAAGCACGACAGGGTTCGTGTTCACGCTCGGGAGTGGAGCAATAAGCTGGGTTTCCCAACTTCAAAAGTTGGTTACTTTGTCAACAACCGAAGCCGAGTATGTGCCGGCAACGGAAGCATGTAAAGAGTTGACTTGGCTCAAAAGTCTTCTAAAAGAAATCGGTCACGAACAAAAGAATTGCAGGCTTTTCAGTGATAGTCAAAGTGCAATTTGTCTCGCCAAAAATGCTACTTTTCATTCAAGAACAAAGCATATTGATGTCAAGTACCATTTCATCCGAGAGTTGTTGGATGAAGGCAGTTTCTCGTTAGTGAAAGTTCATACCGATGAAAACCCGGCGGACATGCTAACTAAAGTGGTCACGGTGGAGAAAGTCAAGAGTGGTTCAAAACTCGTTGGTCTCTCAAACGTCAAAAGAGAGACGACTGACACACAAACGGAGAGGAAGCGGTGTACGCAAGTTCGGAAAAGTGTTAACGACATGGTGAGTCTTCCAACAAGTGGGAGATTGTTGAAGTAATGTTGAAAAACTCTTTAGCTTCTTTGAATTCATGAATTTGGAGAGAATTTGGAGAGGCAAGTGACTCTTTGGCTTCTGGTGAATTTGAAGGGCCAAAGATTTCATTGATGTGTTCAATGAACATGCCAAGGATTGGCAACTATAAAAGGGTGATCAAGGTGTTGATCAAAATAATCCCAACACAATAGAGTTTATTACTAAAGCGTGAGTTAGAACAAAGTCGAGCTTGTTCGGGTTTCAAGTGTGTGTAACTTGTAATCATTTCTCCAAGTAATAAAAGAGTGTGTTGTGAGCCCGAGAACGTAGACATTAGTTGTCGAACCTCGTAATATCGTGTGTCATTTTTTATTTCTTTTCTCCGCTACAAACAAGAGTGTGTGTGTGTGTGCGGTTCATATTATTCGAACTATTTTCCGCAAGCCTTGAATATCAAGCTGTGGTAAATTGTATTGGAGCACAATTTATCGCAACAAGTATGTGGGCACTGGACATTAGGTGTATTTTCTCTTTTTCTTAATAACAATAATAAATTAATAGAAATAGAAAAAACTCACTCAAGTAGTATATGTTCAAATTTGAGACTTATTCACCGAATGGTACGGTAATTTACAATTTGTACATTTTAAATACATTCAACAAAAAACAACTTACTCAAATTTTCAACAAAAAAAAAAAAAAAACTTGGATTACCAAATTTTCAACAACAAAATCTTGGGTTAAAATCTGAACCCATTTCACCATTTGAATGCTTGTTATCATCTTGGATTTTGCTTTTAAGCTTTAATATGGGTTTGAACGAATCGATGTTCATGATCAATATTTGACGCGAGAACGGATATATTTTGTTGAAATTTTGGGTAACCTTGTTTTCAGATACTATTAAATCAGTGTAATTTTGTGCAGTGAATGAAGTTTATCTTTATTAAAAGTATACAATCAGCATCATGTTCAAACCTATAATATGGAGTACAACCCAATAAACCATGATTTTCCTGAGCAGTAATTGGGTTACCTAGAACTTAGAAGGGACACATAACATATACCAAAAGTATGACAACAAACCACAATTGCAAACTAACAAACAACATGAACTTAGATTAATCCATTAGAACAGTCGTTAAGCAATACTCGATAAAAAAATCCTGAATGAGAACCAAATTAAAATTGACACTTGAAAACATACCTAGAGACGACCAGCCATTCAGCCCAACACATAAGATAATCGAAAAGATTTCATTTGTCATATCTTGGGTTCTTCTTTATCCAAAGGATGACTAGGCAAAGAAGGCTGCTTCTGTTCTTCAAACCCATCTGCCTCAACAGCATGCTGAGCTGGAGGAGGGGCTTCTTCAGACCTATGATGTCTTCCTCACGAATCTTGGAAGGATCTGGTGGGTCTGCCTAATATCAAATCGGTAGAAAGTTTTAGGATCTCAACATGTAAGTACAAGAAAAAAAAAATATTATCTTTACCTGTAAAACAAAACTATAATTTCCAACATTGACAGGGCCGACAAGGACACTTTCTAAGAGCCGATCGTAAGTTTCATCCTCAGCAGATCCAACGTAAATTAGTTTCCATTCCAAATCTGCAAGGCAATGTGTTGATTACAAACTGGAATAGACAAGGAAGTTATCTTCTAACTGAACAAGCTCTTAGGCATACGTAGATAAGTCAGAAAAATAAAATGTTCATCTTATTTGGAACAATAATTGATCAGTGTTGTAAACATTTGAATAGAAGGTTTTCTACTGGTTTTGTGGAAAAAAGATCATCATTGTGCAAAGCATAACCATACATAGCCAAACATGAAGTAGTTGTTTCTTCACTCTTTTTTTGTGCTGCTCGCTTGCGACTCAATCCACATTATATTCTAATTTGTTATAATTGAAAATTATATCACCCACGAATTAAACCAGGAACAGATGACGAAATAGCAAGACAATTTTACGTTTCATCACCTATAATACTCACTCTATCCTTTGATTGTTTTTCTACTCATCGTCCTCGTTCACTAATCAAATGTTCCCTCTGTTCTCCAAGGCGTAAATCTACCTTATTTTCCGAATATTTTCCAGTAAATCTACCTACAGTAGTTAAGCTGTGAAGCTGATTTCAGTAACAGTAAATTCAACTTTCCTTTGCAATGTTACTCTCTGCCAAATTAATTTCCTACTCTTTTCCGGCTTCAAATATCCTTTGCCGCGCTTCCAATGCCTGTTTTTCCCAGTTAGTTAAGGCGGTTACGACAGAGAGCGTGATAGCTTGTACGGTTGCACCCGCTAAAAGCCCGCTCCAAAGGCCCGGGCCCTTACAGTGCCACACGAATGCCAGGAGAAAAGCCACTGGAGTTCCAACTAGATAATAAGCCCCTAGATTCACATAAGCCCCTATATGCTGCCATCCGCTGCCTCTAGCTACCCCTGAAAGTAAACACGAAACAGCAAAATGAGATTGACATAAACGAAAAAGCTATATATGTCTGTGTTATTGAATTTTTCGAAACCTGAAAGCACGGCCTGTATGCTATCCATGATTAAAGAGAGTCCGAGAAAAGGAGCCATTTTGTGTACATAGTCGACAATTTCTTTCTCCTCGCTGAACGCGTATCCCAATACACGCCCGCACATTATGGTGGCAATGCTGGCGATCAGGAATTCTGCAGTTGACAGAACTAACACAGCTTGGAGAGTGAGTCTGGCTGCTTGTGGTCTACCTGCTCCAAGCTCGTTCGAGATCAGGGTGCTGAAAATATGAAAAAAAAAAGATTTATGATAAAGTTTATCCAAATCATTTTTTAACGTACAAGGATATCGAGTGCAGACCTGGCAGCAACGCCAAAAGAATGAGGTATGTGGAAGTGCAGGTAAGAGATCGTGAAGCTGCGGGAACGTAAAGATCAACTCGGTAACATTAATGAATAAGAAATTAAAACATGTGTGTTTCAAAATTAGTATATACGTACCATATAGAGAGAACTGATGTCTCTGTCTGTGGATTAGGCAACAGCCCAGACATCAACATTATAAGCTCAAACGACCACCACTTCAGACTGTAAGAATCGGAACATGGAATTTATAATATTACACTATATTTTTTAACTGAAAGAAGATAATCATCTTCAAAAGTGAAAATTTTACCAAATCATGGCAGCGGAGGGTAAAGCAAGCTGAAAGAACTCCTTGACGGTCCCGATAACTTCCGCCATGGAAAACGAGCCACGGGTTTTATTACATGCCGGAGAATACATGACGTAAATCCCAAGCATGACGACGTTAAACCAATAGGATATCCCAATGGAAAACGCTGCCCCTGCATTCCCGAGGTTTAGCTTGAACACTAAAGCCCAACACAAGGGCAACTGAAAACCAAGAGAAGCCAGAGAGCTCCAAACCATCGGAAGTATCAAACTCTGACTTTGCAAGTAACGAACAAGGCACTGCAGAATCGCGTAAGGGAATAGTGTCGGGATGAGCTGAATCGCAAACTTCCCGGCTTGAGCCGAGATCAGAGGATCTTGGCCTGTCATTAGTAACAGCTTTTCCGTTAGGACAAAGAGAAGGGATAACGGTAGGCATACCAAAAGGAGACATAAAATGGCTCCGTGATTGTAAGTTCCGACTTTCTTATATTGCTCGGCTCCGTACGCCTGACCGCAAAGGGTTTCCAAACCACTGGCCATCCCAATCTGCAGACCAAAAATTATTCATCACCCAAATTCTATATTTAGTAACAAATATTTACAAAAAAATTTGTCAAAGTTGGGCCAATAACAACTTAAAAAGTATTAAGGTTGTCCAACTTATATTTGAGCTTTAGGATTTATATCCAATCGATGTGGGATACTTAATTAACAAAACTGTTTACTCTGTTTTAGTGACAGATTATAAAACATCACATCAGTCATTTTATAAATTATTCTTCGATATTTCGACGTATTTTTTTTCTTTTATCTGCTCCAATAAATTTAGACCAAAAAAAAAACTTACAACGACACTAAATCCGGTGACGTTGCAAAGAGAGGTGGCGATGGATGCGCTGGAGAGGGAGAGTTTGTCGAGGTGGCCGAGCATGCATCGGCAGCGCGATCCAGTTCACGCGATTCAACTCCGCCGCAAAAGCGCCGCTTTTACTCTCGATGTTCTTCTTCTTCCTCGGCACCAGCTTTTCGACTTCCATTTATGATCAATTGGGAGTGGGCAAACTAAGTACGGAAATTATTTGTTTTTATTTTCTAATTTGATCGATGTTTTTTTTAATATATGTATATATTATCGGAATGAATTACTGTATTATTTTAGGAGTTTTATGAAGACGATATAGAATCGTAAATGCATGTATGTATATATATACTACACGAAGATATGCGTGTGGGATAGTGAAAACTGATAATGAGTTGAGCTGGTATTGCATTTGCTGCGAACTTTCTCGTGTGAATGTGAATGATTTGAGTACGCGGAAAATTGAATTTAATTAAGCATATACTGTACATACGCATACGCTGACGTCTGAGCATTGCGTCTGAGCAGGTTATATTAAAAAATATAGTAGTACGTAGGTAGGTTGTTAATTGGTTTAAACCAAATCAAATCGAATCAAAATTTTGATTAATCGAAATAAATAAGAGTTATTTTTAAGAATCGAAAACTAAAATATTTAAAAAATACTTTGGTTCAGTTTTAACCAAATAATATAAGTTTGGTTTGGTTTAATTTCATTTGGTTTTAACAAAATTTTAACTAAAAAAATATATTTAAAAAATTTAATATTTTAATTTTAAAAAATATTTTTTTACTAGAATAATTAAAATTAAATATAAAAAATGTAAAAATTAATTTAAATTAAAAATAAAAGTTTTTTATTAAAAAATATAAAATTAATATATAAATTAATATATATATATATATATATTAATTTTATTTTATTTTTATTCGATTTGATTTGGTTTTTATCGGTTAAAAATAAATCAAATCGAAAATAGAAATATCAAAAAAAACCAAAATCGAAAACCAAATTAAATTAATTTGATGGTTTGATTTAAATGAATTAAGTCAATTTGATTTTGGTCGGTTTAACAAAATTTTTTACATCCCTAGTAGCAAGTACAGAAGTACTACATCGATCCTTGTAGAAACTTAGACGTAAATTAAGAAAAGCTGATTTGATTTTTTATTTGTTTAATAATATAAAATATAAGTATAATATGTATTGATGGGTAAGTATTAAGTAGTTAATTGAAAATGAGTGGTATAAAAGTAAATAAATTGAAATTACGTCTTCGACGTAGGATACCAACTTTTCGCGAAGTCGGTCTTAAACCCAGTCACTTCAGCAACTATGTTCGCACACAATCAGCTCTGCTTGCTATGTATGTAGTAAGGTGTAGTAGTGTGTTTGAACTCAACAAGAGTAAAGTAAAGCGCTGAAGACAAGGTTGTATAATAGTATCATTTCATTGAAAAACAAAACTAACTATTACACTTGTGGAGAAAGGTAGACGGAATAATCAAGAGTCGTATCCCAAGTGACGCAGCACTCCAACGAACTGATGATCTAGTACTATGTCACCTAGAGCTAAATCGCATAACTCTACTATCGGTGCACAGCACAAAACAACTACCAAAACTCTTAAGCTATAAGCCGTAAACAACGAACGTTGATACTCGGATATCGGATTTCGTTCTCTCAAAATCGTCAAAGGATGTCATCCAACTCCATGGGTATATATAGTAGTCTCGCACATGTGAAGCCTTGAGATAGTGCAATCTGATTGGTCACATGCTTGGCCTACATCACAATTCCATGGATGACATCACTTTTGGAATCTTCGATTCTTGAATCTTGGAATCTTGAATCTTCGATTCTTGAATCTTCGAATCTTGAATCTTCGATTCTTGTAACTTCAGACTTCAACACATCTTGACTCCGTCGATCTCAATACTTCATCTTCAACTTCATTGTGGTGAACACTCGTCGTTGAACATTTCATATTTCATCGTCTTCATTGTCGTCAATAGAGTTTAAGTAGTAAACAGCACAACATGCATCAGTTGACACATGAAGTGAAAAGAGGCACGGCGTGCGACTCCAGTCGCACGGAATGAAGAGAGCACATCATGCGACTCCTGTCGCAAGAGATGGAGTGCATGTCATGCGACTCCCGTCGCACAAGTTGGACAGTGCTGGACATGCGACTCCTGTCGCATGCGACGCTAGTCGCACGAGTTGAGGAGCAGGACCATGCGACGCCTGTCGCATGAAATGGAGAAGCAGCAACGTGCGACTCCTGTCGCACGGTTGAAGAGGTGGTGTCATGCGACTCCAGTCGCATGAGATGAAGGCACGGATCGTGCGACTCCTGTCGCACACACTGGCAGGTGTACTATGTGCGACTCCTGTCGCATGGATAGAAGATGCAAGGTCGTGCGACTCAAGTCGCATGATCTTGAAAGATGGACATCATGTTGAACATATTGCATGACTCGCCCCCGAGTGCGCTAAAAATATTTACTCGGGGTCTCGACTCGCAAGAGGACGAGGCCCTTCGTAGTATAAGTTGGCAAGGACGACCCAAGTCATTCTCTCGAGGAGTGTAGGCTCGGAGTGTTCGTTTAATTAGTGCGTTCAACGTTTGCTTTGTGTACAAATTATCTCAATAAATGGGGGGGAGAGAGAAGAAGATGATAAGCTAACAAGTACTAAATTAAAGCAATGAAGCATGTAAGAGCAAATAAAAGCAAGGAAACGAGAAATCAATAAGAAAAACGGAGATTTGGTATTTGGATCATATCACATAGGAATCGGGTTAATAACAATAAAAACCGGGCCATAGGCTCGCTCAAGTGCTTTCGCGATTTTAGAGTGGGCCGACTAGTCCCTCGGTTAAGGTCAAACTATGGTTGATTAGATTAGTGTTCATGGAGGATTACCGGGTAGGTCTCACCTCTAACAAATCGAGTAATCGACCAAAATCACAAAGTGAAACGTCTCCGGGTAGGTCTCGGTTTCAACAATCGATCAAGTTCAATAACAAATAAACAAATTAACCCAATCAACATGGCCAACAATCAAGATAAATCAATCATTCATCCTTAGATCAAATCACCAATTACCAAACCCAAAATCTAGCCTAGCATACTAAAGCAAATAAACAAACAAATCAAATAAAGAGCATGCATAAATGAAATAACAATCAAAAGGAACGAAGCTACCGGTCAAACGAGGAGTCGATCTTCGATGTGTCACCCAACGAAAATTGATCCGATGAATAGAACGGGCTCGACGATCCGAGAACAAAACGTGAATGCAAAAATACGAGAAAAACAACGAGAAAGGAAAGATCTAAGAATTAAAATAGTCTTGAAATAAAGAACTTGAAGAACAAGAGTAGAAAAATATCTAGAGTACTATTAAAATTATTTACAAAAATGGTGACTTTCTCTCTCTACAAAAGTAAAATGGGTTCCTACAAATTTGTCACATGGGTATGGGTTGTGTGTGTGCTTCTCTTATTTATAGCTTTCCAAGGGCATGTGGCCTCCCAAAAATAACGAAAACGTCCCCAAAGACTCCATTTCCGAGCAATCAACGAAAAGTCAACGAAAGGGCATTTTCGGGCTCGGGCGAGCCCATTCCGGCTCGGGTGAGCCGGAACTCTCTGAACAGTGGCTCGGGCGAGCCCAATGGGCTCGGGTGAGCCGGACTTCTTTTTCGTCTCGAATAACTTTTTCTCCAACGCATCCTCGTTTTTGCCTTTTTAAGCTTTGGCACCTCTCGTTTTTGCTTCAATTCCCTATATTTTCAAACAACTTCAAAAGAGTAAGGAATTACAATATAATAGAAGATACGCCATGCAAATGTACGAGAAACGGGCAAAACAAAGCATAAATAGGGGCATAATTCACACCAAAAACGTACGAAACAATGTACAACTCACTCAATTAGGTTTTTTCTTTTGTTTTTTTTCTTATTTTTTTTCTATGTTTTTTTTCTCTATCAATTGCATTGTTTTGGCTACAACAGTGAACCTTACGTCCTCAACTCGAGTGCAAGCTAACAACCTTTGATAAAATTATTTTTTTTCAATGTTGCTTAATTGTTTTTGCTTTCTTTGGTTTTTTGTTTATTTGTGAAAATAATGTTCACAAGTTAGTGTATAAAATGGAGGGTTTAAAACTTCTATATTGGACAAAAGTCACAAAACTGTATTTGGTTCAAGCTTTAAGTTTAACATCACTGGAGTTTGAATTTGGCCCACCCTCGATTGAATTCTTGGTTCCGGCCCTGATTTTCACCACTCACTTTTTCTTGTAGTAATGACAAACCCCTTAGAATTTTCTTTATCTTTGCTCAACCCTGGACGTCAAGACATTCCCCCGGGTTTTCACTACTCAAAATCTCCTTCATCGTCTCCCTCGATCACAAAGGCGCGACCGCATGAAACAAATCACCGGAGGGATAGAGTGCAACTATACCTCTTACCTTTCTATTCTTCCATACCTTCTCTTCTGACTCCATCGCGCTTGACATCTTGTTCATGCCCCAACAATGCATCATCAAGATCTATGTTGGTTAGAACCACTGAACCAACTCCACCTTGAACATCAAGATCCATGTTGATTAGAAACATTGAACCAACTCCACCTTGAATCGCCATGAAGAGAACCACATGTTCCGATCTAACACCAAATATCAACCATCGTCGCCATCTCCCAAAATATTCTTGAGCTCGACCTGAATCTAAAAACACCAAATAGTCGCAACGCTCGCCTCGTGAAGATAAATTCCGCGTCTGGGATCCTCCCAATTAGGGCTGAAAACGAACCGAGCAGCTCGTGAGCGCTCGCGAGTTGCTCGAGTCAACGCTCTGCTCGAGTTTGGTCAAACGCGAGCTCGAGTCGAGCTCGAGCCGAGCATTAATCTATACGAGTCGAGCTCGAGCCCAAATATTGAAGAATCGAGCGGGTCGCGAGCCGCTCGTATATATAAAATTTTAATTAAATATTCTAAATACGTGTATATATATATATATCGAGTCGATTCGATCTTTTCGAGCAATTCGAGTCGAGTCGAACTCGAGCAATACGAGCAGATTCACTCGAATAAGCTGAAGTTGAACTAATCGAGCGAGCAAAACTCGAGCAGCTTGATCGAGCCGAGCTCGAGCTCCTCGATCGAGTCGAGCTCGAGCATGAAAAAAAAATCGTTAGCCGAGCTCGAGCACCCTCCTGAGCAGCTCGTCGAGCTCGAGTCTGCTAATTTTTTTTCGAGCCGGCTCGATAAGCTCAAAGCTCGACTCGACTCGGCTCGTTTCCAGCCCTACTCCCAACCAAAGCCCTGTTGATAACAGGTCACAGGATTGTAACTTAGCTCTGATACCACTTGTTATACTTTTTACGATGCTCTGATACCACTTTTTGCGATATTGAAACTAAATCTCTCACAACTCTCAAAATATATATGAGATGCGAAAAAAAAATGAAAAGTACGAACAAACAAATTTATGTGGAAACCCAAAACACGAAAAAAAACCAAGGGAAAAAAAGAAAAATTCACTATATCGTTCAATTATATCGTTCACTCTATGATTTTCGTCTAATGAAAAACTTCAATTTATAGGGGTAGCAAATCTATTAAATTGAAAACAATTAAAATTAAAAATAAATTATTTTCCTAATATAACTTTAAAATTTTTTAAAGAATATAATTATATTTTTAATATAATTATAATCTTTTTAAACAACAAAACAAAACAAAACAGAACCAAATTGAACAACAATTCAAATACCGCGTCCGCGATACTCCTTTTCCAATATCTCACGCACGAACCGCACCCACTCAAATTATGCATGTCGCATAATTCAAACAATTAATTTGGGTCGTGATTAGTGCAACAAAATTTGGACACGGACTTTCGTGTTTATTCCGTTTTCAATAGGAGTCATATTTCAATAGAATCGATGTTCAAGATCAATCTTTGACGCGAGGATGGATATATTTTTGTCTCGTTCTTGCTGTGAAGTTGAATTAATCAAAGGTTTATACAAAAGGTCCCATACCGATGCTTTGAGGTACTATTAAATCAGTGTAAATTTGTGTATATAGTTCACTGAATGAAGTTAAATAGTTAATCTTTACATAATCAGGTTGAATTTATATATATATATATATATATATATATATATTAGAAAATTTATATAGTAATACTCTATATACAAAAAAAATTCTATATTAATAAAAAAATTAATACCCAACTTCTAACTAGTTATAAATAAAAATATACATTTTTCAATTCTCATATTAAAGATTTATAGTAGTATATACATTTTCAATCTTAAGAATTTATAGTATCAAAATATGATCAAAGCTTATAGTTCATGGAATTAATTATAAATAAAAATATACGTTTTCAAGTCTCATCTTAAGAATTTATAGTATCAAAATCAATAAGTATATGATCAAAGTTGATAGTCCATTAATTAATTAGTATTTTATTCAATTTATATGTTAAGCACAAGTTAAATTTTCTTAGTCAAAACTATTAAATTCGTTAGGTGAACTTAAGAATATATATATTCCATAGATTCATTATTTTTATTTTTATATTATTTTTTATACGAAAAAATTATTTTTATTTTGTAAAACTCTATATAAAAATAACTCTCCATATTACTCTCTCTATTTTTTTACAATAGATGCATTAATTTTTTACTTTTTGATTAAAAAGTAAAGAGTAAAAATATTTTTTTAATTTTAAAAATAAAATAGTTGTGAGTTGAATTTAAAAAGTATGTGAATAAAATAGGACTAAAATAGTATTTTAAAATAAAAAAAAATTATAATATTTAATTTCTTTATTGGGTGTATCTGCCTATCTGGGACACCTCAAAAAGGAACAAGGAATCAAAAAGTAACAAGGAAAGTGCTACAACTTAATATTTTTTCCGTCTCAAGGATGTCTCACGATATGACTGTATATATAAAAAGATTAGAGCCAACCAGCATCATGTTCAAACCTATAATATAGAATCCGTTAAACATAAACCAAAATTGCAAACAAACAAACAACAGAAACTTAGGAATATTCCATTAGAACAGTAAACAATACTGGATAAAAATATCCCGAACGAGAACCATATTAAAATTGACACTTTAAAACATAGCTAGAGACGATCAGCCCAACCAAGAGGATAATCGAAAAGATTTGTTTCGTCATGTCTTAGGTTCTTCTTTATCCAACGGATGACTAGGCAAAGAAGACTGCTTCTGTTCATCAAACCCATCTGCCTCAACAGCATGCTGAGCTGGAGGGGCTTCTTCTCCCGCCTCACTGTTTTCAGGGTGGAAATTAATGGGGAATTTGGTCACTCTGGGTTTGTCGGATAATATATTCCTTTGGATTTTGTCGATCAAGACCTTCTGGGGAGGTTCCTCTTTGAGCTGCTCATCTTCATAGTCGTTATTGACATAATAACCCACACGGAGAAACTCTTGAGCCATGTAAGAGCACGTCAACAAAAGCACCGTCACACCTATGATGTCTTCCTCACGAATCTTGGAAGGATCTGGTGGGTCTGCCTGATATCAAATCGGTAGAAAGTTTTAGGATTTCAACATGTAAGCACAAGAAACAAATATTAAAATTATTATCTTTACCTGTAAAACAAAACGATAATTTCCAACATTGACAGGGCCAACAAGGACACTTTCTAAGAGCTGATCGTAAGTTTCGTCCTCAGCAGATCCAACGTAAATTAGTTTCCATTCCAAATCTGCAAGGCAATGTGTTGATTACAAACTGGAATAGACAAGGAAGTTATCTTCTAACTGAACAAGCTCTTAGGCATATGTAGATAAGTCAGAAAAATAAAATGTTCATCTTATTTGGAACAATAATTGATCAGTGATGTAAACATTTGAATAGAAGGTTTTCTACTGGTTTTGTGGAAAAAAGATCATCATTGTGCAAAGCATAACCATACATAGCCAAACAAATAGTAGTTGTTTCTTCACTCTTTTTTTTTTGTGCTGCTCGCTTGCGACTCAATCCACATTATATTCTAATTTGTTATAATTGAAAATTATATCACCCATGAATTAAACAAGGAACAGATGATGAAATAGCAAAATAATTTTATAATTCCTTACCTAATATTCTATTCTCTGATTTTTTCTACTAATCATCCTCGTTCAGCATTTTACTTGGCAGTATCGTGATTAATGATTCTTGAGGAAGCGAAATTTTGGGGTTTGTTGCTCTGCTCATGCTTACAGATTTCCCAACCAAAATGGTACATTCAATCACTAATTAAATTCTCCCTCTGTTCTCGAAGATATTTTTCAATATATGTGATGATCTAAATAGGTAAATCTACCTTCTTTTCCGAATATTTTCCGGTAAATCTACCTACAGTAGTTTAGCTGTGAAGCTCATTTCAGTAACATCAGTACAGCTGATTAATCTATACTACTATTCATGGTTTCTCAAAACGAAACCCTAATCCCCATTGTCGCTACTTCATCATCAGTAAGTTTTTCTTGCAATTCTTCAACATAAATAAATCAATATATTTAGATAATGAAGAAACAAAATTAAAAAATGAAAAATGAAAACCCCCTAATGTCTACAACATATATCCAACAAATAAACAAAACCCTAAAAAAATCCCACAAATCAATTCAGTAAAACGGCGCACAAGCGTTGAGGCTAAAAACGAAGAAAACCCCCAGAAGAAAAGGTAGATCAATACCGTCGTTGAGAGAGGTGACGCATTCGTAGGAGATCTCGAACTGAAAGGGGGACAAAAACGACGCCGGATTATCGAGCACCGCGACGTTCGTGATGTTAACCGCGCTCATTTTGCCGAAGCGAAGGGCGAAAGAATCTTCGTACGGTCCGAGCTGCTCAAGTAAAAGCCTCCGATGGAACCGCGCGCAGAGCAAACCTCATGGATCGGAAAAAGAACCAGAGACGGCGACGGCGGCGAGTGCGAAGGATTTTTTGGAAACGCGAAAGGCAGCAAAAAAAAAAGTGGATGTAATTTTGAAGAGTACGACGATAAAGATGTGCTCAAGATTTTCGCTTTGGGGGTTATTTATACGAGCGACTGGCTACTGCTTCGGCGACCGGGTGTAGCCGGTTTCGGTATTTGGCGGGAGTTGCTTTGTGTTTTTTTGGCAATAAGAAAATTTAATAAATCACCCTGAGGTTTATAGGATTTACCAAAAAAAAAACTAATAAAAATCACATAAACCATCACTGTTGCAAGCTTGATTCACAGCATGACCAACAAACTGTATAATCTCAAAGTTATATATGAAACTCAGATTTTCGTATAACAAAAAAACCTCCAAAACATCCATATCATCGATGAAGCTAGTAGCTTGACTGTCTTTTCTTCAACAAAATCAAATGACTGCTATATGGAGGTATGAAGCAAGCTGTGAAATCAATTCAGCTATAGGCATAGAAACGGCTAGACGACCAGAAATCAAGTTGACTGACCATGCTTGTTAGCATATCTTTCAGTCTTTAATTTGTTGCTGTCAGACATGTTAATATCGCATAGCCTCTTAATGATCCTCCACAATTCACAATATGAATAAACTCATCCACCTCATCTTCGTGTAATTATTTAGCTTCGGTAGGGGGCCTATTTTGATCACAGCAGGAATCATTGACTTTAGCTGCAGCTTTACTTTATTCCGAGGCAACAGGCATCCTTTTGTTAAAGAACTTCGTTATAGAATACTGCTTGGAATCAGTAGAATTTCGCGACGAGACTGCTCTTGCTTTCTTCATTGTCTTGCCACCCAAATTTCCCTTCCTTTTCCCTGGAGATATTCCACCCTTCTTTACATTCGCAGAACCAGACAATTTAAAGCTTTGGCTGAGAGGAACACTCTCGGGGCAACTCACGCTCCTCACAGAATGATTTTCAAAGTCCAAAGGTGGTTGGTCTTCCGGGCTTTCTTGGATAGCGCACGAGATAGATGCAGTGGGGCCAGCCTGTTCGTGAAACTCCGTTTCGTGTTCATAGAAATCAGACACTGCCTCAACAACATTCCCACCAGAACTCTTGAGTAGCTCCTTCATCTGAGACAGAGTGACCCAACTGGGCAAACAATCTCCGAGTTCCTGCAAATATTTCTCCAGATCATCTTGTTTCAAATCTTCCGAATCGGACGGAACAGTTTCCTCTTCCACATCAGCTATCCCGGGTCCCCCACTAAGAAAACCCATCAAGAATGCTTTCTTAACAGCCGTCTCATCAACCAAACTGGCAAAATGCTTCCGCATTGCATTGGCATGGTTGCTGTCGATTTTCCCGACATCAGCACCGAATGTAGGGACCACATGCTTTGGTTTCAAGAAACTCAGGTACTCTCTAAGCTCCTCGTAGTTCGAATGCTCGCTGTAAGGAACGAGATGGGTCTCGAGGGAATCCTTCGTCCTGACCGTGAACTTATTCCGTTCGACTTCGTACGTCCATCCGGTCAGGATGAATCCCACGACCCTCGAATAGCCTCTTTTGCTCATAATCTCCTTCATCTTCGCAAAATTAGGTCTAAAGTAAGGCCAGGTCTCTCCCAACGCATTCCAACCGACAACATGAACATCGCTCTCTGACTCGTCCTCCGTAAACACCCCGCTTTCTCCCAACCCTAAGGCGCCCAAAACACTCATCTTCTTGCCACTCACGTGAATCTTCCTCTTACACCTGCGAGAAATCTCCATTAAAATCCTCTCATTCCCAATCACATGCGTGGCCACTAAGAACAGCACGTTCTTCGCATTCTGAACCCCAAACTTCTCAATCACGCCAACAGTATAATCAATCGATTCATCCTGACTCGGGAACACGAATTTAGGGTTACAATAACTCGTATTCAGAAACACACCATCAGCACCGATAAACTCATGAATCGAGATCTCATTCTTCATCCCATCGCAATACCTAAAATCGCCGCTGTGCACATACTTCTCAAACCCGTCATTACCCACGGGGACCTTGAACAGGAACAGGACCGCGCCTGGGAAGTGATTCGCATCCACGAGGCAAACCTCCGAGCCGTCGATCAGCACGGGCTGAGCGAGAGGTAAGGGGAAAATCAGCGGTTGAGGAATTCTGAGGATTCGATGGAGGAGATTTGCGGTGGTGGAGGAGCAATAAATAATACCCTTGTTCCACTGCGGGGATAGGCCTGTGTAGTGGTCGGAGTGGAAGTGGGAGAGGAAGTAGGAGGCGGAGAAATTAGGGTCGGCGTTTTTGAAACCGTCGACGACGAATCGGGTCTTGGGGATGAGTTTGGAGTGGGGGAGGGAGGCGGGGGGATTTGAGGCAAGGTGGATGGGTGGTGGTTGGGGCGGCAGAGAAAGGGTGGAGAGGGCGGCGCTGTGGAGGTCGCCGGTGGTCAATTTTAACAATTTCGAATCGGACATGGGGTTCGCGCGGGGGCGATTGATCGTATGGAATGGAAGTGCGATGTCTATTAGGAGTAAAACCTTGCCGTGATTTTTTCTGGTTCGGTCATTTTTTTTCTTTTATTTATTTCTTTCTTTATTAACTAATTTTAATCATTTTAGGTGAATTAACAAATCCTGCAATCCAAGTCCTAAGTTGGAAAAATAGTAAGTTACGTGTTCTTTATACTTATAAAAAAATAATTAAAATAAATAATTTCATGTATATACTATTTTTATTTTTTTTAAATAATACTAATATTTATTAGAATGCCTTATTTATTATTACTATTTTAAATAATTTAGTTCAATTAAATTTATTTCAGAACCATCCACTTTATATAAGTTCTATTCTCTTGGCTCCAATTAGTAAAAAAAATTTTAGGAGATTAAAAATATAAACATGAATCATTGATCCAAAATGGACAATATCATTAGTGAATAGTGAAGAGCAGAAGTAACAGAAAGACCTCCAAAGATCAAAATCACTTTTTTACTTTTGTTTTTTTACAAAGATGAAAGATGAAAGATGTAAGAGAAAGAGAAAGGTACTCGTAGTAAGTATCAAACAATACAACAAACATTTTTAGAGATTAAGATTTGGTCTAGTTAACACATACAGAGCTTTAATCAAAGTGGCAAGAGTAAAACGGGACAGGGGATGAACTCGGCCAGCAGGTTGGCATCAACATGTTTGGAATGGATAGCCTCCATGCTCAAAATCACAAGATCCATATTCATCTCATCCGCCACCTCTCCAATAATAGCCGTTGGCTTGTTTCCGTCTCCAAGCCGCTCTAATAGCTTATATTCTTGGAAGCCACCTGTACGATTAAAAGATCAAGCGAAAAATAAAATCCAGCAAAGGAAGCATTTCGGTAATCTATGCAGAGACCTACCTTCGGATAGATGCCATCGAATGCTAGCAAGTTGAGTCTCATGCTCCGACAGTTTCTCCTTTACCGTTTCATCGATAACTGCATACGAACATTATAACAATAAATATTTTCGGAATTTATCGCATTGAAAGATCAGTGGAAGATACACATTGAGAGATCATCATACCTACAACTGTTATCTCGGCCCCGTATTTCTTTGCCAAAGCAGCAATGGTTGCCGTTGCCTACCGAATACGTAGTATCATTTAGACAAATAAATAGAGCTGAAAATTAAAAAGGTCCTGTCACTTTTGGACTTCCCAAAATCGGGATGACCAAAAACCGAAAGCTCAAGAAATATATAGATATGGGCTAAAAACAACCGAAAATGTAATCGAGGGTTTCTCACAGCTCATAAACAAATTAAAGCGTTAAGTACACTACTACAGTACACTACTAATGTGAGAGGAAAAGGGCAAAATAAATACTACAGCTGAAAGACATTTCAATGTATACCTGCTTCGTTCCATCGGTAAGGTAAGGATTGCGGTCTATGACGGGAAGAAGCAACTGCTTAAACTCATTAAAGGTTTCGGCAACTGGACTGTATTCGGATTTCTGTGGGGTAGATTTCACTGAAAGCGAACACACGAGTAGGGGTTAGCAAAATCATTCGAAGGAATCGGAGTTCGTTTTGCATCGAACTGGAGAGAATATGTTCGATACATTTTTAGCAAGTGAGCATCCATCCAATAATCATCTGAAATTGAAAGACACAACCAAACCCTCCCCCACCCCCCTACAAAATTCAAAGAACACTGTATTGATCAATGTCATCAAACAAACTATATCAAGTTCTAGAACTGGCATTTCATCATACAATTGAGATGCGCAATATTAGCAAAAGCAATCCAAATAGCCATAGACAAACATACTCAAAAATCAAAACGACGGCGCTAATTAATCTGTGGATAAAGGAGTAAAGCTCATCAAGCAACAGGAAAAAAAAATATTGCAATTGGGGAAAGTGAATCGATTACCTTGAAGCGATGTTCTCAATAGTTTGGGAGAAAATGAGGAACTACGAGATTTGAGCTTTCGAGAAGGGGTTGGAAAGAGTGGTGGGTTGAAGACGGCGGAAATATGCTCGGACGGACGTGCGGTAAGGCAGCGCACGGCGAGGGCCATTGGAGAGAAGGTTCGAGAAACTGTGGGTGACGAGAATGGGTTCGGATTGGGAAGAAGAGACTAGAGAGAGTGAGTGCGAAAAAGAATCATTTGATGGGGATATGTATTTTCTACTAATATTTTAAATATTTTGTATTTAAATTTGTATTTTTTTATTAATCAAATATAATTAAATATTTTTTTTTTGATAAGGAGGAGAGACGAGAAACTCCACCCCACTCGATCGGAGGTCCCTCGATCGAGTAGGATGTAAATCGAGGAATCGAACCCCAGGACAAACCTTCATAATATTTCAATGAAAATTTGTCCCACCCGAGATTCGAACCCTGCGTCGCCGGGGAATTACACCCACATCATCACAGGCCTTACCACTCGACTATGCTCCTGGGGACAAATATAATTAAATATTAAAATGCTCTTACACAATTTTCAACTAAACTAGTTCACTTGGAAAAATCTCACAACGCCCAGTTTTGTACTGTTACATTTTTTCTTTAGATTATATTGACCTTGACCTTTACTTATGTGAAACAAGCTTTTCTTCAAATTTGTATACTTCCTTTTTTTTTTTCTAACTTTGAACACTTATAAATATAAAATATTTTTACTACATTTTATTATTTCAATACTAATTTATTTACATTAGAACTATTATATTTTTTTAACTTAACTTATTTATTACTTACACAATTAACTCATTATGCTCTCTTACTCTATACTCCATATATGTCTCAATCTCAAATATGGATAGTTCATTTGAAAAATACAAAGAAAGGATATTTGTTCTTCAAGAAGAAGACAGATTAAATACATAGTACACGATATTTTTATCTGTACTATTAAACACATAAAAAATTATTTTTTTTAATATACATTTCAAATTTTATGTGCAAAGTTTTCAGACACAAATCGTATTACACTTTTTTTAACAAACAAGTTCAATTCGATTGTATTGACTGACTATACTCGATAATTAAAACTATGTTCTATGTATGCATGCGAGGTTTCCGTTTAAGAAAAACGAGCAAATTGGTCTCTTTCCAGTATTTGCATTGAACCAATATAGGACTCTCCACAAGCTTCTCGTAATGATGCCTGAACAACTCATCCATCATCCTTTCATCTCCAAAGTGCTGTTCAATAAGCACTCCGATTACGGCTCTCAAGTGACGACTCAATATTTCAGGATCCGGTTTGTCTCTCATGGGTCCGCCCAAATCGACCATCCTTTCGATGTCAAACGACCCGTTTTCTTGGACCAGGTCCTTCAATTCTGATGGAGATGGATAGTAGAATGGCAAATTGAAAGAATCCACCTTCTCTCCACTTATCTTACCCTGAATTAGATTTTTCTTTCAAAAAAAATTATAAATGTCATAAATTAATTAATTAGTTCTAAAAATATCACACATTTAGATTTTTCTTTCAAAAGATTTATGTAAATGTCTAAAATTGTATTACTGAGTTAACATTTGAGCAATAACACTTTTAAAATAATTTTAAAGAATAAAATAATTTTTAAAATGTAGTATTTGTCTTATTGACGACCAATAATAGACTTATCCTCAATCTGAAAATAAAGTTATTTTTTACCAACAAAAACACATGTTAATTAAAACCAAAAATTATAAATATTTTATTATGGAAATTTAAAATTAATTGTGAATAAAAAAAGTAAAAAAATATCTGAAAATTTTGAAAATTACTCAAATCAATCTTATACCATGTTTTTAAACTAATTATATGGATCAATTAATTCATCATTGATTATCAAGAGTATTTATAATTTTATTTTTCCTAACTTTAATTATATTTCACCATAAATTGTTTCAATATTTTGATTTTTGACATTTGGAGCTCACCGTTTTCGCCATGTCCCTCAAACACGATCCAAGAATCTCAAAAGCCACACCAATACTAGACTCACTCACCCCCCCTCCCTCGGGAAATCCGAGCACCACCAACACCATCAGCCCTCCGTCGACTAGCTCCTCCGCCCTCGCCCTCAAAAACCCTCCCATATCCTCCTTATACCTCCCCCAATAAGCCTCCTTCACTCTCTTTCCACCTCCCGAGTAATGTAAGCTCCCCTTATTCCACGCTCCCGAACCCTCCTCCGCCACCTCATGCGGGACCCTCGACATCCAGTGGAGCGACGTGGAGCAGTGAGCCAGATGTAGTGTCCGTTCGGGAAAAAGTCGAGCATGGAACGACCCGGGGGACCCACAAGCGAAATAGTCTCTCGGCAAGTTTCTAAAGAGCATGTTGAAGTCATTCCCGACAAGGTCGTTGAAGAAGACTTGGAATTCGGGGGTTCTGTTTTCGGGTTCGTATTTGTGTCTGACAGCTGAGATGATGTTTTGGACAGCAAGGAACGCGTTCGGGCCCACGGAGGAGCCGAAGTCTGCTATTCGGATTGTGTTGTCCGGAGGAGGAGGAGGGTTAAGATGGTCATTTATCAGCTTGCGGATTAATTTATCTGCAGAGGCTATTACTTGTTTCTGCACGAAACCAACATATTATTAAAATGAAATGAACTGAACTGAATTGAATTAAATTGAATATGTGTATAGTGTATGCATGTAACACCTGGTAATCGGAATTGTTAGCGTAACTATTAGGTCCGTCGCCACCTATCATATGGTATGTACGTGAAACTTGTTTGAGTTTCACAGCCTCATCGTCATCCATACCTATCATATGGTATGTACGTGAAACTTGTTTGAGTTTCACAGCCTCATCGTCATCCATGGGTACGGTGTAAGGTGTTTACGAGTAAATGGATCGAGCAGAGTCGAACATTTTATATAGATCACGAATACATGACTAGCTATTACGTGTGTTTTGATTTGAATTGATTTAATTTGTGGTAGATTAATTTGACAAATATATCATTGTACAAGATGCATAAGCAATTATCATCAACTTGCATTTTAATTTGATTTTGTGTCACTTTCGGGTCGTTGTTGGGGTTTGGGATTTGATTTAGTGCACATTTAATTTTATTTACATATATATATATATATATATATGTGTTCATCCATAAATTTATACATATACAATTTCAGGATTCACTAATGCCACGTGGACCAATAGAAAAGCAATAATAATATTATGTTCACACTATAAATTATAAATAAAAATAATATAAATTATAAATAGTAATATTATTAAGCATATTTAAATTATTATATATAAATTTTAAATAGTAACTTAAAATTATATATTTTTTGTAATAATAATTAATTATCATCTAAAATATATAAATTTTTATTTCTTTTCTCAAAATTCTTTTTTATTCCATTAATATTAATTTAATTTCAATTAATCATATCTCATAAAAATCAATCTCTTCCTATTCTCTAATCATTTCAGTTAAAAAAATTGATGAAACTTTTTAAGTATATTATTTTCTCTTTGATGGCTTCATAAGTCCTTTTTTATTTTTCTGAACATTGAATCGATTTACATGTATACGTTCTTCTATTCATTCATTTTTTTTCCTCGATTTTTTTAATTTTATTTATTAATTATGATTTCTTCGCAAATTCCAATATCAAATTGTCGAGTTATTTATTATGTTCGACTAGATTTTTTTTAATTTTTAGTTTATCCATAATTCAGTTATTGTTAAATTTTATAGGTTAACATACATTATATTAATATAATTGCATTTCTCCATCTCATTTCCTTCTCACCAATTAAATTCAATTTTTTTATATTTCTATTTATTTTTCAACTTTATAATATTTATTTTCCATTTATTTAGATTTTCCCCCAGCGGTTTTAGGTATTTGTTGGATGCGTTTAACACTAGAGGAATGCAGAGACGAGAAACTCCTCTTCCAACAGATCAGAGGCTCCTCGATCGGGTAGGATGACACGAGAAACTCCTCTTCCACCAGATCAGAGGCTCCTCGATCGGCCGGGTAGGATGTAAATCGAGGGATGCGCCCGAGTAGCAGACACATGTGGGAGAAAGATCGGGTATGATGAGACGAGAAACTCCTCTTCCACCAGATCAGAGGCTCCTCGATCGGGTATGATGTAAATCGAAGGATGCGCCCGAGTAGCAGACACATGTGGGAGAGAGATAGGGTAGGATGAGACGAGAAACTCCTCTTCCACCAGATCAGAGGCTCCTCGATCGGGTATGATGTAAATCGAAGGATGCGCCAGAGTAGCAGACACATGTGAGAGAGAGCCAATAGGTCTCATCCAAGGACTAACTTCATAATATTTCAATGAAAATTTGTCATATCCGAGATTCAAACTCCGCGTCGTCGGGTAATTACACCAACATCACCACAAACCTTACCACTCGGCTATGCCCAAGAAGCTTACATACTATAAATTACATTCGTAGTCTTTGAAAATAATAAAATTTTCATAATTGAGATAACAGTTAATAATGAGATTAATATGAATTTACAAATTTAAGTGAGAGTTCGATTATTAAATAAAATAATTTGTTAGTCCATTGATAATTTTTTGATCGAAATACGTTGGAGATTAAATAAAATTTTAGATTATTTCAAACAAATAAATCACGTGCATTGCACGGGCAATGGTACTAGTTTAATTAATTTCTTGTGGAAAATATAAACTTTATAATGTCGCCCTACATACGTACTATATATACTATGTATATACAAAATATATTGTGTAAAATACAACATATATTAACCAAAATATATTGTCTACTTTTTCGATAATGTACATAATTAATTTGGGATATCAATGGTCCATATTAAAATGAAAATGACATTATTTTGTTTATGTTTGTGATTGAGAAAGGAAATTAAGAAATGACGACACACACATTATATATATATAGGTCAAGTTCAATATCCCACTACACTATAGGTAGTATATATATATAATATAAAATGCTAATTAATATACTGTAATGTTTAATTTGCAAAAATTAGCCCTAATTAATTTAATTTTAAATTTCCATATTTAAATTGATCGAAAACCTCTACTGTATTATAAATTTGAACTTTTATTTTTTTCAACAATTATTTATTTATTACAATTTTCTGAATAAACATGTTTCAAAATCATGCCATGAACTGCTCATGAAAAGTCATACTCCCTCCGGCCATTAATAGATGTCTGGACATGATGTTTAAGAAAATTGTTATTTTTAATTAAAAAGTAAAGAGTAAAAATATATTTTAAAAGTGAAAAGTAAAGTAGTTGTGAGTAAAGTTTAAAAGTAGGTGGGGTAAAGTAGAATAAAATTGTACTCCCTCCATCCCTCTATACAATGCATAGAATTTTTTTTACGTAAATTAAGAAAAAGTGATTTTTTGTGTATTTAATAATATAAAGTTAGGGTATAATTGTAGGTACCGGTATACCGATCCGATCGATATACCGTGTGTGCGGAAGCGTGTAAAGCAATAGATCTACTATGCCATGATCTTAGTGCACACAAATATATATAGACACACATATATTTATATATATATACATCCAATATATATATATATAGAGATATCAACGAGATCTTACTTTTGGTGACGAAGTGATTCGTTGATGTCGTTGAGGTGGTGTTGAGTCGATTGAACCACCTCAAATGGATCAGCCTCTAAATGTTCACCTTTGGAATGACCTCGTCACGCCTTTGGATCGCCCGGATGTTGAAGCCGCACAAATGGCCCGACCTCTACGTGTTGCACACGAACCCGGATAATGAACACCTTGCTTGCTTGAGAATTGATCTCCAAGATCACCTCTTTTCTCTCTATTTGAGTGAAATTTCGTGGCTAATGTTGTGATGTGATGAAAATCTGATTTTCATCCATATAATGGCCTCATTATTCACCACATTACTCACCTTTGTAACCTACAACATAATAGGCATCATAATGCACCATTAACATGCAAAAGGGGTTACAAAGGAAGTGAAAGGTCATGCCACATACATATGCCACTATGCATTGTATGTGGTCCCACTTGCTTGTGTGGCATGCCATGTCACACTATGTGACATGCATCCATGCAAGCCATGCATCACATGCATGTGTATTAAATCCACGTAAATATTGATTCTAAATCAATATATTTATCAAGCAATGTATATCAATATCGAGTTCGTGTGTGACCCTGTAGGTATGATTTTATCGATCAATATTATATTGTTCCCAACAATTAATATTATCGAATAATCATTTAACATCCATAGACGACCTTATGACTTTATCGATTGCACACGTAGGATCGAAGGACATATCCCAACAATCTCCCACTTGGCCTTCAGAGCCAGTGTGCTGCCAATTTCCTGTTGTCACTTTATGTCTAAGTTTGAACTTGAGGCAAGACTCGAGTCATCCTCAATCGGTTCAAACCTTTCTTGGACTTTGAGACAGACTGTAAAACCAGATTTATCACTATGATACGAATCTGGACGTGGCCACGTATTTTCCACAGTCTCGACTCTCCAAGTGGCCGGTAAGACATGTATCCCATTATAAAATGGAGGACAATCCCATCTTGTCAATCCAAGCTCTCCCACTTGCTTCCTGATACACCCAATAACAATTTTTATAACCTCCTTTTACGAAAGGCGTTTACTTGTATCAAAGTATACCATTTCACAATGGAATCACTCTGGACTACTCAGGTCAGAGGAAATTGCTCGACAGTCAATGAAATAGTATTATGACTCAAAATCTCAAATACTATTTCAGTCGGGTCTGTTCGATCATCAACTCCCAGCTAATATCTATGTAATTGTACTTAATGTCCCACATCACTAGCCCATGAAGCGGCGCTATAGTACACATTACAATCTAGTTCTTTGTATTATCGGTTTGTCCGTACTCGATTATACGAACTATGAACAGCTATATGATTCAAGTATATCAGTTCAACCATTGGAACTTCATTATGCGGTAAGTCTACCTCATAACCCAATTGATATAACTTAATCATTTGGACAATTCATATAAATTAAACCATATTTATATGAAGAATTATGTATTATACATATGAGTGAATGTTTACCAAATCTCCAAAAGTATCTAATACAGTAATAGAAATCACAACCCATCTCTAAGATGTCTGATATCTATTGCAGTCGTGAAAGCCTCAAGCTTAAACTGCTGGAGAGGTTTAGAAAGCGAGTTTGCAACCTTACCAAAAGTTGCAACTTTATTATCTCGATGTCTCCACAAACTATCTCCCAAATAATGTGGAACTTCCTGAGCACCAGTTTTAGACTTGTGGTGCTTCCTAGCTCATAGGCTTGCGCGATAACTCTACTATAAATAGAGAACTATCGGATGGGCTGAGCTAGTTACGCCACCTAGTTCATTCAAGAACTTTCAAATCCTAACTGCCAACATTACTGCATCCAATGCAATACCGTGCTCAGCTTCTGTAGTTTAATCAGCTATATTGCATTGCATGGAACTATTCCAGCAAATATCACCTCTAACCCGACAAAAGATATAACCAGATCGGAAATTATCTTAGTCTGTTTTGAAGTTAGCATTCAAACAGCTTGTTAATATCAACTCTTTTTGTCTTCCAAAGACAACAAAATATTCTTTTGTCCATCTAAGGTACATAAAAATATTCTTGGTCGCAGTCTAATGCGCCTCACCTGGGTTTCCTTGTAACTAAATCGTCATGCTCAAAGCATACGATTCGTACAGTCGTGTACATATTATGGCGTACATTATAGACCCTATTGCCGAAGCATAAGGAATGTTTTACATCCTCTTTTGCTCATCAAGTACCGTAGGGCCTTGCATCTTGCTAAGTGTTGTGCCATGACTCATTGGAATGAGACCCCTTTTGGCGTCTTTCATTCTGAACTTATAAAGCACCTTTTCAAAATAGGTCGCTTTACTAAGTCCAAACATCCTTTTCGATCTGTTCCGACAGATCTTGATGCCCAATATGTACTGTGCTTCTCCAAGATCCTTCATTGAAAAACAATTTCCAAGCTATTCTTTAATAGAATTAAGCATAGAAACATTGTTTCCAATAAGGAGTATGTCACCGACATACAACACAATTAATACAACGTAACTCCCACTGACTTTCTTGTAAACACAAGAGTCTTCCATGTTCTTTTGAAATCCAAACTGTTGTATGGATTCATCGAACCGAAGATTCCAGCTCCGAGATGCTTGCTTTAATTCATAGATGGATCTATTAAGCTTGCATACTCTCTCAGCCTGATTAGGATCGATAAAACCCTCTGGTTATGTCTTAAACACATACTCTTCTAGAATCCCATTCAAGAAGGCGGTTTTAACATCCATTTGCCATATCTCATAATCATAATGAGCAGCAATGGCTAAGAGAATCCGAATGGAATTGATCATAGCAACTGGTGAAAAGGTTTCATCATAATCCACTTTGTGAATTTGATTAAATCCTTTTGCCACCAACCTTGCTTTGAAAACACTAGGTTTTCCATCCATGTCTGTTTTTATCTTGTAAATCCATTTGCATCAAATGGGCCTAGCCTCTTTAAGCAAATCGACCAAGTTCCAAACTTGATTTTCAGACATCGATTCCATTTCGGATTTCATGGCACCCTGCCATTTCTCGGAATCTGGACTCGTCATAGCTTGGGTATAGGTCGAAGGTTCATTGCTTTCTAAAAGCATGACTTCATAGTTCTCGTTTGCCAGAATACCTAAGTATCTGTCAGGTTGAGTTCTAATCCTTCCGGACCTTCGAGGGTTAGGTGTGGTTTCCAAAACCACTGGAGTACTCTCGACCAAGTCTTGAGTATCCATATCAGTTTGTTCTACTTGAACCTCGTTCAAGACAACTGAGCTCCCACTGACTTTCTAGGAAAGATTACTCTTTTCAAGAAAATCACTATCTCGAGCAACAAAATATTGTTCTCAGATAGATCGTAGAATTTGTACCCTCGTGTTTCTTATGGATACCATAAAGAAACTTTTATCCCGTTTGAGTTCAAGCTCTATAGAGATAAATCTCGTCAGAGAAGCTTTTAGAACCTCAAATTTTGATGAAAACAATTTAGGGACCATCCCTTTCCATACCTAGTATGGTGTCTTATCAACAGCTTTTGACAGCGTCCTATTCAGTGTATAAGTTGAAGTCAAGAATTGTGTGTTCCCAAAAGAGACCAGTAGTTCATTTAGACTTCTCATCGAATGGTCGAACTATATCTAATATAGTTTGTTTTATCTTTTCCGAAACATAACCTTCATGTGCTTGTGAACTGATAGGTTCCACATACATCAGTATGGATCATCCCTAATTAATCACTCACATGTTCTCCTTTCTCCAAGAAAGATGACATTGTTATCTTTGTCCATCAAACATCATTCACATGTATCAAATTACTCCAAGTCAAATGATTCTGCCTTCTAAAAGAAGATTCGTTACATGTTTAGATTTTGATCTAATCAACAATGTTACAGTTATGTCTCATTGAGACTTATTCGATTCGGCCTTTGGTGTTAATGTTATATATGATTTGTTGAGTTTAAAGTATACATAAATAATGTAATAATCGTACCAAAACAAATAATAGTTCACAATTAAAATAGTTATCAAACTATTTAAATAGTGAAAAACTAATCCATCAGTATCCAATACTGAACCAATATTCATTGTTTATTGAAGGTACGAAAAATACATAGTTATAATACTTAAAACAAAGCCCTAAGGCAAAACAATATCATATGATCATACGGCTAATGCAGCGACATTCGCTCCATTTATCGCCCATAGATCGACATCTCTATTCACCAAACTTATACTTCTATGTAGTTCCTTCACATGCAAATGTGAGAACCACATTTGGCATCCAATACCCAAGAAGTAGAATTTGTGAAGTTTAATGTCTATAACATTAATACCTGAAGATGAAGCAACCCCGTTCTTCACATCTTCATTGAATTTTGGGCAAATTCAATTATTCCCAATAATTGAGTCTCATTCAAATTTCCCATTAAAAATTATCTCAATATCAAACCGTGATAAATCGTAAGTGAAAAATCGAAGTTTTCTAACCAGCGATATTATCATGCAATTGAAGCCCTATCTCTCATAAAATATGAGGGAGCCAACCAGACAATTTACTAACGCCATCCCATGGCTCGAAAGTCTCTAATTTGTGTCATTGATGAACTAAGTGTTTTGGATTAAATCACTCCACGAGGTGAAAATAATCCTAACTTTAGAATCCATCACATGAAAGACAAATCAGGCATTTGATTTGAAATTGAATAAAATATGAAATTTTATATGTTTGCAAGTAGTGTCCAACACTTTTGCAGTAGACGCATTGAGATTCCCTAGGAACCCTAGTAGCCTTCTTGCCCATGCTCTTTTGAATACCCTATCTGTAAATGTTGATTTTGGCGACAACGTTTTTGTACTTGTGTTTTTGTGTTTGTTGGTTTTTCCATGATTGCAGGTGCATGAAAAAGGAGACTTGAGTCTCCGATTTTGGTGCCATGGAATACACGGAATCGGCGACTGGAGTCGCCGAATATGGGAAGGGGCGAAAACGGCGACTAGCGTCGCCGTTTCAGATGCATGGCGTGGAAATGACTCGTGTCTTTGCCTTTGGACATGACATGGATCCGGCGACTGGAGTCGCCGGTTTGGGAGAGGCTTGGAACGGCGACTGGAGTCGCCGCTTTTGGCCATTCCTTGGAACGGCGACCAGCGTCGCCGCTTTTGGCAATTCCCTGGAACGGCGACCAGAGTCGCCGTTTGTGTGACTTATGGGCATTGACATGGAATCGGCGACTCCTGTCGCCGGTTTTGCACTGGCACGGTTTCGGTGACGCTTGTCCTCAAGGCACGGTGCCAGCGACTATGACATTCTTCAACGACGATCTTCACCTAAGTACTTTCAACGTGATTTCTTTCACCAAGTACACAAATCAAGGAATGAAGAATGGTTCCAGTGTTTTCTACTTCAATGATATCGACGACCATGAAGACGATGAAATTCCGAGGCTTCAACACTTAGAGATTTTCACGAGAGTTTGAGGATGAAGAATTGAGATCGATGGAGTCAAGATTGAATTGAAGTTCTGATTTTGAAATTGAAGATTCAAGATTCGAAGATTCAAGATTCCAAGATTCAAGAATCCAAGTTCTACAAGAGTGATGTCATCCATGGAGAAGTGACATCAGCCAAGCATGTGACCAACCAGAACGTGCCACGTCATCACCTCACATGTGCGGGCTGCCTATATAAACCCATGGATTTCGATTTCACCATTTGACGATTTTGAGAGAACGAAATCTGATTTTTAGAATCGTGACCGACAGCTTCGAGCTTCGAGTTTGTGTAGTAGCGTTTGCGCCTTGTGCCAAGATTAGAGTTAGGAGATTTAGCTCTAGGTTCTTGTGTGCTAGATTGCAAGTTAGTGGGAGTTGTTGCGACACTCGGGAAACTTCTTGTAATCGTTTTGCCTACCATACTCAGTGTAATAGTTTAGTTTCGTTGTTTCAATGGAATGAAAACATATTACATAACTTTGTCTTTGTCTTCCGTCTTTCATTCCACGAACTTGTGTGAGTGTTACCTTGACTGAAGCTGGTGTTCGTGGTTTAAGTCCAACTTCGCGAAAAGTTGGTATCATACGTCGAAGACGTAATTTCAATTGGTATCAGAGCGGGACGCCATACGTATAAGACGTGATCCGTTACTTGACTTCATATTTCCGCTACAATGGAGTCGTCCATGTTTGTCCAGAAACCGATTATGCTTACTCATCAGAACTACTCAAACTGGAAGGCCAAAGTTTCTGCTAGGATTAAGGGTTTTGATTCCAGATCTTGGATGGCAGTGTTAGAAGGATGGGAACGCCCATATACGGAAGACGCCGATGGCGTGAGAATTCCGAAACCGGAACGTAGTTGGACGAGAGAGGAACATGACTTGTCCACGGCTAACAGCAAAGCCTTACTTATTATCTGTGAATGGCTGGACCTCAGTATGTATCAGCTGGTCAAAAATTGCACATCTGCCAGAGATGCATGGGAAACGTTACAAAGAACTTGTGAGGGAAGTCATGCTGTTAAGCGATCGAAAATCCGAACTATCACTGCTCAATTCCATCAACTCCGGATGAGGGAAGATGAAGATATCAATGACTACTTGGACAAGATCATGAGATATGTGAATGAAGCTTTTGAACTTGGTGAAGTTTTTCCTGCTCCCATGGTATATGAGAAAGTCCTCTCCAGTGTTAGCACTAGGTTCGAGAGTAAGGTGCTGACTATCGAAGCACGAAATGACGAGAACCAAAACTGGGATTATGCCGACTTGATGGCTGATTTGAGAAACTATGACCTGACTCTCAAAGTTCGAAGCAACCCAGACATGTCGCTTGTCTACGAACCGATGACTGCTCTCAAGATTTCAGAGAAAGGAAAGAGTTCCAGAAGTTCTAACTCTCGAAAAACTCATTTGAAAAATGAGAAAACTGAAAGTAGTTTTTCTGCTGATCTGGGTGAATCTGATGATGAGGAAGCTGAAGAAATTGAAAAACTGATGAACTCTAATAATCCGGACAAACTGGCTGCACTGACTGAGATAGTCACTTATCTTGTGAAACAAGAATTTAAGAGAAAGAACCGTGCACGAAATTTTCGAAAATTTCAGAAAAGTTCTAACTCATATCCAAATACTCCTGACAACCGAAATCAGGGATCGTCGTCAGACAAAAAGTTTAAAGGAACAAAGCTCTCACCATACTCCTCTACTGGCAAGGATGTCTCCAAGATACAATGCTATGAGTGTAAGGGATATGGACACGTTAAAAATGAATGTCCTAATTTACATCGTAAGAAGAAGCTACCAGTTAGCTATGTTGTGATTGACGATGAGGATGTCATTTCTGAGAACGACAAGTCTGAGGACAATAATTATGACGATGATGAAGACAACGCTCTAGTTGTCACTTTTGGTGAATCTTTTGATCTCGAAAAAGTGGAGGTCGAAAACTTTGTTTTTGATGCATTTCTGAAAGACACTGCAACTGCAGACAACATCTTCCGTGTGGCATCGACAAATCGAAATTTCTGTGATGATGATATCTTCTCGGATGATGAATCAGTGTCTGATGCCGAAGAGATGGAGAAGACAACCGAAGTGTCTAAAACTGGAGATGTGTGTATTGAGTTGATCACCTTGAAGGAAAGTCACTCTATACTTGAAAATCTATATGATGTTGCTATCACTGAAAATAGCACACTTGAAGTATCTCTGAAGTGCTTGACTGAATCTCTCAATGAACTCTCGAATGAACAACTCAAGATGTGTGATGAAGTGGTAGTGTTGAGAAACTCAGTTGAGAAGACTGAGGATGAGAAGAAGAAGTTGAACAATTCCTTGACAATTCTCAAAGTCAAATTTGATGACCTTTTCGAAGAAAAACATAAGTATTTCAAGGAAGTTGTCGAACTGAGAGAGTTGTGTGACAAAATGAGTTCTGAAAACTCTAAACTGAAGACGTCACTGAAAAAGGAGTCAACTGAAGTGAAGAAACTGCAGACTCTGTTTAAGAACTCCGATGCTGAAAATGATGAACTAAAGTCTTCACTAATGAAAGTTCAAACTGACCTTGCCATGACTGACAAGGAACGATATGTGTTGAAAGAAAAACTTCATATGACTGATGAGCTACTGAGGAAAATGAATACGAACTCTTCCGTGTTCGACAATGCTGCTTCATATATGAATCCTAATCGTTACGGACTTGGATTTCAAAAAGTTTTTGAGTCTATTTACTCGACACCTGAAAAGAAGAAAGATGTGAATTTTGTTAAGGCGTCGGATGATCAACCTGAGGATAAAAGCAAGGATGACGTTGAATCAACTAAACGGAAGGAGATTGCTGAAGGGAAGAAGATTGCTAAGTCTCCAGAACCAAAAATTCAAAAGTCGATCTCGACTTCAAAATCTGAGACATATCAATTTCCGAAGAATATTGTCAAACATCCTCGTGGTATCCTACCTTATGAGAAGACGTTGCTGAAGAACTTAGAGAAATCTCAGAACGTGAAGAAAAATGGACAGTCCTCTCGAACTAAAACTGTGTTGGTCAAGACGTCTACGAAGGTTGAGAATCGTCAAAGAAGAAAATATGTTTGTCACTATTGTGATCAACCTGGACACATTCGACCATTTTGCTATAGGATGAAAGAGGACATGAACATAGAACTTGTGATCATAAAGAAGGAGTCTGAAGTGACTAAGGAAATGAAGAAACCCGTCTCTCAAAATTCGAAAATCAAGCAAACTCTGAAAGCTGTGACTGAGAGAGATGTCAAAATGAATGGCAAGAAGAAATGGGTGCCTAAGTCTCAAAAGAGTAAAGTTGAACTTAACTCTAAAACCAGCTGTTGGCAACCAAGAGAACTAATTTTCTGCAATGTTGCACTTAATGCGTCTGAAGCTGGAAACAAAGGCATTTGGTACTTTGATAGTGGCTGCTCCCGACATATGACCGGCATTAAGAAATTCTTGAAAGAATATGAGCCGATGACAGGCTCCCCCGTGGTGTTTGGAGGGGGAGCAAAAGGTGTTGTCAAGGGAAAGGGGACGCTACAAATCAAAGGATTGCCTCCAATCAGAAATGTTGTCCATGTCAAGGGACTTGTTGCAAATCTTATCTCTATCAGTCAGCTATGTGATGAAGGTTTTAATGTTAGCTTTGATAAGGAATCTTGCCGAGTTTATGATGCTGAGGGAAAATGTATCATGGAAGGTCCACGTGCTAAAAACAATTGCTATACAACTGAGTATAGTTGCTTCTCCGTGACCGTTCCCGATGAAGTCGATTTATGGCACCAACGACTTGGCCACACTAGCACTCGCAATCTGAGCAAACTGGTTAAGGGGGAGATAGTTCGAGGAATCTCTCAACTCCCCAAAATTGAGAAAAGAGTGTGTGGCGACTGTCAGAAGGGCAAGTTAACGAGAACTCCTCATCCAGCACTTCTGACACTCATGAGTACTTCTGCTCCTTTCGAACTTCTACACATGAACTTGATGGGTCCAATGGAGGTGAAGAGCTTAGCTAAGAAAGAATATGTGTTGGTTGTTGTCGATGATTTTTCTAGATATACTTGGAAAAGATTTCTGGCAACCAAAGATGAGACTTTCAATGCCTTCAAAGGTATTGTGAAATGGATTCGAACGAATCATGAAGCTAAGGTAAAGAGGATCCGAAGTGATCATGGAACAGAATTTGAGAATTCTAGCTTCAATGAATTTTGCCTGATAAAAGGTATTCACCACGAATATTCGGCCCCAAAAACGCCACAACAAAATGGGATCGCCGAACGCAAAAATCGAACACCGCAAGAGATGGCGCGCGTGATGTTAATCTCGAAAAACCTTGCTCGAACTTTTTGGGCAGAAGCCGTCTCTACAGCTGGTTACATTTTGAATCGAATAAGTATTCGATCTGGTACTACTGCTACTGCCTATGAACTTGTCAATGGCAAGAAACCTTCGGTGGCACACTTTCGTGTCTTTGGCTGTACTTGTTATATTTTGAAGGATCGTGATCCTCTAAAGAAATTTGAAGCCAAAGCTGATCGTGGAATTTTTGTTGGCTATAGCCAAACTAGTCATGCCTACCGTGCCTAAAAATATGGTTGAGAGGTTTGAGATGCATCATGCCAAGCCAGCTAACACTCCCATGGCAACTACGGAACGCTTGTCTACGTCAACGAGAAGTCGGAGTGTAAACCAAACTCTTTATCGTTCCATGATTGGGAGTTTACTTTATTTAACTGCCACTCGTCCTGACATTATGTTTAGTGTTTGTATGTGTGCCAGGTACCAAGCTGATCCAAAGGAGGACCATCTACGAGCTGTGAAACGGATTCTCCGCTACATCTCTGGGACTTCTCAGCTAGGTCTGTGGTATGCGCGCGACACGTCATCCAACCTTGTCGGTTTTTCTGATGCCGACTGGGCGACGGACACGGACGAACGAAAGAGTACCTCCGGATGTTGTTGCTTCCTTGGCAATAATATCGTGTCTTGGCATAGTAGAAAGCAAAATTGCATTGCACTGTCAACTACCGAGTCGGAGTATGTTGCAGCTGGAAGTTGCTGCACTCAACTACTTTGGTTGAAGCAAATGTTGAATGACTATCTTCTTGAGAGTGCGCCATTAGTGCTGTACTGTGATAACCAGAGTACTATCAAAATCAGCGAAAATCCTGTCCAGCACTCAAGAACTAAACACATCGACATTCGACATCATTTCATTAGAGATTTGGTTGATCGTGATATAGTCAGTCTACAGCATATTTCAACGGAAAAACAGCTTGCTGACATCTTTACCAAACCTCTTGACTTTGAGAGATTCAAAACCTTAAGGAATTCTCTCTGCATGTGTTCTCTCTAAGAGTTCACGAAAAATTTTGAAGTCTGAAAGAGTAGTTTCTTTACTTCTGAATACGCACTCGGAATCGTCGTGGATTAGTCTAGTCAGACAAACATGGATACGAGGCCGCTTTTAGTCTTCGGACCCAAGAGTATTTATTCCGCTGAATGCGAACATGTGAACATGGCTAAAACTCCTCGCTTCATTTGCATAGATCCATAAAGCCAAGTAACGGAGGACGCCGGTTACCCCGGCTCCCCTCTTCGAAAGGTTGTACATGGACGCTGATCTTTAAGACACTCTCCTATCACACTTTGGAGGACGCAAGTGAACCTTGCTCCCCTCTGACTGCTGTAATGAGTGTCTGTTGCATTTCATTCATAGCTAAAAACTCGTCTGGAGGACGCCGGTTACCCCGGCTCCCCTCTGATTGAAGTAATTCTAGTTCCTGATCGGAGTGCCTTAAGTGTTCACCTTGCATTCATGAATTAAAATCTCTTGTGCGGTGCTAACTCTGCCAATATGTTTCGACGAAACACGACTGCTTCCTTGTGACTGAGACGAAGGACAAGTAAACATGTCTATCACATACTTCGGTCCATCTCACCGGTTTTAATATGAGAGATTTTTCATTACCTCAAAGTTCTTTTCACCTCGTGTGAAATTTTTGTTTTGGAAAAATGATGGAAGTGTCTCTTTTCTGGGAAAATATTTGCTCTTCATTGCCTAATATCACCCCTCGAATCTCAACTAAAATGTGTTTGAATGTTTGCGTGTGTTGAACTCTTGAATGACTAACTCGGGGTGTGTTGTTTTTGTTTTGGCATTTCTGTAGTTCATACACAGGGCTACGTGGTTTACCATCTCGGAAGTCTACACATGGAGTGCAGCAATGACAAAGTTCAACTGTTGGTGAAATTGGATACCCAAAAACGGAGACGACATTCCATCAAAAACAGGAGAATCCACGATCCAAAACCAGCGACTACGTTCGCCGACTTTTCGGCGACTCATGTCCATCGCCAAACCTGGCGACTGTTGTCGCTGGAAAAACGGCGATTCGCCCTTGCCAAAACCGGAGACTATGGTCTCCGCAAAACCGGCGACTAGGGTCGCTGATCCAGCGCCTGTCCAAAATTCCGGAGACTCGTATTTCGGAACTCAAACCTACGGCACTGAACTTCGTATTTCCGAATCTCGGTTTGAACTTCGTTTTTGATATTTTTATTTATTTATTTTTATTTATTATTTTTGAAAATTATTATTTTAATAATATTTTCAAATTAATAAAAATTTTGTTCGTCTAATGGGCTCAAATTTTCTTCTTGAGATGGGCTTTTTACAGGTCTTGAGCTGTGTATTTTCAATCCGGACGGGCGGCCCAAAATTTTCCTATATATAGGCCCTGGGTGAAACCTACTTCGTTACGCTTACATCGAACTCTAGAATTCTCGAACTCTCGACTCTCAGCTGCTGACTGCTTGTCCATCGTTCCTAGGTTCTAAGTGTTTTCCAAATTCCGTTGCATCCGAAAACTCTTGCTTTGCGCATCCGGCGCCCTGTCCTCGTTTCCGTGGATTGAAATATTTTCTAAGTGTTAGAATTTTTCCAAGTTTTTTCGAAATGTCTGCAGCGAAGAACTTAGATGACATGTTGGCTGACATGACTGTCTACTTGAACGAGCAGTTTGAGAAAGCTCCATCGCCCACGTCCAAGAAAGCGGCGTATGAAGAGCTTAAAGCTCACTTGGAAAAAGTTGAGAAACGCAAGGCTGCTTCCACTGAACCGTCCACTGACCTGACTACAACTGCCAAACCGGCACACTCTTCTGCCCGTCAGCCGGGCAAGGAAAAGGTTACGTCCATCCGAATTTACTCGGGTGTTGTGAACAGGGCTGAATACAATAGGTTGCTCGCAGCTGGCGAGATCACTAAGGAAGGAAAGAAGATTGTGAAAAGTCCTTCGACTGTCACTGTGACTGCGGACAAAGATCATAAACTTATGTCGCCGTCGGGTTCGGGAAAGAAATCGGCGACTCCAGCTGGGAGTGCCGAAGGCAAGAAACCATCCGCCAGTGGAGGTGGTGTGAAAACATCCACTCCGAAAAACTCTGGTGGACAAGTCACCAAGTCCCGAACTCACAGTTCGCAGAAACCGCCACTCTCTTCTGGATCAGCTGGATCGCAGAAGTCGACTGACGGCTTCAAATATATCTCGGAATTTTCCGAGTGTCCGAAACCTCACTCTCCTGACTTCTTTACTGCGACTGCTGAACGTCGCCACAAACTTATTCAGACATTACCATTCCTTACTGATCGCACTATTTTGAAGGAAGACTATGAACGTCACGGCATCACGGATTTCCTTGCCAAGATGCATATGCTCAAATCGGTGAATTTGACTTACCGTTATTCCATTCCTATTCTCCACAAATTCTATGCCAGTTTGTCTCCCGATTTCGCAAATCCAAAGAGTAGGTTGTATGGCTGCCTTGTCTTTCGCAGCAAGTTGTACAAATTCCGTCCTTTCTCCATCAACAAGTTTCTGGAACGGTTGGAAGTTGATTCTAACTGGACTTCGCCGTCAGCTGAGGAACGGGCTGAAGATCTGAAAATCGGCACCTTCATCACTCACAAAAAGGTTAAGTCCGAATTGCCGCCGCCATCCAAGCTGTCTGCCTTCTATGGCATTTTGTAGCGTCTTGGGATGTCCAACTGGACAGCGTACAAAGATGAATCCGTTCTGACTCCGGAGTTAATGCATATCATTTTTCGCCTTGGCTGCGGCGAGCAAATCAATCTCGGAAAAATTATTTTCAATGACTTATGCAAAATTGCACGGACAACCGATGAAACCATCATACGGCAAGCTGATTTGCCAGAGGAGAAACGACTTCAGTTAACTCATCCGTGTCTGATCTACGGCATGCTCCATGCCCAAGGTTTTACTCCTGACAATGACTTTGAGAAAAAGTTGAAGAAAAATGGTGCTGTCAAGATCACTGGCACGTACCTGAATCCGAACAAACGTGTCATCGATCTTCCTTGGTTTGATACTGTTGACAGGAATGCACTTCCTGAAATTATTACTCCTCCGCCATCTCCACAGAAAAGGAAGAGAAAGTCGATTGTCAAGAAGGACAAGTCTCCCTCGGCCAAGAGACAAAAGCATGAATCCACAGCTGCAGCTGATGAGGCGGAACCTCAAACCAAACAACAGCCCAGAATCGTTCATCGTGAGTTTGGTCCTTACTCTAAAGTTCCGCCTTACAGAAATCCATATCACCCTATCCACAGTCATCGTGTTGTGGTGCCATCAGCTTGCGTCAAGGAATTTTATGCCGACACCTTGGCTCTGGAACAGTGTCAAGAAGAACATGCCTTGGCCTATAACAGGATGATTGACGCACAGAAGAAACAGAAGTCTTCGTTTGAAAAACTTCAGCGTGAGATCCAACAAGGGGGAGGACTCGGTGATGTTGGAGCCCCCGATGCAAGTTTGAAGGACACGTTCATTCTGAAGATGGTAAGGGACGCGATCCAGGAAGCTCATATGCAGCTGTCCAAAGGAAACAACATCTCTGTCGAACATATTCCTGAAGACGGCGAGAAGACGGATGATGACATCTTTGAAGGCTGTATGGATATTCGGGATAAGGGCAAGGCGAAGGTTGGTGAATCTTTGAGGGCGATGCCGTCTGGTGGATTGAAAGATCAAGATGACGACGATGATGTTAACATTCTTGACGTTGAAGATGAAGGTGGAAAAGACTTCGGCGAGTTCGAGATATTTGTTCTGGGTGATGAGACCGACGACGACGAGAAAGAGGATTCAAGTTCTGATGACGGCTTCGTCTATGGCGAAGATGAAGAAGACGTGGTCGAGAGTCCAGAACGTGAACCCACTCCAGCTGGCTCGCCAAAGGAATGAAGAAATTGAAGATCTTAAGTTCAAAATCCAAGTTCAAGTTTATTTCAAGTTTTTCATTTTCTGTTTTATCATAACTCTTGAACTCGTTTTTCATTTTTTGCTATTGCATGCATCAAACTCTAAATTCGTCCATGCATTGTTTTTCATATTTTTTCTATCTCTGGATAATGTTTTGAATTGAATATTTATCTAAGTTTTTATCCTTTGGTTTGATATTTGGCTAAGTTTTTTTTTGGGTTTTCATTGATTGTATTGTTGATGTTTTTCCATCTTTTTACTTAGCTTATTTTTGATGGTTTGTGTGGTTGAGGGGGAGATACTACTATCTCATGTTTTACTTAACCTCGTTTTCATGGGTTGTGCCAAAAAGGGGGAGATTGTAAATGTTGATTTTGGCGACAACGTTTTTGTACTTGTGTTTTTGTGTTTGTTGGTTTTTCCATGATTGCAGGTGCATGAAAAAGGAGACTTGAGTCTCCGATTTTGGTGCCATGGAATACACGGAATCGGCGACTGGAGTCGCCGAATATGGGAAGGGGCGAAAACGGCGACTGGCGTCGCCGTTTCAGATGCATGGCGTGGAAATGACTCGTGTCTTTGCCTTTGGACATGACATGGATCCGGCGACTGGAGTCGCCGGTTTGGGAGAGGCTTGGAACGGCGACTGGAGTCGCCGCTTTTGGCCATTCCTTGGAACGGCGACCAGCGTCGCCGCTTTTGGCAATTCCCTGGAACGGCGACCAGAGTCGCCGTTTGTGTGACTTATGGGCATTGACATGGAATCGGCGACTCCTGTCGCCGGTTTTGCACTGGCACGGTTTCGGTGACGCTTGTCCTCAAGGCACGGTGCCAGCGACTATGACATTCTTCAACGACGATCTTCACCTAAGTACTTTCAACGTGATTTCTTTCACCAAGTACACAAATCAAGGAATGAAGAATGGTTCCAGTGTTTTCTACTTCAATGATATCGACGACCATGAAGACGATGAAATTCCGAGGCTTCAACACTTAGAGATTTTCACGAGAGTTTGAGGATGAAGAATTGAGATCGATGGAGTCAAGATTGAATTGAAGTTCTGATTTTGAAATTGAAGATTCAAGATTCGAAGATTCAAGATTCCAAGATTCAAGAATCCAAGTTCTACAAGAGTGATGTCATCCATGGAGAAGTGACATCAGCCAAGCATGTGACCAACCAGAACGTGCCACGTCATCACCTCACATGTGCGGGCTGCCTATATAAACCCATGGATTTCGATTTCACCATTTGACGATTTTGAGAGAACGAAATCTGATTTTTAGAATCGTGACCGACAGCTTCGAGCTTCGAGTTTGTGTAGTAGCGTTTGCGCCTTGTGCCAAGATTAGAGTTAGGAGATTTAGCTCTAGGTTCTTGTGTGCTAGATTGCAAGTTAGTGGGAGTTGTTGCGACACTCGGGAAACTTCTTGTAATCGTTTTGCCTACCATACTCAGTGTAATAGTTTAGTTTCGTTGTTTCAATGGAATGAAAACATATTACATAACTTTGTCTTTGTCTTCCGTCTTTCATTCCACGAACTTGTGTGAGTGTTACCTTGACTGAAGCTGGTGTTCGTGGTTTAAGTCCAACTTCGCGAAAAGTTGGTATCATACGTCGAAGACGTAATTTCACTATCCCATATCATAAGAATTTCCCTTTTAGGGTCCTTCTCTATCGCCGGCTCAGTAGCCTTGAGCATCCCGTGGAGCTCACGAAGCGATTTCTTCAAGCCATTCATATGGAAAATTTAGCCTAAAGGCATTATAACCATCATGAGATTGAAGTATGAAATCGGTTGCCAACTAATCATCATAGGAAAAATCTAGGCGGTCACTTGAAGCAAATAATCCAATCATTTGTTGCACATGTGATCCCATAGATTTCCATTTTTCCAGCCTAGCTGAAGCGATGGCCCTGGTCATACCGAACCGCTCAGTCATAGTCTGTTCCCCGAACATGCTATTGAGTTGTTCAATGATATCATAGGAATTGGTAATCTAACACATTCTCTTTGTATTCGTATTTGAGGACCATCCTCAAATTACGTTGTCAATCAAGAAAATTTGTGTTGTTCAATTTTTTCACAATCAAGAATTGAACCAAACTTGAATTGAGTTGATATTTGACATGATAAACTACAAAAGAAAGATAACTAAAGTATGTAAACATCCACAAAGCGGTAAACAAATAAGGTTGTCTTACAAGTTACTTATTTATTCCATTTTGTTCAATCGATATCTAATATCGTTGTTCCCTTGAACAAAACGATCCCAAGACCCTCATCTTGCGAATCCTTAAGCCGACTGAGTCCGCACTTAAGAAAACCAAGATAGGTAGACATCCCATGTCAATGACATCTAATGTCATTCTCGGTCGATAAGAATCACATTCTTATCTCATGTCTCAATAGCCACGCCTGCAGTGGATCTATCGATGAGAAAACCAAACTCACGTGTAAGGGTCTAACCCTTACTCCCACTATCCCAAGATAACAAGTAGTACCCCGCTGAGGCGGACCTACCAACTTATGATCGAGGGCTTCATGAGTGTGATGTTTTGGACAAGACATCATACTCATTATTTTTGGAACTTGCATGCATAGGTTTGTTTATATGTAAGTTGAACATTTATAACATAAAACAACCTATAACTAGCAAAGCAAATAAATACGTAATCGAAAGGCCCCTAGAACCTCACAACTCTCAAACGAAAAGATTAAAAGCAACAAAATAGGCCTTGAACATCTTCTGGACTGGTCCACGCTCGCCGTTTCAGTTCCGCGCCCGCCGATTTAGGTCAACCTTAGTCCGTACCCCAAAAACCACGAACGGCGCCCACCGTTTCACAAACGGCGGTCGCCGAACACCACCGGCGGTCGCCGTTTCCAAAACGGCGCCCGCCAAAAGGGTACAGAATCGGGGCTGACCTGAAAAGAGTCTTTCGGCGGTTGCCGTTTCCAAAACGGCGCCCGCCGAACCCATTCGGCGCCCGCCGGAGCACAAACGGCGCCCGCTGTTTTGCTCCAGCAGCCCGGTTTTCGCTCGTTTCGCTTCGTTTTGCTTCGTTTCTGCCGGAGAGCCGATATCCAATGTCGATCCATGGATTCAATCCATTGCTTACACATTGAACAATACATTTTTGAATAGGAAAAAACCTATCTATTACAAAAGATTCCAAGGGACGCAGCCCTCCAAAACTATGGCCAATCGTACGTAAAAAACGACGATTCCATTCACCCGACCACTAACGGTGGCCGGCCTTATATCTAAACATATAATCACATAATCACATAAAACAATTAAGACAATTATGTTGATTTAAACATATTGTGTCCAACACAAAAGTGTGCACGAGCCCTAGTCTCTGATACCAATTGTAGGTACCGGTATACCGATCCGATCGATATACCGTGTGTGCGGAAGCGTGTAAAGCAATAGATCTACTATGCCATGATCTTAGTGCACACAAATATGTATAGACACACATATATTTATATATATATACATCCAATATATATATATATAGAGAGAGATATCAACGAGATCTTACTTTTGGTGACGAAGTGATTCGTTGATGTCGTTGAGGTGGTGTTGAGTCGATTGAACCACCTCAAATGGATCAGCCTCTAAATGTTCACCTTTGGAATGACCTCGTCACGCCTTTGGATCGCCCGGATGTTGAAGCCGCACAAATGGCCCGGCCTCTACGTGTTGCACACGAACCCGTATAATGAACACCTTGCTTGCTTGAGAATTGATCTCCAAGATCACCTCTTTTCTCTCTATTTGAGTGGAATTTCGTGGCTAATGTTGTGATGTGATGAAAATCTGATTTTCATCCATATAATGGCCTCATTATTCACCACATTACTCACCTTTGTAACCTACAACATAATGGGCATCATAATGCACCATTAACATGCAAAAGGGGTTACAAAGGAAGTGAAAGGTCATGCCACATACATATGCCACTATGCATTGTATGTGGTCCCACTTGCTTGTGTGGCATGCCATGTCACACTATGTGACATGCATCCATGCAAGCCATGCATCACATGCATGTGTATTAAATCCACGTAAATATTGATTCTAAATCAATATATTTATCAAGCAATGTATATCAATATCGAGCTCGTGTGTGACCCTGTAGGTATGATTTTATCGATCAATATTATATTGTTCCCAACAATTAATATTATCGAATAATCATTTAACATCCATAGACGACCTTATGACTTTATCGATTGTACACGTAGGATCGAAGGACATATCTCAACAATAATAGATATTGATGTGTAAGTAATAAAGTAGGTACTTGAAAAAGTAGTGGTATAAGAGTAAATAAATGTGTATTGGGAGGATAAAATTGTGAAAAGACATTCCATTTATGGAATGTGCACTGTTTTAAGGGATGAACTAAAAAAGAAAGTATGCATTGTTTTAAGGGAAAGAGGGAGTATATAAAAATGAAAAAGTTAGAATAATTATTTCCTTTTTGGGTGTGTCAACTATTGTTGGACACCCCAAAAAGGAAAGTATGACAACTGTTTTTGGACCGAGGGAGTAACATTTACATCGCTTCATTACACTTTAACATACATGAGGTGTTTCAAAATCATGTCTCTTCGTTTACGTAAATACTCTCTCGGTCTAAAGACAGTAGTCATACTTTTCTTTTTGGGGTGTCCAACAATAGTTGACACACCACAAAAAAGAAAATAATTATTCTAACTTTTTCATTTAAATATAATATTTTATTTTACTTTACCTCACCTACTTTTTAAACTTTACTCACAACTACTTTACTTTTAACTTTTAAAATATATTTTTACTCTTTACTTTTTAATAAAAAAATTAAAAAATAACAATTTTCTTAAACTTCGTGTCCAGCAAAATATGACATCTATTAATGACCGGAGGGAGTATCTCATTTTACTCTTTGAGAACAAAACTTAAATTTTTCTTTTAATTGTTTTGAAATATTATTAAATAAGAAATATATTCAAAATTGTTTATATTTCATTTCAGATGTTATTAACAAATATGATAAATAAATTCCATAAGCCATTAATTTGCCATTTTGATATAAAATAGTTACCATGTAGACGCGGAAATAACGAGTCCCCTCTTATAATTAAATAATTAGCAATTTATTCAATTTTGAAATATAAACTATTTAATTAGAAATAACATTTAATATATAGTGTAATAAAATAAATTAAAATTAAAACAAAATATATTAAAAGATAAACTTAATTAATTAATTATTGATCAAGTTCATGATTAGAGCGTAGTTACCTTTAGATTTTTTGTGTGAATATAATATAATTATGTTCGTATTAATGGTCATAAACAATACTATTATCATTCACTTAATAATTGATTTATATAAATATTTAATTAATGTGTAACGACTAATCTCCATTTGGAAGAAAGAAAGAAAGAAGGGTTTTGATTGAGTGTGAGATGTTAACGCGGAAATAACATGTGCATTTCCAGTTGATCAGAGATGCGGTCGACACGCTCTCACATTCACGTACCAACCATTTCCAATTAAACATATATTTGTAGTAGTATATTGGAGTAGTATTTAGCAATTAAACAATTAATTTACAAATACAATTATTGATGCTCTACATATGTAAGTAATTATTATTTTATATACTTGGACAATTCATTTGTTATATTGAAAAAACAATTTGTTAGCTAGAGTTAGAAGTAGATATACTTTTTTTATTTCTTGTGTGAATTTAAATTGATATCTTATCAGTAATTATTTCAAAAAAAATACTATATTTTAATTATTTTACATAATTTACAATAAAAGTGTGATCATTTATTTAAAACATAAATAATACTTTCTCCGGCCATTAATAGATGTCATACTTTTCTTGACACGGAGTTTAAGAAAATTGTTATTTTTGTATTTTTTAATTGAAAAGTAAAAGGTAAAAATATATTTTAAAAGTGAAAAGTAAAGTAGGTGTGAGTAAAGTTTAAAAAGTAAGTGGGGTAAAGTAGAATAAAATTGTATATTAAAATGAAAAAGTTAGAATATTTTTTTTTTGATGTGTCAACTATTATTGGACACCCCAAAAAAGAAAGTATGACAACTGTTATTGAATCATATATTATGAGAAATTTATTGATCATATTATGATGTATGTCAATTTTACCAATAAAAAACATACATCAAGCTACCAAAATTTGGTATAATAAACATATTACATTGTGTTTTTTCTTTAGATTTGATGACAAATTAAATTGCTAATTAAACTAATATGAGATGGCGGACGGCGTTAATGATTTACATCAGATAGATTAAATTTGGTAATTATATTATTTGGCACCCACAAGACTAGAGTACGTAATTCGATTCGACATTGAATTACGAGTACGTAGACATATATATTGGGACAAGCTTTGCGACTCACGAACCAGGTCAATTTTATTATTATTATTATTATAGTCTTGAATACCCTAATTAAAAATATTTTTTAAATTTTTTGTTAACTTTTTTATTAAACAATATTTTATATTAGTATATATTTATTAGCTCTACTAATCGTTTTTTTGGCTCTCTGCCTTCTTTGCAGCTCCTGCTGCGTATTTCTTCATGATATCGCTGCGCCCGGACTTTCACTTTTTTTTTAATGAACCTTGAATATTTAACAACGGATAAATCCTAAATGTATTGCCACATGGATTGATTAAGAATATTTCATTAGTTATTGTCTTATTGAATACATACGGGAGGCCCGGGCCAGGCCCCAAACAAAAACCCTTAGAGGGCCGGGCCGGGCCGGTGACCCCACGCGTATATAATAGTATAGAATGAAAAGGGATATTAACGACCGGCCACCACCTCGTTTTATTAACCAACTGGAATTAGCGCGTTATATATCCTTCGTTTTTTCCACTCATGAATGTATGAATGAATCTCTTCGTGTTTTCGTCAACGCCGACTCAACCCCTTTCACCTTATTCTATTCAAATAAATTGTACTCCGTATGTACTTGAAATACAAATAAACGAGTGCTGGCACACAACAATTATAGTTTGATTAAGAAGTGACGAGTCATGATGTTTATGTAGAATAACCGAATTCTTTGTTGATTTTGGATATTTCGACGTTTCAATATGATTTGTAACATTTGATATAAAAATACTTCCATTTTACAGTATCGTTTACTGAATATGTCTAATTTTACCATAATATAGTTGTAATTTCATCGTTATAAGTTGAGATTGTACATTATTTACTTCTCTCCATTTTCTTAGTGATACAAATTAAATATATAAAAATGCATTGTTAAATTCAAAATAAAAAGGTGAATAGTTACATTAATTAAAAAAGTAAATATGAAAATATAAACACTTTAAGTGTGAACGTTAGAAGTAGCTTTAGATTACAATATTTGAAATAAAGAATCACAAGGAAAGTTAGAAAAAAAGAAAGTACTCCATTAACAACATTTCCCAATATACACCAATTGAATCTTGATATTACAACTGGCTAACAAATACTATAATTTTAAATTTCCCATATACTAAGAAAGTCAACGAAATTGAATTTTGACTTTCTATAACTCTCCAACCCCCCTATATATACGCATATACTCCCAATAACATTAAATATTTCATTCGTATCATTCCGTTTGGCAATGGGCAACTACATATCCTGCACGCTGTTGGGCCCAGTGGGCCGGAAATCCTCCGCCAGGGCTACAAAGGTCATTTTCCCCTCCGGCGAAATCCGGCCGGTGGACGAGGCCACGAAGGCCGCCGAGCTCATGATGGAAGCCCCGAATTCCTTCATCGTCAACACCAAGTCGATGCAGATCGGGAGGAGGTTCGCCGCGCTGAGCGCCGACGAGGACCTCGAAATGGGCTGCGTCTACGTGTTCTTCCCGATGGTCCGGCTGAACACGGCGGTCGCGGCGGCGGACATGGCGGTGCTGTTCCTGGCGGCGAAATCCGCTTCCAAGAGGCGGGGCGGCGGAGGCGGCAGAATCTCGCCGGACGAGAGGCCGAGGCTGAGCTTGGACGATATCGAGGAGTACTCGACGCTGGAGTTCAAGCACAGGCTGTCGCTGAGCCGGTCGAAGAAGCCGTTGCTCGAGACGATAGTCGAAGAACCGCCGGTCCGTGTGCCATGATTATAATTAATCGAATTAATTAATTAATTAATTAATTAGCTCGAGTTGCTCTTTCAAGTTTAGGCAAAGAGATGTACTCTTGTATTTAATTTAATTTCAATTTTTTAATGTCAATTAATGTTTTTTTAATGTGATTATAAGGGTAGGATTGTAGGAAAGGGGATTGCAAATTTGTAAACCACACAATTAGTGGATGATTCTTTATTTAATTTTTACTTTTAATTATTGATTTGATGATAAATATTGTTTTTATACACTAACACGAAACAATACAAAATATAAGAAGAAACTTAGTAAAAATTGTTAAAATTATGGAAAATCGAATATCATTCAATGTCATTTGATCTTGACCATTTTTTTTTTATTTTTTTTGAAAAAAATGATTCAAGACAACAACACGGTTTGTGAAGTGCAACGGTCATTTTAATCTACTTTGTTTTTTTAATCTTTTTATCCGAAAAAGTCTATACACTACACGTGCTCACATGCACTAAATTTCATTGTTTACATGAATTGTGAATTCCCGAATATACCCCCTGGCGTCCGACGTGGTGACACACTGACACGCTGTATGTAGAAAGCACAGCTGATTTCTTTGCCCAGTCAGAGTCAATGTCAGCTGCCCATTGCTCAAATCTTAAATACTGTTACTCTTTTTCTCATTCTCTAAATCCCCAAACTTCTCGTTCTAGGGTTTCTCTCTTCGCCAACCCCCCTCTTTCCACCAACCTCATTAGTTCTTTCTGTCGACATGGCGGGAATCAGGTTTCCGACGGAGGACTCCGACGCCTCGCAGGCCGCGCGGCAGGTGGCCGCCTTGGATCTGATCTCCGACGATGACCGCTCCGTCGCCGCTGACTCTTGGTCCATCAAGAGTGACTATGGCAGCACTCTCGATGACGATCAGCGTCAAGCTGACGCCGCAGATGCTCTCTCGGCGGCTGCTAACCGTGCCGCCTCGGACTACAGGTCAAACCTCCTCCCTCTTTCCAATTAACGTCCTGGAGTTGCTTCATTTTGTTTTTCCAATTATGTATTTATGCTGGAGTGGGAAAATAAATGCTTGTTGTTCGAAACGCTGTAATTTCAGTTTTTCGGAGACCTTAATCAACTATGTTTTGAAATAACGCAGTATGCTAATTTAGGGTTAAATGTAGAGGACTTCGTATACATGGTTGCATTTGGTTATTGTATGGGATGTGTTCTGTGTGTGGTTTATTCACTTGGAATGTTTAGAATTTCAATTTTGTGGTGGGCAGTTCTGACAAAGAGGAGTCAGATGCCGAAGCGGTTTCGTCGATGTTGGGTTTCCAGAGATATTGGGATGCTACGTATGCTGACGACCTGTCAAATTTCCGGGAACACGGTCATACTGGTGAAATTTGGTAAGAATTGATCTAGTTTCTCGACTGCTTAATTTATTCGGTCTTTGATGCTAATGGTTATTTTTTGTACACGTACACTTGAGAAACAGAGAGCCACGGTTCTTTTAAATCTCACTAAAGTATTCAACTTTTATCCCCACTTTAAGTTGGTTTGATAGATTTGGGTTTTACCTCTCTGTAAAAAACAACTCCTCTACGAGTTCAATTCCATAAAACTTTCATTTTTATAATTAAATATTCTTAGATCCTCTCAAGTCATATCTATCTTTTCCAAACTTAGAGAATATTTTTGGAAGCTGCAACTTATGTGAAATTGGAGTGGCCTGATCATGTACAGGCTTCTTACCTGAGTGCAATTAGGCAAGGAAGCTACCGTTAAGGTAGCTACCAAGGGTATATTTGGGTATTGGGTTCTGCATCTCTCCTTCCATGATGGGCATTATTTGTACTGTTTCCATTTCACCCCAAAATGTAAAGTATCTAAGTAACCATGTTTTAGGTTCCATCTTCTTCATTTCAAGTAATTGTCCAAAAGTCTACATTAGGTGAAATGAGCTTCATATTCAAGCCCACGAAAGGGAATCTGTGGTGCAAACAGTTGAAATGAAGGAAAGAAAATGATGTTCATAACACAGAACTGCTGCCTTTTTTTCTCTTGTTTGCAAGGTGCCTGCGGACGAACTTCTATGTAACAATGTTTTATGTCTTTTAGGTTTGGTACTGGTGTGATGGAAACTGTCTCCATCTGGACCAAAAACTTATGCCACGAGATCTCTCAGCGCCGCTTTCCAAATCATACAATTAATACGAATTGTTTGCCTGCTGGACAGACTGAAAAGGACTTGTCTGGATGGAGTGTCCTTGATGTTGGTACTGGAAACGGTTTGCTTCTTCAGGAGCTCAGTAAGCAGGGGTATGGGAAACTTCATCATGTTTTGGTTGCGTTCACATGACGCCTTCTGTTCTGTTTTATCACAAAAAATGTTTGAAAAATTCAGATGCCAAGTACTGTTTTGTTAATTATTACTCGGATGCCCTTTTGTTTAGGTGTTGAGCGTTCAACTAGGACTTCATCTTTTACCCTTACTGTCTGTTGCATTATCTTATTTGCTTCTCAAAAAGTTAAATGTAACTGTTATTTTAGTTATATGTATTTGCTGAGGATTAGCCATTTGTGTCCTTTTAACGTATTGCAAGATATCAAAGCATGTACTCATGGAGTGCCTGCTCCTTCTGCATGATACTCCCCCCTTACTTATCTTAGTTGGTGTTAAACTTCAATCAATTGTTGTACAACTATATTTCTCTATTTTTTCTTTGTTTTAAACCCAACTTCTGATAATTTGTGGTATTCCTGCATTTAGGTTCTCAGATCTCACTGGAACTGATTACAGTGAAGGAGCAGTTGACTTAGCTCGAAGCCTTGCTGTTCGTGATGGATTCTCTAGTATTAAATTCCTGGTACGTTTATGCTATAGTGATTTACCAACTCTATTTTTTTTATCTATTTCAAAAGGAGTCTGTTTACAAGTTGGGGTTATTTCTTACTGTTATGCAATAGTGCAGAGATATTGCAAATGACTTAAATTGTTTTCTATTGCGTTTGGTTCATTTACCTTCTATATCACATTACCATTGTGCCTAGTTTAATTTCATAGAGCTTAGAATCATTTTTTATGCAAAAAGACACCCTTAAAGGACCCCAAGAATGACTATTCATTAAAAAGAAATCATATTCCCCCTCTAAACTGATTTCAGGCTGATGATATTCTCGAGACAAAACTAGATCGGAAGTTTCAACTGGTCACAGATAAGGGTACTCTGGATGCAATTGGATTACATCCCGATGGCCCTCTCAGAAGGTAATATGGAATCATATATTCTTGGGTGTTTCATCAGTTTTTTTTCTAATGCCATTTATTTAGGATAGCATTTATTAGTACTATTATTATTATATGATTGGTATATATATTGCTTGCTGTAGTATTGCTTATTCCATCACCCGCTCCTACATTTCTCTCCAAAGCATTTTAGTTTTCCTGCATGCTCAAATCGTCAACTGTGTCCCTTAAATCGTGAAATAATGATATTGAACATTCTTAAGTCGCCCATATGTTGAAGCATATCGACTTACCAATAAGTGGACCATATATTTTGATCACATGCACCTCTGTTTCAGGATAATGTATTGGGATTCCGTGTCGGAGCTTGTGGCTCCTGGTGGAATATTGGTGAGCATCTTTACTAACGACATGAATGATGAATACAAATTTACAATCTCTCAAGCTGGAGCCTTTGAATGAAATTTCATTGTGTTTTACTTATCGTCTGTAACCAGCTTACTTTCTGAAATACACGTATTTGCACTTTTCAGGTTATTACTTCGTGCAACAGTACGAAAGACGAACTGATACAGGAGGTGGAGGCTTTCAATCAAAGGAGGATTGCTGCCTCGCAAGAACCCGATTCTGTTGGTGAGCAAGATGGTGGAAGAGGTGCCTCGTTCCAATACATTGACCACATACGCACGTATCCGACTTTTTCGTTCGGAGGGTCGGTTGGGTCGCGTGTTGCCACAGTGGCGTTTCTAAGAAAGTGATTTTCGACGACTCTTTCAAAGTGTCATTCTTGCATGATCATGGAGATTGACTGACGTGTTTTGATGGAGTATTAATTTAGTGGATATACGTGTGACTTTTGTTTGAGGAATCCATTTTTATTTCTTTTGGATAATTTGGTCTTTTGTTTAGTCATGTGGATCAGAGGACATAATGTATGTGTATATTCAACTGAATTCGTGTACCAAGATTTACTTTCGATTGTATCTTTTTGTACATTTTTTTTTCGGGTTTTCATAACTCCTGTCATAAGAATTGGACTTTCTGTTTTAGATTCATCAAAAATGGTTACATTTTTTTTTACCATATCAAATAGTCACATCCACATTTAAAAAAAAATACTTATCCATTATTTTTTATTTTAAAAGATATATATTACATTTTTAATTTCAATTTTTTACTCAAAAAATCAAGAAGTATATTTTTTACCTTATGGTTTATTAAATTACATTTAATGCTTCGTAAAATATAATTTCAAATTTAATATTCAATAGTTTTTTTTTATTAATTAGAGTATTGCTTATAATTATAAACAAAGGAATTAACTATTTATTATTTAGAATATTGCTTATAATTATAGGAGGCTTCTACAGTGCAGTCAAGGCACGGTACTTTGTTTTTATTTCAACCATTAGATTTAATTAATTAATGTGAACCGTTCAGATTTATTACAGAATACAATAGTTAGCGTAGAGATTACAACACACAATTATTATTCTATATATTGACTAACCTGTTAACCGGTAATATACATAAATATTTTTCAGAATTAAGAACAAAAAATTTGACGGCGTATTTCAGAAATAGAGGGATCTTTACCCAAGATGCCCACACGATGTCAATTTTTCAAATCTCAATTGAGTTTCTCTATAATTTTTTTATTGCGGATCAAGGAAGAAGATATTAGAGCATCTCCAGTGGTCGTTTCAAGTTTTGGCTGATAACTAGGCCACATGTGCACTAACTCATATTTTTACTAGTTCTACCAAAAAAAACTTCTAACCCATCCAACAATTCTACCCAAAAAATAAATTTTATAGGTCCCATCACTTACTTATTTTATACTTTTTATTTATTATTTATATTTAAATAATAATAATAATAATAGTAAACATAAAAAATGATTTTTAGATAAAATAAAATAAATAGGGAAAAATGTCATTTAGGCCATTTTTCAGCATTTTTTGACCAATAAGGCCAATTTGTAATTTTGGTGTCAATTAGGCCATTTTGTGTCAATTAGGCCACAAAAATGTATATGGAAGGACGAAATTACCCTTCCATATTACCTTTCACAAATCGAGCTGGGGGAAAAAAAATCGGGGCACATTCAATTCTCCTCTCTCTCTCTCTCTCTCTCTCTCTCTCTCTCTCTCTCTCTCTCTCTCTCTCTCAGCTCCGCCGCCGCTGCTGCTATTCACAATCGAGCCGAAGGATTTCATCTCCGTCGCCGCCGCGTTCAAGCCAAGGAGAGGGGGAAGGTCGCCGCCGGTTAGCAGCTCCAATTCTCAGCCGCGATTCCATGCAGTCCGTCTCCCTTGGCATCGATCGATCGATCGATTTCATCGCCGCCGCCGCCGTTCCTGTCTCAGTTCAGATGTCAGAGGCGCCGCCGCCCTCCTTGCCGTCGATTTCGAATCCATGTACGCGATTTCGAATCCACGTACCCGTTCAGTGCTTAAAAGCTTCATTCAGCATGCATGCACAGTGTGTGTGTCGATTGATTCAGTGTGCGTTGTTCATGCATTCAGTGTTGATTGTTTTTTGTTATGCATGTTCAGTGTTTTTTCGTTGCATTCAGTGTCAAATCACCATGCACTCAGTGTTCAGTGTGCATGCATTCAGTGTTCCTGCACTGAGCTTGCCATTCAGTGCTAAATTGGATCATTCAGTGTGTAATTCACCATGCACTCAGTGTTCCTGCACTGAGCTTGCCATTCAGTGCTAAATTGGCTCAGTCAGTGTCTAATTCCTGTAACACATTGTGTGGATTGACTGAGCTTGTTTTCAGTCAGTGTCTAATTGCTTGATTCAGTGTGCATTGAGCCGGACTAATTGCTCTTCCACACTGTAGACACCTGTTGCACACTGAATCCATATTCAACCATGTGGATTCAGTGTTTATTTGCTTCATTCAGTGTCAGAATGAGTAACAGCTTGTTTGTTTCCCCTAGGATACTATGGTACCTGTTATTATCTCGTTGGAAATGCAATGTGTTACAGGAATCAGTGTTTGTTGACTTTGTTTCCTTTGAGGCATTGACCTGTCTCCCTTTCAATAAATGCCTGCCATGTTAGTTGAGGGTTGAGGCATTTACTGCCTTGTTAGTGTGGTGATTACGGTTATAAAAACCTCGTCATTTCTCTGGTTTCCTCATCTCGTTTCTGTTCGATCGGGGGGAGCAGCCAGCAACGATGCCGAGGCGAAGGGGAACACTCGATCGAGAGCCAGGACCGACACCAAGCGAGGAAGAATTTATGAATAACAGTCCTCCCTCGTCGTCCGAACAAAGATTCAATGACGGGCCAATCCGTCGGGGGCCACCAATGATGCCTAGGCGACCAGGCACACTGGATCGGGAGCCAGGGCAGACGACAAGAAGTCGGGGGGTTGAATCTTGGAATGGTTCTCACTGGACCGAGCAAAGATTCAATGGCCGTTGGCATAAAGAAAAGTTTCCCCTCCCGGCTGTCTTTGTTCGTCCGATCAAGGACGAAATGGGGAATTTCATCGTTCTGACGGACTCCCTGGACCAGAAATGGCACGTTCCTCTCACCACTCATCGGAATCAAACTGCCATCCACGGATTCAACTGGGAACGCCTCGTTCGAGAGTTTGGAGTGCAGGAAGGCTGGAACATCCGGATTACCTGGACCGGAGGAAGAAGATTCTCGGTTGGCGTATTCGATCAAAATGGCCAGTCGATGGTGCGCCCGGTCAGGGACCCCCCTCGTCGTGACCCAAGACTTCCTCCGTCTCATTATTATTGTTGTTAAATTTTGTTTTTTGTCGTTTTTTCTGTTTCCTGTGATTTTGACGACGACTTGTCTTCGTTGTACTGCTCGTGATTGAATTACTTGCTGCTTGCTTAATAAGACTCTTTGAGTTTAAAAAAAAAAAAAAACACAACACTGTCTAGTCTGACTTTGACACTGAACAGGCCTCAAAAGCACTGTTCCTTTGACTGTGATTCATTTAACACTGAACAGGTCTTAAAAACACTGTCTAGTCTGAGGCAACACACACTGAACCACACAATCAAACAAACACTGAGCACACTTTTATGGCACTGAACACACTCAAATAGCACTGAACAGCACTGAACACACTTTAATAGCACTGAACACCGTTTTTTAGCACTGAACAGACAGGGACACACATTGAATCACACTGTTTTAAATGTTCAGTGCTCATTTCACGCATTCCTTAAAAAAATCGTGCGCTGACTGTGAGTCGTTATTTTTTTGTGTTTTTTTTTTCAGCAGCAGGGGCCGATGTTTTCGCATTCTGTGCATTCGGCGGTGAGAATTTGGTGTCCAGAATCGATTCCTCCCGTGCTGCCACCCTTCACCAGCTGAAGGAAACAGTCGAGCTTCAGTGGCCTGAGCTCCGAGACGTCGCGTACGGCATGCATTACTCTGTACCCGATTTCCCAAACTGTGTGCTCTCAACCGATGCGGACATGTCGAACATGGTATCCCTAGCTGCGCTTCACAAGCTGCCTCGGGTGAGCATCGACATTTCCGTCGCGACTGAAGACCGCACCTCTAGTTCTGTGTTCTCGACGGTGTCCAACAGCAGCGCTGTCAGTGCGACTGGAGCAGAAAACAACGAGGGATTCGAAGCAGAGGATATGTTCCGCCTGTTTGGTCCGTCGAGTTCTAAAGTGCTGTTGACCGATGGCTGGGACAAAGAGATTTCTGGTGTCGGTCAGATGTTCCAAGGAGGCGCCCCGGACTTTTGAAACGCGCTCTGTAAGGTGGCAGTCGGAGTGGGATTCGATTTCGAGTACGTGAAGAACAGACCCGAAAAGGTTTCTGCCGTGTGCTCGAAGAAAAGCAGCACGGGATGCAACTGGTCCGTGTGCGCCGTGATGGATCGAAGCAACGACTTCTTCTACGTCAAGCAGCTGAGTAACGAGCACAGCTGCGGCGCGTGCTTTCGATCCCTGAAGCACAGGCGCGTCTGCTCGGACCTGGTTTCCAGTTTGATAGTCGAGGAGGTACGGAAAAGCACGCTGACTCGTCCGGTCCAAGTCGTGAGAAACTTCCAGCATCACTACGGCCTGGAGATCTCGCCTGGCCTCGCTCTGGATGCGCTCGAGAAGGCCAGGAAGCTGATTCACGGCGACGATAAAGATTCCTTTGCCGCACTGACCAAGCACCTGCAGGCAATATCGGACTCCAACCCTGGGTCGCACCTGCTGCTCGAATTCAACGAGGCGTCCAGGAAGTTTCGCAGGGTCTTCATCTCGATGAAGGCTTGCATCGACGGGATGAACCACTGTCGCCCTTTGCTGTTTCTGGACGGCACGTTCCTGAAGGGGAGGTTCAAGGGCCATTTGCTCGCTGCTACGGGCAAGGACGGCGACGGAGGTATGTGGAACACTGACGGTTTGAAATGCACACTGAATCCAACTTTTTAACACTGAATGGTCTGAAATGCACACTGAAACTGACCCTTGTTGCTTCCAGCACTGAATATGTATTTTCAACACTGAATGGGTGCTATTCACACTGACTGAAGTGTTTTTTTTTTTTTTGTTCGTGTCTCGTGAATGCAGGGTTGTACCCGCTGGCTTACGCCGTTGTCGATTCCGAGAACTATGCTAACTGGAAGTGGTTTCTGGACAACCTGAAGCACATCCTGCCTACTTCTCGCACCGTTACGTTCGTGTCGGACAGGAATCTCGGGCTGCTTGAGGCGATGAGCAGGGTGTTCCCAGGGTCCCCGCACGGCTACTGCATCAATCACTTGAAGCTGAACCTGAAAGACAAATTCAGAGGCAGATGGGCGACCAAGATGTTACGAAAAGGCGTGGTGTGGAATTTCCTGAAATGCGCGTACGCAACCACCGTCGAAGCCTACCAACTGAGCATGGACGAGCTGTTGAAAGAGGGAGGCCAGACAGCGAAAGTGTTTTTCGAGAACATGGATCCAAAGAATTGGGCCAACGTGTACTTCTCGGGGAAGAGGTACGGCGAGATGTCGTCCAACGCCGCGGAGTCGTTCAACAAATGGATCATGGAAGCCCGACATCTTCCGATCACGGCGTTGGTCAACACAATCAGGCTGAAGCTGATGACCTTTTTCCACGGTATGATGAGGGTTTATCAATCTCAAACACTGATTGCACTCTTTTAACACTGTTAGCCTTGTTCAAGCACTGACTGGCCTTGTTTAACACTGAATCAGACAGGGGGGCCAGGAGCAGGAAGTGGACCACGACTTTCTGCCCGTCCGTTGAGAAGAAGCTGGGTGAAGCCATCAACGAAGGCAGGAAATGGGTGGTTGTGGGGTCGTCCGAAACGGTTTTCGAAGTGCAGTGCGTTCCGTCCGTCGTGGTCAATATCGCTGATCAGACGTGCACCTGCTGCCAGTGGCAGATTACAGGGGTTCCGTGTTCCCACGCAGCTGCGTGCATTCTGCGGTCCGGGAAGCCGATGGCCTCGTTCGTGGACAAGTTTTACCACGCAGAGAGCTACGCAAGGTCTTATGCCGATCCGCTTCAGCCGGTTTCCATGTTTGATCAACCTTCGAACGTGCCAGAGAACGTCATGATCGAGCCGCCAACATCGAAGAGGCCCCCTGGAAGACCTAAGAAGAAGAGGATTCCGTCCAGGGGTGAGCACATCCCGAGAGCCATGAAGTGCGGGAGGTGCGGACGTGTCGGCAATCACAACAAGAAAACGTGCACGGAGCCTGTACCCTAGTTAGTTAGTTAGTAGGCTTTTTTTCTTATTTTTGGATCTTCGTTGTGTTTTTTCGACATGATTTCTGTGATCAGTGACACTGAATGGGGTGAAAAAACACTGACTGTCAGTGACAGGCACTGTTTGGCTCATAAACACACTGACTGACTGTCATCTCAAAAAAAACACGGGATTTTAACATTATGTGATTTGTTTCTTGTTCAGTTATGGTCTTGGAGTGTGTTTAATTTAACATTATGTGATTTGTTGCTTGTTTTTCAATGTTTCAATTCAATAAGCCTTAGTTGCTGACACTGAGTGGACAAGATTAACACTGATGGCACTGAATTGGAAGAATAAACACTGCCAACACTGAACAGACATAATTAACACTGAATAACAAGCAATATCATCACAACTGTGTTCAACTAAAAACTGCCCAGAAATATGAACAAAAAAACACAATTTTTTTTACAGAAACTAAACCCAAACACAATCATGTTCGTACATTTACAGAAAAAACACTTCATGGTTTTTTTTTTCAAACAGAACTAAACAAAAAACGCGCACAGCCCCAAAGATCACTACTTCTCCTTCATGGTCAGGATGGTTCGTATCACGTGACCCTTGAATTCTTGGAACTCTTCCGTCCTGACCTTGTCCGGAATGGGCTCTTTCTTCAGAATCTTCTCCATGTAGTAGCATACGTACAAGGCACATTCATTCCTGAACAGTGACAGACGTGGAGGAGTCAGAGGAAAAAAAAAAAAAAGAAACACTGACACTGAATGCACAAATATAACACTGAACAGGCATAAAAATGAAAACACAGAAACACAACACTGAATGTGTTAATTATGCACTGAGATACTTACAGAGTTGGGGCTTGCTGTGGGAGAGGCTTCACGGCCTCGATATCATGTATCGGGAAACCACACTTCCCCGCTTTCTCCAGCATTTGGCCCACGTTGGTTTCCACCTTTTCTTTCTGAAACGTACGAAACAATACAGTTTGTCAGTTATCGTTAGAAAGGGAACCGTTTTTAAAAATCGACTAAAATACAGTAGACGTACCAATTCCGCTGCGTTCGCCATGTAATGGTCCTTCGATTTCGCCCCCCTGGGTTGAATAGAGTTGTAGAACAGCCATTTCTGTTTGACGAAGTCGCAGACGAGCAGCGTGAAATGGTTCGGTTCTGCAGCCTTTTTCATCCCAGGAGACAAAATCGGGAACATTATAATCCCTTCTCGCACGCACGGGATCATATCTGCGATTGTTTTGTACATTATCTGGTTGTCATGACGTCCCATGACGATGGAAGTCTGCGAGGAAGAAAACAAAAAAAAAAAGAAACAGGAGTTTTTATTAAGAAAGGATGAACTGAATGAGCACTGAACAGGACATTATAACACTGAACAGCACATATAAGCACTGAATGTTGATGATAAACACTGATCAACCTACAACAACACTGAACAGAAAACACACACACTGAGTAGCACATTAGAAACACTGAACACTGAGCAGCACATTAGAAACACTGAGCAGCACACATAAACACTGATCAACAGCAATGACACTGAACAGCACATAAAAACACTGAACAGACACCAACACACTGAACAACCATTAAAAACACTGAACAGTCAAGGGCAGTAAAGACTCACCCAACAGTGCGCGGGGAGTATCAGAGCCTCCAGCTTCTTGTTGTGTTCTCGATGCAGCGACTCAGCAAAGGCGTCGACCACATGATTGCTGATGAAGGTGCACTTCATCATGGCGGTAATGTCAGCCACCGTCACGACTGTGTTTATACGGGGGAAGAACTTCATCGTCCACCTGATTGTCAAAAAAAAAGGGAAAAAAAACACATTCTTAGCGCACAAAAAAAAAAACGAAAGAAAGAAAGAAAGAAGGGAAAGACAGAATGTGAAAGAAGGAAAATAAAAGAAGCTTCACTCACGTTTTCGGGTCGCTGTTGTGGAGGATGATTTTGTCGAGGATTTCCGGCTCCAATTCCAACCCGCAGTTCACATCAAATTTCTTGTTCACGCTCATCAAGAAGTTGAGATGATCCTCATTGTAATCACAGCGGATCGGTTTCTGGCTCGCCTCCTGCACCACCTTCTTACCCTTCTTGATCGCCTTCTTCTTTGCGGCAGGGGCAGGGGGATCGTACTGAAAATCGTCGTCGTCGCCGTTGGCCGGCTTCCTTTTCCTGCCCTTGACCCGTCGCACCATCGACCTGGTCTTCGCCTTGCTCGAAGGCTCTATTTTTTCGGCTTCCGGTCTCAACGGGCTCCCTTCTTCTTCATCGTCCTTGTTGCGGTCAATCTCGTAGACGCACAACTCTGCCTGGAGACTCAAGACTTCATCTTCCCGTTCCTGGACGACTTTCTGCAGAGCCTCGATCTGGGCTCTGTGGACGAGTTCTTGCGCTTTCAGGTCCGACTCCAGAGACTCGATCTGGACTTTTTCGTATTCGTTCATGACCGACGACATCTGAAGGTCGGCCAACGCGTTCTTCAAAACTTCCACTTCGTCCTCGAGCTCTTTCACTCTAGCCCTCAGAAGCCGCACTTCCTCCTCCTCCTCACCGGAGCTTCGAGCCTCTCCCGCCTCGGTCACCGGATTATTCTGATCGTTCGCCTTCTTGATCAATTCTTCCTCGAGCTCTTTCACTCGGGCCCTCAGATTTTTCAGCTCCTCCTCCTCCTCGGAGCTCCTCCTCTTCAGACGCTGGTTTTCGTCTTCCAGCTCGACGTTAGCACTTGTCGCTTCGTTCAGCCGAGAAGTCGTGCTATCGAGCTTGGATTGGAGATCCCTCACAGCGCTGGAGAGATCTTGATTCTCCGACAGGAGGTTGTTGAGCAGCTTCTCGGCTTCAGCAGCAGAAACAGCGGGGCGTTCCTCATCGGGCTGCTGCTGTTCGGAAGGCCCACCCTCGTCCTCCGGCTCCGGGACTATGCAGGCCATCTCCTGATGCCGCCCGGAAGAACTGTCGTCGTCGTCGTCGTCGTCTTCCCCATCTGACGACTGCTCCTCTCCAGAAGGCCCGCCCTCGGGGCCTTTTCCCTTTTGTTCCTCTTCCTCCTCAGGGCTCGACGAATCAGAGCCCGGATGCTCGTCATCGTCATCATCATCGTCATCAGACCGCTCTTCGTCCTCGCTCTCCGCCGCACGCGGAGTGTTCACGATTGCTTTGTAGGAAAGGTAGCCCTTGTACGCGTGGATCTCCGCCACCGTCTTTCCGTGTTTCAGAAGACGAGCATCCACCTGTCAGACACGGACATCACGCGTTAGAACTCAAAAAAAAATCATCCTCCCCTCAAGTGAGTGACACTGAACAGCATTAATAAGCACTGAACATCACAGTTATCCTACTTTGACACTGAACAGCATAAAAAAGCACTGAACCAGAACATCATTCACACTGTCCACCCACAGGCACTGTGTGCATGAATATCACACTGAACAGCAAGCAATAAACACTGAACCTCAATATTTCACACTGAACCTCAATATTTCACACTGAACAGCAAGCAATAAACACTGAACCTCAAAAAAACACTGTCGACGGACACTGAATCATAATACAAAACAGAATTGAAAGAAGAAGCAGAAGAAAGAGAGAAGATATTTACCGCCTCGTCCGCGAGACCCGCCAGGGTCTCCTTGGTCACATTCGAAAGGTCATTGAGATGCCAGTTCAGGACCCGGGGGAGGTGCTCGTTCTCCAGCCTTTTTGCCAGCTTTGTGTGCTCACAAAGCCAGAACTGCACAAAAACCAAACAAAAAAACCCGAGGTAAATATCAAGGAATGAAAAAATAAAAAAGACGGCAAGACGATTGTGAAGAACAGCAAGTAGAAGCACATACCAGAAGCAGTATCGTGCAGCCTTGTGTATTCTGCGGGTTGCCCCTGTTCGCAGCTGCCGAGTCGCAAAGGGCCTTGAGAATCGCCTCGCCCCAGTTGTAGCTCTGCATCGACTCCAGATCCACAACATAATCCAACCACTTCCATTGGATCGTGACGGAGAAAGTGGAGAAGAAGACAGTGCCGATCACTATCAAAGAGAGGAGCCGAGCTACATCAGCAAGAGCCTGAGGCTTGCGACTCCGACGCTTCACCAAAATATCGAGCTTTTCATTCAGCAGCTTCGGGTTCAGCGTCTTCTCCCCCGGGAACATCCTCTCCCTGAATCTTTTGTTATCGCACTTGGACCTCGAACTGATATCGAGCTTCCTACTCCCGCCTACGATTCCAAATATAAGATCGACATCCTCGGGAGTGATCCTGACATCTTTGCTGCCGAGCTTAATAGTACGAGCGCCGGCATCCATCTGCTCCAGCACGGCAGCTATCGCAGCGTCGCTCTTTCGGGTGTGGAGGATGGTCAGCCTCTGATCCTTAATGCTCTTGAAGAGATGGTAGAAGGGGGTCATCTTCAAATACTCGTCGTGCCCCGGCTTCAGCTTGTCCTTGATCTCATCAATCGTCCGGATGATGGTCAGCAAGTTGGACCTCATTTGTTTATAGGACCTGGAACGAACACCAAAAAAACACACACCGATGTGAGTACAAAGCAATGAACAGGGCATATACAACACTGAACAGGCATATACAACACTGAGTGGCCATGTAATTGCACTGAGTGGCACTGAAGAGGCATAACAGGAATGATGAGGCACTGGACAGAACATTTTAACACTGAACATACACCCAACACACACAATCAACACTGAGTGGCACACACAAGGCACTGGGTGGCATGCAGAGACACTGAGCAGGCATATTTTAACACTGAGCAGGACAATTTAACACTGAACATAACATTTTAACACTGAACAGGAACCAACACACTCAATCAACACTGAGTGGCACACACAAAGCACTGTGTGGCATAAAGAGACACTGAGCAGGGATAAACAAACACTGAACAGGAAAATTTAACACTGAACAGAACATATTAACACTGAACGGCCACCAACACACACAATCAACACTGATGAACACATAATCACACCGAACCTCCATCAAACCACACAAAATTCATTCATGCAATGGAAATTAACAGATTGAAATTGAAAATCGGCTGAATTAGGGTTCGAAATACTTACTTCCTCTCCTTCTTCTCGCCGGCGGCAGGTTGAGGGATAGGGCTCGGCTGCTCTTCACTCGACGGAGTGTACTGAACAAGCCTCCGTTCAGTGTTTTCGGAAGCAGCAGCAGCGGCGGTTGGAGTCAATTTCTTCCCGGCGGTTCTCTTCGCGGCGGCGGTTTTCTTCGACGGAGCCATTGATAATCGAACAGCTAGCTGAGATGAGAAGGAAAAGTGAGAGGATTTCGTGGTGGTATTTTTGGTTTCTGTGTGTTCTAGCGGGAGCCGAGAGAAAAGAAAGAGAGAAGGTGTGGGTTTCGTGGGCTTCGTGTGCGGGAAATGAAATAAATGCTGAAACCGTTTGTTCAAATGTGTATATATGCGAGGGCAACGATGTCTTTGCACATTTTAGGCGGCCTAATCGGCACGCGTAATTTCTCGAAAGCCTTATTGCCGAAAAAAGGCTGAAAAATGGCCTTATTGCCATTTTTCCCAATTAAATATTAATATTTATATAATTCATAATTAAATAAAATAAATATTTAATTAATTTTTATATAAATACAAAATAATTTATAACGCTAAAAATTTAACTATTTCAAAAAAAATTTATTTTTAATTAATTTTTATATAAAATAATTCCGCTAACATTAAAATTTTAACTATTTCAAATTTTTTAATTTTAATTAATTTTTATATTAAATAAAAACTATTTTTAATTAATTTTTATATAAAATAAAAATACAAATAATCCGTTCAAATTTTAAATATTTTAAAAAAAATTAATTTTTATTAATTTTTGTATAAAATAAAAATACAAATAATCCAAGTTAAAATTTTAATTAATTCAAAATTCTTATTTTTTATTAATTTTTATATAAAATACAGAATAAAGTTAAAATATAAAATAATTCTTAACGCTGAAATAATAATAATAATAATAATAATAATAATAATAATAATAATAATAATAATAATAATAATAATAATAATAATTTTTATCTCTAAAAGTTCTTTTACCTCACAATTTTTAGGGACTAGGAGAAGGACAAAGATTTGCGTGGACAAAAATTAATAATACAGAGTAGTACATGTTTCTTTTTCTAATCATTTTTTATAAAATATAATTATTTAATTATTTATTACATATAAAAATATTAATTCAAATTAGTACATGTTTCTTTTTCTAATCATTTTTTATAAAATATAATTATTTAATTATTTATTACATATAAAAATATTAATTCAAATCAAATTATTTGTATAATATATGAAGCAAATATTAAGTGATTCACATTTGTATTCAGTTTTTTTTAATAGGTATAATCAAAAGACTTAGCGAATCACAAATTGCGTCGTTTTTTTTTATTCTGCAACTCTATCGTCTAGTCTTCACAAAGTCGATTTTTGATGGAATCAGACCAAGCATTTTACATCAAATATGAAGTCTCATCTAACTCAACTTTAAACTTAGTGACTATATCAATGATTCACACTTGTTTATTTCCCAAGTCGACTATTTTTGTATCAATTATAATCCCAAACAAGCTCATTTCATCAATATGCTGAGAAATTCTTATAGCCTCTTCAATAATTTTTTTTTGTACACTGAGGTTGGTCCCTCTATTATGGGAACTTCTCTTTCTAGTATTCACATGGATCAACAAATTAAATGATCTATAATCTCTTAGATATAAGTATGATTGAAATTAATCGAATTGTTTTATGAACAAACGAAAACACAACAATTTCTAACTAACTAGAACAAAATGAACAAAACAATATAAATATTTTAATTAGTTTCCGTCAATGAACACTATTTTTTTTTTTTTTTTTTTGTAGAAATGTGATTTTTTATCAAGCTTCACTAATATCTATTACTTCATTTGTTCATGAATTTTGTTTGCCTCATCTATTCGGTAAAGAAAAAAATTGTTAAACTCAAACGAATAAGTAGCTCTTGGTGGGTCATTTCGGGAACAAACAATTCTATTTTAAAATTTATTTAAAAATCAAATATGTTTAAAAATTAATTTATTGTGTTTTTCATAGTTAATAATAAATTATTTATTTATAAATATTAAACGATATAAATTAATAATTATGTGAAATAAATTAATTGCATTGTGTGTAATTTTAAGTTGTTTAAAAGAAATATATAAAAATAAATATTTTATTTTTAGAAAATTATTAGTCAATTATAAAATATTTTTTTAGATAAATGTATTATTAAGTGTATTATTTAATGTAATTTTTTTTGTTTTAAATAATTTAATTTAATTATATAGGAATATAAAAATATTGTTTATTATATTAATAAATAAAAAAAAAAAATTGCTATAGCAGGTAACAGGTCATAATTATTTTAAAGTTGTAATCAGGTGCATCTAGGTGCATGCTAACAAAATGAAGTGTTAAATTTTAATTGGTTAAAAGATAAATGTACGGTACATTCAATATTAATAAATGTACTGTAGTATTCTCCTATAATTATAATCAAAGAAATTAATTGTATTTATTAACTACCGCATTTTATTTGTTTTTTTTTCTTAACCACGTGTTATTAATTAAATTGTCATTAATTTATGATTAGGAAAAAATGAATAATTTAATTCTAAACAAATATAAGAAAATTACCTTTAATCCAAAATTATTTAAAAATCAATTACACAATTGTTTTCTTAGACTTCGTGACCATTATTGCCCGGAGAAAGAATATAAAGTGAAGTAGAAAGAGTCAAAACACACGTGATGAAAATCAAATATTGAAGAGTCGAGATTCGAATATTTTAAGGTAATCAATAACTGGCACGTTGCAGTAGGTTTTCCGAATAATGAAACTTTTTGTTATTCGATTTGATCTTTATATTCTTTATGTTTGACTTTACTATTGCAAATACTCCAGTAATATTCAAAAGTAAAAAATAAAATACTATATGAATATGCTATGAATTCACACGTGGCTCATCGGAATGATAGAAAAAAGATGGTAGGTATAAATAAATAAATAAAATGTGGAGTCACGGACGCATTACAACATTATTCACACTTCACTTGTTCACATTTTCTTTTGTGTTTGTCAAATTTGCTATATAGTTTTGAGACTTTCCCAGGTTATTATTATTATTTTTTATTATTTATTTTTTAAAAATCATTTTCAAGGATTGGGGTTGACTCGGAGCGAGAGGGAACGAAATGGAGTAGAATCGAAAAAGACTTCGTGCCGGAGGGCAATCTCGTCGAAGCCAAGACTCGCGCGTTTGTTGAGGATTGTTGATCCAAAATCTATTTTGTGAACGCATTTTTTGACCTATTTCATTCCTCTTTAAGACTTGATCTCATGGCCCTTTAAATGGAATTTTACCCTATGTGTCTCTCTCTTATTTTGTCGATTGAATTTACACGTATATTTTGGTGTGTACTAGTCTTATTTTTTTTTTTGTAAATTAAAAAGAAGCAGTATATAAATAATTTAAACAAAAATATCTAATTAATTAAACAAGTACTCTTCATAATCATGAATGAAGTATAATGAAGGAAATGATGTAAAGAACAACTGTGGAAGTGAGAATTGTAAGCCCTAAAGTGCTAGCAACAATGCCCACGAACTCCATAAATTCTTTCTCCATTTTCGCCTTGAAGCTTGATCCAACATCATCATGATCAGATGCATAATTCCATCCTAAACTAACTTCTTGTTGCAGCAGTTGTCTCTCCTTGTTTTTAGCGTCTTTGATTCTCATCATCAACACATGCAAATTCGCGTCGACGATATTATTTTTGCTAGGACCTTTTCCTGTCCAAAGAACATGACAAGAGATCGAAGAAGAATAGTTAATAATGTTTGCGTGATTTTAATGATCGACGTAATTTGTGGGTTATAGCTACTTATAACGTACCATCATCGTTGTACCTTTGGGCTGAAGTCACTTGAAGAGGCCGACGAGCTATCGATGTCTTCATCAATCGGAGATTCAGGGTGCATAGCATACTTGCCGGAGCTAAAGAATAAGCCATGTGAATATATGTTTATTTCTCCTCTACACACATTTTATATATATAACTTTAAGAGACATGTATATATAGAGTCAACAATATTATTCATGTGGCTTATGTTTTGATACTGCACGTGGAAAATGTAGTAGTATTAAAAGCGTCTTTGACAAAACTTATAATTTCTTTAAAACAGTAAAATTTGTTTGGTAAATTTTTTATTTATTTTTTTATAAAACTTAGTTTAAAAAAAAATAAAGATTTTTTTTAAACAAGCTCTATAACTTAAACAATAAAAAATTAAAATATTCCTAAAATTATTACATTTTATATATAAAAAATCCAAATTTATTATTTTGTTTATCTAATTATTTTTTAATTATTTTGTTTCCTATATATAACATGTATTTTTTATTAATTTTTTTCATATAAAATTTTAAATTGCTAAAACAATTAAAATTTTATAAGTTTGCAAATTTATTTTATCCAAATAATTTAATAATTTAAAAAAAAAACTATCCAAACCTTTTTTTTTTATGAAATAGACAAACAATACGCTCCAAGTGTAAGCATCTAATAGACCTTTATTATTTCTTGAATAATTAATAATACTAGTATTGTTATAAATTCAAGAGAATTGAGAGAGAATAATATAGTAGAAAGATAGACAATATGAGAAGAGAATAGAATTGTTGTGAATTCTTTATTTCATTCATATGGGGAGACCCCTTTATATAGGATACAAAGTAGGGTTTCTGTCTTGTTCACCAAGAAAGGGTAAACTAGTCATTCACTAATTAATAATATTCATAACACTCCTCTTTGAATGACTATTTACAGGATTGCTGCCTCGTTAAAACCTTGCCAGGAAAACCCAGTGGGACAAAACCTGAGCGAAGGAAAAAGAGTACAACTTGCTCCCCCTGATTGTAATCACCGAAGATCTTTAACTTCTTGAAAGTAAATATTTGTGAACAATCAGTCTCATTAAAACATGTAACTAATAAAACCATATAGGAAAAACTTAGTTATTCAAATATAAATTTTGTCTTCAGGACACAACCTTCGAATTGTCGAGTTTCACATTCATTTGTATTATTGTATATTTTTCGTCCTTCTGAGACATGCCTTTACCAGACATCTATATTGACTAGAGTATTCGCAATTGCTATAACCGGCCGGTAACTCTTCAGGAGTATATTAGATGCGTCTAATGTCGAATATACAATCCTTGACAAATAAATAATGTGAACTTCAATTCACAATCATCTAGAAGATTATATTTTTCTTTTGAACTTCAGGTTCAATATCTCAGTTTATTTCGAAAACAAACTCATATCGAGTGATGTACATGCCTCGTTAAAAACCTCGTTATAAAACCCTGTAGGAAAAAATACTCGAGGAAAAGAGTACATAACATTCACATTTATATTGTGGTGATTGTCTCATTAAAAACCTATAACTAAGAAAACCCTGTGAGAAAAACTTAGTAGAGGGAAAAAGAGTGCAATCACTGGTCTTCGGGACCAATCACTGGTCTTCGGGACCTTATATTCAATATCATTTTTGTCTTACATGTTCTGATTTTCATTTCCTTTCATATCAGGAATCTTAAAATCCATGTATATATCTTTCTAATGACTTCTACATAGTCAAATCATACATTCGATTCATATATCTATCGTTGTTGCTGCCATTAATATTAAGTAGCGGAACTTAATGTCATCATCTTTAAAAATATGGAGTTTCTGCGAAAAACTCTTGAGCAATTAATATCGCTTTTATATCTCACCACATCATTACTCGTTTTTAGTACGAACACCCACATATATATTCTTCTGGAATAATATTTTGAGGTGTGTATTATAGAGTCAAAATATTTCTTCTATTTAGCGAGTCATGCTCAACCTCAATTGCTCGTTTCTTATTTTCCGAGTGCTGCTGGCACACTATCATTGATTTAAGCTTTGGATCCAAATTTTCTAGAGCAACTTCTTTAGGCAAATATGTCGTTGGCGACTTTTTCCATTTGATGACAATTCTATCAACCAAATCTTTCATCATTTCCCAAAATATTTAATTTGGTTGTTCCGAAATCCCAAGATTTTCTATTATCATGTGCACGTGTTTTTTCAATGGGATTTCCATCTAACTCTCTTCGGGAGATTTTGAGGGTGACTTAATTTCTTTGTTTTTCCGCGGATTATGATTTTATATCTTAAGATCGATCTACTACGCTTCAGGCGTAAATTAGAATCAACATTTGAGTTGATCTATTTGGTATTTGAACTCTTATAGTTCATTTTATCACAAATATATGTGATTTTGTCACACCTTCATTAATTTGGCAGATTACTTGCTGAATGTTGCAAGTCATTTATTTTCATGAACTTCGGGTTCAATTGATTGGTGCGTGGATCTAGAATTATAGATCGTTTTCATTCAATGAAATTTCTCGGCATTTATATCTTTTATATTCTTATCTCCCCCTAATGCCGAGAATTGATCTTCGTTAAATATGCAAATCAACATAATAGTTGTAAACCGATCTTCAGGATCGCGGCCTCAAGATATTTAATATACCTTATTTTCTATTATGCCCGTTCATACATTTTAGTGGTGATATTAATATACGTTGCATATTTCAAATTAATTCGCAGATGGAAAATAACAATTTCCACGCACTTAATAATAATCATGATATGCATCATTTTCATTTTAAGTACATTTCTAGTACTCGTGGGGATAATTAATAAAGCTCTTCCGGAGCCAACTCTTAATATGTTATCACTTGCATAACTTTACCAATGATCCTTCGGGGATACAATATTTTTACTAATGATCCTTCGGGGATACATTATCTTTATCAATGATCTTTCGGGGATACAATATCTTTATCAATGATCATTTGAGATCAAAATATTAGGTTTTATCAATGATCCTTCGGGGATCAAAATAAATTTCAAAATATAATTTTCTCAGATATTACATTTAATTGAAATCGACTTTCTTCCATGAGTACCCACATAGTACATTTATTCTCGATTTTCAAAAGATATCCTTCAGGGATAATTCATATGACGAGAATAATCGAATTTGGCGTTCGTCTAATCATGATATAACTTTATTCGAAAACATTTAATGTTTGAACTTTGCTTCTTCGGGAGCAATCAATAAAAATATTCTTTCAAGAATATTTTGTATTATATCAATATCGATTTAAAATATAAAGTTTAATTGCTACACAAGAAGCAATTTGATTTGATATTTTTGCTGGAATATCTTATCATGATGTTCTTCAAGAACATTTAGAATTTAATTGTTAATTTTCTTCATGAACATTTAAAGTTTAATTTTGATATTTATTCATGAATATCATATCATAATGTTCTTCGGGAACATTTAAAACTTATTGCTAATTGAATTTGATATTTACAAACTTATTCCTTGAATTTGATATTTACAAACTTATTCCTACTACGGGAGCAATTTAATTTGATATTTCCTCAATAATATCATACGATGATATTATCGTAATATTTCTTCAGGAATATTCAAAGGACAATTTGATTTGTTTTTTCTCAAATAATATCAAATCAGGATGATCCTAAAAGATCAATATAATATTTAAACCAGAAATATATGTTCTTCAGGAACATTCAATTTAATTGATAATTAAGAATAATTGATTTGATATTACTTCAGGAATATCAAATTATAATGTCAACTCAAACTTGTGAGTCCGGGTTCATACCACATTTTGGTAGTACGACCAACTTCGGGTGATCGTATCTTTCTTTTAAATATTTCCACAAAGCTAGTGGATCTTTCACGGTAAATTTTTAAATATATTATTCGAGATTATTAGTACATAATCATAATCAATTTGATATTGATATTTCTGGAGGAATATCATATCACGATGTTCTTCAGGAACTAATAATTTTGATATTTGGTCAGAAATATCATATCATGTTCTTCAGGAACATTTAATTTTGATATTTCTTCGTGAATATAATGTCACACTGTTCTTCAGGAACATTAAAAACTATAATTGATTTATTTAACATAATTAATTTGATATTACTTCAAGAATATCAAATTATAATGTTGTTAGGGAACATATGATATTACTTCAGGAATATCAGATTATAATGTTCTTCGGAACATATGATATTTCTTCAGGAATATCAGATTATAATGTTCTTTCGGAACATGTTACTTTTGTGAAGAAGAGGAGAAGAAGTAGATATATTTATAATTATTTAATAAATATAAACAAAATATAAATTCTTGCCTTGTACTTGGATCTTGGATGGGTAGAACTTCGATGAAGAACGCGGTTGAACTTTCGTGCTGATAACGTGTTATAAATTCAAGAGAATTGAGAGAGAATAATATAGTAGAAAGATAGACAATATGAGAGGAGAATAGAATTGTTGTGAATTCTTTATTTCATTTATATGGGGAGACCCCTTTATATAGGATACAAAGTAGGGTTTCTGTCTTGTTCACCAAGTCATTCACTAATTAATAATATTCATAACAAGTATTAATTATTTTAGCGCGAGATTCTTGGACAGATTAATTAATTAATTCAGAATTTAAGATTATCACGATCCAGTTAGGTGAAATTAATTGCAAAGTCAAATCGAGTTACAATCTTGATATTGTTCATTAGGATAATTTTGTACTCGATCTTTTTTTTTTTTTTTTTGCAACATTGATCATATTAAAATTCAATTTTACGATTTTGTATGTTGAAAACAAAATCACATAATTTGTAAATTAAACAATTAAATTTTAATCTTCATTAAAAAATGCATTTACGAATAAACAATTAATGACAATCTTAATAATTATGGGTTTATATATAACGATGAAAAGGACACATTGTTAGAACTTTTGTCTTTTTTTTTTAACTACCATTTTTAACACGAGATTCTTAATTTAATTATTAGGGAGGCAAAATTCGAATTGTTTTTCTATTGTACAGTACGAATGATTACATATGCAGATATGCTCATGACGTGAATTTAATTACGTGGAATTACTCAGCTTATTTCGAAATATAGTTTTCAGTATTGTGAAATATAGTTTTTTTTTTTCAATTTTTAATTAATTACGCGAATAAATTTAATTTTGTACATGTACAATTTTTCTAAAACTTTAAAACTCAAATTTTTATTCACCTTTGACAGAAAGATAATAAAACTTATAAAAGTGTAATAACCCGATTTTTATACCATAAAAATCAAGTAATTAAAATAGCTCGTTTGTACACGTGTTAATTGGATTTCAGTATTTTATGAATTGGGCTTTAAATTAGGGGATATCTATAAAATGTAATTAACTTTAATGGGCTGAACTTATAGTTTTAATGGGTTTGTCAAATTATAATGGGTTGTTCAAAGTTTTTATTAATGGGCTACTAATCAGCCCAAACTATTATATGTATAACCTTAATTAAATAAAGATTTAAATAATAAAGAACTAGAAATGAGAGGGTTTGGAGACTAAGGGCTGTGGGGAAAGAGAGAAGGACGATGTCGGACTGATAGAAACGAGAAGAAGAGGACGAGACGAGAAGAAGAAAACGAGAAGAGGGACATCGCCGTTTCATCGATCGGATCTTTTTTCCTTCTTTTACAATCCAAGTAATAAGGCAAGTGGGTTTAAGTTCATGTAGTTAAGTTATGTTTAAATCTAGGGTTCATCGTAGTTACAATTTAATCTATGTGATTCATATATGTGTGTTTATGCTTCTGTGTGATTATATCTAAAACGTGTAGATGTTCGCGTATGTTTGTGCCGGTGGAAATTAATCTATATGCAGGTGCCTATATATATATATATATATATATATATATATATATATATATATATATATATATATATATATATATGTGACTAATATGTGTATGTGGTACATATATATATATGTAGTATATAACTTATCTCTATGTGTGAAGCCATAATTACTGTAAATGGCCGTATATATATATTGTTGGTGGAGGTATGTGCAGATGTGTGTACTAATATATATGTGTGTACGTATGTGAAATTGATAGGTGTAAATGTATGTGTGATACATATATAACCAATATATCTAGATGTAGGTATAGTATGTATAGCTTCTGAAACTATGAGTGCATATAAGGTACCTATATGTATGACAGTAGGTGATATCTAAATATGTAGCTATATCTATTGTGCTTCTTAAACATAAATATATGTATCTGGTTTTATGTGTATAAACATATATATATGGAGCATGGTGATGGATGGTTGTTGCTTTAGCAGCATAATTATATTTGTACATAGATGTCATTTATGTGTTTGATAATTATATCTTTGGTGATTGCGCATCTTGGTGTTTGTATGTCATAGTTCGGTTTCGATTTGATCATGTTTATCTTATGTTTATTTACTTTGGTTGAAATGCTTATGTTGGTTATTAGTAATGTTAGTTCATGCACACATATAAGAATGCATTTGCATTAGAAGTCCATGTCATGGTCAAAATATTAAAGAACGAAAGTAAATGTTAAAGTAAACGAAATGTCGGACATCGTAAGGACCTACCTTAAGCAGGGTGGCACTAACTTTAATGGCCTCAATGGCTAGAGCGTCGAAAGGGCATCTAGACCAGGGTGTGCAATTAACTTTAATGGCCTCAATGGCTAGAGCGTCGAAAGGGCCTCTAGACAGGGTGTGCAACTAACAACGAATGAATGGCTTCAATGGACTGGGGTAGCCCTTACGATGTCAAGTGAGCTCGCGTCTAAACGTGAAATAAATGATATGAACGTTAATGTTAAAGGAAAGTTACGTAAACGTTTCAAGTTAAAGTTAAAGTTTATGTCCTACGTCTAAGTTAAGTACGTTGTTGCATTGCATTAAAGGTTCAACGTTTAAGCTTCGAACTAAGACGACAAGTGAAAAGATTAAAGCATATAGATTGCATGCCTACTTGCCAGTCAGTGGACTGACCCTTGCTAATACAAATGATTTCAGGTGATACTTTTGATTAACCGGAGTAATCGAGGATGCTTCTGCGCCGTGATTCGTAAAAATGTTAATAAGTACAATTTCATTTTTAAGTATGTGTTAAACGTGTTAAAACCTTAAGTTAGTTCCACTGCATTTACTTTCATTTAAACCTTTTTACCGTTGGAAATTTGTTATGCCGACGTGGAGTTTGAAAATTTGCATCTCGCGCCCTTGAGATCTTTAAAAATTATTACTTCTATTTCTTTTATTTAATAAAATAAAATGGGGCGTGACAAAAAGTGTCATTTTTTTAATCAAAAAGTAATAATTAAAAATAAAATTTAAACAGTACAAATAAAATTGTACTACTATTTTAAAATAACAAAGTAAAATTGTAACAACCAATTTTAAATTATTTTAAATTTCCAAAAAAATCTTTAATTTAATTTTAATTTAACTTAAACAAAATCTCAGCTAGACCTGTAAATGGGGCGGGTTTTATTCGGATCCGCTCCAGATCCGTGGCTTTTTAACGGATATGAATCGTAATATCTGATCCGTTTATCCGTTTTACGACTCGACCCGTTTACCCGTTTTATAAATGGATCGAATACGGATCAAGGTCGATCCGATCCGTTAATGACCCGACCCGTTTATATATATATATATATATATATTGAATTATGTTGAAGAAATATTTTGAACAATTACTATGTATTATTGAATTACAAATATATATATATATATATATATATATATATATATATATATACCGACTTGAAATTACGCCTTCAGCGTAGGATACCAATTTTTCGTGAAATTGGTCTTGAACTCACAGACAGCAGCTTCCGTCAAAGTAAAACACTTCACACAATTTGTAGAATAAAATGTGAAGACAAAGTTATGTAATAGTTTCCATTTCATTGAACACAAAACTTAAACTATTACACTTGTAGAGTATGGTAGGCAAAACGTTTACAAGAAGTTTCCCGAGTGTCGCAACAACTCCCACTAACTTGCAAACTAGCACACGAGTACCTAAAGCTAAATCTCCTAGCTCTAATCTTGGCACACGGCGCAAAAGCTACTACACAAACTCGAAGCTCGACTATGATTCTAAAAAATCAGATTTCGTTCTCTCAAAATCGTCAAATGATGAAATGAACATCCATGGGTATTTATAGTAGAGCCGCACATGTGAGAGTGATGACGTGGCACGTTCTCATTCGTCGCATGCTTGGCCTATGTCACATTTCCATGGATGACATCATTGTTGTAGAACTTGGATTCTTGAATCTTGGAATCTTGAATCTTTGATTCTTGAATCTTCGAATCTTGAATCTTCAATTTCAAAAACAAACTTCAACTTCAATCTTGACTCCATCGATCTCAATTCTTCATCTTCAATTTCTCGTGAAATTCTCTAAGTGTTGAAGCTTCGAATTTCATCGTCTTCACGGTCGTCGATATTGCTGAAGTTGCAAACTTGGAACAATTCTTCATTTCCTTGAACTGAGTACCTGGTGAAAGAAATCACGTTGTAAGTACTTAGTCATAAAATCAAAACAAAGGAAACATGAACTACGAAAAATAACATAAGTGTCTCCGGAAAAATGGACAAGGGAAGTGTCGCCGTTTTAATTGCATGTCCACAAAACCGGCGACTTGTGTCGCTGGAATTTTTCCACGCCACAAACCAACAACAAAGACCCGTGTCGCCGTTTTCCACGCCAAGAGTCCATTTCACCAAAACCGGCGACTGGAGTCGCCGTTTTCATGCACACTCCAAAAGCGGCGACACGAGTCGCCGTTTTCCATGCTCATTTGCATATCACCAAAACGGCGACTGCTGTCGCCGTTTTCCTTGCACACCCATTTCGGCGACTGGAGTCGCCGTTTTCTTGTCCATTCACCCTTGCATCAAAACCGGCGACTCTGGTCGCCGTTTTCATGTCATTCCAAAAGTGGAGACTCAAGTCTCCATTTCCATGCGCAAGGTAGTTGACTTCGGATCCTTAACCTGTAACCCTGAAAATCAACAAAGACAAAAAATACAAGGAAAACTACGTTGTCGCCAAAATCAACATTTAAAATCTCCCCCTTTTTGGCACAACTCATGAAAAACAAAGTTAAGTAAAAACCGAGATACAAGTATCTCCCCCTCAACCAAACAAACCATAAAAATAACTAAGTAAAAAGATGGAAAAACATCAATCATACAATCAATGAAAAACCATAAAAATACTTAGACAAAATTTCACACCAAACATGAAAAACTTAGATAGATAATCCAAACCACGGAAAAAAACCAATGTTTCAAAACACGAATACCAGAGTTAAGCAAATATGAAAAACATGCATGGACGAATAGGTTCAAAGTTGTATGCATGCAAAATTCAAAACAAGATAAACGAGTTCAAGAGTTAAACAAAAACCGAAATTGAAAATAAAACTTGATCAAGGAACTTGAACTTCAGTCTTGGGCCGCAGCTGTTGGAGACGGATCACGTTCCGGACTTTCGATCAACTCTTCTTCGTCATCTTCATAACTGAAGCCATCGTCAGAACTAGAGTCATCACTGTCATCCGTGTCGGTTTCCGGATCCCCAAAAATATCTCGCTCCCCCAAACCATCAGCTGCAGCTTCGTCAACGTCCTCAACGTTGACATCTTCATCAGCTTCATCTCTCAGTCCATCAGACGGCATCGCGAACGACGCCCCTGGATTTGTGGTATCGCCCATCTTTCCTTTTCCCTTATCACGAGCATTCAAAACTCCTTCAAATATATCTTCATCTGTCTTCTCTCCATCGTCGCTCACAACTTCAATCAAGTTTCTTTTGGACAGCTGCGAATGAGCTTCCTGAATCGCGTCCCGCACCATCTTCAGAATAAATGTATCTTTCAAACTCGCATCTGGGGCTCCAACATCTCCAAGTCCTCCCCCTTGTTGGATCTCCCGTTGCAGTCTCTTGAAAGATTTTTTCTGTTTCTCATGGGCCTCAATCATTCTGTTGTACGCATCAACATGTTCAACTTGACGCTTTTCCAAAGCTAAGGAGTCGACGTAAAATTCCTGAACCAAAGCCGATGGAACCACAGCTCGGTGGCTATGAATCGGATGATGAGGATTCTGATATGAAGGAATATTAGAAGTCAGACCGAAACCACGGGGAACAACTCTCGGAGACTTTGCCCTCTCAACTTCAGGTTCTGCGACAGCAGCAGTCGGCTGTGGTTTCGCAGTTGACTGTGATTTTTGGCGCTTAGGAGTTGGGGACTTAGTTTTTGGAGACCTAGGCTTGCGTTTTCTGGAAGACTTAGGAGTTGATGGCGGAGTTAAGATTTCTGGGAGTGCGTTCCGATCAAAAAGACCAAGCCAAGGTAAGTCGATAACTCTTTTGTGCGGAGCCAAATACTTGCCCGTGACTTTGACAGCCCCGTTCTTCTTCATCTTTTTCTCAGCTGCAGTTTCCGGACTAAATCCCTGGTCATGAAGCATCCCATAAATCAGACAAGGATGCGTGAGATGAAATTTTTTCTCAGTAGGCCACTCAACTTGCCTAGTAATGGTTTCATCAGAAAGCTTGGCAATTTTGCACAAGTCATTGAAAATAATTTTTCCCAAGTTCACTTGTTCGCCACAGCTGAGGCGAAAGATAAGGTGCATCAACTCGGGGTCCATGACAGTCGGATCCCGATTTGCAATCCAGTTAGACATCCCAAGACGATGAAGGATGCCGTAGAAAGCAGACAGTTTTGACGGCGGCGGTAGTTCGGACTTGACTTTCTTTTGAGTAAGAAATGTGCCAACCGTCAGGTCATCAGCACGTTCCGCAGCAGACGGAGTTGTCCATCTGGAATCGATTTCCATCCTTTCCAAGAAAGCGTTGATGGAGAAAGGACGGAACTTGTATAATTTTTCACGGAAAATGAAGCAGCCATACAGTCGACTCTTCGGATTAGCAAAATCAGGAGACAAGCTCGCGTAAAACTTGTAAAGTATTGGAATGGAGTAGCGATAGGTAAGGCTCACAGATTTGAGCATGTGGACCTTGGTCAGAAAGTCTGTGATGCCATGTTTTTCATAGTCCTCCTTGAGGATAGTTCTGTCTGTATGAATTGGCAACTTCTCAATCAACTTATGACGACGTTCAGCAGTCGCCGTAAAGAATTCTCTGGAATGAGCTTTCGGACACTCTTTGTATTCCGAGATGTATTTGAAACCGTCAGTTGAGACTTGGGATCCAGCTGATCCCGAAGAATGAGGTGCCAACGGTGGTTTTTGGGAGCTGTGGGTTTGGGATTTTTCAGCAGACCCACCACCAGAAATTTTTGAAGTTGGAGACTTGACTCCACTGCCACTGACGACAGGTTTCTTTCCAGATCCACTTCCAGTTGGAAGTGCAGATTTCGGATTCTTTCCAGCAGACACAGTTGCAGCTGAAGGAATCTTGAAAACTTTCTTTCCGTCTTTAGTTATCTCGCCAGCTGCGAGTAACCGACGATATTCAGCATTTGAAACAACTCCACTGTAGATGCGATGAGAAGCTTCCTTGAATTTTTCTTTTCCAGACTTAGTTTCTTTTCCCGGCTGACGGACAGTCGAGAGTTCAGGAGTTGTAGATCTAGTCAAGTCAACGGAAGTTTCAGCTGACGCAGCTTTGCGACGATCAACTTTGTCAAGGTGAGCTTTAAGCTCTTCGTAAGCCGCTTTCTTGGCTTCAGGAGTAGGAGCATGTTCGAACTGCTCGTTAAGATAAACAGTCATATCAGCCATCATATCGTCAAAGTTTTTCGCCATTTCAAGATTCAGAAAAAGAGTAACCGACAGTTAGCAGCTGTGAGAACGGTAACCACGGAAAACGAAGTTCAACTTCAGAAAACAAGGACAGGGCGCCGGATGCGCACAGCAAGAGTTGCCGGATGCAACGGAAATACAAGAATCCTAAGAACTAAGAATTTCGAGCGCCGAACTTGCAGTTGAGAGTCGAGAGATCGAGAGCTAGAGAGTTAGAGAATTCTGATGTAAGCGTAAATGAAATAGGATTTCATCAAGGCCTATTTATAGGAAAAATTTGGGCCGCCCGTCGGAATGAAAAAGCCCAGTCCAATACCTGCAAACAGCTCGTCTCAAGAAGAAAATGAGATCAAAAAGACGAACAAAAATTTATTAATTTCGAAAATATTATTAAAATAATAATTTCCAAAAATAATAAGTAATAAAATAAAAAAAATAATAATAAAATGAAAAGTAGGGAAGATCAAACCATGGCATGAAAACCGAAGTTAAGAACCATCGGTTGAGAAATGAAGTTGAGTGCCATTGGTTGAGAAACTTGAGTTATCAATTTTTCTTGGACGCTGAAAAATTTGACTAAGGCATGAGTCTCCGTTTTGAGAAAGTTGAGAAATGAAGTTGAGAAAGTTGAGAAAGTTTAGAAAGTTGAGAAATGAAGTTGAGAAATGAAGTTGAGAAAGTTGAGAAAGTTGAGAAAGTTGAGAAATGAAGTTGAGAAAAGAAGTTGAGAAATGAAGTTTGAGAAAGTTGAGAAAGTTGAGAAAGTTTAGAAAGTTTAGAAATGAAGTTGAGAAATGAAGTTGAGAAAGTTGAGAAAGTTGAGAAAGTTGAGAAATGTTTAGAAAGTTGAGAAATGAAGTTGAGAAATGTTGAGAAAGTTGAGAAAGTTGAGAAAGTTTAGAAAGTTTAGAAATGAAGTTGAGAAATGAAGTTGAGAAAGTTGAGAAAGTTGAGAAATGTTTAGAAAGTTGAGAAATGAAGTTGAGAAATGAAGTTGAGAAAGTTGAGAAAGTTGAGTTGGCAATTTTCGTTGACACAGAAAATTTGGCTAAGGCAAAAACGAGAGTTGCTGGTTTGAGTTGCAAAGTCCAAGTCTCCGGAATTGGAACATGGGAAGAGTCTCCGTTTTTGTGGCATTGAGTTGAGTCTCCGGTTTTGTGTCCTCAGCTGAGAGTCTCCGGATTTTTGCATGTAAGTGTTGCCAAGAAAATGGAGACTAGATTCTCCGGTTTTGTGCCAAATGTGAGTCGCCGTTTTTCTGGCGACTTGAGTCTCCGGAATTTTGCATAAGTGAGTCTCCGGTTTCGTGACATTGTCAAGGTAGCCAAGAAACTGGAGACACGAGTCTCCGGTTTTGAGGAGTCTCCGTTTTTGGGGCGAGTCTCCGGTTTTGTGCACGTCTCCGTTTTTGGCGTCTTCGGGACTTAGAAAAATTTTCGTGTCCAGGTCTCCAACAATGTTGTCACATGAATTTTGCGAGTTGGCCGTCGCTACACTCAAAATTTTGACTTTAGAGAAGATAAACCACGTAGCGCTGGATATGAACTACAGAAATGCAAAAACAAAAACAACACATCCCGAGTTAGTCAATCAAGAGTTCAACACACACAAACATTCAAACACATTTTAGTGGAGATTTGAGGGGTGATATTAGGCAATGAAGAGCAAATATTTTCCCAGAAAAGAATCCACATTTCATCATTTTCCAAAAACCAAAAATTTTCACACAAGGTGATAGTAACTTTGAGGTAATGAAAAATCTCTCATATTAAAAACCGGTGAGATGGACCGAAGTATGTGATAGACATGTTTACTTGTCCTTCGTCTCAGTGACAAGGAAGCAGTCGTGTTTCGTCGAAACATATTGGCAGAGTTAGCGCCGCACAAGAGATTTTAATTCATGAATGCAAGGTGAACACTTAAGGCACTCCAATCAGGAACTAGCATTACTACAATCAGAGGGGAGCCGGGGTAACCGGCGTCCTCCAGACGAGTTTATAGCTTTAAATGAAATGCAACAGACACTCATTACAGCAGTCAGAGGGGAGCAAGGTTCACTTGCGTCCTCCAAAGTGTGATAGGAGAGTGTCTTAAAGTTCAGCGTCCATGTACAACCTTTCGAAGAGGGGAGCCGGGGTAACCGGCGTCCTCCGTTACTTGGCTTTATGGATCTTATGCAAATGAAGCGAGGAGTTTAAGCCATGTTCACATGTTCGCATTCAGCGGAATAAATACTCTTGTGTCCGAAGACTAAAAGCGGCCTCGAATCCATGTTTGTCTGACTAGACTAATCCACGACGATTCCGAGTGCGTATTCAGAAGTAAAGAAACTACTCTTTCAGACTTCAAAATTTTTCCGTGAACTCTTAGAGAGAACACATGCAGAGAGAATTTCTTAGTTTCTTAAATCTCTCAAAGTCAAGAGGTTTGGTAAAGATGTCAGCGAGCTGTTTTTCCGTTGAAATATGCTGTAGACTGACTATATCACGATCAACCAAATCTCTAATGAAATGATGTCGAATGTCGATGTGTTTAGTTCTTGAGTGCTGGACAGGATTTTCGCTGATTTTGATAGCACTCTGGTTATCACAATACAGCACTAATGGAGCACTCTCAAGGAGATAGTCATTCAACATTTGTTTCAACCAAAGTAGTTGAGTGCAGCAACTTCCAGCCGCAACGTACTCCGACTCGGCAGTTGACAGGGCAATACAATTTTGCTTTCTATTATGCCAAGACACGAGATTATTTCCAAGGAAACAACAGCTGCCGGAGGTACTTTTTCGTTCGTCCGTGTCCGTCGCCCAGTCGGCATCAGAAAAACCGACAAGGTTGGATGAAGTGTCGCGCGCATACCACAGGCCTAGCTGAGAAGTTCCAGAGATGTAGCGGAGAATCCGTTTCACAGCTCTTAGATGGTCCTCCTTTGGATCAGCTTGGTACCTGGCACACATACAAACACTAAACATAATGTCAGGACGAGTGGCAGTTAAATAAAGTAAACTCCCAATCATGGAACGATAAAGAGTTTGGTTTACACTCCGGCTTTTCGTTGACGTAGACAAGCGTTCCGTAGTTGCCATAGGAGTGTTAGCTGGCTTGGCATGATGCATTTCAAACCTCTCAACCATGTTTTTAGCATACTTACTTTGAGATACAAATATCCCATTTGGTCGTTGAGAAATCTGAAGGCCAAGAAATTGATGCAACTCCCCCTCAAGGCTCATCTGAAATGTTGAGGACATAGCTTCTGTGAAGGCAGTCACGAGTTTAGAACAAGTAGCTCCGAAGACAATGTCGTCAACGTAAATTTGGGCAACAATCATGTGTTTGCCTTCTCGCTTGATGAACAAAGTTTTGTCCACCGATCCACGCTCAAAGCCGAACTTTAGAAGGAAATCCGTGAGACATCCATACCAGGCGCGGGGCGCTTGTTTCAAGCCATAGAGAGCTTTGTGAAGCTTGTATACATGATTTGGCTTTTTCGGATCCTCAAAACCTTTCGGTTGAGCTACATACACTTCTTCTTCCAAAACTCCATTTAGGAATGCAGCTTTGACATCCATTTGTCTAAGTTTGATGCCGAGGTGGCATGCAATAGCAATTAAGAGTCTGATGGATTCAATTCGTGCAACTGGAGCAAAGGTTTCATCAAAATCAATACCCTCAACTTGGGCATAGCCTTGTGCGACAAGTCGTGCTTTGTTTCGAACAACTTGGTTGTGTTCATCAGTTTTGTTCTTAAAGATCCATTTAGTTCCAACTACATTCATGTGTGACGTTCTGGGAACTAAGGACCACACATTGTTTCTAGTAAACTCATTCAACTCTTCTTGCATGGCCATGATCCAAAAATCTTCTTTCATGGCTTCTTTGTAATTTTTCGGCTCATTTTCAGAGAGAAAGCAAGAGATGCCGATTTCATTATAGATTGCAGAAGTACAGATGTTGTAGAGTTGATTCGGAGAATTTGTCGGTTTCTTTGAGCGCGTAGTTCGCTCATTTAAGTTCCCAATCATTTGGGTCGGTGGATGACGTTTTTGAATATGACCAGGTGCTTCTCTTGGAGCGTCAGCTGGGTTTTCAACTTGATCATCATCGTCATCCTCAGTTGCCGAAGTGTCATCATTTCGGTTGCTAGACTCTCCAACTTCAGGTGAAGTATTTGGAGTAACATTTTCAGAAGTCACAGTTGTGGGTGTTGAAGAGAAGGTTCGAACTTCAAGAATTCCTTCCTTAACCCAATCAGCCTCTGCATCTTTTCCAAGAAAGTCTTGTTCATCAAAGTTGATGTTCACAGTCTCGATGACTTTCCGAGTCCGAAGATTGTAGGCACGGTAGGCATGACTATTTTGGCTATAGCCAACAAAAATTCCACGATCAGCTTTGGCTTCAAATTTCTTTAGAGGATCACGATCCTTCAAAATATAGCAAGTACAGCCAAAGACACTAAAGTGTGCCACCGAAGGTTTCTTGCCATTTACCAGTTCATAGGCAGTTGCGGTCGTTCCAGATCGAATACTTATCCGATTCAAAATATAGCCAGCTGTAGAGACGGCTTCTGCCCAAAAAGTTCGAGCAAGATTTTTCGAGATTAACATCACGCGCGCCATCTCTTGCAGCGTTCGATTCTTTCGTTCGGCAATCCCATTTTGTTGAGGAGTTTTTGGGGCCGAGTATTCATGATGAATTCCTTTCATCATACAGAATTCGTTGAAGCTAGCATTTTGAAATTCAGTTCCATGATCACTTCTGATCCTTTTTACTTTAGCCTCATGATTCGTTTTGATCCATTTCACAATGCCCTTGAAGGCATCAAAAGTTTCATCTTTGGTAGCCAAAAATCTTGTCCAAGTGTAGCGAGAAAAATCATCAACTACAACCAACACATATTCTTTCTTTGCTATACTTTTGACCTCCATTGGACCCATCAAGTCCATATGTAGCAGTTCGAATGGAGCTGAAGTACTCATGAGCATTGGCAGTGCCGGATGAGGAGTTCTTGTCAGCTTACCCTTCTGACAGTCACCACACACTCTCTTCTCAATTTTGGGGAGTTGAGAGATTCCTCGAACAATCTCCCCCTTAACCAATTTGCTCAAGTTTCGAGTGCTGGTGTGGCCAAGTCGTTGATGCCACAAATCCACTTCATCAGGAACGGTCACAGAAAAACAACTATACTCAGTTGTATAGCAATTATTTTTGGCTCGTGGACCTTCCATTATACACTTTCCTTCACCATCAAAAACTCTGCACGATTCCTTATCAAAACTCACGTTCATTCCTTCATCACACAGTTGACTGATGGAAATCAAGTTAGCAACAAGTCCTTTTACATGGACTACATTTCTGATAGGAGGTAGTCCTTTGATTTGTAGAGTCCCTTTTCCCTTTACGACGCCTTTTGCTCCCCCTCCAAACACTACGGGAGCTCCAGTCATAGGCTCGTAATTTTTCAGAAACTTTTTCGTGCCAGTCATATGGCGGGAACAGCCACTATCAAAATACCAAATTCCTTTGGTTCCAGTCTCAGATGCGTTAAGTGCGACATGACAGAAAATCAGTTCTCTTGGTTGCCAACAATCTTTGGAGTTAGAGTTAAGTTCAACTTTACTCTTTTGAGACTTAGGCACCCATATCCTTTTGGCATTCAAATTTTGGACATTTCTCTCAGCCACAGTCTTCAGGATTTTAGGAATGGGTTTCTTTATGTCCTTAGCAACCTCAACTTTCTTCTTATCAAAATTTTGTGACTTTGTTTGAACCCTCGTGTTCATATTTTTCTCAACACTCAGCTTTTGAGAATTTCGTGATTTTTCACTTTTTGTCATCAATTCACAGTTCATGTCAGCTTTAAGTTTGTAGCAAAAAGGTCTTATGTGTCCACGCACATTGCAGTAGTGACAGACATATTCTCGTCGTTGACGAGTTTCAACTTTCATAGGTGTCTTGACAAAAACTGGTTTAGATTGAGAATGCCCTACATTCGGCTTAACACTCTGAGTTTTGTTCAACTTTTTCAACAAGGTTTTCTCATATGGCAAAATACCACGAGGATGTTTCACGATATTCCTTGGAAATTGATATGTCTCAGTTTTAGTGTTCGAAGTAGAGACTGACTTTTGAGGTTTAGATTCAGGAGACTTAACAATCTTTTTCCCTTCAGCAATTTCTTTTCGTTTCAATATTCCAGACTCAGTTTTAAGTTCATCCTCTGGTTGATCATTTGATGCTTTGACGAAGGTCACATCTTTCTTCTCAGGTGTAGAATAAATAGATTCAAACACTTTTTGAAATCCAAGTCCATAGCGATTAGGATTCATGTACGAAGCAGCATTGTCAAACACCGAAGAATTTGTGTTCATCTTTTTCAACAGCTCATCAGTCATCTGAAGTTTTTCTTTCAATACATATCGTTCCTTGTCAGTCATGGCAAGGTCAGTTTGAACTTTCATTAGAGATGACTTCAGTTCGTCATTTTCAGCGTCCGAGTTCTTAAACAAGGTCTGCAGCTTCTTAACTTCAGTTGACTCCTTTTTCAGTGAAGTCTTTAGTTTTGAGTTTTCAGAACTCAACTTCTCACACACTTCTCTCAGTTCGACAACTTCCTTGAAATACTTGTGCTTTTCCTCGAACAGGTCATCAAATTTAACTTTAAGAATTGTTAGAGAGTTGTTCAACTTTTTCTTCTCATCCTCAGTCTTCTCAACTGAGTTTCTCAAGACTACAGCCTCATCATTCATTTTTCGTTTCTCTTCAGAGAGTTCATCAAGAGATTCTTTTATGAATTTCAGTGACACTTCAAGTGTGCTATTCTCAGTGATAGCTGTGTCACATAATTTTTCGAGTTTAGAATAACTCTCTTTCAGATCAACTAGTTCAGCAGACTCAGTCACACTTTGATGGACATCAGATGTCAACTCTTCCCTTTCGGTCTCAGACTCAGACTCATCATCCGAAAAAATGTTATCATCACAGAAATTTCGATTTGTCGACGCCACACGGAATATGTTGTCTGCAGTTGCAGTGTCCTTCAGAAAGGCAGCAATTTGAAAATTTTCAACTTCAAAGTTTGCAAGGTCAAACCCATCATCAAACGTGACAACTAGAGCGTTGTCCTCATCGTCATCAGAATTTTCATTCTCAGATTCCTCATTTTCTGAGATTACATTTTCATCATCAAAAACTACATAGCTCACGGGCAGTTTCTTTTTGCGGTGTAAGTTAGGACACTCGTTTTTGACATGTCCAAATCCTTTGCATTCAAAGCACTGCATTTTGGAAACATCCTTGCTAGTAGAAGAATATGGAGAAAGTTTTGTCTCCTTAAATTTTTTGTCAGAGAATGAGGTTTGATTTCGGTTGTCTGAGTTTCTCTGAAAAGAGTTAGAGTTTTTCTGAAATTTCCGAAAGTTACGGGCACGGTTCTTCCTCTTAAACTCTTGTTTCACAAGATAAGTGACTATCTCAGTCAGTGCAGCAAGTTTATCAGGGTTATTCTGATTCATCAAACGTTCAATGTCCTCTGCTTCATCGTCATCAGATTCATCTACATCAGCTGAAAAACTACATTCAGATTTCTCATTTCTTGAAGGAGTTTTCTGCGGTTTCGAACTTCTAGAGCTCTTACCCTTCTCAGAAATTTTTAGAGCAGTCATCGGCTCATAAACAAGTGACATATCCGGGTTGCTACGAACTTTTAGAGTTAAGTCGTAGTTTCTCAAATCAGCCATCAGATCTGCATAGTCCCATTTTTGATCTTTTTCTTCTCGTGCTTCAAGAGTTAGCACTTTACTTTCGAACCGAGAACTTAGACTATGAAGAGTTTTCTCATAAATCATGACGGCAGGAAAAGTCTCTCCAAGTTCATGAACTTCGTTCACGTATCTCATGATTTTGTCTAAGTACTCATTTATGTCTTCATCTTCTCTCATACGGAGTTGATGGAACTGAGCAGTGATAGTTCGAATTTTAGAGCGCTTCACGGCCTTACTTCCTTCGCATGTTCTCTGAAGAGTTTCCCATGCGTCTTTCGCTGAAGTGCAATTTTTCACCAGTTGGTACATACTTAGTTCCAACCATTCACAAATAAGAAGTAGAGCCTTGCTATTCGCAGTTGACAAGTCATGCTCTTCTCTAGTCCAGTTACGTTCAGGTTTGGGAATTTTTACTCCATCGGCGTCTTCAGTATACGGACACTCCCAACCTTCCAGAACAGCCATCCATGCACGAGAGTCATGGCCTTTAATTCTAGCAGAAACTTTGGCTTTCCAGTTTGAGTAGTTCTGATGTGTAAGCATAATCGGTTTCTGAACAAACATTGGTGACTCCATTATAGCGGAAATATGAAGTCAAGTAACGGATCACGTCTTATACGTATGACGTCCCGCTCTGATACCAAATGAAATTACGCCTTCAGCGTAGGATACCAATTTTTCGTGAAATTGGTCTTGAACTCACAGACAGCAGCTTCCGTCAAAGTAAAACACTTCACACAATTTGTAGAATAAAATGTGAAGACAAAGTTATGTAATAGTTTCCATTTCATTGAACACAAAACTTAAACTATTACACTTGTAGAGTATGGTAGGCAAAACGTTTACAAGAAGTTTCCCGAGTGTCGCAACAACTCCCACTAACTTGCAAACTAGCACACGAGTACCTAAAGCTAAATCTCCTAGCTCTAATCTTGGCACACGGCGCAAAAGCTACTACACAAACTCGAAGCTCGACTATGATTCTAAAAAATCAGATTTCGTTCTCTCAAAATCGTCAAATGATGAAATGAACATCCATGGGTATTTATAGTAGAGCCGCACATGTGAGAGTGATGACGTGGCACGTTCTCATTCGTCGCATGCTTGGCCTATGTCACATTTCCATGGATGACATCATTGTTGTAGAACTTGGATTCTTGAATCTTGGAATCTTGAATCTTTGATTCTTGAATCTTCGAATCTTGAATCTTCAATTTCAAAAACAAACTTCAACTTCAATCTTGACTCCATCGATCTCAATTCTTCATCTTCAATTTCTCGTGAAATTCTCTAAGTGTTGAAGCTTCGAATTTCATCGTCTTCACGGTCGTCGATATTGCTGAAGTTGCAAACTTGGAACAATTCTTCATTTCCTTGAACTGAGTACCTGGTGAAAGAAATCACGTTGTAAGTACTTAGTCATAAAATCAAAACAAAGGAAACATGAACTACGAAAAATAACATAAGTGTCTCCGGAAAAATGGACAAGGGAAGTGTCGCCGTTTTAATTGCATGTCCACAAAACCGGCGACTTGTGTCGCTGGAATTTTTCCACGCCACAAACCAACAACAAAGACCCGTGTCGCCGTTTTCCACGCCAAGAGTCCATTTCACCAAAACCGGCGACTGGAGTCGCCGTTTTCATGCACACTCCAAAAGCGGCGACACGAGTCGCCGTTTTCCATGCTCATTTGCATATCACCAAAACGGCGACTGCTGTCGCCGTTTTCCTTGCACACCCATTTCGGCGACTGGAGTCGCCGTTTTCTTGTCCATTCACCCTTGCATCAAAACCGGCGACTCTGGTCGCCGTTTTCATGTCATTCCAAAAGTGGAGACTCAAGTCTCCATTTCCATGCGCAAGGTAGTTGACTTCGGATCCTTAACCTGTAACCCTGAAAATCAACAAAGACAAAAAATACAAGGAAAACTACGTTGTCGCCAAAATCAACATTTACACGACTTTTTAGTATTTTAATTATGTTGAAGGAACATTTTGAACAATTAATTTCTTTTGTTGTGAACTTATAAATTATGGATAAGTTTATATTATTTTCTAATTTAATGAGATGTTATTAAATAATATTACTTTAATATTAAAACGGGTCGAAAAAACCCGTTGGATACCCATTGATCCGGCGGATAAGGATTTGGATCGAGGTATCTATGATCTGGCGGGTCGCGGAGCGGATACGGATCGAAAATTTAAATTACTAAACGGATACGGATATCGAAAATTTAAATTACTAAACGGATACGGATCAGTGTCGATCCGCTCCAGATCCGCCCCATTTACAGGTCAATAAATATAAACTCCATTATACATCTGCGAACCCATAAACGTAAAGTCCAACATACATTTTCCTATGAAACTTAAAAACTCTCAATTCTCAATTCTCATCCGGATAGTGATTGAATTCTTATCCTCTCCTGAATACTCTAACTAAACCAACTCTAATCATGCATATCTGTATATCTCAATTCTCATCCGGATAGTGATTGAATTCTTATCCTCTCCTGAATACTCTAACTAAACCAACTCTAATCATGCATATCTGTATACCTATCTCCTACTCGCACACATACTAACCACAGTCCGCAAACATTGAAATACATTAACCATTTACATAGAACCGAATAAAAAGTTTTCAAGAACTCAACATGTATTCTATCCTCTTCCCGTCAATATTCGAGCCCATAAAATCACCCAAAACACTGTCGAAAATCACCCAAACCACTGTCGAAGTATTCCATCCCTGAAAACCACTTGATAAAGCCCGTATTCAGCTTGAACCTCCGCCCCTAAACTGATTATCGGATCGAAGAATATTTGGAGAGAAAAAAAGGCCGCTGCTGCCCTCTTCGGCCAACACCAAATCGACGACACCAGTCATCACCACTCCATTGCAGTCGCGGTTCAACCCAGATGTCGGAGTTCCGATGGGAACCACCAGATTCGTCGAGCCGTTGTCCTTTCACCCGAAGCTTTGCCCTCGTCAATCGCCGACGTAGTTTCGACTTGGGGCTTCGGCACATATCTGATCAGATTCGCCGCCGTGGGCTTGCCATGTTGACCGGAGACCTTCGAGTCGTGAAGCCATCCACCGAAATTCGCCGCCGCCGAGGAAGACCGCCGTTGAACCTCTCCAACTACACCCGAAATTGATGATGCGACCCTACACTCCGAGGCGAAATAGAGTTGCCGCCGCACGCCGTCTACGGTCATCGCCGGCGACAAAGACGATTCCTCACAGTCTCCCCCAGCAATTCCTCGCTCACGGCCGCAAATAGAAAAGGGGAAAATGAGTTCTCCCGATTTCCTTCCCTCTGCAATTAAAAAAGGTTAAAAAGTGAATTCTAAATCCCTAACTTTACGTGAGGAAATTGCACACAATGCCATTCCGACATGTTGAAATTATAGAAATGACATTCCTTTTCTTTTTCATTTATTTTTTAGATAAAAAGTTAATAAAAATAAAATTTAATTCAAAAATAATATATATTATTTACAAAATTATCTATGACTTATACCTATTTGCCAATTGATCCCTCAATCCAAAAAACCCTATCTCCGCTCGTCCCCTTTCTACCTCTTTCACTTCTTCTCCTCTTTCACAGTTTCACGCGCGAGTAGTAAAAAAAAAAAAAATTACATCGTCTTGGGAAAATCTCGCCGGAACCCTTCGAAAGCCACAAAAACCCTACGAACACGATGAGTGTTAGTAGGCCCTCAAAGAAGAGACGGGCAGGAGAGTCCCTACGAATCGAGGCGGAGGAGCTTCGTCGGAGAACCGCGAATGTCCCGCCAATCGGAGGGCTGCCGGAAGAGAAGGCCGACGACATGTTCCAGGTATGTAAATAGCTTCCTCGAACTAAGTTAGTGTATATAATATGTGTAATTCATATATATTCCGTATAAATTGTTGTTTGTGTACGGGTTGAATCGGGTGGTGTTCTTGGTCATTTGGGTAGGCCCCAAATGTCGTAAACTGCCCTGAATTGATTTTTTTGTTTATTGTTTTTCAGGAGAATTATCGCATTGTTCCATCCAGTACCATCAAGGATCATCTTCCTACACCTCGCTACGGCACACAGATATTGGAAGGTAGGGTCACCACTCGATCATCTTCCGATCGGAAGGATATTAGTGGATATAAGAAAGTGTTGGATCGTCACTTCCCAGACTATTGGAAGAAGTATCCCCAGCTAGGGAATTTCTTTCGTCTCGACACGAGAGGGAAGATGGCGGCTTCTACTTACCATCAGATCTTCTCCAGGGTTTGCGAGGGCGAATCTGATAACACCAAATTGTTCTTAGTGAACGGGATGGTGTTGCGGCTGAGCACAATTGAGTTCAGCATGATTACAGGATTGCGGTTCCAAGATGAGCGTACAGACGACGACCTCAGTGCTCCCAACAACCTCAAAGAAATAGCATTCCCAATTCGTATGCCGATAATAAGAATGTGACGATCGATGAGCTGAAGAACAAAATTGATCAGCTGGACCGTTTGCGGCCATATGGTGAACACCCGGAGTTGTTGAATTTGGTGTTCGTTTGGTTGATATCGAGAGTGTTATGTTACAGCCGGGGGAAAAAGATTCCAAACGAGATATTTAAAGTAAGTTTGTTTTCTCATAATTTTATTAATTTTTTTAGTAGTTTGACAAATTGAAAGTTGGAATTTGTTTGTTCTGGAGAATGTTGTGTGCAAGTTCTTCACCTAAAATTTTATTATTTAATACTTTTGTATGTAATTACAGTTTTGTAGCGACCTGAATGCATGCGAAAATTATTCATGGGGAGAGATTGTGTGGAAGGAAACCATAGTCGATTCTTTGAATTCACTTGGTAACATAGAAGGGACAGGGATATGTAGCTGGAACGCTTATGGATTTCCATTCGCTGTTGTGGTAAGTATAGTTAGTATTATATATTATTTGATAATATTTTAATTGTTTGAACTTAATGTTTTATTTTGTTTTGTAGTACTGGCTGCTTGAGTCTATCGACGGATGTGAAGATATACTGAAGTCATCCATCAGGGTGGGGTACGAGGATGTGTACCCTAGGATGTTGCGATGGACTTTCGGCAATTCCTTGCCTGATAACCAACGGGTTTCAGATTTTCTGAACAAGGCAACTGTAAGTGTTGCAACATTTGTATACGTAAAATTAATATTTGTATACGTAATTTTTTTTTTATTTTTTGCAGTTTGTGTATCCGCGCTTGAAGCCGGATAGTTATGAGTTGCAGTCCGGATATTTTTACAACACCTTGTGCTTACACGAGCAAATTGAAGTCAAAGACTCTGATAGACTTGCACTCGACAATGTCATTGTCTTCACTGACTATGCGCAGTTTGAGAATGATAAACCGCCAGCAACGCCAGAAGTACCTGCGACACAGAATGCCGAGGAGGATGTGGGCATAGCACACAATCAACCTCAGGTCGGGCAGCCATCTTATGCAGGAGGTCCACCTGACTGGGTCATACAGCTGCAGCAGAATCAGGAAACAATCATGACCAATCTTAAGACAATTATTGTTCGCTTGGACGAGTACGACAAGGATATTCAGGAGTTACGCGGTCAAATCACCGGGGCCAAGGACGCTTTTACAGATTTTTGTTTGGGACGGGATGGGGGTAATAGGCCGAATGAGGTGCCTTAGAGACATTTGTGTTTTTGGTTTATGTACTTTTTAAAAGTTTGATTTATAATATTGGAAAATTTTCTCATTTAGCTGTGTATTTATGTATTTACAGTTCCCTCCAATGGAGTTTTATTCTACTCCGACGTGGAAACAACCACATCCGCAACCAATGGGGATTGAGTATCCTGCTCCCTCCCAACCACTAGCGATTGAGTACACCACTCCGGTACAGCCTCCACGAGCGAACGCGGTACTTGAATCTTTGATCTTGTCAAGTGAGGCTGAAACCAGTGGTATTAAAGAAGTTCGACAGCGCCGTCCATCACAATACATTACATCGCCATTCAACGCCATTCGATATGGACGAGCTCTAACTTTTAACATCAGTTCGCGCGAATTTGAGGAGTTCTTGGATATGGACGACGGCAACGGCATTGCGTAAGTTTTAAAAATATACATAGTCTTATATTTCTTGTAATAAAAAGTTAAAATTGTAAAAAAAAAAAGTCTATTTGCAGGCGTGATGTTGGTATAAACATGCCGACTGGACCTTCTTTTTATTAAAAGTGGTTCTGAAACGTTTATTGAGTAGGTTGTTCACGACGAACCGGACATGTCTTTGCATTGTGACCCTCTCCTTGACATTTGCGACATCGATATACTTTCTTTGATAAAGTCTTGATTCGACTCGGGAAGCGGTCCATTCTAGGTCTGCCTCGTGTTCTTTTGGCCTGTGGGGGAAGAACAATCACATTCTTCACTTCTTCCGGAATATTCAGCCATTGGTCTTCTGAAGGAACTGGATAAATGGTCACGGCGTATGCATGAATCATATAGTCTACGGAGAAGTAAGGAGAAGCAAGCTCATAAAAATATATTCCAGCCCGGTTAGGTTCCTTCATACAGGCTGCGGCCAAAGCATGCTCACATGGTATCATGTCAATCTGAAACACACCACATGCACATGTTTTCCCATGCAAATCCACAACCCCACACCACTCAGTCGATTGCACTTTAAAAACCGAACGACTCAGTCGAGATGTAACCCAACCCTGCGCCTTTTCATAACGTGCACGTATTTGATCTTCCCTTTTCGGTGTAAGTTTACCGGAGAATCTCATAGCTTCTTCACGACGGTTATAAAACCATTCTCCCATCTTATCTACAACGAACTCGATTAAAGCACAAATCGGATAATCTTTAACCACTTTCATCACCGAATTTAAAACTTCCACCGCGTTCGATGTCATGACCTCGTATCGATTTACACGGTGGTGGACTCTTGCACATTTCTCAAAAGTGATAGTCTCTTCGAGCCACTTTGCACATTCCGGACTTATTCTTCTTAGCTCTGAAAAATGACAATCGAAATCTTGGATGTTGTATGAGCACGCAGCCATGTGAAACAAACCAACCAATCCTTTAACTTTGTAAGATTTTGTGATATTTTGCATGATGTGCCAATAACAATGACCATGTTCTTCCAATGGATAAACTGTAGATACCGCACTAAAAATTGGCTTACCTCTGTCTGAAACAAATACAAGACCGGGTCTATCAGGAATCAATTCTTGCAAGCAATGAAGGAACCATGTCCAACAACCTGTGTCCTCGGTATCGCCCACTCCCCAAGCAAGCGGGTAACTGTGATGCTCACTGTCCGAAGCAGAAGCAATAAGGAGTGTTCCCTTATATTTATTGGTCATGAAAGATGCATCAATGGTAATAACATCCCTCATGAACTGAAATCCCTGAATAGACGCTCCTATAGCCATGAAGAAATATCGAAAATTATCATTATCATCGGTAAGAATACGGGTGCGCGTACCGGGATTATTTTTCTCCAGAATGTAACAATATGAAGGAAGTTTAGCGAAATTTTCTTCAAATGTTACTCGAGTTGATTCCAGAACCTTTTGCTTGGCTCTCCACGCTTTTCCATAGCTAACCGAAATATTTTCTTCTGCACGCATGAATTCTTTCACCGCAGATGGGGTTGGGGGTTTTTTTGCGTTCAGAAATTGATCTCGGACTCGATGGCCAATGAGACGACTAGAAGCTTGCTTGTGTAGACCGCTTATACTCTCCAACGAACAAGTGTGGATATTTTTGTAAGTCCGAATCACAAATTCATTACTCGTTTTCTTCTTCGATGCGCTGATTTTCCATTTGCATTCTTTTTGAACACATTTGACCACCTTTCTGCTTTGATCGGATTTGTACACGACAAATTCAAATTTACCCTTCAAAGCAACCCTGCCGACAACGTAGCTAAACTCATCTTTGTCCTTGAAAGTCTGCCCAACTACCAAATTCGAACCATCATTCCGACCACCCCCGTCTCGATCACGAAGTGTAAAAAGATCAACACCAACATCACCCCCAACATGAATATTATCATCCCCACCACCTCCGTATTCATCATTATCACCACCATCGCTAGCACCACCTTCACCATCACCATCAACATTATCAGCGTCAACACGAACATCAACATTATCAGCACCACCACTACCACCAGCACCATCATAACAAATACCACTATCACCAGCAGCGTAACCACCACTCGCATCACAAACTACAATAGTATCCCAAACAGATACAGGTTGATCCACTGTAACTGGAAAAATTTGTCCACCATATTGAGAAGTATCACCTTCAGTTCTTCGAATTGGAAGTTTGTCTGCGCGAATTGGAATTTGGGGTGTTGGACTTTGTCGAGTTGGACTTTGGCTTGCGCAGGGAGTGTATGTTACAAACAGCTCCATTTCAGTAGCATTATTATGTATAGCCATAACCGTACGCCAATTTCTCTCTTGTAAAATCTGTTTGGGAGACACCATAGGTGTTGATGTGCATCGAGTGATCAAAACTTCATTGGCAGACCGATCAATGCCAATTTCTTCACAAACTTTGTCAATGAATTCATTCAACGAAATATCTCTATCAACTGAAATTTCGGCCCAGTGCTTCATATCGTTCATTGACCATTTCCAAGTTTCATCTATGTACTTCCATTCTCCACCATAATTTAGCAATACAAATATATTCATGTTCCTGTAAAATAGTACCAAACGAAAAAATAACAAAATTAAATTTTAAACTGTTAGGCGTTTGGGCGTTTGGGTCACGTGAACGCCCAAATGCCCCAAAAAAAAAAAAAAATGATGCGGAGAAAGGCGTTTGAGCGTTTGAGGCCCAAACGTCCAAACGCCCGACTGCGAAAAAAAAAAAATCAACAGCGATGTTGTTTATTTTTCGAAATTCGTTTGAGCTTTTTATCTAGAATTCGATTACAATATTACATTTAACATAATGAAAAATAGTGTAGGATCGAACGTTTACCTTCAAATCGAAATTTCACGGTTGAAAAGCTTCAATTTTGCAATGGTTGAAAATCTTTATCGTAGGGTTTTTTCGGTTTTTAGAGAAAAAGCGTGAAATAAAAAAAAATCGTAAAATAAAAAAATTGTGAAATTGGGGTGAAATAAAAAATAGTGAAATTGGTGTTTTTTGCAAATTCTAATTGGGCAATTTGTGTAAATATAAATTATTTTATTCTTTTTGTTTTACTTAATTAATGATAATGTCATTCTTAAAAATAAAATTTAGGAAATGTTATTTTTAAAAATAGTGAATGTTGGGATGTTATTTTTAAAATCACCTCACGTGAATAGATCCCAATAATATGTGTTATTTGCAATAAGGTCCCTGTACATTGAATTATTATGGGACAGGCTACCTTTAAACCAAGAAATTAATTATGGAGTCCAATGAAGTTTTAAATATTAGATTTTCAACCCCTCAAGTTCTGGAAGTTGCTAGTTCATTCCTTAAATCATTAGACGTGCATTCGACTCTACCATTTTTTGCCACGACAAATCGAGGTAGGTACAAAGTTGTTGGTTTGCTTCGTTTGACTTCATGACTTGTTATATATGTGTATTTTATGTGTGCATTATATGGTTTAAATAAGTATACGAATAATCGTTATGACCTAAGACCGGGAAAAAAGGTCGAGGGGATTAACACAGCTCATTCCATCGTTGTAACCGGAGACCGGGGAAAAGGGTCGACGGGGAGACGCAATAGTTGGCTAACTCGCAGTATTCACGATAATAAGTTTATCGCAGTTCACGATAACAAGTTTATCGCAGTATTCACGATAACTAGTTTATCGGCAGTGTATTATTATTCATTCTATGTGGTGTTCATATGGTTTGTGCATATATTCAATTCATGGGTTAAACGAGTAATTGTTCTACTGATCTTTAAGCTCACACCTTCAACGACTTTTTTTTAGGTACTAATGAGGACGCCAAGCGAGGAGAATGACGGGGGATAAAATAAAAGTTTTACTTATTTTTCGTTATTTCATTTCAGTATTTATTGAATGAGTTTTCGTTTTCAAAGTTCTTCTTTCGACAATAATTTTATTTGAATAAGGTTTATTATGTTTTGTTGAAAATCTCTTTAAAAAAACACTCAATTTCATTAAAATTTGTGGCGTTTGCGTTTAAAATAATTTATTTTCTTCTGCTGTTTTTAATAAAAAAATAAAATAAACGGACGGTTACAAAAATACCTTTTCTTTACTAAGGTTTGCTTCATTGTTAAACTTTTACAAAAATTGTGCATAATATTTTTGAATATTTTAAGAAAAAATTATATTGAGTTGAGTATAAGTTTTGGGCCTAATTTACTTAGTACATTAGTAATACACTAATGCTTTAGCCCAATCCCGCCTTTCACACACACTTTTTAAATTTCTAAAAATGGAGAGCGATAAAAAAAAGGCTGATTTTGGAAAATACTATCTTTGTCCCAAGTCAATAGTCACACTTCCTTCACAGAGGTAGCTATTGTGCCACGATTTATTTTAATTAAATACAGTACATCATTTTTTCTCAATTATAATTTAGGACAAAGATACCAAAATTACCCTTTTTATTAATAAATCTAAATTTTAATATAATTACAATTTTACAACTAACAGATCCAGAAACTCATCCTCTCAAATATGGCAGTGCCCCCCGTGCGCTTTGCGTAAGGCAGTCATATGCGATGCAACACCCTTCACCCCCCATTCGAGCATCACTGGAGCTGACAATGCCTCTATTTGTAAAAAGAAACTTTCACGTTGATCTTTTATTAGTATTTGAATTTCAAAAGCTGCTAACATGTGTTTACATTAAGCGAAAGCTCAAATTCTGCCCAAGGCTTTAGAGATGCGGTAAACATAAATCCTCACCTGAATTTTTAATCTTCATCTGATTATGCAAGGGGAAGTCGAAAGAAAGATCACAATTACTAATGACCATAATCCTCAACTGAATTTTTAATCATCGGCTGATTATGCAAGACTGCAAGAGGAACCGGAGAGAAAGATCGATCGGAATTGATAGCAGCGATCAATGAGAATTAGGGTTCGACACAAATCTGGATGACGTCGACGGTGCAGGAGGGACGTCGAGACCGACGATGAGGGTGCGAAGGCGGTAGATGGGTGACAATTTTGAATGTATCATGCCCGTAGTAGTGGAGAAAAAAATTTACTATGTTTTAAAAGGGCAAATAAGTAATTAAAATTTTCAAAATTTACTTTTATTTATAATTTCACTAATAATAATATCTTAATTAATAATTATATAAAAAATGTTAAACTTTTTTTGTGAAGTTTTCTCTCTGTCTCCTTGTGAGACAGAAGTAATATAGTATATTTTATGAGGTTTAAGTTGTAATTTAATAAATCAAGTTCCCTTTTTTTCAAAAAAACTCTAAAAAAATGTTTGAAACACTATTTGGGTGTTGAATTTTACAAAGAGAGAAAAGACTAAAAGCTACTACTACTTTGATATGTCTTAGGATAAATTTTCTATTTTTTTTTTGTAATTTACAAAAAAAATATAACAATTATTTTGAAACGGGTAAAATATTATTATTATATTACTTATTCTATTTGTCTCGAAAAATTATACACTGGTCTTTCGAAATTTACAAAGAAATAATGCATAATTCTTTGGGACAAAAAGAGTACTGTTCAGTATAATGTGATACTTGTATTTGTTTTATAAAGGTGACAATATATACACACTCACCTAGAATTATAGATTTGTCCACAATGTACAAGTATATACACACACCTTAATGAGAGAAATTAATTACTCCGTATATGTTATGGCCACAAATCTTTTGTAGATTAATGAAAGGAATTAATTATAAATAGGGAGACGACGCAAAGGCCAAAGGTGCAGCCGAGAATTGTAAGCCCTAATGTCCTAGCAACTATGCTCGCAAGTCTATACAACTTGATACATTCTCCTTTTATTTGAGACACACGATTGATTTCGACATCACCCTCGTATGCACGGCGATTCCATCCAACTGCGTTGAATACTTCTTGCCTGACGAGTACCCACTCTTTGGCTTTAGCTTGTTCGATCCTCACCTTCAACACGTGTAGATTCGCGTCGACAATACTGTTGTTGCTAGGACCTTCTGTATCTGTGTATATATATTTGCTTAATGCTCGAATGTAACTAATTATTACTAAATTTAGATTGCATACCTTCATCGTTGTATCTTCGAGCTGAAGTGACTTGAATCGCTCGAGCTCTCGACCGATTTCCTGAGCGACGGCAGCTGAACGGTGCATAGGGTATCCCTGCAACACCAACGCCTAAAGAAGTCATCATATATAAATGTATTTTTTTTCTACACATATACATTCAGTTAAGGGATATATATAACTCTGAGGATCTTTTTAAAAATTAAAATATAAATATTTGGAAATCGTAGTAATTACGGAAGTATAGTTTATTTGAAATTGCGCATGTAATGACGTCCAATCTTAAATGGCGTCAAATTACAAACAAGATTTTTTTTTGAAATAATCCAAAGTAGAACATGGCATACGTCATAGGAGGAGTACATCAAAAACCTCGTATCAAGAGAGACTAAATTGTTCAATTTCGGGACTCAAAATTTAACTCAATTTAAATATGACTCAAATTTAATTACTCCAAACTCCTCAGGTTTTATTTAAATACTATGTATGCATTATTTATTTATTTTAACTTTATAAAATCGGAATATTAAAATTTAATTGATGTAATTGAACTATGGTAATTATTTTTTAAAATCTTATTTATATTTTTAAAAGTGATAATATTTTTAAATTGTGATTTCTTATTACTCAAGTTTATAACATTGATTATTGTATATTGTTAATTTTAATTTTGTGATTAATAGTTACGTTATAAAAATATATATTAATGAAGTGAAAATTTTAATAATAAACAAAAACATACATATTATAATATACTACAATACAACATAAAATAAAAACATATATAAATATTGTCACAAACATAAATATAAAATAAAAAACATAATAATTCACAGAAATATAAATTTAAAAATTCAATATAAATACTATTTCCTATTCTGTAAAGTTTGTATAGAGATTTTTTAAGTAGATTAAGAAAAAGTAATTTTTTATATATTTAATAAGTATTGTTGTGTAATTAATAAATGAGTTAAGTGAAAAAGTATTGATATTAATATCGTAAATAGATAAGTATTTAAAAGAAAAACATTACACTATTACAGTATAATTTGTTTTCTATTTATGAGTGTGCAAAATTTTAATAGACAATAAAAAAATATGTAATGTTTTGAGAATCGAAAATAGTACGAAATTTAAATAACTAGTAACACTTTCCCGCGCAGATGCGCGGGTATATAAATTTTAAGACAAAATATAACATTATTTGTATAACAATCTTAATTAATCAATATGTTCATTTAGATTTTTTTTAATTGAATTCAGAAATCGTGTTCATATGATTAAGATTGTAATATAAGAATTTTTATTGTTAGAGTTTTGTAACATTATTATTGTCAGTTGACATACTTCTAACATTTTATATGTTGTAGATAATTACAATTTTATAAATTGAAATTTTATATTTTATAGTTATTATTCAATTATTTAATGAATTAATAAAAAAAATTATGAATTGTTAAAAAAATAAAAAATAAATATTAATAATATGTTTAGCACTAATTAGATCGTATACTTGAAATTGTTTTGAAATTAACAATTTCAATTTTATTTATTTATTTATTTTGAAGCGAAACTTAATTGGGCTAAACTGAATTCAACTAAAACGATATGAATTGAACTTAATATATTGTTTTAATATTGACATTTATTAAATATTTGTAAATTTGATTTGTGTTTTACTATATATACATAATACATTTGAGATGAAAAAAGTAATAATATATATTTCATTGCAAAATTATAGGTATTGATTAATGAATTTGAGACAAATTTAAGGATCAACCAAATTAATGATGTATTTAGAATTACATTGTTGAGAATAAAAATGAGACTCGTTTCATTAAAAATATGCATACAAATTTCATAAATAATTTAAAAAAGAAATACATTGTAGTCTTATATTGCCATAATTAGTTTTATTAAAAATATGCATACAAATTTAATAAATAATTTAAAAAAGAAATACAGGAATCTTATATTGCCCTAATTAACGTAATTTGCATAATTGACAATGAATAAACGTAAATAATAATTTTGTTACAATATAAAGAGTTTAAAAAAAAATACCTAATATGATTAAAAGAAGAGAAGATAAATAGAAAAACATTAGGGTAAACATAAAGTTGGGTGAATTTTTTTGTAATATATTAAATAATAGAAAGAATATAAAATATGGTAAATAAATTCTTAATTTATTAAGCATATCTCATGCATGATTATCTATCATATAAATAGTGACATTTTTTTAGGATATAAACTATTTTGATTAATATTAAAAATTTTGATTACTATAATTACATGTGTTTATCATATAAATACTCCTATATATTAAGAATTAGCATTTTAAAATTTTAATTATTACTAAAATTCGATTACTATAATTATGATATTTAATACTCTTTTTTCCGTGAATAATTTATTTATCTATTAATATTAGATAGGTACCCAATTATATTTAATAGAGTAATTAAATTTTAATTTTGAAATTTCATGTGTATTGTATTTTTTATGAGAGAGAATATTGAATTTATTAATAAAAATTATTATTAATATTTAAGGAATTTACATACAATTAAATATATAGTAGCAATTATTTCCATCCACACCCACAAAATATAATGGAAATAATTAATCTTAATTATGTAATTAATTAATAATTTTTAGGAAATAATTGTTCTGAAAATAACAAATAATATCAATTCGAAAATAAATCTTTAAAAAGTCAACATCAATTTGAAATGTGTATTACTAATAGTTATTAATATTGTAAAAAAATTGTATATATTATTATTATTTCAATTGTTCTTATAATTCAAAGTATATGTTTAGAATAATTAAACAAATATATATCTTATAATTCAAAGTATATATTAAGAAGAATTAAACAAAAAAAACTTATAATTAAAATTATACATTAAGAATAACTAAGCAAATATATAAATCTTATAATTCAATTACTGTATACATTTATTACACTAAAAAACACAAAATTAAAATCAAAAGCGTGTGAATAAAAATTAAAATTATAAAACAAAAATTAATTAATTTTGAATCTGCAAAATAAATAAATAAATAATTAAATTTACGAAAAATTCAATCTTATCAAAAGAATTAAAGAATATAAAAAAAACATAATAAAAAATATTACAGTTAAATAAATAATAAATATAAATATGTAAATTATTTATCAATGATCTGCAAAAAAAACCAAATAGGTAAATTTATATTTATAATCAAATGAGATAACTAATTTATTAATTAAAAAAAGGGCATGTGAATAAAAATAAAAATAAAACACATAAAATGATTAACTTTGAATCCAGAAAGTAAAGAAACAAACAATTAGATTTATAAAAATTTAAATCTTATAAAAAAAATTAAAGTATATAAATGAAAATAAATATGATACTCCCTCCCTGTATAAGACACAAATTTAATTACTCTTAAATCTGCAAAATAATAATAATTTTGTAACTCAAAAATATGATAAAATCGAAAAAAACTAAATTAAATCCATAGAAATTAACTTCTTTATTCATTAGAACCATGTCCACGGAGAAAGGGAGATTAAGTGTCATTCAAAAATTCAAAATCTACAAACATGAACAAAAATCATAAATGAGTATGAAATTAAAGAGAATTAAGTAAGATTAGATACAAACTAAAAATAAAATGTATAAAGAATAATTTAATAAAAAAATAGTTACCATGATCCCTGCAAAAAGATAATAAAAAATATAATTTTTTAATTAACAAAAATAAAAATAAAGTTACAAATAAATACTTACATCACCCCTGCAAAAAAAAATTAACACAAAATTTTAGTAGAATCACACAACAAAAGACTTTTAAATAAATTAATATTAGAATAAATTAATAAATAAAGAAATTAATAAATAATCGAAAAAATCAAACAAAAGATGAAGAGGGTTACTGAAGATGAAAGAACTATTTATATTAGCACATTTGAAAAACTTAGGGTTTAATTAATATTTTTAGAAATACAATAAATGCAAATATTATAATTAGTAAGTCAACGGATTTATTGAATTTTTAAATATTAGACAATTAATTAAGAAAGAATTCATTAATTGTCAACATATATATAAATTTTATTTCAATACTATAACATGAACCGATTTTTTTTTTATAATTTGTAATGCTACTATAATTAAAGAATATTTCATAAGATGTATTATTGATTTTATTTTCTTACTAAAATTAAGGACTAAATTTAATTTAATCTATTAATTAATTATTAGAGAAAATATAGATTGAATTTCATTTCCGAATTGATTTGACTACTACTATAATTATGGATGATACACTATGATTGTATTCTATAAAATCAATAATCAATAATTAAGGAATTGTGTAAAGGATAAATATTAAATTTTACTAAATATTATAATTATTTTAAATATAATGATTGAAACTTAAACTATTGATATTTATATTTATCCTTAATAAAATAGTTAAAATTAATTCGATAAGCATAGAATATTTATACAAATATTATTATATTATTTTGTAAGTCGATGATAGTACGCAATCGATATTATTATATCATAATAAATAATATTATTATATCATTATTTATAAATCGACTACTTGATAACTCATTTTTTTTAATACGTAGAAATATTATAATTAAAAGCTAATTAGTTATAAATTATATTTTTCATAATTAAAAATAGAAATATGGGAATATTATGAAAATGATAATGTAATGGAATTAACCAATTTTAAGTCATGGAAAGCATATAATCCGAATATCCTAATTCATAATTAATTAATAATTAATAATATTTATGACACATTAATAATAAATGGTATAGAAAAATTCATGTCAATAATATAATATTAACTTATTTGGTTGCTTAAAATAAAAAGATAAATTAATAGTTGAATTAATACAATTATTTATATTATATAAAAAATAATCAAATAATTACCATGTAATTTGATTCTTACATAATTATAGTATAATTTAATAATTTAATATGAGATAATTTCAATTTTATTTTGTTACTTAAAATAAAGAGATCATAGATTAATAATTCAATTAATATTATTATTTATGTTATTATTATATAATTGGTATTTTGGTTTCCATCAAAAGGACAATCGATTTTATAATTATTATTGATTATAATTAGAGATGGAATTAGGGGAATATTATGGAAATGATAACTTAAACATAATTAATTAATTTTAATTAAGGAAAGCATATAATTTGAAATTTTTAATTCATAATTAATATTTAACAATTAATTATTTGTATGACATGTCAATAATAAATAGTATAAAAAAATCCACATCAATAATAGATACTTTATATGTGCCACTTAGTATGAACATGTTTATTTTTTGTAGTGTATTTTTTGTGTTCACACTGGTCATGTGTTATTAGCAAAGTCTGGATTTATATATTATATAGATTATATAAATTCTGTAATTCTGTAGATCACTCTGTGGGACACTTTCAAACAATATGTATTTCTGTTTGTCCTACAAAAACATTATCACTTCTTTCACAAATTACAAATAAGAAAGTCATATTTATACGGAATGGAAGGAGTAATTTATAATTTATATATTGTATTTCGTTGTAATAATACGTGGGTTTTAATTATTAATGTTGTATTGAATTATGTAATTTTTATTGTAATTTTTAATTTTTATATTAAATATTTTAATTTAATTTATACTAATTAATATTATAAAAAATATTTTATATAATTAAAATTTTAAGAAATTTAAATTTAATATTTATTTAGTTAAAACATGAGTTTTCTAATCATTGAAAAATGATTTTTACTATTTGAATTAAAAATTGACGTCATTTTTAATATGTGTGTCCGTGTTCCAATGGATAAATTATTGAAACAGAAAAAAAGTATCTTTTACGACTAATTATATATATATATATATATATATATATATATATATATATATATATGTATCAAATAAGTTAAAAGTGTTATATCAGTTATAAACTTTGGAGGATATAATATCACAATATGTCTTTTAATATATTTTAGTTTCATGATATTTAGTTTTTTAAGTTAATGAAAATTTAAATTTAGTTACATTTGACAATTTTTGATGAAATTTACCACTTTGTACTAAATTTATTTAGTTAGTATAAAAGGAAGAGAAGACACAAATAAAATGATGAAACACTATTTGAGTGTTGAATTTGATGAAATGAAAAGAGACAAAAAAAAAAAAAAGAATTAGAAAAAGATTAGTATTCTAATTTTTGGATATCCATAATCTGAAATATTAATGATGTAAAATTACTATATTAACCTTATTAATTATTTTAGTTCTTGAAGTAAACATTGGTTTTCCTGCGTTTTAGTCCCTCAAATATTTTTGGACTAACTTAAATTGTAGGAGTAGTCACATTTAGGCACTGTTCTAATAATCTCCGCATAACTCTGATTAATCCCCGCCTAGGCTCTAGATTGTACTCAACCGTCTCGATTTTAGGCTCTAAGCCCCTAACCCGCCTAAGCGCCACCTAAACCCGCCCAAACCCGCCTAAACCCGCATTGGGCCGCCTAAGTTCAATTAATTTCGTATTTACTTACTTAAACGGTTCTCGAGCAGATATAACTGAACAATCAAATTAGATGCAAATTTTGATGAATCAAATAAAATAGATGATGTTATGATAAATTTTGAGGTACAAGACCAGAATTAAAAAAAACATATTAAATATATAATGAAAATGGTCTAAAATTTGAAATTTACAAACTATTTTGATTAATGGTCTAAAATTTGAAATTTACAAACTATTTTGATTATTTTACTATGTTAAACTTGTGATTAATACTATATTTAGATTATTTATTGATTATTTTGTTTAAAATATTGATTTATTATGCATACAAATATTTTTAAAATATAATATTAATTAATTAAATATAAAAATATAAAACGATTAATTCTCGCTTAGTCCCCGATTAATTTCTCTAGGCGCTAGGCCCCTAGTCACCGCCCGACTAGCGCCTAGCGCCTTTTAGAACCTGCATTTAGGTACACAATTGTAAATTACTGAATACTCTTACACTCTTTATTTATTTTTGAAATATTTATCAAAAATTGATCTTATTTTTTAAGGAATAAATAAGAAATAATTATATTTTTCAATTTCAGATTTAAGTACTAGTACATTTTTCAACCCTTCGTCGGAAAATTGTTATTAGTTACAACCGAAGGTTCACTATTTTAAATGATCAAACAAGCTGTAGTGTCATGATTTTACATTATTTAACCTGCCGGAATGGACAAATATTTCTAACAAGTGTCATGCACATAACCTAAATAATGTTATTTTATCATCTAACTCTAAAAATTAATAAATAAATGAAAACTTTAATCCCGTAAATCTAAATAAAAAATAGGTTGATTTTCTTTAAAGGATAGTTTTAAAAGTTTGTATGTAATTTAGGGTATTAGTTTTTCTTAATTATAAAATTGAGTAATATTTCAAAATTATCCTTACTTTTTATACATGGGTGATTGGTTATATTAAAGGTAGTATAGTAATTAATATTTTTAAAATGAATATTTTTTTATAATTATAAAATCAATACTACCCTAATTAATAAAAACGGTTAGTAAAAACTATCTTTATTTAGAAAGTCTTTTTTATTAGGATTTAAACTTAAATTAATAAATCAAACTACCCCTTTTATTAAATACTTCTAAAAAATAATTAGTGTTCAATCAAATTAGCGAAAAAGGACATTCAGAACTAAAAATTAATCAAACAATTTTCCCTTCAACATAATTAATGCACAAATGAAAATAAATAAATTATATTCAGTATAAATAAAAATACATCTTCTCTTCCTCGTAAATTATATAGTACTATGTAACAGAAATTACATTCAATAAACTTCCGCATAAATTATATTTTTTATTTGTTTAATGAATAATTTTTTAAAAAAAAAAATGAAAATTTACTATATTGTTCTCAATTAAACCTCAGGTTAAATTTTAAAACAATAAAACCTCAGAGGTTAAATTTTAATAATCCGTTAACTAAGCAATTAACATTCTGGAGGTCAATATTTTGAGTTAGTATATCTTACACCCAAGGTGTAAGAAGCTCATCTTACTCCAGGCCCAATATATAAAAAATTCGATCCAGCCCAATTACTCCGCTGACGTCATCAACACACGATTCACGCTATGGATTCACAATTCTGCAACTTCTCTCTTTCGATCCCGTTTTCAATCTCCGCCCTCCTACACCGTCAAATCTCTGCTTCTCCTCCACCGCCTCCGTCAAGCATCGATTATCGCCGGCTTCAATCATCTATTCTCGGCGTCGACTCTCCCCTCCGACTCTCCCCGTCGGCTCTCCCCGTCAATTATCGCCTTGAAGCAACCATTATCAACGTCTTGAAGCATCGATTTTATTTTACAAATCTCGACGCCTTCAAGCATCGATTCTTCCTCGTCGCCTTGCCGCCTCCTAGGTTCGCTGGAAACTCCTCAATCGAAACTCTAGGTAAAAATTCAATTTCTGTTATGTTTGAGATTTTCCCCTTTTTTCTGTTATCCTCCAACCCTAGATAGTTTCTGAATTCTTATCCTCCACATTTTCATATTTCATATCCTCTAACCCAAGGTGTTTCATGAATTAAGGTGTTTCATGTTTCATGTATTCTTTATACACTTGCATGTTCATCCATCAATTTCATTGTGTGTGTATCTGTTTACGAGTGTTTCAGCAATGTTTATTGTTTATCCACTTGCATGTTCATCCATCAAATTGATTTTCCTTCTTATATGTTCAGCCACAGTATGTGTGTATATATATGTGTGTGTGTGTGTGTGTGTGATTTTGTGATTTTGTGATATTCCCCTTCTTATGTGTGTATCTGTTCAGCCATGTTTGAGTTTTGGAGTTTTACATGTTTGAAACATTACTTGTTATGCAGTAGAACCCCAATAACAAAGTAACTGTTATAGTTTGTGTGTTTCTTTGAGAATGATGATTTGCTGGACATGTGATAGTTATAATCTCGATACATGAACACCAACGTATATGACTGCATTATCTGTGATTGTCATATCTGTTTTATTAGAGCAGTATGTTCTGGACTGATATTCGGGTAGTATTTGTTGGACTGATATATATTAAAATACTTGCAGGGTGTTGCATCTGAATCACTCACTTCATTTTGCGTGAAATGGATATACCATCAAAACATCGACAGGTAAAGTTTTTATTAAAACAATATTATGAGTTTTCTTAATTGATTGTTACAGTTCTAAAAAAGTATTGTTTCTTCTTCAGGATATATTACATCATATGGCAAAAAAGACCTTACTAAACAGGCAATCTCCACAAAACAGGTAAATACATCTCATACCTCATATGTATATTGCATCATCCTTCATAATAATTAGACTTCAGCCTACAATTTAAACTATTATTATTATTATTATTTTCAGCAGGGAGAAAAAGATTTACACAAAGAGGTGGAAGGAAAAAATGCCTCAAAAACTTCTATCACTGATATCCCACAGGTTAGTTCCTCTTACTTCAGTTTAATATTACAATATATCTGATATTTTGTCATAAATATGTACTTAACTGATCATAACTCATACTTCATATGTATATTGCATCATCTTTCAATATAAATAGATTTCATCCTTCATTCTAAATTGTCATACTAATTTTTTTTCAGCAAGTAAAATATGCTACAAAGGAAAGCATAAAACAAAACATGTACAAGTTAGGGCAAGGACAAAACACTATTCCTCATACACCACAGGATGTGGAAAAGATGACTTATGATCCTAAAGAAAAACAGATGTAAGAAAAATCCCGAAAAAGAAGAAGACAAAGTCAGAAGCCCAGGACGACAAGGAAAACGAGGTATATTTTTATACATTACTAATAAATGATTGTAGTCTAGTTGCATTTTTGTTGTAATTAGTAATTTATAAATTTGTTGATTGTATTCAGGTAAAGAATGACGACAGCACAAACACACGTCGCTTCCAAACACGAATGAGTCCATTGCCTGTTGTAAAGCTGTGTGAATAACTGTCTGATGAGCAACGAGATGCTGTCAGAGAAATAGGATTTGATGGGATTTTAGAACTGCAAATGAGATCCAACAATATGGAGCTCCTTCGATACATCTTTGACGATAACGATGACGTTTTCTGTCTTAAACTGAACATTGAGAATCTAAGAAGGGCAGTCGGGAAACCTAAAAGGATCTTCTTCTCAACACTTTTATACGTAAGTATTTATATTCACTTGGTGAATTCTCAATATTTTTATTCTGCATGACTACGATACTTAGTTTTAATATTATTTTGTGTAAAATATTCAGCTGCAACCTAAAAGGATCTTCTTCTCAACACTTTTATACGTAAGTATTTATATTCACTTGGTGAATTCTCAATATTTTTATTCTGCATGACTACGATACTTAGTTTTAATATTATTTTGTGTAAAATATTCAACTGCAATTGAAGCACAAGACTGATGAAGAATCCAAAAAGACATGTTTTCATAATTTTATTGAAAATGAGCTCTCACGAGCAAACCATTCGAGTCTCAAAGATGTCGATTTGGTAAGTTAGTTCAACAAATATTGGTTTGGTAATTCAGAGATTGAATCAATAACAGTGTTTGCATAATGATTGTTAAAATGCAGGTTTTCTTTGTTATCCTTGAAGATTCTCATTTCTGGCTGTTGTGTGTGAACTTCAAAGCACAAACGATTGATATAATCGACAACAAACACGTGGATGCACACAAATTGAGGAGTACATGCCTATACTAAAAAATTGCCTTAACCATGGTAAGAATTGTGTTGTATCACTGTATAAATTTAAGAATATTAACACTTGTGTTGTATTTTCTTAAATATTCTTTATTAGGGACGATTGCTTGGAGATTATATGTCAGAGAAGAACATAACCACAAATCACTCTGCTAAAGATTTTGGAAGAAGACAGTTGAAGATGCCGTGGAGATGCCCAGCAAATTATAATGATTGTGGAGTCTATGCTATCAAGCATATGGAAACTTACAAAGGGGAAGGAGATGATTGGGACAGTGGATTCGAGAAAGACAAGGTATTCTTACTTAATTTCAGTAACTAATACTAGTTCAATTAACTCAATACTTAATTTTAGTAATTTATAACTATGATTTATGTTTTTTTTTCAGGACACTACTTTCTTAAGAGAGCTTAGAGTCAGATATGCAGCTTCGGTGATATTGATGGACATCAATGAAATCAAGACTGAAGTACTTGATAAAGCCAAAAGATTCACAACTGTTTTGAAAATGAAGACTGATGGTAGAGGTGACTGGTGGTAGATGATAATGGATGTCTGATGATGGTATAGATGACTGATGGTAGATGACACATTTTTTGACGAATTGGGAATGAGTAAATAGTAGATACTTTGTCATAGACAAGAGTTTTGTATGTTAAAACTTATTTGGTAGATACTGATGTGTATCATTTGTTATCATTTTGTAGATACTGATGTTTATCTTGCATTATTTCTGATTTAGTCTTGTAAAAATACTTAAGTAGCATGTTGAAGGTTCATAATCTGCAATTTGAAGTATTAAATATTTAAAAATGAAGCATTGTAAAAATTACTTAAGTAGTTGGATATATGTAAAAATGAAGTATCTCAAAATCAAGATGAATGTTTATTCTAAAAGAAAATGAAGGTTAATAATCTGCAATTTGAAGTATCATGAACTTTAAAAATGTAACATTAAAAATGAATCATGACCATGGCAGAGGACAACAATCAAAATTCAAAAAAATGACTAAAGTACAAATGAGTAAACTTGAAAGCAGAATATCCATATTCTTGTACAATAATCAAAATTCAAAAAAATAACTAAAGTACAAATGACTAAAGTATTTGTTTGTCCGATACGTAATGTCATGCACCACCAAATCACCAAAAGTCAGGTAATCCTCCTTCATACGATCATCCCTCCAAAAGAAACTAGTCAATCTTCCTTCATTGTCAACTTCAAAATCAAAGAAGAAGTCCTTCTCATTAGATTGTCGATTTTTGAAAATCTGAATCAAAGTGTTACAGTCGGTACCATCAACAGCCTTTGACTTACCTAAGGCATTATACGCATCTCGAGGGCCAAAACCGAGAAGAGGTGACCCCCGGACTGGGTTTTCAAAACCCTTATAGCATCAGCCACACCAACACCACTTTTGTGAAGCTCTCTCAAATAGGCAAGTTGGTTTTTAGAAACTCTCCTATGAGACCTAAGAAGATAACTACCCGACGGTGGACATAGGTCATGGTTGTGGCCTTTTACATGTTTACTAACAACCCACACTCCATTAATATCAACATCATATTGAACTAGGGCTGTACATTCACAACGCACAACCATTTTTGTATACAAAGGATCACCATGCGCTTTTTTCGGTTTAAGTCCAGCATGAGAACAGACATATCGTTTCATAGAAATACTTTTATCAACACGGAGTCTCTGTTTGCACTTTCGGACACTAAACCCAACATTAAATGCATAAGTGTTGTAGATATCGTATGCCTCACTCTCAGAATTCACAACAACTTCTACCAAGTCACTATAAGGACCATAAACAATATCATCTACAAGCCAAAATGAACCACAATCATCAACTATAAACTTAAAAATGAGAGCAAAATGAAAGTAAGCATTAATATGAGAATAACCTGAAGTATGAACATCCAGATTTCCATCATCAAGATCAATAACATGATTCAACTCCATGGCATCTAACAGAAATGAAATATTAATTAAACTGAAGTACAGACAAAATGCAGGTTGACATGTAACTTAAATGAAGGTTGACATAATACTAAATGAAGGTCAGGTCAGAATCAATTTCATAAATCTAGGGTTTGATCATCACCAGCAACAACACGATTCAACATCTAAAAACATGATTCAACAACTCAAAACACATGAATTCATAACAGAACATGCAATTCGAACAGAAGATGGATAGAATCGACATACCTTGGACCATAATCGATGACAAATCCAATACATCATCCATGGTTACGATTCAATTCATATTTGGAAGAGGATAATGCCGCTGATGAAGACAGAAAAACGCCCAATTGAAGACGCGCAGATGAATCGACGGCGAACAGCGGCGGCGATGTAAGGAAAACACGGAATTGGAGAGGAAAAGGCGGCGGTGAACGGAGACGATGAATCGTGTCGGTGTACGCAATCGTGGATGTTATTCACCGGAGGCAGTCGCTGATGGAGCTGATGATGACGACGAGTGGAGCTGATGATGACGGCGGCGATTGGAGCTGATGATGACGGCGGCGAACGGCGCTGATGATGGCGCCGGCGAACGGCGAAGAAGGTTCAGCCGAGCTTCGAGAATTTTAGTAGCATGAGAACAGAGAGAGAGAGAGTGTGCGAGCCGAGGGAAAAAAATGGGGAAAGAAAGGTTGGTCAATTTTGACTGAGTCTTTTATTAGGTTGACCGGGAGCAAGATGCTCATCTTACACAAGAGAGTAAGATATAAATTGCCCAATATTTTGGATATTAATTTAGGGTATAATTCGTTCTTAATTAATAAAACTACGTACATAATTATATATTTAGTAGATTAATTAATGAATCGAATTAATTATAATCAGGGAGACGACCCATAGGCAAAAGGTGCAAAAGAGAATTAAAAGCCCTAATGTCCTAGCAACTATGATCGCAAGTCTACACAACTCGATACATTCTCCTTTTATTTTTGACGCACGACTCATATCGACATCATCATCGTATGAACGACGATTCCATCCAACCGCCTTAACTTCTTCTTGCCTGACCCACTCTTTGGCGTTAGCCTGTTCGATCCTCGCCTTCAACACAGGTAGATTCGCGTCAACAATACTGTTGTCGTCGCTAGGACCTTCAGTTCCTGTACAAAGAACATCCAGGAGAGGAGAGGATATTAGCTTTTTATAATACTCTGATACAAATTGTTGTAATATTCACGTCAAAGAACCTCAAACAAGTCTCTGATACCCATTAATTAATTACCCATCAATTAATCATAGGAGTCGTGAGAAATATTGGACATGGAAGACACATCCAATTAGTTTTCCTTCGGTTTTCTTTTGGATTCAAGTCATAATTCAACAATTACTTAATAATGCACGTGGGTAATAACTATATATATATATATATATATATATATATATCGTATACCTTCATCGTTGTATCTTCGAGCTGAAGTCACTTGAACCGCTCGAGTTCTCGACCGATGAGTGAAGGTAGATGAACGGTGAATAGCGCATCCCTGCAATTGCTAAAGAACACTACAAAAAAATCAGGGAATCCCTACGGAGATTCCCTATGACATTTTTCTCGTAGGGATTTCCTACGGCATTCCCTACGAGAATCATATTCAGAGTTCTCCTACGCCATTTACTACGGCCTCAGCCGTAGGAGTGACTCCCGTAGGGGATTCCCGTAAGGGAATAATAAATCCCTTACGGAAATTTTTCCCGTAGAGACCCGTAGGGGTCCCTACTGCATTTGCCGTAAGAGAATTATTTTTTTTTGTTAACTATTCATTTATATAATAATAAATTAATTAAATATTGTTATAAAATTACGCTAAATTGTTTGAAATGTTTTTTAAACCATTATTTCACTAAATAATAAATTACAATTAAAGTTTTTTTTAACTGTTTAGCACGCAATTATACAACTACGTAATTATAATTTTATAAAAATAATTAATTACAAAAATTATACAATTATGCAAAAAATTACGCAATTTTATAAAAATAATTAATAACAAAAATTATACAATTATCCAAAAAATTATGCAATTTTATAAAAATAATCAATTACAAAAATTTCACAATTTAATATATTTAAATGGTGTTTTATTTAAAATTAGATTTTGTTAAACCACTATTTATATTTATAATTTGATATATATATATATATATATATATATATATATATATATATATATATATATATATATATATATATATATATATATTATATCAAATTCTCCTACGGAGTCACCCCTACGGGAAAAATTTACCTACGAGTCACCCACGGGAAAAATTTCCTACGGAGTCATTCCTACAGCTGGAGCCGTAAGGAATGCCGTAGGAATCCTTACGGGAAAAATGCTGTAGAAAATCCACGTAGGGATTCCCTAATTTTTTTTGTAGTGATAATATATGCACAAATATATAGTCGTGAGTCTGCGGCAGGATCTTTCTAATTCTAACAATTAAAAATAAATATTTGGAGAAAATAATTTGGCAACCACATGTCCACATGTGAATGTGGAGAAACGTACGTATTAAGGAAGTATAGTTTATTTTAATTATGTACTGATCTATAAAGTGTTTGTCCAGCCGTGGATTTTGAAAACTATTTCAGATTTATAAAAAAATGCTACAACCGCAAGACACTGCGTCACATGTTAACGCAAAATAATAACGTCACCATAGTTTGTCGGGGCGTCCCCCCCTCACTCACTAACGGACAAACATAAAAATGAAAACAAAATGAAATATGGAAATTAAAAGCACGACCTAGTAATTTCATGATCAGGTGAGCCACGTGTCACAATTCTATTATTCAACTTTATATAATTAAAATATTGTATTTATATTTGTTGGAATTCTTTCGGTATTTCGAATATATCAATAGCTGAGTCGAAAGATGGCTCTCTGTCCTTAAGACGAATTTGCCCCGTATAAGTGCTTTACGGAATCACAGGCAAAAGTCTTCCAAGATAAAACAATTATTAGACAGTTATCGAAGCACTCGACACTGAATCTGACGAACAAAGACAGGGGAATATATGCACTGAAAGAAATGAGAGAAGTAGAGAAATATCGATAACTCGAATTGTGTCCTCAGAAGATGAAAATGAATTGTATCAAATGAATTGAACTCGTCGTCCTTTTATAGTAGAAAGTGTCTCTTTCCGAAAGGTACGTAACCATTCAAACCAAAAGAGGCGACATTCTATATAATTAATCCTTATAATATATAATTCAGCTAGCAATTGTCCGAGGTGTCGTATATTTTCACCGTTTGATTTTTTTGTGTTCACACCTATTATTAAACAAGCACCGTTAGATTAAATTTGTGTTCACACTGGTCATTATTAATTATTATTTTTAACGTAATTAATTAGAATTTTTAGCGTAATTAATTAAAACAATTATTTTTTATTAATTAGCGTAATTATTTATTTCTTTATGTAATATAATTTTTATTTATATTTTTCTTAATATAATTCAATATTATTTTTAGCGTAATTAATTAGTGTAATTATTTTTAATTAATTAGGCAATTATTTGAAATTAATTATTATTTTTAACTTAATTAATTAGGTAAAATAATAATCAATTACAAATATTTGCCTAATTAATTTAGCGTTTATTTTTAAGTAATTAATTAGATAATTATTATTTTTAATTAATTATCTCAATTATTTTTAATTAATTAGCGTATTTATTTATTTCTTTATTTATATAATATAATTTACATTAATAATATTATTTTTAGTGTAATTAATTAGCGTAATTATTTTTAATTAATTAGCGCAATTATTTTTAATTTATTAGTGTAATTATTTCTTTCTTTCTTTATATAATATAATTTACATTTATAATATTCTTAATATAATAAATATTATTATTAGTGTAATTAATTAGCGTAATTATTTTTAATTAATTAGTATAATTATTTATTTATTTATATAATATAATTTTTATTTATAATCTCTTTAATATAATCTCCATAAATATTGAAATATTCAAAATATAACATTTATTCCTTATTTATCTCCTTTAATTACGTTTATTCTATTATACTACTAAAATTAATTATTATGATAATAGAGAATCTACCTTTGTTATTGATATATTTAATGGATAAATTAATTAATTTTTATTATACAAACAATAATAACGAAATTTAAGGGAATTCAAATTAGTTATATTTAAAAATAATAAATATTATCAAACCCTACTTCAAATCAAATCCGTGTCTATATAAAATGTCATTTTCACTCACTCCCTACCTTTCACTTTTCATTTAGCTATTTTTTTATTTGTTCATTGCTCACATTTATTTATTCACTTTTCATTTCAGTTTTTTTTATTCATGCTCACATTTATTTATTTTTGTGCAGAAGTTTTGTTCTTTTTTTTGTTTTTTTTTATTTTTTGTAGCCTTTCCATTTCAGCTATTTTTTTTATTTGTTCATGCTGACATTTATTTATTTTTGTGCAGAACTCTATTTAAGTTTTGTTGTTTTTTTATTTTATTTTTTTGTATTTTTTACTAACTCTCACTTTTAATTTCAGCTATTTTATTTATTTATTCATGCTCACATTTATTTATTTTTGTGCAGAAAGTAAGTTTTGTTCTTTTTTTTTGTATTTTTTGTAGCCTTTTCATTTCAGCTATTTTTTTTATTTGTTTATGCTCACATTTATTTATTTTTGTGGAGAACTCTGTGTAAGTTTTGTTGTTTTTTTTGTTTTTTTGTATTTTTTCCACTAACTCTCACTTTTATTTTCAGCTATTTTTTTTATTTGTTTCTCACATTTATTTGTTCAATTTTCATTTTAGCTATTTTTTTTATTCATGCTCACATTTATTTATTTTTGTGTAGAGCTCTATTTAAGTTTTGTTCTTTTTTTTTTGTTTTTTTGTATTTTTTGTATTCTTTTCATTTCAACTATTTTTTTTATTTGTTAATGCTCATATTTATTTATTTTTGTGCATAACTCTATATAAGTTTTGTTGTTTTTTTGTTTTTTTTATTTTTGCACTAACTCTCACTTTTAATTTCAGCTATTTTTTTTATTTGTTCATTCTCACATTTATTTATTCAATTTTTATTTCAGCTATTTTTTTTATTTATTTATCCTCACATTTATTTATTTTTGTGCAGAGCTCTATGTAAGTTTTGTTTTTTTTTTGTTTTTTTGTATTTTTTGTAGCCTTTTCATTTAACTATTTTTTTTATTTGTTCATGCTCACATTTATTTATTTTTGTGCAGAATTTTATGTAAGTTTTGTTGTTTTTTTTGTTTTTTTGTATTTTTGCACAAACTCTCACTTCTATTTTTTTTATTTGTTTATGCTCACATTTTTTTCTCACATTTTTTTATTTAATTTTCATTTCAGCTATTTTTTTTATTTATTCATCCTCACATTATTTTTTTATTTAATTTTCATTTCAGCTATTTTTTTTATTTATTCATCCTCACATTTATTTATTTTTGTGCAGAGCTCTATATAAGTTTTGTTCTTTTTTTTTGTTTTTTTGTATTTTTTGTAGACTTTTCATTTAACTATTTTTTTTATTTGTTTATGCTCACATTTATTTATTTTTGTGCAGAATTTTATGTAAGTTTTGTTGTTTTTTTTGTTTTTTTGTATTTTTGCACAAACTCTCACTTCTATTTTTTTTATTTGTTTATGCTCACATTTTTTTGCTCACATTTTTTTATTTAATTTTCATTTCAGCTATTTTTTTTATTTATTCATACTCACATTTATTTATTTATTTATTTTATTTGTTAATGCTCACATTTTTTATTCAATTTTCATTTCAGTTATTTTTTTATTTATTTATGCTCATATTTATTTATTTTTGTGTAGAGCTCTATGTAAGTTTTTTTGTTTTTTTTTGTTTTTTGTATTTTTTGTAGTATTTTCATTTCAGATATTTTTTTTATTTGTTAATACTCACATTTATTTATTTTTGTAGAGCTCTCTTAAGTTTTGTTGTTTTTTTGTGTTTTTGTATTTTTTGGACTAACTCTCACTTTTAATTTAAACTATTTTTTTTATTTGTTCATGCTTACATTTATTTATTCAATTTTTATTTCAGCTATTTTTTTTATTTATTTATGCTCACATTTATTTATTTTTGTGCATAGTAAGTTTTGTTGTTTTTTTTTTGTTTTTTTGTATTTTTTGTAGCCTTTTCATTTAGCTATTTTTTTATTTGTTTATGCTTACGTTTTTTTTTGGCAGAGCTCTATTTATGTTTTGTTGTTTTTTTTGTTGTTTTTTGTATTTTTTGCAGCTAAGTATTCTTTTACTAATTTGATTTTAATAACTTTTGTAAGTAAGTCATTTTTTCCAGCCCTTTTGAATTTCTTACTCATTTTTTGTTTATTTTTTAGGTTTATTTATAACTATTTATTTTGTAGGTTTTATTATAAGTAAAATACCAACCGAAGTCATGAAAAAAAAACATTTGATTGCACAAATTTTAAATGGATTTCAAGCTTTTGTTTATGTTTTTTGATAAAATTAGAGTAGTTTGTGTTAATTTTATTTATGATGTAATTTAGTCAATTTAGTAGTTTGTTTTCATTTTATTTATGATGTATTTTATCTATTTAATGTAATTAATGAAATTTACGCAATTTACAATAATTCTATTTAATTTTATTCTAATTTTGTTTATTTTGTAACTTACGCAACAATATTTTTATTTGTATTACTTACAAATATCACTAAAACATAATTAATTTATGTATTTTAGTTTGATCTTTTTTTATATATAAATAATAATAATAATAATAATTGTGATTTAATTAATTTATGTATTTTAATAAATTTATAAAATAAAATTTATCTTTAATTAGAGAAATCAAATAAAATTTTTATTATCTCTGATTATAAATTATATATCAATTATATTATTAATTATGAGAATGGTAAATCTATTTCTAGGTTGTAGGGTTTAATAAATTTAATGGTCAACTAAAATTATATATCAATAATATTATTAATTATGAGTATGTAAATCTATTCCTTATTTTAAGCAACTAAATAAATTCAAAGATAAACTAAAATTATATAAATAAATTCAAAGATAAACTAAAATTATATATAATAATATTATTAATTATGAGTATAGTAAATCTATTCCTTATTTTTAGCAACTAAATAAATTCAAAAGTTACGTGATTTGAGAATGAAATAATAATAATTCAATTTTTTATTAATTTACAATTAAAAATAATATTATCCTCTATTTATATTAGAGCATTAAAATATCTCCGGTTTTATTCCTTATTTATCTTCTGCTTTAAACTAAATTAATATATTTTGATTTATTTAAATAAGTAATATTCAGAATATCACGTTTATAGAATATTTATCTTCTTTAATTACGTTTATTCTATTATACTACTATTTATTTATAGTAATAAATAAATTTGTGATTCTTCATTCTTTCTCATCCCTCTAATTGTCTAGAGATTTTTGTATAATAATTTTTTTTTTAACTTTTTACTAATCATTTTCAATCAATGTCTTGGTCTGATGTCAATTCCTCCGAAAAAGACTTTCGTTCAGTTTTACTAAAGATATGTTATTGAATTTAATGTTTATAGACCTAAATACATTTTTTTATTATATATGTGTAATAAATAAGTGATTTTTAATTGTTATTATATTTAATGCAGGTTATTAAAATTTGCACAACTTTTAAAATCCATGAAAAACTGTCCGAACGATGTTGGTATTACATCATTTGCCCCATGAAAAACTTTTACAGTGTCTGCATTCAATATAATTTATCGATATTTTTGATAATCGACCGCTAATTATTAACGTATTTTTTCCATATTATCCTCAGATGTAACTCTCACACAAGATGAGATTTATAATTTGTGCTTGCAATTCATTGAAGAGATGTTGAAGCGCCAAGGACAAACGCTGAAAGATATTCCAAATATGCCATATCCAAAATTCGTTGATGTTACTGTTGGAAAAAACAGCCTCTTAGCAGCCGAGCTTCCCTATGACAGAAATGCTCTCCGAGTCGAGTACGAACAATTAGTGGCCATGTTGAATGATGATCAGCGGAAGGCTTATAAGAAAATCATTCGAACTCTCGACGATCCAAACGGACAGGTTTTCTTTTTGTATGGTTATGGTGGAACTTGCAAAACTTTTGTTTGGAAGACTCTATCTGCTGTCGTCCGATCTAGGGGCGACATTGTTCTAAATGTTGCTTCAAGCGGTATAGCTTCTCTTCTTTTACCAGGAGGTAGAACAGCCCATTCAAGGTTAAAGATTCCGATATCTTTGCACGAAAGCTCTACGTGTAACATCAGGAAGCAAAGCGATCTAGGTAAATTGATTGTTAAGACGAAACTCATTATATGGGACGAGGCTCCTATGATGCACAGGTATTAACAATCAATTAATCAGATTTTGTTGTCTTACTATCTTATAGTTTTGTGTTTATTATATAATTATTAATACAACATAATCATATTTATTCTATTTTGGTTTTGATTTTTGTAGGAATTGTTTTGAAGCACTAGATCGAACAATGCGTGATATCATGAGCTCCCATCGACCTGAAGCTCAGCATCTGCCTTTCGGAGGCAAGGTTGTTGTGTTCGGAGGAGATTTTCGACAAATTTACCGGTCATACCTAAAGGTACGAGGCAAGATATAGTTCACGCCACTATTAATTCTTCCAACATATGGATAAATTGCAAAGTTTTGCGCTTGACCAAAAATATGAGACTGCAAAATATCGGTGAGGGAAGTGATGGTCGTAAGTTGCGCGAGTTCTCTGATTGGCTGTCTTCTATAGGGGATGGTACTATTGGTGACGATAATGACGGAGAAGTGGATATAGAGATCCCGGATGAATATTTGATAACTCATTCGGATAATCATATTAAATCTATTGTTCAAGCCACATACCCGAATTTCCATGACCACATTGGTGATATCAATTTTCTAGACGGACGGGCGATTCTGGCGCCGAACCTGGATGACGTTAATGAAATCAACGATTACATGGTTGCAATGCATAATACTGAAGAACGAATTTACTTGAGTTCGGATAGTATCGTCCCTACCGAACGCGGGGATAATATGTTTGCTCTAATGCATTCTGTTGAGTTTTTAAATACCATCAAGTGTTCCGGACTGCCAAACCATGAGCTGAAGTTGAAGGTTAGTATTACTATAACCTTTTTTTTCAAATCTATTTCTATTAATTAATTAATATAGTAGTTAATATATACATTCAAATATGATCATTATATAGCTGTGCGACTAATATATATATTATTGAAGAATAATCAATCACTTTTGATTATTCCTAATATTTATATTCATACAAATATTACGTTAATATATATGTATTCAAATTGTAACTTTGGTTTTTTTATGCAACCATTTATGCAGGTATATTCTATATATTGTATTCATTAAATAATTAATTAAATGAATTAATTCCATTTTGTGAGATGTTACATATTTTTGATACATGAATTGTTTTTTATTAGATTGGTGTGCCCTTATGTTGCTACGAAATATGGATGCCGCTTTGGGACTATGCAATGGTACTAGGATGGTTGTAACACACCTTGGTAATTATGTTATCCAGGCGAAAGTATTAGGAGGAAATAATTTTGGGGAATTGGTTTTTATTCCTCGAATTGCTCTGACGCCATCAGATACCAAATTCCCGTTTTCTTTTCAACGAAGACAATTTCCGATTATGATATCGTATGCCATGACGATTAATAAGAGTCAAGGTCAGTCGTTGAGAAATGTTGGAACATTTTTGAAGAGACCAGTATTTACGCAGGGTCAATTGTACGTTGCGCTGTCTAGAGTAACCAACACCACCGGGTTAAAACTTTTGCTTTGTGATGATCGAGGCCGTCTTACGAATAGAACAACAAATGTAGTTTATAAAGAAGTATTCCAAAATTTGTAATTTCATTGTAATTTCTTATTAGATATTACAATTAGATCACAAACTTAATGTTTATTTATGCATTATCAATGTCTATATCGAATTATTTGTTAGGTTAAACATCAAACATAAACAGAAAGAGCTTATTTCGAGTAAGAAAAATTTGAAATTTATTAGCGTGCATCGCACGGGCAAGAGGACTAGTATTAATAAAATTATTAATACTAATGGAGACACAACCTTTCAAAATGCAGCAAATGATTTTGAACGGTTTTAACAATTTAAGTGGGCCTTAGCCCATACAAATTGAATAAATTTGTTCAACCCACAATCAAATCATTTGTGTATTTACTAGGCCTGGTCCAACACCCAAATTCAAGTTTCACATTTCATAATTCACATTTCGCATTTCTGAAATGCACGTGCCGAGGCGTGAGTTTAACATATTTCACTTCTCTTTAATATTTTAGCAATTTAGAATACTAAATATTCTCAAATTAAATTCTTATAATTTCAACTTTCAACTACCATACTTTTTACATTAATTACTCTTTCACCTTTAATTGAATTTTAGTAATTATGCTCAAGTAACATCTACTCTTATAGTAGAATAAACACGTTCGAAGAATTAGCAATTCCGTCGACGTGCGGGGCCCCGTAGTTTAATCGTTAAATTAAAGAAACCATGCTAAAATTCCAACAATCCCCACATGAAAGAGAATTGATGTACATGCATTTTTCCAAGGGAACGATATTGCATTTGGAGAGATAGCATACAACTTTGAATCTTCCGTAGTTGAATACTCTCGGATTTACTTACTGCGCGGTGAACGCGATGTCTTGAACCGTCAGTGTTTTGTGTAAACCAAAACAAGAATACCAACACAATATCTTCCGATCTGTTTTGTTCTTATTATTTTGTCCGTTTTGGCCCTGGACAACTCTTGGATTCATAAGTGTTTTTACATTTTGAAGCGGCCGGTCTTCACACTTACATAGGTGACTTTCCAACAAGGATATCCTGCCAATATCCCACTTTATAAGTTTGGAAATCATTAAAAGTTTTAAACTTATCCTCCACCCTTTCTGCAGGTAGCAGTTTAATGTCTTACACAGGAATGAGTTGAGTTATATTCTTTTAGGGATTATAACTCGAACTGCTCTTACTTTGAAGTTTTTAGACTTCCAAAGTGATTCACTGAATCTTTATAGCTTAGTTTTCCACATTGAACCAAATTCTTGGGATCTCCAGTCAGTATGGTTGGGTTACCACCACAAAGATTCTTAATTTATGGGTTTTAATCCCATTCCCCTAGAAAGGCATAAAGTTTGATCTCTCGGTAGGCCTTTTGTTAACGGATCCGCAATATTTTCCTTAGACTTTACATAGTCTATGGAAATCACACCCGTAGAGATCAACTGCCTAATGGTCTTATGTCTACGACGTATATGTCTAGACTTACCATTATACATGCTACTCTGTGCCCTTCCCAAAGCCGACTGGCTATCACAGTGAATCATCACTGAAGGCACAGGTTTATCCCAACACGGGATATCCTCTAAGAAATCATGAAGCCATTCAGCTTCTTCTCCAGCTTTATCCAAAGCTATAAACTCTGATTCCATAGTGGATCGAGCAATACACGTTTGCTTAGAGGATTTCCAAGACACAGCCCCACCACCAATAGTAAATACATAACCACTGGTAGACTTTGTGTTCTTTATATCCGATATCCAGTTAGCATCACTGTATCCTTCCAATACAGCTGGATATCGTGAGTAGTGCAAACCATAATTTTGCGTATATTTTAAATATCGCAATACACGGTTTATTGCTTTCCAGTGATCATTACCTGGATTATGCGTGAACCTCGCCAACTTATTTACTGTATAAGCAATATCTGGTCGAGTGCAGTTTGTAATGTACATTAGACTGCCAATGATTTGCGCATACTTTCTTTGCAATACGGGTTCACCACGATTTTTATCAATATTATGATTCATATCCATTGGTGATTTCATAGGTGGACTATCAAGCATGTCAAATCTCTTCAACACATCTTCAATGTAATGAGATTGAGACAATACTAATCCTTCAGATGTCTTAGAAATTTTAATTCCTAGTATAACATCTGCAACACCCATATCTTTCATGTCGAAACAATTTTTCAACATATTCTTTGTTTCCAGGATTAGATCCAGGTTACTCCCAGTAATGAGCATGTCATCTACGTAAAGGCAAATCATTACAAACGAATTTGTGTTTCCTTTCACGTAGATACATTTATCGCACTCATTAATTGAGAACCCTTTTGATAATAACGTATTATCAAACTTTTCATGCCATTGTTTAGGAGCTTGTTTCAGTCCATATAATGACTTGACAAGACGACATACTTTCTTTTCTTGTCCAGGAATTACATAACCTTCTGGTTGTTCCATGTATATTTCTTCTTCCAAATCTCCATTTAGGAAGGCAGTCTTAACGTCCATTTGGTGTATTTCAAGGTCATGCAATGCAGCAATCGCTATAAACACTCTTATGGAGGTTATCCTGGACACAGGGGCGTATGTGTCAAAGTAATCAAGACCTTCTATTTGCTTATAGCCTTTTACTACAAGTCTGGCCTTATACTTATCAATTGATCCATCAACTTTATACTTACGTTTAAGTATCCACTTGCAACCAAGAGGCTTATTTCCAGGAGGAAGATCAACCATTTCCCATGTATGGTTTTGCATGATGGAACTCAATTCACTTTCTATAGCTTCTTTCCAGAGTGGCGCTTCTGGAGAGGACAAAGCTTCTTTAACAGTCCTTGGATCATTTTCTACCAAATAGGTCAGAAAATCTGGGCCAAAGGTCTTAGCCTTTTTAGTTCTAGAACTCCGCCTTTGTTCATTTTCAGAAGTTTCGGTACCCTTCTGATTAGAATCAATAGGTTGAGAATTACCTTCATCAGAACTAATGGCCGTTTCATAATTTCTTTTAAGAGAAATTAAATCCTTCTTCTCATTTCGAGGATAGACATGTTCAAAGAATTCAGCATTTCTAGATTCAATGATTGTATCCACATGGATATCTGATATCGCAGACTTATAGACTAAGAATCGATATGCACTACTGTTATTGGCATATCCGATAAATATGCAATCCACAGTTTTTGGACCAATTTTGACTTGCTTTGGTTTAGGTACTTCAACCTTAGCCAAACAACCCCACACTTTTAAATATTTGTATGACGGTTTATGTCCTTTCCATAATTCATATGGAGTTTTATCCTTGCACTTGTGGGGAATCCTATTAAGAATTGTATTCGAAGTAAGGATGGCTTCGCCCCACAAATTCTGGCTTAATCCAGAATTTATTAACAATGCATTCATCATTTCTTTTAAAGTACGGTTCTTTCTTTCGGCAATACCGTTTGATTGAGGCGAATATGGAGCGGTCGTTTGATGTATTATACCATATTGAGCACAATACTCTTCAAATGGTGCTCCATATTCTCCACCTCTATCACTACGAAGTGCTTTGATTCGTAGACTAAGTTGATTCTCAACTTCAACTTTATATTGTTTGAAAGCTTCTAAAGCTTCATCTTTACTTCTTAACAAGTAAACATAACAATATCTCGTGCAATCATCGATAAATGTAATAAAATACTTTTTACCTCCTCTAGTTTGCACGAACTTCAAATCACAAATATCACTGTGAATAAGTTCTAAAGGAGTAGTACTTCTTTCCACTGAATGGAAAGGAGATTTGGACAATTTTGCCTCTACGCACACTTCACATTTATGTTGAGTGTCGATATTAAAAGAGGGCAACAAATCTAACTTCACAAGTTTTTGAATTGACTTGTAGTTAACATGTCCCAATCTATTATGCCACAAATTTGAAGATTCAAGCAAGTAAACAGAATTAATAACTTTATTATCATCAAATTTGCGAAGTACAGACATTACATTCATTTTAAAGAGACCTTCACACAGGTAACCCTTTCCTACAAATATGCTACTTTTAGTAAGTACAAATTTGTCCGCGTCAAATACTAGTCTAAAACCAGCTTTGACCAACAATGGTCCTGACACCAAGTTCTTCCGTATATCTGGAACATGCATCACTTCTTTCAAAGTCAGCTCTTTCCCGGAAGTCATCTTCAGAACCACGTTTCCAACTCCTTTTACTTCCGACGTTGCATCGTTTCCCATGAACAACTTCTTGTCAGACACTGGAGTGTATGTAGAGAACGAATCTCTATCAGAGCAAATATGACGGGTTGCTCCTGTATCAACCCACCACTGTCTTGGATTCTCCACCAGGTTAGCTTCGAGAACTACCGCTGAGAAATCAGTGATTAAATCGTCGATATCAGCAGGAATCGGCTTATCTTGAACGATGTTCGCCTTTTCCTTCCCTTTGAAAGATCTGCAGTCTTTCTTCATGTGCCCAAGTTTTCCACAATGGTGACACTTCCCATTGAACTTTTTGGCACTACCTTGTTGGGAACCACCTCCTTGAAACTTACGTTTCTTGTTAGTGCTAGTATTGGGTTCCACCAAGTTTGCTTTGGCCTCTAGGGGTTGTTTCCCTTTTCCCAAAGCTCTCTTATTGTCTTCATGTATTTGTAGCTTAACAATAAGTTCCTCGAGTCCCATTTCCTTAGACTTTAGTTTCAAGTAACTGATAAACTCGTTCCACGAAGGAGGAAGTTTTTCAATTAGAGAAGCAACTAAGAATGGCTCGCTAGGCTTCAAGTTTTCCGAGTCTAATTCATGGAGAATCATTTGAAATTCCTGAATTTGACTTGTCACGGATTTCATGTCCATCATTTTGAAGTTTAAGAACTTCCCCACGATGAACTTCTTTAGCCCTGCGTCTTCAGCGCAGTATTTCTTTTCAAGCTTTTGCCAAAGCTCCTTTGCTGTATTAACTGTACAGTACACGGTGTACAGCGAATCAGAAAGGCCGTTAAGAATATAATTCTTACACAGGAAATCATTATGTTTCCAATTGTCCTCAGTCATCTTCTTTTCCGAAGAGACTTGAACCGTCGGCTGAGATCCGGACCCAGTAGAAGAAGGCGGCTCAGTACCAGATCCAGCGGAAGTCGGCGGAGTATCGGACTCAACAGAATCATTCCCAGAAGAAGAAGGAAAATCTTCTGTCAAGTACCTTGACAGTCCGAGTGTCGTTATATAGAATAACATCTTTTGTCTCCATCGCTTGAAATTTGTTCCAAGGAATTTTTCTAGTTTTTCCCCCACATTATTTGAAGGATTAACCCGAACGTCGTTGTTTGAAGTCGTCATTTTCAATACTGAAAGAAAAGAAATTCGTCTTAAGTTGTTGGAATTCTTTCGGTATTTCGAATATATCAATAGCTGAGTCGAGAGATGGCTCTCTGTCCTTAAGACGAATTTGCCCCGTATAAGTGCTTTACGGAATCACAGGCAAAAGTCTCCCAAGATAAAACAACTATTAGACAGTTATCGAAGCACTCGACACTGAATCTGACGAACAAAGACAGGGGGAATATATGCACTGAAAGAAATGAGAGAAGTAGAGAAATATCGATAACTCGAATTGTGTCCTCAGAAGATGAAAATGAATTGTATCAAATGAATTGAACTCGTCGTCCTTTTATAGTAGAAAGTGTCTCTTTCCGAAAGGTACGTAACCATTCAAACCAAAAGAGGCGACATTCTATATAATTAATATTAATAAAATTATTAATACTAATGGAGACACAACCTTTCAAAATGCAGCAAATGATTTTGAACGGTTTTAACAATTTAAGTGGGCCTTAGCCCATACAAATTGAATAAATTTGTTCAACCCACAATCAAATCATTTGTGTATTTACTAGGCCTGGTCCAACACCCAAATTCAAGTTTCACATTTCATAATTCACATTTCGCACGTGCCGAGGCGTGAGTTTAACATATTTCACTTCTCTTTAATATTTTATCAATTTAGAATACTAAATATTCTCAAATTAAATTCTTATAATTTCAACTTTCAACTACCATACTTTTTACATTAATTACTCTTTCACCTTTAATTGAATTTTAGTAATTATGCTCAAGTAACATCTACTCTTATAGTAGAATAAACACGTTCGAAGAATTAGCAATTCCGTCGACGTGCGGGGCCTCGTAGTTTAATCGTTAAATTAAAGAAACCATGCTAAAATTCCAACAATATTTTATTAAAATGTTTTTAAAATTTATAATTTTAATTAAAAAAAAACAGCAATTCATGGATTATCATTTGTGAGTACGTCAAAAGACCTAATATCCTCGAGAGAATGTGGCATAATTTTGGAAGAGGTTTCAATCGGCTGGTTTTCCTCTTCTCGGCTGTGTCTCGTTAAAATTGCATTCATGTCATTCGATATCTTCGGTTTTAGTTTATTTTAATTTCAACTAATTATTATCACAAAAAACATAGAAATCGTGATCCGAAACGCTGGTTGATGTATAATTAAGTATATATATACTACTTAATTTGGTATAAACTCGATCGTTATAATTCGATATATTAACACTCTCAGTTTAATTTTATCGTAAAAAAATTGGAATGATTAGGTATAGGGGCGGATGCAGAATTTAATAAAGGGGTGGGCTGAAAAATTTATTGTCACAATTTTTTTTATAAATAATAAAATATTTCGATTTTCAAATAAATTGTGTTCTACGGGACTTTAAAACATAAAATTTATCGATAATTGAATCTCTATCTACGTTTTTAATATAATATCTTTCAATGTAAAGTATCAAAAAAATTTCAAGTAAGTCATCCTTCATCTTGTTAAGAAGTGGCGTTATCACCTTTTTTCATTGCTAAAAATGCACGTTCAGTTGTTGCAGTAGAAATTGATAACTTCTAAACTAAACAGACCAATTTTGTTAACATAATGTTCATATTTTAGATTATAATCATGTTAAATTTTGTATTGGGACGGTTGACGAGATAATGATGATACGTTTGTAGGCCACCAAGGTTCACAAAAAGCGCAAATATCCAATTATCCGAAAAAATGTTGAAAGGTGAAAGCGTGAATCAACACAATTTGACAAGAGTTTTGTAGAAATTTTCTATTCAAAATTTAACCCCAGCCTATTAAATTTTTATTTTTAAAATTTATAAAAGTATAAATTAGAAAATATACGAGGAGAGATTTATTTTTAAGCTAAGGTTTATAAGCTTAAGATAATGTGAGAGAAAAGAATTCTCAAAATGCTGAAAATGTTAAAAAAATGTATAACATATATTCTTATTCCAAAAATATTTTCTAACAAAATATTTTTTTATTAATATAAAATACAATAGAGTTTGTTTTTAGCATAAAAACAAATTAAACAAACAAATACAGTACTTGCGATCCTATCGTTCAAAATAAAATAATAATAAGTATATATATATATAACGGTTGTTAAAAAAAACTTGCACTGGGCTCCAGCCCAGTGCTGCCCTTGTGATCCTCCGCCCATATTTAGGTATTTTGATAGTTGGGTACAATATCAGGAGTAGTATATAAATTTTTTGAAAATTAGGTACGTATATTAAGTATTTTAGTATGGTATCAATGTGACTTTTCAATATGTTTTAGTATGATACTCCTATGTTTTAGTAAGCTAGCTAAAGCTAAATTAACTAAATCAATGAAAGTATGATCAAATGTAAAAAAGAAATCAAGTAACTAAGTAATCAAACAAAAATAAATAGACAAGAAATAGAACTCTTAAACTTCATCTAGCACTTCTCCGATAACGGCGCCATTTTGAAGAAGCACTTTTCGTTCACTAGGAAAGAGAAACGTGTTTTACCTCGCTTCAAAACTGAGAGTATTGTAGTTTCGACCACTTGGATTATCAATCCGAAAGAGGACTATGAGTGAGAGGTTTAAAAGTAGTATTCGTTGTTATGTTTGTCAAAGTAAAAGCAAAAAGGAAATTAAAGCATGTAGTAAAGCAAGTAGAAAAACGTGTACTCAAACGAAGAAAAGACGGAGATAAAGATATAGTCGACTTATAATGTGAATTATAAAATACAAGAGAGAATAGTCCGGTTGTAATCCTATTCCAATCATACAACTTTGTATTTAGGTTCAAAGTATAGCCCGAAAATGAAGGTTTTGTTCACCCAAACCAACCATTTAATTTCCTAATTAACAATTTTGTCTACTAAAGCTCTCTCAATCATTTTATCAAACACATTGTAAGCATGTCTTTTACCTAATCGTCTGATGAAAATCTATCCAAGTAAACCCATGGAAATCATCACAATTAACATGAAATCAACTAGAGCTATTATATTCATCATAATCCACAAATCAAATTTATAAGTCTCATATAAATCCAACATGAAATAGCAAAAATAAAAGTAAAAACAAATAAAAAATGAAAATATCTAAAGAGGAGAAGTAATAGAAATGTTAATAGAGGAGTATATTGTGATCTTCGTCTTCGTTTTTTCGATCTGTCGTCAATGGATTGAATTCACTTGGAAAAGATCCGCTTTCTCTCTCTTGCTCTTCTTCCTGTCTCTCTCTAGAATTCTCCCCAATTTGTTCTAAGTGTTGAAGTTGTGTTTGGGAAGTGATTTTCATGCTTTTATACTCCCCACGTGAGTTGCAACCGATTTTTAGCTTTCTCCCGCCGAAAAGATGGCTTAATTCGAACTTGAAATGACCAATTTATCCTTGTCAACACATTTTATGCTTGGTCATTGCGAGTCAAACCAAAATAAATGATTTTCCATGCATTTCAGCCTATCCTCGGGTTACTAAGGAGATCCTCGGGTTCTCATGCACCAAATGCGGGCCGAGACTCGGGATTCTCAGAACTCGTGCCCTGACCTAGTGTCATCCGCGCCCTCGAGCTCGAGTTTTGGCTATCCGCGACCTGGTCTTCGTGTTACCTCCTTTCGTGTGCAGCTTCTCGACTTTTATCATATCTTCTTCGTCCGAACTACGATCGCATCGATTCAAAATTCTACGGAATATAGACTTCAAGATCTTTGCGTCCATATACGTCACAAACTCTGATTCCCATTGAGCGATAGCAGTTTTTGACGTGAAGTTGCTGCACTTTTCCGGTTCGACTCGTCATCTAATTTAGCCTCGTCGCTCCGTTTTTCCTCGTTTCTCCTAAATTTTGACACGAAAAACATACTACACCACAAGTGAAATCCGCCGAGACAATAATATGTTATCCCTCAATAATCATACACATATATACACAAAAGTGAACACAAACGCACCCTAAAAACGTACTAAACACGAGCGTAAAATCGGCACTTCAATCAATATGAATTTTCAATACGGTATCAATATGTTATTTGATAATGATCAAAATTTTGATACATTGTAAATAATAAATTAATTAATAAAATTCTTGATTTGGCTGAAAATTCAATATTTAATTTTGTCTCATAACTATGATTATATACTTGTTTAGTGTTGTTTCATAACTATGATTATATACTTGTTGGGATGTGGAGTCGAAATTGAGGACGAAGAAGGACGAAATCGCCGAGAACGGAAATGGCGGTCGCCGGAGGGGGTTCGGCGGTCGCGGGGCACTGCCGGCGGGCGCGGAAATGGTTTCGGCGGACGCCGAAACCGGGGGAAATCGGGGTCAGTGGACTACACAATTTTGGTCATTTCGGTGGGCGCCAAATATGGGATTTGGCATATTTCGGCATAAATCTTATTTCTTGAGCGCTAAGTTTTGCAGTCATTTTTCAGCGTGACTTTACCTTAATTAATATTAGGGTTTTATATGGGTCTAGCCTATATAAATATATAATAGTTATTCCCATCAATTTAATTTAACAGCGTGAGAATTCTAGAATAGCGAGAGACGAGAGCGTGAGTATACTGAGATCGCTTGTGCGTTTGTAAACTCGCCGGAGTCGTCTATATTATACTAGTGAAAAGATCTGTAGCGGCGAGTGGACGTAGCCTATTTTGGGTGAACCACTATAATTCTTGTCTCGTTATTTCTTTCGTTTTTTTCTCGCATATTTTTATTGTCTCTTGCAGAGATGCGATTAGGCGAAAATCCTAACAACTGGTATCAGAGCTTCAAGGGAAGCGATTGAAGAAACGATGGGAGATCTGGCGAATTTCTCTGTGACGAGATTCGATGGACAAAATTATAGGCAATGGAGGATGCAGATCGAGGATTACCTGTACGGGAGGAAGCTGTATCAACCATTGAGTCCGAAGCCGGAGAAGATGGAAGATGATAAATGGCTTGAGCTCGACAGACAGGTTCTGGGGATAATCCGGTTATCCCTGTCGATGAGGGTGGCGGATGATGTGGCCGATGAGAAGACCACTCAAGGCTTGATGCGGGCCCTTGCAAACAAGTATGAGAAGCCTACTGCCAACATTAAGATACACCTCATGAAGAGCCTATTCAACTTGAGGATGAAAGACGGGTTCGATGCTACGACTCATATCCATGAGATGAGCTCGAACCTGAACAAGCTGAAGGGGGTCGGAATTGTGTTCGACGGCGAGGTGTGTGCATTGATCTTGCTGGCGTCTTTGCCGGACCGCTGGGAGCCCATGAGGGTTACGATTAGTAACTCCATGGGGAAGGAAAATGTCAAATTTGCTGATGTCAGAGATAGCGTTTTGGCCGAGGAGCTGCGAAAGAAAGATTTTCAAGGAGCACCGTCTGGTTCTGTCCTGAGTACTGAGAGCCGAGGGCGAGGCCGAGGGAGCGACACTAATTATGGCAGCGGAGGGTCAAAGACGAGAGATGGCAAGAAGGTGGTCTGTTGGAATTGCAAGAAGGAGGGACACATCAAGCGGCATTGCAGGGAGCCTGCGAGGGCTCAAATCAATGCGGTGACTGACGAGGATTATGGAGATGTTTTGCTAACATCCTCTGAGAATCCTGAAGACTCCTGGGTGCTGGATTCGGGAGCGTCGTTTCACACCACAACAAGACGCGATTGCATGGAGGGTTTTTTTGCTGGGAATCGTGGGAAAGTTCGCCTCGGGGATGGTCGAACTTTGAAGGTTGGTGGTGTTGGTAACGTGACTTTGAAGACGTATCGTAGACAGACGTTGGAGCTTTCGAAGGTGAGGTATGTGCCGAAGTTGAGGAGAAATATGATCTCGGTCAGTCAGCTTGCTAGAGACGGCCATAGGGTGACCTTCGATGATAGGTCTTCGAAAGTGACGAAGGGTGCGATGGTGATTGCTCGTGGTCGGAAGACGGGCACCCTTTACACTACGGCTGGAGGTCGTGACCATATTGGTGGAGCCGAAAACCCCAATGCGCCTGAGCATTGCGAACTGGGTCGTGTGAGTGAGGATTCGGGGAAGTCTCACATGGATCGGAGTTCGGTTCTCGAAGAGCAGAGCAGAGTTCGATTCTCGGTGTTCGAGGGAGAGTCGAAGAGTGGAGAGCTGAGAAGTGACGTGGAAGATTTTCAGGTAAGAGGAGACCAACCAGATGAGATCTTGAAGACCAGTCACGAGCTTTCAAGTCGAGACGGTGAGGCAATGTTGGCTGGGAAATCGAGCAAGTGGGAGTTGGCAATGAGAAACGAGGCGACCTCGTTATTGTCACACGATTCTTTGTCCGTGGAAAACAAGGAGATGCGTTCGGGTAAGCTTTCTTGCGTCTCTGCTGGAGGAAAGTTTATGTAAAAGTCGAAGTGCATGTTGATGAAAGCCTGGAAGAACCTGAGAAGTCGCTGCGCGTCGAAGTTGGTTGAAACTTCGACTGGGCGACGTTGGTAAGGACCGGGGATGCCGCTGCAGTGGGAGGTGATCGGGTTTTGCCTCCAAGTGGGAGATTGTTGGGATGTGGAGTCGAAATCGAGGACAAAGAAGGACGAAATCGTCGAGAACGGAAACGGCGGTCGCCGATGGGGGTTCGGCGGTCGCGGGGCACCGCCGACGGGCGCGGAAATGGTTTCGGCGGACGCCGAAACTGGGGAAAATCGGAGTCAGCGGACTGCACGATTTCGGTCATTTCGGCGGGCACCGAAATGATATTGGCGGGCGCCAAATATGGGATTTGGCAGATTTCAGCGCAAATCTTATTTCTTGAGCGCTAAGTTTTGCGGTCATTTTTCAGCGTGATTTTACCTTAATTAATATTAGGGTTTTATATGGGTCTAGCCTATATAATAGTTATTCCCATCAATGTAATCTAACAGCGTGAGAATTCTAGAATAGCGAGAGCATGAGTATACTGAGATCGCTTGTGCGTTTGTAAACTCTCCGGAGTCGTCTATATTATTCTAGTGAAAAGATCTGCAGCGGCGAGTGGACGTAGCTATTTTGGGTGAACCACTATAATCCTTGTGTCGTTATTTCTTTCATACGTACGTTCATAAACAAAAAAAATTTAAATGTTATTTTGACTTTGTATTGATATGAAACGATTCTACGAATTTTAATAGGGGTGACTCGCGAGCTGCTCAAGTTGAACTACACGTTCGAGCCGAACATTATCATCATATTTTTCAACTCGTCAGAGGAGGAGGAGGAGGAGTAGGAAGCATCTAATTCGGAGACGAGAGGACCACACACACGACGACTTTTACCGACTTGGAGGTGTTCTTCGATTGCCCCGGCCAGTTGCCATAAACCCCTCTGCTCCCCCGTCTATCAAGTAAGTAGGCATTTCTCTCTTTTCAAGTTTGTGTTTATTAGTAAAATACCGAATTACTAGCTAGTTTATAGTAAAATTTGTTTATTCAATCCAGTGCCAAACGCCCGCGGACCAAGTCCAAATGTTATGTCTGCCGTCGGGTTGATCGTTTCCGTTGATGTTTGATAATATTTTAGTTATTTGATAATAAAGTTTATTGTCATCATTATAAATAACATTACTGTTATGTTCTTCTGCTGATTATTTGACTGATCATATGATCAAAATGCATTATACTAAAGATGCATTCACAAAGTCATTTTATATGATAAAAATAAATACCCGAATATCTGCTTTCATTCTAATGACCAAAAGCTACTCACAAGTCACAATGGCAAGGATTCTAGCTAGAAACACAATTACACAATCTTGCTATTCGGCTTCAACTTAATTAATCTCTGGTGAGAATTTCTATTAACTTAATTTTAAAATGACACACTCATGACCTCCCCACACATTCATCGCCAAAAAATGACGGTGGTTGGCGTGAATGATGAAATTTGAGTGTTGAATTTGATGAATATATAGAGAAAAGACAAAAAAGTATTATCCGTTAATGTTAATTAATAAAATTCATTACTTATGTAGGTGCATATATGCACACACCTTAGTGTTCTCCCCACAAATCTTAATTTCATAGATTAATGAAACGAATTAATTATAACTAGGGAGACAACGCAGAGGCCAAAGGTACAACCGAGAATTGTAAGCCCTAATGTCCTAGCAACTATAATCGCAAGTCTACACAACTCGATACTTTCTCCTTTTATTTGAGACGCAAAACTCATTTCAACATCATCGTATGCATGATTCCATCCAACTACGTTAACTTCTTGCCTGGCGACTATCCACTCTTTGGCTTTAGCTTGTTCGATCCTTACCTTCAACACATGTAGATTCGCGTCGACAATACTGTTGTCGTCGCTAGGACCTTCAGTTCCTGACCGAAGAACATCCATCAGATGAGAGGTGATTAATTACTTATAAATGCATTAATTGCGTACCTTCATATCTTCGAGCTGAATTCACTTGAATCGCTCGAGCTCTCGACCTATTTCCTGAGCGACAGCAGCTGAACGGTGCATAGCGCATCCCTGCAACACCTAAACAAGTCATACTCATATATAATTTTCTCGATCCACATACATTGAGAGCTAAGCAAGGGATATATATATATACTGAATATAGTCATGATATCATGAGTCCGCGGCAGGATCTTTCTAACAATTAAAAATAAATATTTGGACGTAGAAAATAATTCGGCTACCACATGCGAATGGGGAGAAACGTATTAAAGAATTATAGTTTATTTTAATTACTGATCGAGAAAGTGTTTGTCCAGCTATTGAGTTTGAAGTGCAAACTAATTCTAATTTTATAAAATTAGAAAACAACAATGAGAAGGAAAAATAAAATAAAATAGTCCGAACACGTGGCAGGCGTCTTGTAAGTGAGTACGTCAAAAGACCTCATATCCTCGTGAGCATGTGACGTAATTTTGGAAGATGTTTCAATCGGCCGGTTTTCCTTGATCTTGTTTGTGTCTCGTTAAAATTGCATTTATATCATTTGATATCTTCATTCTTAATTTATTTTAATTTCAGTTAATTATTATCACAAAAATCAGAAAAATCGAGGTCCGAAGCTGGATATTAGTAATATAAATTATTTAAAATTCAGTAGGTATGTTTAATATTTTGGTATGATATCAATATGAAAATTTTAATATGGTATCAATATGTTATTTGATGTTAATAAAATAATAAATTAATAGGTATAATTGCAAATAATAATAAATTAATGTATAAAATTCTTGATTTGGCTGAATATTCAACACTCAATTTTGTCTCTTAACTATGATAATATACTTGTTTAGTTCACACCCATGGATACATACGTTCATAAACAAAAATTTTAAAAATGTTATTTTGACTTTGTATTGATATGAAACAATATTCTACGAACTGTAACAAGGGCGACTCACGAGCTGCTCAAGTTGAACTACGCGCTCGAGCCGAACATTAGCATTATATTTTTCAAACTCGTATTTTTTTTCGAGCATGATCTCATTTAATTTTTTGTTAATCACGTTCGGAATTGAAATTTTCAATTGTGGCAAGACAAAAATACGAATTGACAATAATACACTCGTGTTAAATAACCCATGAAATTCTTATTAATATAAGGCCCCATTATAGTTTTCTTATAAATTCTTATTTATACTCTTTTTCGGTTCTGAGTTTCAATGGAAAAGACTATATATACACAAAATGTAACCAAAAGTCAATACACTCCTAATTAAAACTTGACACATGGCATATTGTAATAATATTATTAGTAAGAAATCTTTTATACATTTTCTGGGAAAAGGCTATATATACACAAAGTTTAACCAATGTTTGATACACTTCCAATTAAAACATGACATTTGGCGGGTTGTAATAATATTATTGGTAATAAATCTTTTATACATTTCCATCAAAAAATATGACATGCGTTCACTTTGTAATAATAATTATTTTTATTTTAATATATTTCTATCGATTTCTTTTTTAATTCTAATGCAGTGCTCATAATTATTGCAAAAGTTTACATTCTACATTATTAAAATAGTTTTTAGACAAATAATCAAAATTTTATTTGAAAAAATTAGACTAATCATATATTTTTTTTAAATAATTATTTATAGATGATATTTATAATAAATTATTTTTGTGATTATTAATATAAAGACTTGTTTAACAATAAATCAAAATATTATAAATTAATATTATTAGTATTAATATTTAATTTAATTAAAAAATTGGTTATAACTATTTATTTAAAATTGTATATTGTTTAATATTTAGTAGAAAATCTCGATATGAAATAGAAAAAATTGTAATTTAACAAATAACGAAAGTTGATACATGAAAAACGAGTACCGTTAATGTATTTAAAAAATGAAGTCAAATATAAAATAATAAAAATGAGAATAATAATAATAAATAATAATAGTTTTTGTATTTTCTAAATAATATGATTTTTTTATATACTCTGTTAATTTGAATCAATAAGTCAGAGTGTATGGAAGTTCATTTAAATTAATAATTTTTGTTTACAGTTCTCTCAAATTAATGAAAATTCATATATACAAATCAATTAAAAAAACCAGTCAAAATTTACATAGAGTCTCAGTCTATAAACTTTTTAAATTTAAGAACTTTTAAAGTTTCAAAAAATATCTTTTGAAATCATAATCCAATATACCACTCTAATATATAGATGAAAAAATCTTATGAAATCATAATTCAATACACCCCTTTAATAGACATACATGTGAAATATGCGACCCTCTAACATATACAAATGCGAAAAAAAATCTTATGAAATCACAATCCAATACACTTATCTAATACACACACATGCAAAATATGTGAAGTTTTCAAAACATTAATCTATTTATAAAATAAATACATTTATATTTTTTTAATTGAATAATATTAAATTAAATTATAGTAATTAGTTGATTAAAATCTAATTTATAGATATTGAAAAATGAAATCACAAATGAAAACAAAAAAATAATTTGACGTTCATTTCAAAATTTAAAGTAATTTATTGTAAATTACATTAAAAGACGCACATGCCATGCATATGTTATTTTTAGAAAAATGATCTCTTTGTCAAAGGTTGTTAGCTCACTTGAATTGAGTATCTTAAGGTTCACAGTTCATAATCGAAACATGAGTGTGTGAGTATTTAAATTTGTACAATTTACCTAAATAAAAAAATAGATTTATTTCTTTGAAAAATAAATGCACTTATTTTTTCTTAAATAAATAATAATGAAATATAGATTGTGTATATTATAATTGATAATATTTCATGTACAGTAATTTTATTTATAAAAATCAATTATTATTATTTTTTATTTTTTACTAAATAAGGTATTTTAATTTTTAAAATTTGTAAAAGAAGTAAAAAAATTACAGAAAAAAATAAAGTTTTTAAGATTATAATACACTATACATATTTATTTAAATTATTCAAAAACAATTTTTTTCTTTAATAATAAATTTTTTACGTAAAAAAATTATATTTACTCTATTTAAAAACAAATGTTTTCAAAATAAAAAATTACTCTTTCCGCAAAAAAAAAATACGTTTTTAAGATTATATATTTACTATATATATTTTATTAAATTATTTTTAAAAAAAAATTTAAATAATTTTTTTTTACGCAAAACAATAAAGTATTTAAAATTATATACACTATATATATTTATTTAAATTATTTTTAAAAACAAAAATTTTCAAAATAATGAACTCTTTTACGCAAAAAAAAATTATATTTACTCTATATATTTAAATAAATTATTGAAAAATAAATGTTTTTAAAATAAAAAGTACTCTTTCCGAAAAAAAATAATAAGTTTTTAAAATTATATTTATATATATTTAATTAAATTATTTAAAAACAATTTTTTTCAAAATTTAAAACTCTTTCGCACAAGAAAAGGACTAAATCTGTAACTGCTTTCCATTACCTTTGACCACGTGCGAAAAACTAAAAATTAAAAATGAAAAATAACTAAACAAATAAATTCCAAATGTCAAAAATTAATTGGAAGTGTATTGAAAAGTCAATACACCGAGTGTAACCGTATCAGCTTCCACATTTTCTGTCATAAACATGACACATGGCATATTGTAATAATATTATTAGTAAAAAATATTTTATACACTTTCTATTAAAATATGACGTGTGTCACTTTGTAATAATAATTACTTTTATTTTAATATCTAATTTCTATCGATTTCTTTTTAAATTCTTTTTTTCTATTAATGTAGTGCTCCATAATTATTGCAAAAGTTTGCATTGCATGAAATAATTTTTGGACAAATAATCAAAATTTTATTTGGAAAAATTAGACTAATCATATATTTTTTTAAGTAAGTATTTATAGATAATATTTATAATAAATTATTTTTGTGTTTATTAATATATAAGGACTTGTTTAACAATAAATTTAAATATTATAAATTAATATTATTAGTATTAATATTTAATCTAATTTAAAAATTATTTATAACTATTTATTTACAATTGTGTATTGTTTAATATTTAGTAGAAAAAAATTAAAAAATCATACGAAAGAGAAAAAATTGTAATTTAACAAATAAACTTAATATATGAAAAATGAGTATCGTTAATGTATGTAAAAAATAAAGTCAAGTTTAATGTAATAACAATAAAAATGAAAATAATAATAATAAATAATAATATATTTTTTGTATTTTCTAAATAATATAATTTTTTTATATACTCATATTAATTTAAATAAATAAATCAGAGTATATGGAAGTTCACTTAAATCAATAATTTTTTTTACAGTTCTCTCAAATTCATGAAAATTCATATATACAAATCAATTAAAAAATCAATCAAAATTTGCATAGAGTCTATAGACTTTTTAAATTTATCATCATTCGTCTTTTAAAATAATTACTTATACTCCTAAAACTAACTAAAAAAACGTCTGTTTTCGGGAATTAAAATGTGATTTTACTCTAATTTACAAGTGGTAATTTTAATTTCTGACTCCACTTTGGCCATGTTCTTTTGGCCTTAATTTCAGTTCATTTCAGTTCAGTTCGGTTCAGTTCAGTTCGGTTCTATTCAGTTCAGTTCAGTTCAGTTCAGTTCAGTTCAGCGTTCAGTTCAGTTCAGTTCAGTTCAATTCAGTTTCAGTTCGGTTTTTAATAATAATAATAATAATAACAACAACAACAATAATAACAATAATTATAATAATAAAAAAAATAATAATAATAAAAATTAATGTCAATAAATATCAAATGTTTGTAATATTGAAAAAAATCACAAAAATTACAAAATTTAAATAATCGGTCAATCTACTTTCATATGATCTACCTCCTTATCATTTTGTTGTACTTCATCTCCATGCTCTTCGGTGTTGTTATCTTTCCAAATAGCTTCGCCGCCTATATCCATCCTTACCTTAGACATGAGCTTCATTCGATTTTTATCATTCAAGTTTGTATATGTTCTCCCACTGGCAACATCATGATGTACAATTGGAATACCACTCTCGTGCATTCGTATGAAATTATGAAGTGTGAACCAAGAAACAATAATTGACATTTGATACTTTTGTGATATTTGAGGCATAATTTTCAACACCTTTCACCTTTTTTTCAACTGACCAAAAGCACATTCAACTTTCATTCTTAATGAAGAATGTCGGTAATTAAATTGTTCTAAAATTCCTCTAGGTGGTTCAAGCTTATATTCCGGATCATGATATTTGACATTGGGATCGCAAATAGGAGACAAATATCCAAGAGTATTAAGATATCCAGAGTCTACCAAATAGTATTTACCTACAACGTAAAATAAATTTTGCATCAAAATTAAAGAAGCAATACGAACAATTTATTTGAATTTATCGATAAACCATAAAAGTTATAGAATTTAAATCATTTTTTAATTTTATTAACCTCATAAAAAAATAAGAAATTTAATAAAATTGTTTATAATATACAAAATATTGAAATTTTAACAATACTAATTTTAGTTTTTCATTATTTAAGCTTCTTATTTTGAACTTAATTTCAGTTCAGGTCCATTCAGTTCAGTTCAGTTCAGATTTATTCAGTTCAGTTCAGTTCAGTTCAGTTCAGTTCAGTTCAGTAAAGTTCAGTTAGTTTCAGTCCAAAAGAACAGAGCCTTTGTATAACTTAAGCTTCAACGGTAAACTGACAACACGTCACATTCGATCTAGGATGCTTGTTTTGTGATTTATATATTTTTGGGTCATTTTTCTTGTGATATTTGTGTTATCTCGTGTCGTTTTGAGTCGTTTATTTCTGTTATTCTTTTGTTTTTTTGTTATGTTTTTAATGTGTTGTGAAGTGTTCAGGTGTATGAGCATATTCGATGCGAAAAGAGAAAGAAAAAACGAGTTTACGATAAAAGTGATTTGGCCGACAAACGACCTAAATTGCGCTGCGAACTTGGAGAGCTCGGTTCTCCCAGCTCCGACCACCTACATGCATGGTCCATACCTTGTTGGAAAGCTCTCGAAGAGGTGTACGAGGCCCAGCCCGTTTATTATCATAGATCTCAGTCATATAGTCGCAATCCTCTAGTTTCCAGCCCAGTACGTAGCTGCCTCGGAGTATATGCGCAGCGAACTTGGGGAGCTTGGTTCTTCCAACTCCGAACACCTATACCGATGATCTATATCTCTACGGAAATCCCTTTGAATGCTCTACATGGTCCAGCCATGCAAGCGGTCGCCTGCCCGACGTCGCGAGCGCTCGCCCACGCCTCAAGCGGTCGCCTGCTCTCAACTTCAGAGGCACGATTTTTGGGCCAAGCGCTCGCCTCCGAGCTGAGCGCTCGCTTGCCCTCCGACGCGGGCGATCGCTGCCCTCCTCAGGCGGTCGCATGATGCTTCGTCCAGATATTGACCGCGTCTTTGACCCGTCCTTCTTATATTATATATAGGGTTTCTCGACCCAAGACTAGGACACACTTTTTCACGCACGATTGGAGAACTCTTAGACGCTATTCCCTAGGTTTTAAACATCTTTTTTTCTTTGCTTTTGATTCGTGGATTCAATCGGGGTTATCACCGATTTTGTTTTGGTCTTGAACAAGTAACTAGTAAGTTGTTTTTATCTTTTCTTATTTATTGTTTTAGTTTATTTCTTGCTTTATTATTTTCTCTCTACTTGTTTAGTTTTCCCTTGTTCTTATTTCAATATGAATTTTCAACAAATTGTTATCGATTTCAACACGATCATGAGTAGCTAAATCTATTGCTAGGGTTAGGGGAATACAAACTTGAATTAGGGGTTAGAGATTTACGAGTGCAACTTAGTGTTCGATTAAATGCCAACTTGATTTTTAATGATTGTATGAGGCTTATGAGCAATTACATGACTTAGGTTAATCGAACTCACTAAAATCAACCGGAGACGGACATTTTAGTATAATTGTTTCTCGTAAATCGACGTCCCGAAATTTATGTTTGTTGAACCCGAAACCCTAATCTTTCTCTATTTTCATTAAATCGTATTAATTGCTTCTTGTTTAATTTCAACTTCTTAATTATTAGTTAATTTAGTTTAAAACAAAACCAACCAAATCACGCATTATGCTATACACTTCTTCCTCTTTTCTTCGTTGCAAACATAAAAACATTTTTTCGGGCCGATAGTAGTGTTTCTCGTGAGATCGACTCGGGCGAATTGCTTCGGCAATGAGTTCGGTTATTTTTATTTGATTTTTGACGCACTACAACGACTTAATCAAATTGGCGCCGTTGCCGGGGAACACTTTAGACACTAGTATTAGTGTTTGAGTGTTTGCAACTTTTCTTTTTTCTTTTTCTTTTTTTTATATGAGTATTATTTTTCCCACATGTGCGTTTAATGTTTTTGTCAAGTGTTTGTGTTAGCAGTGATGAATACATATAATAACTATCCGTGGGAGTTCACAAGGTCTCAGAAGAGCACTTACTACGAGCCTTCCCAATATGACGCGACAACACATTTTGGCTCTCAGTCTCAGGCATACAATCTGGAGTGGGATACTCAATCGAGCTATCATTTTGATCCACCTCACCAACAATGGCCTCAAGAACAATGGTATCCTCAGAACACGGTGTACCCTCCACAATATTCAATGCAACCAGAGCCGCCATACAAGCCCTCGTAGGATTTTTTTCAGGACTTCATGCAGACGACCAATCAGATAATAAAATCAAATGAAGCGGCGATGAGAGCGAATGAAGTGGCGATGGCCAGAAATGTTGAAGAAAATTTGGCCTACCCTCCACCATATTCAATGCAACCGGAGCCGCCGTACAAGCCATCTTTTGATGAAATTTTTCACGATTTCATGCAATCAGCCCAACAGATATTGAAAGCAACTGAAACGGCAGTGGAAGCAAATAAAGCAGCAATGCCAAATAGGGAAGAAGCAGAGGAAAGGTCCATTGCTTTCGAGGAGAAGATAAGTATGATGTCGATCCCATTGCGTGAGTCGAAACAGGAGGAAGAAAATCATACGCGCCAACCGACGGAGGTCCATGCGCTCGCGATTCTCCAAGGTGACTACGAAGATGAGGATGTAGAACCGAATGAGGTCGAGTCCACAGTGGAGCATGTGTACCTCGATGAATTACATTTGGAGGAAGATGACGAAAAAGAGACGATAGAGAGTATGGTGCTAGAGGGAATGACACCAAAAATGTCACACAAAGCCGAAGACCCATACAAATCGTCCATTCCACCCCCTAGACAACTAGAGCAAGAAACAATGATCATCAATATAGACGGGGAGCTCTCGATGCTAGATACATCTCTTGAGTCCGAATGTTCAAATATCTATGCCTCGAGTGACGATGGTGAGGAGGTAGATGATATGTTTCCCGAGCATGCATGTATGACAGAATCACCTCCTTCCTCTCCGAGTGATTTGGTGTGTAAGAATTTCGGACACCTTCCTCCCTCACTCGACATGACCGACCTTATGTATGTTGAGGAGTCAAAGGTGAAACGTGCTCTTCACCCACCCAAGCCGCATGATCCAAGTATTTTCAAATTTAATTTCGCTTTTGGTGGGGATGAAACATCTCTTGGTAAGGTAGATTATAAAGGGTGTATTAATGTGTTTGATGTCTATACTAAAAATGGTTTTTACACTAATGCTACTTACCCCTTGGCTGAGATGATTTTCTTGCAGAAACATAGTTCTATATTTTTACATGTTGATGAGATGGAGAAACAAGACTTTTGTGATGACATTGGTATAGGTGCGGTGGCGCTCTTGGAGTTTCAAAACAAAAATAAGCCACTCCCACAACAATTAGAGCGTAAGGGCTTATCAAAACAATGGAAATACGTATACATAGAAGAGATGACACATGAGATGATGAGCCTCATTAGGGCTCCTCATTGATGAAAGATGAGTCAAGCTTGGGACGTTAAACAAGCGTCGCGTGGAGGCCAATCCACGAACCGTGCTGCTCTTTCGGTTCCCAAAATGAGCGCCACGTTGGGGCCTTCCCACGATTTCATACGGGCTGGATCGAGAAGACCGAAGGAGTCGACACCACTGTTTGCACCTTCTTACCCTTCCTCTTTTTAAGCTTGTTATTTATATTATGTTTCTTTAGTTTGTTTATTTTTCGTTTGGACATGTTTTTGTTGTTGGAAAATCATTAAGTCAAAGTTGATTTTATCCAACGTTTGACCGATTTGACTGGCTATAAAATTAATTCCGATTGGGAAATAAATTGTACGATAATTTTCTACGTCGTTCGTAGATAATTATAGAATTTTATTTCGTCAAAAACCGATTTTCGGTGAGTGAGAAATAAATTATTAAAGATAGCCAATTAAAAAGGCATTTAATTGAATATGTAATAAAGTGTAAGACTTTATTACATTGAAATGTGTAATAGTTATTACATCCCACATTGAAAGATGTAATAAAGTTATTACACTTAATAAGTGATTGGAGGATTAATGTGTTCAACAAGTGAGTAAGACCATGGACCGTTAAGGTACATGGCAATCGCCACACGCGCGTCCGTCCGTCCGTCCGCTCGGCTCGGCTCGGCTCGTGCCCGTGCCCGTGCCCGTGCCCGTGCCCGTGCCTGTGCCCGTGCCCGTGCCTGTGCCCGTGCCCGTGCCCGTGCCCGTGCCCGTGCTCGTGCTCGGCTCGGCCCGGCCCGTCCCGACCCGGCCCGGCCCGTCCCGACCCGTCCTTGGACTTGGACTTGGACTTGGACTTGGACTTCCTTGGGCTCCTTGGGGCTTCTGGGGCTTCTGGGCCTGGCCATCGTAATAGTTTTGCTGACGGGCTGAACTAATTTTGTTGATTGGGCCTACGTGAACACAAAAAGGCTTACGGCCTGATTATAAAATAATATTGTATAATATAATTATATTAATATTATTTTGAATTTCGAAAATCCTCAAAGGTCAGAAGACCAGGTTCATTCCTAACGTTACAATGGTGTAATGAGGCTGAACGTTACAAGGTGATAATGAGATTGCATTACTCACCCGAATGAATGCCTTCTTGACCCTTCACATGCATGTGGGCGCCTATAAATAGTGTGTCTTAGGCTGCATAACATACACAGCAAAAAACGCAAAAGAAATTCCCAGCATATCATAGTGTTCATACTCCCTGCTCTTTCCCGTTCGAAAGGTGGTTCTGATCTGGTTGCTTCAGAGAAGAACAAGAAGAAAGTCGTTGTATCTTTGGGGGCATTACGTCTGCAAACCGTAGCATACACGGGACGTATTTGTCTTGCGGATAGCGAAAGCGCCTCGACTACCCGCAATCCATTTCCGACGTTCGATCGAAGTTGAAGACCTGTTCGTGTTTCCCTTCTTGTTCATTTCTTTTATTTTGTTATAGTTTCTGGAAACGTGTAAAGTATTCAGTAGTACTGTTTACTAGTCCAGAAACGAGCACTGTAATAGCTACGTAATACCAACAACGCAAGACAAATACCCGTACTAAAAAATGACAACCGAAAGCACTGGTACTGAGAAAAATAGCACTGTTCCACCGTTGAACATGAACATTCCAATCATGCCTTCATCGGTGGTTCATGCTGAGAAACCTGAGAAGTTCAATGGGACTGACTTCAAAAGGTGGCAACAAAAGATGATGTTTTACCAGACCACGTTGGGTTTGGCAAAGTTTCTCAAGGATGAGCCTCTGGCCATGGATGAGAATGAAACTGATGCTAATAAGCGTGCGGCTTATGAAGCATGGGGCCAGGGTGATTACCTGTGCCGGAATACCGTCTTGAACGGGTTGAGCAATGACCTGTACAATGTGTATGGGAACATGCCTTCGGCCAAAGCACTCTGGGATGCTTTGGAGAAGAAGTACAAAACTGAGGACGCCGGAACTAAGAAGTTCGTCGTCGGGAAGTTTTTGGATTTTAAGATGGTCGACTCTAAGTCGGTCGTATCTCAATTCCAACACTTCCAGCTGATCTTGCATGACCTTGAGAATGAAGGCATGAAAATCAGCGAGTCTTTTCTGGTGGCTGCTGCTATTGAGAAGTTACCCCCGAGTTGGAGGGCTTATCAAAACTATCTCAAGCATAAGACCAAGGAAATGACTATTGACAAGCTGGTTGTCAAGCTTCGTATCGAAGAGGAAAACCGTAAGAGGTTTAATCCTGGGAGTGTGCCTGAGGAGCCTCGTGTGAATCTGATGGAGCAACCCAAAAGGAAGCTGCCTCCTCCTCAGAATACCTCTAAAGGGAAAGAGCCTGCCACCAAGGTCTGGAAGTTCATGGGAAAATGCCACAACTGTGGAATAACTGGCCACATGGCTAAAGATTGCAAGAAGCCTAAAAAGCCTATTGCACAGTACAAGGGGAAAGGGAAGCAATCTGCTAACCTTGTTGAAACCTCTGGGTAGGAGCTGACTGAAATGGATATGTCAGCAATGGTGTTTGAAGCCAACTTGGTTGGTAATCCCAAGGAGTGGTTCATTGACACTGGAGCCACTCGCCATGTCTGCTCTGATAAGGATGCATTTTCTACCTATGCTCCTTCGACTGGCCGAAAGCTCCACATGGGGAACTCTTCCTCGTCTGCTGTTGCTGGAGTTGGGAACGTGACCCTGAAGCTCACCTCTGGAAAGGAGCTGCTGTTGAAGGATGTGCTGCATGTCCCGGACATCCGCAAGAACTTAGTCTCTGGGTCTCTCCTAGTTGAGCATGGTTTTAAACTTGTATTTGATGCTAAGAAGTTTATTTTGACTAAGTTTGGAACTTTCCTTGGTCGGGGCTATCTCGACAATGGACTGTTCAAGATGAATGTAATGGATGTGCGCCGTGTAACCCCTACTGCCTCGAGCATTAATAAAATTGATTCTGTTTCGGTTTACTTGCTTGAGTGTTCTGAATTGTGGCATATTAGATTAGGACATGTAAATCTAAATGCAATTAAAAGATTGATGAATTTGGAATTATTACCAACTTCAAAAATTGATACACAAAAGAAATGTGAAATTTGTGTTGAAGCCAAAATGGCTAAGTTACCTTTTCCCTCGATTGAAAGGTGTACTGAACCTCTTGGTTTAATCCATACTGATATATGCGATTTGAAATTTGTACAAACAAGAGGTGGAAAAAAGTACTTCATCACGTTTATTGATGATTGTACTAGATATTGTTACTTATATTTATTAAGTAGCAAAGACGAAGCCTTAGAGGCTTTTACCAAGTATAAAGCTGAGGTTGAAAATCAACTTGGTAAACGAATTAAAATAATCCGAAGTGATAGAGGTGGAGAATATGTAGCTCCGTTTGAGAAATTATGTTCTGAAAATGGGATAATTCATCAAACGACGGCTCCTTATTCACCACAATCAAATGGTGTTGCAGAACGAAAAAACAGAACTCTTAAAGAAATGATGAAAGCCATGTTGATTAATTCGGGTTTACCTCAGAACATGTGGGGGGAAGCTATTTTGACAGCTAACCACATTTTGAACAAAATCCCACTTAAAGGTAAAAATGAGACGCCGTACGAATTGTGGAAAAATCGTAAGCCGTCTTATAAATATCTTAAAGTGTGGGGGTGTTTGGCTAAGGTGTCTGTACCTGAACCAAAGCAAATGAGAATCGGACCTAAGACGGTCGATTGCATTTTTATCGGATATGCATACAATAGTATGGCTTACCGATTTTTGGTACACAAGTCTGATAATCCAGACGTGCATAAAGGTACCACGATTGAATCGAGAAATGCTTCATTTTTCGAAAATATTTTTCCTTGTAAAGAAAGAGAAGAATCAAGTTCTAATAAAAGAACTTATGAACCTGATGTCGACACAACACCTGTTGGTGACGATCAGGTAGACGAAGAGGTTATTGAACCTAGACGTGGTAAAAGGATAAAAACGGCTAAGTCGTTTGGACCTGATTTTATTACGTATTTATTGGATGACGAGCCAAAGTCCTACGGGGAAGCTCTATCCAGTCCAGATGCACCGCTCTGGGAAGAAGCTATTAATAGCGAAATGGAGTCTATTTTGCAAAATCACACGTGGAAGTTGGTTGATCTTCCACCGGGTTGTAAACCTTTAGGATGTAAATGGATCCTAAAGAAAAAGTATAAAGCAGATGGAACGGTCGATAAGTTTAAAGCTTGTTTGGTAGCCAAAGGGTTTAAACAAAGAGAAGGATATGATTTCTTTGATACATATTCACCTGTAACCAGAATATCGTCTATTCGGGTGCTTATTGCAATTGCTGCTTTGCACAATCTCGATATTCATCAGATGGATGTGAAAACTGCGTTTCTGAACGGTGAATTGGAAGAAGAAATTTATATGGAACAACCCGAGGGATTTGTAGCACCTGGACAAGAGAAAAAGGTGTGCAAATTAATAAGGTCGTTGTACGGACTTAAGCAAGCTCCTAAACAATGGCATTTGAAATTTGATAACATTATGATATCAAATGGATATAAAATCAACGAGTGTGACAAATGTGTGTACATTAAAGGTACATCTGACTCGTTTGTCATAGTCTGTCTATATGTAGACGACATGTTAATCATGGGTAGTACTCGTGAATTGATCATGAATACTAAAGCAATGTTAAAAAGAAATTTTGACATGAAAGATTTGGGTGTTGCTGATTTAATCCTCGGGATTAAAATTGAAAGAACCCCAAATGGAATTGTCTTATCACAATCTCATTATGTTGAGAAAGTGTTAAAGAAATTCAATGCCCATGATGGTCCTACGAGTAGGACGCCGATTGACTTAAGTATAAATCTTACTGTCAATAAGGCTGAACCTGTAGCTCAGTTAGAGTATTCTCAAGTTATAGGCAGTCTGATGTACTTAACAAATTGTACACGTCCAGACTTGGCCTATCCTGTGAATAAACTGAGCAGGTATACAAGCAATCCCGGTGTTGAACACTGGAATGCTTTGAATCGGGTTTTAAAGTATTTGAAATACACCCGAGAGTATGGGCTATACTATACAAGATATCCTAATGTACTTGATGGATATTGTGATGCTAGTTGGATATCTGATTCTAAAAGTTCACATTCCACTAGTGGTTACGTCTTCTGTATCGGGGGCGGAGCAGTTTCGTGGAAGTCAACGAAACAAACGTGTATAGCCAGATCCACCATGGAATCTGAGTTTATAGCTTTAGATAAAGCTGGTGAAGAAGCAGAGTGGCTTCGTCACTTTTTGGAAGATATTCCATGTTGGAAAAAGCCTGTGTCTCCCGTGATGATTCACTGTGATAGCCAAGCAGCTATAGGGAGAGCACAGAGCATTATGTATAACGGTAAGTCTCGACATATTCGTCGGAGACATAATACCGTTCGACAATTGATCTCAAATGGAGTAATTTCCTTAGAGTATGTAAAATCTAAGGAAAATCTGGCTGATCCTTTGACAAAAGGAATGAATCGAGATCAATTGGGCGTGTTGCTAGAGGGAATGAGTTTGAAAAACCACAATCCATCGAACGATCATAACGGTAACCCTACCTTGATGAATGGAGATCCCATGAACTTGGTTCAAAGGGAAAACTAAGTTATGAAAGTTCAATCGAGCACTTGTACTCATCCCTAAAGGCAATTCAAGTGCTGTTTCCTGATGTGTGGTAATAGGTTAAGTTCTCGAGGAGACTTTTAATGAATCCCTACCTTGAAAAGGTTAAGTATGTCAGGATACTTAAAATGGGAGGTCACCTATATAAATGTGAAGTGAGGGCCGCTTCAAATGTATACATTTATGAATCCAAAGTGTTGTCCATGGCCAAAACGGACACAACATAGAACGGGAAATTGAACGGAATTTATTGCGTGAATAGCATTGACTCGTTGTACGTTGTGGGGGAATAGTTCAAGGCATCGTGTCCACTAGGCCTCCTGTACTTCCGATGTTGTTCACTACGGAAGGTTCAAAGCCGCAAACTACCTTTCTGGAAGCGATAGATTCTTTTGGGGAATTGAACGAAGAGTCTGCATACATGCATGCATTGATTTCCACTCATGTGGGGGATTGTTGGAAAATCATTAAGTCAAAGTTGGTTTTATCCAACGTTTGACCGATTTGACTGGCTATAAAATTAATTCCGATTGGGAAATAAATTGTACGATAATTTTCTACGTCGTTCGTAGATAATTATAGAATTTTATTTCGTCAAAAACCGATTTTCGGTGAGTGAGAAATAAATTATTAAAGATAGCCAATTAAAAAGGCATTTAATTGAATATGTAATAAAGTGTAAGACTTTATTACATTGAAATGTGTAATAGTTATTACATCCCACATTGAAAGATGTAATAAAGTTATTACACTTAATAAGTGATTGGAGGATTAATGTGTTCAACAAGTGAGTAAGACCATGGACCGTTAAGGTACATGGCAATCGCCACACGCGCGTCCGTCCGTCCGTCCGCTCGGCTCGGCTCGGCTCGGCTCGTGCCCGTGCCCGTGCCCGTGCTCGTGCTCGTGCTCGTGCTCGTGCTCGTGCTCGTGCTCGTGCTCGGCTCGGCTCGGCCCGTCCCGTCCCGTCCCGTCCCGACCCGACCCGACTCGACTCGCCTCGTCCTTGGACTTGGACTTGGATCTTGGCAATTGGACTTTGGGCTGGACTTGGGCTTCCTTGGGGCTTCTGGGCCTGACCATCGTAATAGTATCGTAATATTTTTCTGACGGGCTGAACTAATTTTGTTGATTGGGCCTACGTGAAGTGGGCTGGTTTGGTTGAATACAAAAAGGCTTAAGGCCTGATTATAAAATAATATTGTATAATATAATTATATTAATATTATTTTGAATTTCGAAAATCCTCAAAGGTCAGATGACCAGGTTCATTCCTAACGTTACAATGGTGTAATGAGGCTGAACGTTACAAGGTGATAATGAGATTGCATTACTCACCCGAATGAATGCCTTGTTGACCCTTCACATGCATGTGGGCGCCTATAAATAGTGTGTCTTAGGCTGCATAACATACACAGCAAAAAACGCAAAAGAAATTCCCAGCATATCATAGTGTTCATACTCCCTGCTCTTTCCCGTTCGAAAGGTGGTTCTGATCTGGTTGCTTCAGAGAAGAACAAGAAGAAAGTCGTTGTATCTTTGGGGGCATTACGTCTGCAAACCGTAGCATACACGGGACGTATTTGTCTTGCGGATAGCGAAAGCGCCTCGACTACCCGCAATCCATTTCCGACGTTCGATCGAAGTTGAAGACCTGTTCGTGTTTCCCTTCTTGTTCATTTCTTTTATTTTGTTATAGTTTCTGGAAACGTGTAAAGTATTCAGTAGTACTGTTTACTAGTCCAGAAACGAGCACTGTAATAGCTACGTAATACCAACATTTGTTTCTCCCTTGCCTGAGATTTGCTTGCTTGTGTGTTTTACATTGAGGACAATGTATATTTCAAGTGTGGGGGGTAGCTTTGCATGTTCTTAGGGTAACCCGTTGTTTCGCGAGGTTTGTTGGGGTTATAGTAGTCTTCAAACGTCGTTTATGTTGTGTCTTTTGCTATGTTTTGTCTTGTTGATCACCCCTCCCCATTTATCCCAATTGCGGTATAGTTGTTAGAAGCATTTTCTAGGCAATATGGGTTTCGGTTTACACATAATTGAATTCAGGGCTTCATTAGGATGATAATGACGAGTTGATTAATTGTGGGTCCTACACTTAGGATTTGCTACATAGGAAGAATCGTGACTTTCATGACATCGGTTAGGTACGAGTATTAAGTAGATCGAGTTCGTCGATTGTTTGGCCGGGTTATACACGAGGATTCTACTTTGATCGTTCTCTTATTAATAGTGTGACTTAGCTATATATATGTATTATTCGCAATCGGACGCAAAAACAGAAGACGTTCGAATAAGCTAGTTGCGTATGTGTAAACAAAAAAAATAAAGGCCGGCAGCCGAACTAAAAAAAAATAATAATAATAAATGGTTCGAAAAATATCGTTGCCGAAAAAAAAAAGAAAAAAAAAAGAAGTATTAATATATTAGTATTAGTAAAGCAGCCACACTGCTTCTACGAGAACGATGAGTATGGGAAACCACGCTAGGATACTCGAGTGACCCTCGACTGTTTCTCCTAGTGAATATTGCCTCACTTGATTAACTCGGTTGACATATTGGTGGCTTTGTGTACTTGTGCTTGTTGTCGATATTGGTGGAATGAGGGCATGGTTTGAACTGTGGGGATTTGAATATTTGAGGGACACTCGTTAGTTGATTTTGATTTGTCAAATGTGAATGCTTTGAATTCCTTTATGGTTGATTGTTTGTCTTGAGCTTATTCGATGCTTGGTTCGTATTGTGTACCGTGATTGTTTGCTTGAAGACAAGCAAAAAGCTAAGTGTGGGGGAGTTGATTTATATATTTTTGGGTCATTTTTCTTGTGATATTTGTGTTATCTCGTGTCGTTTTGAGTCGTTTATTTCTGTCATTCTTATGTTTTTTGTTATGTTTTTAATGTGTTGTGAAGTGTTCAGGTGTATGAGCATATTCGATGCGAAAAGAGAAAGAAAGCGAGTTTAAATCGATAAAAGTGATTTGGCCGACAAACGACCTAGATTGCGCTGCGAACTTGGAGAGCTCGGTTCTCCCAGCTCCGACCACCTACATTCATGGTCCATACCTTGTTGGAAAGCTCTCGAAGAGGTGTACGAGGCCCAGCCCGTTTATTATCATAGATCTCAGTCATATAGTCGCAATCCTCTAGTTTCCAGCCCAGTACGTAGCTGCCTCGGAGTATATGCGCAGCGAACTTGGGGAGCTTGGTTCTCCCAACTCCGAACACCTATACCGATGATCTATATCTCTACGGAAATCCCTTGGAATGCTCTACATGGCCCAGCCATGCAATCGGTCGCCTGCCCGACGTCGCGAGCGCTCGCCCACGCCTCAGGCGGTCGCCTGCTCTCAACTTCAGAGGCACGATTTTTGGGCCAAGCGCTCGCCTCCGAGCTGAGCGCTCGCTTGCCCTCCGTCGCGGGCGATCGCTGCCCTCCTCAGGCGGTCGCCTGATGCTTCGTCCAGATATTGACCGCGTCTTTGACCCGTCCTTCTTATATTATATATAGGGTTTCTCGACCCAAGACTAGGACACACTTTTTCACGCACGATTGGAGAACTCTTAGACGCTATTCCCTAGGTTTTAAACATCTTTTTTTCTTTGCTTTTGATTCATGGATTCAATCGGGGTTAGCACCGATTTTGTTTTGGTCTTCAACAAGTAACTAGAAAGTTGTTTTTATCTTTTCTTATTTATTGTTTTAGTTTATTTCTTGCTTTATTATTTTCTCTCTACTTGTTTAGTTTTCCCTTGTTCTTATTTCAATATGAATTTTCAACAAATTGTTATCGATTTCAACACGATCATGAGTAGCTAAATCAATACACCCTCGACTCTCCCAGTTAGATCCAGAACCCAAATCTGAGTTGGGGCAGCTGCCGTCGGGTTCCTTGTCTCTGTCACATGGCGAATTGGGTTGTGCAGAAGAAAAAGAAACGGAAAAAGAAAATGAAGAAGAAGAGGAAGAAGAAGAAGAAGCATCTAATTCGGAGACTGAGAGGACCACACACACGGCGACCTTTACCGACTTGAAGGTTTTCAATTGCCCCAGTGCAATAAACCCCTCTATCAAGTAAGTAGATCTCTCTCTTTCAAGTTTTTGTGTTTTCAAGTTTTCATTTTTATTAGTAAAAAACCGAATTGGTTTATAGTAACATTTGTTTATTCAATCCAGTGCCAAAAGGGACATTTGTTTCGGTTACGTCTGCCGTTGTTGCATTGGTCTCGAGAAGGTTCTAGAATCAGTCACATTCCGCTGTCGAAACAAATCCTTCGGGTGCAAGGAGAAGTTTAAAAACAGCAAGATACTCGATCACGAGAAGGCATGCATCTACACACCTTGCACCTGTCCTTACGATGCCTGCCACTACATTGGCATGTCCAAGTCCTTGTACAAGCATTTCGGTGAATCGCATAAGATTAATTACTGTGTAGAATTCTCCTTCGACTCTAAGAAATCAATCCCAGTGTACTACGGGAGACGAGTCTTCCTTCAAGACAGAAGCAGGTCCACGCTTTTTGTCCTAAAGTACAAGCCTCGACATGAGGCTTTTGTTAGTGTTGTTTGTGTCGCACCGGATTCAACAAGGGGGGCTTTTTCTTACGATCTGACGGTAAAACTTGGCAATGACACATTTATCAACATGAAAGCACCGGTTGAGTGCATACCGAAATGTACGGATGAGATAATGTTGGGAAAATGTCTCCTCCTTCCCAAGGGCTTTGAGAACAAGTCGGGATATATCAAGTTCGAACTTATTATTCGGAGGAACCCTAAGATTGCAGGTTGAATATTGAGTTGTAATTTTCTGTAGTATTTGATAATTTATAAAGAAAGTACTCCTTTTGTTTCCTACATTTTTGTTCTTATTTTCATATTTGGAATATCCATAAAAAAAAGCAGATGCACAATTTTATGGGGTCGTATAAACCCATTCCTACATGGGATAAAAGAGGTTCTAAGAGCACCAAGTTTCGCATTTTGCAGATAACAAATAACTCCGTGGAATGACAGTAAAAACGAAGTTTGAAAGGATGAAATATCACTCACTGGTTTTAGATTTTACCCAAAATACACAAAATGGTCCATTAACTTTAATCCACTATCAGTTTAGTCCTATAACTATTTGCTGCTAAATAAATGGTACTGTAAAATATGAACCCACAAAGATACAAAATGACAAAGATACCCTCTCTCAATAAATTTCCTCTCCTAGGAATTTTTCTGATTTTGCACTACTATATCTTTCTGATTTTTCTTTTGTTTTAAACCTGACTTCTGATTATTTGTGGTTCTCAGATCTCACTGGAACTGATTACAGTGAAGGAGCAGTTGACTTAGCTCGAAACCTTGTTGTTGGTGATGGATTCTCTTGTATTAAATTCCAGGTACGTTTATGCAAATGACTTAAATGGTAGAGTAGGTGCACGAATATATACACACATCTGTGCTCTGGCCACAAATTCTTGGTCTATATATATATTAATGAAACGAATTTGTTATAATTAGGGAGACAACCCAGAGGCCAAAGGTGCAACCGATAATCGTAAGCCCTAGAGTCTTGGCAACTATACTCACAAGTCTACATAACTCGATACATTCTCCTTTGATTTTTGACGCACTATTCATTTCGAAATCATCGTGTGCACGAAAATTCCATCCAACTGCGTCAACTACTTCTTGCCTGGTGAGTAGCCACTCTTTGGCTTTAGCATGTTCGATCCTCACCTTCAACACATGTAGATTCGCGTCGACAATATTGTTGTCTTCGCTAGGACCTTCAATTCCTGTCCAAAGAACATCCATCAGAGGAGAGGCTGGCCGAGATTAATTACTTATAATAATGCATTAGTTGCATACCTGCATTGTTGTATCTTCGAGCTGAAGTAACTCGAGGGCCTCGAGCTCTCGACCGATTTTTTGAGCGAAGGCTGATGAATGGTGCATAGCGCATCCCTGCAACACCTAAAGAAGTCATGCATATATCTGCAACACCTAAAGAAGTCATGCGTATATATATTTTCTCCACATACATTGAGAGCTAAGGCAATGGGCACGTATGTGTGTGTATATATATTATCAAAGTTGGTTTTAAAAGTCATTGTTAATGTGATAAGTTTGTATATTGAGCTTATTTTGATATTATGTCAAAGTTGGCCAATAAAATTTATTGTTAATGTGATAAGTTTGTATATTGAGCTTATTTTGATATTATGTCAAAGTTGGCCAATAAAATTTAAGGTGATAAGATTGTTCAACTAAGGATTTTTTTATTCAATTGATTTGAGATCTAACATAGTCATAAGTCTACGGCAGGATATTCATAAAATTTTTAAATGTTATGTCTGCAATCGTAAGACCGGTGCCATCCGTTGTCTCGGTCTCGAGAAGGTTCTAGAATCAGTCACATTCCGCTGTCGAAACAAATCCTTCGGGTGCAAGGAGAAGTTTAAAAACAGCAAGATACTCGATCACGAGAAGGCATGCATCTACACACCTTGCACCTGTCCTTACGATGCCTGCCACTACATTGGCATGTCCAAGTCCTTGTACAAGCATTTCGGTGAATCGCATAAGATTAATTACTGTGTAGAATTCTCCTTCGACTCTAAGAAATCAATCCCAGTGTACTACGGGAGACGAGTCTTCCTTCAAGACAGAAGCAGGTCCACGCTTTTTGTCCTAAAGTACAAGCCTCGACCTGAGGCTTTTGTTAGTGTTGTTTGTGTCGCACCGGATTCAACAAGGGGGGCTTTTTCGTACGATCTGACGGTAGTAATTGGCAATGACACGAGTATCAACATGAAAGCACGGGTTGAGTGCATGTCGAAATGTACGGATGAGAGAATGTTGGGAAAATGTCTTCTTCTTCCCAAGGGTTTGAACAAGGATTGGAAAGATATGATCGAAGTTGGAACTTATTATACGGAAGAACCCTAAGTAAGTTTGCAGGTTGATGTTTCGGGCCTATAGTAAGTTGTACTCTACTGTAGTTTTCCAACCCTTTGATAGTATGATAATCTTATTAAGAAAGAACTCCTTTCATAGTTCTTCAATCAATCCATACAAAAAAGATGGATGCAAGTATGCAACAAGACCCATACAGACCCCAGATGGAATTTCATGGGGTCATATATATACGGATATACCCATTTCTACATGGACCAATCGATATAAAAAAGTTTCTAAGATCAACAAGTTTCACATTTTGCAGATAACAAATAACCCGTGGAATGACAGTAAAAACGAAGTTTGAAAGGTTGAAATATCACTCCCTGGCGGATTAACGAACAATCTGATGTCAATTTTAGTGGTCTTTGGAATCAAGTAATAACAATCTGAGTTCAGAACGGATGAGGTAGAGTTGAACGTTACCCATCCATTCTCCCTCCTTGCTCTGTTTTGTGGGTTTAGATTTTAGCCAAAATACACTAAATCGTCCATTAACTTTAATCCACATATCAGTTTAGTCCTATAACTATTACTGCTAAATAAATGGTACTGTAAAATATGAACCCACGAAGATACAACCCTCTCCTAGGAATTTTACTGATTTTGTACTACTATATCTTTCTGATTTTTCTTTTGTTTTAAACCTGACTTTTGATTATTCAATTTATTTGTGGTATTCCTGCAGTTGACTTAGCTCGAAGCCTTGTTGTTCTTGATGGATTCTCTTGTATTAAATTCCAGGTAAGTTTATGCAAATGACATAAATGGTAGAGTAGGTGCGCGCATATATACACACACCTGTGCTCTGGCCACAAAATCTTGGTATATAGATATATTAATGAAACAAATTTGTTATAATTAGGGAGACAACCCAGAGACCAAAGGTGCAACCGATAATCGTAAGCCCTAGAGTCTTGGCAACTATGCTCACAAGTCTACATAACTCGATACATTCTCCTTTGATTTTTGACACACGATTCATTTCGAAATCATCGTGTGCACGAAAATTCCATCCAACTGCGTCAACTACTTCTTGCCTGGTGAGTAGCCACTCTTTGGCTTTAGCATGTTCGATCCTCACCTTCAACACATGAAGATTCGTGTCGACAATATTGTTGTCGTCGCTAGGACCTTCAATTCCTGTCCAAAAAACATCCATTAGAGGAGAGGCCGGCCGAGATTAATGACTTAGTATAATAATGCACGTCGGTAATAACTATATATGCATTGCATACCTTCATCGTTGTATCTTTGAGCTGAAGTCACTTGAATCGCTCGAGCTTTCGACCGATTTCCTGAGCGAAGGCAGATGAACGGTGCATAGGGCATCCCTGCAACACCTAAAGAAGTCATGCATATAGTATATATGTATATTTTTCTCCACATACACTGAGAGCTAAGTTAATGGACACGTGTGTGTATATATATAGTCATGAGTCTGCGGCAGGATCTTTATAACAATTAAAAATAAAGTATTGGAGAAAATAATTTTGCGAGCACATGCGAGTATGCGACTGTGGAAGAAACGTATATATTAGTATCTATTAAAGAAGTATAGGTTATTTTAATTACTGATCTAGAAAAGGGGGGTCAAACTGTGTTTGTCCAGCTCTTGATTTTGAAGTACTTATAAACTAATTCAGATTTAAAAAAACTGCTACTATATAATTAAGACACGGGCGTCACATGTTGCGTAATATAATAATTAATAACGTCACCATAGTTTGTAATGAGAAGGAAAAAATTGAAGATAGTAATATAATAACGTCAGTTTGTATTTTGTAACGAGAAGGAAAAATTGAAAATAGTCCAAAGAACAACGTGACAGACGTCTTATACTTGAGTAACTAAAAAAACTTCATATCCTCTTGAAAAAGTGAATCATTTTGGATTCGTTTGTGTCTCGTCAAAATTGCATTTTATATTGTTTGATATCTTCATTTTTTTAATTTCGATTTCAGCTAATTATCATTTTTTTACAATCACTCACGTATTATCTGAATTCACAAGAATATAAAACGATTAAATTATACAAACAAGACAAGGATTTTACAAGCTTCGTTGTTGCTGTCGCAACAACTACTTACGTGCTCGGGGATAAAACAAATGTTTTTTTTTTACTTAACGATAGCGAGATTACAAGTATTAAAATCTTAATACTTCTCACGCCAATCATCTATTTTTTCCCACAGCTGATGTGCCTGACGCCACTTTTTATAGATTGTCATAGAGTCCGAATTACGGTATAAGTAGGTTTTTTATTTCACAAGAATTTTGTTGTCTTTTGAATCATCTTTTTGGTCTTTTACAAAAAATAAGTACTACTACACCCACTGTTTTCTGCGTCTAGAAAATGTAATGTGGTTCCTAATGTCGTTTTAGAATTTGAGCATATATTCACATTTTTCAATATCAAAAATTCGGTACGTATATCAAATCTTTTGGTCCGGTATCCATATGAAATTTGGAGTATTTCTCTTAGATATTGAGTAAAAAATTGCAAATCTGTTTTTATTAGGCTGAAACTTCAATACTCAAGCTGACTTATAACTATGATTATATATGTTGTAGTTGTACTTGTTTAGTTCATTGATACATATATTCAAACACAAAACTTTAAAAAATGTTACTCCCTCCAACTTATATAAGTGATCATAATTTTTTTTTAATTTACAAAGTCACTTTTATGGGTGAGAGGGAGTATTTATTAACTGTGTATTGAACTATTGGTATAAAACAATTTTACAAATTGTAATATTTAAAGTTGCAAACAAGTCAGAGCAATTCGTGAGCTGCTCGAGTGGAGCTTCGAAGTCCGAGCTGAACATGATCAGCATCTTTCTCATCTCGTCAAGTAACCTATTTTTGATTTTTTCCACGACCCGATCACGATCATTATTTTTCTAATTTAAATATTGTGGGAATACCGGATTCAGGACCACCTCATAAAATAAATAAGTTCTGAGGCTCTGTCCATAAAAGTAGAAGTTTATTAGGCAATTGGGTTGGAAAAGTCTACACTGCCCTCGCTGTTTAACAAATGAATATAAATTGAATATGTAATTTAAATAGAATTTATGTTTTAAAAATTAATAATAAAACTCCAATACAATTTCAGACCATCCACGGTTAAAGTACGCCGTTAGACTATGCACGATAATAAGACACCGTGAGACCATCCACGATAAATGTACACCGTAAGGACATCCACGATAATCGAACACCGTGAGTTCATCCACGATAAAGAGAGACCGTGTGACCATCTACGATAAATGAACACCGTGAGAACATCCACGATAAATGGACACCGTGAGGACATCCACGATAAATAGAGACAGTGTGACTATCCACAATAAATTGACACCGTGAAAACATATAAGATAATTGCACAACGTGAGCTCATCCACGATAGTCGCACGCCGTGAGACAAATCACGATAAATGGACAGCGTGACGCATACACGATAAGTCAACTCCGTTAGACCATCAACGATAATCATACGTCGTGAGACCATCCACGACAGTCATACGCCGTGTGACTAGCCACGATAAATGGGCGCCGTGGCATCGTATACGATAATTAAAAGCGACTGTGATAATTTTGATTGAGAATATGAAATTGGACAAATTTAAAATAAATTTAAATCTTATAATTTAGAACAATTGATGAATCAAAAACTTTAAACCCTAAAACTTGAGAACAATTGATGGATCAAAACTCTAAACCCTAAACACCATCGGTCAGCGTAATACAACAAAAGATGAGCAAACAAAAAGAATAACAAAGCACGCAGAGAATCTCCTCTTTCGACATTTGGTCAGCAGCACGGATTTTTGAGCCTCAACCAGAAGTGAAACGGCGATGGAAGACCTAACTGGTGATTTCGACGGAGATAAGGAACTCATGTGTTCCCGTATCATTCCACCCGAAACCCCGAATCATCTCTGGTGGAAGATAATTCAGGGGAATATTGCTTTTATTTTTTGAAACTCGAGTATCTCGATACAGTAATGAAACTATGAAAATCGAAAAAGTGAGGTGATAAGTACTGCTCCATGAAAAAACCAGAACAAAACAGAAAAATGGATTATTAATGGGTATAGAAAAATAGAGTTCTTTCGTTCGTATTTATAGGCTTAATATTCTGATCTAATTTAAGTCATCCAACCACCAGGATTTCAATCGTTCCGCGAAACGATTCAACTGCCATCTACACTTATTAATTACTAGTATTAATAAAATTAAAATTTATAGAAAATCGCCCCATTAAACACGCTATCCATTAATTTGATATGACCATTCAATTCAGGGAATTGATGCATCTCTGTTCTGAGTCATCCCACCGCCGAATTTCAATCGTTGCACGAAACGACTCATCAACTCCCAACCAAACCCATTAAACACGTTGCGATTAATTAATTAAGAAAATAAACAAAACCCTAGAACTGTGTCGCCGTGCGGTTACCACGGTGGATTGTAACACCGTGCAACTGTATTCGATAGAAAACCCTAAAACCTAATGTGTCGTCGTGGTTAGATCACGGTGGATTGTAACACCGTCGTATGAAAAAGATATTGCAATTACATAAAACAGTGTCGCCTTGGGTATTTCACGGTGATCTAATCATTACACCGTGAAATAATATTACACCGTGAATTAATATACACCGTGCAATTATTCAAGATGCTATATCATATAACCTTATACCGATGCACGGTTACACACACCCGTATTCAACACGGTAATAGTACACGGTAAAATAAATAGTAAATTGTAATTTTAATTTTAATTTTAATTAATGAAATCCAGGCGGAGCGCCAACGCGTCTGGCAACTACGGCCGTCTCTTAATAATTAATACGTATACTGATAGATTTAGGGTTTCTATATTAATGAGTAACTGAGTGAATGTTTTAGCAAGATTAATAAATGACGGTGATATTAAAATCTTTTAATGATACATTTAAGGAAAAAGTACAGTAAACAATTGATTGATGGTTCAAAACCCTAAAACCTATTGTGAAAAATTGATGGATCAAAACCCTGAACACTATCTATTGAAAAGTAGATACATCTTGAAAAGCCGCTTGACCCTGTACATGAATAATGGGAAGCTCGGAAGACATAACCGGATCGGAAGAGATCCCGATCTATCCCCATCAAGTTGCACAGTCTGACGAGAGTCAAGAAGATGGAGGCCGGTCATGAAAGATAAGAAGATGGTTTTCTTTTGGAAACTCGATAAAGTAATGCAACTGTGAAATTCGAAAAAGAGTGGTGATAACTGCTCCATGAATAACAAGAACAAAACAGAAAAATGGAGTATTAATGGGTATAGAAAAATAGATTTCTTTCGTTCGTATTTATAGGCTTATATTCTGATCTAATTTTAAGTCATCCAACAACCAGGGTTTCAATCGTTCCACGAAACGATTCAACTGTCCACGATGCTTATTAATTACTCGTATTAATAAAATTATTATAAAATCACCCCATCCAATGCTCCAAATCCATTAATATGATATGACCACTCAATTCAGGGAATCGATGCGTCTCTGTTCTGAGTCATCCCACCGCCGGATTTCAATCGTTGCACTAAACGACTCAACTCCCAACCACGCCCATTAAACACATTGCGATTAATTAATTAAGAAAATAAATAAAACCCTAGAACTGTGTCGCCGTGGATTTCCTCGGTGGATTGTAACACCGTGCAACGGTATTAGGTAGGTAGAAAACCCTAAAACCTAATGTATAGCCGTGGTTGGAACACGGTGGATTGTAACACCGTGGAAGGCTCATAAATGAGAAATAAAAAACCAATAGAACAGCGTCGCCGTGGGTTCCCTCGGTGGATTGTAACACCGTGCAACGGTATTAGGTATGTAGAAAACCCTAAAACCTAATGTATCGCCGTGGTTGGAACACGGTGGATTGTAACACCGTGGAAGGCTCATAAATGAGAAATTAAACCAATAGAACAGCGTCGCCGCGGGGTTTCCTCGTTGGATTGTGACACCGTGCTACGGTATTAGGTGTAAAACCCTTAACATAATGTGTCGTTGTGGTTTGAGCACGGTGGATTATAACACCGTGGAAGGCTCATAAATGAGATATAAAACACAGAACAGTGTCGACGTGAGTTCCTCGTTTTAGAATACACCGCGAAATAAATGAAAATACAGTCGAAGTGTGTTCATTACAATATTAATAATGGGAAACCAAAATGAAAAATTATTAAACAATTTAAACTTAACAAAAGTAGTCTTATTACAATTGATGGATCAAAATCCTATTGAGAATTACAATTGATGGATCAAAACCCTATTGAGAATTACAATTGATGGATCAAAACCCTAAACCCAGAACCATACATGGATGAACAAAGAAAAAAAAAAGACATCACACCCGTCTCAGAATATAATCTCTGGATCCTCGATAGTGAGATGAGTGATGAGATGAAATTCAAAACCTTCTGTTTCTTTTTCCTGAATCATAGCCTGTTTCTAACAAAGATACTCGAGATGTTTTGGAAACTCGAGTACCTCGTCATTGATGATCTAGGAAAAAGAAGGTTTTCTTTTGGAAACTCGAGTATCTCGTTACCGGACTGCAGCTATGAATTTGAAAGATGTGTGGTGAAAACCGCTCCATAAGAAAAAAAAAACGCAGAAAACATGAGAAAAAATTGGGTATAGAAAAAATAAAAGGTTTTTTCGTTCGTATTTATAGGCTCAATTTTCTGACCTAATAAAGTGATCCCCCCGCCTACTTTCAATCGACTCACGAAACGACTGACCTCTAAACTACGCCCATTAAACACATTGCAATTAATTAATTTATTATTTAAATAAAAACCTAGAACTGTGTCTCCGTGGGTATTTCACGGTGGATTAAATCACCGTGTCGCGGTCATTGTGACTTTGGTAACGTGACTACAACTCTGAATGGGTCGTCGTGATGTTAGCAAGGTGCAGTCTAACACCGTGTACGTACATGTTATAGGTGACATTAAAAAAAACCTAATCCTCCGTCATCGTTGGTATCCCACGGTGCATAAGCCGTGGTATGTTCATATATGACATAGAAAACTTAACCCCCCATCCACCACGATATCCATTAATTAGATATGACCGTGAAATTCAAAGAATTTATGATGAGTGTCTGTTCTGATCCTCCGCCGGATTTCAATCGTCTCACGACACGACCCAACCCAACTTCCAACTACACTCATTGATGGTCCAGATATGATATGATATGACCATTCAATTCAGGGAATTGATGAGTATCTGTTCTGAGTCACATCGTCGCCGGATTTAAATCGTTTCACGAAATCACTCAATTCCCAACCACCCCCATTAAACACATTGCGCCGTGGGTTTATTACAGTGGATTTCCTCACCGTGTAATGGTTACCGTGACGGTCTATGTGACACTGATAACCCTTGATAAAAACCCTTACCCACCGTCGCCGTTGGTATCTCACGGTGTATTGTGAAACCTTTATTAGTTTATTAACCCCTCAACCACCCACTTTTGGCGTGTATACATAAGCACCGTACCACGCTGAAAACCCTAATTTTTATAAAATCAAATTTCATATTCAATGGCCACCCCAATCCCGATTTGTAGATTCTTCAAAGTTCTGAACACCGTTGATTTCCGCGAAGTTTGTCGTTTACCTTCTGATTTTGCTCATGAACATGAGTATCTGGCAGGCAGGGCTACTTTGCTTGGAGATTGTGAGACACTCGCCTCATTTGCCACCGCTCGTGCCCCGTGGTCCGTGGAAATCTCTTGGGTCAACGGTTACTTGTGCTTTCATCGTGGTTGGACCGATTTCTGCACGGCTCATCATCTTAAATTCGGTTATTTTTTGGTTTTTCACTACGCCGAGAAATTGGGTCCTTTCTTTGTCAATGTCTACAGTAAAGATGGTCTCGAGATTCGTAACTTTTCCGATCCTAATGCCCCTAGAGACCCCCTTCTGCCGACCATATCTAAGGTTGTAGAAGAGATCCTGTTTGAGAAGGTGGTGGAAGTGGTGGAGCTCTCGGACGATGAGGACGATATGGGCGATGAAGCAGACGATAAGGACAAAACGACTGATGAAGGCGATGACGCAGATGGCGAGGATGATGAACCATGAATGCAAAGAATGTTTCTTTCTGCGTTTTGTTTATGAATAGTATGTTTTTATTTTTGCTTTTACAGTATGTTTTTCTGGTTTCGTAGCTACTACACTACGTAATCTATGTTATAATACTGTACTAGTGCTTGTTTTTCTTTGTTAATATATTTCGACCTTCTCCCACCGTGCACGAGTAACCGTGTGACTTTAGCGTTTGAAGATATTACCGTGCGCCAAGGGTCGGGTGATTGAACCGTGGCAAAAGGCAACCGTCCTCTCTTTTTTTTTTTTTTTTTGGTTTTTGGGAATCCCGGAAATTTAATTTATTAAATATTAAAAGATGAATAAAAAGGTTGAATAAACCTGCGGCTTCAAAAGCTGTTCTGTTCACTGACAAAACCGTGCCACGTAAGTATCTGTTTACATACTTACATTGATTTGACCGTCGCACGGTACTGTATCACGGTGACGTCTCACGACATTACCGTGTGAGCATGAACAATGACGTTTTCACGTGATTCTTGCACAATCGCGATAATCTTTTTGGCAAAATGCTTAATAAAAGTTAATTTCCTATGGACATGATTATATTGAACCTAAAAAATTCCACGATAATCCATCAAACGATTAAATTCCACAATACCATGTGCAATATGATCAAACTTGAGAGTAAATTGTTACCAATGAACTACACATCTCTTGAATTTGAGACATGCACTAATGCAAATCGCATCGTACGTCTTTAATTTCAAATACCATACGTGTCACTGCCTGAAACATGACCCCGTTGATGGTAACGACGCCTTAAAAGTGTATACAAACGATTGACGATCGTTTTTTTGCGGGTTGAACAAGCCACGGTGTAGATGTATTGATGACCATGTAACGCCGTGCAGATACAACCGTGAAACTAAATGACCGTGCGAAACAAAAGAATAAAGGATGACTATACCGGCCTGCAAAAGCTGTCCTGATAACTGACACCACTAATATTTCGCGTGCATCGGTTATCCCGCTCCAATTTCAAAAATGTTTAAAATTGATTTGATAACCACACGGTGTTGTACCACGGTGACGTCTTGTGAGATCACCGTGTGAGCATGAACACTCACGTTTTCGTGTGATTCTTGCACAATCGCAATAATCTTTTTGGCTAAATGCCTAAGCAAAGTTAGTTTCCTATGGAAATGATTATATTGAACCTAAAAAATCCACAATAGTCCATCAAACGATTAAATTTGACATACCATGTGCAATATGATCACACTTGAGAGTAAATTGTTACCAATGAACTACACATCTCTTGAATTTTAGACATGCACTAATGCAAATCGCATCGTACGTCTTTAATTTCAAATACCATACGTCTCACTGCCTGAAACATGACCCCGTTGATGGTAACGACGCCTTAAAAGTGTATCCAAACGATTGACGATCGTTTTTTTGCGGGTTGAACAAGCCACGGTGTAGATGTATTGATGACCATGTGTCACCGTGCACAATATACGTTTTACTGAGCCGTGCGTAAAACGGCTTCCCCCTCTCATTTATTTTCCGATGTTTTAATTTGAATTTTAAATAAAAGAATAAAAGATGAATACCCGCCTGCAAAAGCTGTCCTGATAACTGACACCACTAATATTTAATAAGTACACGTGCATCGGCTTAACCCGCCCCAATCCTAGAAACGAAAATACGCCATCTAAAAAAAGAACTCGTTCAATTTCTAATATTTTTAGAATGGATTTGATAACCACACGGTGTTGTATCACGGTGACGTCTCGTGAGATCACCGTGTGAGAGTGAAGACGTCTTTAAATTCAAATACAATAACCGTCGCCGTTGGTACCTCACGGTTCGTGCTGATACAAGACCGTAAGTGCACACGGTTATCAACAATTTTTTTTTTAGATACAGTCATTGATAATTTTGCACACGGCGCTGATCAACCACACGGTGATAAACACACGTTTATACATACAACGACATACAGTATATGAAAAGTTTACTCTCTTGCAAACCAAAACGAAACCAACTGTTATCCATCCCTTAATCAAAAAGGGAGTTCAATGTCTTTGCAGGACATCCAAAATATCTTCAGTGCTATGTTTTTTCTGACAGCTTTGATATCGATGTCGTCCGCGTTACGATACAATGATGGGTCGGTGAGCAATCGTTCCAAATACATTGTGCAAAAAGGACCGCAAGAGTGGTTTTCATCTTGGGCAAATTGTTCTTCGGCTGGCATGACCTTGAGCTTGAAGTCTTCCGTTTTCACAGGTAATCTTTTTCTTTCCCAGTAACCTGTTTCCTCCAACATTCGAGGTAAGACCTTCAACAAACACTCGAACTCAGGGGCGCGAGGGTTCACACCAGGCTCATAGTTATGAGCTAACGAGTCATACAGCTCGACAGTCCAATCATCAAAACAAATTCGAACTACGACCCAATGTCCCGGAAGATGACAAACCATGACGGCCTTCACATAAAATAAGTAAACGATATCATGAGTGCTTAATTAGTGTCCAGAGTTTGTGATTTAGGGTATATGATTGTAGTACTTACGTGGGAATATCTGAACCATTCGAAATCGTAATATAAACTGACTGGGAGTTTCTAATTTGGATTGTTCAATGAGCTGTAAGCATGTTTGAAGGTCATCTGAAGAAGTGCAACGAAAATATATAAGGTCATAAGTGAGCTAGATTTTATTGAGTTCATACCACGGAGTTTGTGAAAACTTACAAAATAGTTTGGGGGTAAAATTACGAAGGATTCCTTAGGCCACTTTTCCTTTTCCATTTTTAACAACATGTAACTGCAGAAGATAGTTATCACCTGATATAAAAATACTAGTTGGTAAGTATATAAAATTTATTTCTGAATTATACTACTATATACCTTAAATTTGCAATGGTTACCTCTTCGTCGAAGTCCCAATCCACGTTTTCAATGTCAAGAAATGTTTTCCGTTTCACAGTAATTTGCGTGCCACTGAAATTTACACAATCGACAGAACATTTGGTCCGTTTGGATGGTCTCAGAAACGACCGATATGCTTTTACAACGGCTTCAAGTCCTTCACTGGGAGAAAGTGGTGTCTCACCGTGAGTTTGGGGAGCATTTTTCGCCGCTTCAGGCTTACGAGTTCTCAGCCTACGGGGAGAAACAATTGGCCTACCAACATGTTCGCACGCATCTGTGGGATTCACTGTGAGTTGATCGGTGGGATCAGCTGCGTTTGATGAACTGTCGAGATCAACCGCCGCCAAGTGATCAGCTACAGCGGTTGTCGAGGCTACGTCACTGGCCACATCAGCTACCATCCCGGTATCAACTGTTGGCGATAGGTCAATGTTTTCTTGGACTTCTCCGGCAGGGAGTGTCGGTTCTAGGACACTGGCTTCATCTGCTGAAAGTTGTCCAACAATAGACATCACTAAGTCGCTGGGATCAGTGGTTTGGCCGACTTCGACGGTATCAGAAACAGGATCTTGCTCCGGTTGAACGTGGTTTTTTTCGACTTCTACGGCAGCAACTGTCTGATTTTGGACGTCTGCTTCTCCGGCAGCCTCACTCGCTGTATTATTGTCTGATGTGATCAGCGATACAGGTCAACGCAGATCTCCTGGAAGTTGTTGTGGAGTGATGCCTTTAATCCGCTCAAAGATATATCCAGCAAAATCTGCAATCAATCCCTCATCAGACAAAATCCGTTCATGCTCGGCTCTCAATTTGGCCCTCAAAAGCCCAGTCAGTCGTATGTCCAACTCAGAAGCATCTTCATGCGGGCAACAAAGTGTACGCCAACAACACACAAGCCTACAACACACATGCCCACTTGGACCAGGAGTACTCTGCTCAGAAGCACCTTGTCTGCGTGATCTAGAAACGTGCATTTCAATATCCGTGCTGCAGCACGCTTTTTCGAAGAAGGCTTCTTGGTTTGTGTAATTTGCTTCTCCGGATTTTGTTTGGCTGTGATTGCATTACCACCATTGCGTACTGGGCGATTGTACTCAACATGAAATGGTCTGTCATGTACAGAAAGGTAACACGGCTCATTTTTCTCTTCATCAGTAGGAATCAAGGTTTCATGAACAACTTCAATCTGAAACTTATCAACACAGAGTATTAATATTCCACCGCGTGAAACAAATACTATTACTAGCAAAATATAAGTAGGAGTAGATGGTTACGTACCTCTCCTTGGAAGAAAAGATCATCGCAATCAGTATTTGTTGTAGATGTACTCCACATCAAACAACGTGGCACTTTCATATTCGGATTGCTGGGATTCGATGTCCCGGGCTATCAAAAAAAATTGCGGAACCGATAACCCGATCGAAAAACCCGTCGCCGGAGATTACACGAACACCGACTCATCCGCAGGAGTTCGACCTTTGGAGACTACGCGCCCGAAGACACGCAGCCCGCCCCCAGCCAAAATCCCCCGCGAGTCGGAAACCACGAACGCGAACCACGGACGAGCTAGAGCATGACCAAGGCGTCGCCGCGGGAGAACCCGCGACTAAACCCTAGCCACGCCCACGCCCGGGCTCGCGATCGCCGTGTGTGGCGATCGCCTGGGGATGCGAGCCATCCCCGCGGGGCTGTTCGGAACATCCCCTGGCGGTGAGTCCGGCGACTCACCGCCTCCGCCATCGAGGGGAGGGCGGTCAGCCCAGCTGACCCGCCGCGGCCTAGCCGCGGCTGCCCTAGCGATCGACTTCCGAGTCGATCGCTTGCCCCGGCTTCAGCCGGGGCCCCCTTCGAGCGCACGCCGCCGTCGAGGGCGGCTGGGGTCCGCCACGGCACCAGCCCGTGGCACCCCAGCGATCGACCGAAGTCGATCGCATGCCCCGGCGTCCAGCCGGGGCTTCGCCCCTCGTCGCGCGCGCCGGGCGGTCGAGCCCTAGGGTTTCGACCGCCCCCTTCGATCTTCGCCGGGGATCTCGAATCCCCGTCCGCGATGATCGTCGTTTTCCCAGATCGTGCGTTCATGTATATATCACAATTAACGAACACATAAATCATAAAAGGGGTTTATGATTTTACCTTCGATTCGTTGTACGGAGAAACGAAATCGATTGACGACCTTGCGATCTTCCTACGTATTCCTCGCACCTTGTCCGAACGTCGTGTGGGCGACGATCTATCGAACTCCTATGGATCTCCTTCACTCTCCAAGACTTTATGATTGGCGTAGGTCAATTATTGTGTGTTATGAAAAGTGAAGACCATGTAGTGCTTATATAGGCTACGTAGGGGATCATAAGGAGATTAAATATTGGGCTTCTTAATATTGAAGATTAAATTGGGTCCAACCCAAATCCATTAATCCTTATCAATATTAAATTTTATTTATTTTCCACTATATAAATAAAATTGCACTCCCAATATTAATTCATATTATATCAAATAATATTTCTCCGATTAGTATTATTTATTCTGTGTATTTAAGATTTAAATATCCATGAATAAATTTATTTATTGCTCAATAAATAATATTCATATCTTATGTCCGAGACTAGTACCGTTCAACCTTTATTATTGTGCGGAACGAATCCACTCATGAGGTTTACACAATAATTCCTTATGAACTCATCTCGGGGATATTATCAACCCTTCCGGGATACACTTTCCCGTCAAGTATTCATGGCATGTCATATATAAAATATAGCGACCCAATTTTACCGGTAATTAACCCAATAATTAAATCGGTTAATTCCTTTGGAAAATCAAAGTCTCTAATATTAAATATACACACCCGCAATAATATCGGGGATTAAGAATAAAATACTCTGAGATTTAAGTTGATTATCCAAGGCAATCCTAATCAATAAATCTCAAGCGATCCGCCCAATACACCAAGTGTACAAGTGTGATAAAATAATTAAGATAAATTACTTTCTCTCTCACACAACGACTATACCGATGGATTGGTCCGTGTCCATCTAGGTCGTGAGCAACCGTTCGATTAAATACGAGTAACCGATAGTATGATCTTCTGTGCGCCCATGCACACCATACTAACTACAACGTATAAAATCCAGGACTATATTTTGCATAATTAATTAATAATAATTAAATGCAAATAATTGTTTATTAATTAAATAGGTTAAATGCTATGACCGGGAGTTTACCGATATTTAAATCTAGACATTAAGTACACAACTCCAACAATCTCCTACTTGTACTAAGGTCTAGTCATTTCCTCCAAACTCCCGACTCCCATACTCATCACGTGCTTAAGTTATACTTTCCAGAAGTATTATGTGAATGAGCAATCTAGGTTGTCGCTCTGAAGTTATCTTGGTGACTACTGCGTCGTCTCCCTGACGATGACTCGAATCAGGTGGTACTGGCTCTATGTGTTATCATCATCTTTTGAACTTATGACTTCTTCCAGTTTACCATTGAATAGTGTCGTGTTTATGTGTTTTTAGTTTACGTTTTGTGTAGAGTGTGAGTCGTGTTTTGTTACTTCAGTGTCGTTTTATTTTATGTTTTATGTTGTGTTGTGTCGGATCTCACGGGTAGTTGGAAGTTGTTGTATGGTCATGTTTCAGGTAAAAAGTCGAAGGAATCGAGAAGGAAACGGGTCGCGAACGAAAAGACGAAGCGGGCTGGACATTTGCATCTATGTGGGCCGACATGTAGTAAATAAATAAGCAATTTATTATGGAAGTTGGAGTTAATTATGGCAGTTGAAGGGGAGTTTTTTGGAGGTTTTGGAAAATGCATTTAAGCACAAAAAAATGGAGGAAGAGATTATCTCTCGTCTTGGAACTCGACGTAGAGTGAGGGGCGTCGGTATTGACGACATCGACGTTCTAAGAATCGTAATCGAGTTCTACGGCCATCGTAAACTCTGTAATGTAATCATTTCTTAGTTTTTCATTTCGTTCTTAGTTTAAAAATGTTGATTATATTATGTTCGATTGTGTTGATAAATTGCTTTTTATTTAATGTCTTAATGTTATTTCTCAATTCTCTTTAATTGTTTTCATTAATCATGCTTTCGTTTGTTTTCATGTAATTTTCATATTTGCTCGAATGATGAATCGAGAATCGCGAAAAAGGAATTTCATATTCAATTGAACTATGTCATTAGAAATGACACAACCTTAGGACTCGTAACTTGATCGAGAGCGAGACCCCTAAGTGAATTAAACATCTTTGAGTGAGTTTAGTAACCCGACCGGGAGCTTTACTTTCATGTGTCGAATATTTTGAAATGTGGAATATTGCTATGAAATGGCCGGAAACGATTTGATATAAATTATTCGAGTGTTTAATTTCATGTCTTTTATTTTCTTGTCATTTAATTTATGTCATTTATTTTTATTGCAACTTGAACTTAGGATTTAGTAGAAATGAATAATGAATTTAACACTTTTCATTCATTTAAACTCTACTCTTCCGTTTCCTTGGATTGATACCGAGTCAACTACAACTGACCTCGAATTTTGACGAGAGACGCACAAAAAACGTCTAATCAAAATTGGCGCCGTTGCCGGGGAAACGGATAGTATTGTTTAAGTGCTTGTTTAGTTTTAGTTTCATATTTCATTAGTTAATAGTGTAGAGATGTTTTTCTTGTTATTTGATGACTTTCTATTTGAGTGTGCATGGTTTTTATAAAGCTTTTCAAGAGCACACACTATTTTCTTCTCAAGGACTTGGATGAACTCGGAATGCTTAAGAATCGAAGAAATGGGTCGAAAATGGAAAATTGGGATCAAATTGAGTTTGGCGCACGCCGATTATAATCCGCGGTCGTCAGACACGCAACCGCGGGCGCGGAAGTGAATTCAACGGTCGCTGAAAGGGAGAAAAATGCACCAGAACATCTGCCCCGTTTTTGGAAGAAACAACGATCGCTGTTACGGGTTCAGCGACCGCAGAAGATGGTCAGCGACCGCGGCTATGATTCAACGGTCGCTGGGTTTGAAAAATGTGGAATTAAAGAAGGAGCGGGCAGCAGTTTCCTATTCACTCAAAATCTTATCTTTTTCTTCTCCAACTTGAGAAAAAATATTTCTCTTTTAATTTCGATTTCATCCGTAATTCTTTTTCTATTTCACTTACAATACACTTTGAGAACATTGATGTGCAGGTTTGGAGATTAGAAACAAACAACTTATCAAGAAATTCATCAAGTTCATAGATGAACACAAGGTGTTCGACAAAATTCCCAAGTGAAGATTTTCAATTCAACACCAATCGACTTGCACCAAGAAAGAAAGCTACTACTGTACGGAATACGAGGAGCAGAGGAAGGGCTTCCTCATCCACTCAAGCTTCAGCAGCTCCAACAACTCCACAGGACATTTCCGCTCGATATGTGCCTATATTCGTTCCCTATTTTCGATTAGGAGGGCTGGTGGGTGATGACGAGGATGGTGATGATGAGGAGTAGCGAGGTGACTAGGCAAGGGACCAGGCATATGCTCAGTACCCACGTGAGACGGGGTATTGGGGAGGCGAGCTGAGTCGTGGGGCTATCAATCGGGACAGTGGGGAGGAGCTACTAGATACGATTCATAGACGAGAGGATTCGACATTGGTATGACCAGCGAGAAGCGAACCGAACTTGGGGATCGACATGATGACTAGCCGAGCTCTCCGGGATGCTTTTGAACGACTATTACCGGGATTTCACAACCACCACCCGACATGTGAGATAGGTCGTGCTAGCCACGACCTAGGTATGTTTTTCTTTTCTTGTATTTATTTGTTATTTGTTATTTTATTTGATTTTGAGTCTTGTATATATTTGTGTGTTTATTTCATATTAGTGGGTTGTATGTTTGTTTTTGTGTGTTATTTTTGTTGGGAATTATGTGTCTACGCTCAATGAAATTGTTTTGTCCCGAATGTGGTGTGTTTGCATGTGGATATGGTCAAGTTGTTGCTTGAACTCACTTGGTTAGTTGGATGTTCCACTTGTTAAGAGTCGAGAAAATGAGTATATGAAAACATGAGTTTTTCCTTGTTATATGTGAGCTTTTGAGCCTTATTTCATTGTAGAGAACCATCGATATTCCTTGAGTGTTGACATGAGATATCTTGTGATTGGTGTCGAGAATGGATGATTTGATTTTGTTATGTCATTGCTTGAATAGGAAGTTACTTTGACTTGGTTGAGAATTTGAAAATGAAGCATGAGATTGCTAGGATTTAACTCCACATATATAAAATTCCCCAAAATGACCGTGCCCGTCGAGGGACTCCCTAGTAACCCTTTTGAGCCGACATGGAGCCTTTTCTTGTAACCGAGAGTTTCCCGAGCGATGTGAGATTTTGAGAGGTGTTGCAAGATTGGTTTGAAGGTTAATACGGGATTGTAATGATTGTAAACGTGTTTTTTCGTATAAAGGCAAGCTATAATAAGAAAAAGCTTACTCCCTATATAAAAAAAAAAAAGTAAAAAAAACGAATACTCTTCGGTTGTGAAAACAATTGATGAGGGATGAAATATAAAAAAAAAAAGCAAAAGAAAAAAAAAATGAGAAAAGAATGAAAAATAAAAAATATATATATATATGAATAAAAATAAAAAGCGGGGAGTACTAATAATTAAGGCCTAACGAGAACATGATTTATTTGATATGTATTGATGTTATAAGGGGAGTTGTGATGTGAGAACATTTGGTGTAGGAGGGTGATTTGTGAGTTCATTTGGTGGAGGAGGTTGTCGAGAGCGATTTATCTTGTATTATTATTATTTCGATTCCCACCTATGACCCGAGCCTACCTTGATTGCAATCTCATTCCGATTCTTGTTCTTCTTTGTCAAAGTATGCGGATTTATCTTGTGATGTATTGATTTATATATTCTCGATGTGCTTGATGAGTGATGACCATTTCATATTTTTCGAGAGATACACTTTGAGAGTTTGGCGAGTTTGAGTGACATGTTTTCATATTTCTTATTTTTCTCGTTCTTGACAAGTGGTTGGTTTGTGGTTTGTAAATGAGTTCAAAGTACGTGATTTGTGCAAACATGTTGTTGGTTGATTTTACCTTGCTCGGGACTAGCAAGGATTTGAGCGTGGGGGTGTGAATAGTGTCGTGTTTATGTGTTTTTAGTTTACGTTTTGTGTAGAGTGTGAGTCGTGTTTTGTTACTTCAGTGTCGTTTTATTTTATGTTTTATGTTGTGTTGTGTCGGATCTCACGGGTAGTTGGAAGTTGTTGTATGGTCATGTTTCAGGTAAAAAGTCGAAGGAATCGAGAAGGAAACGGGTCGCGAACGAAAAGACGAAGCGGGCTGGACATTTGCATCTATGTGGGCCGACATGTAGTAAATAAATAAGCAATTTATTATGGAAGTTGGAGTTAATTATGGCAGTTGAAGGGGAGTTTTTTGGAGGTTTTGGAAAATGCATTTAAGCACAAAAAAATGGAGGAAGAGATCATCTCTCGTCTGGGAACTTGGAGGAGGGTGAGGGGCGACGTCATTGACGACGACGACGTTCCAATATACGCAATCGAGTTCCAAGGCCATTTCAATTCATGTATTTGGTTTCGTTTCTTTCATTTCCAACTTCGTAGTTCAGTAGTTAAATGATGAACTTTAAGATTTTCAAATAATTCCTAGAATCTTTTCATATTGTATTAAGATCATGCTTTTAATTGCTTTCATTTACATTTCCTTGATTTCATTTCGTAGTGTCATTCTCGTTTATTTTGTTATGCTTTATTTTTGTTATTACTTTGAATATGATGAACTAAGTAGTAACTCAGATGAATATATGATGAACGAAGTAATTGATTTGTACAAACCGGAAAGTTAAGATGCGATTAACACGATCTTAGAATCGTAACCCGACCGGGAGCGAATCTTTAAGTGAATTAAACGTATTTTACGAGTTAAGCAACCCGACCGGGAACTTGACGTTCGTGTGTTTAATCGTGTAGACCGAAAAAGGGAAAATACAAATTTATTGCTAAGTTTTGATTATTATCGTCCGAGTCTTTTAAATTATCGCATTTCAATTCAAGTATTTAAATTATTGCTTTCATGTTTTTATTTACGTTCCTTGTTAATCGAACTTGAACTTAGGACTTAGTTTAATGATTGATGCATCTAACACTTTTCATTCACTTAAACTCGACTCTTTCGTTTCCTTGGATTGATACCGAGTCAAGCTACAACTGACCTCGGATTTTGACGAGAGACGCACAAAAACGTCTAATCAACCATGCACCGCTATATACATAGCCTTTGGTGAACCAAGAATCATATCCAAGTTCAGAGGTCATTCCGGAACCTAACCAAAACTTCCGCTGCCTCTGAGGCTGCTATTCGGTTTATGATAGAGTCCGAGAAGCATCATGCTTATCACTCTTTCATCCTTTAGGTTCCACCTCTTCTAAAAGTGAACACATAGCCTGATATCGACTTACACTGGTCTTTCTTTGATTTTGGATCTGAGAAACTGTAATCTAAGAAGATTTCGTCTTGCTTAGTAATCCAGTACTTCCAAGTACTCTTACAGCATTCGAATATCTCTTATCCAGATTACTTTGATATCCTCCCACTACGCTAACCGCATAGTTGATATCAGGTTCTTGTTTTTCAACATTGTATCTACAAAGCTCTTTACACTCGAAGTGTAGGAAACTGCTTTGTCTATATCTATCTCCTTTATGCGTTCGAAACACATACCTTTAGATAGATGTATTCTGTTCCCGAAAGGCAATAACCTTTCTCAGAATTGTGCATGTTTAAAACAAACCATAATCGTATAAGATATCTTAAGAGAAGTACAAATGTTCTTATCTAGAGATCGAAAGATTTCTAAGAACATGATCCAACTTCATCTTAATCTTATATCTCGATTTATTTAGACAATCTCTATTTCATGTCTGACAACACTTTTTACATTGTTGCCAACGATGAAGTGTTATCTTACACAAAATTCCGAGAAACACCACCTTTGTTTCCATTACGTCTCTAACACACCTCTCCTTGCCTTTTGATGAATCCATAGAATGGACTGCCTCATCAATTCGCAAATTCCTATGCAGAACTAGGGATCGATTTCATGTCTACTAGATCCAGAGTTCAAAACTCCTCCAGTCTTATGAACATCTCTGGTTGCTTAACAACCTCCCACTGCAATGGCGTTCCGGTGTATAACAGTAATAACATTAGGTGCAGTCAGTGGTGTACTACTACTCGGTTAGGCTGGTTCTCAGTCTTTCCCTTTCCTCATTTTAAAGCACTTTGTCAGTTAGGGCATTGTAGTTCATCTAATAGTCTTCCTCTAAGAACCGGGCGAGGACACCCTTCTGGTTCGTAGCACTATTGAACATACAATTACTTGTTCTTCTAGGACATTCTACAACCACATAGAATGTGTCGTTGTATCCAGAAATATCCATAGAACATGGGTAGTTTCGAACAAACTTGTCCTTTTACTATTAGAATTCCATTTCTTATTCCTGACACACCATGTCTACACATCAGTGTATGGTGTAGTCTTTTGAGATTTAATCTCAATCTTTGATTTATGCTATGTGTTATTCAGATAGGTGATAGCCTCCGCGAACAAGTCGCAGGCTTCCAATGGATATACTTGGAAAGATCCCCATAATGGCTTTGTGTTGAAAACACTCCGCTTTTATGGCACATCAAGTATTCTAATCAATCTTTGAGTATTCTTGAAAGAACGACTCGTGCCTCTCTAATTACACATGTCACCGCATTAATCATAAATCATTTTCAATACTTGTCTGAATTCCATCCTTTATCCAGAAAGGTTAACTCAGTTGTATCATCTTTCAAGATCGATTCTTAGGTCGGGAGGTCCATTCCTCCAACTATAATTGATCAAATCAATTTCGACCTTTTGAATCCCTTTTGAATAGATACTACTAAGTTCAAGAATTCACAAGTATAATGATTGATAAGAGAATACATCTAATAAGTAAAACAAGTTATATATAACGGTTTGTTGCATCGTGGTAGACTAAGGATTCATATATTGCTATCCAATGTACCAGAATAGATGACACCATTATTTTTTATCTAAATCAATCAATGATTAAAGAAATAAATATCCATTCATTAATAAAGAAAACCAGAACAAAAGTTCCTTTTCAAAATAAAGGGGTACATAAAGCAATAACTTAAAATGAAATCCTAAAACAGATAAATGTCTTCCACTGCAACCGCTGCTACCCCAACAGCTTTGCCCATGTAGACTCGAACTCTTCTTCTCTAAGTCGCCGGGTTTTCTGGAACCCCTGCATTTAAAATAATGCACATACCGTCAGTGGTTCCATATCTACACACCAGAATTCTGGTAGATAATACCGCTGACTATGTTTTTACGACTAAAGAAAAATTCGTACCTCTGAGAGGACATTCAGACTTCCAGTGTCCAGACTTGTTGCATCGGAAGCACTTGCCCCTTGGCTTACTAGCCCCCACTCGTGGTCCATTCCTCTTGGCACCACTGGGTTTCATGGCTTGCTTCCTTTTCTTGCCCCTACCTCCAATAGCTTTCAAGCTTTTGGACTTGGTAGCCACAAGCGCTTGAGACTTGCCCTTCTTGTAGATCCCCTCTGCCGCCTTCAGTTCAGTCAGGAATTGCGCAAGAGTATAAGATAGTTTACCCATATTATAGCTCATACGAAACTGCTCAAAACTAGGGGTCAGAGACTGGAGTATGATATCGACTTGCGTCTCCATCAATCATAGCTCCTAGGACCTCCAATTCATTCAACAGACTCATCATCTTGAGAACGTGCTCCTCAACGGGCGTTCCTTCAGACTGAGTAGTCGACATGAGGACTCTCATGGCTTCTTGCCTACCCGCACGGTCATGATGCCCAAACATCTCCTTGAGGTTAAATAACATATCCTCGGCAGTGTTCATCGACTGATGCTGGGTTTGGAGTACATTTGACATAGAAGCCAAAATATAGCACCTAGCCATTTCATCAGCCTTTTTCCACTTCCGATATGCTTCTTTTTCCTCATCAGTTGAGGCGGCCGTGGGTTCAGCAGGGCATTGCTCATAGAGTACAAACTTGTACTCTTCAGCAGTCAGGACAATGTCTAAATTTCTCTTCCAATCAATGTAGTTTGGACCGGTGAGTTTTTGTTCCTTGAGTATCATAGAAAGTGGATTCATAGCTATTCTCTAAACCTATAAGCACATGTAAACAAACAATTAATTTAATATCCGATATTATCTCTGTTGTACCCCATTTTAACAAGGCCCAATAAATCGGCCCGTAATATGATCCCACAATGGCCCATTTAGCAGCCCGCTTGAGGGGACCAAGAGCAAGAAAACAAACAACATACATAGCGATGAGCACGAGAATGCTGAAATTTGAGAATCAACTCCTTAGTGTTATTTTCGTAGAATATGGATTCCGATAGCAAAATCAGCACAATTTCCCTAGAAGAGCCGGAAATATCGAACAGGGTCCCCGATGTTTGTCTGGCGACGCTAACATAGAACAGCTGTCAGACAAGTCCCCGATGTCTGTCCGACGACGCTAACAAAGAACATCTGTCGAACGGGTCCCTGATGTCTGTCCGACGACGCTAACAGAGAACAGCTGTCGAACAGGTCCCCGATGTCTGTCCGACGACGCTAACAGAGAACAGCTGTCGAATAGGTCCCTGATGTCTGTCCGACAACGCTAACAGAGAACATCTGTCGAACAGGTCCTTGATGTCTGTCCGACGACGCTAACAGAGAACAGCTGTCGAACAGGTCCCCGATGTCTGTCCGACGACGCTAACAGAGAACAGCTGTCGAACAGGTCCCCGATGTCTGTCCGACGACGCTAACAGAGAACATCTGTCGAACAGGTCCTTGATGTCTGTCCGACGACGCTAACAGAGAACAGCTGTCGAACAGGTCCCCGATGTCTGTCCGACGACGCTAACAGAGAACAACTGTCGAACAGGTCCCTGATGTCTGTCCGACGACGCTAACAGAGAACAGATGTCGAACAGGTCCCTGATGTCTGTCCGACGACGCTAACAGAGAACAGCTGTCAGACAAGTCCCTGATGTCTGTCCGACGACGCTAACAGAGAACAGCTGTCGAACAGGTCCCCGATGTCTGTCCGACGACGCTAACAGAGAACAGCTGTCAGACAAGTCCCTGATGTCTGTCCGACGACGCTAACAGAGAACAGCTGTCGAACAGGTCCCCGATGTCTGTCCGACGACGCTAACAGAGAACATCTGTCGAACAAGTCCTCGATGTCTGTCCGACGACGCTAACAGAGAACAGCTGTCGAACAGGTCCCCGCCATCGCCAATAAGGAACAACATATCGACAAGGTTTAAGTTCACCCCTTCGGGCTCCGAAGTCACACCACTACGTCTAACAAGAAGCTCTATCCGAATAAAGGAGGTCAGACAAATAACCCCAACTCAATACAGGAACTGGAAGAACCGAACCTACGGCTCGACCGACGAAGTCATTGGGCTGGGAGGCCAAACACGTCTGCTTACACGTCTTCTATAAATAGGAGAATAATTGTAATCATTTGGACAATGGACGATTCCCGAAAAATAGGGATATAATACAAACGTTTATGCTCTCAATTGTTTGCTCTCCATTTACTGCTTTTCTTGTTCGCCCAAACCTCGAAATATCTATTCGTTGGTCGGTGTTTGGTCCTTTATAGGATTTTTCGACCGTCAACAATTGGCGCTAGAAGGAGGGGTGACCCTCGAGCGTTGGACGAGCAGGTCAGCTGTTCGACGGGAGAACAGACCATCAGGTCAGCTGTTTGACAGGAGAGCAGACCATCAGGTCAGCTGTTCGACAGGAGAACAGATCATAATGTCGGCTGTTCGACAGGAGAACAGATCATAATGTCAGCTGTTAGATGGGTGAGCAGATCATAATGTCAGTTGTTTGACAGGAGAGCAGACCATCAGGTCAGCTGTTCGACATGAGAGCATATCATCAGGTCAGCTGTTCGACAGGGGAACAGACCATCAGGTCAGCTGTTCGACGAGTGAGCAGATCATCAAATCAGTTGTTCTACGAGAGAACAATTTAACAGTCTAGCAGACAATCACGTCAGTTGTTTGACAGGTGAGCAGCCTAAGAGATTATAATATTAGAGGCCCTGAAAGGGAATAATAAAAATAGTTCGGCTGGTCGAGAATGTCGCAAAGTCAGAAAACATAGAGAGCAGGTCGTCATCTGCCTATCAGAAAGCATAGAGAGCAGGTCGTCATCTGCCTATCGGAAAACATAGAGAGCAGGTCGTCATCTGCCTATCAGAAAATGTAGAGAGCAGGTCGTCATCTGCCTATCAGAAAACATAGAGAGCAGGTCGTCATCTGCCTATCGGAAAACATAGAGAGCAGGTCGTCATCTGCCTATCAAAAAACATAGAGAGCAGGTCGTCATCTGCCTATCAGAAAATGTAGAGAGCAGGTCGTCATCTGCCTATCAGAAAACGTAGAGAGCAGGTCGTCATCTGCCTATCAGAAAATGTAGAGAGCAGGTCGTCATCTGCCTTTCAGAAAACGTAGAGAGCAAGTCGTCATATGCCTATCAGAAAACATAGAGAACATGTCATCATATGCCTATTAGAAAACATAGAGAACAGGTCGTCATCTGCCTATCAGAAAACATAAAGAGCAGATCGTCATCTGCCTATCAGAAAATGTAGAGAGCAGGTCGTCGTCTGCCTATCATAAAACGTAGAGAACGGGTCGTCATCTGTCTATCAGAAAAAATAGAGAGCAGGTTATATTCTGCCTAACAGGAAAAATAGAGAAAACAAGTTGTAATTTTTCTAGTAGAGAAATAAAAAGATAGCCGAGGAAGGGACCCAAACAGATCTCCCCAAGTAAACACTGGGGCATTTGATGGGCGTGGCCATCAAATACCGGGAGAGCATATGCCATGCGCTGCTCGTCGTCCTGACAAGAAAACTTAATCCAGGGAGTTGTAATGAGCTTCCTCCCTGGTCCCGCCGAGCCGAGCAGGCAATGTACTGCTCGAAAACTCGGGCGGAGAACAGAAAACTTAATCCAGGGAGTTGTAATGAGCTTCCTCCCTGGTCCCGCCGAGCCGAGCAGGCAATGTACTGCTCGAAAACTCGGGCGGAGAACAGAAAACTTAATCCAGGGAGTTGTAATGAGCTTCCTCCCTGGTCCCGCCGAGTCGAGCAGGCAATGTACTGCTCGAAAACTCGGGCGGAGAACAGAAAACTTAATCCAGGGAGTTGTAATGAGCTTCCTCCCTGGTCCCGCCGAGCCGAGCAGGCAATGTACTGCTCGAAAACTCGGGCGGAGAACAGAAAACTTAATCCAGGGAGTTGTAATGAGCTTCCTCCCTGGTCCCGCCGAGCCGAGCAGGCAATGTACTGCTCGAAAACTCGGGCGGAGAACAGAAAACTTAATCCAGGGAGTTGTAATGAGCTTCCTCCCTTGTCCCGCCGAGCCGAGCAGGCAATGTACTGCTCGAAAACTCGGGCGGAGAACAGAAAACTTAATCCAGGGAGTTGTAATGAGCTTCCTCCCTGGTCCCGCCGAGCCGAGCAGGCAATGTACTGCTCGAAAACTCGGGCGGAGAACAGAAAACTTAATCCAGGGAGTTGTAATGAGCTTCCTCCCTGGTCCCGCCGAGCCGAGCAGGCAATGTACTGCTCGAAAACTCGGGCGGAGAACAGAAAACTTAATCCAGGGAGTTGTAATGAGCTTCCTCCCTGGTCCCGCCGAGCCGAGCAGGCAATGTACTGCTCGAAAACTCGGGCGGAGAACAGAAAACTTAATCCAGGGAGTTGTAATGAGCTTCCTCCTTGGTCCCGCCGAGCCGAGCAGGCAATGTACTGCTCGAAAACTCGGGCAGAGAACAGAAAACTTAATCCAGGGAGTTGTAATGAGCTTCCTCCCTGGTCCCGCCGAGCCGAGCAGGCAATGGACTGCTCGAAAACTCGGGCGGAGAACAGAAAACTTAATCCAGGGAGTTGTAATGAGCTTCCTCCCTGGTCCCGCCGAGCCGAGCAGGCAATGTACTGCTCGAAAACTCGGGCGGAGAACAGAAAACTTAATCCAGGGAGTTGTAATGAGCTTCCTCCTTGGTCCCGCCGAGCCGAGCAGGCAATGTACTGCTAGACAACTCAAGCAGAAAACAAATGAACTTATTTTTTCAGAGTTAAAATGGAGTCCTCGTCCAGAAATAACTCTTCGGAACTCCGAAAGAATTATTTCTGGGGGCATTTGTTGTACCCCATTTTAACAAGGCCCAATAAATCGGCCCGTAATATGATCCCACAATGGCCCATTTAGCAGCCCGCTTGAGGTGACCAAGAGCAAGAAAACAAACAACATACATAGCGATGAGCACGAGAATGCTGAAATTTGAGAATCAACTCCTTAGTGTTATTTTCGTAGAATATGGATTCCGATAGCAAAATCAGCACAATTTCCCTAGAAGAGCCGGAAATATCGAACAGGGTCCCCGATGTTTGTCTGGCGACGCTAACATAGAACAGCTGTCAGACAAGTCCCCGATGTCTGTCCGACGACGCTAACAAAGAACATCTGTCGAACAGGTCCCTGATGTCTGTCCGACGACGCTAACAGAGAACAGCTGTCGAACAGGTCCCCGATGTCTGTCCGACGACGCTAACAGAGAACAGCTGTCGAATAGGTCCCTGATGTCTGTCCGACGACGCTAACAGAGAACATCTGTCGAACAGGTCCTTGATGTCTGTCCGACGACGCTAACAGAGAACAGCTGTCGAACAGGTCCCCGATGTCTGCCCGACGACGCTAACAGAGAACAGCTGTCGAACAGGTCCCCGATGTCTGTCCGACGACGCTAACAGAGAACATCTGTCGAACAGGTCCTTGATGTCTGTCCGACGACGCTAACAGAGAACAGCTGTCGAACAGGTCCCCGATGTCTGTCCGACGACGCTAACAGAGAACAACTGTCGAACAGGTCCCTGATGTCTGTCCGACGACGCTAACAGAGAACAGATGTCGAACAGGTCCCTGATGTCTGTCCGACGACGCTAACAGAGAACAGCTGTCAGACAAGTCCCTGATGTCTGTCCGACGACGCTAACAGAGAACAGCTGTCGAACAGGTCCCCGATGTCTGTCCGACGACGCTAACAGAGAACAGCTGTCAGACAAGTCCCTGATGTCTGTCTGACGACGCTAACAGAGAACAGCTGTCGAACAGGTCCCCGATGTCTGTCCGACGACGCTAACAGAGAACATCTGTCGAACAAGTCCTCGATGTCTGTCCGACGACGCTAACAGAGAACAGCTGTCGAACAGGTCCCCGCCATCGCCAATAAGGAACAACATATCGACAAGGTTTAAGTTCACCCCTTCGGGCTCCGAAGTCACACCACTACGTCTAACAAGAAGCTCTATCCGAATAAAGGAGGTCAGACAAATAACCCCAACTCAATACAGGAACTGGAAGAACCGAACCTACGGCTCGACCGACGAAGTCATTGGGCTGGGAGGCCAAACACGTCTGCTTACCACCAAAAAGCCCATTAAAGAAAGGGCCCAATACATAATAGAAGCCCTAATTTCCTCTTCTATAAATAGGAGAATAATTGTAATCATTTGGACAATGGACGATTCCCGAAAAATAGGGATATAATACAAACGTTTATGCTCTCAATTGTTTGCTCTCCATTTACTGCTTTTCTTGTTCGCCCAAACCTCGAAATATCTATTCGTTGGTCGGTGTTTGGTCCTTTATAGGATTTTTCGACCGTCAACAATCTCCCTCAAATAATATCATTAAATTACTAATTGCATCTAAAATCACATCAGGTAAGGCAAGCCACGTGGTGTGGACGTTTACCCACCCAAATGATTTAGCAATTAGATTTTTCTTTGGTCATACATCGATTATAGCGTAACTTCGTGGGGAAGAATACTATAACGCGTATCTAAGTGTAAACCATCACTCAGCACTAAAGTACATCGCTTGGAATTGCTATGTCACCGCAAGCCACGTGGTGTGGACGTTTACGACAATTTCACAACTCTTCACAATCACTTATAACTGTCTACATCAATTAATCCAAAATCCGTCAGCATAGCAAGCCACGTGGTGTGGACGTTTACTACGCCAAGAGACTTTTATAATTGACTCCCAATTACAAGATCCATTCGATTTCGTAGATCAAGACTTGGAGAATCATAAGTGAAACTCGAAGTTTCTAACCAGTGATTCACCATGCGAGCGACCCTATCTCTCATAAATGAGGGAGCCGAGCAGACAATCGACCCACCTATCAAAGAATGGTACGAAGGTCTATAATTTGTGTCATCCACGTGACCAAGTGGCTCTGGCTCCATTCCACTCCCCGGGGTGAGAATGAGTCGACTTGAAGTCAGTTTCAGAAGGACAAATTAGGCATTGTTTGATAAACTTGATCAATGTTTCTTGTAAAAAGAATTACAAGAATTCTCCTCCAATGACTTGTCTATATGAACTTCGAAAGTCCATAAAAGTCACCAAGAGAACAGTGATGGAGACCATGGGAATGTTTCCATCCCCTCTCCCACTTAGCTTTTTACGATAAAGGGATACGCTATCTAGTGCATAAAATAAACACATATAGCATGCATGTAAACAATAAAGCACATAGATCACATAGTCAAAATAATGCTAGAGAAATTATTTTTCCCGACTATCATGGCTTTATCTTCATATGCATCTTCTAGTCTTCAGTCTTCGTTTCTTGAATGCTCCATGTGACGAGAATATTAATCTCCAATATTTAAATCTATTTATTTTCAATTAATCCAAAAGTTACTTAATTCGAAAATTAAGTCAATTGAATATATCAAAAATAAAATTAAATATTATTAATATTTTTATTTATTTATTTTCCTATCTAATTCTATTAAATCTCTAGAATAATCTATCCAAGTAAAACTTGGAATATTCTAGAAGACTTCTATAATAGAATAAGGAATAAAATAAATTAGGACTTTACTACTTTCCATTTATTAATTAATTTCCATCTAATGAAAAATTCCCAATGATAGGAATAATCAAATAGGAAATAAATTAGTACTAAATTAATTAAATTCCTAATCCATGAATATCTCCATAAAGGAAATAAATCAATAGGAATAAAATTAATTCCAATTAATTCTTTTCCTAATCCATGAGAGTTTCCAAAAGGAGAACACTCAAAATAGGAAAAATCCGAATTAATTAGGAAAGTAGATCTTGGTAGGAATAGCATGGGATTGGGAGATCCCACGCCATCCCCACCGTCGACCTCCACCGCCCGGGACCACCACCGCCGCCGCCCCCAGCCCACGCGCCACCACCACCGGTGGCCGGCGTGGCCGGAAGCCCTAGCGGGCAGCCCCTTTGATGGGGTCGATCGATCCTCATGGGGATCGATCATGGGGATGATCGACCTCCCGGTTTTTCGTCCCCTTCGTCTTCGTCACACGTCTTCGTCTTCCGGCGATCGTCTCATCATCGAACCAACGAAAAATAAATTACAATAATCTAAATTACAATTCCGGTATCGATTCTATACATGAAATCGACCCTATACATTTTCCGGAAAATAAAGAACATAATAATAAATCCTAAATTCGGTCAACCCCCGAATTTTTACTATTACAAACATTCAACCACACAAAAACGAATCTCGACATGTCCGAGAGTTTAATCATGATAATTAATTAAAGAAAATACAATAATTAAATCCAACCATGATAGCCGGAAATCCTGCAAGGTAGAACAATAATCGAACATATACATGAACACGAAACCAAACGCTCTGATACCATTTGCTGGGATTCGATGTCCCGGGCTATCAAAAAAAATTGCGAAACCGATAACCCGATCGAAAAACCCGTCGCCGGAGATTACACAAACACCGACTCATCTGCAGGAGTTCGACCTTTGGAGACTACGCGCCCGAAGACACGCAGCCCGCCCCCAGCCAAAATCCCCCGCGAGTCGGAAACCACGAACGCGAACCACGGACGAGCTAGAGCATGACCAAGGCGTCGCCGCGGGAGAACCCGCGACTAAACCCTAGCCACGCCCACGCCCGGGCTCGCGATCGCCGTGTGTGGCGATCGCCTGGGGATGCGAGCCATCCCCGCGGGGCTGTTCGGAACAGCCCCTGGCGGTGAGTCCGGCGACTCACCGCCTCCGCCATCGAGGGGAGGGCGGTCAGCCCAGCTGACCCGCCGCGGCCTAGCCGCGGCTGCCCTAGCGATCGACTTCCGAGTCGATCGCTTGCCCCGGCTTCAGCCGGGGCCCCCTTCGAGCGCACGCCGCCGTCGAGGGCGGATGGGGTCCGCCACGGCACCAGCCCGTGGCACCCCAGCGATCGACCGAAGTCGATCGCATGCCCCGGCGTCCAGCCGGGGCTTCGCCCCTCGTCGCGCGCGCCGGGCGGTCGAGCCCTAGGGTTTCGACCGCCCCCTTCGATCTTCGCCGGGGATCTCGAATCCTCGTCCGCGATGATCGTCGTTTTCCCAGATCGTGCGTTCATGTATATATCACAATTAACGAACACATAAATCATAAAAGGGGTTTATGATTTTACCTTCGATTCGTTGTACGGAGAAACGAAATCGATTGACGACCTTGCGATCTTCCTACGTATTCCTCGCACCTTGTCCGAACGTCGTGTGGGCGACGATCTATCGAACTCCTATGGATCTCCTTCACTCTCCAAGACTTTATGATTGGCGTAGGTCAATTATTGTGTGTTATGAAAAGTGAAGACCATGTAGTGCTTATATAGGCTACGTAGGGGATCATAAGGAGATTAAATATTGGGCTTCTTAATATTGAAGATTAAATTGGGTCCAACCCAAATCCATTAATCCTTATCAATATTAAATTTTATTTATTTTCCACTATATAAATAAAATTGCACTCCCAATATTAATTCATATTATATCAAATAATATTTCTCCGATTAGTATTATTTATTCTGTGTATTTAAGATTTAAATATCCATGAATAAATTTATTTATTGCTCAATAAATAATATTCATATCTTATGTCCGAGACTAGTACCGTTCAACCTTTATTATTGTGCGGAACGAATCCACTCATGAGGTTTACACAATAATTCCTTATGAACTCATCTCGGGGATATTATCAACCCTTCCGGGATACACTTTCCCGTCAAGTATTCATGGCATGTCATATATAAAATATAGCGACCCAATTTTACCGGTAATTAACCCAATAATTAAATCGGTTAATTCCTTTGGAAAATCAAAGTCTCTAATATTAAATATACACACCCGCAATAATATCGGGGATTAAGAATAAAATACTCTGAGATTTAAGTTGATTATCCAAGGCAATCCTAATCAATAAATCTCAAGCGATCCGCCCAATACACCAAGTGTACAAGTGTGATAAAATAATTAAGATAAATTACTTTCTCTCTCACACAACGACTATACCGATGGATTGGTCCGTGTCCATCTAGGTCGTGAGCAACCGTTCGATTAAATACGAGTAACCGATAGTATGATCTTCTGTGCGCCCATGCACACCATACTAACTACAAAGTATAAAATCCAGGACTATATTTTGCATAATTAATTAATAATAATTAAATGCAAATAATTGTTTATTAATTAAATAGGTTAAATGCTATGACCGGGAGTTTACCGATACTTAAATCTAGACATTAAGTACACAACTCCAACACGGATCACGTTGACCACATAACTGACCGATATTCGGAACGGACTCGAACATCCAAATTATAAAAGCCCAACTGGGGCCATAGACGTGGTACGAAGTTTTTTCTGCTAATTCAGGGTCCATCGCTGTTGTTTCGAGGTAGTAGCTCAGAGCCTGGTAGGAATAAGCGCCCCATGGAAAACTCTGCCACTTTTCCGGCTCATCCACTAATGCCCATGCCCAGTTCTCGACATACATTTCAGTGGATCGACAAAGAAAGAAGGAATAGTAGACGATGAGATTGGCGACTTTAATGTAATCCTCCAACGAGGCAGGTTGTTCGCCATCGAAGAGTTGTTTGGCCGCAAATAACTTGCGTAGATCATTGCTTCTTACACGCTTCCCACCGAATAGCCGCTTATTTAAGCTACCTGGAGCAGACTGGGGTGTGGCATGGATGTCAAATTCATCGTAGTTGCCGAAATTCAGTCCCGTTACAATGGCATAAGCGGCGGGTGTGAGTTTCGCAGTCTTACCACCGACGTAGAACCAATGCTCCTTCTCCGGTATTGACGGACCTGACAACTCTCGACATACGAGGTGGTGCAAAAAATTAGTGCTTGATTTGGCAGTAAATCTTATTCCCAGAACACTTTTCATGTAAGGCAGCGCAAAAAAATCGCGAACTGCGACGGCATCACCCGCGATATCTTTTATTGTCTTCGTGATCAGTTTCGGAACTTCGTAGCGAGTATACAAGTTGAGAATTAAAGTGACCGACTGCAGATTGATTGGTCTCTTCCATTCAAATCCAGACTGAAATATGAAATAAATAAATAAGTATTAAAGGATAAAAAATGAGAAATATAACGACACGGTGAAATTACACCGTAAGAAAAAAAACCATAGAATATCAAGGTGTAAATTCACCGTGAACATACAAAGTTGTGTTCTTCCACGGTGAACATTACACACGACCTTGAACATATGGTGAATATGTTTTTTCACGGTTTACTTTATACACGGTGTTTGTACACCGTGAAATAAAACACTGTCGTGGATCGTGCTCGTACAAGACCGTAAGTACACATACACCGTGAAATAAAACACTGTCGTGGACCGTGCTCGTACAAGACCGTAAGTACACATACACCGTGAAATAAAACACTGTCGTGGATCGTGCTCGTACAAGACCGTAAGTACACATACACCGTGAAATAAATCACTGTTGTGGATCGTGCACGTACAAGATCGTAAGTACACATACACCGTGAAATAAAACACTGTCGTGGACCGTGCTCGTACAAGACCGTAAGTACACATACACCGTGAAATAAAACACTGTTGTGGATCGTGCACGTACAAGATCGTAAGTACACATACACCGTGAAATAAAACACTGTCGTGGATCGTGCTCTTACAAGACCGTAAGTACACATACACCGTGAAATAAAACACTGTCGTGGACCGTGCTCGTACAAGACCGTAAGTACACATACACCGTGAAATAAAACACTGTCGTGGACCGTGCTCGTACAAGACCGTAAGTACACATACACCGTGAAATAAAACACTGTCGTGGATCGTGCTCGTACAAGACCGTAAGTACACACGGTAAATGTACACCGTTAGATGAATCATAGTCGTAAATCGACAAGACCGTAAGTAGACACGGTGTATGTCACCCGTGAGATATATCACCGTCTTAAACTCTACCGTGATAATACACGGTGATAAAACTCACGGTTGAACCGTCGTCTACTAGAACTGACACACAAACGCATGCGAAAAAATTGCAGAGAGCAATAAACCATTAATCATTTTAAAATGTCGGAAACAAAAACCCTATCTTGAAAGGATATACCAATATCAAATTACAATCGAATGATTTACAAACATCAAAGCTCGAATAATCGAAAGTTCGAAAGCTAGGGTTATGGACTTACCGGAGGTTGAGCGCGATTGTCTGGGTTGTCCATGTTGTCACTGCTTGCCATAATGATGATCGTCGGAGACGGAGTTGAATAGTTGATACGATAACGGTCGGGGCTGGTGTTTCACCGTGGCGGCGCTCGTCGTGCGTGTGAATTTCAAACGTCGAAAATTGATTTTGTGGGGCAACTTTATTTTTCTGATATTCTTTTTGTTATTTTGTAATATTCGATTTGTTTTTTGTGAGAAAAGATAACTTTTGAGGGCATTTAAGTCTTTTCATTCAAATTTGCCTACTTAACTTACATTTTTATGGACGGGGCTTCATAACTTGTATACTCTTATGCTTTGGCCTTTAAATGTCTCCGCCCCTTAAATATTTGTCAAGTATACTTAATAATATCAACTAACCAACCGTAGTCATAACTACCATAATTTTCCGATTGTTATTAGTACAAGGCCCATACAGTTTCCAGGCCCAATGTTATTTATACTCTTCCGGTTCTGAGTTTCGCTCGCCCTTTTCACCCCCACAACATTTCATTCTAGGGGTTAGAATCCCTCTTTTTTTTTTCCTTGAAGAACACTGTCTTTTTGGTTCCGCGCCGGATAAGAAGCGAAATAAAAATGGCGGATATTTTAGGGAGCGGTAATGGTAATGGTAATGGTAATGGAAACGGATCTCCAATCAATACACCCTCGCCCAAACGGCCCCGTCTCTCCCCGTTAGATCCAGAACCCAAATCTGAGTTGGTCCAGCTGCCGTCCGGTTCCTTGTCAGTGGCACATGCCGAATCGGGTTGCGCAGAAGAAAAAGAAACGGAAGAAGAAGAAGAAGAAGAAGAAGAAGAAGAAGAAGAAGAAGAAGAAGAAGAAGAAGAAGAAAAAGAAGAAGAAAAAGAGGAGGAGGAGGAAGAATCTAATTCGGAGACTGAGAGAACTACACTCACGGCGACCTTTACCGACTTGAAGGTGTTCGATTGCCCCAGTTGCCGTAAACCCCTCTGCTCCCCCGTCTATCAAGTAAGTAGTCCTCTCTCTCTCTCTCTCTCTCTCTCTCTCTTTTCAAGTTTTTGTGTTTACAACAAAGTTTTCATTTTTATTAGTAAAAAACAGAATTACTAGTTTATAGTAACATTTGTTTATTCAATCCAGTGCCAAACGGGGCATTTCGCTTGCGCCGGATGCTGCAACAACTGGCGGACCAAGTCCAAATGTTATGTCTGCAATCGTAAGACCGGTGCCATCCGTTGTCTCGGTCTCGAGAAGGTTCTAGAATCAGTCACATTCCGCTGTCGAAACAAATCCTTCGGGTGCAAGGAGAAGTTTAAAAACAGCAAGATACTCGATCACGAGAAGGCATGCATCTACACACCTTGCACCTGTCCTTACGATGCCTGCCACTACATTGGCATGTCCAAGTCCTTGTACAAGCATTTCGGTGAATCGCATAAGATTAATTACTGTGTAGAATTCTCCTTCGACTCTAAGAAATCAATCCCAGTGTACTACGGGAGACGAGTCTTCCTTCAAGACAGAAGCAGGTCCACGCTTTTTGTCCTAAAGTACAAGCCTCGACATGAGGCTTTTGTTAGTGTTGTTTGTGTCGCACCGGATTCAACAAGGGGGGCTTTTTCTTACGATCTGACGGTAAAACTTGGCAATGACACATTTATCAACATGAAAGCACCGGTTGAGTGCATACCGAAATGTACGGATGAGATAATGTTGGGAAAATGTCTCCTCCTTCCCAAGGGCTTTGAGAACAAGTCGGGATATATCAAGTTCGAACTTATTATTCGGAGGAACCCTAAGATTGCAGGTTGAATATTGAGTTGTAATTTTCTGTAGTATTTGATAATTTATAAAGAAAGTACTCCTTTTGTTTCCTACATTTTTGTTCTTATTTTCATATTTGGAATATCCATAAAAAAAAGCAGATGCACAATTTTATGGGGTCGTATAAACCCATTCCTACATGGGATAAAAGAGGTTCTAAGAGCACCAAGTTTCGCATTTTGCAGATAACAAATAACTCCGTGGAATGACAGTAAAAACGAAGTTTGAAAGGATGAAATATCACTCACTGGTTTTAGATTTTACCCAAAATACACAAAATGGTCCATTAACTTTAATCCACTATCAGTTTAGTCCTATAACTATTTGCTGCTAAATAAATGGTACTGTAAAATATGAACCCACAAAGATACAAAATGACAAAGATACCCTCTCTCAATAAATTTCCTCTCCTAGGAATTTTTCTGATTTTGCACTACTATATCTTTCTGATTTTTCTTTTGTTTTAAACCTGACTTCTGATTATTTGTGGTTCTCAGATCTCACTGGAACTGATTACAGTGAAGGAGCAGTTGACTTAGCTCGAAACCTTGTTGTTGGTGATGGATTCTCTTGTATTAAATTCCAGGTACGTTTATGCAAATGACTTAAATGGTAGAGTAGGTGCACGAATATATACACACATCTGTGCTCTGGCCACAAATTCTTGGTCTATATATATATTAATGAAACGAATTTGTTATAATTAGGGAGACAACCCAGAGGCCAAAGGTGCAACCGATAATCGTAAGCCCTAGAGTCTTGGCAACTATACTCACAAGTCTACATAACTCGATACATTCTCCTTTGATTTTTGACGCACTATTCATTTCGAAATCATCGTGTGCACGAAAATTCCATCCAACTGCGTCAACTACTTCTTGCCTGGTGAGTAGCCACTCTTTGGCTTTAGCATGTTCGATCCTCACCTTCAACACATGTAGATTCGCGTCGACAATATTGTTGTCTTCGCTAGGACCTTCAATTCCTGTCCAAAGAACATCCATCAGAGGAGAGGCTGGCCGAGATTAATTACTTATAATAATGCATTAGTTGCATACCTGCATTGTTGTATCTTCGAGCTGAAGTAACTCGAGGGCCTCGAGCTCTCGACCGATTTTTTGAGCGAAGGCTGATGAATGGTGCATAGCGCATCCCTGCAACACCTAAAGAAGTCATGCATATATCTGCAACACCTAAAGAAGTCATGCGTATATATATTTTCTCCACATACATTGAGAGCTAAGGCAATGGGCACGTATGTGTGTGTATATATATTATCAAAGTTGGTTTTAAAAGTCATTGTTAATGTGATAAGTTTGTATATTGAGCTTATTTTGATATTATGTCAAAGTTGGCCAATAAAATTTATTGTTAATGTGATAAGTTTGTATATTGAGCTTATTTTGATATTATGTCAAAGTTGGCCAATAAAATTTAAGGTGATAAGATTGTTCAACTAAGGATTTTTTTATTCAATTGATTTGAGATCTAACATAGTCATAAGTCTACGGCAGGATATTCATAAAATTTTTAAATAAAATATTTAGGGAAAATAATTTGGCACATGCGGAAGAAACGTACATATTAAGTATAGTTTATTTTAATTAATGATCTAGAAAAGGCCAAACTGTGTTTGTCAAGCTTTTGATTTTGAAGTATAAACTAATTCAAATTTAAAAAACTGCTATATATATTTAAGAGATCGACGTCACATGTTGCGTCACATGTTGTGTAAAATAATAACGTCACCATAGTTTGTAATGAGAAGGAAAAATTTGAAAATATTCCTAAATCATTTTGGAACTCGTTTGTGTCTCGTCAAAATTGCATTTATGTTATTTGATATCTTCATTTTTTTAATTTCGATTTCAGCTAATTATCACATAAAAAAACCTATAAATTGTGGATCGATCGAAACGCGGGGTTTTCTGGTATAATTAGGTATATATAATTAATTTTAGGATTAACATTTTTGATATAATTAAATAGTACTAATATTTTTTGGTATCCATAGTTCGGTACAATATTATTATAATTTTTTTGTTGAGAATCCGCACAACAAAATTCAATCTATCGAATAAATACGATCATATTGGACTTTCTTAAATCACTACGATGAGAAAATTCAAAATCGATTGAATATGATTTGATCAAGAGTGGAGCCAGAAAAAAGAATAGAAAAGATTATATATTTTACAAAGAGTTAAGCATAAGATAAATATTTATTTATTTCAAAAAAAAATTAAAAAATATAAAATAACTTTTTTTAGGGGGCTTAATCTCCCTAAACATCAAGGGACTCCGCCACTGCTCATAATCACTTATGAACTCACAAAAACATAAACGATTAAAATATACAAACAAGACAAGGATTTTACTAGCTTCGTTATTATTGTGGCAGCAAGTATTAACGTGCTCGGGAATAAACGGGTGTTTCTTTTTTTACTTAACGAAAGCAAGATTACAAGTATTAAAAGCCTAATACTTCTCACGCCAATCATCTCTTTTTTTTTTCTACACACTGATGTGCCTGACATAACTTTGTATAGATTGTCATGGAGTCCGAATTATGGTATAATAGGTTCTTTATTTCACAAGTATTTCGTTGTTTTTTGAATTATCTCAAATCGATAAGTATGAAAAAAGATATTAATATTTAGGGATAATTGTAGGCTAGTAGCTGACCTATAGGCACTTTTGTACTTTGGTTACTCACCTTGCATTATGTACACCCGACTAGCTGAATTTTGACGAAATTACATTTTCATTTGAAAATGGGCGGTTTCCGGCCACACGTGAGAAGCACGCGATTCTCTTTGCCAGGTGTCGCGATTTCAGTATCTAGAGGAGAGAAATTACTTGAATAGCCTTAAGGCTTATTTCCAATAAATTATTAATTAAATAATGCTATATAATAAATACAAAAAATCATTTATGAAAAATAGGAAAGGGGCTTTCTCTTTGAACTCTTAAACCTAATTTTGATGTCCAGGAAGAAGAAAACTGAAACAAATCGATACTACAGAAGACGGCCACAAGTCAACGACCTCACGTACAACGTTAGTATTCCAGCCACGAGAGAGCGCTGCAGGGACTCCATAGCCAATCAGCTCTACGCCGTCCCAAATTATCCAGAAAAGACCGGCGCTTTCCGATTGCCGGTTGCCGCCTTTCGCCACCGGCGAAAATCAATTTATGCGGGACCAATGCAAGATTGACTCCATTATTTCTCAACACGTATGTGCACCCACCTCCTCGAATTTAATTTACCAATTAAAAATGGACGAAGAAAATTCCAGACGATGGCGATACGACGGGAAGATGATCGGAGACTTCCCGACCGAGTGAGATCTGGACGGCCGCTCTTTGAGGGCGAACAGATCCCGCAACAGCGCCGTTCCGGGGCGGCGGGGAGGAGTCAGAAAGTTGGTAATCGAGTTGGCGGAAATTGGTGCTCATATTTTCTGCGTGCTATGTGTGTGCGAGTGTAGAAAAATAATTTGGCGAGAGCTTCATTTTCTTTAGCGAACTGAGATTTTCTTTAGCGAACTGGAGAAGAAAATTGAATTGGGAAAGAAGATAAAGTTTTTGAGTTTATGGAATTAAAGTATTTTCTTGTGAAATAAACATAAATTAATTAATCAATTAATTAATATATGAAATGTCCAAAATAACCCTCTAGCTACTGCAAAAAAACATTGAGGATCACGTGCTTCTCACGTGTGGCCGGAAACCGCCCATTTTCAAATGAAAATGCAATTTCGTCAAAGTTCAGCTAGTCGGGTGTACAGATTGCAAGGTGAGTAACCAAAGTACAAAAGTGCTTATAGGTCAGCTACTAGCCTACAATTATCCCTAATATTTATTTTTTGATCTCTTACAAAAAAATAACTACTGCGACACCACTATTTTCTATGTTCAGAAAACATAATGTGTACCTAGCGTTGTTTTAGAATTTGAACATATATAAATATATTCACATTTTTCAATATCAAAAATTCGGTACACATATCAAATCTTTTGGTATGGTATCAATATGAAATTTGAGTATTTTTTTTTATATATTGTGTAAAATTTTGAAAAATCTGTTTTATTTAGGCTGAAATTTCAATGCTCAAGCTGTCTTATAACTATGATTACATATTGTTTAGTTCATACCAATGGATACACATGTGTTGTGCCACAAAAATCCCCCACCGACACGTGGAATGGGTCAACACTCGACACCGGATAAAAAGGCCCAGATAAGGCTCCTATTAGTGCCATGGGCCCCCACGCCAAACTCGTCATCACACGAATCAGATAATGACCACGCATACCGTGCCCGGATCCCGGCCAACCGCAATGGGTGACAATAACCCGACATACGGGACGACGGGTCAAAGGTTCTCGGGACGCGGCCCAGCATGAAGCTCAGGTGCCAATGACCCGCATGCAGTGGGACGATGCCCGAGCCCCCGAATCACGCCGGCACATCCCGCACGGACGCCAAAGATCAGTCCCCCCACCAACTGGTGGCGTGGACCCACGTGCCAGGCCCCGTCGCGAGGGTCATGACAGGCCCCGAGATCGGGCGCCAACGACACGGCTTGCGGGAGGACAGACCCGGGATCTCGCCCCAGCACGGGGCACAGACATTAACAACCCGGCGGGACCCGTCACGAATCACCGTAGCCAAGCAACCTGGCATGAATGACGACGAGGACGACGGGACATGAAGCCCTGAGACGCCCCTGGATCCCAACCGCGGGAGAGCACCCCGTGAGTAGACCCGCGACGGAAGAACGCAATCAGTCCCGGGCGCCATGTCCCGGGGCGTATCGCGGGACTCAGACGCCGCACAGGTGCGACCTGCCCCGACGTTCATTAACCCAGGACGTTCATATCTGTGCATGCAGAAACACGTGTCGATTCCGGACAGTTGGAATTCCACGCACATCTTGGAAGGATAAGGATCACATTCGCACACATGGACGTGGGGCCCTATGACGGGGTCCGGATCACAGAAACTCATACCCGCGCACCGCCGCGGAGTCAGGCCGAAATCGCTTGGCCGGGCGGGCGGCCATTCACGAAGCACCCGAGCCATTCACAGAGCACCCAAAATAAGTACAAGACAAGTGTGTCATACCATCATCATCACGAACCCCAGCCACGACGGGGCGACTAGCGGCCACCACCATTAAGGACCCCGCACCACGGCAAACGCGCCTCGGAATCGTGCCTCAGCATTTAATGTATCTAGACTAGGTACCCAACGTGTTAAGGGTATCGTGGCATGGATAAGCATGTATCATCGCCTATAAAAGGCACCCTCCCGTAAACGATTAAAGGGCGGCACAAATTAGCTAATAAAGCCATTAAAGAAATAAAGGATAATTATCCTCCTAAGCTTCAAGCTCTTATCCTGTTTTCCAGTCTAAAGTAATCAGCACTTTCTACATATAAATTTAATGTATTGGTACCGTTTCCAAACCCTCTAAACACAGCCCATCCCCGTTACTTTCAACCCGACCAAAACGTGCCAAAACATTTGGCGCTAGAAGGAGGGGGTTGTAATCCTTAGACCCAGGAAAAAAGCCAGAACGAAAGATGTCCGGCCAGGAGCAAGACGGAGCCACCGCGTCGGATTCTTCGAGATCCGCCACCAGGCGGAGGTTGGAGCGAGGAAAGATGCCCGTGGAGGATGAGCCTATGATCCACCCGCCAACCAAGCAGGGAGTTTACTCGGCGTAGGAGACCGAGGTCCGGCAGAAGGATGCAAGGCCGCACCGGTCGGCCCACCGAAAAGTTCGGAGCGAGAGCGAAGCGCGGCGGCAGAAGCGCCATCAACGCGCTGAGCAACACCATCGGCGGTCGCACCCCGGTCCACTCCGTGACCCACCTCCTCACGCCACCCCGACCCCGTTCACAATCGACATGTTCAACACGCCTGAGAAGATCGACGAGTTCATGGCCAACTTGACCCAACGTAAGCACGCTTTAACTACTCCTGTTATCCATTCAGGTGATAAACATGCTAAGATAAGCACCAATGAGGCCGAAAATCAGTCCGCCTCGTCAGCACCACGGGTGCCGGAGTACGGGGACCCAGATCTACGAGCACGCTTGGAGAGGCAAAACCCTCAACTCGTCGCCCAGGTCGCTCCCGCTCCCGTTCCGGGACCTGAAGCAGGCCTGCGCGATGTATACGAGAAGCTCACGGTGATGAAGAAGGAACTCGACGAGGTGCGAGCCAAACCCGAGCGAGCCGATTTCTGCAAGGAGCCGTTGGCCCCGGAAATCGAACATGCTGCCATGCAGCACGAGATACAGCCTTTTCAGACGAATCTCTATGACGGAAAGACGGACCCAGAGGTCCACCTCAGCCGGTTCCGCACATACATGTCGGGACGAGGGGCCAGCGATGCCACGAGATGCCGACTGCTTCCACTAACTCTGGGAGAAACAGCCCACAAGTGGTTCGCCGGGCTACCTGCCAGATCGATCCATTGTTTCGACGACCTGGTCCTGCGGTTCGTCGCCCACTTCGCCTCGAAGGTCAACCGGCTCGAGCAGAGCCAAAGGTTGATCGGCGTCAAACAGGCGTCGCATGAGAGTGACGAATCCTACGTGGACAGAGTGGGGGACATCCTGTTCGGCGGGGAAGAAGTCGGCGACGACATGAAACTGCACACCGCCATGAGTGGGCTCCGGAAGAATTCGGAGCTGTTCAGACACCTGATGTTGTGCTACCCACTGAGTTACGAGGATTTCCGCGTCAAGGCAGGGGCACAATGTTGGTTCCAGAGGCTTATGCGAGAAAACGACAACGCCCCGGAGCCAAAGAAGCGAGATCCGGACCCCGAGGACCGGAGGCCGGCGAACGGGCCAAGAAAGGCACCATACAAGCCTTACGAGCAAGGTCGTCCGCCACCGAGCTACAAAGAAATGGAAGTGAGGATGGTGGAACAGACGGGTCAGGACACCATGACCACGATGGAGATACTTCTCGCCACCGGAGAAGACATCCTCGTCAAACCGGGGCCCATGCGAGCCCCCGACGACAAGTTGGACAAGAGACTTTGGTGCACTTTCCACGATCAGCATGGGCATGCAACAGGTCAGTGCAAGCAACTGCTAAAGCAGCTATGGAAGCTTTTTGAGGACGGGAAACTTTGGGATCTTCTCTCGAGGCCCGGACCTCGGGGTGACAATCCCGCAGCCCGGGGCATCCCCGGACAGGCCGGAGCGGGACGCGGCGCCAATGGGCAGAAACTGGGGAGATGTATACTCTAAGCGGCTATAGCACACTCCGGGAAAAGCCCCCTTTAGAGGTTTTCGAGGCCGTGGCCCCCACCTACTTTATTTGTATCAATTTCCCTGCCCCCTCCGGTGCCTTTGACACCGTGGAAGGGGACGAGCTAATAACAATAAAGTTTCTACTATTCTCTTTTTCTTGTGAAACCTTCGATTCCACCTAAATATGGCGCAAGGATATCACCACAGGGTAGAGAATTCGCCAAAAACCCACAAGACCCGAGGAGTCGAGTCAACAACCCAAAACCAAAGAGACGCGACCGACTCGCCGCGCACGGCCGAATCAATGACAGCGTCTAACACGAGCGAGGCGAGGTCTACGGGACCAATAGCGAAACAACGGACTATCGAGGCATATCAACCGGTCCCGGGGCCCGAGCCCCGCCTCTCGGACCAACCGGTGCCAGGGCCCGAGCCCCGTCTCCCAAACCTACCGGTCCCGGGGCACGATCCCGATCTCTCAAACTTATTCAATAGAATCATGGAGTTGGAGCAGAGACTAGGGATGACCCAATTCCAACCTTTGCATACCGATGTTCGGGCAACAACACCGATCTCGGGTCCCGAGCCCCCTCTCTCATGGGCCGGCGCAGTTCGCACGATCCAGGAGGATCAGATAAGTAAAATCAATTGATATTTTGCTATATTCGTATTTCTGTGTTGGAAGTATTATTGCAGATTCCCAGCACAGACTCGGGCAAACTTGTTGCATCATGCGGCACGACCTATGGTCTCATCACGGCGCCCGGGACGCTCAATAGAAGTGGACCAAAGAGGTACCGTGGTCGTTTTGAACCACGGCCAAAAAACACAACCAAAGAGGTACCGTGGTCGTTTCGAACCACGGCCAAAAAACGCAACCAAAGAGGTACCGTGGTCGTTTCGAACCACGGCCAAAAAACGCAACCGGAGAGACTCTCTACGCCCTCGCGTTACATAAAACCCCAAACTAATGAATCCCTAAACCCATACGACCTCAACGGGTCTCGGTACGAGGAGGCGCGGGTGCACAAAAACAAAAACCCCAAAACACCATAAATCCCTAAACCCATACGACCTCAACGGGTCTCGGTACGAGGAGGTGCGGGTACACAAAACGAATAAAAAAACCCAAAATCCAAACGGGGTCCCGGAAGAAAAACCCGGCCCCGGAAAGACACCAAACCAACTAAAATCGGCATCCCGGAGAATGTCAAAATGACCAAACCCCGGGGCCGTGAACCATTAAATCCGCATCCCAGAGAGCGTCATAACGACCAAACCCCAAAACTACCAATCCCTAAACCCGTACGGCCCCAACGGGTCTCGGGTCGCGGAGGTGCGGGTAAAACAAAACCCCAAAACCACTAATCCCTAAACCCATTAGGCCCCAACGGGTCCCGGGTCGCGGAGGTGCGGGTAAAATAAAACCCCAAATCCACTAATACCTGAACCCATACGACCTCTCCGGGTCCCGGGTCGAGGATGGTGCGATTTCAAGGAACCAATAAATCTCAAAGTCCAAACGGGGCCGAGTCACCAGGCGACGGGGCCAAACCCCGACGGCAGAAAAAGGTCATGAAGCAATTTCCCAAGTGACGTCCGCACACGCCGATGATCGCCCCCGCCAACTCGGGCACGGGCCCACGTGCCATACCACCACTGCAAAAAGACACCAGACAACGACGACAGAGCCTGCCTCAAAGCAACGATCACCTACCACGCTTCACGGATGAAAGCCTTTTCAAAAGCATCAATCAAGACAAGCAAACGGATTTGTGGAAGCCGCGGACCAGACCAAACACAACATTCAGAGAAATCAGCGGAGTCCCTCCACGAACTTCTCTGGGGGCCAGTGTTGTGCCAAAAAAATCCCCCACCGACACGTGGAATGGGCCAACACTCGACACCGGATAAAAAGGCCCAGATAGGGCTCCTACTAGTGCCATGGGCCCCCACGCCAAACTCGTCATCACACGAATCAGATAATGACCACGCATACCGTGCCCGGATCCCGGCCAACCGCAATGGGTGACAATAACCCGACATACGGGACGACGGGTCAAAGGTTCCCGGGACGCGGCCCAGCATGAAGCTCAGGTGCCAATGACCCGCATGCAGTGGGACGATGCCCGAGCCCCCGAATCACGCCGGCACATCCCGCACGGACGCCAAAGATCAGTCCCCCCACCAACTGGTGGCGTGGACCCACGTGCCAGGCCCCGTCGCGAGGGTCATGACAGGCCCCGAGATCGGGCGCCAACGACACGGCTTGCGGGAGGACAGACCCGGGATCTCGCCCCAGCACGGGGCACAGACATTAACAACCCGGCGGGACCCGTCACGAATCACCGTAGCCAAGCAACCTGGCATGAACGACGACGAGGACGACGGGACATGAAGCCCTGAGACGCCCCTGGATCCCAACCGCGGGAGAGCACCCCGTGAGTAGACCCGCGACGGAAGAACGCAATCAGTCCCGGGCGCCATGTCCCGGGGCGTATCGCGGGACTCAGACGCCGCACAGGTGCGACCTGCCCCGACGTTCATTAACCCAGGACGTTCATATCTGTGCATGCAGAAACACGTGTCGATTCCGGACAGTTGGAATTCCACGCACATCTTGGAAGGATAAGGATCACATTCGCACACATGGACGTGGGGCCCTGTGACGGGGTCCGGATCACAGAAACTCATACCCGCGCACCGCCGCGGAGTCAGGCCGAAATCGCTTGGCCGGGCGGGCGGCCGTTCACGGAGCACCCGAGCCATTCACAGAGCACCCAAAATAAGTATAAAACAAGTGTGTCATACCATCATCATCACGAACCCCAGCCACGACGGGGCGACTAGCGGCCACCACCATCAAGGACCCCGCACCACGGCAAACGCGCCTCGGAATCGTGCCTCGGCATTTAATGTATCTAGACTAGGTACCCAACGTGTTAAGGGTATCGTGGCATGGATAAGCATGTATCATCGCCTATAAAAGGCACCCTCCCGTAAACGATTAAAGGGCGGCACAAATTAGCTAATAAAGCCATTAAAGAAATAAAGGATAATTATCCTCCTAAGCTTCAAGCTCTTATCCTGTTTTCCAGTATAAAGTAATCAGCCCTTTCTACATATAAATTTAATGTATTGGTACCGTTTCCAAACCCTCTAAACACAGCCCAGTCCCGTTACTTTCAATCCGACCAAAACGTGCCAAAACAACATGTTCAAACACAAAATTTTAAAAGATGTTAATTTATTAACTGTGTATTGAACTATTGATATAAAACAATTTTACAAATTGTAATATCTAAAGCTGCAAACAAGTCCGACCAATTTGTGAGCTGCTCGAGTCGAGCTTCGAGCCCGAGCTGAACATGATCATCATCTTTCTCATATCGTGAGTAACCTAGTTTTTTCACGACCCGATCATCACGATCATCATTTTTTCTAATTTAAATATTTGTCAAACATACTTAATAATATCAATGCTCGAATCGATTCGACTATCGCAACCAACCAACCAACCGTAGTCATAACTACCATAATTTTCCGATTGTTATTGATACAAGGCCCAACATACAGTTTCCAGGCCCAATATTATTTATACTCTTCCAGTTCTGAGTTTCACTCGTCCCTTTTCACCTCCACAACATTCTTTATTTGCTGACGAAGAGAAATAAAAATGAAATGGCGGATATTTTTGGGAGTGGTAATGGTAATGTAAATAGAGCTCCAATCAATACACCATCGCCCAAACGGCCCCGACTCATTAATCTCCGTAGATTAATGAAACGAATTAATTATAATTAGGGAGACGACACAGAGGCAAAAGGTGCAACCGAGAATCGTAAGCCCTAATGTCCTAGCAACTATGATCGCAAGTCTACATAAGTCGATACATTCTCCTTTTATTTTTGACGCACGACTCATTTCGACATCATCATCGTATGCACGACGATTCCATCCAACCGAGTTTACTACTTCTTTGGCTTTAGCCTGTTCGATCCTCACCTTCAACACGTGTAGATTCGCGTCGACAATACTGTTGTCGTCGCAAGTACCTTCAGATCTAGGAGATTAATTACTTAATAATACACGTAGGTAATAACTAAATATATGCATTAAATATTTCGTACCTTCATCGTTGTATTGTCGAGCTGAAGTCACTTGAATCGCTCGAGCTCTCGACCTTTTTCCTGAGCGGCGGCAGCTGAACGGTGCATAGCGCATCCCTACAACACCTAAAGAAGTCATAATCATATATAATTTTCTCCACATACATTGAGAGCTAAGGCGAGGGATATATATATATATACTGTATATGCATAAATTATTAAATTAATCATGACATGATCAGTCTGCGGCAGGATCTTTCTAACAATTATAAATAAATATTTGCATGTAGAAAATAATTTGGCTATTATAGTTTATTTTAACTACTTATCGAGAAAGTGTTTGTCTAGCTGCAAACTAATTCTAATTTTATAAAAAAAATAATGATGTTCCATATGCACATGCGTCACTTGTTTAACAAAATAACCTCACTAGCTAGGAATTATTCTATGTTTCTAGAATGCCATTTGGGTTGATGACTTGGTGGTACCAAACCTATTAGAAGGTGATACGTGTCACTTAAAAAATTGCTGAGAAATTCTTATTGTTTTCAAAGTTTTTAATTAATATTTTCTTTCTTTTAATTAATTTTTCAAAAAATAAAAACCTAAATGGCCGCGTTGAGAGAATATATAAGAGAGAAAAACCGTTGAATAAAATCGCGGGACATTGATTTGGAGAGTGAATATCAGAACAACAACATGCAAGAGATTAATTAATAAACAATCTTAATTTAGGCTACCTTAGTAAACACTGCATGAGACAGACACTACTAAAAAAAGTGGATTAGATATCACTTCAAAGAAATCGGTCGCTGATTCAACTGATTTCTATGACACCAATGATATCAGTTGCAGAAATAATGATACATTTGATATTAACGAAATCTGCGTTTGAATAAACCGATTACTATAACTTCGTTTTTAAAATGTTGTTTTACTTAGTAATCGGTGATACTAAGAAACTGATATGTTTGTGTGTTGTTATTTTTAATTAAAATATTATTTCATTTAGTAATCAGTGGTAATAATAAAAACGATGTCTTTTGGGTGTTTTAATTTTTTACGAAAATTTACTAAGTACAAATATAAGAAAACAAACTCATTTCACGTCTCCCCTTCACTTCTCCCTTCACAAACCTTGATGTGAAACATTTCTCTCTCCCCGATTCTGCTCAAAACCCTAACCAACTACAATACTTCTTCTCCCTCCGAATACTCCCTCAAAATTGAATCCCTAGCCACTCGATAACTAGCAACTCATCATCCATCGGCACCCCCCGCCTCCTCACCTGCAGCGTCGACAATCGCCTCCGCCCCACGCTCTACTTTCTCCAGGGGACCATCGGCATCGACCGCGTCGCCATGTGCGCCCCCCTCCTCTTCTGCCCCGTGGAAGACAAATTCATCCCCTGGATCGAGTACGTGCATAAATTAGGGTTTCCGCACAGGGACGCCATGACCATATTCAGGAGGTTCCCTTCCTTGTTCTGCTACAGCATCAAGGACAATTTCGAGCCGACCTTGTTGAAGATGTCGGAGGCTCGATTCCGGGAGAGGTTGGAGGTTGGTTGCAGTTCGTCGGGGCCGGTGAGAATCTTATTCTATCAAAGTGGACATAACTGAATCTTACTCTACAGAATGTGTTTTGAGATATTTATCTCTACTCTTCTTCATAATTGATTTAGTAAAATTCTACTTCTGTAGATAGAATTCGCCCAGTTCGGTTTATATCTTTCTTAAAAAGTATTTTAACAATTTTCCTTTCTTTAGGGACTTACCATAATTGCTTTCAACAGAGTCTTTAACTTCAAGACCATTCGAGCAGTTCCTAGTGTTGGACCAACTTATTTTGTTATGAAATTCTTTGAGAGTAATAAACAATTTGTGCTTTAAAGCTTACAGTATTAAAAAAATGTATCTACTAAAAGTTAGTATATTGTTCTGACTCGTGTAAAGTTTTGGTTTTGTAGGTGTTCTGGACATCATAATGATGTATGGAGATACTCAACCTCAAGGCGACTAGCTGTTATGAGAATTTTTCTTTGGTTTCTTTTCCATAGCGTGGCTTCAGTTATCATATGTTTCCTTTATGTGTATATACTGTTATAATTTTTGTCTTCCTTCTCCCTTCGTTATCTATATATTATACAGCATTATTCTTTCAATATATGTGGGCGCAAAGTTCGTTTTGAGTTTCTTGTTGCACATACATGCATGTCACCGTATGTGCAATCAGTGCGATGGTTGGTGGCTGGCTCGTTTTATGAAGTGGATGCATCAGGTTAACACATTTTATGAAATTAGGAGTTGTACTCAGACATTTCAATTTTTTTTCCCTTTTCTATATGGAAAAATGATCTGATGCAGATAATGTTTTGTTTAACATGTTGTAGGAACATTACTATGTTGGTCAGGGCATTTATGAAAGAGCTTCAGATTTCTTGAAGTAAATCAACCGACCTCTTTGGTGTTGAAATTAAGTCTCTTTAATTGGTGTTGGTTTATTGGTCTTTTCTGGTTTTAATCCCTCCATTTATTTGTACTTTTATGAAGCATTAACTATTCTCAATTTATTTGCGTCATGTATGAGAATGCATATTTTTCACCAACTGATCAAAAATCCCTTTATTTTGAAAAACAAAATTGGATTATATAAAGGTTAGCTATTACTTAATTCACAGTTGTATACGAGGTAAGTTGGTTTTACTACATTTTTTCATAAGGATTGCAAGAAAAAGTAGTGTAGTTTTTACGTTTCTCATTCTTTTAGTACAATGATGCCATTGATGACAGTATATAACTGTTTGCTGGTTAATAGTCTGATAACTGACTCGCTGCAGAGTGAAAGTTTAATAACTTTTGATTTTTTTTCTCATTTTTGTTTAAGGCAGATACATGCTCTGCTCTTCTGATTGGTTTACTTGGTTGTGTTTGGATGCAAATTTTCTTTTGCTTATTTTCTAATGATTAGTGTTGATTTTTCCTATCAGTTGTGTTTGCACATTGCTTATCAGTTATCGGTTGCCTTGTCAAAGATATAGTTTTCAAGGTCTTATATTCAAAAGAGAATTTTAGCTTCATGTTGCAGATTAGGCCCTTGGCAGAGCCAACAAGGACAATAGTAAACATTAGAGTCAGGCAATATTCATGGCATATTACTCAGATTTTTTTCATTGTAGTTGAATTGTTGCTGGGAATTGTAGTTGATTTACTAAGGACATGAACCTCGAAATTTGACATATTTTTCTACTTCTTGACACTCACAACTTTATGTGCCTTTTGTTTTTGTTCTTTTCTCTGAAACAGGAAGCTATCGCTTAAGTTATAATATGATTCATCAGGAGCTAGTCTATACAAGGATAGGAGTTGAAAATCAAGAAACTATTACGGTTATGCATTGGCAAAACAATTCGAATGTACTCTAGCTACAATTATGAATGTTTTGATTTTGGATAATGAGTGTACTCTAGCTACAATATTTTGTATGAATGTTTAAAGTTATTTAAGTATTGTTATGGAATTTGGTGGTTTTATAAATTTGTGCAATTTTAATATAAAAATATTGATTATATTGGACAAAATTACAGGAATAGAATTTTTTTATAGAAATCGGTTTTTAAAATAAAAATGATTATGTAGTACTATATAGTTATCAGTTCTAAGTTAAATAACCGATATTAAAGGAGGCACTTAGATATCAGTTAGTTTCGTGGGTTAGTATCGAAAATCAACCGATTTCTATGAATACAACAGAAATCGGTTGGTAAATAAAAACTGATATAAAAAATCTACAAAGAAATCGGTTAATCACCGATTTCTATAGTTGGCAGACTATAGATATCGGCTCCATCAACATCAGTCCTGATTTTCATAGAAATCGGTTAAAAACCGATTTCTAATGCAATTTTTTTAGTAGTGAGAGTCGTAATTTTGTTGGAGTTGATGGTTTGCATGTCATGCAGTTGAAGAATTGAAGTATGAAGTGTTGAAGTTGCTGTGAAGATTGTATAAGTTGTTATTACGTTTTCTATCTTTTGTTTGTGTTTAATATTAGAAGGGTATTATTGTCTTTACACTTCCAGTATAAATAATGCGTATAGCACTGTAGACTTTTGAGATTTAAAAAAAAAAAATGAAAAATGAGTTTCCCGCTCTCACATTAGCTCTCTCTCTCTTTCTGGTTTTTCCCCAAATATTCAAACCTGTGAATTCCTGGAAATTATTCGATCTACATCTTCTACATGGTATCAGAGCTTCTACTGGCTTCCGCTACGAGTGTTTAATTTTGTTTTTCATTTGGATATTTGGGCATCGAAGTGTTCTTCGTGCAGTTGTGAGTTCGTTTCTCGACTGGTGCGTGTCATTGCAATTTTCCTTGTTATTTTCTGACTTCGAGTAATCATGAGTGGTGTATCGTACACGATTGGATCCAATTTTGGAGAATCCAGATCTGAGCCGATGAGTTTGGCTGGTAACAATGATAATCTGAATATGGTGATGGTAGCTCCGTTATTGGATGGATGGAATTATTACTCATGGAAGCGATCCATGGAGATTGCGTTGGGAGCTAAGAGGAAACTAGGTTTTGTCAGAGGAACATGCCTTCCTCCTGCTATTGATGATGAACGTTATGAAGATTGGGTTACCACAGATCTAATGGTTCAGTCATGGATTGTGAATTCGTGTCACAAGGATATTTCACAGTGTGTTTTGTTTGATGATACAACTGCTGGCATGTGGAAAACGCTTGAAAAGAGGTATGCTCAAGGGAATGGAGCTAGGTTGTTTGAGCTAAAACAACACATCTCAGCCCTAAAACAAGGTTCACTTTCTGTTACACGCTATTATAATCAACTTGATAAGCTGTGGAAAGAGTATAATCAGTTGAGTCCATTGATTCCTTGTCACTGTGGGAGTTATGATGAAAGGCAGAAGGATAGAATCATGCAATTTCTCATGGGATTGAATGAGAACTTCTACACCATAAGAGGGAATCTTATCCTGATGAATCCAATGCCAGATATTGATCAATGCTTTAGATATATAATTCAGGAAGAAAGACATAGAGTAGTTGTTTCAGGGCAAACAGTTTCAGTAGATTCTACTGCTTTGAATGTGAATAAAGGGAGTTCTGGAAATCCTACACCTAATGCACCTACTGGAGTTCAAAATGGAGGTATGAGTAATGATCAGTCAGATCCTAGTGCAGCCAATTTGTCAACAAATAGAGGAAAAACATTGCATAAGTGGACAACTGCAAGGAAACCTATTTGTAGTTACTATGGAAAGGAAAATCATATTAAGGACAAGTGTTACAAACTCCATGGCTTGCCACTTGGTTTTAAGTCTAAGAACAAATCATATGAGTCATCTCAGACATCAGCACAGATGGCTTCTACAGCAGCCTCCTCTAATTCTTCCTCAAATCAGAATACTGGTGCTTCTTCAAATCAGAATTCTGGTCCAAATCATGGTTCCAGTATAACTCCTGAACAGATGATGCAATTGTTACAAATGATGCAACAGATGAATGCAGGGGGAGCATCACAATCAGTTGGATCTTTTAACAGTTCTAGTAACATGACTTTTGCGGGAATTACAAGTGCATTTACTACTGTAGCCCTTGGTTCAGATCACATTATATGGATTATTGATACTGGAGCAACAGATCACATGGTCAGTTCTCCTGATATGTATACAGCTGTTCCAAGAGCTTGTTCTGTTCCTATTCATCTGCCCAATGGAGGGCAAGTTTTGGCTACTTTGAAGGGATCAGTAAGACTTACTTCATCTTTAACTATAGATGATGTACTGTGTGTGCCCAGCTTCTGTGTTAACTTGATTTCAGTGAGTGCACTTGTGAAATCTCAGAAATGTTCAGTTGCTTTTACAGCAGAAAGTTGCATTATATCTGATACACATACCAAGCAAGTCCTTGGTTATGGAAAGTCACATAAGGGACTTTATATTTTGACACCTGAACCACTGTCAAATCATGCTTCAGTGCATACACTCACCACTTGTAAGAATTTGTGGCATTCCAGACTTGGACACATCTCACCTGCAAGGATGTCCTTGTTAAAGCCTGCTACCAAATGTACTGCAGCATTCTTCTGATATTTGTGATATATGTCCTTTGGCTAAGCAGCACAGGCTCCCATTTCCCGACAGTGTGACTTCCACTCAGAAACCTTTTGAGTTAGTACACTGTGATCTCTGTGGACCCTTCACTGAGCCTACATTGGATGGATTCCAGTATTTTCTTACTTTGGTGGATGACTTCTCAAAGTATACTTGGATAAGTCTCTTGAAATCCAAATCAGATACCCAAAGACACATTATTCAATTTCATAAGTTCATCTCAACACAGTTTGGAGCTAAGATTATGGCTTTCAGAACAGATCATGGTAGTGAGTTCACCATTACTGACTTCTGTAAGGCAGAAGGAATTCATCATCAGAAATCTTGTGTGTACACACCCCATCAAAATGGCATAGTGGAGAGAAGACAACAGACTCTTTTCACCATAGCAAGGGCCTTAAAATTTCAGTCAGGAGTCACCTTGCCATTTTGGGGTTTCTGCATCAGTACAACAGCATATTTGCTCAATAGGATTCCAACTCCTTTGTTGGAGAATGCTTCTCCTTATGAAATGCTGTACAAGCATCCTCCCTTATATGAACATCTCAGGAGTTTTGGATGTTTGTGTTATGCCACATATACTATTCCACACAAGAAGAAATTTGATGTCAGAGCCCATAAGTGCATGTTTCTGGGGTATTCATCTTGTTCAAAAGGTTATATTCTTTATAACCTCAATACTCATGCCTTGTTCACTTCAAGAGATGTCCAATTTGCTGAACATATATACCCTTTTGTCTCTACACCTCCTGTCTTCCATAATTCTGCTACCAATGATTCTGATAGATTTTTCATAAATGCTATTAGTCCTTCTGACCCTGACTTTGTGATTCCCCATTCTTCTGTGACTACACCTGTAGTCTCTCCTTTACCCCCACAGTCACCATTGTCTCATCTTGGTTCCCCCATGGCTGAAGTGGAGTTAGATGATTCTCCACCTAGACATCAGAGAAAGAGACAACCTCCTGCATATCTACATGATTATGTTTGTAATTCTGTTATCACAACTACCGTGGAACCTCATTCCTACAAGGAGGCAGTTGGTTTTGCTCCCTGGAGAGAAGCCATGCTTAAGGAAATTCATGCTCTGGAGCAGAATAATACATGGTTAATCACTGATTTGCCACCTGGGAAGATACATATAGGTTGTAAATGGGTGTATAAGGTGAAGTACAGGGCAGATGGGTCCTTGGAACGTTATAAAGCAAGGTTAGTTGCTAAGGGATATACCCAGAGGGAGGGTTTGGATTATGAAGCCACTTTTGCACCAGTGGTGAAAATGACTACAATCAGAGCTTTATTAGCATTGGTTGCTGTCAATGGTTGGTTTCTAGAGCAGCTAGACATCAACAATGCTTTCTTGCATGGAGAGTTGAATGAAGAAGTATATATGCAGCTTCCAGAAGGCTATGCAAAACAGGGGAGAGTTTGAAAGTTTGTAAACTTTTGAAAAGTCTTTATGGATTAAAACAAGCTAGTAGGCAATGGTTTTGCAAGCTTTCTGAAGCATTAAGGGATTATGGTTTTGTTCAATCTGAGGTTGATCATTCTCTGTTCACCATACATGCTAAAGGTTGGAGTATGATTATACTCATATATGTGGATGATTGATTGTTGCCAGTAACAACATGGAGAAAGTAAAGGAGATAAAACAGTTCTTGGATAAGAAGTTTCAGATTAAGGATTTGGGAGTTTTATCCTATTGTCTTGGATTGGAGATTACCAGATCAGAGGAAGGAATCACATTGTGTCAAAAGAAGTATACTTATGAACTGTTGAAGGAATATGGATTTGAGGAGTGTAACTCAGTCAGTTTTCCTATGGATTCAAAGGCTAAATACAGCAGGACAGTTGATAAATATTTGGCTAATCCAGGAGAGTATAGAAGGTTGGTTGGGAAATTGATGTATCTAAACATCACAAGGCCAGACATCACATATTCAGTACATGTACTCACACAGTTCATGGATAAACCAGGTTATACACATATGGGAGCTACTCATAGAATACTTAGATATTTGAAAGGAACAATTGGTCAGTGTTTATTCTATTCTAAACGCAGTGAGTTGAAATTGAATGGTTTCCGCGATGCTGATTGGGCAGGTTGTGTTGATACAAGGAGATCAATTACTGGATATGCTATTTTTCTTGGAGATTCTCTCATCAGCTAGAGGTCAAAGAAACAAAGTGTTGTGGCAAGAAGCTCAGCAGAATCAGAGTATAGGGCCATGGCTCTCACTCTTTGTGAAATCATATGGTTGAAGCAAGTCATGTTGGACTTTGGTGTATGCACTGCCACAACTAATATTTTCTCTGACAGTAAGTCTGCTATTGCAATTGCTGTTAATCCAGTTCATCATGACAGGACAAAGCACATTGAGATAGATTGTCACTTTATGAGAGAAAAGATCCAAGATGGAACAATTCACACCTTGTTTATTCTTTCAGTGGCACAGGTGGCTGATATTCTTACTAAGGCTCCCACAGGCTCTGGGAGCACAGCAGTTTCATCTGCTGATGGTCAAGTTGGGACTGCAAGAGAGTCCAACTTGAGGGGGAGTGTTGGAGTTGATGGTTTGCATGTCATGCAGTTGAAGAATTGGAGTATGAAGTGTTGAAGTTGCTGTGAAGATTGTATAAGTTGTTATTACGTTTTCTATCTTTTGTTTGTGTTTAATATTAGAAGTGTATTATTGTCTTTACTTTTCCAGTATAAATAATTCGTATAGCACTGTAGACTTTTGAGATATAAAAAAAATGAAAATGAGTTTTCCGCTCCCACATTAGCTCTCTCTCTCTTTCTGGTTTTTCCCCAAATATTCAAACCTGTGAATTCCTGGAAATTAATCGATCTACATCTTCTACAAATTTCGCCGTCGATTTCGAAACAAAGATTTCGGCGACTACTTTCATTCTAATAAAAACAAAAAACTCGGGGACAAACAAATATATACATCCAAAAATTAAATAAGAAGAAAATGCCTACATCAAAAGATGGGGGGCTCATTCAAGTTTATCGGCAACCCTCGTCTCACAATCCTGAATAATCTCGACGGAGATTCACCGACTGGACGCCGTTAGGCGGAGGAGTGTTGCAGGAAGTCGTTTATGGTGATCAGGTCGGACGGTGTGAAGAGCCGGTGCTCGAACAAAGGGTGATGTCGAGTGACATTAATTTGTATAAATAATTTGTTTATAGCGTAATTGTTTTACAATTCATAAGTTGCGCCTTCACTAGACACGGTTTTTTCAGACAAAAAATCGTCTTCACTGACAATTTCTTGACGAACTTGTTGTTCTCATACCATGGTCGATTTATCAAGAAATTTCGGCTATTTTATTCCGAGTTTTTTTTTTCTATTTTCTGTTATGTGATTTAGGTTTTTATTTTTGGAGAATTTAATTAAAGAAAAAAAAAAAGAATTGAAAAACTTAAAAACAATAAGGATTTCTCAGCAATTTTTTAAGTGACATGTCGCGGTTAATAGGATTGATACCACCACATCAAGCCAAGTGGTATTCTATTTTCTGTGATATATGAAGTACTTAATTTAGTATGAACTCAAGTGTAATATGTCAATATATTGACATTCTGTGTATAATTCAATATTAAAAAAATTGGCATGTTTATATTAATAATCGGTACAATATCAGTAGAAGTATAATTTTTTTTTTTATATCGATATTAAATGATTTTGTATTGATACGAAACGATTTCTCCGAATTGTAATAGGAGCGACTTTGAACTACAAGTTCTAGCCAAACATTAACATCATCTTTTTCAACTCCTCAAAAACTTGTTTTTTTTTTCCGAGTTGATCTCATTTAAATATTTGTAAAGCATGCTTCCAACCGTAATTTTCAATTGTGCTAAGACAAAAATAGGAAATGGCAATAATATCCTCGCGTTAAATAACCCATAACTAAAATTCTTATTAATACAAGGCCCAACATTTAGTTTCAAGGCCCAATATTATTTACTACTCTCAGTTCGCAGATTCACTTGCCCCTTTTTCACCCTCACGTTTCGTTCTAGGGTTTACGATTTTTTTCCCTTGAAGAACACTGTCCGAATTAATGCCTTTTTGTTCCGCCGGAGAAGAAGAGAAATAAAAATGGGGGATATTTTAGGGAGCGGTAATGGTAATGGAAGCGGAGCTCCAATCAATACACCCTCGCTCAAACGGCCCCGACTCTCCCCGTTAGATCCAGAACCCAAATCTGAGTTGGGCCAGCTGCCGTCCGGTTCCTTGTCAGTCTCACATGGCGGATTGGGTTGTGCAGAAGAAAAAGAAACGGAAAAGGAAAAAGAAAATGAAAAAGAAGAAGAGGAAGAGGAAGAGGAAGAGGGAGAAGAAGAAGAAGAAGAAGAAGAAGAAGAGGAGGAAGCATCTAATTCGGAGACTGAGAGAACTACACACACGGCGACCTTTACCGACTTGAAAGTGTTCGATTGCCCCAGTTGCCATAAACCCCTCTGCTCCCCCGTCTATCAAGTAAGCAGTCCTCTCTCTCTCTTTTCAAGTTTTTGTGTTTACAACAAAGTTTTCATTTTTATTTGTAAAAAACAGAATTAATTTATAGTAACATTTGTTTGTTCAATCCAGTGCCAACAGGGGCATTTCGCTTGCGCTGCATGCTGCAGAAACCGGCAATCCAAGTCCAAATGTTACATCTGCCGTTGGCAGACTGGCACTATCCGTTGCATTGGTCTCGAGAAGGTTCTAGAATCAGTCACATTCCGCTGTCGAAACAAATCCTACGGGTGCAAGGAGAAGTTTAAAAACAGCAAGATACTCGATCACGAGAAGGCATGCATCTACACACCTTGCGCCTGTCCTGATGTTACCTGCAACTTCATTGGCATGTCCAAGTCCTTGTACAAGCATTTCGGTGAAAAGCATTTCGGTCAAGTGGGTTCCTATTCCCATCCCTATTCCTGTTTAGAATTCTCCTACGACTCTAAGAAATCAATCCCAGTGTACAGCTACGACGGGGAACTAGTCTTCCTTCAAGATAGAAGCAGGTCCACGCTTTTTAAACTAATGTGCAAGAATTCACCTGAGGCTTTTGTTAGTGTTGTTTATGTGGCACCAGATTCGTCAAGGGGGGCTTTTTCTTACGATCTGACGGTGGTAATTGACAATGACACTTTTATCAACATGAAAGCACCGGTTGAGTGCATACCTAAATGTACGGATGAGAGAATGATGGGAAAATGTCTCCTTCTTCCCAAGGGCTTGGCCAAGAATTGGACATATATGAAGTTGGAACTTATTATACGGAGGAACCCTAAGATTGCAGGTTGATGTTTGAACTTAGGCTGATGTTTCACGCGTATGTTAAGTTGTAATCTTCTGTAGTTTTCCAATCCTGTGATACTTGTTAAGAAAGAACTCCTTTTGTTACATACATTTTGTTCTTATTATTTTCATAGTACTTTCAATTATTCCATACTCCAAATAAGATGGATTAAGAAAGTTATTTTACCCAATTTCATGGCTGCAACGAGACCCACGCAAACCTAAGATGAACGATTTCTAGGAGCAACTAGTTTAACATTTTTCAGATAACAAATAAATTTCACATTTTGCAGATAACAAATAACCCATGGAATGACAGTAAAAACGATGTTTGAAAGGATGAAATATCACGAACAATCTGATGTCATTTTAGTGGTCTTTAGAATCAAGTAATAATAATTGATTTTGCGGTCACAGAACCGATGAGGTCCCTTGCTCTGTTTTGTGGGTTTAGATTTTAGCCAGCCAAAATACACGAAATGGTCCATTAACTTTAATCCACTATCAGTTTAGTCCTATAACTATTTACTGCTAAAGATACTCTCCCAATAAATTAGGGGTGTCAATGGGTCGTGTTGGGTTGGGTTCGTGTCGTGTCAAAGGTATTCGCGGGTGACAAAACATAAACCCAAACCCAACCCATTTAATAATCGTGTCGAAAAATTAAACCCAAACCCAACCTATTTATAAACGGATTATCCATTTATAACTCGTTTCCAACCCATTTAACCCATTTCATTTTAAAATTAAAATTTTATAATTTTTAATAAATAAAAATATTAAAAAATATTTTAATTTCTAAAATAATGACATATATAATGTAAACCTAATCGTAAGAAAAAGAGAATTAATTATATTTTTAAACAAATAATATATTAATATTGTTTATTTAATAAATAATGTATTATTATAATATAATAATTAAAATTAATTTAATAAATGGGTTAAACGGGTTAATTTCGAGTTCGCAGGTCGACTCGCGGTTGACCCATTTATTAAATGGGTCATGGCGAGTTGACCCACCATTGACCCGCTTTTTAATCGTGCGGGTTCAACACGCTTTATTTCGTGCGGGTTTCGAGTCGTGTTATCGGGTCGTGTCCAAATTGACAGGCCTACAATAAATAACCCAACACATTTTCCTCTCTTAGTAATTTCCGTGGCCTCCTTTTTCTCCCCAAATTTCAATCTAGGGTTTTCAATTTTCCAGCTCCGAAGTAGACATTTTTTTTTGTTTTTTTTCCTAGTAACAGAAAAAAAAAATGGCGGGTAATTCAGGGAATGGAAACGGAACATCCATCAATATACCCTCGCCCAAACGGCCCCGACTCTCCCTGTTAGAGTCAGAAGTCAAATCTGAGTTGAGCCAACTCCGATCCGGTTCCTTTCCAGGGGCACTTGACGAATCGGGTCGCGAAGAAGGAAAAGAAAAGGAAGAGGGTGAAGAAGAAGAAGAAGAAGAAGAAGAAGGAGAGGAGGAGGAAGAAGAAGAAGAAGAAGAAGAAGAAGAAGAAGAAGAAGAAGAAGAGGAAGATGAGGAAGAAGAAGAAATCTCGGAGTCGAGTAAGACCGGACACTCAGCGTTCATTACCAACGTGAAGGCGTTCGATTGCCCCGGTTGCAATGGACCCCTCATCTCCCCCGTGTATCAAGTAGGTCTTTTTTTGTTTCGTTTCAATCATTTCTTAGTCTTTTATGAATAAGAAAAATGGTATAGTCGAGTGTGCTTCTAAGTTTTCAATTTTATTAAAAATAAAATAAAAGCAAGTATTCAAATCATCTTTATATTCCGAAGCTATAACATTTTTCGTTCAATCCAGTGCTCAGCTGGGCACGTCGCTTGTGGTAAATGCTGCACCAAAGAGGGGACAAAACCAATCACATGTAACAACGGCTCCTGTCGTCGTCGCACTGGAACCATCCGATGCTATGCTCTCGAGAAGGTTCTAGAATCACTCACCTTCCCCTGTCCAAACACAGCTCACGGCTGCAAGAAGACGTTTAGGAACAGCAAGATACTCAGTCACGAGAAGACGTGTGTCTACTGCCCTTGCGCCTGCCCTTACACTAAATGCGACTACGTAGGCTTGTCCTTGTACAAGCATTTCGGTCAAGCTCACCCGCATTCAGAATCCTCTGACATAGGGCAATTGCAATCGCAATTCTCCTTCGACACTGCAAAGTCAATCTTGTTGCGCCCCTACCAGAAACAGGTCTTCCTTCAAGACAGCAGCCGGACATCGCTTTTTGTCCTGGATCGCACGAACAATTCGTCCGGGAGCTTTGTTAGTGTTGTTTGTCTCGCGCCAGAGTGGTCAAAGAAGGAGGCTTTTTTGTACGAGATGACGGCAGAGGTTGAGAGTGATACGTGTGCCAAGATTAAAGCACGCGTGCAGTGCATGTCGAAATGGACGGCTGAAAGATGTTCGGGAAATAGTCTCGTTCTTACCAAGGACTTGGTCAAGAAGTTTAGCGATCTCAAGTTGGAACTTATTATACGGAAGAACCCTAAGTTTGCAGGTTGATGTTAAGTTGCTCTGCTGTAGAAATAAATCCTTTTATTTGACATTATGTTCTTATTTTCATATCCACGTCTCATAAATCTGTCTCATAAATCAACTTTGAAAAGTATTCTCTCTATCCCATACAAAATGATCACTCTTTTGTATAAAGAAAAATACTACAATATCTTTCATACTGCAAAAAAAGATGGATTAAGAGCATCTCCTATACCTCATTATAGGCACGATTTAATTGAAATATCACACATTATTCGTAAGCATCAATTTGTACTTCAACACCTCAATAGTTTTGATGTATAATTCTTCTTCATTATACATGTGGGTCACACAATACAAGACATAAAATTTGTACTTAATATCAAATATTTAATACTTCTTTTTTTTCTATCTCAATTTGTAACTTGATCCTCAATGATGTATCTAAGTACAAATTTATAACACATATCATCTTTACTTACCATTGAGGATGCTCTAAGAAAGTCATTTTACACAATTTCATGAGTCTCGTATTCGTATATACTCATTCCTACATGGAGCAATCGGAATAAAAGAGTTCTAAGAGCAACAAATAACCAATGGAATGACAGTAAAAACGAAGTTTGTGAGGGTGAAAAATTACTCACCGGCGTATTAACGAACAATCTGATGTCATTTTAGTGGTCTGTGGAATCATGTAATAATAATCGACTTTGCGGTCACATATTCGTCTATCTGAGTTCAGAACCGACGAGGTAGAGGAGATGTACTTTAGCCATCCATTCTCCCTTGCTCTGCTTTGTGGGTTTAGATTTTAGCCAAAATACACGAAATGGTCAATTAACATTAATCCACTATCACTTTAGTGCTAAAATATGAATAACCCACAAAATACAAAATGACAAAGATACCCTCTCGCAATAAATAACCCAACCCGTTTTCATCTCCTAGTAATTTCCGTCGCCTCCTTTTTCACCCCAAATTTCAATCTAGGGTTTCCAATTTTACAGCTCTGAAGTATACATTTTTTTTGTTCTTTTTTTTCCTGGTAACAGAAAAAAAAAAAGATGGCGGGTAATTCAGGGAATGGAAACGGAACATCCATCAATATACCCTCGCCCAAACGGCCCCGACTCTCCCTGTTCGAGTCAGAAGTCAAATCTGAGTTGAGCCAGCTCCGATCCGGTTCCTTTTCAGGGGCACCTGACGAATCGGCTCGCGAAAAAGAAAAAGAAAAAGAAGAAGAAGGAAAAGAAAAAGAAAAAGAAAAAGAAGAGGGTGAAGAAGAAGAAGAGGATGAAGGAAATGAAAAAGAAGAGGGTGAAGAAGAAGAAGAAGGAGAAGGAGAAGAAGAGGAGGAGGAAGAAGAAGAAGAAGAAGAAGAAGAAGAAGAAGAAGAGGAAGAGGAAGATGAGGAAGACGAAGAAATCTCGGAGTCGAGTAAGACCGGACACTCGGCGTTCATTACCAACGTGAAGGCGTTCGATTGCCCCGGTTGCAATGGACCCCTCATCTCCCCCGTTTATCAAGTAAGTTTTTTTTTTCAATCATTTCTTAGTCTTTTACTCTTTTATGGATAAGATAGAAATGGTATAGTCATGTTGTGTTTCTATGTTTTCAATTTTATTAAAAATAAAAAATAAAAGCAAGATAGAATAAGTTATAGTACATTCCAAAGCTATAACATTGTTTGTTGAATCCAGTGCTCAGCTGGGCACGTCGCCTGTGGTAAATGCTGCACGAAAGAGGGGACCAAACCCATCACATGTAACGACGGCTCCTGTCGTCGTCGCACTGGAACAATCCGTTGCTACGCTCTCGAGAAGGTTCTAGAATCACTCACCTTCCCCTGTCCAAACACAGCTCACGGCTGCAAGAAGACGTTTAAGAACAGCAAGTTACTCCAACACGAGAAGACATGCATCTACTGCCCTTGCACCTGCCCTTGCACTAAATGCGACTACGTCGGCTTGTCCTTGTACAAGCATTTCGGTCAGGCACATCTGATTTCACACACGCATTATGGTTATGGGCAATCGCTTTTACAATTCTCCTTCGACACTGCGAAGTCAATCTTGTTGCGCCACTACCAGAAACAAGTCTTTCTTCAAGACATCAGCCAGACAACGCTTTTTGTCCTGGATCGCACGAACAGTTCGTCAGGGAGCTTTGTTAGTGTTGTTTGTCTTGCCCCAGAGTGGTCAAAGAAGGAAGCTTTTTTGTACGAGTTAACGGCAGAGGTCGACAGTGAGACGTGTGCCAAGATGAAAGCACGCGTGCAGTGCATGTCGAAATGGACGGCTGAGAGATGTTCGGGAAACAGTCTCGTTCTTAATTACCAAGGACTTGGTCAAGAAGTTTAGCAATCTCAAGTTGGAACTTATTATACGGAAGAACCCTAAGTTTGCAGGTTGATGTTAAGTTGCTCTTCTGTAGAAATAAATCCTGTTATTTGACATTATGTTCTTATTTTCATATCCACGTCTCGTAAATCAACTTTGAAAAGTATTCTCTCTATCCCATAAAAATGATCACTCTTTTGTATAAAGAAAATTTTACTATTTTTACCGAAACATTGGTTGTAATTTTTGTAATCAGAAAAATTACAGTGTAGGCAGTGATACATTCACAGGGGAGTGTTCTAATTTTTCTGGGATAATATACTCTGAGGGCTGAGGCAGTAATTCTGATGGAGTAAGTTATTTCTAAAAAAGTTTAATATCACAAAGTAATACCTTATACGGATGGATTAAGAAAGTCATTTTACACCAAGTAAAAAGATGGTGAGTATTGAAGAAACACAATCTCCTCATATTCGGGTTCGCCCGGCCCGGCCCCTATAAAGCATTCTCCACAGCAACCTTAGTGCCACGTATAATTTTCCATAAAAAAGAACCAGTAAAAAAAATGAAAAAGTATTTTTTCAGTAGCATGGAGCATGTAACAGTAACACCGTATAACTTCTCTGTAGTTAATAGTAGTAATACACTAATCTCTTCTGAATTCTTTCAGGACGTTTCATTTTACGGATTCCATTCATTCCCCTCAGAATCCGTAGCGTCATCAAGTTTGAGCTCCTGACAGTATAAAAATATGAAAATCACAGTTTAGATATATAAAAAAAAAAGATGGCGGGTAATTCAGAAGGTTCAAGCACTTCCGACGAAGAATTGAGTAGCGAAGAAAATGAACCACAGTTAGTTTCCAAGAGACAAAAGACCCGCGTTACGTGCGACCTTGTCTGATGTGAACATCCTAGATTGCCCCATTTGCAATGCTTCCCTCAACTCCCCTGTCTATCAGGTATACACGAGTGACACTCAATTTATTACTATATAACAAGGTATATTAATTAATGTTATTGTTTTTTCAATCCTACGCACAGTGCATAAAAGGGCATATAGAGAAGGTTGCCCCACTTGCCACCTTCGAATTGGAACAATCCGCTGCAAGGCTATAGAGAAGGTTCTAGAATCTGTCACGGTCAAATGTAGAAACACGTTGTACGGTTGCACAAAGACATTTAAAAACAACAAGAAACTAGATCACGAGAAGACGTGCATCTATTATCCTTGCTTTTGCCCTTACTCTAACTGCAACTACGCTGGCTTGCCAAAGTCCTTGTACACACACTTCGGTAATACGCATCCCCATTCCAAATTCTCGTTCAACACTATGAAATCAATCTCGCTGGATGCCACTCAGACACAAGTCTTCCTTCAGGATAGTCTCCAGAGCACGCTCTTTGTCCTGAAGCGCAAGAACAACTATCCCGGGAGTTTAGTGAGTGTCACTTGTGTAGCGCATGATTCGCAGCAGCGCGGGGCTTTCTTGTACGATCTTACGGTGGTGATTGACAAGGACACGCATATCAAGATTAAAGCAGTTGTGGCGTGCATGTCAAAATGGACTGGAATCTCGAGAAAAGGTCTTGTTATCCCCGGGGACTTGGTTGAACATTCTGCACCGCTCAAGTTGGAACTTATTATACGGAGAAAACCTTAATTTGTTTACTGGTTTTGTTTCCGGTTGATGGTTTTTTTTAACATAGCAAAACGTAATTTGATAATATTTTAATTAATTGATATGAACGTTATTTTGATTATCATTATAATAACATTACTGTTATGTTCTTTTTCTGCTGATAATTTGATTGATCATATGATCAGAATGCATAATAGATCTACTGAAAGATACATTCAGAAAGTCATTTTGAAAGGGATAAAAAGTGAATGATACCTTTTGTACTTCAATTATTTGTGAAAAAAATTAAGGATGCCGTTCCCTGCTGACTTCCTTACAAAAATGGGCGTATGGAATCACTACTGACTTTCTTACGAGAATGGCCGTATGGACAGTGGTCTTTTTTTTCCTAAAGTGGAAGACTTGTTCACCCAACCTTTTTTTATAATAAATTACATTATGACAAATAAAACTAAAAAAAATAATTATAGAAGAACTGAAAAAAAAATGAAATTGTGATACAAAATATATAAATATATATACGAAATAATGCTTTTTTTTTTAATTCTATTCGTATTTTCATACTAGTTCAATTATTCCATACAAAATAGTATCTTCTATACTGCAAAAAAATGTGGATTAAGAAAGCCATTTTACACTTCTAGAGAAATAGAAATGTTTAGCAACCCAAGATTAGGTTTTGTGCCTTCTAAAAAACTGCTTGCTCAATCTCCGGTGAATTGGTGATCTTTAGATTACCCCATTTGCTATATATGTAAACGGTATACCCCTTAAGCTGTCGAAGGACTCGAGGTGAACGTTAGCACTTACCCATCCCTTCTCCCCTCCATGTCCTTCTCTGTTCTGTTGTGGTTTTTTAGATTTTAGCCAATTACACGAAATGGTCCATTATCTTTAATCCACCATCAGTTTAGTCCTATAAAATGACAAAGATACCCTCTCGAAATAAAGAACCCAACCCAACACATGGGGCGGAGGCATTTAAAAGCCAAAGCATAAGAGTATACAAGTTCTGAAGCCCCGTCCATAAAAATGGAAGTTAAGTAGGCATATTTAAATGAAAAGACTTAAGTGCCCTCAAAAGTTATCTTTTCTCACAAAACAATAAATCGAATATTAAAAATTAATAAAAAGAATATCAGAAAAATAAAGTTGCCCCACAAAATCAATTCTCGACTTTTGAAATTCACACGCACGACGAGCGCCGCCACGGTGAAACATCAGCCCCGACCGTTATCGAATCAACTATTCAACTCCGTCTCCGGCGATCATCATTATGGCAAGCAGTGACAACATGGACACCCTAGACAATCGCGCTCAACCTCCGGTAAGTCCATAACCCTAGCTTTCCAACTTTCGATTATTCGAGCTTTGATGCTTGTAAATCATTCGATTTGTAATTTGATACCGGTATATTCATTCAAGATATGGTTTTTGTTTCCGACATTTTAAAATGGTTAATGGTTTATTGCTCTCTGCAATTTTTTCGCATGCGGTTGTGTGTCAGTTCTGGTAGACGACGGTTCAACCGTGAGTTTTATCACCGTGTATTGTCACGGTAGAGTTTAAGACGGTGATATATCTCACGGGTGACTTACACCGTTTGTACTTACGGTCTTGTACGAGCACGATCCACGACTGTGATTTATCTCACGGTGTAATGTTACCGCGTGTACTTACGATGTTGTATGATCACGATTCACGACAGTGTTTTATTTGACGGTGTATGTGTACTTACAGTCTTGTACGTGCTCGATCCACGGTGTACATACACCGTGTGTAATGTACACCGTGGAAAAACACCGTTTTGTATGTTCACGGTGAATTTACACCGTGATATTCAATAGTTTTTTTCTTACGGTGTAATTCCGTCTTATGGTTATGCACGATCCCGGTGGTTGACATCACCGTATGTATCTTCACCGTGATATTCAATAGTTTTTGTACACCGTGGAAAAACACCGTTTTGTATGTTCCCGGTGAATTTACACCGTGATATTCAATAGTTTTTTTCTTACGGTGTAATTCCGTCTTATGGTTATGCACGATCCCGGTGGTTGACATCACCGTGTGTATCTTCACCGTATACCCTTGATAACTGTTGTATATGCTCGTCGTGGATTTAACATCTCCGTGTACACTACACCCTTAGATGTTCACCGTGTACATTTCACCCTTTGACGTGCCACGGTGTTAAGTTAAACTCACCGTGAATCGTGAAATCTTCTCTAATTTGATTGATATTTTTAGGCTGGGTACGAATGGAAAAGACCAGTAGCTTTGCAGTCGATCACCCCAAGAATCAATTTGTATTACCGTTTCGACGTGATAAACTTGATAAAGCGTGTTATGGGTTCAATCGACGGCGGCGATGCAACATTGGCTGAATTCGCTCAGCATTCCTATATGAAGCATTTTCTGGAATTCGTAAAACCCAACGAAGGATTAGTTAAAGGACATGCTGCACACGCATCTCGTTATTTGCATCATTTCCTATGTAGAGAGTTGACTGGTCCGACAATACCGGCGATGGAACATTGGTTTTATGTCGGTGAGAAGATCGCGAAATTCACACCGGCTGCTTATGCCATGGTAACGGGACTCAATTTTGGGCACTACACAGGCTTTGATAATTTTGAGTCACGTGAGTTTCCTCCCGATAGCTTGTTTATTCGATTTTTCAAAGGAGATACAACCATTAGCTTATCGGAGCTACGCCAAAAGTTCGAGGATGTAAATCTCGGCAAAGAAGCGAAGGCGGAGGATTATATGAAAGTAGCCAAGCTCCTCATGTATTATTTCATATTGCTTTGCCGAGACCATAAGGTTAAAATCGATAAGTCGGCATGGTTGTTGGTCGAGGACCACGATTGTTGGGAGGAATTTCCCTGGGGCGCTTATTCCTATCAGAATTTATCCTACTACCTCAAAACGACGTCCATGCATGATGATGAATCTACTTACCATTTCTACGGGCCGGTTTGGGCTTTTCAGTTTTGGATGTACGAGTCTGTACCGTCGATCGGAGCATTATGCGCGAAACGTGCTCGGGTTACGAGAATTCCACGTTGCCTGATGTGGGACTCTACTGCATCAAAACAAGCTGCGTGCGATGTCACTAAATTCTTCAATGAGAAGGTACTTTAATGAATTTTCATTATTAAAAAGCACACGCGTTGAACTTTATTGTTGTTGTACGTTGATACAGAGTATATTTGTCTGTAGATGGAAGTTTTTGAATCGTTAATTCCTACACCGGAAGAGGCCAAATCATTATCTTATGTTACTGTAACTGAATCTATAGATGATTGTGAACTATTTTCTGTTCAATTCTGTCCACCTCGACGAAAAGGAGGTATTAAGAAGAAAGATCGAGCCAAGCCGTCTCACAAGCGTGCTGCACAAAAAGCTTCACGTGCTATAGAAAGGCCTATTTCCAAGCGACGTGTTTCCGGACCTGATCTGACTTCTGTGACGGACATTTGCTGTCGAAAAGCAGGTGTCTTCGTGTTGGAATAGGTGACCGGCGAAGCCAACGGTTGGCCGAGCGGTTAACCGTATTCCGTTATATAACGGTTTATTTCGTTAATTAATGAAACCTATATTAATGGCATATACTATATCTGCTCCCAATGTTGAATCATAGATATAGTCCTGTACAGTTACACATGTTGTATGAATTCGGTTTTGTGGAAACCGAGAGATAATTCTGTTAACGCAACGTAACTGGTCAAACTCAGTTCCTAGTCGATGGGTTACGCCAATAACAAGGATACCCGGCCTTTCCCCCTTGAGACTAGCACTTAGTGTATGTGGGCTAATCTCGAGCCTCGGTGTTGGGACATCGACATACTTGAGTGGGTGCTCACTGTTGATGAGTTCACTGAACCCCCTCTCCCTGGAATCTCTAAGTGGTTATCACTGATCGAGTAGAGAATTCCATAATATAGTTGTACACAATTAATCCTTAAGACCCAGACATCACCGTGACTTCATCAGAGGACTAGCTGTATCGTGACGTGTCTCTGATTCCCTGGAAAGGGAGTAAGTCGAAAAAGGAGACAATGTTCATGCAGTTCAAAATCTGATGTGAAGTCTGTGCATGGTAGTAGGGGATCTGATCGCTTGATATAGATCATGGATGTCCTGTGTGTTCTGATGGTTCGTAGTCCCAGGATCTCTGGCCAGAGTTGAATAGTGAGGTGATTAGAGAAATGTGTTTCTCTGAATCAATCACGACTGGATTTTACGAAACCTAGAACGTACGCACAGTTATCAAACTCAACAAGAGATCTCGATTAACCAATATCTCTAGTTTGATCAGGACATATGTATCGGAGGGATCGTACTGTACGCTAACTATATTACAAGGTTCTTGCAGGCACTTCATTTGTATCTAGGGAATTAGTGAAGCGTGGCTGCTAGACGCTCGTCACTGATTCGTTGGGCACCGACTTGTTCGGAAATTAAATAATATGATTATTAATCTAAAACTCTTGGGAGTAGTTGAAATAAGAACAATATGTTGTTCGAATCACAATATGTTGTGAGCCCACGGCTTGTTATACACCTGAACCATTGAGGGTCACATTCTCGTGTAAACCGATCCTTGAATACGATCATGTATTAATTAACTGTTAATTAAGTATATATAGTCGGAGGTCAATATGATTGAATCCGAGATTCATAATTGTGATTATGAGTTGGAAATAATAATGAGCTAAAGAAAACGGACACAATGGTGTACACTTTCTATTTTGGGAAATTTCCCGATTTAGCAGTACCCCTGAAATGGGCTTTCCGATTTTGTGAAATTGGAAATTTTTATTTTTATCTCATATTGATGAGAAAATTAAAACGAGAAAGAAAATATAATCGTTATATTTTTCGGAGATGAAATTGATTGTCAATTTTGGAGAAACGTAATGACGGCTAATGTATTGGGCCGGCTAGGGTTAATGGATCCGATCCATTAGGGTTTGAGCCCAACAAGCTCCTTTCTTCACCTATAAAAGGAGCTCCATAGGCATGAGAATTAACACAAAAGTGAAGAGCTCAAAACCCTAGCCTCATTTTCTCTCCTCTCCTCTCTCCCTCTCGTCTGCCCCCTCGGCCCCTCCCTCGGAGGACAGCCGACAACCGGAGCCGCCGCCCGCCGCCGCCTAGTGCCGCCGCCGGCAGCCGCCTCCCCTCGCCGGAATCCGATTCCGGCACCGTTTTTCCGGCCCGTTTTTCCCGTCGTATTCTCCCTTACGTGTTTCTAGTGCAATACGTAAGTTGGATTACCTATACGAGGTGAAACCTGATTAGACGAGAGACGCCGAAGGAACGCCCGAGCACAGCCCGAGTCGCGCCCGTGCGCTCCAGCCGTGACACACGAGTCCAGCCGAGAGCCCCGCCACTCGCCCGGCTCTCCCCGCACACGACCCGTGCCGTCCCCACGTCGCATCCGCGCGACTTCCGACGAACCTCGTTTCGTCCGATGAAATTGTTTGCGTTAAATTTACGATTAAATTTAGATTTAATTGTTTGCGTTAAATGTTTGCGCTATGTACTGTTAATGTTTGCGCTATGGGATTTTTAATTGATATAGAAAAATTAATTGTGATTAATTTAAATGTCAATTAAATTCAAATTGATTCGAATTAAATAATATGATTATCTTAATTGTCAATTTGACGGCAAACTGATTATGTGCACATGTTTACGTAATTAATTATATATGTGTAATTAATTAATTTGATTAATTTAATTGCACAATTCAAGTTGATTAGAATTAAATAATATGATTATGTTAATTGTCAATCTGATGCAAATTAATTATGTGCGATGTTTACATAAACTCAAGTTGATTAGAATTAAATAATAAGATTATGTTAATTGTTAATTTGACGCAAATTAATTATGTAAGTATGTTTACGTAATTAATGGTAATATATTAATATGATTAATATAATTGTTGCTATAGTAATATATTAATATGATTAATATAATTGCGCTAGAAGTAATTATTTTATATGATAATATAATTGCGCTAGAAATAATTAATTTATATGATAAATTTAATTGCGCTAGATTTAATTTATGTAGTATGGGATGCATGAATTAAATATTTAATTATTTGATAATTAAATTAAATGATGGATTATTTATTCTAATTAGATTTGAATTAAGTCAATTAATGCATGTAATATTGAAAATATGATTTTCAATAAAATAAAATAAATATAATGTAAAATGTTTACATTAATGAAAAACGGTTTTTCATAAAATTTTTGTTTATACATGCACGATCCCCAACAGTGGTATCAGAGCGAAGGTTCTGAAATTGATTAATTGTTTATGAATATAATCACCTAAAGCATGCTGTTTGTTGAATTGATTGATTTAATGTTGTTTAATTGGGACTTAGTTGTTTCTATTAAAATATTTATTTTTATCTAATAGATCCAAACAATGCCTAATTTGTTATCAAGTAACAATTCAATGTCGAACATGAATGCACCTCGGGGAGTGATTCATCTAGACTTGTTTTTGTTAAAACAAATTAGAGACATCGAGCCATATGATGGCATGATTCGATGGTCTGCTCGGCTCCCCCATTTATGGGAGATAGTGTCGCTCGCATGATGAATCGCTGGTTAGAAACCTCGAGTTTCACTTACGAGACATCACGTTTTGATTATTAAGATATTAATAAATTGAAATAGAAAGGAAGTATCAATATTTAATTTACTGAAATTATTTATTGACCAATTAAATAATTGATTTAAATATTCGATCAACAAGGTGATAGATTAATTAATTGATTTAATTGTTAAATCAAGTTAATTAATAGAGCACCATTTAATTTGCATACCTCGTTTTAATTGTGATTAAATGCTATGTGAATTATGTGAGATATATATTGTGATATATGTTATGATCGTATGTGCTCGTTAGGATGACCTATAGAGGACATAGTTGTTAAGAATCAACAATCGATCACTCACTTCATTCTCTCCTGAGAATGTATAACGATTATTCTGATGAGATAACAAACCTATACTCCTCCATTCTCTCCCGAGAATGTATATCAAGCCTTAAAGGAGAACCGATGTGTCGTTCTTTCTCCTTTCCTTCTACTGACAATAAATTATGTGAAAGCCACTTACAAGTAGTATGGTATGCCGTGTTAGCGGGGAGTACTGCTTGTGAGTTAAGCTGTAATTTATTGACATAAGATGGAGAGGTGTTAGCTACGATTCTTTTAAATGTGTGTGGTCGGATAGATTAACTATGGGCTTACACATGTTTACTGGAGTCCAACTTTCACTTCTCAGATCGGTAGGTCGGTCTTGACACATGGTTGACTTTGAAGGGTACGATTAACGTAGTTCATTGTCATGGTGAGGAAAAGTAATCTTTAGGTTCACATAGAGATGTGATTGAAAATGTTTCTACCTTTAGGTGAATGTAATCGGGCTAGATTAACTACGGGTTATATTCACGCTATTGGACCTAAAGCCCAACTAAGGAAAAATAAGTTTTCCCGTCTGTCTGCTAGAGGATAGCGGAATTCGAAAAATTTAGTGGGAGGCACTTAAATGATAAAGACCAAATATTTAATTGTAATCATTAATAACGAATTATCTCAATGTTAATCTTCTTAATATTTCTCAGTAATATTCTCTAAGATATCCCGTAACATCGATACTCGACCAATCCAAATCAAAACTCACTGGCCCAAACCATTTGAATTGGAATCTCTCTTGTGATTTAAAATGATGAGTGCCTCTATGTACTTGAGAGTAGATTATTTGATAATCTCACTCAACCTTTGACTGCTAAGGACTTCCACTTATGAGAAGTGAATTCCTAGTTCTTATGAATCGTTCATTATGAACTGCAACATGAACAAGCTCGATCCTTAAATGGATAAGTAGTTCAAGATGTTGATCAACGAGTCAACCATCAATACAAGAAATTTGTTCTCATTATTGCTTCTTCATGAAAGAAATGTTCTTATTGAAGAAAATGACGGAAATGGTTTCCGGTCTAAGCATAAAGATGGATAAAGGTGATACTAGAAGGGCGACTAAGAAAAAGGTCAACAAATGAGTTGATGACGCTTGCCATCGTTGTGTGAATAAAGGCCATAGGGCGATAACTGCTAAAATGCCTTGGGCAGAAACGTTCTGACAAAGGTTCGTATTGGGTTATAGTTATTCTATTGTTTTGAACAATTGATTATTTGTTTCGTCTAATTTTAGAAACCTATTATTAATAGAAATGTTCTATTATTAGATCTTACTTATATATTTGATATAGACGATAAAGGTTTTAATTTTGTTTTGGAAATCCGATTTTCTTTATACAAAAGAAAGCAAATATGATTTGCTAAAGACGATAAACAAATAAACAATAATGAACTAAACCCAAATATCAGTAATGGATAGAAGTCAAAACCCCGCACAACTTTAGCACGCTAGTTGAGTGTGTTGAAGGTCTATTGGATTTGATCCAAACGGAGATGTGTGATCCACTAATGTGTTAGTGTTGGGGGTAGTTTTCAACTACATAATGTACTTATGAAGTACACGTCTTTAATTTTGAAATGTTCAATAAATTTAGACATCAAAGTAGGAAACCAACTTGGTTGCTAAATTACGATATGATCGTGGTAATAAATATTTAAGCACCAAGCTTATTGACTATCTAAAAGAGAATATGATTCTCTGGCAATGGACTCCGTCTGGAACTCTTTAATTGTATTGAGTGTCCGAATGTTGGAATCAAACTTTGTTGGACATGGTTCGATCCACAAAGGGGTTCACCAAATTGCCGACGAAATTGTAAAAGTCCTGCACTTTTGACAGTCGTCCATTTGCTGAATAGTGTTACCACCAAAGCAGTTAAAACCACACCATATGAACTTGGGCACTCCCGTATCCTGCTTGCGTGAAGCGGCTAGTGGGAGATAAGTTTGATAGTGGATCCGGCTTATGCCATTTTGTGGGGTATCCTGAACATTCACAAGGATACCTGTTCTACTATATTTCTAAAACAAAATGTTTGTTTACAGAAATGTTGCCTTCTTAGAGAAGAAGTTTCTATTCGATAGAAAAGGTAATATAGTAAATCTCGAAATAGTTCGAGAATATGAACCACACTATGAAGTTCAAACACAAGTACTTGGAGATGAACCAATTCAACAAACCACTAATAAACCTCTTCATCTATCGGTTCGTAAATCCGAATATGTTCGGAAGGTACCTGGTAGACGGTTCCATCTTGATAATTATCAAGATAAAGTTGACGATGGATATGATCCAATAAACTTCAACTGATTCGTATTGGATACGAATATGGGACATTGGCTTATTTCCATGAAATTCATAATGGACTGTATGTACTCCAACAAGGTTTGACCTTGGTAGATCCACCAAAAGGAATCGTTCCCAAAGGCTGCATATTGATCTATTAATTATGACGTGAGAGTATATATATAAAGGTGTGACCTTTAAAGCAAGGATGATGGCGAAAGAAGTTACTCAAAGACAATGTGTTGTTTATGAGGTAATCTTTCCATCAGTCGCTATGCTTAAGTCCATTACAATTTTGCTGGCCATTTCTGCATAGTAAGACTATGAGATATGGAAAATAGATATGAAGTCTACTTTCCTTGAATGTGATATTATGGAAGAGTTGTAGCGCAGCCGGGAGGCTTCATATTTTCTGGAAAGGAGCAAAAGGTTTGCATACTCCAGCGATCCATTTAAGGATTGAAACGAGCATCCCTAAAATGGAACATGTGTTTTAAATACAATAGTCAAAGCGTTGACTTGGTATAAAACTTGAAGGTACCTTGTATTCAAGAAGGTTAGTGGGAGCGCAGTGAAATTTAAAGTGTTATACGTTGATGACATACTAATCATAGGGATGATTGAGTGATGTTGCAGTCAACGAAAGCACGGTTATCCACACGTTTCTCGAATAAAGGATTTGAGGAGAGGCATCCTACGTATTGTGATACGTCACTATAGATATAGATCTAGAAGGATGCAAAATCTTCTCAATCCTTGTACATAGAAACTGTTTCTGAAATGGTTTAGCATGGAAGAATCCTGAAGAGATTCTTGCCAATGTCCCATGGGGTTCATCTCTCGTAATTCGTATGACTGTAATGTTGATGGAATTCGAGGAGATGAAATGGACAACACATATATCTCCGCACTAGGGAGGATTATGTATGGCATGCTGTGTACTAGACGTGATATTAAAAATATTGTGAGTGTCACAAGTGAATATCAGTCGAACCCAAGACCGGCTTATTTGAAGTCGTGAAGGACGAAATCCTTGAGCACTAGCAATCAAAAGCATTAAGGAATTGTTCTTAGTCTGTGGGAGGTCCGAGTTGAATTTAGAGGTACTTACGAACTCTAGTTTTCAACCGGATGTGGATGACTAAAAGTCGATATCGGGATTCATATTCGAGCTTAGAGGTGGTGTCGTATGCTGGAATGGTTCCTGCAACGACTAATGATTCTACCACGAGAACCTGAATATGTTGTAGCATCTAAAGCTGTAAAAGAGACTATTTTGGACACGGAACTTTATCCAAATGTTGGTTATAATTCCGGACGCAAATAATCAAGTAACTTGTACTGTGATTATACGGTGTCCTGTAGCGAATTCTAAGGAACCGAGATCTCATCAGAAGTCCAAACATGTACTTGAGAGAATATCATGTGATCTAAGAGATCAATGACAGAGGTGACGGCTGAGTCGAGAGTGTCACTTCGGAAGATAACTTTGTAGATCCCTGTACTAGGCCTTTATCTGAATATGTCCGCGAGAAACATCGAGGGTCGATGGGACTAAGATTCATGGATAGTTGGCTCTAGGTCAAGTGGGAGATTGTTGGAATAGGTGACCGGCGAGCCAACGGTTGGCCGAGCGGTTAACCGTATTCCGTTATATAACGGTTTATTTCGTTAATTAATGAAACCTATATTAATGGCATATACTATACCTGCTCCCAATGTTGAATCATAGATATAGTCCTGTACAGTTACACATGTTGTATGGATTCGGTTTTGTGGAAACCGAGAGATAATTCTGTTAACGCAACGTAACTGGTCAAACTCAGTTCCTAGTCGATGGGTTACGCCAATAACAAGGATACCCGGCCTTTCCCCCTTGAGACTAGCACTTAGTGTATGTGGGCTAATCTCGAGCCTCGGTGTTGGGACATCGACATACTTGAGTGGGTGCTCACTGTTGATGAGTTCACTTAACCCCCTCTCCCTGGAATCTCTAAGTGGTTATCACTGATCGAGTAGAGAATTCCATAATATAGTTGTACACAATTAATCCTTAAGACCCAGACATCACCGTGACTTCATCAGAGGACTAGCTGTATCGTGACGTGTCTCTGATTCCCTGGAAAGGGAGTAAGTCGAAAAAGGAGACAATGTTCATGCAGTTCAAAATCTGATGTGAAGTCTGTGCATGGTAGTAGGGGATCTGATCGCTTGATATAGATCATGGATGTCCTGTGTGTTCTGATGGTTCGTAGTCCCAGGATCTCTGGCCAGAGTTGAATAGTGAGGTGATTAGAGAAATGTGTTTCTCTGAATCAATCACGACTGGATTTTACGAAACCTAGAACGTACGCACAGTTATCAAACTCAACAAGAGATCTCGATTAACCAATATCTCTAGTTTGATCAGGACATATGTATCGGAGGGATCGTACTGTACGCTAACTATATTACAAGGTTCTTGCAGGCACTTCATTTGTATCTAGGGAATTAGTGAAGCGTGGCTGCTAGACGCTCGTCACTGATTCGTTGGGCACCGACTTGTTCGGAAATTAAATAATATGATTATTAATCTAAAACTCTTGGGAGTAGTTGAAATAAGAACAATATGTTGTTCGAATCACAATATGTTGTGAGCCCACGGCTTGTTATACACCTGAACCATTGAGGGTCACATTCTCGTGTAAACCGATCCTTGAATACGATCATGTATTAATTAACTGTTAATTAAGTACATATAGTCGGAGGTCAATATGATTGAATCCGAGATTCATAATTGTGATTATGAGTTGGAAATAATAATGAGCTAAAAAAAACGGACACAATGGTGTACACTTTCTATTTTGGGAAATTTCCCGATTTAGCAGTACCCCTGAAATGGGCTTTCCGATTTTGTGAAATTGGAAATTTTTATTTTTATCTCATATTGATGTGAAAATTAAAACGAGAAAGAAAATATAATCGTTATATTTTTCGGAGATGAAATTGATTGTCAATTTTGGAGAAACGTAATGACGGCTAATGTATTGGGCCGGCTAGGATTAATGGATCCGATCTATTAGGGTTTGAGCCCAACAAGCTCCTTTCTTCACCTATAAAAGGAGCCTATGGGAATTAACACAAAAGTGAAGAGCTCAAAACCCTAGCCTCATTTTCTCTCCTCTCCTCTCTCCCTCTCGTCTGCCCCCTCGGCCCCTCCTTCGGAGGACCGCCGACAACCGGAGCCGCCGCCCGCCGCCGCCTAATGCCGCCGCCGGCATCCGCCTCCCCTCGCCGGAATCCGATTCCGGCACCGTTTTTCCGACCCGTTTTTCCCGTCGTATTCTCCCTAACGTGTTTCTAGTGCAATACGTAAGTTGGATTACCTATACGAGGTGAAACCTGATTAGACGAGAGACGCCGAAGGAACGCCCGAGCACAGCCCGAGTCGCGCCCGTGCGCTCCAGCCGTGACACACGAGTCCAGCCGAGAGCCCCGCCACTCGCCCGGCTCTCCCCGCACACGACCCGTGCCGTCCCCACGTCGCATCCGCGCGACTTCCGACGAACCTCGTTTCATCCGATGAATCCTTGAGGTACTTACGATTAAATTTAGATTTAATTGTTTGTGTTAAATGTTTGCGCTATGTACTGTTAATGTTTGCGGATTTTTAATTGATATAGAAAAATTATTTGTGATTAATTTAAATGTCAATTAAATTCAAATTGATTCGAACTAGTCCTCCTACCCGTGCGATGCACGTGTATTTAATTCAACTATTTGTTAGTCTCTTTAATACAATAAAGAAAATTACATTCATATTACAAATTATGGAATACTTCTTTATAGACTACATTTGTTCTATTCATAAGACGATCACACTGGTCACAAAGCAAAAGCTTCAACCCGGTCGTGTTGGTTACTCTAGAAAACTACAATTGATCGTGCGTAAATATTGGTTTTTTCAAAAATATTCCAACATTTGTCAACGACTCACCTTGACTCTTATACCTTGACTCTTATTAATAGTCATGCATACGATATTATAATCGAAAATTGTATTCGTTGAAAAGCAAATTGGAATTTGGTATTCGAGGGCGTGTGAGCAATTCGAGTATTAAAAACAATTTCCCCAAAATTATTTCTCTTAATACTTACGCGTTGATAATATAATTATCAATTAATGTTACAACCATCCTAGTACCATTGCATAGTCCGACAGAGGCATCCGTATTCCGCAATAGTATAACGGTTACCCCAACCTAATACGAAACAGTTCATGTATCAAAAACTATATAGCATGTCACAACATTTAATTAATTCGTATATTATATACAATAAATAGAATATAACATGACTATATAAATTGTTGCTTAAAGAAAAATAAGTCTATATATATTACTATATTAATTAATATATTTAGATTTTAGTAAAAAAGTTTATAATAATATCAACCTTCAAGTGGAACACTTTGGTAGTTTGGAACACTTGTTATTTAAGAACTCAATTGAATGCTAAAAAGAATTATTAATGATGATGATAATAACAATAATACATTATAAAAATGTTAATACATAAACAAATCATAATCTTATTAGAAAAATTAATTTATCGAATTTTAGAATGAGTAAAAGATGAATAAATTTTATAAAGGTAAAATTGAATTAAGTTTTCTATAATTTTTTAAAATTAATTGAATAAAAATAGCAAATTATAGAATCTAATCGGAATATTTTAGTTGAAAATTTATAATTTAATTCACTAATTAAAATAGAATAAGGTAAGTTAAATTAAATGGAACCTAATTTACTTAATATTAATATATTAATATAATATAATGATTAATACAAATTAATATTAATACTATTATCTATTAAGATTTATATGATAAAGTAAATAAATAAATAATATAATGATAAATAAGGAATAAAGTGAAGATATTAATAGAAGACATTAAAAAATAATTTATTTAATAATTTGAATTTTTCAAGTCATCTTTAATATAATTAAGGAATTTATAAAGATAAATTATATAAAATCAAATGGTAAAAGAATAAGAAAAATATAAATATTATTATTTATATATTAATTACGTATTTAATATTTACTTAATAAATTGATTAAGATTAAATATTAATAAATATTAGTGTGAACAAAATTCTTAATTTAAAGATTATTATTTTTTAATAAGTGTGAACATAAATAAATTAAACGCTTAAAATATACTTCCTCTCCTCCCTATTAATAGTCACACTTCCTTTACAAAATATAAACGAAGTGTCACTATTACTCTGGTTCCTTCACAAAATACAAAAATAAAAAGGAAGTGTGACTATTACTCTGGTTTGGAGAGAGTATGCCACAAATATTAGTTGAATTATATATTATAAGGATTAAATAAAAATATGGTTGCCGTAAAGTCTTTTACTTATAAATAAACCTACAAAATAAAAAAAGTAAAAAATACAAAAGGCCTGCAAAAAAATAATATTTAAAAAAACTAAAAAAAATTCAATAACTGGAAAAAAAAATACAAAAAGCATTACCAAATAAATTGTTATATTTACAATACAATTATAATCAATAAACAATAATATTAAAACTAAAATTCTATTAAAACTAAAATTCGAATTAGTAAAAATACTTACATTCTGCAAAAAATAAAAATATTAATGATCAAACAATAATATTAAAACTAAAATTCAAATTAGTAAAAAATTCTTACATTGAAGGTTGTCTGCAAAAAAATAAAAATATTAATAATTAAACATAATATTAAAATTAAAATTCGAATTAGTAAAAGATACTTAGGCTATAAAAAAATAAAAACGTTAATTATCAAACAATAATATTTAAATTAAAATCGAATTAGTAAAAAAATGTTTAGTTATCGTAGGATGCAAAAAATACAAAAAAAAAAACTTAAATAAATTTCTGCAAAAAAACAAAAGTATGAGCATTAACGAATAAAAAAATAGAATAAGGAGAGGTAGGGATTGAGTGAAGATGACGAAATTTATATATAAACACGAATTTGAATTATTCATGATAATAGTAATATAAATAGTAGATAATATCAAATTTATTTAGTTACTTTAAATAAGGAATAGATTTACCTAAAATTCCGGTATTATTGTTTATATAATATAAATTGATTAATTAACGGTTAAATATATTAATAAAAAAATAAAATTCTCTCTCATCCCCCTTAATTACGCTAATTAATTTTAGTACTATAAATAAATAGTAATATAATAGAATAAACGTAATTAAATAAGATAAATAAGTAATAAAGATGATATTTTAAATATTTCAAGTCAATATTTACTATAATTAAAGGAGATTATAAATTTAAATTATATTATATAAAGAAATAAATAATTATGCTAATTAATTAAAAATAATTACGTTAATTAATTATTAAGGGTGAACACAAATTTAATCTAACAGCAATTATTGTTTATTAATAGGTGTGAACACAACATAATCTAACGGCTAAAACATATGCCACCTAGACAATTGCTAAATGAATTATATATTATAAGGATAAACGGAAATAACTATTTTTCTTGTGGGTTCTTGTGATAAGTATGAAAAAAGATTAATAATTATCTTGAACTAAAATATAGTAAATTATATATTATAAAAAACTGTTTTCAATTATAATAGATTACACTTCAATAGTTTTTGAATGATATTAAATAGATATAATGATTTTAAAATTATAAAATAGAAATTTGATATTAATAAGTTGATATTAAAAAAAATTATAGATTAACAAAAAGTACGGAAAAGTAAAAATTAAGTTGAAATGATATCATGATACAAAGTTATGAAAATAAAAAAGTACAAAAATAGATAATATTACTAAAAGATAAAAAAATAAGTTCAAAAGGTAGCATGATTTTTTATCGCTTTAAAGGACATCATCATTGGATGTATAATCCGAGAAATCATCTTTCGACTTCTTAATTAATTCGGAGACCCCATCAAGAATTGTAAGGTAGGACGGATTACGGATTAATCTTTCCTTGTGCAGCCATAATAATGTAGAAATTAAATTTCGCATATCTACAATGCAACGACATAATCTTCCTAAAAGATTGTCTCCGTCAACTCTGACCTTAAACATAAACTCGTTTTCATTAAGAGATGATACAACCGTAGGAGTTACTTAGGAGTTACTTTGTTTATACTTTCAGTCGAGGATATTCCAATATGATCGTCGGCATTATCTTTATATACATAAAGATACATTGCATTATTAATTAATTTATTAATATAATAAAAAATACAGTTATAAAATGAAAGAAAAATAAAATTACATAAAAAAATTGATATATATGTAGGAGAGAATTAAATACCGAGAGGATTGAAAGAACCAACCAATCAGCTGATTTCTGATTTAGAAATAATGGAACTTCATTCATCAATACAAAATTCGCGAATTGCTTTCCGTCATGAACTTGTAAATGAATTTTAAACTTGGTGTGACGAATAAGATCACGTTGACATAAATAGCACACAAAATTGCAATAATTGACATGCTGTGAATGATTGCATGTGGGGCAAATGATGTAATACCAACATCGCTCGAACAGTTTTTCATGTATTTTAAAAGTTGTGCAAATTTTAATAGTAAATATAATAACAATTATAAATCACTTATTTATTACACATATATAATAAAAAAATGTATTTAGGTCTATAAACATTAAATTCAATAACATATCTTTAGTAAAACTGAACGAAAGTCTTTTTCGGAAAAATTGATATCACACCAAGACATTGATTGAAAATGATTAGTAAGAGGTGAAAAAAATTAAATTATTATACAAAAATCTCTAGACAATTAGAAGGATGAGAAAGAATGAAGAATCACAAATTTATTTAGTACTATAAATAAATAGTAGTATAATAGAATAAATGAGATAAATAAGGAATAAATGTGAAATTCTAAATATTACTTATTTAAATAAATCAAAATATATTAATTTAGTTTAAAGAAGATAAATAAGGAATAAATGTGATATTCTGAATATTACTTATTTAAATAAATCAAAATATATTAATTTAATTTAAAGCGTGATTAATTGAATAATGAATTGTTTTTGAATTTATTAAAATATATTTTAATGCTCTAATATAAATAGAGGATAATATTATTTCTAATTGTAAATTAATAAAAAATTGAATTATTATTATTTCATTCTCAAATCAATTATGTAACTTTTGAATTTATTTAGTTATAGATTTACCATACTCATAATTAATAATATTATTGATATAATATTATTTATATATAATTTTAGTTTACCTTTAAATTTATTTAGTTGCTTAATATAAGCAATATATTTACATACTCATAATTAATAATATTATTGATATATAATTTTAGTTGACCATTAAATTTATTAAACCCTAAAACCTAGAAATAGATTTACCATTCTCATGATTAATAATATAATTGATATATAATTTATAATTAGAGATAATAAAAATTTTATTTGATTTCTATAATTAAAGATAAATTTTATTTTATAAATTTATTAAAATACATAATTTAATTATGTTTTAGTGATATTTGTAAGTAATACAAATAAAAATATTGTTGCGTAAGTTACAAAATAAACAATAAAATTAAATAGAATTATTGTAAATTTCATTAATTACATTAAATAGATAAAATACATCATAAATAAAATGAAAACAAACTACTTTAAAATTACAGTAAATTGAGTAAATTACATCATAAATAAAATTAACACAAACTACTCTAATTCAAAAAGCTTGGAATCCATTTAAAATTTGTGCAATACAATGTTTCGATCTTTATTCATGACTTCGGTCGCAAAGTATTTTACAAACCTACAAAATAAATAGTTATAAATAAACCTACAAAATAAACAAAAAATGAGTAAAAAATTTAAAAGGTCTGCAAAAAAATGACTTACGTGCAAAGGTTATTAATATCAAATTAGTAAAAGAATATTTAGCTGCAAAAATACAAAAAAAACAACAAAAAAACAACAAAAAAACAACAAAACATACATAGAGCCCACCAAAAAATAAATAAACGTGAGCATAAACAAATAAAAAAATAGCTAAATGAAAAAGATACATAAAATACAAAAAAAAAAAAAAAAAAAAACAACAAAACTTACATCACAAAAATAAATAAATGTGAGCATAAATAAATAAAAAAAATAGCTAAAATGAAAATTGAATAAATAAATGTGAGCATAAACAAATAAAAAAAATAGTTTAAATTAAAAGTGAGAGATAGTCCCAAAAATACAAAAAAACAAAAAAAAAAACAACAAAACTTATATAGAGCTCTGCACAAAAATAAATAAATATGAACATGAACAAATAAAAAAAATAGCTGAAATAAAAAAGCTACAAAAAATACAAAAAAATAAAAAAAAACAAGATAAAGTTTTGCACAAAAATAAATAAATGTGAGAATAAATAAATAAATAAAAATAGCTGAAATGAAAATTGAATAAATAAATGTGAGGATGAACAAATAAAAAAAATAGAAATTAAAAGTGAGAGTTAGTGCAAAAAATACAAAAAAAACAAAAAAAAAACAACAAAACTTAAAGTTCTGCACAAAAATAAATAAATTTGAGTATAAACAAATAAAAAAATAATAGAAATGAAAAGGATACAAAAAATACAAAAAAAACAAAAAAAAAATGTGAGCATAAACAAATAAAAAAATAGCAGAAATGAAAAGGCTACAAAAAATACAAAAAAACAAAAAAAAAAAACAACAAAACTTATATAGAGCTCTGCACAAAAATAAATAAATGTAGGCATATATAAATAAAAAAAATAGCTGAAATGAAAATTGAATAAATAAATGTGAGCATTAACAAATAAAAAAATAGCTGAAATTAAAAGTGAGAGTTATTGCAAAAAATACAAAAAAACAAAAAAACAAAAAAAAAAAACTTACATAGAGTTCTGTACAAAAATAAATAAATGTGAGAATTAACAAATAAAAAAATAGTTGAAATGAAAAGTTTATAAATAAATGTGAGGAATAAACAAATAAAAAAATAGCTAAATGAAAAGTGAAAGGCAGAGAGTGAGTGAAGATGACGTCTTTATATAGACACGGATTTGAAGTAGGGTTTGATAATAATTATTATTTTTAAATATAATTAATTTGAATTACCTTAAATTTCATATTATTGTTTGTATAATAAAAATTAATTAATTAATCGATTAAATATATTAATAACAAATGCAGATTCTCTCTCATCATTCGTTAATGAAATAAGAAGATAAATAAGGAATAAATGTGATATTGTAAATATTTCAAGTCAATATTTACGGAGATTATATTAAAGAGATTATAAATGTAAATTATATTATATAAAGAAATAAATAATTACACTGATTAATTAAAAATAATTACGCTAATTAATTAAGCTAAAAATATTATAAATGTAAATTATATTATATAAAGAAAAAAAAAATTACGCTAATTAATTAAAAATAATTGCTTAATTAAAAATAATTATCTAATTAATTAAGCTAAAAATAATAATTAATTACAAATAATTTTGTAATTAATTAAAAATAATTACGCTAATTAATTACGCTAAAATAAAATTGACTACAATTAAGGAAATTATATTAAGGAAATTACAAATGTAAATTATATTATAGAAAAAAATAAATAATTACACTAATTAATTAAAAATAATTGTTTTAATTAAAAATTACGCTAAAAATAATAATTAATAATAAGTGAACACAAATTTAATCTAACGGTGCTTATTTATTAATAAGTGTGAACACAAAAAAAATCAAACGGTGAAAACATACGACAACTCGGACAATTGCTAGCTGAATTATATATTATAAGGATTAAATAATATGATTATCTTAATTGTAATTTGACGGCAAACGTGCACATGTTTACGTAATTAATTATATATGTGTAATTAATTAATTTGATTAATTTAATTGCACAATTCAAGTTGATTAGAATTAAATAATATGATTATGTTAATTGTCAATCTGATGCAAATTAATTATGTGCGATGTTTACATAAACTCAAGTTGATTATAATTAAATAATAATAATATGATTATTTTAATTGTCAATCTGATGCAAATTAATTATGTGCGATGTTTACATAAACTCAAGTTGATTATAATTAAATAATAAGATTATGTTAATTGTCCAAATTAATTTTACGTAATTAATTGTAATATATTAATATGATTAATATAATTGCGCTAGAAGTAATTATTTTATATGATAATATAATTGCGCTAGAAATAATTAATTTATATGATAAATTTAATTGCGCTAGATTTAATTTATGTAGTATGGGATGCATGAATTAAATATTTAATTATTTGATAATTAAATTAAATTGTGGATTATTTATTCTAATTAGATTTGAATTAAGTCAATTAATGCATGTAATATTGAAAATATGATTTTCAATAAAATAAAATAAATATAATGTAAAATGTTTACATTAATGAAAAACGGTTTTTCATAAAATTTTTGTTTTCCGCTGCGTATACATGCACGATCCCCAACACTTCGGTCCTGAGGGGCCGGACAATGATGAGATCGATCGCCAGGTAGGTAGGATTTGGTCTGCCGAACTGAGGGCAGATATTGTTTCGTTCCTTGCTGATGATTCTGGCACTTGCTTTAAGGAAGCTGTTGCTCAAAAAGTCTTTGAACTCATGAAACGTTTCCATTCGCAATCTAGTGCGAACCAAAGCGGACTCGAATATGTGGAAACGTTGTTCAGAGAATGGATGAATTCCGGGTCTACCGACTTGATTTCGTGCATTCGAGGCTCCATAGACCACAGAGTGGGTGCAGAATTGTTTGATAAAATTGAGGACTTCAATTGGGCCTTCGAATCTGAGGTGCTAGATCTCTATATTATTTATTTGAAGTGCAAAGGTCGTGATGTTAAAGGGAGTACAAACACAGTCTTATTGAGCACTCAATTTTGGGTAAATTTTACAGTACTCTCATTTTGGACACCTTCGTTTTTACTAATAATATCTTTTTGCAGAGTACTATAGATGCTGCATATAAGATTCATCGTGGCTCTATTGATGATTGGGTAGTGCCTGATTCTCTTCGAGAAGCAGTGGATGACACATATGGTCCGATGTCAATGGAGTCCGACCAACCTACTGACGTAAGTATTGAAAAGCATACATGCTTCATTTTAACTAGTGTGAAACTGAATTCTAACTCGCAAACCTTAAACATGGCATGTAAAGCTCGTGGCGATTTGTAATGTCCACCATCATTGGGTCACCGTCCGAATATCTCCCGAAGATTGGACTATCGAGTTGTATGACTCATTAATTCATACTCAACTGGCGACGTATCCTGAATACGGATTTCGGAAGGACGAATTGAGGTCGTTAATGGAGTTTTTACCTCTAGTGTTGAGGAGATCAGATTACTGGGCAAAGAAGGGTCATGTAATACCCACGACTAATTTTTTTTTGAAAACCATTTAATATAATATATACATTTAAATTTATAATAATATTAAAATAAGTATTTAATTACTTAACATAATTTAATTGGTTAAAATACTTTCATTACAATTATATGAGATATTACATTATATCTTTTATTAGTATAATATTTCTTTTGTGCTTCCTATAATAGATGTGTAAATAAGGGCTAAGTAATTATTTATACGGAAATATTTAACCACTTATTGCATTCTATATTACAAGTGTTCCTCTTCCTCATATTTAACGTGCTTAGTTAATTTCCCTCTCAGTTGTTCCTCTTCTCTTCCATAACTCCCATCTCATGTGATAGTATAATGATCTATTTTACAATAGGTGTGTAATAGGTATAGGAGGGAATAAATGTTTGCAGATGGAAATATTTGATCATTCTATCTCCTCTTCCCTATTTCCTATCTCCCATTTCACGTGCTCCTCTCCCCTTCCATAATGTCATCCCATGTGCTCCTCTCCTCCTCCCTATCTCTCTCCCATGTGCTTGGAAGATATGGTAAGATTTCCTCACTTACTTAGATTCGATAAGATTTACTTGTCGGTAGAATTTGGCCTATAAATACCGTCTCATTCTATGATCATTTCACACCAAAATTCAGAAACCAACATACATAGTCTCTCGTCCCTCCTCCTTCATCTCTCCCTCCTCCTTCATCTCTCTTTCCCCAGTATATATATATAGCAGAGTATCTATATATACATAATGATATACAAATATATATTTACACCTTCCCTTCCCTGTAGTTGAACCCATCAAAACACTAAGCTTATATCTATATATGAGATCAAACCCTCACTCATCCCATGTCCATTCCGAAAAACCTTTTCACTTCAACCATCAATGACCCGAAACCATCATCACATATTTATGAACCCGAATACTCCCTGCAGAGGACCCAAATACTTCTTTCCAGTCCCGAGCCCGTACACCCTCTTGCTCGAGACAATCCCTGAACCTGAACCTCTGCTTGAACACCCTCTGAAGTATCGACGTATCGACCCCCGGGACATTTGTTAAACTTATCGACTAACACATAAGACATCACAATCAGCCCGTATGTGTACCGAATCATTTCTGTAAAATCCATTGAACCACCCCATACCACCTACGGAATTATCGATCCCCAAAATGCTTCTGTCGAACCTCCTGACTAATCTTTTAGACCATACAATGAACCCGAATATGAGCCGAAACCTATCCGTAAGTCACTCGAACCATCCACACAAATTCAGCTCTGTCATAGACCCTTTCCCTCAAGATCGACAAAGTCGTTCGAGTGCATCTCATCGACCGCCTCTATTTCCACCATAGCTACCATTGTTGAAGCCCTGACTCAACTGTCGCCGTCACTGGACAGCACTTCGCCGGAGTCCCGACATGATCAACCTCAGGCCGAAGTTGAAACCTTAGTCGTTGCCTCTCCACCTTCGAGACGCGGTCCAGTAGCCGAACCCGTGCAAACGTTGAATCCAGTTGTGGACCCGCCGTTGTCCCCGTCGAACCCACGACGGACCTCCGTCGATTTTCATTACCGAAATCAGCAACCATACCCCTCCTCCTCCACCACGGCAAGGTCTCTGTCCAAATCGCCAATTATCGCTGTCGATCGGAATTCGCTCGCCTCTTTTCAACAAAATTCACTCTCTCAGGGTCGATGAAGAAGTAAAATGATATAAGGACCTGAACCCATTTCTCGTCGTCGTCCTGCTCTCTTGTCCCTCTGTACAAATCTATTCCCAAAAGAAAATTGAAATTAGGGATTGAGAATTCTATTTATTCGTTCTTCTTCCCCAAATCACTGATGAACCTCTAATCCAAGCCCAAATCTCCTAAATATTTCAAGCCCAAATGTTTAAGTCCTAAAAGCCATTTTATCCCTAAGCCCATACACTCTTACCAATTATAAATACATATACTTAGTAGTAATAATAATAATAATAATAATAATAATAATAATAATAAAGAAACTCGCATCGTTTTGCTCGGTTTAAGGATATAAGATCTTGCACGCTAAGGAAAATGAGATTTTGGCACGCGTCAACAAAGTAGGGTTTTTCTTATCTCTTTTAATGTTTTAAATTCAAATATTTCTTACGTGAATTGTTTATGATGTGATTGAACGATATTAAGTTGATAAAACCTGTGATCTCATGAGGGGTCAGTGATCGAACTAAGGGTCATCGGGGAAAGCCCGCCGTGTTTTATGTGCACACCAAGTTCCAAGTAATGTTCGAACGATATCAAGTTAATAAAACCTGTGATCCCTTGAGGGGTCAGTGATCGAATTAAGGGTCATCGGGAAAAGCCCGCCGTGTTTTATGTGTGCACCAAGTTTCAAGTAATGTTCAAGTTATCGTAATGCTCTCTCTTCATGAATATGTTTATGTTTGACTTGTTTGGTTTATTAACATTAGACCTGATATAGAATTTCTCTACTGAGTCGTTGAGCTCACCCCTTCAACACATTGTTTTTAGGTACGGCTGAGGATGTCCACGGAGAAGACGACGGGACAATGGAATAAATTTATAAAAGAATACTATGTTTATTTATTATATATATCGACCGCTGCAATATATGAAGAATTATGATGATTTATGATAAGATTGCTGGTGTGTTGATACATTGAAGTGATTATGAAATGATTTTGAATTGATACGTTCGGATATGACACGTATAAATATGGAAAGTTTTTCTAAAAACTAAGTTTTGTAGCGCCTCGGGTTTTATAAAAATAAAATATTCATTATTTTACTATTACTAAATAAATTATAGTATTTATTTTAAGTTACGAAAAGCGGGGCGTTACAGGTCAACACCATGCGATTACGGAGGCCTTCGAGTTGAAAGTCATGCCGGATGCCGAACAATTCGTCCAGGATGTTACTGATAAACACTCTTGTGGAGTTTACTGTACCATGCAGCTTGACCGTTTGTTAGTCGACCCTCTGATGCATCGTAACGAAAACATCGATGAAGTGTACATTGAGGAGGTCAGGAAACAGATATCCCTGAAGATTTTTTGGCTGAGCTTGAATGATGTTGCTGATCCATTTTGATTGACGTGTCAGTATAAACAGGTTGGTTGCTTTCACATTGTGATTCATTAATACTGGTTTGTAATTGTTGTTTTGTGAACGAATATTTGTACACGGTGCCTGAATGAATAAGTCCACGGTGTAATCACAGTACTGTGTTGTAGCCAATAGTAGACTCCTATGATTTACCGTGTCACGGTGGATCAATATTTGTACATGGTTCCACTGTGTATCTTGAACCGTGACACGTGCCAGCCGCAGTCCTCTTTCAACATAAGCAAACATTTGAATTCAAATTTGAATTCAAATCATCCAAAACAAATCAGTCAAAAACTTATCACAACAATATGTCTACACAATCGGTTAACTCCGTGAGTACTGGTCAACCAAGCCGATTGAAGTACCAAGATAAAGTTTGTGGTAAATGTCGGAAGAAACTTCAGATTCGTGTGGTGTCCTCGAAATCTGAGAATTATCAGAAATTGATGTATTATTGTCAAGATCATACATTCGATTCCTGGTGTAACCCGTCAAATGAGGGAGAGATACAACATGAACAAATGTCAAGAGCGGAAGAGAAAGCCACAGAAGCTAAAATTAGGAAAGATCTGAAGAAGATGGAGACGTCATTGCACGACGTATCCATCCAGTTGAAGACTACTCTGTTTATTGTCTCCATAATTATGGTTCTTGTAATCATAATTATTGTTTTGCTTAAGTGATTTTCAATGAACTTGTCATTGTGTTATTTTCGAAATATGAAATTTGAGGTCGTTTGCTTCATTCTCTCCATATACTACATTGTGAAAAATATGTTGCAGGGCTAGAAATTAGTTTTCACGGTGTATACTATCGCGCACGGTGTGTACACGGTGAAATACACACGGTGGTAAGACCATGTGTACACCGTGAATCTTATATTGACCGTGAAAACAACGGTGCAATATTCCAGCGTATAATTTTGGAAACAAGGAAAAAGGAATACGGAGTAATTTTGGTGTACTAAATTAGGGGAATCCGAATTACAAAAGGCGCCGATTTACAAAAGAAAAACCTAACGCCGAAACCCTAAGATGGTTTACTCTTTTTCAGAGACGACGACGACGAAGGTACATCCTCGAATGCTCTCTTTCCTGGAGCAGGTCTCGGCAAGAATGACTTGAGTTCATCTCCATCCTCTTGAAATATCCGCACCAGGAACTCGTCTGGAAGTGGCCTATGCTCGAGCAGGAGGGTCATGCCTTTCTTCAACTTGTGGATGTGTTTGAATTCAGTCCAATTATTGTAGAAATACGCCAAGCCATTTTTAAAGCCCATCAAGGTTGCCCACCTCTCACCGTGAACGTCGCGGAGGTAGAAGAGCGTAGGCTCTGTACTGTATCTCACACGCAAACGGTAGAAACGTTCGGGAAGTCGAAACCGTCTAGATTCAATATGTTCATCAGTCAGCACAACAATGAAAGCATCAGCTATCTGAGGGGTATCCATTATTGGTATGAGGATTAAGGACCAACAAATATTCAGAGTTTAATAGAGGATTATTCAGAGTTTAATAGAGGATTAGGCCTGCATAAATCACTATAAATAATGTTTCTCGCTTGATTCCAAAAGGTCGCGTTTAACTAATTATTACAGAAAGTCGCGTGTAATTATAAATAATTGCGACGTGATAGGCACCGTTTCGGATTTTACGCATCCCACTTATTAAGGCTCATTTATTAGTTGTAGTTGTATTATGTATGAGACCTAATAAAAAAACACATCATCGCCGTGTCTATAATAAAATCCCCGTGACACACGAAAACAAATTTCTAATTAGACACCGTGAGAGTTCAGTATGACACGGTGTCAAACAACTCCGCGATGACCACACGGTCTCTTTGTCACACGGTATCAATTTATACCGTGACAGTAGACCGTGCGGTTTTAAAATCAATGTTAAAATTTGAAATTTAACTAGTCGTGTATTTTCGTGGAGAACCTGATGAGACGGTGGCGGGACAACCGATGCACGGTCTATTAAGTATTGACAGTACTCAAAACTCAAAACAGCTTTTGCAGGCGCGAGTTAATTTTACCGATTTATATTTAAAATTCTAACTAAATTATCGAAAAATAAAACTGAAGGGATGGAGGTTTCGCTAAATATCACGACCGTCACACGACATAACACTTACGGTGTTACACGGTCATTTCTAATATTCATCGTGAATTCGTGAAACTCCAAAAAAACGAGTTCTCATGGTTTGTATACAATTTGAATTCTTTATTAATGTTCATTGTGATATGTTTCAATCATTGAGACGTATGGTATTTGATTTTAAACACGTATGATTCGATTTGGAGTATGCATGTCTTAAATTTAAGAGATGTCTAATTCATTTGTTACAAGTTACTCTCAAGTGTGATCATACATTGCACATGATATATCACATTCAATCGATTCTTGCATAATTTTGGAGTTTTATCGATTTCATATAATCATCTAGATGAAAAATTAACTTTGGATTAGCATTTTAACCAAAATATTCACACAACCCGAGCAATAATCACCAAAAAACGTCATTGTTCATACTTACACGGTGATGTTGTGATATATCACCGTATCGGGTTACCGTGCGGAGATCAGATCAATTTTTAAATTTGAAATTTAACGAGAAAAGTACTGGTATAGTACTAGTTCCCAAGATGGTGGCGGGACAACCGATGCACTGTACTCAAAACAGCTTTTGCAGGCGCGAGTTAATTTTACCGATTTATATTTGAAATTCTAATTAAATTATCGAAAATAAAACTGAAGGGATGGAGTTTCGCAAGGTGTAAATACTAAATATCACGACCGTCGCACGACATAACACTTACGGTGTTACACGGTCATTTATAACATTCATAGTGAATTCGTGAAACACCAAAAAAACGAGTTCTCATGGTTTGTACACACTTTGAATTCTTTATTAACGTTCACTGTGATATGTTTCAATCATTGAGACGTATGGTATTTGATTTTAAACACGTATGATTCGATTTGGAGTATGCATGTCTCAAATTTAAGAGATGTCTAATTCATTTGTTACAAGTTACTCTCAAGTGTGATCATACATTGCACATGATATATCACATTCAATCGTTTCTTGCATAATTTTGGAGTTTTATCGATTTCATATAATCATCTAGATGGAAAATTAACTTTGGATTAGCATTTTAACCAAAATATTCACACAACCCGAGCAATAATCCCCAAAAAAACGTCATTGTTCATACTTACACGGTGATGTTGTGATATATCACCGTATCGGGTTACCGTGCGGAGATCAGATCAATTTTAACGAGTATTGTACCAGTAGTACTAGTTTCCAAGATGGTGGCGGGACAACCGATGCACGGCGTAATATCACGGCCGCCACACGATGTACTACAAATATAACACGGACGGTGGTACACGGTCATTTATAAGATTCACCGTGACACACAAAAAACGAATTCACAGAAACCATTCAAATCCCAACAACCCCAAATAATCCAAAAAACACACAATCGCAGAATATCATACAAAAAAAACCCATAATTAGTTGCAATACCTAAATATCACAATTGTTCAGCATGGTCACAAAACTTAACGTTAATCCCCCCGCACCGGACATGTCTGTATGTTATGGTCTGCACTCCGGCATACGCTACATTTTTTCTTTTGTCTTTTCTGTCGGATTGGTTCCACCGTGGGTTGAGAATTCTGATCATCTTCGAGCGTCTGGCTTTCGGTGGGTAAAACAACTTGGTCACATTTGCGCGCGTTGTGTGTGGTCGAATTACACTTACTACACTCCTGAGGCTGACTTCTTCTTCTGGGGGCATTACCCTCGACAGAAGACCGTGCACGGCTCATCCTCGGACGACCAGCCTGTCTCACCGCAACCGGAGGATGAATGACGTGATCAGTTATATACGCTGGAACGACCCACTCAGCAGGATGCGGAAGTCCTTTGATAGGAGTCGAATATGTCTCCATCAAATTGTGTTGTTTGTAATATCCACTGACGAAGTCATATATATTCAATCCTCTTTGTCTGAGAAATAGAAGTTGTGGTGGCAATGTGAAGTGATACGATCCTAACAAGTACGAACATATTGTCGAATTAATAAATTGAAAGTGTTTGTTTGATTAGTACGTACCTAACAGCGGCTGCAGCGTGACTGCAGGGGATTTCATCAAGTTCGAAGCGTCGACATTCGCATGTCCGATTTTGAAGATCAACTTGAAAAGATAGCTTACCATCCTCCACTTTATACACCTCAGGTGTGGTTGTGTCTCGGACAACCACACGCATAGCGTGCTCCACCGCGCAAGTTAGTTTATTAAACGTCTCTTCAGTCAACTCATGTTCTCTTGACGCAGCTTTCGCGCTTCGCTCTTGAAACCATTGTTCCAAGACTGCGCGGAATGCCTCGACCAATGAACATACGGGTAGACGTCTCGCCCAGACCATACGAGAATTGAAGCACTCGGCAATATTGGAGGTCATGAAACCATATCGTCGTACTGGACACATTGCCCTCGACCACCTCTCGACCCCTATTTCTAACATTCTCTTGTAAGCCCCGTCAGGGCTCAGCCTCTCCAAATCAGCTAAATGTTTGTGCATTGTCTCAACACGGTAACTGTTTGATGCAGAGGTTATTACGGCCCTGACGCGACCGCCATAGCGAACTAGATTCTTCTTAATGTGGTAAATACAGAACTCATGCACTGCATTCGGGTATGCAGACGCAACGGCAGTTTGGATGCTCTTATGCTGATCGGATACGACAATCAAACCATCTTGTCTATTGAAGCACTTGCTCAGGTTATGAAGGAACCATGTCCACGACTCATCATTTTCTTTCGGACCAATCCCAATTGCAAGTGGGAAGGCGTTTTCATTCCCATCCTTCGTCATGGCGACAAACAATATCCCCTGGCTCTTTCCCTTGAGGTGAGTCCCGTCCACAACAATCACTGGCCTTAGATTACTATAGAATGCAGAAATAGACTGTCCGAGAGCAAGAAACATGTGTTGGAACACCCCCCCATTCCGTGTGGATTGTATTTCATAATATGTGCCGGGATTCTGATCTCTCAATATATACAAATACGAAGCGAGCCTATGATATGACTCAGCATATGAGCCATACGCCATCTCTATCGCTATGCTCCGCGCTCGGAGAGTGAAACTGTAATCCATCTCAACGCCGTAACGCTCACGCAAATCCGTTATCATGTCCTTCGGCTTCAGAACGTCACCTTCTTTGACAAGTTTACGAGAAAAGTAACTAGCAGCAACTACAGATTTAATTCGTCGACAGCTAGTACGATGCAATATAGTCTGACAAGTGTGACTCAAGTTCAACTTTGTGATCATCCATAGTGTATCATCACTCCCACTAGCACACAATCTAAACGTGCATACTTTCCTACCGTGCTTGCAAACGAATGCACAACGCTTTTTGTTTGAACGATCAGTGACATATTCTAAGCGACTCTCCAAGTGATGCATTCCCAAAGATATTTCCAAGTCAGATTTCTTTCGAAACGTGGAACCAACTGCGAGTTCACCATCTTCGGGTTCACGTTCTTCGACCCAACGCATAGGTGGTGGCAAAATATCAAAATCGGGCATCGGGATCATCCAGTTGCTTAGTTTTCGCTGTAGTAGTAGATTATGTTCCATGACTGGTTCTTCGTGGATCGGTTGATGATCAGATGATAATTTACGGGATCCCACAATCCTCTCTTTTTTTTCGGATGTTGAAGCCAATCACTAAACTCTTGAATTAGGCTATCGTTTAACTCTTTATCACGTTCCGCTCGTTCATCATCTGATGTAAATACTTCCTCGTCATCGGGTTCAGTACAAGATGGTGGTTGAGGTGGAGTAATGCTTACATTCTCTGCTTCAGAATATGTACCTCCAACATTAGCATTCTTAGACCGATATTGTCTTCTCTCAGTCAAAAAGAGCACGTGATTGGTAACTTTTCCTTGCACGATGAATCGCAATAGATCTGTATCGTTCTGCAAACTAACCTTACTTCTCTGCGCGTCTAAGTAGAAAATCACGTAATCTCTGTCCTCTGGAGCATTCAAAACAGATCTAATTTGATTGATTAGATCAACATAACTGATTTCTGAACACGTAATGTGTATGGCCACGCTATCTCCGCCTACGTATGCTGACTGTTCCCAGTGACCACCATGTCGTAAAGAAACACGCTGCCACGACATCTGTGATATAAAATTACAGATAATTAAAACAAACAGTTATTGAAAACCTAACGACCTGCATGCATGCATGGTCTAATAAGTATGCACGATGTAAACGAGATGTTTTTTATCACACGGTGTTATTACGATTAAGTATCAAACGGTGAACGAAGACAACATGCTACGGTGACACCACCGCTATAAATAACACGGTAAAATCTCCCTGGTAATAATACGGTGATTTCGTAAACACGTCGGGGTTAAGGAAAACCTATTACACCTTCAGTGAACCGTGCAACGTGCTCTCTATCTCACGGTGAACGACGACATTCGGTGAAAAACACCTCAGTGTGCTTTAAAAAAATTAAACAAAATGCGAAACGTGCTACCTCGTTGTTTTCGTACCTTTGATGTGCTTCAGAGACTCGACAACGAACTTGTTTTGAGCTTGTTGTGTAAATGAACTAGCAATATTCGAGAGAAATGCAACACAGCAACTGCCCAATGGGTTTTGAGTTTGGTTTCAGACCATTATTCTTTTTTACTCTAAAATTCTCATATTGATTTTAGCAGCAACACAACAACTGCCCAATGGGTTGTTGAAGTGTCATTAACGTCGAGGTGAAATGCAATTATTATTTGTGGTTGTTGGACCTGCTGAAATGCAATTAATGTAGAAGGTTCGAGGATGGAGAATGGGGATGCAGTGCTTTTGGACACGTTGAAACCCTAAATTTATTAATATATCACCTTTAACCGTGGACCGTGGTATGTAAACGGTATAAGATTTCCGTGCCTTTCTTCACGGTGACGGGTTATCTTGGATGGTCTCACGGTGTAATATAACTGTAGATGGTCTCACGGCGTAACGATTATCTTTCATGTTCTCACGGTGTCACCTACCGTGTTTTTATCACGGTGTCCGTTTATCGTCGATGGTGTCCATTTATCGTGATTTGTAAATTGTAACACGGCGTTTTATTATCGTGGATGGCTCAGGGTTTCCACTTTTCGTGTCTGGGTGCACGGTATTACAATCCACCGTGGAATATCCACGGCGTCACATTAGGTTTTAGGGTTTTCTGCCTTCCGCACGGTGTTAGAATCCACCGAGGGAACCCCACGGCGACACAGTTCTAAGGTTTTACGTATTTATTTTCTTAATTAATTAATCGCAATGTGTTTAATGGGCGTGGTTGGGAGTTGATGAGTCGTTTCGAGCAACGATTGAAATCCGGCGGTGGGATGATTCAGAACAGAGATGCATTAATTCCCTGAATTGAATGGTCATATCAAATTAATGGATAGGGAGTGTTCGATGGGGTGATTTTCTATTAATTTAATTAATAAGCGTAGTTGGCAGTTGAATCGTTTAGTGGAACGATTGAAATCCTGGTGGTTGGATGGTTCAGAATATTACGCCTATAAATACGAACGAAAGAACTCTATTTTTCTATATCCATTAATTCTCCATTTCTCTGTTTTGTTCTGGTTTTTATCATGGAGCAGTTATCACCACACTTTTTCGAATTTCACAGCAGTTGCATTACTGTATCGAGATACTCGAGTTTCCAAAATTAAAGCATCATTCCCCTGGGTCATCTTGCACGAGATACGCGAGGTTCCAAAACCTCCCCTAGTATTCATCTGTGTCTCATTATGACTCCGGGGTGTCGGTGGTGATGATTCGGAGTGCATGTTAGCCTGAGCTCCTTGTCTACCTCCTTCGATTTACCAGTTCTGATCGAGGCTTAAAAACCTGTGCTGCAGATTCACTGATGTTATGCTTTGTTATTTTTCTTGTTTTTTTTTAGCTTTTTGGTATACAGCTGACCGATTGTGTTTAGGGTTTAGAGTTTTGATCCATCAATTGTTCTCAAGTTTTATGGTTCTGCTTTTTAATCTTCTGTGTAATCGTTACTATAATGAATTATAAGATTTTAATTTATTTTATATTTCTGCATTTTCATATTCTCATTCAAATTTATCACACAGTCGCTTTTAATTATCGTGTATCATATCGTACCACGTTGTCCATTTATTTTGACTGGTTTCACGGCTTAGGATTATTGTGTACTCTGACGGTATTCATTTATCGTGGATGGTCTCCCGGAGTCCACTAGTCGTGTATGTATCACGGTGTTCAATAATCGTGATTATTCTCACGATGTGTGACTATCGTGGATTTGCTCACGGAGTCCAGTTATCGTGTATGTTATCACGGAGTGCGACTTTCGTGGATGATCTCACGGTGTCTACTTATCGTGCATGGTCTCACGGTGTACGATTATCGTGGTTGTTCTCACGGTGTCCATTTATCGTGTATGCTTTCACGGCGAGCAACTTTCGTGGATGTTCTCACGGTGTCTACTTATCGTGTATGGTATCACGGTGTACGATTATCGTGGATGTTCTCACGGTGTTCATTTATCGTTGATGGTCGCACGGTGTCTATTCATCGTGGATGAAATCACGGCGTACAATTATCGTAATTGGACTCACGGTGTCTTATTATCGTGCATAGTCTATTGGAGTTTTATTATTAATTTTTAAAAGAGAAATTCTATTTTAAATTACATATTCAATTTATATTCATTTGTTAAACATCGAGGGTAGTGTAGATTTTTCCAAGCCAATTGCTTAATAAACTTCTACTACAGGCATCAAGGTGGTCCTGAATCCGATATTCCCACCCCAACACATTGTTTCCTCTCCTAGGATTTTCCAGTCGCCTCCTTTTTCACCCCAAAATTCAATCTAGGGTTTTCAATTTCCCAGCAAGAAAAAAGATGGCGGGTAATTCAGGGAGTGACAATGGTAATGGAAATGGAACGTCAATCAATATACCCTCGCCCAAACGGCCCCGTCTCTCCCCGTTAGAGTCAGAAAAAGAAAAAGAAGAAAAAGAAGAGGGTGAAGAAGAAGGAGAAGGAGAAGGAGAAGAGGAGGATGAGGAAGAAGAAGAAGATGAGGAAGAAATATCGGAGTTGAGTAAGACCCCACACTCGGCGACCATTACCAACGTGAAGGCGTTCGATTGCCCCCTTTGCAATGGACCCCTCATCTCCCCTGTGTATCAAGTAGGTCTTTTTTTTTTCTTTTTTTTTGTTTCAATAATTTCTTAGTCTTTTATGAATGAGAGAAATGGTATAGGTAATACATTCGTGTTGTGTTTCGAAGTAATTCAAATCATCTTTAGAATCAATAATTTCAACCGAATTAGTCATAACATTGTTTGTTCAATCCAGTGCACAGCTGGGCACATTTCTTGTAGTAAATGCTGCACCAAAGTGGGGACGAAACCCATCATATGCTTCTGCCGTAAACACACTGGAACCAACCGTTGCTATGCTCTCGAGGCGATTCTAGAATCCGTCACTTTCCCCTGTCCAAACACGGCTCACGGCTGCAAGGAGACGTTTAAGAACAGCAAGATACTCCGTCACGAGAAGACGTGCGTCTACACACCTTGCGCCTGTCCTTACACTAAATGCAACTACGTCGGCTTGTCCTTGTGCAAGCATTTCGGTCAGGATCACCCGCATTCAGAATCCTCGCACGCACATTATGGTGTAAGGCAATCACAATCACTTTTCTCTTTCGACAGTAAAAAAACAATCTTGTTGGACTCCTACCAGAAACAAGTATTCCTTCAAGATAGCAGCCGAACATCGCTTTTTGTCCTCGATCGCTCGAAAAATTCGTACGGGAGCTTTGTTAGTGTTGTTTGTCTCGCGCCAGAGAGGTCAAAGGAGGCTTTTTTGTACGAGTTGACGGCAGAGGTTGACAGTGACACGTGTGCCAAGATGAAAGCACGTGTGCAGTGCATGCCGAAATGGACGGCTGAGAGAAGTTCGAGAAACAGTCTGGTTCTTACCAAGGACTTTGTAAAGAATGGTAGCAATCTCATGTTGGAACTTATTATACGGAAGAACCCTAGGTTTGCAGGTTCATGTTTTATGAGATTTCCCACCCTTAAAATTTATGAAGAAATAACTGAGTTATTTTTTTGCATTCTATTCTTATTTTCATAAGACTTAACAAGTGTTAGATGTAAATTGCAACTGAAGATTTGTTTTCTTCTGATGATCACAAGCTAATCACAAATTGTTGAAGAATGGATTCAAGAAACACACTCTTCGGGCCGCCTGGCCTTAACTCTAATGTTCGGGCCCTTGGATAATATTCTCTCAAACGCTCCAAATAATACAAAACGTTTTCATTTCATTTTTTTTAATTTAATTCAAATTTAAGGTATAAATTATAATACAATTTTTTTAATATTTAACGTATAAATTAAAAGTTACTCCCTTCCAAAATATTCCCTAATATTCGGCGTATAACTATTACTACTCCATAATTAATTCTCCTCTTTCACTTTCTGAATTTCTGAATGTGACCGAGGACGTTTCAATTTACGGACTTCATTCATTCCCCTCCAAATCCGTAGCGTCACCAAATCTGAGCTCATGAAAGTATAAATATACGAAAGAAGATGCAGTGCAAATAAACAGCAGAAAAAAAAAAGATGGCGAGTTATTCGTCAGAGTCTGATGAAGAATTGAGCAGTGATGAAAATGATTTTGATGACGAATTGAGCAGTGATGAAAATGATTTTGATGAAGAATCATCGGATAGTGATGATGATGATCTACCGTTAGTTTCCAAGAGACTAAAGACCCGCGACGCGTGCAGTGAATCGGCGACATTGACTGATCTGAACGTGCTCGATTGCCCCATTTGCTATGCATCCCTCAACTCCCCCGTCTACCAGGTATAGTCATTGCTCTAGGACAGAGGTAGTAGTATATATGTTTATTACGTAGTAGACGATGATATTATTACTCATATAACAAGGTATAATTAATTTTACTGTTTTTTTTCCCAATCGTGCAGTGCATAAATGGGCATATAGCTTGTACTCGATGCTGCGCCAAGATGGCAAACAAATGTCCCAACTGCCGCCTTCAGATCGGAACCATCCGCTGCAGGGCTATCGAGAAGGTTCTAGAATCAATCACAGTCAAGTGTCGAAACACATTGTACGGGTGCACGCAGACATTTAACAACAACAAGAAACTCGATCACGAGAAGAAGTGCATCTATTCTCCTTGCTCGTGCCCTTACAGTAACTGCAACTACTCTGGCTTGCCAAAGTCCTTGTACACACACTTCGGTCGAACTCATTCACATTCCAAATTCTCGTTCAACACTATGAAATCAATCACGCTTGGTGCCAGTCAGAAACAAGTCTTCCTTCAAGACAGTCTCCGGAGCACGCTTTTTATCCTGAAACGAACGATTAAGTGCCCAGGGAGCTTTGTGAGTGTCACTTGTGTCGGGCGAAATTCAGAGCAGCGTGGGGCTTTCTCGTACGATCTTACGGTGATGATTGACAAGGACACGAATATCAAGATTAAAGCAGCTGTGGTGTGCATGCCAAAATGGACTGAAATCTCGGGAAAATGTCTTGTTATTCCCGGGGACTTGGTCCAAGATTCGGCACCTCTCAAGTTGGAACTTATTATAAGGAGGAAACTATAATTTGTTTACTGGTTTTGTTTGCCGATTGATGTTTTTTTTTTTTTTTTACATTTAAAACGTATTTTGATAATATTTTAATTGTTTGATATGAACTTTATTTTCATCATTATAAGAATATTACTACGGTTATGTTCTTCTGCTGATTATTAACTACACAGCAAATTAGACAAAAATAAGAAATAAATACTGAGTAACCCATTAAATATTTTTATTCAAGGCCCAATAGATATAGTTTCCGGCCCAATATTACTCCTCCATTTCACGCCGCCTCTTTCCCACCCCTCACACATTCCAAATCTAGGGTTTTTTCAATTTTTTTTTCCCACAGAAAAAATGGCGAGCATTTCAGAGACTGGTAACGGAAACGGAACGTCAATCAATGTACCGTCGTCCAAACGTCCCCGAGTCTCCCCGTTGGAGACAGAAGTCAAAATTGAGTCCAGCCCCCTCCCGCCCGCTTCCTTTTGGCATGACGAATCCGACGACGAGGAAACGGAATCCGACGATTCTATGTTCGACTTATGTTTTGAGGGCCCCACACACTCGGCGACCATTACCAACGCGAAGGCGTTCGATTGCCCCCGTTGCAAAGGACCCCTCGTCTCCCCTGTCTATCAAGTACCTCTCTTTTTCTTATTTGCAGTGTTTTTTTTATAAAGTTTTTTTTTTTTCATGTTTTGATTTTTATTTTGTGCAAAATCCAGTGCAGAGAGGGGCATGTCTCTTGTGCTACTTGCTGCACTAAAGTTAGGACCAAACCCGTCATATGCTACCACCGCTCCTGCCGCCTGCCTACCGGAACTATCCGCTGCCATACCCTTGAGAAGGTTCTAGAATCAGTCACATTCCACTGTATCAACGCATCCCACGGCTGCACCGAGACGTTTAAAAACAGCAAGATACTCCATCACCAGAAGAAATGCATCTACTCTCCTTGCACTTGCCCTCGCGACAACTGCAGCTTCATCGGCTTCTCCGAGTCCTTGTACAAGCATTTCAGTGAAGCCCATTCGCATTCAGAATCTTACTCCAAAGATGGTTACGCACAGTCATATTCAGAGTTCTCGTTTGACGCTGTGAAATCAATTACGCTGCAACGCCGCCAGAAACAGGTCTTCCTACAAGATAGTAGCCGGACAACGCTGTTTATTCTCGATTGCACGAAAGACGACTCATCCGGGACCTTTGTTAGTGTTGTTTGTGTCGCGCCAGATGGCTCGAGGGGTGCTTTTTTTTGTGATCTGACGGCAGTGATTGACAGTAACACTTCTTTCAATATGAAAGCACGTGTGGAGTGCACGCCGATATGGACGGAAGAGCAGCCAAGTTTGAGAAAATGTCTGGTTATTCCCAAGGGATTTGTCATGGACTGGTATGCTCTCAGGTTGAAGCTTATTATTAGCAAGAACATTGATGATCTGAGGTTGATATTCGAAGGATGAGCAGCTAAGTTTGAGAAAATGTCTGGTTATTCCCAAGGGATTCGTCACGGACTGGTATGCTCTCTGCAGGTTGAAGCTTATTATTAGCAAGAACTCTAGGATTGATGATCTGATGTTTCTATTCGAATGATTCTACTCTTTGATAAGTACCTTGTGTTGAAGAAAGAAAGAACTCAAGATTATCTTCTAAGAAGATGGAATAAAAAGTAAGATATATTGCAACTAAAGATTTACTTTCCTCTAATGATCACAAGCTAATCAGATTCAAGAAACACAATCCGGAACACCATCCCTTAGGCGGCCTTGACTTAACTACTCAATCCACATAGAAGGGTACTGTAAACAAGTATTCCTTCAAGATAGCAGCCGGACATCGCTTTTTGTCCTCGATCGCACGAAAAATTCGTACGGGAGCTTTGTTAGTGTTGTTTGTCTCGCGCCAGAGATGTCAAAGGAAGCTTTTTGGTACGAGTTGACGGCAGAGGTTGACAGTGAGACGTGTGCCAAGATGAAAGCACGCATGCAGTGCATGCCGAATGGACGCCTGAGAGAAGTTCGAGAAACAGTCTGGTTCTTACCAAGGACTTGGTCAAGAAGTGAAGCGATCTCATGTTGGAACTTATTATACGGAAGAACCCTAAGTTTGCAGGTTCATGTTAAGTTGCTCTTTTGTAGATTTCCCACCCTTTGATACTTATGAAGAAATAAATCCTTTCTTTTATTTACATTATGTTCTTATTTTCATATCCCTGACTCATAAATCAACTTTGAAAGTATTTACTCTATCCCATAAAAACGATAACTCTTTTGTAGTATAAAGAAAATTTTACTATTTTTACCAGATTTTTTTTTTTTTTTTTTAATTTTCGTAAGAAAAATTAGTGTTCTGATTTTTTTGGGATAGTTCTTTGTGAGGCAGTGATACATTTACAGGACTGAGGGAGTGTTCTAATTTTTCTGGGATAATATTCCCTGATGGCTGAGGCTGCAGGACTGATGGAGTAAGTTATTTCAGCGGAGTATAATGCAAAAGGATGGATTAAGAAAGTCATTTTACACTTGAGTAAAAAGATGGTGAGTATTGAAGAAACACAATCTCCTCTAAAGCATTTTCAACGGCAACCTTAGTGCCACGTGTAATTTTCCATAAAAAAAGAAAGAAATATTAGTAAAAAAAATGAAAAGGTATTTTTTCAGTAGCATGGAGCATGTTAATAGTAAAAAAATAGCTATATATTTTGGTATATAATTAAGTATATAGATAGTTACATGGCACATAAAGTTGCTGTGTTTATCAATCCTGCTGCACTGCATAAAAGGGCATATAGCTTGTGCTCCATACTGCACCAAGAAGTCGAACAAACGCCCCACTTGACACCTTCGGATCGGAACAATCCGTTGCAAGGCTATAGAGATGGTTCTAGAATCAGTCACAGTCAAATGTAGAAACACGTTGTACGGTTGCACAGACATTTAAAAACAACAAGAAACTCGATCACGAGAAGATGTGCATCTATTCTCCTTGCTCGTGCCCTTACCGTAACTGTAACTATGCTGGCTTGCCAAAGTACTTGTACACACACTTCGGTAATTCGCATCCCCATTCCAAATTCTCGTTCAACACTATGAAATCAATCTCGTTGGAAGTCAGACAAAAGTCTTCCTTCAAGATAGTCTCCAGAGCACGCTCTTTGTCCTGAATCGCATGAACAACTATCACGGGAGTTTAGTGAGTGTCACTTGTGTACGTAGCGCATGATTCACAGCAATGTGGGGCTTTCTCGTACGATCTAACGGTGGTGATTAACAAGGACACGCATATCAAGATTTAAGCAGATGTGGCTTGCGTGTCAAAATGGACTGGAATCTCGAGAAAAGGTCTAGTTCTTCCTGGGGACTTGGTCAAACATTCGGCACCGCTTAAGTTGGAACTTATTATACGGAGGAAACCTTAAATTGTTTACTGGTTTTGTTTCCGGTTGATGGTTTTTTTGATTGTAATATATTAATTATTTGATATGAAGTTTATTTTATAAATCATTATAATAACATTACAGTTATGTTCTTCAGCTGATTATTTGAATGATCATATGATGAAAAGGCATAACAGATATACTTAAACATGCATTCAGAAAGTCATGTTATAAGATAGAAATGAAAAAATGAGATATGGCAACCCGAAGATCTACTTTCAGTCTAATGACCACAAGACAATGGTGAGGATTCGAGAAACACGATTAAACGTGTCTACCGCTTCTGCGCCTTCTCGACTGTGCTTTCTGCCACTTCCTCCTCGAAACTATCTTGCTCTTCGGCTTTAACTTAAGAGCATTTACATTGGTATAAAAAAAACTGAGTTCAAACTCATCTAAATGAACTGATACTAGTTTAAACCATTGTAGGGTGGAGTTCATTTTATTTTACATCCGTACTTTGTCAGTAAATTGAACTGAGTTCAAACCTTTGAACTCGATTTTTTATTTTTTTTTCTCTGCAAAAGGGACACGTGGCAATGGACAATTTGAGTGTGTATTACACGCACAATATTGACAAGTAAAGTTTAATTTTTGTTTGGTTAAAAGCTGTCACTTTTATTATTTTTATTATATAATTTAATGGGCCTGTTGAGGAGTTCAATTTAAAACCAATGTGAATCTTGGTTCAGTTAACTAAATAATTGTTGAAAATTAATTATAAAAAAAAAAAATGTTGGTGAGTATGAACCGTAGTAACCAATGTAAATGCTCTAATCGAGTTATAATAATTGGCTTATCAGAAGTTCTGCCGTCGCAATAATCTATATGATGAGTTCCATCATCAAATAAACAAAAACATCATTTCATTAAAATGAATACACAAAAACAAATTTCTGAAATCCCCAAAATTAAAATTGAAAAAATAAAAAAGCAAATAAATCAATTCTAATTCCTCAAATTGGGAAAATCAAGAAAATATGAGAACCAAGTATCATATCATCCAAATATTAACAAACATTTGACTAAAGTTGAACGTACAACCTTAATAATGTTTTTAAAAGTTTATATTGACTCAACTTTATTACGACATGAGAGCCAAGTCAAGTGCCCAAAATTACTCTAATCGTAAGAGGTGTTTCGGCTGAATGGTTCAATAATCAGTACGACTCATGGTTTTAGATTTTAGCGAAAATACACGAAATGGTCCATAAACTTTAATTTATTGTCAATTTAGTTCATTAACTTTAATTCCAGAAATTTCGTCACTTCTTAATAAATAAAATGAAATTTTGGATAAAGGGTAAATTATTAGAATTAAATAATTAAGTTTTTCTTAATTATGAATAAGAGTATTTTACCTAAATTAGCTTTATATTAATAATAAATAAAAATTAAATGTAACAATAAAATAGTAATTAACCTTTTAATAATGTGTTTTTTATTATAATAAAATGATAGTTATCTATCTATATCTATATCTATATATATATATATAATTTCTGGATCTCTCAATCCCGTGGACCAATAAGAAATCACCAATAATGTTGTGTTCACACTATAAATTATAAATAAAAATAATAAAAATAACTATAAATTTAATTTAAATAATTTCTGATGGTAATTATATAAAATTTCATAATTAGCTTATTTATATTTTTATAATTAGCTTATTTACATTTATTTATTTTTGGTAGTAGTAATTACTACTATCAACAATTAATTTGGCTTTCTTCCCAAATCCCTATTATACGAGAGAAACAATCGCCCGGTTTCTTCTTCAGCCTATCATCTCGCCCTTTCTTCCATCCAGATTTTAACTTGATCGTATGACCTTTCTTCCGTCCTCTTCCCTGAACCTATATATATGTTTCAATTGATTGTTTGCTTTTATCGGTTTCACTCGACGTCGGTTTCACTTGACGCCGGTGACGGGCAGCCCGATGGGCTCCCCTCCGCACTTATCCTTTTCCGTTGGTCGTCACTCCAGGGAGTCCTCCACCAGCAGCTTCTCGGGCTCGCTGTAGCGATGGGATCGAGAAAGTTTTCCCCAAACGACGCCGGATCGAGGGGCAGTGGGTTTTCCAGAGGTGCATCTAGGGGTGTTAATTCGGTTTAACCAAACCGAACCGGACCGAAAATTCGGTTAACCGAACCATTTAAGCTATATTTTTATAAACCATAATCAAACCGTTTTAAAAATGGTTTGGTTCGGTTTTAACCGAATTATTTCGGTTTGGTTTGGTTTGGTTCGGTTTTAACCAAATTTTAATTAAATTTTTTAAAAATTAGAAAAAAATTAAATTTAAAATAATAATTATTACTTTTAGTAAAAAAAATACTATTAAAATAAAAATCAAATTATAAAAAAATTAAAATTATAAAAATTAAAAATTATTAGTATATTATTTTTAAATAATTATAGATGTATATATATATAATTATTTATTTATTTCTTTCTTATTCGGTTTGGTTCGGTTTTTATCGGTTTATCGGTTAAAAAACCAAACCAAACCGAAAACCGAAAAGTTCAAAAAATTCAAACCGAAAACCAAACCGAATTAGTTTGGTTCGGTTTGATTTAACCGAATAGTGTCGATTTGGTTCGATTTGGTCGGTTTAACCAAACTTTTGACACCCCTAGGTGCATCCATGTATCGTGGTGTAACGATTAAGGTGATCAATATATACATATTCCTAATATTATTTTAATTATTGTTCCAAACTCACTCATAGTATGATATCATGTAATTCTCATTATGCGAGCATCATCAGTACGGCAGGTGGCAAGCACGAATCGATCGAGTCGCCGAAAACAAAGACTTCTACTTGGGAACCTTCAATAAGCAATCACGTACCCCATAACATATGCGTGTTTGTGTATTTATGTGTGTGGGGTAGAAATAATAATGTGTGGAATATGCTATAGCCTATATGTATATGTATCAATGTTTATATATGTAGTTGATAAAAAACCATAAAAAATGTCCAATTATTTCACGAGCTTCTCTATTAAGGAATTTATTTTTGCAGGGATTTTTATTATTTGTATTTATCATGATTTATTATAATAGTATGATTTCCATTATTTTAATGTTTTAATTTTTCTATTATACTGTTGTTAATAACTATCTTACGATTTTTATCCTGTTTATATAGTCTAATCGAATTTGTGTAACATCTTATGATTTTTTTCATTATGTGATTACAATTGTGTTTTGAATAACTTTTTTGATGCTTTGTGCATTTCCTATTGTAGCAATTGTAAATATTGCTATACTACTTCTGTCTCAAAACAATGATCACGGTTCCTTCATAAATAACAAAATGTCACCATTAATATGGGACATGTTAACAGGTGGAAAAAACCGGGCAGGATGGTCTAAACCGTTCCGTAAACACAAAAGAGATTTTTTAAGGATTGAGCCAACAAATTCTTCTTTAAAAAAGGAAATAAAGCTTAAGCTAGAAAAGGAAATATCTCTATTTTTGGAGGCTGAAGATCTGCCTTTTTTGGTATGGATCTCAGTGTATTTATAGGGTTACAATTAGGGTTTTTTTTCCTCTTTTGACCTAATGGGCCTATTAACAGTATTACATGGGCCTTGTATATGGTTCGGCCCAAAATTTCGCCGCCTTCCCAGCCGAGCAAACCAATTCGTCTAACGAAGAACTCCCAGATTAATCAACCGGCCCTTGCTCGGCTCGGCCTGGTTCCACGGCTTTGGCTGGTTCTCTTCATCCCCGGCAGTCCTCAGACCTGTCTTTCTCGGGGATAGGTGTTTTCGACTTCCGGGGCGTGTCTTGGGCGTCTTCGATAGGTGATGGTCGGACTGCTCGGTGGGAGCTCCTAGGCGTTTCGACGATGTCTCGCTCCTCGGATCTCCGTGGTGAGACGACATGACGCGCATTTTCTGCTCGCGTACACCTCCGAGCTGCTATCTGGGTGAATAAATAAAGAAATAAAAATAGTGGAATAACAGGACATAAGGAGTGTTTTTAAGAGAAATTTATTATTGAAAAACAGTTTCAAGAACAAAACAATTATAAAGGGGGATTAAGGGGTCGGGGCACTTCTAATATTGATATTATAAGCACCACTCAATCTTTTGTCTAATTATATAAGAGGGCACACTTCCGATTTTAACCTTTTTCTATTTAACATTTAAATAGTTTATTATAAAATTGTATTTTCTTTCTTTACTCAATGACTCCCATCATCCTGAGTCTCAAAATTCCTCACTTAAAAAGCTACGAATTTTTTTTTCAACCGAATCCCGGCGAGTTCAATTCCTGAAATTCAAAAATACTTCATTCGTGAAGGTCAGTGTAATATTAGTTCAACATGGCAATCTCTTAAATGTATTAAACAAATTGCAGGTGCGGATTTACTATTTTCTTGTTTAACATTCTTAGAATCTATCGTAAAATTGAAATGAATCTATCGAAGTTGGGTTTAGTTCTTACAATTAATTGTTAATCCTACGTTATTGCAGATCAGTGTTAGATTTTGATTCAAATTTTGTTATTATGTGTGTTCTCCCTACGCTTACAAGGTGTTCGATGAATTGTCAGAAGTACAAGTAACCGTGATTTTTGCAAATTTGACCATGACAATTCATTCGTCAAGGTCAGTCGAATTTTGTTTACACATAGCAAACTCCTTTTTTCTACTACCAGCAGTGAATCTATACTAGTAAATTTGATTTCTTTATATTGTTTTTTCTCATATGATTCTTAATTCTTTCAGGCTTTTTGTCTTTTCATATCCAACCACATTTGCGGACATTCGAAGATCATGCATTCATTTCCTATTATGAGAGACGTGCTCCCTCCAAAAACACACTTCTCATTAATGAGAACTGATGATGATATTGCGTCACGGTCAGTTGTGAGTTTTGATATTGCAAATCGAAGCGCGACTCGTTAGCTTGACCAAAATAGTCCAAATTCAATCTAGCGGAGTGTTAATAACGAAGCAAGCACTGAAATGCACTTCAGACCCATATCGAAATTATGTTTTGATAAGTATCTAGCATAAATATCAAATAAATGACTTGGAGATATATTTTGGTACTTATTTGAATATTCTGGATTGTAATTTGATATCAAAGCTCTTATTTTGTGTTCTATCTTTATTATAACAATGTTTTATTTAAATTTTATGAATCATAAAACTTCATAAATTGATTGTTATGATATCTTCATTTATTCATTTCATATGTATCTAAGCGTAGATATCCTAATTTACTTGTATGTATCTAGTGTAGATATTCTCATGTAGTTTTATAAATTTATTTACTGATATTTATCTATAATAGATATCCTCTAAGTACGTATACATATCATTACTCGCATTTATCTATTGTAAATATTTATTTACTCGTATTTATCGAGCGCTACCTTTGAAGAAGTCAAAAACTCTGTTAATCTCTTGGAACCCAGTATTATATGTTACACATATCAAGCTCTAGTTCCCGAAACACGATTGTCTTTTCCTAAGTCTAAAATTCATCCCTACAAGATAGTAGTAGCTAAAAACCTTTAGAGAAGCACAAGCTTTCCCACACATTCAAGACAATAATATGTTCAGCTCAACTATTATAGTTTTACAATAGTACTACTACTATAGTTTTACAGTAGTTCTATGCTCAACTATTAATATACAATTATACAGTATATTTATTTGAGAATATTGATTAGCTATTATAGTTATATAGTAGTTCAATTCTATGTTCAACTAGAATATTGATTAACTATTATAGTTATACAACAGTTATATGTTCAATTACTATAGTTATACACTAGTTCGGCTTAACTATTATAGTTATACTAGGGACGATAATTATCTACTTCATTTCTACCTAATAACTATCAAAGTTATATTTTTCCATATAAAATCTCAATTAATTATTCAATTTTAGTTCATTGAAATTCATTTAACTAACATAGTTATTTATCTCTTTAACTATAATAATAACATTGGAAACGGTGTGTTAATATGCAAGTACAGATACATATATTGCCAACATTGTTGTTATTAGACGAACAATCACACATGGTAGTCGGGGCCATTAAGACGAGAGCTAGGGTTGATAAATATTAATAAATAATATAAACTGAAAATATTAAATTGAAGCTATAAAGACATTAAAGGAGAATCGACTTTCATAGATGAAGAAGACAATGTCATTACAGCATTGCGGCTAGCTACAGGAAAAAGAGTTTAAATAGCGATCCTACAGCTAAACCCTAAACCCTATCTGCAGGAGGACGTCCGTACAGTCCAGTGTGGCAATCCGTGTATTGGTGCGATCCAATAGCTCAGAAGACGACACGTGGCTGGATTCTGGTGCATTGGATCGGGTTTGTAGTAATGGCAAAATAGTAATATCCTGGAAATTAAAAGAGGGATAAATCGACCAAATTAGGGTTAAAGGAGGGAGCCAAATTAGGGTTTGTAATTGGGGATTTTGGCCACATTTGTGTAGGGTTTATTACCCCCCCGCAAGGCGAGCGCGGGTGAGGGGTAAATATGAATTTTATTCCGCAACCGTGAGAAGGCTTGAACAGGCAATGGCTTAGTGAATATATCTGCAGTCTGATCGTGCGCGGGAACGTGAAAAATCTCCACTTTCTTCGACTGAACTTTATCACGAATGAAGTGAAGATCGATTTCAATGTGCTTGGTACGGGCCTGGACGACAGCATGAGTAGACATGTGAACGGCACTTTGATTATCAACCCACAAGGTTGGGGGTCGTCTAGATGAAATGGAGAGTTCAGAGAGCAGAGATTGAATCCATGAGAGCTCAACAAGAGCAAGGCCTATACTCCTGTATTCGGCCTCGGCACTTGATCTAGAAACTGTGTGTTGTTTCTTGGAGCTCCAAGATATGAGATTGGGGCCAAGAAAAACACAGAAGCCAGATGTCGATTTCCTGTCATCAGGGTCAGAAGCCCAATCAGAGTCTGAGAAAAGGGTAAGATGCATATGTGATGATCTGGACAGAAGAAGCCCATGTGAAATGGTTCCTGCAAGGTATCTGAGGAGCCTTTTGACAGCTCTGTAGTGTGTATCAGTAGGATGTTGCATAAATTGGCTGAGCTTGTTGACACTATAAGAGATGTCTGGCCGTGTGATGGTTAAATATTGTAGAGAACCAATGAGATGTCTGTAGGTTGTTGGAGAAGAAAAAGTAGAACCATCATACTTGGAGAGTGTAACAGAGCTGACCATGGGAGTTGGTGATCCTTTGGCATTTGCCATGGAAGCTTTGAGAAGAAGCGCTTGTATATAATGTTGCTGTGACAACAATATTCCAGTGGCAGTGGGGATCACTTCAATTCCCAGAAAATAATTAAGTCTGCCAAGGTCTTTGAGGGAGAAGTGATGAGATAAATCAGTGATGAGTTTGGAAATGTGAGCCTCAGAGCTACCTGTTATAATTATGTCATCAACATAAACTAAGACATAAAGATGGTGAGTATTAAAATGACCAAGATAAAGAGAAGAATCTGTTTTAGAACTTTTGAATCCAAGTTTTTGAAGAACAGATTTGAGCCTATCAAACCAAGCTTTGGAAGCTTGTTTGAGGCCATATAAAGCCTTGTGGAGCCTGCAGACAAGACCTTGACCAGGGTTCTGCTCAAAACCAGGTGGTTGAGCCATGTAGATGGGAGTGGAGGGATCCAAAGAGCCATGAAGGAAAGCATTGTCAATATCAACTTGTTTGATGGACCAGCCTTTGGAGAGGGCAAGAGTGAGAATGACTCTAATTGTAGTGGGCTTCACAACTGGGCTGAAAACTTCAGTTTAGTCAACACCATGTTCTTGTGTGTAACCTTTAGCAACAAGGCGAGCTTTGTGCTTAAGAACTGTACCATCTGGATTCTTTTTCAACTTAAATACCCACTTGCAACCAACTATGTTTTTATCAGGTGGGGGAAGTACTAATTCCCAAGTATGATTCTGAAGTAAAGCTTGATATTCATTGTCCATAGCAGCCTTCCAAGAGGGATGTAATAAAGCTTCCTTCACAGTAGTTGGTTCAGTAAAGTTCTGAGTAGCAGTGGTACCTGAAAGAAGAGCAGATAGATATGTTTTTGGCTTATATATCCCATGTTGAGACCTAGTGATCATTTGGTGGTGTCTGGGGGGTGGGGGGGTTGGTTCATCATCAGAACTAGTGGATGATGAAGAAGGGGATGAAGAAACATTATTGGAATGATTAGAGGAATCAGCTGAAACAGAGGGAGTTGATGGTGGTGAATCTGAATCAGTAGATGGAGTAGGAGTATCAGGTATTGGATTTGATAAAGGGATAGGTATGGTAGGTGCAGTTGGGACTGGGGGAATAGCAGGTGAAGTATTAGATGATTCTGGGGCAGAAAAAGGGAAAACTTGTTCATTGAACACCACATGTCTAGAGAAAATGGTTTTACCAGTGGGAAGTAAAATCTTGTAGCCCTTGTATTGGTTACTATAGCCAAGAAAAACACCTGGTTGAGATCTTTGGTCAAGTTTATCAGAGTTGTAAGGTCTGAGGAGAGGAAAGGCTTGGCAGCCAAAGGTTCTGAGAAAAGAGTAATCTGGCGGTTGATTGAAAAGAAGATGATATGGAGTGGTGAAATGGATGGGACTCTGTGGTGTTCTGTTGATTAAATACACAGCTGATCCAAAAGCTTCTTCCCAAAAGGTTTTAGGAACATGTGACTGAGAGAGAAGACTTAAGGCAGTTTCAATAATGTGTCTATGTTTTCTCTCAACGGCTCCATTTTGTTGAGGAGTATAAGGACATGAAATTTGGTGGTGAATACCAGAAGCTTTAAGAAGGTGAGATAGGGGTTTGAATTCTGTACCACCATCACTTTGAAGTTTCTTAATTTTAAAGCCAAGTTGATTTTCAGTGTGAGTTTTAAATTGGATGAAGGCCTGTAATGTGTCTGATTTAGCTTTGAGGAAATATATCCATACATGTTTGGAAAAATCATCAAGAAAAGACACATAATAGAGGCTTCCATTAGTGGATGGGAGAGGGGCAGGCCCCCATAAATCAGTGTGTATAAGTTGTAAGGGAGCAGTAGAAAAAGATTTACTGATAGGAAAAGGCAGCTTGTGAGACTTAGCATTAACACAATCATTACAGAAATTAAAAGGAGTTTTAGAGTCAAATTGAATGTTACAAAGTGAAAGGGCCTTTCTGGTAACATCAATGTTAGGATGACCTAATCTCCTATGCCAAAGCTCTAAGCTATAAGGCTTGATTACATTAGAAAAACTACTGCTGGGAGAAAACTGCATGGAATCAGAATTCTTGGACTTGAATGTGGTGGGACTGGTGTGGGTGAGGAGCTTGAAATGATAGAGACCATCCTTGATAGTACCTCTAAGAAGGGCCTGACTTGTTGCTTGATCCTTCACAACACAAAATGAGGGATGAAATTCAAAGAAAACATTGTTATCTTTAGAGAATTGAGCAACACTAATGAGGTTTTTAGTTATTTCAGGGACATGAAGTAAGTTGTTGAGTTTAAAATGGCATGAATGGGGTGAGTGTGGGAGGGACACTAGAGCCTTACCAACATGAGAAATATCCAGACCAGAACCATTACCTATCTGCAATTTGCTTCCTCCTCCATAATCAGAAGCTATGCTGAGATTGGAGAAGTCATTTGTGACATGGTGAGAAGCTCCAGAGTCAGGGTACCAGCTGGCCTCACTGTTGGAATCCACATAGGTGTAATGAGCAGTGGACTGTTGATTGAAGCCTCTGTTGTTGTTGTTATTGTTGTTGTTGGTTTCATTAAGTCTCTGCCCTTGCTGCTGGTTTGGAACATACTCAGAATTGTACCTGTGATGGCATCTATCAGCTGAGTGGTTAGTATAACCACAGATTTGGCATGCAATTCTGGAAGTTGAGTTGTTCCTGCCTCCTCTTCCTCTATATGAACCTCTTCCTCTGCTGTTGTTTGGGCCTCCTCTTCCCCTGTTAGACTGTGATTGGGAGCCCCTTTTATCCTGGTAAGCCACATTGGCATTTGGCAAAAGTTTCTCCAGGTCTGCCATGGCATCCAACCTGCTCTCAAAACTCAAGAGGAGTGATGTGAGGTCCTTAATGGTGTATGCTTCACTCCTTGAGCTCACAGCCACAACAACAGAGTCATATTCAGTGCCTAGCCCACTTAAAATATACATGAGGTGATCCTCATCTCTCATCCTTTCTCCTGCACTTGTGAGTGCATCACATAGAGTTTTGACTTTGTTGAGATATTCTCTCATCTTCATAGTTCCCTTTTTCAGGTTCTGCAATTGCAATTTGTATTGCATCTTTCTGGCCACTGATTGACTAGAGAAATTAGCCTCAAGGCTCTCCCAGATCTCAGATGTAGTGTTCAATCCCACTGTTGAAATCAATATGGACTCAGAAAGTGAGGACATTAACCATGAGGCAAGTAGTTGATCTTGCCTCTGCCATTTTATGAAGTGAGGGTTGAGCCTTCCTTCTTCCTGATCTGTGGGGGTGAGGAAACGTCGTGGCACCATCTGAGATCCATCTAAAAAGGCTTCGAGCCCATAGCCTCGAACAGCAGCCATCACTTGCTGTTTCCAGATGAGGTAGTTGTCATCAGTAAGTTTAACTGATATTAGTTGGTGTTGCAACTGAACCGTTGGGTTATTCCCAGTTGCCATTATATTGTCTTCAACATCCGCCATGTATCCTCACAAATAAAGCAGCTCAGGTTTATTCCAACCCGGGCTCTGATACCATATTAATAAATAATATAAACTGAAAATATTAAATTGAAGCTATAAAGACATTAAAGGAGAATCGACTTTCATAGATGAAGAAGACAATGTCATTACAGCATTGCGGCTAGCTACAGGAAAAAGAGTTTAAATAGCGATCCTACAGCTAAACCCTAAACCCTATCTGCAGGAGGACGTCCGTACAGTCCAGTGTGGCAATCCGTGTATTGGTGCGATCCAATAGCTCAGAAGACGACACGTGGCTGGATTCTGGTGCATTGGATCGGGTTTGTAGTAATGGCAAAATAGTAATATCCTGGAAATTAAAAGAGGGATAAATCGACCAAATTAGGGTTAAAGGAGGGAGCCAAATTAGGGTTTGTAATTGGGGATTTTGGCCACATTTGTGTAGGGTTTATTAATAAATTACCGGGTTCACGGTCCGTGTCGCGGGACTGCCGTGTACGGTCACGGGACGGCGAGGCTGAGCAGGGGGTCTGTGGTGTGCGACGGCGAGATGGTTGATGTGGGAGTAAGAGAGCAGGGGATCTCGGGTAGATGGCGGAGATGGCGACGAGCAGCGGGAGATGCACGGAGTGGGACGACGGGGCTGATGTCGGTAGTTCTCGGGTGGAACTCAGGTTCGCCGGGCCTGGGGTGCGGTGGACATAGGCGGATGTGGTCGGAGAAGATGAGAGAGAGAGAGAGAGAGAGAGAGAGAGAGAGAGAGAGAGAGAGAGAGAGAGAGAGAGAGAGAGAGTCGGGATGTTCGGAGACCACGGGAATGCCGCTGTAGGCTGCAACCAGTGGCGGAGCCAGTACAGGACCAGCGTGGGCGATGGCCCACGCTGAAAAAAAAAACAATTACCTATATATATAAAATAAAATTTTATTGCATAAAAAAGGTATTTATATATATTAAATAAAATTTTATTGCTCTAAAAAAAGTTCTTATATATATTAAATAAAATTTTATTGTTAATCCATATATATATATTAAATAAAATTTTATTGTTTAGAATTAACTAGTTCACACAAAATACATAAGCTCAAATTTCTATCTTAACATATTTACTCAAATAAAAAAAATAATAATAATTCAATTCTTCAAAGACCGCTCACGGTAAAAATTTGCAAATCTCCAACACCAATTAGGTTTTTACTTTTATTTATTTTTCTTATTTTTTTTTTCAATGTTGCTTAATTGTTTTTGCTTTATGTGGTTTTTTTTGTTTATTTGTGAAAATAATGTTCACAAATTAATGTATAAAATTGAGGGTTTAAAACTTGTATATTGAAAAAAAATCATAAAACTGTATTTTTGTTTATTTGTGAAAATAATGTTCACAAATTAATGTATAAAATTGAGGGTTTAAAACTTGTATATTGAAAAAAGTCACAAAACTGTATTTGGCATAAGTTTTAAGTTAACATCACTAGAGTTTGAATTTGGGAGTTGGCTTGGAGCCTTGAACGGTTGGATATTTAGCCCACCCTGGATTGAATTTCTGGCTCCGCCCCTGGCTGCAACCTATCTGAACGTTGGACAAATTATAATAATTAAATTAATGTGGAAATAATAATTACTGAGTATTAACTGTTTTAGCTTAAAAGGGTATTTTGGACTTTATATATTTGAAAGAATGCCTTTGAATATAATAAAAAACATATCAAACCCCTAATATTTAACAAAATGAAAATTATAAACCCTTTCATTTAAAATTAAAAATCATTAGGTGTGTTTTATAATAAGTAAAATTAAAGAACCCTATACCCTAAATATACCTATAAAATAATATAATTTTATTATTTCAAAATTGTAAACAATTACCCAACAATATATTTTTAACCCGTTAATGGAATTTAAAAAGAAGTATTTTATAATTTACAATGATAGTGCATTTAATTTATTATATTTCTTATTCATCCTTTTTTTCAATAATGTTTTAATTTAAATTAAGATAACTATTGAATGTTATTAGATACTCCTCCGTGTTTGAGATTTAGACATTTTTCCTCTGTATTTTACAAAAAAAAAGTTTGGAACGAAGGAAATATTTAATTTATTAGATAATGATTAATAATATAATCGATTGTGAAATATAATTTTAAGAAATACTGATCAAATTAGTTAACTTATTTAGAGTAATTCAATTTTTTTTCACAATTATTTTTCAAATTAGATAACACTTATTTCTTTTAACAATTACATTAACATCTTATAAGTTATTTTAAATAAGCTAATCTAAATATCTTTTAATTCATCTACTTTTTTTTGTGACTATAATACCTTGATTTATTTTAAATAAGCTAATCTAAATATCTTTTAATTCATTTACTTTTTTTTGTGACTATAATACCTTGATTTGTAATGGAGAAAATTATTGAATTTCAATATATATTTTTTATTTATGATATAGTAATGATTAATGTAATACAAATTTGGATTGAGTAGTCGAATACTACAATTTCAAGAAACAATGATTAATTTAGTACATTTACAATTGTATGTAGGAAGGTGAATAAATTATTAAACTATGTGCAAATTTTTTTTAGATTAATTAAATAAATTATTTCATATGTATCAAACTTCAAAAATGTTTTATGTGCTTTTGCAATAACAATATATTTAATTTTTTGATTTTCTTAAAAAAATCATAATTTTTACATACTAAGGTTTAATTGGAACATTCATAACTTTTCAATTTTAATAAAATTTAAATGTTTGAGATAAAAATTAATAATAATATCAATATGAGTTTACAAATTTAGATGGAGGTTCGATTATTAAATAAAATAAATTATTAATTCATTAATAAAGTTTCGGTGGAATACATAAAATTTATAGGTTATTTCATATCCACTAATTTTCATAAATTTATAAATTATTTCATAAGCACTAATTTAAAAAAATACGAGCAGATAAAATTTATACATCACCAACACTAAAAAAACGGGCAAACACCGACTGAAATTATCTATTGCGGAAAATTGTAGGTAAAGTGTTAAATTGACTGTCGCGCAACCCCGACTGTCGAAACGACCGTTTCAACACTCAATATCAAATAATCGGTAACAGTGCGAGAAAAAAACCACGTGCATTGCACGGGCAGTAGTACTAATTACCCTAAAAACTAATTAAGGTAAAACATTAAAACTCTTAATTAAAAAATTATTTTATAAAGTATAAACTCTAAATATACTTATTAAAATATCCTTTTTCCAAAATGACTCATAAATAAATAACCCATCATATTCTTATTTATACAAGGCCCAACCCATATAGTTTCCGGCCGGATATGATACTCCTTCATTTCAAACCGCCTCTTTCTAACTTCACACATTTCAAATCTAGGGTTTCCAAATTGTTTTTCAACAGGAAAAATGGCGAGCATTTCAGGGAGTGGTAATGGAAACGGAAACGCAAATTCACCCTCGTCCAAACGGCCCCGACTCTCCCCGTTAGAGACAGAAGTCAAAATTGAGTTCATCCCGCTCCCGCTCCCGCTCGCTTCCTTATCAGGGTCGCCTGACGAATCGGCTCGTGAAAAGGAAAATGAAGGAGAAGAAGAAGAAGAAGAAGAAGAAGAAGAAAATGAAGAAGAAGAAGAAGAACAAGAAGAAGAAGAAGAAGAAGAAGAGGAGGACGAAGACTTCTGGAGGACCCCAGATTCTAAGCGCCCCCCACACTCGGCGGCCATTACCAACGCGAAGGCGTTCGATTGCCCCCGTTGCAATGGACCCCTCATCTCCCCTGTCTATCAAGTATGTCTCCCTGTTTTTCTTTTCTGTTTTTTTTGCGTTTAAAGTTTTCATTTTTATTAAAAAATAAAATAAAAAACCCAACACATTATTTGTTCCAAAACCCAGTGCGCAGCGGGGCACGTCTCTTGTTCAACTTGCTGCACCAAAGTTGGGAGCAAGCCCGTCATATGCTACCGCTACTGCCGCCTGCCTACCGGAACCAACCGTTGCAGTACCCTCGAGATGGTTCTAGAATCAGTCACATTCCTCTGTCGCAACTCATCGAACGGCTGCACCGAGACCTTTAAAAACAGCACGAGAAGAAATGCATCTACACTCCTTGCACCTGCCCTCACGACAAGTGCAGCTTCGTTGGCATGTCCGAATCCTTGTCCAAGCATTTCGGTGAAGCTCATTTGCTTTCAAAACCCTACTGCGTGTATGGTTATGCACAGTCGTATTCAGAATTCTCCTTCGACTCTGTGAAATCAATGACTCTGAATGCCCGCCAGAAACAGGTCTTCCTTCAGGATAGCAGCCGGACCACGCTTTTTATCCTTGATCGCACGAAAGACGACTACTTGGGGACCTTTGTTAGTGTTGTTTGTGTGGCGCCAGAGGGGTCGAGTGGTGCTTTTTTGTATGATCTGACGGCAGTGATCAACAAAAACACGTCTTTCAATATGAAAGGATGTGTGGGGTGCACGCCGACATGGACGGATGGGCAGCGGAGTTTGAGAAAATGTCTGGCTATTCCCAAGGTGTTTATGACGAAATGCTGGAATGATCTCAGGTTGAAGCTTATTATTCAGAAGAACCCTATGTTTTCTGGTTGATATCAAGTTACTAGTATTTAATTTGTAGATTGATTCTACTCTTTGAAAAGTACCTTATCAAGAAAGAAAGAAAGAACTCTTTTTTTTTTTCTTTCTTTTTTTGAAATTCTATTCTTATTTATGTACTTGGTATTTCACACAAGGTAATGTCTATCTTCTATACTGCAAAAAAAGATGGATTAAGAAAGTCATTTTAGAAGGTATTATTGAATTGTTTGAATAAAATAATACTGTATAAAAGAACTTATAAGAGCCCTGCCCTTTTCTTCGCTTTTCGGCACTTCCTTTGCACTTCCTTTTCGCTTTAGCTCTGAACTGAGATCCTTGGCAGTGAGTGTACTTTGTAGATCCCTCATGTAAGCTACCTGAGTAAGATTTTCTCCACTATGCTTTCACCTATTGTGAAGATCGATCTCTTCCAATTGTCACCAAATAAACTATTATTAATATTAATACATTTATTACTACTCTTTATTATTAATTATCATTATAATTAATGTAAAACTGTAAAATATAAATTTCCTCTCTAACTCTTAATATTCGTTTGAGATAATATCCTCAGACGCCCCGCCCCTCATATTCAGGGGATCATTTCTCATCTATAATTAATACTGCTATTTGACCTTCTGAATTTCTGAACGTGGCCCAGGACGTTTCAATTTATGGACTTCATTCATTCCCCTCCACATTCGTAGCGTCACCAAATCTGAGCTCGTGACAGTATAAGAATAGGAAAGAAGATGCAGTGCAAATTAACAGCAAAAAAAAAAAAAAAAAGATGGCGGGTAATGGAAGCAGAAGCAAAATCAATACACCTTCGTCCAAACAGCCCCCGGAAGGTTCAAGCACTCCCAATTCTTTGTCAGAGTCTAATGAAGTATTGAGTAGTGATAAAAGTTATTTTTATGGAAAATTATCCTTCAAGATAGCAGCCGGACCGTGCTTTTTATTCTCGATCGCACGAAAGACGACTCATCCGGGAGCTTTGTTAGTGTTGTTTGTGTTGCCCCAGAGGGGTCGAGGGTGCTTTTTTGTGTGATCTGACGGTAGTGATTGACATTGCCTTAACTCCTTAATCCTCATAGAAGGGTGTAAATTCAAGGGATTTATTTCCTCTAAGAGCATTGTGTACCTAAACATAGGTACAATTCATTTGACACATCATCAATAATTTGTACATATGAATTTATACCTCAACATCCCAATGGTTTAAGGTACAAATATGCATCTTTTTTGCATGTGGGACTATAAAATAAGACACAATATCAATTTGTACCTAGTATCTAATATTAGATACTCCAAAATTCTCTCTCTTATTTGTACCCAAGTCCCCAATGGTACCTAGGTACAATTTCATGCCATGTAGGAATTGTACCTACCATTGGAGATGCTCTAATGGTCACAAGCTAATCAATTCAAGAAACACAATCCCTTTGGCCTTGCCTTAACTACTTAATTCTCATGGAAGGGTGCAAATTCGAGGAACACTTTGTTCTTTTGATACTGAACTAAACTTATTGGATTTAAACCGAAACTAACTAAATTTATTGGATCTCAACTGATTTTTTCAAATAATTTTTAAAAAAAAATTATCTTTCGATTTTAATTTTTTTTGTTTAATTATATAAACGTATAAATAAATTTTATGAAAAAAATATAAAAAATAAAATATTGAAAGCGAGTGAGATGATAATGATAAAAATAATGGAGAGTTGAACTGAATGACTAAAACTTGAACGAAAATTAAGTTAAAAAAAACAAAGTCTTAACTCAATCCATGAAATGAAATTAAGGAAATTAAATTCAAAAAGACATATTCTTGTTGGATTTATAGTGTGTTGGCCCTTTTCCTTAATTCAGCAGCTCGGCCCAGTAGAAATGTTAGGCCCATGTTTATGATATCTGTCAAATTTATTAGCCCACCTGTTTATTTCTGTCAGCCCTTTAAATGGTTTGATCATTTATGATCCTTGATTTTAGGGCGGTCACATGAGACTTGATCTGGACCCTTGATTACCTATAATATAACAAACTATCCTTCAGCGTTACTCACTTTAACCTACACTCAAACCTTAGCCGCTACCCTTCTGTGTGTGTGCGATTATACCTTGAGTGTGTGCAATTATTGTCCCCCCTCCGTTCACCGACTTCGTCGCTTCTCCTGTCTTCTCCGACTGACCTCCTTGTGAGCTCGCCTGCCGCCATTGCCACCAGTCATGCTACGATGATGGAGATACAATTATGAGTCGAAACCATTATTAATCTCTAGTTTCCTTATAAATTTAATCTTCATTTATGCTTGAATACTCAGATCTGTCATAGATTTGGACTTTTATTAGTTTATTGACCTTCTCTTTTGAATTTTGCAGGTGCTTTGAAGCGACGATCGCCGACGTGAAACCACAACAAATCTTAACTCCTCAATCCACATATAAGGGTGTAAACTAATTGAATATCTCAAGTTTTGTATTGGTAAGTGTATTAAGTATTTATATTCATCGAATAAATTATACTTCATATGTCTTATAAAAAATGATTTACTTCATTTTAAATTTATAATGTTTCATTTGAAATATATCATTTAAAAGTAGGGAGCTACTCTACCTAGTATCAATTGATTTTAGGATGAAACTTCCCTACGTGTCTCGAGTCTCCATTTCTCGTCTTTGTGCGCTAGTCGTGGGACCGGTTTTCGGTTCGACTAAAAGTGAGATTCCGTTTTTCGATAAAATCCTGTCTGGACCGAATTGGATCAATTTAATTTATTAAAATATAAATTGTTATATTTAAAATAAATAAATAACTTGATAAATTGTTTTTTTTTTTTTCTACTTATCAAATATAATTTTTAAATTAACTAAAAATTTCACTATTTATTAAATTATTAATAGTTAATATATATAATAAAATAAATTATAAATAATTAAATAAAAATATAATTTATAATTTTTAAAATATTTTATTGTTTAAAATTGATATTTTATTTTTATTGAATAAAATTTAAAATTTATAAATATAAAAATTAATTTTAATTATTAATTTATATTTAATTTATTAAAATTTTAAATTATTCCTATTTTATTCGTTCTAAAACCAGACCAAACCCGAATTAACCGGCCTGGTTCGATTCGGACCGTTATTATTCGGTCCGGTTTTCGAATCATGATTTTTCACGATTTCGATTCCGGTCCAATCCGGTTTGATTCGGTTTTGGACTGATGAACACCCCTAATTGTTGAGGTGGGACTGATTTGTCTAGGATCTGACTCCCATTGTAGTGACGTGGTCAGGGGGGTCGGCCTCCCGTTGTAGTGACGTGGTCAGGCGTTCGACCATTGTTGAGGTGGGACCGATTTGTCTTACATCGGTCACCCATTGTAGTGACGTGGTCAGGGGTTCGACCATTGTTGAGGTTGGATCGATTTGTTTAGGACTCACAAGTGAAGGGTTTGTTAAAATTGTGTGTTGTGGTTACTTGTGAATTGTCTCACATTGAATAGTTGAGGAAATAGAGACTAAATTATAAGAGTAGGGAGCTACTCTACCTAGTATCAATTGATTCTACCTAGTACCAATTGATTTATGATGAAACCTCCCTACGTGTCTCGAGTCTTCATTTCCCGTCTTTGAGCGCTAATCGTGAGACCGCACTCACACCTCCGATTTCTAATATATAAATTAATAAATATATTTGGAATCTAACTATTTGGCAAAATATATATTTAATCGAATAATAAATGAATTATATTCGGTCTTAAAATATTTAAATATAAAAATATTATATTCTTGTTATTTTTTAAAATAGGAATCATAAAAAGTCAAATGAAATCATGAATAGAGTTAAAAAAAAGTTCCATTCATTGGAGTACATATCAATATTCGGGATTCGGCTGAGGAGGTAATATTCTCGAACGCCCGTCCCTTCTGTTCAAGTCCATTGTCTAACTACAGTATATATGTACTGAAGTTAACTTTTCGAAAAACAAGTATAGCATATACGTACATAATTAATACTTCTCTTTGACCTTTCAATTTACAGACTTCATTCATTAATTCCCCTCCAAATCCGTAGCAAAGAAGCTGCACTGCAAATAAACAACAACAAAAATGGCGGGTAGTGGTAATAGAAGCAGAAGCCCAATCAATATTTCGAGTTCTTCTTCCGAGGAGTCTGATGAAGAATGGAGTGGTGAAGAAAATGATTTTATTGAGGGTCATGATTCTACGTCAGAGTTCCATGAAGAATTCAGTAGTGAAAAAAATGATTTAGATGAAGATAAAGACGAAGATGATGATCGACAGTTAGATGTCAAGAGACGAAAGACCGGCAGGTGCACTGAATCGGCGATCTTGACTGATCTGAACCTGCTCAATTGCCCCATTTGCAATACATTCCTAAACTCCCCCGTCTATCAGGTAACATATACTCCCGTTGTCTCAAAGCTATAGACACGTTACTTTTTTCATAATTTTATTTTAGTTATTTTTTTTTATAATTTTTGTATACTGTTTGATAAAAAAAACCACGTACATATAAGTATGGGACAGAAAGCGTATAAATTTGTGAAGGAAGTGCGACTATTGATCTGAGACATATAAGTATGAGACAGAAAGCGTATAAATTTGTGAAGGAAGTGTGACTATTGATCTGAGACAGAAGTAATATAACAAAGTATATTAATGTTACTGTATTTTTTCAATCCTGCAGTGCACAAATGGGCATATAGCTTGTGCTCCATGCTGCACTAAGATGAGGAACAAATGCCGTGCTTGCCGTCTTCCGATCGGAACAATCCGTTGCCGGGCGATCGAGAAGGTTATAGAATCTGTCAAAGCCAAATGTCAAAACACATTGTACGGGTGCACACAGACATTTCACAAGAAAAATAAATACGATCACGAGAGGACGTGCATCTATTTTCCCTGCTCGTGCCCTTTCCCTAAATGCAACTACACTGGCTTGCCAAAGCCCTTGTACAAACACTTCGGTCGAGAGCATCCGCATTCCAAATTCTGTTTCGACACTGTGAAGTCAATCTCGATGGGTGCCAGCCAGAAAAAAGTCTTCCTTCAGGATAGTGAGCAAAGCACGCTTTTTATCCTGATTCGCAGGAACAAGCATGGCGAGAACTTTGTGTGCGTCACTTGTGTCGCGCATGATTCGCAGCAGCGTGGAGCTTTCTCGTACGATCTTACGGTGGTGACTGACAAGAACATGCGCCTCAAGATCGAAGCAGATGTGGTGTGCATGCCGAAAAAGTGGACCCGTATCTCGGACAAATTATGTCTTCCTCTTCACGCGGACTTGGTCAAACATTCGGCACCGCTCAAGTTGGAACTTATTATACGGAGGAAACGTCCTCCGGTTGATGTTTGATAATATTTTAGTTATTTGATATGAACTTTTTTGTTACATTATAATAACATTACTGTTATATGTTCTTCTTCTGCTGATTATGAATATGAAAGCATGCGTGGAGTGCATGCTGACATGGAGGGACGAGCAGCCAAGTTTGAGAAAATGGTTGGTTATTACCTGCAGGGGAGCTTTGTCACGGACTGGAATGGTCTCAGGCTGGAGCTTATTATTCTGAATTAAAGAACCCTATATGATGTTACTATTTTCTAGATTGACTCTAGTCTTTGAAAGAAGTCTATTCTATTTTGAAATTCTATTATTATTGCATACTTCTCTAGATTGACTCTACTCTTTTAATGAAGTATATTCTATTTTGAAATTCTATTCTTATTTCATACTACAAGGTAATAGATGTCTCATTAATGAGTAGTGTTGCCTTGTTGGGTCGAGTTCGTGAAGCTATTCGCGTCTAAACTCAAACCTACCCATTTAATTTAACGATTGTGTTGAAAACTAAAACTCAATCTGTATTTAAATGAGTTATTTATTTACCTCTTGTTTCTAACCAATTTAAATAATTTAATAAATAATTGTAATTATAAGAATCTATAGTGTTATATTAACTTTAATTGTTCGGTAATAGTTGCAAGTTGCAACACTTTTTTTAGATGGTTTACAATAATTGACATCTTCCAAAAAATATTGAATATTTTTTTTATTGTAAAATACAATTTTAATTATATTTTATTTATTAACTTTTACATTTTAAACTTCGTTCTTAATTATTTTAATTTTCAACTACACTAGAAAAATCTCTTTACTTTTTTGAACGAGTGTAGTAATATATTATTATTATTATTATTTATTTAAATAGATCATGTATTATAGTATAATAAATAAATAAAACTTAATAAATGGGTTGACGGGTCATGCAAGTTTGATTCGTGACCTGCTTATTGTGCGGATTCAACTCGCTTTATTATGAGTGTGTCGAAATTAACAAATCTAAGTATAAGCATATAAAGATGGATTCAAATAATTATTTAATGTTTGGAAAAAAAATACTGGAATATAACGAAATACTAAATTTATCGTACCGAAAAATGCCAAAAAATATTAAATTTTCTAAATATTAATTTTTTCACAACTACTTTACTTTTAAATTAAAAATATATTACTCATTACTTTTTGATCAAAAAGTCAAAAAAACAACATTTTTCTTAATTTTCGTGCTAAAAAAAACTAAAAAAGTGTTGCATATTTAGTGAGTTGGAGGGAGTATTCGGTATATCGAAAATTCGGTACAGTATCAGTATTGATTTCTTCGATATCGAAAATTCCAGTAATCGAAAATCAGTATACCGAAATATTCGGTACGGTATTTATAAATTTTTTTCGATACCGAATTTTGGTACCATCGTTTCGGTACGGTATTTTATCCGTAACTGAGAAGATGGGAAAAAAGGTTAGATATATTGCAACTCAAGATTTGCTTTTTCCTCTAGAGATCACAAGCTATTCGATTCAAGAAACAGAGATAATATTCTCAAACGCCCCGCTCATCCCCTGAACTAATAAATTAAATGGAATAGAAGAATTACGAATTTCTGCCGCTCCTCCTAAATTGTTGGCCAACTCACCTGTTGACTGAGTCAACAATTACGGCCCAGCTTGTTTCTGGAGTTGGTACGCTGTTGGGCCGTGGCCCATTAGTCCCTCTAATTTACTTAGCTTGTTGCACGGAAGACTTGCCGGGTTGAGAATTCTTTTATTTGGAAATAAATAATTTCCTAATTAATTATTTCCAATTTGAATTTGTATTATTTTAGGATTAGGACTACTACAGGATTTTAGGTTTCTACCTATAAATAAGAATCCCCTTCAATGTATTCTACCCTTAATTTATTTCTCGTATCGTTTTTCTTTTGTTTTGTAGTGTCGATTCAATAAACAGAAAAAAAAAAAAAGATGGCGAGTAATTCAGGGAGTGATAATAGTAATGGAAGCAGAAGCCAAATCAATACACCTTCTTCAAGCACTCCCTATTTTACGATTGAGCTTGACGAAGAATTCAGCCGTGAAGAAAATAATTTTGATGAAGATCATGAATCTTCTTCAGAGCCAGAGCCAGATGAAGAATTGAGCAGTGAAGAAAAAGATGAAGATGATGATATACCGTTAGTTTTCAAGAGACGAAAGACCAGCAGCACATGCATTGAATTGGCGACCTTGACTGATCTGAACGTGCTCGATTGCCCCATTTGTTATGCATCCCTCAACTCCCCTGTCTATCAGGTAATTTTTGTGTCAACTAATTGTTATATTTCTTTGGTATTTTGTGAAGAAAGCGCTGTTACTTAATTTTTTTTTCAATCCTGCAGTGCACAAATGGGCATATAGCTTGTTCTCCATGCTGCACCAAGATGGCGAACCAATGCCCTGCTTGCCGCCTTCCGATCGGAACAATCCGCTGCAGGGCTATTGAGAAGGTTCTAGAATCAGTCAAAGTCAAATGTCGAAACACGTTGTACGGTTGCACACAGACATTCACCAACAACAAGAAACTCGACCACGAGAGGAAATGCGCCTATCCTCCTTGCTCGTGCCCGTACGATGACTGCACCTACACAGGCACGCCAAACAACTTGTACAATCACTTTGGTCTGACTCATCCTCGTTACAAATTCTCGTTCGACACTATGAAACCAATCTCGCTAGCTGCCACCCAGACACAAGTCTTCCTTCAAGACAGTATTCAGAGCACGCTTTTTGTCCTGAAACGAACGATCAAGTTCCCTGGGAGCTTTTTAAGTGTGACTTGTGTCGCTCGAGATTCACAGCGTGGGGCTTTCTCGTACGATCTTACAGTGGTGATTGACAAGGACACGAAAATGAAGATCGAAGCAGTTGTGGCGTGCGAGTCGAAATGGACCGGAACCTCGGGAAAATGTCTTGTTCTTCCTGGGGACTTGGTACAAGATTCGGCACCGCTCAAGATGGAACTTATTATTCGGAATAATCCTTTGGTTCCTTTGTTTAGGAGTTGTTTTAATTACTCCATTTGATATCAACTTTATTTTCATTATACGATGTTATGTTTTCTTCAACTTTATTTTCATTACAGTATGTTTGTTATGTTTTGTCTTCTACTGATTATAGTAACATAACATTAATGTTTAATGTTATGTTTTCTTTGTTATGTCTGATTATTTGATCGAGGATATGATCAAAAGATTAATGTTATGTTTTCGATTGATCAAAAAGATTAATGTTATGTTTTCTTCTGTTGATTGATCAAAAAGATTACTGTTATTTGATTGATCAAATTTTTGCTTTTTTTGCATTGATCAAAAAGATTACTGTTATATTTCTTCTGCTGATTATTTGATTGATCAAATCTTCTGCTTTCTTTTGCTGATTATTTGATTGATCAAAAGATCACTGTTATGTTTTCTTCGGCTGATTATTGAACATTACTGTTATGTTTTGTCATTAGCAGAAGATTCATTAGCAGATTATTTGATTGATCATTAGCAGAAGATTCATTAGCCAGATTATTTGATTGATTAAAAGATTACTTTTATGTTTTCTGCTGCTGATTATTGAACATTACTGTTATATTATGTTTTCTCATTAGCAGAAGATTTGATTATTTGATTATTTGTTTTCTTCTGCTGATTATTGAACATTACTGTTGCATTCATTTGATTGAGGATATGATAAATTTGCATTATACTGAAAGATGCATTCAGAAAGTCGTTTTATAAGATTGAAATAAAAACCCGAATATCTGCTTTCAGTCGATGACCATAAGCTAATCACAATTAAGGGAAACGTCTAGAAGAAATCTATCGCTTCTGCGCCTTGCGCCTTCTCGACTGTGCTTTCTGCCACTTCCTCCTCGAAACCATCTTGCTCTTCGGCTTCAACTTAATCTCCGGCGAGAATTTGTAATCGGGGTCCCTCATACGGGCCTGCACATCTTTAAAAAACTGCATGTTCAATCTCTTCGGCCCGCCTTGCCTCAACTCCTCGTACTCCGGGCCCGATATAATATTCTCAAACGCCCCAATCAAAACATCCAAATCACTCATCACCTCCCACACATTCACATACCGCCCATCGGGCCCTTTCTTCAGTTTCTTCAGAGCATTCTCCACAGCAAGCTTTCGGGCCTGCTTCCCAGGAGACAACTCCTCGGGCTCATCCTCGTCTCTCATCGCCTGAGCCAGAGTTCTGTACTTGGGCTTCTCGTCAAACTCGAAGACCTTATCGATGTACTCGTCGCTCCTCTCGTTCGGGAGAGCTTCCGTGGGAGTGTCGTCCTCGTCATCGCCCTCGTCGCCGGTCCAAAGGGTTTTTTCGTCATTTTCGCTATCGGACCAAATGCTGTGTAGCTCGTCGCTATCGTCTCCGTCTATGTTGCGGTCGGAGGGAGACGATCCCTTTGCTCGTTGCTTGGCTTTGTTGATTTGTTTCTTGAGCTGGCTGTGGTCGGAGGCGGGCTTGCTCTCGCTGTCGCTATCGTCCTCGGATGCGGTCCAGAGATGGTCTTCGTCGTTTTCCATTTGCTGGGCCCATGCTTTCTTGAACTCTTTCGGTTTGGGGATTTTCCCGCCGAAGAGATCGTAGGTCGGGCGATTGCCTCCGGCGTAATAACGGGTGGCTGAGACAAGGAAAAAATGAAATGAAAGTTTTCTTCATTGAGGACTTTTGACAAACATGTGGACTGCATGATATTTAAAGGTGTGATAATGATGCGTTTTTACCTTGGGAGATGGAGCCCAGAAATTGTGGGTGTCTGAGAGTAGTGTCCGGAAGGGGTTTATGGAGCTGATTTTTTGTGAAGCTTAGGAGATAGGGAAGCCGGGAACACAGCCTCCGGGACATCTCCGTTTACTGTTCTCGCCCCTACGGTAGACGAAAACATACAAAAAAAAAAAAAAAAGTCAGGGACTTATCTCCTACATACTACACACTAATAATAATTAAAACAAAACTAATATATAAAATTACTATTTTTTAATTATATTTATAAAATTATGTTCACTCTTCTAATTACTTTTCCAATTTATTAAAGTAGTATATTTTACTTTTTATTTTTATATAGAAAATATTTAGTTTAGTCATCAAGTCACAATTGCTTTTGAGGTCTTTCTTCATTCAAACTGGATATAAAACAAAGTACTAAAGCGTATTGGAAGTGCTTCATTATCAGCATGTGGCAATTCATAAATTTAGTGAAACAAGAATACAAGGAAAAACTTTAGGATCAAGATTCTCAATTCTATCTCAGACAGAATATATTCTGTATAAAAGGCTATCGGAACAAACTTAATCGTATATTTCGGCCTTGTATTTGATTTCAGGGTTTCGAATATCATCTTGACTTTGAATCAGACGGATCTCTAGACTGCTCGACTGGCAATCATGCCCAGCCCTTGTGTAGTCATCTACTGTCCTAACCAGCAGTGCCTGAAACAACAAAAGGGTTATCAGTTTGAGTGTCGGAGGGTAAAAGGTAAACTCAAACATTGTGTAAGCAAGAGACAATAAACTCAAACATTCGATCCCCTTCACTTACTTACTTTGAAAACAATCTCCGACTTAAAAATAAATATAAATATAAACAATCGGATTTAACTACCAAAACCTAGTGGGGATTATAGCATTTTACCTGCAAGCTTGATACAGCAAGCTCTGCTGCTTTATCAAGGTTGTCAGGATATTTCTGCATAACATGGAAAATGTACAATAAGAATCCATGCATAATGACAAGCAAAAAATGACTCACGAATCCATTTTAAGATTTTTACGAGCATTACATTGCTCCATCCAAGCAAAAGTGCAGTCGTAAGATCTCCAGTTCCCTACAAAATTAAAATAAATATCACAAGCAGATAATTACACGCTCATCTAAAAATAATATGTTCACTACATAAATGTACCGTCTGAGGAAAGTAAACAATTTCCATACCGTGAAATATGCAGGAATCTTTGAAATCGATATCCGGAACTGTGCAGGGGATTGCTCCTATAACAGTCAAGTTGGTCAAATAAGAATATGAACTTGTACAAAACTAGCAGTTTCATTACTATACTAATTTTCAAGGTATGGCATAAACGTAGCATACCAGCTCATAACTAGTCAGGCCGTTTAAATGTACAAGAGAATCATTTGCATAAAAATTAATCCTTCATTAGTTACCCATTTAGATGAATATAACAATCAAGTTGCGTTTTTCCATACCTTCTCTTTCTTATGGCTTCCAATTAGAAGAAGATTGCCATCTATATTTATGCTCGTTATAACAACCTGAGAAACACATTGTACGCCATGACAATTACTTAATGACACAGTAAGAGTATAGAAGTTTTAATTGCTAATGCACAAAACTTGTGTTAAACTCGTTGTAGCTTTGCTAATAAATGCATCCATCAATAGTTTTAAGGATTGAAGTTCAATTTTATTAGTAATGTTCCCATAGAGATCATTGATAAGGTCTCTGGAATTTGTAAAGGTTAGACATGTATTCTCCAAAATGACAAACTTAATCTAAGAGAATCTGAGAATTTGAGTACAAGCCTTTGATGGTCCAGCAGCATGAAGAATGTTGCAGGCTTCCCTACCATCTTGCTCAGATACAATCCTGGATTTAAAAAAACAAAGAGGTGGATCACTTGTTCTTGCTTTGGCAACTAACACACCACAATAATAAAAGCAGTGCCCACCATTAACATTAATAAAAGTCCAATCATCAAGTAATGTGTGTGTGTGTGTGATAGGTGGTTGTTAAAATACCTTGAGCCTGTCAACAATTCAGCTTCAAATTGATTCGGGGTCAACATAGAAGCAACAGGGACAACCTATCATCAAATAATATTCCCACTTTTACCATCTTATTTATTTACAAGATCAATCATAACAAATTTACAGCTACCCCCGTGCGAAAATATATAAGGCATATGCAAGCGTTAGGATGTCATAAGATCACAAGAAATAAATATTTCTTAGAAAACCAGGAAATTATCAATAGCAATCCATATAATTTCCTTCTAAGAGAAAGGTAATGGTTTATTATAGTTACCGAATGGGTCTGCCAAATGGTTTTAAATTTGAGAATGGTAAAAGAATACTGGTAACTTATAGAAGAAAAAAATGCAGGTCCGACATACCAGTAACAACAATAGTACAATACATAACTTGTTTGGGCATATTTGTAATATTTGCTTTATCAAGATAAAAGTGTTGAAGAAGAACAATTCTCACATAATCGTTAATTACCAATTACATTCCATAAAGTCAATGCACAATTTTATATCTGTCATCCGCTAACAAAAATCAAGTTAATAAATGACTCACTTAGGACATGTTCTTTTGGACTTAATTTCAGTCAAGTTCAATTCAAATCCATTTAATTCAGTACAAATACATTCAGTTCAGTTCAAAATAAATTACAATAAAATAAAATAAAATAAAAAATAATTAGCATCAATAATTCAAGTATACAATCTAATTAATATTAGAATATTATTCATAATTTTTTAAAAATATTTAACAATGTATAAAAATAATTATTATAAAAAATCAATTCAGTATAGTTCAGTTCAGACAATTTCAGTCCAAAAGAACATGTCATTAAACTAGTTCCTTGACAAATGAATAAATTCTACAAATTGTCCAAACAAATAGAAATAAATTTTCAAGTACAAATAAAGAAAATACCTTCTCTCGATATACCGATACCATTTCCTGGGGGACATAGAGTTTTCCTTCATCTCCTAGCACAGGATCACAAACTGACAAAAAAAGGCTCAACTATAAAATCAGGCAATACCATTACAACAAATATTTATTAAGGTCGATTAGGACCAAACACCTGGTCACATAAATGGTTGAAAATCTGTACCCTAAACTCTACCAAGATCAAAAAAATGAGTATCAATATTTCTGAGCTCACTTACCATATGTAAGCCCCGGGTTGATAGATCTAAGCTTTTCTACAGCTTTTAGAACAGTGTTCAAGAACGAGACAGAACCGATATAACCTACAATGCGCAAAGGTACACACCCAGAACAGCATTGATAATGTTAAACACATATCCTGTTTCCGTAAGTAAAACAATGGTATCAGTTATACGATACCTGTAAGTAGATGCGTATAGTACAATAAGTTATTTGCTTGAAGGCCCTCTATCAAATCCCAAAGCTGGTCTCCATTCAAGACCTGACCTTTAAAAGTAGGATACCCTGAACAAGTCTTGTTACGATTAGGCCAAACAACAAAAATACCGCAAAGTTCACCAAAGTACTGAATCGAGTGATGTAAACAAACAGTTTGCCTGTGTGGTTTGAGAACTGTACTGAATGGATTGGGTCGACATCGTAGCCGAGCAACTGCAGAGGAAACACCGCCGACTTATTGCCCACGTATCCCTGCCGTAAACGAAAAGCTCATCATCAAGCAATGAGAAAAAATCACAGAAGCTATTCACATTAATCAATAACACCAATTACAGCAAAAATCTGAAAACCTAGATTTGAAATTGTATTGAAAAAAGGAGATACCTGAACAGTGTGAGACTGGATACTGAGGACCCGGCCTGTTTCCGACGGGAGGACTAAAGCCAGAACTGGTGGAGGCGCCATTGCACAATTGTTTATCCCCCTCGTCTACCTAAAATTGCCGTTCAACCCGAACCAGAGAAAATAATTAAATTAAGCATTCAACACAGATGCAAATACATGAACGCGTACGGGAGGGGTCGAAGAGGACCTGAAAATGGGGAATTGATGATCGGGTGTGGATTGAACTCGTCGAGCAACAGTTTCAAACTTCAACATAAACCCATAAAGGAATTGAATGGAATGGAATAATAATATTGTGATTGCGTATCTGAATTGAATACTGCTACTGTCAATTTTTTTTCTGAAATATTAAATTGATTGTTGAATAATTCGCCGAATCGGGAAATGAATCTGATGACAGAGCGGTGGTGACTGGTGACTGGTTGCTGATACGCACGACTTTATATTAATACTCGCGTATTTTATTTTAATGCACCCGATTGAAATTAGCTTGATTATATAAACAATTTTTATGTTATATAGTATATTATTAAGGATAGACTATAATTCTTGACTTCACTAAGTATATACTTGCAATTTTTCATTATTTATAAAAGGGAGATTTTGGATTAAGTAAATTTTTTATAGTTCGGTTAGAATTAAATGATATGCTTTTTTTAATTAAAAATAAAAGTATTTTACTTAAATTTATTATAATTTTATAAATTTACACGACAGTTATTAATTAATATTAATTATATGAGGTATACAGTTAGTACTCTATTTCATAATTAAAAATATAAAATAACGCTTATTAATAAAACACTTAAAACAACTCTATTTCATAATTAAAAATATAAAACAACTCTTATTAATAAAACACTTAAAACAATTGAATACCAAAAACCTATTTTGGGGTAAAGTAGATGCTCTAAGTCATAAACCTATTATAGGTTTTAAGGTGGGACCCACAAAAAAATATTTAAATTTACGTTTACCTTAAACTAAAACCAAAAACTTTATTATTTATAAAATAATCCTTCTTATATAAATTAATAAAAATAATTTATCAACATTTTTTTAATTTCTTATTTAATAATTTTTGTAATTGGATTTTTTTAATAATCATATCATTAATAATTAAAATAAATTTTAATAAAAATATTTTAAATAATTAAATAAAAATAAACCTGACAATACAAAATATAATTAAATATTAAATTATTTAATTGACGTTAAAAATAAAATAATAGTATGAGATATCACAATATTTTTTTATTATGTTTGAAATTTTAAATTGAAAATAATGACTATTAAAAATTTTTAATATCAAAAGTTACGAGGTTAAATTGTAAATTTGTAAAAATAATGGTTATTTATAAAAAAAAAGTTGTATTAGAAGAATATTTTGAGAATATTCTTGTAAGTTTGAGTATTGGAATTTGAGTTGGAGTAAAATTACTGTAAATTTAAAATAAAACTTATTGTTGAGTTTAAATTTTTGTGTTGGATTGGAGATCCCTTCAATTGTAAACTTAAATTTATATGGTTAAAGTTATAATATAAAAAACCATGTTACCTTTTTTCCTAAAAACTTCTTTATAAAATACTAGTATGACACTAAAATATTTTTATTTACATTTAAATTTTAAGTAACTAAAAAAAAGTGTCCAAACTCATTTTCTTAGAGGGAGTAGAAAGTATCTGAGTTTGTATAAATTGCCGTCCGTGAGTACTCGATTAAAAAGTTGAAATAAACAAACGTTTTAAAATTATTGAGTATTAAATAATTACGTTTAATTTAAGTTTTAATTATACATTTAAATTATAGTAATTACGTTTTAATTTAAGTTTGTTAAATAAATGTAAGAATAAAAATTAGGCGATAATTTTGTCCGAAGTGCCTTCCCCAATTTCATTTCATCCAAAATCTCCGACACTGCTCCGAGATCTTCTCCATCACCATGAAGCGAAAGAAGTGGTCGGAGGTAGAAGAGCAAACCCTACTTTCCAAATACTCCGACCTCCTCAACTCCGGCACGCTCGCGAAGCTGAAGACCCGGGAGAAAAAATTCCGGCCGATCGCTGACCACGTCAACACCCTTCACCACCTCCAGGACCCAATCGGCTTCCCGTTCAAGTGGTCCTGGCGCGACGTCTCCATCAAGGTCCAGAACATGCGCCACCGCTACCTCGGCGTGAAGCAGAAGATCCGAATCTCCGACTCCGATTTCAATTGGGCCGACGGCGAGATCCACTGGGACAATTTCCTCAAGTACAGGGACGTATTCGGCGACATCGACCTCCCCGACCCCAAGGACAACCCTAATCCCATGATGAGCAGCACCAAGAATTTCGGGGACGCCGAGGGCATTTCCGGTATTTTAGGGTACGGGATCGACAGCGATGATGAGGATGAGGAAATGGACGGCGGAGATGAAATCGACGAGGAGGATGATCAATTGAAATCAAAATCGAAATCGGGAAAGAAACTGAGGATGGTGGGGGCTAGGGTTCTGGAACTGAGAGAGGTTATGATGAACAGAGAGGAGAAGAGGAGGGAAAGGGAGTGGGCCAAAGAGGCCGAGGCCGAGAGGGACTCGCGGGTGGAACAGAGGGAAGAGACTGAGCTGGCGGAAATGAAGATGAGTTTGGGCAAGAAGGAATTCGAGAAGCGGGCCCGGCTGGAGAGAGAGCTGGAGAGGGAGAGGAGGCAGAGGATGAAGATGGTGGAGAAATGGGAAGAGGAGGAGATGGAGTGGAGGGAGAAGATGGCCGGGATGCAAATGGAGCACGAGAAGCAGATGATGCAAATGCACGCAGACTCCTGCCAGAACCAGCTGCAGGTTCTTGGGGTCGTGGGCCGGCTTTTGTGTCAGCTTTTCGGGTCTGGGAATGATGGGATGCAGAACTTGCCAGTCGGATTGGGAGATCATGATAGCGGGAAGCCAGACGAGGCAACCATGCCTTCGGAGTTTTTGTAGACTATTTCGATTCAAGGTTAAATCGGTCTGTTTCAGTTTATGTTGCTTGTGTATCTGCTGTAAACATTGGCATTGTGGAACTTTGGTTGCTTAGTTTCATTCCGTTTGAGTGAATGCGTTGGAATCGTTTTCTGCATGGAACCTGAGTATCTGTAACTTTTGATATGCTTATGGTCGAATGATATGCATTAGTTGAACAGTGAGACAGAGAGGATGATTAAAACTAGCTAGCTAGAAATGCAGCTTATACTGTACTGATATGGCAATAATTCAGAAGCTCTCCCTGAGATAATTAGATGATGATCGCAACCATTCTGTGATAGGTGTCCGTAGTATCATTGTTCGGCCTTCTTCTGTAAAAAGACAAATTTGCCATGTGGATTGGAATTCGGAGGTTTAATTGTGTGAGATTCAATCATATACCGATTCATGTTAAGATGTTCCCACAAATCTAGTTATCGATGTCGACCTGCAGCTGTGTTGGTCCCTTGGGCCTTGATCGATAAGGCCCCGACCCGACCCGACCCGGAATTGAATAGTCCCAACCACCATTGTACGTACTCATGAGCATAATAAGTATGTAGAGGTTTGAGCGTCGACAAAGAAACGGAATGGTTTTTATGAATGTAGGGATGATCTCAACAACAATGGCTGTTTATTGATTTATACACATTCATCAATCTTTTTATTTATTTATTTTTGGGGGTGGGGTCATGACTCATGGTCGCATGACCGTTAGTGGGGGTTGAAGAACATGCTACACAACAACAAATAAATGTACTAGTAGAATTTTAGGTAGCAATAGTATTATTATGTGTTGGACATGTCAATAGATACTATTGTAAGATACATATATACCCTTCAAAATAGATTTCAAAGATTCAAGAAATGATAAATGTCTCAACTTAGGGTTGCAAATGAGTTGAATCGCCGTCGAGTTGAGCGATTTCGACTTGCTTGAAACAGACACATTTTATTTGTAAAAAAAAAAAATAGATCCATATGTTTCTCTCATACCAAAAGAACTGTGTTTTTTAAAAGTACAAAAATTACATTCGTCCTCATCACCAAAAGGACTAATAATTTGTTGGTGTTGCATGTTAGTTGTTACAATGTTACATGTCCAAAAATGTAACAAGATATTCGTCGCGTGCAATAAATCTCCAAAAATAAATTGCCAAAAACAGTGCGGTTGGTACGAACATTGGAACTACCATTCCAAGTCAAACACATGCATCACATATGTACTGTTCTGCAGCACCCATCCTTTTAAATGGGGGCTCTACCATCTTTCATCTTCAATCTCATTCTCTATATACTTATATTTATTTAGCCTATCTAGCTAGCTAGGGTTTGCAGAGACGACGATGACATCATCGCACCACAACACCAAACTGGAAGCTAATTGGACCAAGCAAGAAGATGATAAGTTGATCGATTATATCAATGCTCACGGCACCGGTAAAGGCTGCTGGAACACCATACCCAAGGCTGCCGGTGAGTGTGTTGAACATCAAAGATATATATAATTATATATTATGTTGTAACAAGTGAATATATACATGAGATAGTATTTGTCTGAACTAATTAATAAATATTATTACTATATGTGGGTGTAGGGCTGCAGCGGAGTGGGAAGAGTTGCCGGGATAGATGGATGACAAAGCTTAGGCCGGAGATGAGGCGACCCCACTTTTGTGCAGATGAAGAGGAGCTCATAATCAGGCTCCATGCACTTCTTGGCAATAGGTGTGTGTTTGTAATGTACTATATATAATATATATACGTCGAAAAAGTTGGTTGTGTGTCGTGATCTATCGTTCTATTCACGATGTCTAGATCACCTAGCTAGCAATATGGACTAATGATCAAAGGGTTGACTCTTAGGTGGTCTTTGATAGCGGGAAGGTTACCAGATCGGGGCGAGAACGAAGTGAAGGAGTATTGGAACTCACACATAAAGGGAAAGCTCGAGAGCCTCGGCATCGACCCAAACAACCATAAAGTCACCCAAATTATTCCCCGACACACCAAAAACATCAATGGCATCAGTATTAATAGCGAATCATCTTGCAAACAATATCTTGCAGCTGATCATTATAAGGAAGAAGAAGTGAGTTCGAGCGACTTGAACCTCGACCTCACGATTGCCTTCCATCCTTCTTCTCCGAATTTTACGGCGGTAAAAAAAGAACGACGGCCACGAAGAGCGAGTGATCACGAGTTGAAGGTCGATATTATTGAAGCTGATCAAGACCTGGAAAAACATGCACTTAATCTTTTCAGATGATCAAATCAGACCATATATAATTAGTTCTTACTTAGTTGATTATTTATATATCCTTGATCACTTGATATTGTTTTAATTTATTTTCGAAATTATCATACATATACTCCGTCTGTCCCAACAAATAATTTAGATTAAAAAATATATATTTTTTTTTTATCAAAAAGTAAGAGTATAAAATATATTTTTAAGTTAAAAAATAAAGTAGTTGTGAATAAAAAGTTTAAAAAGTATGTAAGCAACGTAAGGTAAAATTGTATTTTAAAATAAAAATGATTTTTTTTTTAAAATGTGCATAATTAGTTTTTTTTTTTTTTGGACTAACTCATTGATCAATTGAAAATTTTGGTTGAACCAACTGTTCTCAATTCAAATCATCAATCAAATGAACAAACAAATCTCGAATGGCATAATTAGTTGAGATATTTTAAAAATGTAGTATATGATTAATTGAAACGGAAATAATATAATTCACGTGTCTAAAAATGTATTTTCAAGTGTTATTCTATTTATAAAATTGTTGATAGTCAACACTTAAATTTAAACAACTTAAAAGCGTGTGCAAATAAAAATATATCTATATCTTAATTCTAATATGTATTATTTCCTTTTAACTCTTTAAAGATTTAATAAATTGAAAAATTAAATGGTTGTGAGTAAAGTTTAAAATTTTAATTGAATAAAGCAAGAGTAAATTGTATTTTAAAATAAAAAATAAAAGTATATATATATTTTTTTTAGAATGTATTAGCTATTATTTATCTAAAAAAAAGTGTTGCAACTTTTATTGAACTCTCTTCCCTATCTCCATGACTCCATGTATGTTATTAATTTGAATTTATTAAAAAAACAGTGTAATTTTTAATCTTCAAGTAATTGTTTTATTAAGATAAGTTCCATGACTCTTGAACTTACCTACCATTCAAACGACTTGTAGATTATATTCTCCAAATAAGATCCATTGAATATAGTCATAAATCAGTCAAAAATCTTGACTCAAACACCCCATTGTGGGAAATATTATTATATATAATTGGACAAAATAAAAATCATCGTTCTTTCAAGTGATTTGTGAAAACTCATATATATTTCATGCAAATTCCAGATAAGAAAATTTACATACCACTTAATATGATATGAATTAAAAAATAATTAGTAGTAGAATATAGTAGTAATAACACAAAAAATTATGTGAAAATAAAAAATCATATAAATCTCAAAAGATTTCACTATGAATAATCAGTGCATATATATAATTGCTCATGATAAGTGTATCATATAATAGTATTTTAATACCTTATATTGTGCGGAAATTTTAGGTCAATTAAATATAAAACCAAAAGTAAGAATATTAAATTAAGTTAGAAACGCGTATAGAGAGTTAAATTAGAGGGTTTATTCAATTACTCTCTTCAATCTTTTTTATTTGACGTTATAGATTTTGTGTTTTTTGTCAATTTAATTGTCGTTTTGAATTTTTTTTACTATTCAACCCTTCATTAATTGTTATTTCATTAATTAAGAATCATTAAATTTCATATTTTATCATATAAATTTACAAAGAAATAGAGGATATTAAAGGATAAAGTTAAATAATTATTAGTATTAAATAGAGTTAAAATAAGAAATTATAATTATTATTAATATTTGTGCAAAATCTTAGGATGACAAATAAAAAAGATTGGAGGGAATAAAAGTTTATACTTTTTTTGGGTAAAGGTCAATCACATAGAAAAATAAAAGTATGATACAGTGCAACGCATAGGGAATGAAAAATCCTACCGCATCACAGAGCTAACATGCTAGCTCTCCAATCCGCCAAACTAACATATAGCACTAAACAATATAAATACAATCACCAGGCTATATGCCATACTCTCTTCAGTGCTCGTGCCTAAAGAGAATCAGGGAGTCGTAACGAGTGTATCCTCTCCTGTATGATAGAAATCGCCTGAGAAGCCACCACTCCAGACGACACCGACCGTGCCTCATGTATCCTTGTGTTCCTCTCTAGCCAAATATAATATATCAGAGCAGCGAGAAGTCCACGATACGCGCAAGATATCAAATGTCTCCCACGCCATCGACTAGCAGCCCGTAATACTGCACTATGCCAACCACCACGTGGCCATAGAAATCCCACCTCCACCTGTAGTCTCTGCAAGCAATCCTGTGAGAAGGGGCACTCAAAGAAAAGGTGGGAGTGTGTCTCTGTGCTCACCCCACCACATAACACACACGAGTCATCCTCCCGACCAATCCAATGCTTATCCCGAGTCGGCAACCGACCTCGGATAGCCATCCAAAAAATGAAACAATGTCGTGGTATACGTCCTGGTCCGGCCAAAAGAGCAGCCCACGGCACCCGAGGACCCTCTGGGCGGAAAAGAGTATATGCCGAGTCGGAGGTATAGGTCCCTGATCGATGCAATTTCCACCGCACTCTATATGTCCTCCCATCTATACTCGGCAAGTCGTCCATAAGATCAACGAACTCCTCCGCAAAATCTGTTGGCCACCTCCACACCCCATCAACGATGACCATATTCAGCGACGCAGCCCTAGGAAGCCTCGTAAACCACGGTCTCAACTGATACACCTCCTCTAATCGACCAAGGGGATGCCACGGGTCCCTCCAAAGGTAAAATTGCGAACCATCCCCGACCTGCATCTGAATAGCTGGTAACACAGCGGGGCGTAGTTTCAGAAGCTGGCGCCAAGTCCAGGAGCATGCCCTCGGCATCTTGGCACTCCAGAAGGAATGCCTCCTCAGTCGATTCTCCTGAATCCAACTGACCCAAACGGATTCCGGATCCTGACTCAGAATAGCCCAGATGTGTCTGGTCATAAGGGCCCTATTCTGGGCAGTGAGATCACGGATACCCAGACCACCCTCACTGGCAGGGCGACAAATATCAACCCAGCGGACCTTGGCATGCCCCTTGTTTCCTAATCCAAACCAAAGAAATTTCCTCAGCCTCTTCTCAATCTCCTCGATAATTCCCTGGGGGAGGATGAACACACTAGCCCAATAGATATGTAGAGTACCAAGAATCGATCGGATCAGCTGTAATCTTCCTGCATAAGATAGTGTACGAGAGGTCCAAGAACCCAATCTAGCATCAATCCTCTGAAGCAGGGGGGCACAATCCCTCAGCCTCAACTGCGTAGAGATCAAAGGAACCCCCAGATAACGCACCGGAAGGGTCCCGACCGGGAAATCAAAGATTGGTTGTAGTACTGAAACATCATCCTGCGCCTGGAGGGAGAGATAGATATTACTCTTATCTACATTCTCATGTAGACCCGAGTAAGTCGAGAAAAGTTGTACTCCCCGTCTGAGTGTCTCGATAGACACAGGATCAGCGTGACAGGCAAGCAGTAGGTCATCAGCAAAACTCAGCATATAGGTCTGGGTCCTCTCACATCTCCAATGATACTGGAACTCTGGCTCTGCCTGAATATGCCACTCCAAGATCCCGTGTAATACCTCCATCACAAGGACAAAAAGAAAAGGTGACATCGGGTCCCCCTGTCTCAATCCCCGAGCACCTCTGAAATAACCCTCAGCCGACCCATTGATGTTCACCGAGTAGGCCGGAGTAGTGAGGCACTCCATAATCCACCCTATGAACACTTGATAAAAGTTTATACTTTGTGCGTCCAATATGACTTGTCAAATTATTTTTTTTGTAAATGACAAATGAAGTATGACAACTATATGTGAACTGAGGTATTAAAATTTTATTGAACTCTTAAAGTGTGGAGTTACTTGATCAGAATTTTAAAAATATATACAATAAGGTATTCAATATAAATTTGAAAATCTTAAAAGATCTATACTAATCAAAAATTTATGAATTTTAATACTAAGTGCATTTTGTTTGATTCTTTTAATGAGCTAAACATTAATAAAATAATAAAATTTAAAAAATTAATTAAGAACGATAGTACTTATTTTCTTTCTCGATCTTCTAATGAGTTAAATTATACAAAATAATAAAACTTAGAAAATTATATTAAAAATATATAATTTTTTATTGGCTAAATTATTAACTAATAATAAATTAAATTTAGAAAATTATACTAAAAAACAAGAATAGAATTTTGAGTGAACAATAAAAAGAAAAAGAAAAAAAAAGTAAAAGAGAAGTACTGAAGTAGAAGAAAATGATTTTCAAAGGTTCTTAACAATTTTTAAATCAGAATCGTACTTTAATCATAATATGCAAGTTTTTATTTCACGGTTTTTAATTATGTTATTTTCATTGAAATATTGTTTGTTTAATGTTAATAATTGATAATATTTAAAAATATTTGAAAATAAATTTCAAAATTTTTGATAAATATATTACTCTCTCCAATTTTTAATAGTTTGCACAATTTTTTTTTTTTTGTTTTGTGTCACAACACTTTGCACACCTATAAATGAAAAGTTTTTTTTATAATTGTATTCTTCCAATACTCATGTATTTACATTAATACAATTATTTTTCACATTACTCATTCATTACTTACATAAAAATACTTATTATACCTCTATTCTTTTATTATTTATCAAATAAAAAACTATTTTTTTTAATTTACGTAAAAGTTTCTCTATGGAAACTTTAAATAAATTAGTATAATTATAGCAATTATCATGATTGAAATAATTAGGTACATTTAAAATAATTACATACATACACTAGAGCTAAAGATCATTTGTTTTAAACTTATTTTCATTTCGATTTAGTTAAGTACAATTCATTTTGGTTAAATCAATTTCAAAATAAAATTTAAAAACATAAAATAAATAACTATTATAAAAAATAATTTTAAATATACACTTTATTTATAAATAGAAAATTATTCATAATTTAAAAAAAAAATTAATGGTATTAGAATTCAAATTATAAATTTTCTTAATTGTAATTTGTAGTTATTAGTAAAGTTGACAAAATAAATTGTGAAGTAGGAATAAAATTGTATTTTAAAATATAGTAAAAGTGTTTTTTTTTTAGGAGAGTTTTATTATTACGGAATATATATTTAAATAAAGTGATATAATGAAAAGAGGATATATATAGTATAATCCTATACGTATTTGGAGATATTGAAGGTCAAGCTTTCTCCAAAGTTGTCAACTTTAATGAGCTGGATTTTGTTACTTTTTGATTCCGAAATTTGAAGGCTGAATTTTTTATTTAGATAATGTAACTATTTGTGAAGAATTATTAGCTCAAGCACTTGAATTGAAGACCGGCTGTAAAGTTTAAAGTTTCAAACTCAAAGATATATTGACATATATCAAAATAATAATAATTATTATTATATTTCCAATAGACATAGACCAAAAAAATTATTAAAGTTGTCTACTACCACCTATTTTTTTCCTTTTGTTTGGTTAAAGGTCAATTACATTTAAAAGAAAAACGAAAAAAAGTAAGTAGGTACAGTACAACGCATAAGGAAAAAGCACTACCGCATCAACGAGCTAACATGCTAGCTCTCTGAACCACCAACAATAATATAAAGTACGAATAAAATAAAATGTCTCTTTTTCTTGTCCACATTAAAATCGGGTTTTTGCTTCTCAGATCACAGTCGAGCTATAAAAAAATCACTCTTAAAAGATGATGTTTTTATTATATTTTCTCCATTTAAATTGTAAGTACTATATATATAGTATAATGGGAGAAAAATATAACTACCATAAAGCATATAGAGGATATGCTTATTTGTCATACCATATAAAAAGTATGCTTTTCTACACTAAAAGATGGTGATTTACCGAAATTACACTTCCAAATTCGACAAACATAAATTCGACAAACATGATTCGATAAACATACAATTCGACAAACATAAATTTGACAAACATAATTCGACAGATCGTCTCTCAAATTCGACCCACATTCGACATGGATTCGACAAATCGAATCTGAATTTCGACATGTCGAATCTCATTCGACATAGATTCGACATGGCGAATCTCATTCGACATGGCGAATTCGACATGGACATATTTGACTCTTATTTAAGTCAGAATCTCATTTCCAATTCGATATGTTGAATCCTATTTAGACATGTTTCTAATAATTTGATATTCAATTTCACATTACTTAATTTAATATTATTTAATAATTCAATATACAATTCGATAATTAATTTATCATTTTTGACACTTAATTAACAATCGACGTATCTATCATTTGTTGAATTTCACAGTTCAAAAAATTACACACATTAACATAAATTGTTTAAAAAATGAAAATTGATTTAATTAAAAGACATCACATAGAACTATATAAGAACAGATCAAATAAATTTAAAAAAAATGATGTCGACCACATTTTTACGATCGGTTTAATTTAAACAAAGATCTCAAATTTCTCATTAATTCAAACAACGAATCTAGAGCAAACATGAACAGATCTGATGGCTTCATGAACAGATCTGATGGCTTCATGAATAATTATGATCTCCAAACGCCGGAAAAGATGGGTCATCGCCATCGTCATGAACAGATCTAGATTTGATTGCATCGCTCCAAACACCGGAGTAGATGGGTCGTTGACATCGTCTGGAGGCCACCGTTCACCGTGTGTGTTTGAATAACAGAAACAAAAAAACTTAGAAAACGAAGAACAATAACAAAAAAAACGAAGGAGAAAAGAGGAAGATTTCGGAGTAGTAGAGAGCGGCGGATGTGGATGAAGGTGAAGAGAATATTAGAAAATGAGTGATAGGGTTTGGGTATTTAAAGTTAGGTGTAAGGGCAAATTGGTATATTTGTGTAAAAAAACATGTTTTGTAAATAAGGTGGTAAAATAGCATGTTTGTTATATGCATAATGGTATTTTTTAACATTTATACTAGTATAATCCTATATATGAGTAATTCGAGATATTGAAGGTCAAGCCTTCTCCAAAGTAGTCAACTTTAATGAGCTGGATTTTGTTACTTTTTGATTCAAAATTTTGAAGGCTGAATTTTTTGTTTAGATAATGTAATTTGTGAAGGATTGTTAGGTTAATTGAGCACTAAATTGAAAATTCAAAGTTCGAACGGGAGATATTGCAATTGACATAAACAAAAAAATAATTATTATTATTACATTTGCAATTGATATAGATAAAAAAATATTAATAATTTAGCTATTTTGTAGTAGCTTTGTTTGAGAAAATTTTACATATTTTTTTGTAATTTACAAATAAAATGTGTAAACTTTTATAAAAAAAAATTACATAATTATTATCTCAAATAAGTTCCACTATTTTTTTTAATCTACAAAGAAAATAGTACAATTTCTTTAGACTATTTTTTTATATAATTTTTTTAAACTATTTTTTTAAAAGACAGTAGTCCCTCAAAAGTTTTACTATTTTCTTTTTTTAGGTTTTTCATTTTTATTGTAATTATTGTTCATTACTATTAATGGTCGGAATATATTTTCCAATAATTCTATTAAAAAATTACAATTTAATTCATACAATACTTATTTGTTTACAATAATACAATTATCTTTTTAATCGAAAAGTAAAAAAATAATATTTTTTTAATTTTCGTTCCCATCAAAGTACTGCATCTTTAACTTTTTTTTTTGTAAAGGTAAATCACATAAAAAAGAAAAACATAATACAAAACCGCGCGTAGAAGATGAAAACTCCTACCGCAACACCGAGCTAACAGAATAGCTCTCCAATCGGCCCAACTACACATAAAATACTAAACAAAATAAACAACCACAATCATCAAGCTATATGTCATACCCTCTTCAGTGCACGAGCCTGAAGAGAGTCTGGAAGACGTAACGAATCATCTCCTGGATAATAGTAATCGCCTGAGAAGCCACTACTCCAGACGATACTGAACGGGCTTCAAAGATCCTCGTTTTCCTCTCGATCCAAATATAGTATATCAGAGCTGCGAGGAGTCCACTATAGGCGCAGGATATCAAATGTTTCCCACGCCATTGGCCAGAAACCCGTAACACAGCAATGTGCCAAATAACAAGTGCATCTTTAACTTTAAGTGAACTAAAGTAAGAAAAAAACAAGGTCATGTAATAGCTCATATCTATAAAGCTTCATTATTTAGTTTGTAATTAATGTGAGAAATAAAATTTGATTAGGGACGAAATGGGCAACGTCCTAGGAAGAAGGGTAAATAACAAAAAGGCAAAGATTATGAAAATCGACGGCCAAACCACCAAGCAGAAGCTGCCGTCGACGGCCAAGGACGTGCTCGGCGATTATCCGGCGGGGTACGCCTTACTCGAATCGGAAGCCGTTAAAAAGTACAAAATTCGGGCTCCGAGATTACGGCCCGAAGAAGCGCTCAGGCCCGGGAAGATCTATTTCCTAGTGGATATTGTAAATGTTGATTTTGGCGACAACGTATTTTTTCCTTGTATTTTTTTGTCTTTGTTGATCTTCAGGGTTACAGGTTAAGGATCCGAAGTCAACTACCTTGCGCATGAAAATGGAGACTTGAGTCTCCACTTTTGGAATGACATGAAAACGGCGACCAGAGTCGCCGGTTTTGATGCAAGGGTGAATGGACAAGAAAACGGCGACTCCAGTCGCCAAAATGGGTGTGCAAGGAAAACGGCGACAGCAGTCGCCGCTTTTGGTGTTATGCAAATGTGCATGGAAAACGGCGACTCGTGTCGCCGCTTTTGGTGAAGTGCGTATGTGCGTGGAAAACGGCGACAGCAGTCGCCGCTTTTGGAGTGTGCATGAAAACGGCGACTCCAGTCGCCGATTTTGGTGCAATGGACTCTTGGCGTGGAAAACGGCGACACGGGTCGCTGTTTTTGGTTTGTGGCGTGGAAAAATTCCAGTGACACAAGTCGCCGGTTTTGTGGACATGCAATGAAAACGGCGACACTTCCCTTGTCCATTTTTCCGGAGACACTTATGTTATTTTTCGTAGTTCATGTTTTTCCTTGTTTTGATTTTATGACTAAGTACTTACAACGCGATTTCTTTCACCAGGTACTCAGTTCGAGGAAATGAAGATTTGTTCCAAGTTTGCAACTTCAACAATATCGACGACCATGAAGACGATGAAATTCTGAGACTTCAACACTTAGAGATTTTCACAAGAAATTGAAGATGAAGAATTGAGATCGATGGAGTCAAGATTGAAATTGAAGTTTGATTTTGAAATTGAAGATTCAAGATTCGAAGATTCAAGAATCGAAGATTCAAGATTCCAAGATTCAAGAATCCAAGTTCTACAATGATGATGTCATCCATGGAAAAGTGACATAGGCCAAGCATGCGACGAATGAGAACGTGCCACGTCATCACTCTCACATGTGCGGCTCTACTATAAATACCCATGGAATTGATTTTCATCATTTGACGATTTTGAGAGAACGAAATCTGATTTTTAGAATCGTAGTCGAGCTTCGAGTTTGTGTAGTAGCTTTTGCGCCGTGTGCCAAGATTAGAGCTAGGAGATTTAGCTTTAGGTACTCGTGTGCTAGTTTGCAAGTTAGTGGGAGTTGTTGCGACACTCGGGAAACTTCTTGTAAACGTTTTGTCTACCATACTCTACAAGTGTAATAGTTTAAGTTTTGTGATCAATGAAATGGAAACTATTACATAACTTTGTCTTCACATTTTATTCTACAACTTGTGTGACTGTTTTACTTTGACGGAAGCTGCTATCTGTGAGTTCAAGACCAATTTCACGAAAAATTGGTATCCTACGCTGAAGGCGTAATTTCAATTGGTATCAGAGCAGGACGTCATACGTATAAGACGTGATCCGTTACTTGACTTCATATTTCCGCTATAATGGAGTCGCCAATGTTTGTTCAGAAACCGATTATGCTTACGCATCAGAACTACTCTAACTGGAAAGCTAAAGTTTCTGCTAGAATTAAAGGCCATGACTCTCGTGCATGGATGGCTGTCCTGGAAGGTTGGGAGTGTCCGTATACTGAAGATGCCGATGGAGTGAAAATTCCCAAACCTGAACGTAACTGGACTAGAGAAGAGCATGATCTGTCAACTGCGAATAGCAAGGCTCTACTTCTTATTTGTGAATGGTTGGAACTAAGTATGTACCAACTGGTGAAAAATTGCACTTCAGCGAAAGACGCATGGGAAACTCTTCAGAGAACATGCGAAGGAAGTAAGGCCGTGAAGCGCTCTAAAATTCGAACTATCACTGCTCAGTTCCATCAACTCCGTATGAGAGAAGATGAAGACATAAATGAGTACTTAGACAAAATCATGAGATATGTGAACGAAGTTCATGAACTTGGAGAAACTTTTCCTGCCGTCATGATTTATGAGAAAACTCTTCATAGTCTAAGTTCTCGGTTCGAAAGTAAAGTGCTAACTCTTGAAGCACGAGAAGAAAAGAATCAGACATGGGACTATGCAGATTTAATGGCTGATCTGAGAAACTATGACTTGACTTTAAAAGTGCGTAGCAACCCTGAAATGTCTCTTGTTTATGAGCCGATGACTGCTCTAAAAATCTCCGAAAAAGGTAAGAGCTCAAGAAGTTCAAAACCGCAGAAACCGCAGAAAACTCCTTCGAGAAATGAAAAATCTGAATGTAGTTTCTCAGCTGATGTAGATGAATCTGATGACGATGAAGCAGAGGAAATTGAACGGTTGATGAACTCGAATAATTCTGATAAACTTGCTGCACTGACTGAGATAGTCACGTACCTTGTGAAACAAGAGTTTAAAAGGAAGAACCGTGCCCGAAATTTTCGGAAATTTCAGAAAAGTTCTAACTCATACCCGAATACTCCTGACAATCGAAATCAGGGATCATCGCCGGACAAAAAGTTTAAGGGAACTAAACTTTCGCCATACTCCTCTACTAGCAAAGATGTCTCTAAAATGCAATGCTATGAGTGTAAGGGATATGGTCACGTTAAAAATGAATGCCCGAACTTACATCGTAAGAAGAAGCTACCAGTTAGCTATGTCGTGATCGACGATGAGGATGTCATTTCTGAGAACGACGAGTCTGAGGACAATAATTCTGATGACGATGAGGACAACGCTCTAGTTGTCACTTTTGGTGAAGACTTTGAACTGGCGAATTTCGAAGTTGAAAACTTTGAACTTGACACTTTTCTGAAGGACACTGCAACTGCAGACAACATTTTCCGTGTGGCATCGACAAATCGAAATTTTTGTGATGATAACATTTTCTCGGATGATGAGTCTGAGTCTGAGACCGAAAGGGAAGAGATGACATCTGATGTCCATCAAAGTGTGACCAAGTCTGCTGAACTGGTTGATCTGAAAGAGAGTTATTCTAAACTCGAAAAATTGTGTGACACAGCTATCACTGAGAATAGCACGCTTGAAGTGTCACTGAAATTCATAAAAGAATCTCTTGATGAACTCTCTGAAGAGAAACGAAAAATGAATGATGAGGTTGTAGTCTTGAGAAACTCAGTTGAGAAGACTGAGGATGAGAAGAAAAAGTTGAACAACTCTCTGACAATTCTTAAAGTTAAATTTGATGACCTGTTCGAGGAAAAGCACAAGTATTTCAAGGAAGTTGTCGAACTGAGAGAATTGTGTGAGAAGTTGAGTTCTGAAAACTCAAAACTAAAGACTTCACTGAAAAAGGAGTCAACTGAAGTTAAGAAGCTGCAGACCTTGTTTAAGAACTCGGACGCTGAAAATGACGAACTGAAGTCATCTCTAATGAAAGTTCAAACTGACCTTGCCATGACTGACAAGGAACGATATGTATTGAAAGAAAAACTTCAGATGACTGATGAGCTGTTGAAAAAGATGAACACAAATTCTTCGGTGTTTGACAATGCTGCCTCGTACATGAATCCTAATCGCTATGGACTTGGATTTCAAAAAGTATTTGAATCTATTTACTCTACACCTGAGAAGAAAGATATGACCTTCGTCAAAGCATCAAATGATCAACCAGAGGATGAACTTAAAGCTGAGTCTGAAATATTGAAACGAAAAGAGATTGCTGAAGGGAAAAAGATTGTTAAGTCTCCTGAATCTAAACCTCAAAAGTCAGTCTCGACTTCGAACACTAAATCTGAGACATATCAATTTCCAAGGAATATCGTGAAACATCCTCGTGGTATTCTGCCATATGAGAAAACCTTGTTGAAAAAGTTGAACAAAACTCAGAGTGTTAAGCCGATTGTAGGACATTCTCAATCTAAACCAGTTTTTGTCAAGACACCTATGAAAGTTGAAACTCGTCAACGACGAGAATATGTCTGTCACTACTGTAATGTACGTGGACACATCAGACCTTTTTGCTACAAACTTAAAGCTGACATGAACTGTGAATTGATGACAAAGAGTGAAAAATCACGAAATTCTCAAAAGCTGAGTGTTGAGAAAAATATGAACACGAGGGTTCAAACAAAGTCAAAAAATTTTGATAAGAAGAAAGTTGAGGTTGCTAAGGACATAAAGAGACCCATTCCTAAAATCCTGAAGACTGTGGCTGAGAGAAATGTCCAAAATTTGAATGCCAAAAAGATATGGGTGCCTAAGTCTCAAAAGAGTAAAGTTGAACTTAACTCTAACTCCAAAGATTGTTGGCAACCAAGAGAACTGATTTTCTGCCATGTCGCACTTAACGCATCTGAGACTGGAACCAAAGGAATTTGGTATTTTGATAGTGGCTGTTCCCGCCATATGACTGGCACGAAAAAGTTTCTGAAAAATTACGAGCCTACGACTGGAGCTCCCGTAGTGTTTGGAGGGGGAGCAAAAGGCGTCGTAAAGGGAAAAGGGACTCTACAAATCAAAGGACTACCTCCCATCAGAAATGTAGTCCATGTAAAAGGACTTGTTGCTAACTTGATTTCCATCAGTCAACTGTGTGATGAAGGACTGAACGTGAGTTTTGATAAGGAATCGTGCAGAGTTTTTGATGGTGAAGGAAAGTGTATAATGGAAGGTCCACGAGCCAAAAATAATTGCTATACAACTGAGTATAGTTGTTTTTCTGTGACCGTTCCAGATGAAGTGGATTTGTGGCATCAACGACTTGGCCACACCAGCACTCGAAATTTGAGCAAATTGGTTAAGGGGGAGATTGTTCGAGGAATCTCTCAACTCCCCAAAATTGAGAAAAGAGTGTGTGGTGATTGTCAGAAGGGTAAGCTGACAAGAACTCCACATCCGGCACTGCCAATGCTCATGAGTACTTCAGCTCCATTCGAACTGTTACATATGGACTTGATGGGTCCAATGGAGGTTAAAAGTATAGCAAAGAAAGAATATGTGTTGGTTGTAGTTGACGATTTTTCTCGCTACACTTGGACAAGATTTTTGGCTACCAAAGATGAAACTTTTGATGCTTTCAAAGGCATTGTGAAATGGATCAAAACGAATCATGAGGCTAAAGTAAAAAGGATCAGAAGTGATCATGGAACTGAATTTCAAAATGCTAGCTTCAATGAATTCTGTATGATGAAGGGAATTCATCATGAATACTCAGCCCCAAAAACGCCACAACAAAATGGGATTGCCGAACGTAAGAACCGAACTCTTCAAGAGATGGCGCGCGTGATGTTAATCTCGAAAAATCTTGCTCGAACTTTTTGGGCAGAAGCCGTCTCTACAGCTGGCTATATTTTGAATCGGATAAGTATTCGATCTGGAACGACCGCAACTGCCTATGAACTGGTAAATGGCAAGAAACCTTCGGTGGCACACTTTCGTGTCTTTGGCTGTACTTGCTATATTTTGAAGGATCGTGATCCTCTAAAGAAATTTGAAGCCAAAGCTGATCGTGGAATTTTTGTTGGGTATAGCCAAAATAGTCATGCCTACCGTGCCTACAATCTTCGGACTCGGAAAGTCATCGAGACTGTGAACATCAACTTTGATGAACAAGACTTTCTTGGAAAAGATGCAGAGGCTGATTGGGTTAAGGAAGGAATTCTTGAAGTTCGAACCTTCTCTTCAACACCCACAACTGTGACTTCTGAAAATGTTACTCCTAATACTTCACCTGAAGTTGGAGAGTCTAGCAACCGAAATGATGACACTTCGGCAACTGAGGATGACGATGATGATCAAGTTGAAAACCCAGCTGACGCTCCAAGAGAAGCACCTGGTCATATTCAAAAACGTCATCCACCGAACCAAATAATCGGAAGCTTGTATGAGCGAACCACACGCTCAAAGAAACAAATGAATTCTCCGAACGAACTCTACAACATTTGCACTTCTGCAATCTATAATGAAATCAGCATCTCTTGCTTTCTTTCTGAAAATGAGCCGAAAAATTACAAGGAAGCCATGCAAGATGATTTTTGGATCATGGCCATGCAAGAAAAGTTGAATGAGTTCACACGAAATAATGTTTGGTCCTTAGTTCCCCGAACTTCAAATATCAATGTTGTTGGAACTAAATGGATTTTCAAGAATAAAACAGATGAGCATAACCAAGTCGTCAGAAACAAAGCTCGTCTTGTTGCCCAAGGATATGCCCATGTGGAAGGCATAGATTTTGATGAAACTTTTGCTCCGGTCGCACGAATAGAGTCCATCAGACTCTTGATTGCTATTGCATGCCATCTAGGCATCAAACTTCGACAGATGGACGTCAAAGCTGCTTTCTTAAACGGTGTTCTGGAAGAAGAAGTATACGTTGCCCAACCTAAGGGTTTTGAGGATCCGAAGAAGCCAAATCATGTCTACAAACTTCACAAAGCTCTATATGGCTTAAAACAAGCGCCTCGCGCCTGGTACGGATGTCTCACGGATTTTCTTCTAAAGTTCGGCTTTGAGCGTGGATCGGTGGACAAAACCTTGTTCATCAAGCGAGAAGGCAAACACATGATTGTTGCCCAAATTTACGTTGACGACATTGTCTTCGGAGCTACTTGTTCTAAACTCGTGACTGCCTTCACAGAAGCTATGTCCTCAACATTTCAGATGAGTCTTGAGGGAGAGTTGCATCAATTTCTTGGCCTTCAGATTTCTCAACGACCAAATGGGATATTTGTATCTCAGAGTAAGTATGCTAAAAATATGGTTGAGAGATTTGAGATGCATCATGCCAAGCCAGCTAACACTCCCATGGCAACTACGGAACGTTTGTCTACGTCAACGAAAAGTCGGAGTGTAAACCAAACTCTTTATCGTTCCATGATTGGGAGTTTACTTTATTTAACTGCCACTCGTCCTGACATTATGTTTAGTGTTTGTATGTGTGCCAGGTACCAAGCTGATCCAAAGGAGGACCATCTAAGAGCTGTGAAACGGATTCTCCGCTACATCTCTGGAACTTCTCAGCTAGGCCTTTGGTATGCGCGCGACACTTCATCCAACCTTGTCGGCTTTTCTGATGCCGACTGGGCGACGGACACGGACGAACGAAAAAGTACCTCCGGCAGCTGTTGTTTCCTTGGAAATAATCTCGTGTCTTGGCATAGTAGAAAGCAAAATTGTATTGCCCTGTCAACTGCCGAGTCGGAGTATGTTGCAGCTGGAAGTTGCTGCACTCAACTACTTTGGTTGAAACAAATGTTGAATGACTATCTCCTTGAGAGTGCTCCATTAGTGCTGTATTGTGATAACCAGAGTGCTATCAAAATCAGCGAAAATCCTGTCCAGCACTCAAGAACTAAACACATCGACATTCGACATCATTTCATTAGAGATTTGGTTGATCGTGATATAGTCAGTCTACAGCATATTTCAACGGAAAAACAGCTCGCTGACATCTTTACCAAACCTCTTGACTTTGAGAGATTTAAGAAACTAAGAAATTCTCTCTGCATGTGTTCTCTCTAAGAGTTCACGGAAAATTTTTGAAGTCTGAAAGAGTAGTTTCTTTACTTCTGAATACGCACTCGGAATCGTCGTGAATTAGTCTAGTCAGACAAACATGGATTCGAGGCTGCTTTTAGTCTTCGGACACAAGAGTATTTATTCCGCTGAATGCGAACATGTGAACATGGCTTAAACTCCTCGCTTCATTTGCATAGATCCATAAAGCCAAGTAACGGAGGACGCCGGTTACCCCGGCTCCCCTCTTCGAAAGGTTGTACATGGACGCTGAACTTTAAGACACTCTCCTATCACACTTTGGAGAACGCAAGTGAACCTTGCTCCCCTCTGACTGCTGTAATGAGTGTCTGTTGCATTTCATTTAAAGCTATAAACTCGTCTGGAGGACGCCGATTACCCCGGCTCCCCTCTGATTGTAGTAATGCTAGTTCCTGATTGGAGTGCCTTAAGTGTTCACCTTGCATTCATGAATTAAAATCTCTTGTGCGGCGCTAACTCTGCCAATATGTTTCGACGAAACACGACTGCTTCCTTGTGACTGAGACGAAGGACAAGTAAACATGTCTATCACTTACTTCGGTCCATCTCACCGGTTTTTAATATGAGAGATTTTTCATTACCTCAAAGTTACTATCACCTTGTGTGAAAATTTTTGGTTTTTGGAAAATGATGAAATGTGGATTCTTTTCTGGGAAAATATTTGCTCTTCATTGCCTAATATCACCCCTCGAATCTCCACTAAAATGTGTTTGAATGTTTGTGTGTGTTGAACTCTTGATTGACTAACTCGGGATGTGTTGTTTTTGTTTTGGCATTTCTGTAGTTCATATCCAGTGCTACGTGGTTTACCATCTCGGAAGTCTAATTTTGAGTGTAGCAACGGCCATCTCGCAAAATTCAAATGGCAGTGTCAAAAGAATGCAAAAACGGAGACATGTGCAAAAATCCGGAGAACGGAGACTCAACACAAAAACGGAGACTTCGCCATGTCCGGAAAACGGAGACTCATCGTACAAAAATCCGGAGACTCGTGTCTCCATTTTCTTGGCATCACTGGCTGTGCCAAATTCCGGAGACTCACTTATGCAAAATTCCGGAGACTCAAGTCGCCAGAAAACCGCCAACTCACATTTGGCACGAAACCGGAGACTCATGTCACTGGAATTTTTCCTTAGCCAAATTTTCAGCGTCAAAGAAAAATTGACAACTCATGTTACTCAACCAATGGCACTCAACTTCGTTTCTTAACCGATGGTTCTCAACTTCGATTTTCATGCCATGGTTTGACTATCTCTAAACTTTTCATTTTATTATTATTATTTTATTTTATTTTATTATTTATTATTTTTGGAAATTATTATTTTAATAATATTTTCAAAATTAATAAATTTTTGTTCGTCTTTTTGATCTAATTTCCTTCTTGAGAAGAGCTGTTTACAGGTATTGGACTGGGCTTTTTCATTCCGACGGGCGGCCCAAAATTTTCCTATAAATAGGCCTCGATGAAAACCTATTTCATTTACGCTTTCATCAGAATTCTCTAACTCTCAAGCTTTCGATCTCTCGACTCTCAACTGCAAGTTCGGCATCCGAAGTTCTTAGTTCCTAGATTCTTGTTTTTCCGTTGCATCCGGCAACTCTTGCTTTGCGCATCCGGCGCCCTGTCCTTGGTTTCGGAAGTTGAACTCTTTTTTCGTGGTTACCGTTTTTTTTTACAGCTGCGAACTGTCGGTCACTTACTTTTCTGAATTCTTGAGATGGCGAAAAATTTCGACGACATGATGGCCGATATGACCGTGTATTTGAATGAGCAGTTCGAGAATGCTGCTACTCCTGAAGCTAAGAAAGCGGCTTACGAAGAGCTTAAAGCTCATCTTGACAAAGTTGATCGTCGCAAAGCTTCGTCAGCTGAACCGTCTGTGGACTTGACTAGATCAGCCACACCTGAACTCTCGACTGCCCGTCAGCCGGGAAAAGAAACTAAGTCTGGAAAAGCTAAATTCAAAGAAGCTTCTCATCGCATCTACAGTGGGGTTGTCTCGAACGCTGAATATCGTCGGTTACTCGCAGCTGGCGAGATAACTAAGGAAGGAAAGAAAGTTGTCAAGATTCCTTCAGCTGTGACTGTGTCTGCTGGTAAGAACCCAAAATCATCGCTTCCAACTGGAAGTGGCTCAGGAAAGAAACCTGTCGTCAGTGGCAGTGGAGTTAAGTCTCCAACTTCAAAAGTTTCTGGTGGTGGGTCAGCTGAAAAATCCAAAACCCATAGCTCTCAAAAACCACCTCTAGCTCCTCATTCCTCGGGATCAGCTGGATCCCAAATCTCAACTGACGGCTTCAAATACATCGCCGAATACTCTGAGTGTCCGAAGGCTCATTCTCGTGAATTTTTCACGCCGACTGCTGAACGTCGACATAAGTTGATTGAGAAGTTGCCAATCCATACAGACCGAACTATCCTCAAGGAGGACTATGAAAAACATGGCATCACTGACTTTCTGACCAAGGTTCATATGCTCAAATCTGTGAGCCTTACCTATCGCTACTCCATTCCAGTACTCTATAAGTTTTACGCGAGCTTGTCTCCCGAATTTGCTAATCCGAAGAGTCGTCTGTATGGCTGCTTCATTTTTCGTGAAAAATTATACAAGTTCCGTCCTTTCTCCATCAACGCTTTCTTGGAAAGGTTGGAAATCGATTCCAGATGGACAACACCGTCTGCTGCGGAACGTGCTGATGACCTGATGGTTGGCACATTTCTTACTCAAAAGAAAGTCAAGTCCGAACTGCCGCCGCCGTCAAAACTGTCTGCTTTCTACGGCATCCTTCATCGTCTTGGGATGTCTAATTGGATTGCAAATCGGGATCCGACTGTCATGGACCCCGAGTTGATGCACCTTATCTTTCGCCTCAGCTGTGGCGAACAAGTGAACTTAGGAAAAATTATTTTCAATGACTTGTGCAAAATTGCCAAGCTTTCAGATGAAACCATTACTAGGCAAGCTGAGTGGCCTACGGAGAAAAAATTCCATCTCACGCATCCTTGTCTGATTTATGGAATGCTTCATGACCAGGGATTTAGTCCGGAAACTGCAGCTGAGAAAAAGATGAAGAAGAACGGGGCTGTCAAGGTCACGGGCAAGTATTTGGCTCCGCACAAAAGAGTTATCGACTTACCTTGGCTTGGACTTTTTGATCGGAACGCACTCCCAGAAATCCTAACTCCGCCATCAACTCCTAAGTCTTCCAGAAAGCGCAAGCCTAGGTCTCCAAAAACTAAGTCCCCAACTCCTAAGCGCCAAAAATCACAGTCAACTGCGAAACCACATCCGACTGCTGCTGTCGCAGAACCTGAAGTTGAGGGTGCTAAGTCTCCGAGAGTTGTTCCCCGTGGTTTCGGTCCGACTTCAAATATTCCATCTTATCAGAATCCTCATCATCCAATTCATAGTCACCGAGCTGTGGTTCCTTCGGCGTTGGTTCAGGAATTCTACGTCGACTCCTTAGCTCTGGAAAAGCGTCAAGCCGAACATGTGGATGCTTACAACAGAATGATTGAGGCACAGGAAAAACAGAAAAAATCTTTCAAGAGACTGCAACGGGAGATCCAACAAGGGGGAGGACTTGGAGATGTTGGAGCCCCAGATGCCAGTTTGAAAGATACATTTATTCTGAAGATGGTGCGCGACGCGATTCAGGAAGCTCATTCGCAGCTGTCCAAAAGAAATCTGATTGAGGTGGTGAGTGACGATGGCGAGAAGACAGATGAAGATATTTTCGAAGGAGTTATGAATGCTCGTGACAAGGGAAAAGGAAAGATTGGTGAAACTACAAATCCAGGGGCGTCGTTCGCGATGCCGTCTGATGGTCTGCGTGATGAAGAGGATGTCAATGTTGTGGACGTTGACGAAGCTGCTGGTGATGGGTTGGGTGAGCGCGATATTTTCGGGGATCCAGATTCCGACACTGATGATAGTGATGACTCCAGCTCTGACGACGGCTTCAGTTACGAAGATGATGAAGAAGAGACGCTCGGGAGTCCGGAACGTGATCCAACTCCATCCGGCTCGCCTCAAGACTGAAGTCCAAGATCTCAAGTTCAAGATTCAAGTTTTTTGTTTAACTTATGAACTCGTTTTTTATTGTTTTACTTTTGCATGCATTCAACTTTGAACTTATTCGTCCATGCATGGTTTTTCATATTTGGTTAACTCTTGATTATTGTTTTGGTTCGAATTTTTATCTAAGTGATTTTATGATTGGTTTGATATTTGGCTAAGTCTTTTATGGTTTTTCATTGATTCTATGATTGATGTTTTTCCATCTTTTTACTTAGTCATTTCTATGGTTTGTCTGGTTGAGGGGGAGATACTTGTATCTCGTTTTTACTTAACCTTGGTTTTCATGAGTTGTGCCAAAAAGGGGGAGATTGTAAATGTTGATTTTGGCGACAACGTATTTTTTCCTTGTATTTTTTTGTCTTTGTTGATCTTCAGGGTTACAGGTTAAGGATCCGAAGTCAACTACCTTGCGCATGAAAATGGAGACTTGAGTCTCCACTTTTGGAATGACATGAAAACGGCGACCAGAGTCGCCGGTTTTGATGCAAGGGTGAATGGACAAGAAAACGGCGACTCCAGTCGCCAAAATGGGTGTGCAAGGAAAACGGCGACAGCAGTCGCCGCTTTTGGTGTTATGCAAATGTGCATGGAAAACGGCGACTCGTGTCGCCGCTTTTGGTGAAGTGCGTATGTGCGTGGAAAACGGCGACAGCAGTCGCCGCTTTTGGAGTGTGCATGAAAACGGCGACTCCAGTCGCCGGTTTTGGTGCAATGGACTCTTGGCGTGGAAAACGGCGACACGGGTCGCTGTTTTTGGTTTGTGGCGTGGAAAAATTCCAGCGACACAAGTCGCCGGTTTTGTGGACATGCAATGAAAACGGCGACACTTCCCTTGTCCATTTTTCCGGAGACACTTATGTTATTTTTCGTAGTTCATGTTTTTCCTTGTTTTGATTTTATGACTAAGTACTTACAACGCGATTTCTTTCACCAGGTACTCAGTTCGAGGAAATGAAGATTTGTTCCAAGTTTGCAACTTCAACAATATCGACGACCATGAAGACGATGAAATTCTGAGACTTCAACACTTAGAGATTTTCACAAGAAATTGAAGATGAAGAATTGAGATCGATGGAGTCAAGATTGAAATTGAAGTTTGATTTTGAAATTGAAGATTCAAGATTCGAAGATTCAAGATTCCAAGATTCAAGAATCCAAGTTCTACAATGATGATGTCATCCATGGAAAAGTGACATAGGCCAAGCATGCGACGAATGAGAACGTGCCACGTCATCACTCTCACATGTGCGGCTCTACTATAAATACCCATGGAATTGATTTTCATCATTTGACGATTTTGAGAGAACGAAATCTGATTTTTAGAATCGTAGTCGAGCTTCGAGTTTGTGTAGTAGCTTTTGCGCCGTGTGCCAAGATTAGAGCTAGGAGATTTAGCTTTAGGTACTCGTGTGCTAGTTTGCAAGTTAGTGGGAGTTGTTGCGACACTCGGGAAACTTCTTGTAAACGTTTTGCCTACCATACTCTACAAGTGTAATAGTTTAAGTTTTGTGATCAATGAAATGGAAACTATTACATAACTTTGTCTTCACATTTTATTCTACAACTTGTGTGACTGTTTTACTTTGACGGAAGCTGCTATCTGTGAGTTCAAGACCAATTTCACGAAAAATTGGTATCCTACGCTGAATGCGTAATTTCAGATATTCTCAAGTTTCCTGAGCCCGTAAACGAAAGGGGAATATTTGGCAGTGCTGCGGAGCGACTGGAGAGCTTGATGCTGACGACAAAAACGGTCGGTTCGGGTTCGGGCTCGGGCCCGATTCGTGTCAGGGTTAAGCTACCGAGGGCACAGGTCAAGAAATTGATGGGAGAGAGTAAAGATTCGGCGGAGGTGGCTGAGAGGATTCTTGATCTTTGTTTGCTGCAGGATTCCGGTCCGGGAATCTTGGGCCGTTGATGGATAAGGTTTGTACATCGTGCTTTCGGAGTTGTACTAATGCTGCCGAAATAACTTGTAAATAATTTATAAACTTGATTAATAAATTTATACATTGCCTAATATTTTTAATTAGGGTATTTTTAGGGTATTTCGCTATTTTGATTTATAAAATTAGAGATACCAACCCATGCCTGTATTATGATTTAATTTGGTGCAAATAATTATTAATTCTTCATACACAATGCTAAATAAAACATGGATTCATAGCTCAAGAACCACAACAAATAATATAAACATTCATCACTTTATATAAACCACTGCCCCGGGCCTCGCCCTTACTGCTGTCCAGTGGGAGTAAATATCTTACCCCCGTGATCAGTCACCTGGTGCGGGTGCGAGTACACTCTCACCAAGATGAATTTTTAAAGTTCGAACTCGAGACAAGTGTGTGAACATTTAAATTTTTACAATTATCTTAAACAAAAAAAAAATGAACTTCTCAATTCATTAAGAGGCCACAAAAAAAAAGATGAACTTCTCAATCCTCGCCAGGAGGCCGTCGAAGAACGACTATTTAATTTGGTATTTGAAACTTTTGTTCAGTGTTATGGTTTCACAATCAACAAACCTGCTTTTATTTGAATTTATTTTTCTGAATTTTATGATTTAGTCATATTAATGAAGGTTTATATTGGAAATTATTCATTATAATTATTTTATTATTTTATTTTGAAATGGATTTAATCAAGATATATAAATTGTACTTAATTAAATTGAACTGAAAATAAATTTAAAAGAATCAAGATTTAGTGTTTGTTTCGTTTTATTTCAATCTTGATAACTGCAATGATTATACTCTCTCAATCTCATACTCGTTGTTACATTAGTATGAGCACAGATGTTAAAAATAATAATATATATTATATTGTTGTTGACTAAAGTAAAAGGGTATTGTGGTCTTTTTAGTGAAATAATAACTTTTGTTAGCTAAAAATTATAATATTTTAGTAATATTGTGTTGTTTTAAGGGATAGAGTGTAATGATGATTTCTTTTTTGGTGTGACAACTAGTATAGAATAGTTTAAAAAAGAAAGTGAACAACTTCTATGGAACACAAAGAGTAGTAGTATTTTTTTTAGTTTCCATGATAATTATTTAAAAAATTAAATACTACATCTGTCTAATGCTAGTCGTCACACTAGTATAAACACGGAAGTTAAAAAATAATAATATTATATTGTTGTTCACTAAAGTAAAAAAGTATTTTGGTCTTTTTTAGTGGACATTCACTTTTGCTAGGTAAAAATGTTGATATTTTAAAAATATAGTGTTGTTTTAAGGATATAGAGTGTAATAATTTATTTTTTTTGTGGGACAACTAAGTATGAGACGTTCAAAAAAATAAAAGTGTAACAATTTCGACACATGAAATACATTTTTTAAAATATTACTCAAAATAATATTTACGACCTAAAATTTCACAATACTTTTTTATCCTATTCTTAAACATTACTCTTAACTTTAATTTTCAAGGTAAAACTACATTTTTCCCATTTAATTTTTTTTATTAAAAAGTACAGTAACATTTTTTAATATTAATATTAAAAATTAATTAATTTAAGTTAATAAAAAATAATAATGACGTTATTTTAACTTAAATATTAAAATTAAATTAAACAATTCTGTTAGCAATATAAAATCTTAACAATATTAATTTTGTTAACATTAACTAATACTAATAACTTGTTAATTTTGGTTAATATAGTGGACATACAATACATTAAACAGTTAATATGTAGGATTTTAATGAACTTTTAAAGTTTATGTGTATTCAATTCAAAATTTTAAAAGTTCATTTAAAATCCGTAGATATTCAATTAGATTTTAAAAAAACTTAAAAAAATTGTAAGTATTTAAAAGTGTATGGGTTTAAATGGATTTTAAAAGTTTATTAATTTTGATGAATTTTCTCTACAAAATATAAATAAATTTGTCTTTTCAAAATTTCTAATAATTATGAAAAATAAAAATAAAACAATTATTGGTTATTTAAAAGAGTTACACAAATCTCTCTCTTAAAATAATCAAATATCTATTAATAATAAATTATTTTGTGATGGAAATAAAAAACTATAAAAAATTAGAATAATAATATGTTTCTTTGTTTTTTTAAATTAGTTTTTTTTTATATAAAAGGATGCTCATATACATTTGGATCAATAGTTGAAGTATTGAAAGGTAATGTAAATCAATAAAAAGTACTCTCTATCTATGTCATTTTTAATGATTACATTTTATTAGTAAATTACAAAGTAAGTATGACTATATATTAAAAAAAATCGAAGAGAGTATATTTTATCATTCTTTAAAATATACTAAACGAGATATAGTCATAAAATCTTAACAATATTGAAATAAGTTCCATGACTATTGTAGATCATTCAAACAACCACTTGTAGATTATTTTCTCCAAATAATATTCCATTTAATATAGTCATAAATCAGTCAAATAAATTTGACTCAAACATCCACATTGTGGGAAATATTATTGTAAAAAACATTGTTCTTTCAAGTACTTGTTTGTGAAAACTCGTATTTCATGCTTGAAATCCTAAATAAGAAAATTTACGATACCACTTATTATGATATGAATTAAAAAACAACTAGAATACTATACCGAGTATAACACAACAATTTATGTGAAAATAAAAAATCATACTCCATTTATCTTTTAGAAGTAGTGACACTTCCTGTTACACTTCCTTTGTGATTCTATGAAATGAAAGGAGTATAAATCATGCGATGATAATATGATATGGCTGAAGATTTCACTATGAATAATCAGTATATATAATTGACCATGACATCATATACTACTAGCAGTAGTATTTAATACCCTATAATGTGCAGAAATTTTATGTCAATTAAATATATATATAAAACCAAAATTAAGAATTAAATTAAGTTAGAAACGCGTATAGAGAGTCAAATTTGGAGTGTTTATTCAATTAAAGTTTTAGAAATTTTAAAAGTTAAAATTGTTAATCATGACTCGAATCCAAACAAAAAAAAGGGACAAAAACTAATCAATGTGGTGGCTCCACGTCCAATATTATTCACGCCTTCTATAATTAATTAATGGGTGATGTTAATTGTGACATCACCATTGAAGTCTGAGCGTGAGATATAAAGCTAGGAACGAGCCGAGGCGAGCCGAACTTTGGTTAAATATGTCTGACCGTGATGTGGGATTTTTTGGCTCAAGCTTTACCTATAAGGGTATAACCTATTATAGATTTTTTTAAAAAGTTGGGCGTGAGTCTTTTTAGTAAATATGCCCAATCTGAAAGCCTTGTATAAATCTTTTTAAGTGCAATTCGAATATCAATTTGATTCAATGGATAAATCAAAAATTAAATTAAAAATATTAACTTTTAATTTTAAATGTTATTTTTAATTTTTAAGTAAGTAATAATAAAAGACAAGTAAGCAACATTTTATATATACAAATTTGTTTAAAATATATTATTCAATCAATACTAAGAGCCTGTTTGGCTGAGCTTATAAGTTCCTTAAAACAGCTTATAAGCTGTTTAAAAGCTTATAAGCTCTTAATATTTGTTTGGTAAAATTTTAAAAAAAGATCTTAAAAAACTTAAAAATAAACTGTTTAACAGCTTATAAACTGTTTAAAAAAAAAGTAAGGGGGGAGGTACTTTTTTTTCAACAGCTTATAAGCTCTTGTAACTTAAACCCTAAAAGACCAAAATACCCCTAAAATTATTATATTTTATATATATACAAAAATTCCAAATTTATTATTTAATTAATATAAATATTTTTAATTATTTTTTTCATATATAACAATTTATTCTTGATAATTTTATTTATATAAGATCTTAAATTGCCAAACAAATTAACATCTTATAAACTTATATATCTATTTTATCCAAACGGGTTAACAACTTATTTATTAAATAAGACATAATAGCTTATCAGCTCTTAAAACAACTTATAAGACGTAACATCTTATAAGCTCTTTTTAATAAGCTCGCCCAAACGGGCTCTAACATTGGTTAATAAATACTTTAAAAAAAATTAAAACTAAAAATATTGTATTTTTTCATATAAGTTTAAATATAAAATACACTTTATGAGTAATATATATATATATATATATATTAATTAGGTCGGGTCTGATAAGCTTGAAAGGCTTAGAAAAAAGTTTAAGCTTGACTTATTTACATAAACGAGCTTTTAAAAAAGCTCGAAATTGGCTTGTTTACTAAACGAGTCAAGCCGAACCGAACTTTTGTAGGCCGAGTCATAAGCACCTGTCGGGTAGCCTGACTCATTCCCACCCCTAGTGAGATATGGTAAAAGAGATTGCAGGGCGTGAGACCGACTTTAGCTTCCGATATTGTTACTTCCCATATGGAAAAACCACGGAAAGAATAAGAAATCCAAAGTTACAATAATTCGCTCTATTATTTTTCGTCTTTTTCGTTAATCATTTGTTCGTCATCTTATATATATATATATATATATATATTCGAAAACAATGACACAACAAGTAATATCAGAACATGCTTGAGGTTATTCGACGTGAATATCACAACATATATAAATAAAATATTCAATACAAAATTTAAAAAGTGTTAAAAATTTATAGCTAGGTATTCAAAAATTTATAAATTTTAATACTCATTGAATTTTGTTTGATTGTTTCTTAAAAATATGAATAAATTTCATTATCTAAAATCTTTTATAATAATTATAAAAAAAAGTATATGAATTTGTCTTTCAATGAGCTAAACATTAACAAGTTGAAAATTACGAAATTAAAAAGTAAAATAATTATATTTAAGGTTGAAAAAAGTAATAAATTGAAAATTAAAGATAAAATTGTATTTTGTTATTATGAAATTACGAAAGGAAATGAGAGAGTATTGCTATTTATGCACATTTTTCTTTTTATAACGTTTGAATTAGGCTATCTCCAACCGAACACAAAAATTTAAACTAAAAATAAGTCATAAAAAAATATCTTTACAAATTTACAATTTAACCTCATAACTTTTGACATTAAAAAAATTTAATAGTCATTATTTTTAATTTAATAAAAAAATATTGTGATATCCCATATTATTATTTTATTTTTAATGTCAATTAAATAATTTAATATTTAATTATATTTTGTATTATCATGATTATTTTTATTTCATTATTTAAAATATTTTTATTAAAATTTATTTTAATTATTAATGATATAATTATTAAAAAAATTACATTATAAAAAATATTGAATAAAAAATTAAAAAAATGTTGATAGATTATTTTTATTAATTTATATAAAAAAAATTATTTTATAAATAATAAAGTTTTTAGTTTGAGTTTAAGGTAAATGTAAATTTAAGTATTTTTTTGTGGTTCACACCTTAATACTTATAATAGATTTATGTTTTGTATCGCTTGGACTCCAAAATAGGTCTTTGATATCGGTTAGAGATACTCTAATTATTTATACAATTAAAATATAAATAAATATTTTACTTTTTCACTTTAAAATTAATACTATTTTACTTATACTTTTTTTACTTACTTTTAAAGTTCTACTCATAACTATTTTATTTTTTAATTTAAAAATAATTTTTTATTTTTTATTTTTTGGTCAACAAATAAAAAAGTAACATACATTTTTTTTAATTTACATGTCAATTAATCCGTGCATATATAATTGGGATGAGAAATACTACATAATACAGGAGTACAATATAATCCTATATAATGATAATTGGTTCCGACAGCGAGATATTGAAGGTCAAACCTTCTTAGAAGCAGTCAACTTTAGTGGCTGGATTTTGTTACTTTTTGATCGAGAAACTTGAAGGCTGAACTTTTTGGTTTAGTTAATCAAATTAGCTACGAAGTATTTTATAGTATTAGCTCTAGGTTTCATAAAAGAACGGATATTATATATGTAATTTACAAAAGAAAATATTATACTTCTTTTCTCTCCCATCAAAGTTAAAGACAACTTTTTTGAATATAAAGATTAAAAAATATATTAATTTTTTTATTGATAAAAATTAAAAATTAAAAATATATTTTTAAGTTAAAAAATAATATAAAATTGTAAATAAAGTTTAAAAAATAATTGAATGAAGTATGTGTAAAATAATATTTTAAAGTCAATTTTTTTTAATTTTTTTTGAGTGTATTAATCATTTTGAAATATAAAAAAAAAGGTAATGTTGCAACTACTACCATATGGAGAGGGAATAATTTTTTGAGACCTGACACAATATAGTTAATTTGTTAAATACAATGCATAAAAGCTTTATTTATTACTACAGTAACAATTTTTTGTTTGTTCGGTACGAAGGAGTACACTAGTTTTGTAATAGTAGCTCATATCTATAAAGCTTCATTATTTGGTTTGTACTCAATGTGAGAAATAAGATTAGATTAGGGACGAAATGGGCAACGTCGTAGGAACAAGTGTAAACAAAAAAAAGGCCAAGATTATGAAAATCGACGGCCAAACCTTCAAGTTGAAGCTGCCGGCGACGGCCAGGGACGTGCTCGGAGATTATCCGGCGGGGTACGCCTTACTCGAATCGGAATCCGTTAAAAAGTACAAAATTCGGGCTCCAAGATTACGGCCCGAAGAAGCGCTCGGGCCCGGGAAGATCTATTTTCTCGTGGATATTCCAATGTTTCCTGAGCCCGTAAACGAAAGAAGAATATCTGGCAGTAGAGCTGCGGGGCGACTGGAGAGTTTGATGCTCAAGAGAAAAACGATCGTTACGGGCTCGGGCTCGGGCTCAGGCCCGATTCGTGTCAGGGTGAGGCTACTGAGGGCCCATGTCGCGAAATTGATGGAGAAGAGTAAAGATTCGGCGGAGGTGGCTGAGAGGATTCTTGATCTTTGTTTGCAGGATTCGTGTTGATGGATAAGGTTTGTACATCGTGCTTTCGGAGTTGTACTAATTCTGCCGAAATTACTTGTAAATAATTTATAAACTTGATTAATAAATTTATTCAAACATCGCTAATATTTTTAATTAGGGTATTTTGATTTATAAAATTAGAGATACAGTATCATCATGCCCATGCTTGTATTATGATTTGGTGCAAATAATTATTAATTCTTCATACACAATGCTAAATAAAAACATTCATGATCACTATAAACACCCTCACCAATATGAACTTCTCAATCATCATCAGGGAGGCCGTCGACAAAAGACTATTTGGTTTGGAAACTTTTGTAATGCAGTATTAGGGTTTCACAATCAGCAAACCTGCTTTTATTTAATTTTTTTTTTATGAATCTTAGGATTTAGACATATTAATGAAGGTTTATATTGGAAATTATTCATAATAATTATTTTTTAATTTTATTTTGAAATTGATTTATATCAAAGTGGTACTAATAATTTTTTCGGACCTAAGTATGTAATTATTTCAATCATGATAATTGCAACAATTATAGTATTTTTTTTAGTTTTCATGATAATTATTTCAAAATATTAAATACCATATTTTATGATATTACACAGTAATATTTACACTCTAAAAAAAGTAAAAATAATTTAATTTTTAATTTTAAATAAAGAATATAATTTTACCTTACTTTTTCAACCTATTCTTAAACATTATTCATAGCAATTTTAATTTTCAAGTTAAAACTACAATTTTCCTATTTAATTTTTTTAATTAAAAAGTAACATTTTTTAATATCAATATTAAAAAATTAATTATAAAATTTTTTAATTAACTTTAAATTAATAAAATATATATAATAATGTTAATATTTAACATAAATATTAAATTAAATAATTAATATTAAATTAATAAATAAAATCTTTATTATAGTTATTATAGTGGACATATTAAACAGTTAATATTAAAAAAATCTAAATATATTTGGTGGTAAATCAAGGGTAATTTTTAAAAATTATTTGTATATTTAGTAATTATGATCTTTTTAAGTTAATTTAGGAACGTACATAGTAGATTCTTAAAAGATACTCTACTCCTTATTTGTGCATTTAGTAATTACTCCTACATATTTTTAAATTTTATAAAACGGTACTACACTATATATATAGTAGTAAACTAGTAATAGATATATTGAGTGCTTTATTAAGTAAATTATATCATTAGATATATAGTAGTCATATTATTTATATTAATTACGTACCAATAATACCCCTTTACTCATACTATAAATACAAACACGTGATTTATCACTTAACAAAACAAAACCAACAAAACACTTTTATCTTAGTAAAAATGAATATTCTCAAGAGCAACTACATAACTTTTGTTATATTGTTGTTTTTCATAATAGCTACGACTGCTGAAATTGTCGATAAAGATGGAGCTCCTCCCGTTGATCGGAATGCTAAAGGATGTTACGACTTGTGCCGCTGGTTTTGTGACCATGGGGAATATGGTCCGCTAAATAATTGTTGTGATTACTGTCAAAAAAGGTGCGGCCTCAGAGTTATTGGCTGCCCAAGGCCAATCAACTTTAGTTTAGTACCTAAACTTAGGTCACTTTTGCACTTTGATGTCTGAACTTTTTTTTTTTACATTTTAGTGGCTGATCTATGCATTTTTTGCATTTTGATGTTATTTTTACCGGAAAACCGGCGATAGTAAGTTTATAGTGGCATTTTAGTAATTTTTATGTATTTCATAAACCTGCAATTACCCTTATACCCTTGTGTGTATAAAAAAATAGATTAAATGTTTTATTAACAAAAATCTGGCGTACACACTAATAAAACAAATATAAATAATAATACAAAACATAAAAAAACACAAATAAACTCAATATTAAATCTATACCTAAATCTAAATCAATATTTAATTAAGGGTAATTTTATTTGCACCCCAATAATCACTAAGTGCACCACTATTAATTTAAATTTAATTTATTTTTATTATAAAATGACTATAATACTCTTTGTTTTAATAAACACAATAATTTATTTTATAAAAAAATATTCAGATCTATATACCAAATCTAACTACGTATTTATTTTATTTTGTTCTCAATTTTGTACGAAAAGGTTCATTATCTTGTAATTACAGATATTCTCAATTTTATTTTTTTCCTTTCTTTCTTGTGGATCTCGATTTTGATTCAGATTTCGATTTCGTCGGCATATTCGTCTCATCTCGGAGGGCGAACACCAAGTCGAAGTCCTCTTCGTCAGAAGACTAAAACTTGACTTCATTTTCGATGACAACACTTGTGTTGCAGTGATGGCGGAACGTGATTCTGCAAGATGATTTACATCTAGATCTATCTTTGGCGGCGAGAAACTCCGAATAGGTAGCAACATCCTCTTGCATCGATGACGAATGTTAGGGCTGAAGGAGGAGATTTAGATCTAAGCCTCACATTTTCTCGAGCACAACTGCACGATGCCTTTGGCGTGGGAGGACCCAGCAAAGGGCTTCTTCCATTCATTCTCGAGAACGGTGGGACTTGAGCTTTCGACCGGCTCACAACAAACAGTTTACGGACATTTGATCTACACACATTCACTTTGAATACTAAATCAATGCTAAAACAGAGATATGGAATTAAATGAAAGAGGAGATTTAATTAGATCTACCTCAATCTTCGTCTCATGTTTTTTCGCCAATTTCTCCATTTTTTTCTACACAAGATCTTAAATTCTCCTACGACACCTCCTCCTGCTTCGCGACAAGACCACCCACACTCCCTTTCCTCACCCGAAACCACCCACAATGAATTCCGCAGCCACGAATCAGGAATCTCCGACGTCGCCTTCTTCTCTGACGGTCGATTTCTCGCCACGAACTCCGATGACGACTGCCCCGTGCGCCTCTGAGTCATCGCCATCGCCATCGGCTCCCTCCACAAAACCCTAACCGGACACATCAACTACGTTTTATGCATCAATTTCAACCCCCAATCGAACATGGTCGCCTCCTGGTCCTTCGATGAGACCATCCGCGTTTGGGATTATGAAGTCTGGGAAGAATTTGAAGGTCTTCACGGCGTACTCCGTCGCCCCCAATTTGTTTTTTCTATATGTTTAATATTTATTTTATATTTTAATTTTAAAGATTTTCTAATATTATCATATTTATATTATTTTTTTAAAACAAGGGTATAAAATACATAAATATTACTAAAATGTCACTATAAACCTACTATTGCCGGTTTTCCGGTAAAAATAGCATCAAAATGCAAAAAATGCATAGATCAGCCACTAAAATGTAAAAAAAAAAAGTTCAGTCATCAAAGTGCAAAAGTGACCTAAGTTCAGGTACTAAACTATAATTATCCCTATAATTTATTTAAGTCGTTTTATTTGTACTCTTTTATCATTTCAATAATAAATTATTCAAATGAATTGAATATGTGACCTGTTAGAAATTTGAGAGTAATCTTGAAGAGATAAATAAGAAGATCTACATTCAAGTTTACATATTTATTTATTTCAACAATTCTCTTTTTTCATTTTACTTATATTAAAATTCTATTTTCATGCCTTCTTGGATTTGTTCAGAAAAGAAAGCGAGAGACTTTAGCAAGTGCAAAAAAGGAAAAATCTTATTTTTTGCATTTTTTTTTTTATAATTCAATCATAATTTAATTAATCAAAAAATTAGAGCAACGGTGGACTGGGAGGTTGTATTATCATTATTCCATCACTCATTTAAAATCTCTCCCTATATGTCTATATATAGTATATACACTACACTATAATGAATTGATATTAAATTTATTAAATTATATAATTATATAATATAAATTTTATTTTAGTATTTTTTTAAAATAATTTTTAGATATTTTTATTATAAATAATCGAAGGTTAAACAAGAGAGCAATTAACCAACCGGCAAAGTATTCAGAACCGGAGAGAGTAGTATTCTTTCTCACAAAAATTGTAAAATTTTACTTTTTGAAGTGTTCCACAATAGTTGATACATAAAAAAATTATTTTAAAATACTATTTTACTTTTACTTTAGAGATAATATCACATTTGATCCTTTAACATATGCTCATTCCACGATTGGTCTTGTATCTATACGAAAAATCAAAAGTAGTCTTTACCGGTCAAAAATGACCGGACGATGCAAGTGCACCGCACGAGTTGTCCACATGGCGATTCTCGGTTGGTTGTTTATCCACATCAGCATTCCATTCAATTTTTGGGGGAAAATCCCATGGCATTGCATGTAATATTCGGACAATTAAAGGGCAAACTTTAAATTACATCAATTTTTGAAGCTTAAACAAAATTACTTGATTCATTACGTGCAATTCTCAAAGCTCAGTATCGACTCCTCCAAATTCAGAGCTTGAACCCTAATTTTTCTTAGCTGAAATTCCAAGTAGAAAGAGAAAGAAAAAGAGAGGAGTTTAGAGTTTAATTCTTTTTTCCTTTTTTATTGAGGCGAATCAATGGATTCCACCAACTCATTCACCCTCGTCGGAATTTACTAATTTTAAACAAATCCAATTTTCTTCTCCTTCACAGGCGTTTTTCAGCTCACCCTTCTTGTCTCTATTCACCTTCCTCTCCAAAAAAAACTCATTTTTTGGCAGTACAGACAAAACCCACATTGCCCAACCCACCAAACTCTGTTTTCTTCAAGTGGAATTTTTTCCTTTTCCCCTCTTTCGATTCATGGCGGTGGGGATATGGATTCCCCGACAAAAGGGAGCGTGCTTTTCGCTTTTCCAAGTCAACCACAAGCACGGCGGACGGAGCAAGCACAGAGCAGCGGCGACGTTGGGGTCAATCAGAGACCACGACTCGCGGCTCCACGGGAGAATGCTTGCCGCCGTTGACCTTCCCTTGGGCGGCGATGGGTCGACGCAGCGTATGCCCCTCTATTTTTCTTACACAAATTTTTTTCTCGAACTTCAGATAACTGGCCTTGCCGTAACCATTGAATTTGCTTGAATTGGAAGACATTATGGAGAATGCAAGGCTGTCGATGTGTCGATTTGGTCGGAAATTTCAGCTGTGGAAGATTTGAGGAAAAAGTCGATTTTTAGGGTCATGTATTGGGGATTTGGGAAAATGTCGATTTGATAATTTCAGAAAATATGTGAATGTTGGGTTTAATAGGTAAATTTTGGGTTCAATAATGACCTGGATTCATTCACTAATCAAAATTCTCCAACGAAGCACGCTGCAGAAAATGACTACCATGTCAGCATCATTCGGTCATTTTTGACCGGTAAAGACTACTTTTGATTTTTCGTATAGAAACAGGACCAATCGTGGAATGAGCATATGTTACGGGACCAAATGTGATATTATCTCTTTACTTTATTCAATACTTTTTAAATTGTCAACTAATTTATTTTTCAACTTAAAAATAAATTTTACCTTTTATTTTTTAATCAAAAACTCAAAAATTAACATTTTTCTTAATTTCTTGAGTCCACCAAAGTTTCTCAACTACATTATTTTTGAACAAAAGTCTATTTATTTTTTAATTAAAAAATCAAAATTTAATTTTTTTTTTAATATATATATGCCCACAAATATTTCTAAACTTTTGTGAGAGTGACAGTGCAACTTTCTCAACTTTTGTGAGGGAAAAAGGGTAAATAATAATAGTAGAACTTACAAAAATAAAAACTGTATTGAAGATGTTCTTATTACAACTTTTGTACTAAACCACTGTATACACAATACACTTTAAATACAAACCTCTCCTAAAAAAAGCTTTTATTTCACACCCAAAATTAAACACATTTTCATTGCTACTCACCAGTCACCAAAATACCCCATACTAAAAAAGGCCTGGACTGGCACTTCTTTCGCTATCAACAAATCCATACGAGCTGTCGTTTATTCATTTCAACGACACCTCAAAAGCCCGACTGTTTCAAGGCCCATCGCCCAGCGCTGCCCTCTTCTGCAAGTGCCTCAAGCTCTGCTCCATGCTAACTTGCACCATCTCAGCAAGCATCTGTTTCGCCTTCCCAAACTGCTCCTCCCCTTCCATCCTGGACGCAATGCCACACACTACGTTCTCCAGGGTATCAGGTTGGAACTCGGGCCTCGGATACGGGCTGTCCCTCAGCAGGCCCAGAAGCACCTGGGCCTTCGATTGGGATTTTGAAGTCCCTTTCACAGTCAGCTCGAGAAGACCCGGGATCACACCTTCCCTGAGTATCAGCTCCCTATACTTTTCTCGATCACTCTGACACATTGCCAAAAGCGTCCCAACTGCATGCTCCCGGCTCTGACTGGACCCGCCTTCCAGAACCTCCACCACCGCGAGAACCCCACCCTCTTCGGAAGTCAACGCAACCCTTCCCTCTTCGAAAGCAACCAGAGACTGTATTATGGCTATGCACTTTTCAGTGGTTTTCGAGCATTTTTTACACAGTTTAAGGAGATTCGCCAAGGGAGGGATGGGTTCTGCTCGGAGGATTTGGGTGATTGTTTCTCGATGGGTGGTTAGGTTGTAAAGAACCATCACGGCGTCGAATTTTGCTTGTGGGGCCGCGTTAGCAAGAATTTTGACGAGAAGTGGGATGACTCCGGAAGAGGCTATGATTGGCTTGTTGAGTGACGATGCGGATAGAGTGATTAGGGCTGCGGCTGAATGCTCCTGTAGGGTTGGGTTCTCGGATTGGAGGAAGAGGGTGATAGGTTTCAAGGCTCCGGCTTCGATTGTGTTGATTTTGTTCCTGCGTATATTGAAAACTAAAAATCAAGCTCTTTGTTCACAATCACTAAATCTACTGAATCCTAGAACAGCTTAAATAATGGTTACTAATTCATAGAGATAGTAATAGCTTAATTCTGAGAAAAAAAAGTTTCATTCTAATTACTAATTACTGTACCAATTACACAAATTATTAAGAATCTAATCAATAATTTAGATTTTAGAAAACTTCAATTAGAATTCAAAACCTAAATTGGGAATATAAAAATCCAGAGCTCAAATTATTTGCCGGCGAGATGAACCTCAATTTAAATTAGGGCATACAATTGAAGAAAATCAACAATTAAACATGGCTTACGTTTCGTCCTTGACGGCGAGGTTAAGCAGCGCGGCGAGGGCGGCCACGTTGGCGTCGGCGGAGTCGCAGCGGAGCATGGCCACGAGAGGCCAAACGGCGGCGGAGAAATGACGCCGGTACCTCCGGGAGGTCTTGGTCAGCCTTCGGATCTCCTTCGCCGCCTCGACCCTCAAGACCAGGTCGCCGGATTGAAGTAAAAGGAGCGCCTGATCGACGGCGGAAACCGAGGAAGAGGGAGACGAAGAAGACGGCGCGAGAGCATCGAGCGCTTTGGTGGAGAAGTGGCAGTGGCTGCGGCTCCCGTTGTCGCCCATTGTCGGCTGTAGAGAGAGGGGAAGAGATTTTACTCTATGCGGTGGCCAAAAGAAAAAAATTATACTCTCCCAAATAATTTTATTTATTAAAAAAATCTTATTTATTAATTTTTTTAATTAAATAATAAAATGGTAAATTTTTATTTTAAATTAAAATATTTAAACTTCAAAATTTAAAAGTTAAGTAAAAAAATTATATTTTAAATTAAAAAAAAAATAATGTCTTTAATATTGTAGGCGAATAATAATATTTAACTAGAAAATTGTAAGCTGATATAATAAATAAATAAATAAATAATAGATTTTTTATTGATTAATTAAAAAAATCCTAAATGATTTTATGATTTATTTATTAATAATATTTATACTACTCAATCTTTTAATTTTTTTTTTCTTTTAAAAATCTGAACGCCCAAAAAAATATTTAAAAATTAAAATTTCAATATTTTTTTTTCAAGTAAATATAAAAATAAAATTACTAAAGTAATATCCAAATCCAATGCTTCCATGCGATTAGACCACGTGTGTGGTCAATATTCAATTTCAACCGACGAATTAAATCAAGAAAAGATAGGCTGCCAAACACGATTAATCATACATTTATAAATATCTCTGTTGACTTCCTTTATATTTATCTCTCTTTTACTCTTTTATTCTTTACACACTTTGATTTTAATTCACACACACGTACTCACTATATATTTCTCGATATCGAACCAATGGTCTAATAGAAATAGTAGTATGTTTTGTTTTTTAAGCAATAAATAAACATGTTTAATTTATTTTTAATTATATTAAATTATTTAATTTGAATCAATTGTACATTGACCTTATACAATAAAATTAAAATTTAATTTATTTGTTCAATATTTTCTCTAACATTATTTTTATTTTATTTTATATTTTATACATTTCAAAATTATATTTTCAATATCAGCATTTTTCCCAACGTGATCATTATTTTATTGGTTAATACATTATTTTCATTCTATTTGAGGACAAATAATAAATTTAAAATAAAAAAAATCTTATTTATTTTTCAAATTGAAAAGAAGAATTTTTATGATATTAAATATGGGTATTTATGAACAAAAAAACAAGTAAAACGTCAAAAATAAAAGTTGGAAGTAAAAAAAGGTAAAACAACCAATATAAAAATGGGAGAAGTAAAACATTTTTGTTACATTAACTTGTAGTATATATTTTAAATGAAAATAATGTAAATGTAATTTTATTAATGTATATATTAATAAAAAATCCCAAATAAATATTATTTTATTAAAAATTAAAATAGATGAGTACTTATATTAATCTAAATATAGAATTTGATTATTTGACTTCAAATTTTACTTTTGTTGAAATTAAATTCCAATCACATGTAAAAAATATTTAATTATTTAATAGCCGATTCTATCAAATTACCATTTATGAAAATTTAAACTAAGTAACCTAAGTGAATAGCAAATATGTATTTGGAACTTTTTTTTCACAATAAGTAAATTCTATCATTAGATTTACAGACATTTACCGTACAACAAATTACCCTTTACCTTGTACTATAAATACAAGACTCGTGATTGATCATTTCACAAAACGAAACCATCAATTAATTTCACTAATAATAATATCTTAATTAATAATTATATAAAAAATGTTAACATTTTTTTGTGAAGTTTTCTCTCTCCCCTTGTGAGAGAAGTAATACAGTATATTTTATGAGGTTTAAGTTGTAATTTAATAAATCAAGTTCCCTTTTATTTCAAAAAACTCTAAAAAAATGTTTGAAACACTATTTGAGTGTTGAATTTTACAAAGAGAGAAAAGACTAAAAGCTACTACTACTTTGATATGTCTTAGGATAAATTTCCTATTTTTTTTTTGTAATTTACAAAAAAAATATAACAATTATTTTGAAACGGGTAAAATATTATTATTGTATTACTTATTCTATTTGTCTCAGAAAAATTATACACTGGTCTTTCGAAATTTACAAAGAAATAATGCATAATTATTTGGGACAAAAAGTGTACAAGTATTCTAGTGCTATATTGGTCGTCGGAGAGATAGTCTATGCGCTTATGCGGTAGCCTATCTTTATGCGGTAGAGTTCTTCCCTATGCGCTTTTTGTACTATACACTTTCTTTTATATGAAATTGACCTTTATAAAAAAAAAAGAGTACTGTTCAGTATAATGTGATACTTGTATTTGTTTTATAAAGGTGACAATATATACACACTCACCTAGTATTATAGATTTGTCCACAATGTACAAGTATATACACACACACCTTAATGAGAGAAATTAATTATATGTTATGGCCACAAATCTTTTGTAGATTAATGAAAGGAATTAATTATAAATAGGGAGACGACGCAAAGGCCAAAGGTGCAGCCGAGAATTGTAAGCCCTAATGTCCTAGCAACTATGCTCGCAAGTCTACACAACTTGATACATTCTCCTTTTATTTGAGACACACGATTGATTTCGACATCACCCTCGTATGCACGGCGATTCCATCCAACTGCGTTGAATACTTCTTGCCTGACGAGTACCCACTCTTTGGCTTTAGCTTGTTCGATCCTCACCTTCAACACGTGTAGATTCGCGTCGACAATACTGTTGTTGCTAGGACCTTCTGTATCTGTGTATATATATTTGCTTAATGCTCGAATGTAATTAATTATTACTAAATTTAGATTGCATACCTTCATCGTTGTATCTTCGAGCTGAAGTGACTTGAATCGCTCGAGCTCTCGACCGATTTCCTGAGCGACGGCAGCTGAACGGTGCATAGGGTATCCCTGCAACACCAACACCTAAAGAAGTCATCATATATAAATGTATTTTTTTTCTACACATATACATTCAGTTAAGGGATATATATAACTCTGAGGATCTTTTTAAAAATTAAAATATAAATATTTGGAAATCGTAGTAGTTACGGAAGTATAGTTTATTTAAAATTGTGCATGTAATTAATGACGTCAAATCTTAAATGGCGTCAAATTTGAAATTTCAAACAAGAATTTTTTTTTGAAAATGATCCAAAGTAGAACATGGCATAATAGAGTACGTCAAAAACCTCGTATCAATGTATTCATTTCAGATTTCATTGGATTTTTTTTTACTTTAAAAAGTCCATAGCTTTTGAAAATCCATATACTCTACGTAGAGTTTGACTGATTTTTTTTATTTATTTATATGGATTTTGATAGACTTTATTAGATTGCGTAATATATTTTTTTAATTATTTTTATGGATTTTATTGATTCTTCCGCTATAAAAATTAACACACTGATATAAAATAAAATTAAACAATATTATTTATTTATTGTTTTTTCTAAATAATTTTTAAAATTTATTATTTTTTAATAATAATGTTAATAACTTTTCTACAAATAATTTTCAAATTTTATTATTTTTTAATAATAATTTAATTTATTAAAAGAAAAACGAGATTTATTTTTTAATATAATTTTTTAAGTATTATTATTTTTTTATAATAATTTAATATATTAAAAAAGAAATAAATATAAATATAATTTTTTATTTATTTTTTAAAATTTTATTATGTTTAATAATGATTTATGTTATTAAAAGTGAAAAGTGATTTATGATTAAAAGTGAAAACTATTTTAAAATATAGTTTTTAAAATTTTAATAATGATTTATTAATTTATGTTTAACATAAAAATCTCTTCTCATTACGGGAGATTTCAAATAGTGAAAAGTATTCATGTTTTTAGTAGAGAATTCAACAAAATCAATAGAGTTTTAAAATTCATAGACTTTTCAATACCGATAAATTTTTAAAGACTTTTTAAAATCCGTATTGAAGACGATTTTTTTGAATTTTTCAAAATCCTGATTGAATACCACTAAGCTTTAAAAGTCTTAAAAAATCCAAAAGACTATCTAACCAATACACCCTCCTAAATTGTTCAATTTCGGGACTCAAAATTTAACTCAATTTAAATATGACTCAAATTTAATTACTCCAAACTCCTCAGGTTTTATTTAAATACTATGTATGCATTATTTATTTATTTTAACTTTATAAATTCGGAATATTAAAATTTAATTGATGTAATTGAACTATGGTAATTATTTTTTTAAATTTTATTTATATTTTTAAAAGTGATAATATTTTTAAATTGTGATTTCTTATTACTCAAGTTTATAATACTAGTCCTCCACGTGTATTTAATTCAACTATTTGTTAGTCGGAGTAGTGCTCTTTCGACTTAATATTAGATTTAGATATTGATAATGGACAAATAAATATTAAGTAAATGATCTAAAAAATAGTACAATAAATAAAATTACATTCATATTACAAATTATGAAATACTTCTTTATAAACTACATTTGTTCTATTCATAACACGACCACGCTGGTCACAAAGCAGAAGCTTCAACCCGGTCGTGTTGGTTACTCTAGACAACTACAATTGATCGTGCGTAAATACTGGTTTTTTCAAAAATATTCCAACATTTGTCAACGACTGACCTTGACTCTTATTAATAGTCATGGCATACGATATCATAATCGAAAATTGTTTTCGTTAGAAAACAAACTAAAATTTGGTATTCGAGGGCGTCAGAGCAATTCGAGTATTAAAAATCATTTTCCCAGAATTATTTCCTCTTAATACTTTTTTCGCGTGGATAATATAATTATCAAGTAATGTTACAATCATCCTAGTACCATTGCATAGTCATCCTAGTACCATTGCATAGTCCGACAGAGGCATCCGTATTCCGCAATAGTATAACGGTCACCTCAACCTAATACGACATGTATCAAAAACTATATACCATGTCACAACATTTAATTAATTCGCATATTATATACAATAAATAGAATATTACATGACTATATAAATTGTTGCTTAAAGAAAAATAAGTCTATATATATATATATATATATATATATATATATATATATATATATATATATATATATATATATATATATATATATATATATATATATATATATATATATAAATATTACTATATTAATTAATATATTTAGATTTTAGTAAAAAAGTTTATAATAATACCAACCTTTAACTTTATTGTTTGATAGTTTGGAACACTTGTTGATATTTAAAAACTCAACCGAATGCATTTAATCAAACATATTTTCCGCGTTCTTTCTAGAAAAATAATATTTTCGATGTAATTATAAAAAGAATTATTAATGATGATGATAATAATATTATCAAAAATGTTAATAAATAAATAAATCATAATCATATTACAAAAAATAATTTATCGAAGTTGAGAATGAGTAAAAGATGAAGATTTTTTATAAGGGTAAAATTGAATTAAGTTTTCTATAATTTTTTAAAATTAATTGAATAAAAATCGCAAATTATAGAATCAAATCGGAATATTTTGGTTGAAAATTTATAATTTAATTGAGTAATGAAAATAGAATAGGGTAAATTAAATTAAATCAAACCTAATTTACTTAATATTAATATCATATAATGATTAATACAAATTAATATTAATACTATTATCTATTAAGATAATAAAGTAAATAAATAAATAATATATGATAAATAAGGAATAAACGAAGATATTAATAGAAGATTTTAGAAAATAATTTATTTATTAATTAAAATTTTTCAAGTCAATCTTTACTATAATTAAGGAGTTTATAAAGATAAATTATATAAAATTAAATAATAAGAGAATAAGAAAAATATAAATATTATTATTTATATATTAATTCGTATTTAATATTTACTTAATAAATTGATTAAGATTAAATATTAATAAATATTAGTGTGAACAAAATTCTTAATCTTAGATTATTATTTTTTTAATAAGTGTGAACACAAATAAATCAAACGTTAGTTGAATTATATATTAAAAGGATTAAATAAAAATACGGTTGTGTAAGTTACAATAAATAAAATTAGAATAAAATTAAATAAAAACATAATAAATTTTATTAAAATAATAATTGTGAGTTACATAAAATATTATAAATTAAATCATAAAATAAAAGATAAATAAATTATTAACGCAAAATACTCTAAGCTTTAATATTAAAACTTGATTTCATTTAAACCCTCTGCAATTCAATGTTTCGATCTTTCTTGAGTTCTGATCGTTCGATCTCCAGAGTCTTTTACTTAAAAAAAACATACTCCCTCTGTCGCGTTAACGTGACTATAGCTCTGGGACAGAGGGAGTACAAAATAAAAAAAAATAAGAAATACAAAATGTCTCAAAAAAAATAATCTTTAAAAAGAATAAAAAAAATAAAAAAATAGGAAAAAAAATACAAAAATCATTACCAAATAAATTGTTATATTTACAATACAATTATAATTAATAAACAATAATATTAAAATTAAAAATCGAATTAGTAAAAAATAATTACCTGCAAAAAATAAAAATATTAATAATTAAACAATAATATTAAAAAAAATCGAATTAGTAAAATAATGTTTACCTATAAGGCTGCAAAAAATACAAAAAAAAATTTACATAGAGCTCTGCAAAAAAACAAAAGTGTGAGCATTAACAAATAAAAAAAATAAGAATAGGGAGATGTATGGAGTGAGTGGAGATGATTTAATTTATATATAGACACGTATTTGAATTATTCATGATTATAGTAATATAAATAATAGATAAAATCAAATTTATTTAGTTATTTTAAATAATGAGTAGATTTACCTAAAATCCGATATTTTTGTTTATATAATATAAATTGATTAATTAAATAGTTAAATATATTAATAAAAAATGTAAATGCTCTCTCATCCTCCCTTAATTAATTACGTTAATTAATTTTATTACTATAAATAAATATTAATATAATAGAAAAAGTAATTAAAGGAGATAAATAAGGAATAAAATTGATATTTAAATATTTAAAGTCAATATTTAAAGCGAGATTATAAATTTAAATTATATTATATAAAAAAATAAATAATTATGTTAATTAATTAAAAATAATTAAGCTAATTAATTAAAAATAATTACGCTAATTAATTACCAGTGAACACAAATTTAATATTGTTTATTAATAGGTGCGAACACAACATAATCTAACGGTAAAACATATGTCATCTAGTAAAATTGTTGAATTATATATTATAAAGATTAAATAATTATTAAATACCATTTTATTTTATTAACTCAATCAATGATTTTAATTATGTTTTAGTGATATTTGTAAGTATTACAAATAAAGATATTCTTTTGTAAGTTACAACATAAACAAAATTAAAATCAAATTAAATAGAATTATGTATTATTGTTTTTTCAATTATTCAATAATTATTAAATACCATTTTATTTCATTAACTTAATCAATATTTTAATTATGCTTTGGTGATATTTGTAAGTAATACAAATAAAGATACGTAAGTTACACAATAAACAAAATTATAATAAAATTAAATAAGATTATTGTAAATTGCGTAAATTTTATAAATTAAAGTAAATAGATAAAATAAATCATAAATAAAATGAAAATAAACTACTCTAAAATTACAGTAAATTGAGTAAATTACATCATAAATAAAATTAACACAAACTATTCTACTTTTAATAGGAACATAAACAAAAAAACTTGGAATCCATTTAAAATTTGTACAATCTAATGTTTCGATTCGAAGAGGATTTTACTTATAATGAAACCTACAAAATAAATAGTTATACATAAACCTACAAAAAAAAAAGTAATAAATCCAAAAATTCTGCAAAAAAATAAATTATAAAAAAAATAAAAAATTCAAAAAATTTGATAAAAAATACAAAAATCATTACCAAATAAGTTCTTATATTTACAAAACAATTATAATCAACAAATGATAATATTAATTAGTAAAAAATAATTACTGCAAAAAATAAAAATATTAATAAACAAAAAATAATATTAAAACTAAAATTTAAATTAGTAAAAAATGAAAAAAAATTAAAAATATTAATAATTAAACAATAATATTGAAACTAAAATTAAAATTAGTAAAAAAATACTTACGCTTCAAAAAATACAAATATTAATGATCAAACAATAATATTAAAATTAAAATTTGAAATTAAAATTTGAGTAAAGATATACATACATTTTAATTGAAGGCTACAAAAAATAAAAACATTAATTATTAAACAATCAAATTTAAATTAAAATTGAATTAGTAACATAATATTTAGCTGCAAAAAATACAAAAAACAACAAAAAAAATAACAAAACTTACATATAGCCCTAAAAAAATGTGAGCATAAACAAATAAAAAAATAGATGAAATGAAAAGGCTCCAAAAATAAAAAAACAAAAAAATAACAAAACTTATCTAAAGTTCTGAAAAAAATAAATAAACGTGAGCATAAACAAATAAAAAAATAGGAAATGAAAAGTGAGAGGTAGAGAATGAGTGAAGATGATTTCCTTTATATAGATAAGGATTTGAAATAGAGTTTGATAATTATTATTATTTTTTAAATATAATAAATTTGAATTACCTTAAATTTCGATATTATTGTTTGTATAATATAAATTAATTAATTAATTAATTAATTAATTAATCTATTAAATATATTAATAAAAAATGTCGATTCTCTAATTAATTTTATTAGTATAATAGAATAAACTTAATTAAAGGAGTTAAATAAGGAATAAATGTGATATTTTGAATATTTCTAGTCAATATTAACTACAATTAAGGAGTATATTAAGGAGATTATAAAAACTAAATTATACTGTATTATATAAAAAAATAAATAATTACGTTAATTAATTAAAAATAATTATGCTAATTAATTACGCTAAAAATAATAATTAATAATGACCAGTGTGAACACAAATTTAATGGAATGGTCATTGTTTATTAATAAGTGTTAACACAAAAAAATCAAACGGTTAAAATATATCACATCTAAGACAATTGTTAGCTGAATTATATATTACTAGTTGATTCGGCCCGTGCGTTGCACCGGGATGATTAACTGTAGTTTATTTCTTTATTTATGATTTTTTTGATAAATATATATATATTTGAAGCCTATATATACACATATATACACATAAGAATTTTATATTGTGGTAATAAATATAAACAATTTTTTTAAACTACTCACCTTGAATGTAACAGTGTTACTTAAGTATAGTTTTTTTTAATTGATTTTTTGTGAGAATGATGGATGTATAAAAATAAAAGAAAGATTAAGAACAGAATTGAATTAAGATTGTAAAAAATTAAATTAAGATTGTAATAACATGATATAAAAAATATATTAAAAAAATATACCTGGCAGCTGGCTCATAACTCGTGAGGTCTTCCTTTAACAATGTGTGTCACTCTTCCCTTGTGTAAATTATAAAAATTGAATTGTTTTATAGTTAATAAAATAAAAATTTTAAATAATTATTGTGCTTGAGTTTCAATAATATTTAATTACTAATGTAAAATTAATTTTTTTTAAAAATAATTGTATAATAATTAAAATTGTCGATTTGCATTCCATTTAAAAATATAAATAATAATAATAAATGAGATATTTTGTAGTTAATATTTTGTTCTTTAAAAAAAACTTGATTAACGTTTTCCCATAATACATTCGATTATTATAATTAATTTCTTAAAGTAAATTATAAAATTTGAATAATTGTATAGCCGATAAACTTAAATTGTTATATTTTTTTTAGTGTTTTGACTATCTCTCATTCTTAATTTATTTTATTAATTTAAATGTATTAATACTAAGAAATAAAATCAAAAAAAATATTGAAAGTATAGTTCAATAATATAATATTTAGAATTTTTATTGGCAATTAAATTAAATTAAATTATATCGTTGTTTTGTTAATATAATTATTCTCTTAAAATACTTTTCAATATTAATTTACAAAGTTTTATAATAATAATTTTGTAAAATTTTATTTATAATGTTTGATATCATTAATAACTCATTTATGACTAAATTGTATTGAATTAATCTATTAATTTTATTATTAAAAAATATAAAAATAATTACTAAGTAAAAAAAAAATACTATATATACCCTCTAACTTTTTAAACATGCATTACTTTGTTTTGCAGGAAGATTAAAAAAAATATTGTTTTTTGACTTTTTAATCCAAAAGTAAAGTGTAAAAATGTATTTTTAATTTGAAAAATAAAGTAGTTATGAATGGAATTTTTAAAGTAGGTGTATAAAGTAAGAGTAAAATTGTATTTTCAAGTGAAAAAGTAGGAATATTTATTTCCTTTTTTGGGGTGTATCAACTACTTGGGACACAAAAAAAAAAGTAGTGCATATATTGTGAGAGGGAGTGAGTATTATTTTAATAATTAGTGTTGTATTTAAATATTCAACATACATATTTAAATATATTTTAGAGTATTATTTTAATAATTAGTGTTGTATTTAAATATTCAACATACATATTTAAATATATTTTAATTATCAACACTATATTCATATAAAAATATAAAATAAACGTAAATAAATTTTACAATACCATATTTTGATTGGAACATATTATTTAAGATGTTAATAGGAAATATAATTGATAAATAAAGAAATATAAGGAATTTAGTGTATATATATATAAATTAATTATATTTTTATTATTATTTAATTAATTATAAAATATGATTAATATTATTTTTATAAATAATTTTTTGATTTAAAACTAAAGGGTAAAAGTACTTTTAATAATCAAAATCTTAGCAAAATTAATTAAAGTGATTTCCAACATTTAATATTAGCAAATTAATCTTAGCAAAACTAATTATAATCTTAAATAATTTGTATGATAATGAACCATTTAATTTTATTTTTAAAAACATGTTAATTTAAATACATTGTTAATTTGCACTAAAATTACACAAATCAAATATAAAAATTGTGAATTGTTGAGCATTTAAATTGAAAATCGTAAGGTACAAAGTTCGATCTCGAAACATATATGTGTGATTATTTAAATTTCTGTAATTGACTTAAATCTAATGAAATAATGTGAATTAAACTTATAGAGAATACAATGATTATTTGTTGGATGTTTGGAGAGCTAATATGTTAGCTCGGTGATGCGGTGGGTATTTTCTCCATGCGATGTACTGTACTACTTTACTTTTCTTTATAGGTGATTGACCTTTTACAAAAAAAAATTACAATAATTATGTGACAATCACTACTAAATAATAATAATAAAAAAAATACTAATTAGTCTTTTAATATATTCTTTAACACCGAAAAATAATACGATAACTATAACAAATTAAAAGAAAACTAACCAGACTTAAATCTAAATAGTATTAATTACAGATACAAAATAAAAGGTACAGTACTACCTCCTTTTAAACTAAACAAAACACACATTTAAGGTCCAAAACAAAAAAAAACATAGAGAAACAAACTTGCAATCCAAATCAGAAATCCAATATCCAAACACCTCAGAGAAAACCCCTGTAGTTTGGCCATAACATCCATACATGGACACGCCATTTCTTCATGACATTGGACGTCCATACATGGACACGCCATTTCTTCATGACATTGGACGCTAACTACTCAGCTGCAAAAGTCCTCATGAAGTCAATTAATGTTGTTGTCCTGAAAAATCAATAAACAATTATGGATGTGACATGAAATTTACTCTTACTTTCATATGGAAATCAGTAACTACTAATTACTACAAAGTTATGGCATCACTACAAAATTATGGCATTTTACTTCAGGTCTGTGTTGACTAATGTGTGCCAGCTTTCGAAAACACATTCCGTGATGCTTCGAGGGAACCTAGTAGGCAAATTCTGTTGTTGAAACAGTTGTGAACTTTGCGCATAGCTTTGAAAAGGAATTAACTACTGAAGACAACAAATTCGGCGTACTTTGACACAAGAGTTAAACAAATATCAATAATTAAGAAAGGCCACATACCTATCCAAGCGCAATAATATTTTTCAAATATTTTTTTTAATTAATAAATGAAGCAATATGTTTGTTTTATTTAATTAAGCGCAAAAATATGTTTCAATTGATAATTTTTTGAATTAATAAATAAAGAATATGTTTCTGTTTTTTTTAATTAATAAAATGATATTTTTTTAATTAATAAATGATTTTTTTTAATTAATAAAATGATATTTTTTACCTAATAAATAAAGCGCACGAATATGTTTTGATTATTATTTTTTAATTAAAAAAATAGAAAAGATTGTCTATGATGATAGAAATATTTTTATAATATTATTTTTGTATATTTTTTATTTATTTTAATTATTTTTTTATAATGATAATAAGGTAATATTACACAATAATATTTTTTTAATAATAATTGTGCGCCCAGTTAATTTTTCTAACACATTTATAAAAAAAATTGTATAATTGTTATTTTTTGTATAGTTTTTTTTGTTTTTTTAATTAATTTTTATAGTGATAATAAGATAATACTATATATTAATATTTTTTTAATAATAATTATATTTTTAATAATAATTATTTTTATTTATTTTTGTATATTATTTATTTATTTTAATTACTTTTTTATAATGATAATAAGGCAATACTAAACAATAATATTTTTTAATAATAATTGTGTGTGTAGTTAACTTTTGTAACACAGTTATTTTTTTGATATATTTTAATAATTGTTATTTTTGTAATGTTGTTATTTTTTTATATTTTTTATGTATTTTAATTACTTTTTTTTATAAATAATAAGGTAATACTGTATAATAATATTTTTTAATAACAATTATATTATTTAATAATTATTATTTTAATTTATTTTGAATATTTTTTATTTATTTTAAATACTTTTTTTAATGATAGTAAAGTAATACTAAATAATAATATTTTTTAATAATAATTTTGCGAGTTAATTCTTGTAACGCACTTATTTTTTTAATATATTTTAATAATTATTATTTTTATTGTTTTCTTTAAAATATAGTATTGTGCAAATAATGAATTTAATTAAGTTAAGCATATTTGTTTCAATTACTGAGTTGTATTTTAATTTTAATTAATAAAATGAGAAAAGATTGGTTATGGTGAGAAACCAAGTGAAATTGCATATTTTAATTGGTCAATTAATCCTAGGCAGTAAAATAGAGAGTTCTTATTGGATTTTGGTGAAGGTTGATTCAGAATTTATATATTAATTAATAGATAGATGTTAATTTTTTTTTTAAATTAATAAATGAAGCTCAGAATTTATATATTAATTAATAGATAGATGTTAATTTTTTTTTTAAATTAATAAATGAAGCGCACGAATATATTTTTTTTAAACAGAAAAATAATAATTTATTTTATTAATAAATGTAGCAATATGTTTCAAATGAAGCGCAAAAATATTTATTAATTACTAATTATTATTTTTTAATTATTAAAAGAAGCGCTTTTAATTAATAAATGTAGCAATATGTTTCAAATGAAGCCCAAAAATATTTTTGTTTACAGAATATGTTTCAAATGTAGCAATATTTTTTTAATTATTAAAAGAAGCGCAAGAATATTATTGTTTCAGATTTTTTTTAATTAATAAAATTATAATATTTTTTGAAAATTATGTTTCAGTTCATGATTTTTTTAATTAATAAAATGATAAGTTCATGATTTTTCTAATTAATAAATGAAGCGCAAGGATATGTTTCAATTATGATAATTGTTTTTTTAATTAATAAATGAAAAAAAAATATTTTTTAATTAATAAATAAAGCGCACGAATATGTTTCAGTTACTTTTTATATTTTATTTCAATTATGATAATTGTTTTTTTAATTAATAAATGAAAAAAAAATATTTTTTAATTAATAAATAAAGCGCACGAATATGTTTCAGTTACTTTTTATATTTTATTTTTATAAAAAAATAAAAAGATTGCGTATAGTGTGAACGCAAGTTAAATTAAGGATTTTAATTGGTGAGTAAATTAAGGATTTTAATTGGTGAGTTAATCTGACATAGCAAAATTCTATATAGATAAAGATTGATTATTTTATATTGTTAATTTTAATTTTGTTATTAATAGTAATACTATATACGTAATAAAAATATATATTAATGAAGTGAAAGTTTAAATAATAAACAAAAACATACATATTATAATATACTCGCTCGGTCCAAAGACACTTGTCATACTTTCCTTTTAGGGGTGTCCAACAATAGTTGACACACCCCAAAAAAGGAAATAATTATTCTAACTTTTTCATTTTAATATACAATTTTATTCTACTTTACTCCACCTACTTTTTAAACTTTACTCACAACTACTTTACTTTTCACTTTTAAAATATATATTTACTCTTTACTTTTTAATTAAAAAATTAAAAAATTAAACTTTACTCACAGCTACTTTACTTTTCACTTTTAAAATATATATTTACTTTTTACTTTTTAATTAAAAAATTAAAAAATAATAATTTTCTTAAACTCCGTGTCCAGCAAAGTATGACATCTATTAATGGCCGGAGGTAGTACTACAATACAACATAAAATAAAAACATATATAAATATTGTCACAAACATAAATATAAAATAAAAAACATAATAATTCACATAAATTATATATTAAAATATTTGATGGTGCACTATATAAATTAAGTGTAATTTATTAAAATTATTTGTATAATTTAGTAACTAATATTCTATTGGCTTAATTAAGGATGCATACTCGGCACACAGAAATTTTTAAAATTATGTGGATAATAATTAGTAATTACTACATGTTTTCATCTTTTTATATAAAATGGTAGTGAAAAACATAGTAAAAATAATAATTTTTTACATATTTTTTTCTCTAACGCTCCAAAAAAAATAGTTGTTTAAATAAATTAAATATGTTATTCATATTAATAAGATAAATCTATTTTTAGCATCTTTTTATAAGATTTTCAAAGTTTGATCACTACAAAAAAACCGTAGAGAATCCGCGAATTTTTTGTAGTAGATTTTAAGTAATTTTAGGAATGGTGACCTCTAAAAAAGTGTCCTGAATGCATACAAGTAAAAACAAAATGCATTGAAAAAGACTCGTAGGTTGCCTACGGGAATTTCCTACGGCATTCCCTACGGGAATCATATTCAGAGTTTCCCTACGGCATTCTCTACGGCTTCAGCCGGTGACTCCCGTAGGAGATTCCCGTAGGGAACTGCGCGCGCATTCGCTCGCATAGCTTCCCTCCAAGATTTTCTACGGGTCCCCTACGATTAGTCATAGGGAAATTATCCCTACGGCACACGCCCGTAGGGAAATAATAAATCCTCTACGGGAATTTTCCCGTAGGGATCCCCTACGTCATTTTCATTAGGGGAATTGTTTTTTTTTTTTTAACTATTTATTTATATAATAATAAATTAATTAAATATTATTATAAAATTACGCCAATTGTTTGAAATGTTTTTTTAAACCACTATTTCACTAAATAATAAATTATAATTAAAGTTTTTTTTAACTGCACTACGCAATTATACAACTACGCAATTATAATTTTATAAAAATAATTAATTACAAAAATTATACAATTACGCAAAAAATTATGCAATTTTATAAAAATAATTAATAACAAAAATTATAAAATTACCCAAAAAATTACGCAATTTTATAAAAATAATCAATTACAAAAGTTTTGCAATTTAATATATTTAAATGGTATTTTATTTAAAATTAGCTTTTATTAAACCATTATTTATATTTATAATTTGATATATTTATATATATATATATATTGTTTTTTATCTTATTATTACATTATACTACATAATAAATATAGGTTAATGAATACATTTATATTATCTTTTAAAAATTGTACATATAACTCAGATAGGCGGTTATCTTCCTCCTCTTCACTCATGAGGTCCAGGGTTAAAACCCTGAGCTATTCAATACACATTATTAATTAATACGAAGAGGGCTGGACTTGGGTCTGGACTTGGGTTGTTGGGATATTGTCGGGCCTTGAGTTGTGGGTCGGGCCGGTGGCCCGAGTAACGAATGGACCACGTTTTTGGATAAAAACGTATTCCCTACGGCTAAGCATTAATTAATACGAAGAGGGTTTCCCAAGGGGCTCCCCTACGGCCAGCCCGTAGAAATCTCCTCTACGGCTCCAAAAACCCCGTAGGGGATTTGTTCCAGTTTCCCAAGGGGCTCCCCTCCGGCCAGCCCGTAGAAATCTCCTCTACGGCTCCAAAAATCCCGTAGGGGATTTGTTCCCTACGAGGCAAACCCCTACGAAAATGGGCGTAGGGAATCCGCGAATTTTTTGTAGTGGATTTTAAGTAATTTTAGGAATGGTGACCTCTAAAAAAGTGTCTTGAATGCATACAAGTAAAAACAAAATGCGTTGAAAAAGACTCGTATACAAATAGGATCAAAATATGACTTTCAAAAGTAATCAATAGTAATCAAACTATCCATTTCCGCAAGAGCCCGGGTGTTACACCTTCAGTTCCAAATGTGTTTGCCAGTTTTTTTGTTTAAATTGATAAAGAAAGTGGCAAATACATAGTACATTACTATTTATACACATTCTCTATATTTGTTTAAATTGATAAAGAAAGTGGCAAATACATAGTACATTACTATTTATACACATTCTCTTTTTATAAAGTGTAATATATGTTAATCGCATTTAGGCATGTCAATCGGGTTATATGAATCGGGCTTTGATTGGCCCTGACTCGGTCATGGAATTTTAAAAGTTACGGGCTTTAGCTTTTGGGCTTGAAAATTTCAAGCTCAAGCTCGGCCTATATTAATATTAGGGCGCCCTAATATCTTAATTTAAAATTATTTTCACAATTTTTTCATAAATATTAAAATAAATATATTAAGATTGATCGAGTAACAAAACACACAAAAGCCAATAATATTATCAAAACAAAAATAATGATTATCATATTTTAAATTTTGTCTACATCAACCCTGTAATGTTCGTCAACACATCTACTTAGAAGGGATTTAAAAAAATAAATATTCAAAAATAAGTATTAATAAAATTATAAAAATAAATATAAATAAATTATTTATAAAATTAAAATTAATTATTATATAGGGTCGGGCTTACATGAGGCCGAGCTTACTAAAGCCCAAGTTCGGCCTATATATAATATGAACTTCATTTTTCGACTTAAGCTCGGCTCGACCTTAAATAATATTAATCGAACGAGGTTTTTTTAGGGTCAAACGAGTCGAGTTAGGACCGACCCGATCCAATTGACAGGCCATTACTATTTAATTATATTATATACACAATTTCTGTTTTAGGAGTGCGATTGACATTATAATTTATAAAAAGAAAATGTGTATAAATAATTTTTTGGTAAATTTTTAAATAAGAATTATAATATTAAAATATATTAGTATTTATATTTAATCTAAATATAAAATTAAATTATTTGAATTCAAAATTGAACTATGGTTGAATTCAAAATTCTAAATCACATGAAAAAAATATTAAATTTATTTACTATCCGATTCTATCAAATTACCACTTATATGAAAATAAAAATGAAGTAGCATAAGTGAATCCTATCTATGTATATTCAACTTTTTTTATTCATATAAAGTAAATTCTATCATTAGATTTTTAGACAATTACCATACAACAAATTCCATTTCTTTCTATGACCAATAATACCCTTGTACTATAAATACAAGACTGTGATTGACCATTTCACAAAACGAAACCTACAAAACACTTTTATCCTATTTAATCGATATTAGTAAAAATGGATATTTATAAGAGCAAAAACGCAATGTTTGTTATATTGTTTTTCGTAATAGCCACGACTATGGTAGCGGTGGGTGCCGAAGAAGTCGATAGAGCTCCTCCTCCCGTTGATGATGTAGTTTTTCCGAGTGCAAATGAATGCTACGATGTGTGCATCGGGTTTTGTTCTCGCGATGTTCCTATTGAACAACGAATTTATTGTTGTGGTTACTGCAGAAGAAGGTGTGGACTCAGTGTTGTTGGGTGCCCGGCTAGTCTTGTAGACTTGGCCTCCGGCCCGTCAAGTTATAAATTCAGTCGTTTTATTTGATGGTCATGCTTTTATAATAAGGGTAAAAACTAGTATTTTACTTCAAAAAGATCATAAATAAATTAAAATATATTTTCGAAAGGATAGAAATTGTTTACATTTTTTTACTTATATGCGTTAAATTTTCAATGATTTTATTAATAAGTTCATTTACATTTTTTACGACAATTTTTTATCTTAGCAATACATGGATTAAAATAAATTTGTGATAATAATATTTATACGCACTTATTGAGATAATGTTTTAACTTTTCTACGCACTCAGTTAATAAAAAAAATTACACACATATAATTCATAAAATGTCTCAAATACTACTCTGTCCCGTACTAATGGTCGCAGGTGGTCAACGTTGACTTTTTTTGTCCGTCCAATACATATGATAAATAATATACAAAAATTTTGAAAAAATTACTAAAATAAAATTTAACTATTAAATTTTATTTTAGTAATTTTTTCAAATTTTTTATATATTATTTATCAATATGTATTGGACGGACAAAAAAAGTCAACGTTGACCACCTATGCCCATTCGTCTGGGACAGAGGGAGTAGCTTTTAGGCGGCGGGTTAAAAATTAATTTATGTAATAAAAGAATTTTGGGCAATATGTAATTTGGAGATCACTGAATTGAATATGTAATGGATTTCGGGGACAAAATATGTTGTAATTAATTCGGTCTCCAGACATAAATTTTCGGTCTCCGAACCACAATTTCGGTCTTGAACCAATAGTTTTCGGTGCCCGGACAAATTATTCGGTCTCTAAATTACATATTTGATCCCCGAAAAACATATTTGATCACCCAACAAAAATATTCTCTCGAAATTTATTTATCTAATAAATCAATTTTCAACCAATCCAAAGAATATTTGAGGCTTTTTTGAATTAAATATGTACAAAACTTTAAGCAAGTGTATAAAAAAATATAAAACACTATCTTTATAAATCTAATTTTAAATTTATCCCAAATAAATTTACAAATAATAATATTAAAATAATTTAAAAAATTGACGAGTAAATAAAATTTAATGGGTAAATAGTATTTTATTTTTTAAAATTAAAAAATCAAAGAAAAATTAAATTAATTTTTGATATTTTTGAATTATAATTATAAGTTTATTACGTTCACTAATTTAAAAATTAATTGTGTATACTGTAATGATCAATTTAAATGTGTACATTATTATTTTATATTTTAGTTGAAAAATATATATTTTTTATTTACTTTGTGGTCAAATAGTAACATTTTTTAAATTTACTTATCCATCAATTAATATATATATATATATATATATATATATATATATATATATATATATATATATATATATATATATATAGGTTGTTAGTTTAATTGGTTGAACTTTTTTTTTTGGTATAGGTCAATTGCAATGTTTTCGGTTTGAACCTAAGACCTCATGGTCTTCAATTCAACTACTCATGGTTGAACTTGAATTGAGGACCGTAAAGTAAAAGGTTTGAACCCGAAACATGCATGTGTGTGAGTATTAAAATTTTTGTTTGTATTTATATAATAAATATAACATATATACTATAATTGTAACGCTATAACCCGTTGAGAGGTCGAAGTCCGGCCTTAATGGATCAGCTCGATTACCAATGATTGTTGTCGGGAGTGATATACTGATCCCACTGTACCAACACTTGTCCTCACTCGTGCGCACTTATCATAGAATTATTCCACAGTTAACACGCTTAATTTTAGAATTTAGAATTCTTATAGGAGGATGCCGAAATGCATATTTTTTTGTATTGTAGCATGTTCAATTTCTGTTAAGCACTTGGATTTTTTGCCAAGTTACAATATTGCTATAATTCTATTTTTTTAAAATTTAAATAAATGAATGTTAGCAAGATAACAGAATTATCAAATTTTAGATAGTTAGCTATAATTCTATTTTTTTAATTTAAATAAATGAATGTTTGCAAAATACATAATTATCAAATTTTAGATAGTTAGTGAAACATTTATTTTCTGTCTAGATAGCAAAGTTGAAAAATACTACTATTCCTCTTAATGACACCAAATGTTTCGCCTTTACATGGATCAAGGCATTCAATGATTAGGAATAATTAATTTATTTTATTTTATGCTTCGTAATAAATTAATAATTAATTATTCAATAAGTTGATTAACACTAAACAAGTACTGTATTAAGACATTACAGCGCGCCTGATCGATCAAATTAATAATGTAGTTCATTAAATGAAAGAATCTCAAACCACTTCATATGGGATCGGGCATGTGATAACGCATGTGACCGATCGAGCTTTATTTGTTTTTATTAATAAAATAAATATTCATATTTAACTCGATTTTCTAAAAGGATCGATAAAGATATTATATATAATATATTTGTTGAAAGTCAATACGTACCCAAATAAATTAAATTTTTTATTTTTAATTAATTATGTAGTATATATTTGCCTCGCTGATAAACATTCTACTTTTAGTTTAGATTGACGGGGTACTATTTTCCGTGAATGGATTACGGCGAATCTCGTATATAATTATTTTAGAATTACGTTGTATAATCAATTAATTAAAAACAATAAAAATCGAAAATACGACCAACAATTTTATTTTAGTATTACTAAAGTTACGCTTCGTAATGTGCATGCTAGCTAGTCAATGCCAATTGAATCCAGGCTCCAGCACCTACCGGTCTACATACTTTATAAACCTTGTTATGTTTAAGTTTGAATTTTATTTTAATTCAATCAAAATCTCGAAAAAAAATTAATAAAAATATAATAAATAATTTAGTAAGCAATCTATTTCATTCTAAAACATTATTCATAGTTTCTGGAATTTATTTTATAATGTGTCAAAATTATTATTATTATTATTATTATTATTATTATTATTATTAATTTAATGTACAATAATATATTTGGAATATAAAAGGGGCCAACCTTTCCGTAGTGTACGTATTTGCGTGTACGGAGATGTATAATGTTTTGAATTAATTATTTTATACGCATGATGGAAAATTGATTGTACTATTCTCATGTGAAATACGTACCAAAATACATAGTGTAGTACTCCCTCTGTCTTAAAGCTTCTTTCTTAGAATTATAGTTACAGGTGGTCAACTTTTTTTTACCATCCAATAAGTATGATAAACGGTATACAAAAATTATGAAAAAATAACTAAAATAAATTTAACTATTAAATTTCCAACAAAAACAAATAGCTCTGGGACAAAGATCTAAGTCAAATTTTCAACAAAAATCAATATTTATAAAAGAGATTTCTACACAACAAAAGGAAAAGTAGAGATTTAAAAATAGCCAAGTTTGAAGAGGAATTCTCGACTCCGTGATCCTTAGCTTGAATCCGTGCTTCGATTTGGGGAAGATGAGCTTGATCTCTCAATTTGGTGTTCTTTCTCTCTCTAGAATTTCCAAGTGTGTTTTCGTAGATGCAAAGTTATGTTTGTAGAGATTTCTCCACTTTTTTATAGCTTTCAAGGAGCATGTGTCTTCAAAAGGTCAAAAATACCCTCAAACACCAAATTTCCGGATAGTCAACGGAAAAGTCAACATTTCAGCTTGCGACGGGAGCGGTCGTTTCCGTTTGGGTACGGTCGCGCCGGAAAATCGAACCTGGAAATACATCGGGAACGGTCGTTCCCATTTGGGTGCGGTCGCGCCGGAAGATCGAAGCTGGAAATGCATCGAGAACGGTCGCTCCCGTTTGGGTGCGGTCGCGCCGGAAGATCGAACCTGGAAACATATCTGGAACGGTCGTTCCCATTTGGGTGCGGTCGCGCCGGAAGATCGAACCTGGAAATACATCGGGAACGGTCGTTCCCATTTGGGTGCGGTCGCGCTCAATCTCTAATCCTCTTCGGCTCTTCACTCGTGCTCTTGCGCAACTTCCCGATTCTTATCATAACTTCTTCGTCCGAACTCCGATTTCCACGAATCAAAATTCGTCGGATTCACGACTTCAAGAACTTTCTAACCATGTGTGTCAAGGCTCCAGATTCTTAAGGAGCGAAACCAGTTTATTGCCCGAAGTCGTTGAAGTTCATCATCCCCTTTCTTTCTCCGTTTTTCCTACATTTCACACAAAAACTCGACTATACCATGCATAAGTTCCGTCACTTCAATAATAAGCAAACCCTCGATAATCACACACATATATACACAAAAGATACCTAAAATCACCCCGAAAATAACAATAAAATCTAGCATAACATCGGCACTTCAAACTACAAACTAAAGGTTTAAGTAACGATAATTGATAACGTGTGTTTTCATTACGGTGCTACACACGGAGATTAAACGATTAGGTATCGATAGGTCGGGCCTTTTCTTCTCATATATCGATTATTTGAACTTAAACACTACAAGGGATCGACTCTAGGGACGAGATCTTTTGGGAATTTACCAAAGCATTAGTCATTCATTTTGAGGCGTTTTCCTTGACTTCATCTCCACTTCTTTCCATTTGATATACCTTTGTTTACTTAATTTTGATTGTTTACTTGAACGAACTTGTTATTTTGTTATACATTGAAATAAATATGAATATGAAAACCCTTCACTCTAGTCCTCCCTCGGATTGATATTCCGAGTGGTCGTTTTACAACGAATTCTCGATTTTTGAAGCGAGACTAAACACATTTCTCTTTCCTTGTGATCGAAAAATGTTTCTTCATCCACAAATGTCTAGTTGCCCAACTTCTCTAAAAGTTCGAACTATTGGATAAATCGGTTTCTAGAGCCGTTTGGACGAGTTTATTTAAAAGAGCTTATAAGATGTTACGTCTTATAAGTTGTTTTAAATGCCCGTTTGAACGAGCTTATTTAAAATAGCTTATAAGATGTTACGTCTTATAAGTTGTTTTAAGAGCTGATAAGTTGTTATGTCTTATTTAATAAATAAGCTGTTAAATCGTTTGGATAAAATAAATATATAAACGTATAAGATCTTAATTTGTTTGCCAATTTAAGATCTTGTATAAATAAAATTAACAAAAATAAATTGTTATATATGAAAAAAAATTAAAAATAAATATATTAATTAAATAATAAATTTGGAATTTTTGTATATATAAAAAATGTAATAATTTTAAGGGTAATTTGGTCTTTTATTATTTAAGTTGCAAGAGCTTATAAGCTCTTTAAAAAAAGTACATCTCCCTTACTTTTTTTTAAACAGCTTATAAACAGTTAAAAAGCTTATTTTAAAGTTTTTTAAGTTTTTTTTTTTAAATTTTACCAAATAAATTTTAGGAGGTTATAAGCTCTTAAAAAGCTTATATTTTAAAGCGCTTATAAGTCCAGTCAAACAGGCTCCTAATATGGTATTAGAACCTAGCCTTGTGGCAGGTCTTGGTTTCAACTCCCGCCATGCCCGAATTAATTATCCAGTTGTTGGGCTTTTCCCTGAAGTTGTAATCGGCGACCCAAAAATGAAGTGGAATATTGAAGAATATATTCTGTTCACAAATATCTAGCTTCTCTAACAATTCTTCCCCTGAAGTTATAATCGACGACCCAAAAGTGTTGTGGAATATTGAAGAATATATTTTGTTCACAAATATCTAGCTTCTCTAACAATTCGAACATAAGAGGGAGCATTAGAGAGGTTTCTAATACTACTATATGTTAAGTTATAGATATAATTTAAATACTAAAAATTTTAAATTTTGAATTTGAATTTGTAATCACGACAACTTCAATTTCAAAATTGTACGTCGCAAAAACGTCCATTGAGACCGACCGACCACATTCTATTCTAATGCATCGTATTCAGAATTAGTAACTGTTATAAGACTTATAAATATATATATGTGGGGTTGTTCACTTCAAAAAAAAGAACAATTCCAATTAAGGATATGTAAGGTACATAATTTATTTCACTCGATCTCCTGACCATGAGCTCTGTTGATATTCCATTATTTTTAATTATAATAAACCATCTCATCGATCGATCTCCATTTTATTATACGAGACGCTTGATGATCGTGATCTTATTAATCTTGTCGCTTCTTCTCGCTCGAGTTTTTGTCCCTTTGAGAAGCAAGGATAGAATCAATAGCCTCTCTAACCTGAGAAAGATCTGGAGCTTTCCCACCTTGTGCTGGCCAAAAATCATCAGTAGCCAACACCTGCAAATTATATTATATATGTTCAAATTCAAAATGTGATCATTTTTAATCATCACAATTTATTATTAAATACTGAAATAATTAAATACCTTCACTTGCAACTGCAAAAACTTGACATAGCCTATTGCCTTCTCTAGCATGGTAACCAAATCAACCTGCATACACAACACATATACTGTATGATTAAAATTTTAATTAAACTACATAATTATTAATTAATATTATCAAATAAATCGTAATCAGATAGGCTCACCTTGGAACCGTTAGGTACAAGGTCTTGTAATATCTTTAGACGTTCGCTGATCCTTTCCCTTCGATTCTGCATCACAAACACCATGACTTGTAACTTTTAATTACATCCTAATTAATTTGAATAGTTTTTACCTTAATTTGTACACTGGCTAGCTAACTATCATTATTAATTACTAACCTTGGCTGCAACACTTTGTGGATCGTTCGATGTTGATGCCGACTTTGATTTTGTATTTTTCTTTGAATCACTACTGCTTGAGGCCACACCACATTGCTTCTTCATAGCCTGCACATTGTCTCCCTACACGAGAATCAATCGATATCCACATCAAGTTAGAGCTCGTATGTACGTACGTATGTGTATATACAAACAAAATTTGATGAATACTTAATGAATCTGAAAAAAAAAAAACGGAATAACAAATTTCAAAGTCAACACGTTTTTTCGTTATCAAACAGATCTATTCAGCTAAGTCAAAATCACGAATATTATCACATGTAGAAATTTCAAGCAAATTAAAGTTGGGTAAATTTACCGTAGATGGCCGTTTATTATTGGTTCCAAGCTCTCGAATACCGCTAGTAATCGTGTTGGTCACTTCATCGTTGAGCCATGCGAATTGTCCGGCGCCGCCAGGGCCTTGGTGGTTGCCGGAAGCTCCCGGCGGGCCGTGCAACTCCGGGCCCCACAAGGCCGGGTATTCTTCTTCTTCTTCCTCTTCTCCTTCGCCAATCATTTTGGAGAACAAGTTCCTATGCGTGCTTTTGCTTTGGTGGTCGAAGCTAAGGAAGGGCCCGCTTGCGTGCATGAGGTTGGCATACTCGGGCCGGAAGCTAATTACGGAATTACCCTCCTCGGACATGTTGTTGTAGTTTGGCGGAGGCGCGTTGGCTTGATACGGTAGGCCGTTGGAGTTTGTGCTGCTAGGGCTGGAAACCGAGCTGGAGTTGCTCATGGTGAAATTCTTGGCAAGCCCGCCGGGTTTCGCCTTCTCCGGGCTTTCGGGTTCTCGATTATAAACGCCGATGTGATGATGATGGTGGTGTGAGTAGATGTCCTCGGGGGAGGGCGTGTGAATCGACGAGGGGTTTCCGAAATTGTGTTGGTAAAATGCACTTGCTTGGATGATGGCATTTGTAGATTCATTGGGCATATGGTTCTTGTTTGCTAGAGCCATATTGATAGGTATTTAGATCTAGTTAGTAGTATAATTTTATTTTTTTGGAGTGAAGGAGTTGTGTAGTAATATATATAGGGTGTGGATGGTTCCAAGATTATGGACAAAAGTAGCTAGCTAGCTCAAGTTAGTTCACACTTGATGACCTTCTAACTTATATACTCATCTATATACTGTATTTACTAAACACACTTCTACTTTCTGTTCTTTTATTGAAGTTTCACAAAAAAAAAATGTACTTTTATAAATAAAAGAAATGTCAACATATTCCTTATACAAGATGAAGTAATTAATATTTTGTATTAATATTGTAGACTCTTTCTATTTAAAGATTCTCAAATTTACAAATGAGTTATGAGTTATGACGTCTATATTGAGAGAGAGAAAGTGAAGTAATATATATTTATTTTTTTCAATTTCACATCTCACTATAGTGAAAATATTGTTGTTATCACAAAGCATCGTTGGCAGGATTCAATGCAACTCAATTGTAAGAAAATGTAGAAAGGAAAGGATTGTAGATTATTTTAAAATTAGTTAGGTGGCCGATTAAAATGAATTAAATGGGGGAGTGAATTAAAGAGATTGAGATTAAAAGGGTCAAATTAATTCAGCATAAGGCTCGGCGGTTAAGTCGGGCATGCCCACGTCTATGAGATTCCTCACACGCTACTAAGTTATTATTAATTACACGAGGAGTTTAATTTAATTTACAAAAAAAGGAAAAAAAAAACATTGAATGAAATTAATTAATTAAAATTACTATATTATTGTTATTAATACAATACTGTATTATTTTATATATGAGAGGCTGTATTATTTTATATATGAGAGGCTCCTTCCGAAGTGTTTCCAAAACCACGTGGACTCAACAGATTTTAGTATGAATTTTTACATTCTATTTATAATTAATTAAAGGGTGATAATAAAAATTAATAAATTTAATTAAGAGGATGATTCCCACAGTTGAATTGATGAAAGATTAATTATGTTAAGACGCTGTCATGATTAGCATTGGAGCTGTCCATCACTTGTTTAAGACCGTGATCGGAATATATAAAATACTAATAAACATATGATATACTTACATATAGTATATATTATATAGATCAACTATTTATCTAATGTAATATAGAAATTCTAAGCATGCATAATGCATTTGGATTTTGGACATTGTGGTCTATGGTTCATTTCAAGAGTTATAGTAGTATTTTTGTGGGGTAATACCAAAATCCGTCTGTATTTTAAATGGATATCACAATTAGCTCATAAATTTTCAAAAAATTAACTAGTAAATTTTCAAAAAATTAACTAGTGAATTTCACTTTTTGCGTTTTATATAGCTAGACCTTGATATATGTAATTTTGTAGTGTAATTTTAAAAGGTTTTGTTAAGGTGATTAATTAAGTAATCCAATTTATATTTGACCTTTAAAATCTAATATTTAACATAATTACAGTATTTTTTTTAAATAGTTGGATAAATAAATTTACTTTTTCTTTTTTACAATTCTTATACATATCAAATATAATATTTTCATTAAAAAAAAATGAAGTAATTCATTTTATAAAAAAAATAGAAAAGAGTGTAACATCTATAGTTTTTGATATTATAATATTTACCCTATAAATTTAAGTTTACAATTTAATAAGAGTAATTTTAAATTTTTAATTATGAAATAGTATAATTAATATTAAATAATAACCTTCATGTAAATTTATAATAAATTTAAGTAAAGTGCTTTAATTATTTTTAATTAATAAAAAGCATGTTACTTAATTCTAACAAAATTTTAAAAAATTCTCTTTATCCAAAATCTTTCTTCATTTTATCTACTAAATAAAATGATATTTCAGTTGCATGTATTGAATAAAATAACAAGAATGCATCAAAATTAATTTAAAATTTTAAATTATTTCAGTTTATTGGTTCCAAAATCAAATTATTATAAACAAAGAGCAACAAAAAAAATTGTTTAGTTCATTTTTAGAAAAATAACGAATGCTTTTTTCTTCTAACTTTTGAAGTTCCAATTAAGTTCTCAATACAAATAATCTATCGGTAATTAAAATACATTTTGAAGAGTTAAATTTATTTATATTTAAAAAAAATCAAAGATTCATAAAAATTTAAAATCAATATACGGGTGGAATTTTGTAGAATTTTCAAGTTTTTTTAAATTAGTAGTATTAAATAACTCAATATTCTTATAAAATTTAAAAAATATGAATTGAATAACACTAATTATATATATATATATATATATATATTTATTTATTTATTTATTTCGTATTAATGATCAAATTTTTTTTTAAAATGTGATTATTACCTTACTAAAGGAGTGTATTATAATATTTTAACAACAAAGTGAGTGAATGTGAGTAAACGCAATTTGTGTTAAAAGAATTAAGAATGTAAATTTGAAAAAATTAATCCGATGATTTAACTAAAAGTAGGCGGTCTATATATATCAAGCGATTAAATTCGGAGTTGTATAATATATAAAATTAAACAATATATGATAATGCATGGATTAGGACATTCCACGCCAATAAAATAGTAGAAATACTTATAACACTGAGCCGATCTTTTTAATATGTGGTACTATTAATAAATCCTATGAAAAAAAAAATGTCACGACTGAGACATAAGAAATACAGTAGTTAATTGTGGATCAAATCAAGGCTTTTGTTTAGGTTGTCAAAATCAAAGAAGATATGTTAAACCACGTAACATTAATTATATATGTTTGTTTTCGACAAGTAATTGAATATGCCGCAAAATTAGAAAATCAAAGCTGGCTTTGGAATGAGCGCAATTCCCTTGTCTCATGGAAGATCGATTATTTCTACTAATTAATTACTCAACACTTAACATTAAATGACACACGATGCACTTCACAATATTAATTACTCTTTTCGTTTCATTATAACATGACCGGACATACCAGAGTACTCTTATAAACGAGATAATGGAGATAGAGATAGTATGTTTTTTTTTTGTTTCCAAAAAATTGCAATATTTATTTTAAAAATTACAAAAAAGTTAAAATGTTCAACTTCTATGAGAAAAAAAATAATATATACTCTTTATGTTTCGTTTCTCAAATTTCATACGCTCACCAAAATACGCAAAATAGTCGACCGTTAGTCTCCTCAGGAGTGTAGTGTCCGCCGAACTTATCTCTCGCTAGAACATATATTACATTATCGGTTTCAAAGCAATAATCCCACAAAAATGTACAATAAAATCTTTTATCTATTTAGTACTGAAAGATTAAAAAAACTTATCTAGCTAACTTATTTATTTATTTATTTAAAGTATAGAAAAATAATGAAAACCCATTAATGCAACTAGCCATTTATAATGGTTAATCATCAACAGCTAAACATTTGTATAAACACAAATAGTTTAAATATCGTCGAATGATTAACTCATTAATGTAGAGTTCAGACAAGATTTGCTTGATAAAATTAAGTTTACTCCACATATTATCTAAAGCTGGCCATCAACAATGTATGTATTTGATTCATGAATGTCAGCACATGGACGTACTGAAGTAAAAAGAAAAGAATACAGAGAACTTGTTTGCGTACTTGTTCTGTGTGTTTTATTGAACTAACTCATGATTATATACAATTTTTGGGCTAAATAATTCTAGGAAAAGATATAAACTAATCTCCTAACAAAGGAAAGCACCCTATATAAAAAGTCCTGCAATCACGCTCACGAATATACAAAATATTTTCACATATTTACGAAATATTTTCTTGCTAATACCCCTCTTCAAGTTGGAGCATGAAGGTTCGTAATGCCCAACTTGGCAAGTAGTGAGTGAAACGATCCACGACCCAAAGCTTTTGTGAGAATGTCAGCCAACTGTGAGGTAGTATGAACGTAAGACGGCGCGATTGTACCTTGTAGAATCTCATTCCGCACGAAATGACAATCAATTTCAATATGCTTCGTGCGTTCGTGAAAGACTGGATTATTGGCAATATGCAAGGCGGCTTGACTATCACAATAAAGAGGAACAGATGCAGGGTGTGTAATGCCAAGACTTAGGAGCAAACCTTTGAGCCAAATAATTTCACAAGTAGCGGAAGCGATGGCCCGATACTCCGCTTCAGCAGAGGAACGGGAAATTGTTGCTTGTTTCTTTGTCTTCCAAGAAATAGGAGAGCCACCGAGGAAGACGAAGTAGGCAGTAAGAGACCGACGACTAACCGGACAACTAGCTAGCCCAATCTGCATCACAATAAGCACTAAGATTCAAAGTAGAGTCAGCTCGTAGTAAAATACCTTGTCCAGGACTACTTTTCAGATAACGCACAACACGCAATGCTGCGTCCCATTGAGATTGTGTTGGATGTTGCATGAATTGAGATAAAATATGCACAGAGTAACAAAGCTCGGGACGTGTAATGGTAAGATAAATTAATCTTCCTACTAATCGTCTGTATCGTGCAGGGTCTGACATGGATATATCCGATGCAAGAGCTAACTGATGATTTTCTTCCATAGGTACACTAGCGGGTTTCGAGCCAAGAAGACCGGTCTCTGTCAAGATGTCAAAAGCATATTTTCGTTGACAAAGAAAAATTCCTCGAGAGCTACGTGCCACTTCAATCCCAAGAAAGAATTTTAATTTTCCCAAGTCTTTCATGTGAAAACAAGTATTCAGATAGACTTTAAAGTCTCGGATGGCTGCACTATTATTCCCAGCAATGACTAGATCGTCGACATACACAAGAATATTTATTACGACATCCTGCTTGCGAAACACAAATAAAGAGTGATCCGAAGAGCTAGCGAAAAAAACCGTAGCTACGTAAAGCTGCGGCCAACTTTGCATACCAACATCTAGGTGCTTGACGTAAACCATATAGTGATTTACGAAGTTTGCATACCTTGCCAGTTAGACCTTGACTAAAACCAGGAGGAAGTCGCATATAAACTTCTTCAGCCAGATCACCATGAAGAAATGCATTGTGTACATCCATTTGATGCAACTCCCAATTTCTTATAGCGGCAACCGAGAGAAAGGTCCTTATAGTAACCATTTTTACAGTGGGAGCAAATGTTTCACCAAAATTAATGCCCTCGACTTGATGGTTTCCCAAAACAACTAACCTCGCTTTGTACCTTTCAACGGTTCCATCGGATTTTCGTTTGACCCGAAACACCCACATACATCCAATTGATGTTTTACCAGACGACAAATCTTGGACAGTCCAAGTGTCATTTGCTTCCAATGCTGCAATCTCTTCCGTCATTGCCTTTTTCCAACGGGGGTCATTCATTGCTTCTTTGAACGAGGTGGGTTCAACATCGGTGGAAATAGCTGCAAGAAATTCACGATGTGCATCCGAAAATATATTGCAATTCACATAATTACCTATGGGATAAGGAGTACCTGAGGCTTGGATTGGTGTGGGTGAAGCTACAGGAGGAACCATTGTCGTGTTAGTCATACTTCCATTTATCAAAGACACAAAATCTTTATACCGATTGTTAGGAAATTTAGCACGTTTTCCACGTCCAAGATCAGTCTCGTCTAACACAATTGCGTCACCATCAGTCCGTACCACACTTTCGTCTATCTCAACACTTTCATCGACCTCAACAGAACTCGAACGAATAGGATCGCCCAACCCGACGTCAGAATCGGTGCGCGACAAATCGTTGCCGCTCACATTCTCTACTTCATGTTGCTGAGAGTGTTGACTGGTATCCAAAGAAGATGAGGGTTGTATACCTGTGTGATTAGGTCCAGCATCTCCAACATCAGAAAACTCCTCTTCTGTAGTATCTCTCTGAAGTCCAGGATACAAGGAAGGAAATTTATGCAATTCATATGTGTCAGCAAATGGAAAAATATCCTCATAAAATTGCACGTCACGGGATTGAAAATAGTCTCCTGTCTCAAGATCAAACAATTGCCAACCCTTTTTTCCGAAAGGATACCCAAGAAAAATACATCGACGACTTCGACTATCAAACTTATCACGACAATGAAGATTTTTGGCATAACACAAACAACCGATCACTCTAAGTGAATTAAGGTCAGGAGCACGACCAAAAATTAATTCATATGGCGTTTTACCTTGAAGCACACGAGAAGGAGTCCTGTTAATCAAATAAGCGGCTGCTAAGATACATTCTCCCCAAAAATCAATCGGCAAGTGACCTTGAAAACGCAAAGCTCGAGCAACATTGAGAATATGACGATGTTTACGCTCAACTCTAGCATTTTGTTGAGGTGTCTTAACATTAGAGGTTTGATGAATAATACCATGTTATCGAAAATATGTACCAAGACCAATAAACTCCGTCCCATTATCACTCCTCATGATTTTGACCTTTTTACCAAACTGGCGATTAATCAACGCAAATAAATTTGTCATTAAGCGAGGAACCTCATCTTTAGTCTTCATTAAATAAACCCACAAACAACGAGAATAATCATCCACAATAGACAAAAAATAACGAGAATGACAAGCACGATTTTCTCGATAAGCACCCCAAACATCACAATGTATTAAATCAAATAATCCATCTGCCTTATTTTCACTTAACGGAAAAATATTACGAGTCTGCTTTGCGCGATGACAAATATCACATGCTTGCATATTTAGATTATGCTTATTCTGACTAACGTGAGGAAGATGTTTCATTGCTTGTATAGAAGGATGTCCTAGCCGCTTGTGCCATAATGCGACACTCTCGGTCCCGGTCACGACATTAACACGACTTGGTTCCCCCATCAAGTAATATAGCCCATCTTGAATTTTACCCACACCAATCTTCGTCCTCTGGGTATGGTCCTGTACAATACATTCGGAAGATGTGAATTGTAAGTTTAAAGGAAGTGAAGATAATAGCTAGGAGACGGATACTAGGTTGCAATGGAAAGATGGAACAAATAGTACATTAGATAAGACTAATGCATCATTCAATTTCACAGTGCCCACTTTGGTAGCGGGTATATGAGCTCCATTAGGCAGTCCTATATTTATAGGTGGAATTGAATGACATGAATCAAATAAAGATTCATCACAACACACATGAACCGATGCGCCGGTGTCAACGATCCAAGCGTGGATATCCTTACCATTTAGACGAACATGGTTAGTTACAGCCGAGACCTCACCAAAAATAGCGTTTGCTTTAGCCGGCTGCCGGTTGGTTTGTGATGATCCCGTCTTATCTTTTCCGCGGTTAGTACCTTTGCGTTCATGACCTTCTGGATATCCGTGCTTCTCCCAACATTTTTCTTCGAGATGCCAACGTCTACCACAGTAGGTGCATTTCATCGGAGCACGCTCCTCTCCTGTGTGCGATTTTGATGTCTGTCCTTGAACTGCGAAGGCCATCGGAGCAGCCACTTCTGTTCGTTGTTGAGTAAATAACCGGATATCCTCCTCTTGAACAAGCCGCGAGTATACCGTATGAGGAGACGGCAGAGGTTCGATCCCCAGAATGCTCGAACGAACAGTAGCATAATAAGGTTCTAAGCCCATCAGAAACTCACGTACCTGATCAGATTCACGACGTTTACGGAGAGTTGCATTGAGTCCACACTTGCACCCAGTACATGAGCAGGTTGGTAAAGCATCATAGTCATTAACATCATCCCATAACTTTTTCAATCGACCATAATAATCCATTATGGACTCGCCTGATTTTTGTTTACAAACATTGATTTCGGATTTCAATTGGAAAATTTTTACGCCATTTCCCAAAGAAAAACGTTGTCGAATGTCCTCCCACAACTCTTGAGCGGTATCACGGTAGGAAATAGTGGAACGAATGTTGGGATCGATTGTGTTAAAGATCCAAGCAACAATCATATAATTAACTGTCCACCAATCCTCTAGATCCGCGGAATCGTCTTTTGGTTTGCGGAAAGTACCATTAATAAATCCCAACTTTCGTTTAGCACCCAACGACACTCGAAATCCTTTCGCCCATTCCTCGTAATTTGAACCGCTGAGAATAACATGTGTAATTCTCGTCCCAGGGCCATCATTAGAAGCAAGAGCATAAATTGGATTTGGTGTTGTATCATTACCCATGGTGTTTTAAAAAAAAAAAAAAAAAAAGGAATTACTTTGGCTCTGATACCATGAAGTAAAAAGAAAAGAATACAGAGAACTTGTTTGCGTAATTGTTCTGTGTGTTTTATTGAACTAACTCATGATTATATACAACTTTTGGGCTAAATAATTCTAGGAAAAGATATAAACTAATCTCCTAACAAAGGAAAGCACCCTATATAAAGTCCTGCAATCACGCTCACGAATATACAAAATATTTTCACATATTTACGAAATATTTTCTTGCTAATACGTACGTAATAAGTTTATGAAAATTAAAACACTAATGATACAATAAATCGCGACGAACGGATCTGTAGACACGTATTCATTTATATATGTCGAAGTTTGTTAGAGTGCAAAGGGACGAATACAGAAATATAATATTATTAAGAAGAAAATAAAGAACAGAAAGACATAACGTAATCTAGGGAAGCACTCTTCCGTCCAAAAGTCCGATGACACTAAATTTCAATTGATCTCAAAGATGAATTAACCTAGAAACTAAAGACCTCTTTATAATAATTAAAACCCTAATTAAACCCACAAGCCCATAAATGGATAATACCCAAAAGCCCAAATAATAACCTAATAAGAAATAAACTTAATAAATTACTGAGCATCACATCAAAGTTCAAACGTTTTACTTGAGATATATCACGCTGTATAAATAATTTTCAAGATCTCTAAAATAGATACTTTAATGCCTAACAAAATTAACTCTAATTTTAACAAATGGAAATGTAATAAATATGAACTTTGCTAATCTAATTGACAAAAAAATAAAAAAAAATCAATGGACATTTGAGTTGATAAGGAGTCACGAGCGTGGAGTCCACACAACGAGCTTGTCATCAAAATTATTGTATCATCAAATAGTAACTTGATTGATGTAGTGGGAAGTGGACCTTAATTAGCATGGCAATGACTATTAAATAAAGATGAATGAAGTGGATAGTTAGTCACTTGATTAGTTGTACATGGAATTGTAGAGGGTAGGTACGTACTTTTGGACTAAATTTGACAAAATTTAGAGTTGAGATTTTTGGGTCAACTCAACCAGCGATCCGATTTGCCAGATCAATGGGTCGGGTCGGGTCAAAAAAATCTGGCCTAAAGAAGTCAAGTTTTTCGGCCCAGGCCGACTGAATTGATGAGCCAACCGGATTTTACCTTACAGCTGGGTTGGGCTGAGAAAATTCAAGCTTCAAAATTTATGTCTGGCCAGGTCGGGCCAATAAAAAGCAGGTGGCCCGTTAAGCTTTGGGCCAACAAGATTTTGAATTTTGAAGTCTGAACTGAATTGATAGAGTTCAACATAGTTTATGGGTGTATTCAATCAGAATTTTAATGGATTTTTTAAGATTTTTAAAAGTTCGTGGATTTTTGTGGATTTTCTAAATCTACGGAGTCTAGGAAGAGTTTGATTGACTTTTTCTTATTGATTTTCACGGATTTTGATAGACTTTACATAATTGTGAAAATTGATTTACTTGAATTATCATAGACTTTTACATATAAAGAAATCCAAATTGTTTTAAAAAAAATTCAAATTGTTTAAAAAATAAAATACAAAAAATGCATTAGTTTAAAAATAAAAAATATAATTATTCAACATTATTATTCCTATTTTTATTTACATATTGTTAAACGACATCATTTTTCATAAACCATTAGCAAGCAATACTCATTGTATGAATTAGCTTGTTCATTTTTCAAATACCATTAGCAAGCAATACTCAATACTAATAGCTTGCATTTTTTGTTTTGATGTAAATAGTATTCATGATATATATATATATATATATATACATATTATTTTTTGATTTCTTTATTTATTAATGTTTTTTTAACTTCATTATGTTTATTTATATATTTTTAAAATTTTATTATTTTTTTAATAATTAATTAATAATTTTATTTTATCTATTTCATGTTTACTAATTTTATTTATTTTTATTTATATAGTTTTAAGTTTTATTATTTTTTTAATAATTATTTTGTCAATTAAAATAGAAATCCGTTGAAATCTCATGTATTTGGGAGAGATTTTAAATAATGGATTTCCTTTATATTTTTAGGATGAAATCAATAGAAATCCATTGACTTTTAAAATCTTTTAAAATCCATTGAGTTTTGAATACCTGTAGATTTTAATAGACTTTTTAAAATCTGAATTGAATACCTCCTGATTTTAATAGACTTTTAAAAATCCGGATTGAATACCCCTGGATTTTAAAAGTCCAAACAAATCCTACAGAGTCTTAAACGAATACACCCCCCTAAATTAGGAATTGCAATATGAATTAATTTTTTATAATATTAATAATAATTTTTATACATTATTAAATATTTTTAAAAATTTAAGAATAATATTCAATCATGAAGTATGTGGTATATTTAATTTTTATTTATTTATTTTTAAATGAAATTGAATGGTGTTGAATTGAATTGAATTAATCTGAATATAACTGAATTTAACTTAATTGAATTGAAATTAAGTAAAAAAAAACAAGATTTGACCCAATCGTAACATTATATATTTGATAAATGATTAATAGAGAAAACATGTGTTTTTGGCTAAATAATGTAAATCATTAAGATGTTTATTGTTTTACAGGGATTTTAGGTTGTTATTGGGTTGGAGAGTTGGACTTTAGGTCCTTAACTTACCTCTCTAATTTATCAAATACTCCCTATATTCCACACTAATTATCATCACAGTTTCATCTTTGTAAGGAAGTTGGGGTAGTATTATTTTCTCTATTTTCTACAAGTTGTTATAACTCTTTTGTAAATTACAAAAAAGATGATAAATGGAACAAAAGAAATAGTATTTTACAAATAATATTTACACTTCTATAATTACATCGAACGCTATATATGAATATTTCACTTCTATTTTTATTTATCACAAGATAATTACACTATATAGAAGTGAAATTATGGGATAAAAGTAGTATTATCTTTGCTCAAAATAGAGTACAAATACCAAGGTTCTAAAAGTCGCGGGACGCTAGGCGGACGGTGACCAGGGGCCTAGGCCTAGAGGGATTAATCGGGACTGAGCGGTGATTAATCATTTTAATTTTTTTATATTTAATTAATTAATATTATATTTTAAAAATAAATTATATATATACATATTTTTTGAAAAAATAAAAAAAAATTTTACTTTAATTATAATAATTAGTTATATCATCTTTGTTTATAGGTTCAATAAAGCTAAATTATTATAATTTTTTTTATCATATTTCACTAATCAAATCAAATATTATTTTTTAATCTCTTTAAAACAAAAATATCATTTTTTAACTTTTGTAGTAAAAAAAATGTTAAATTCTGAACGATACGAAAAAAATATTATTTTAAATTTTTTTTTAGACCGCTTAGACCCGATTAGTCTCTGCCTAACCCGCCTAAATCCGTCTTGACCCGCCTAAACGCCTAGGATGAAAAATCCAAGCGGTTTACGTTTGCCTAGCGCATAGGCCTGAATATTAGCACATTGACAAATACGGACAAATATTCAATATCGTAAAAAAAAAAAAATAGTCAAATTTTTGTTTGAAATATTTGAAAAATGAATACAAATATCGTATGAGCAAGTAATTTTTTTTCTCTTCATTTTCATTGATGTAATTTTAAAATATGAAGAAAAATTATAAATAAGGATATGTTCTTTTGAATTTAAATTGAACGAACTGAGTGGTTTTAATAGGTATAAACTGAATTGAACTTAATTTAAATGAATTGAACTGAACTTAATAAGTCTGAATGAATTGAAAAAAAAAAGTAAATGACTGAACTGAACTTAACGAGCTTTACCTGAAATAAACTGAATTTAATGAGTTTGAAGTGAACTAAACTAATTAAAGTCAATTGAAAAAAAAATCCAAAAGAACATGTCATAAGTCTCAATTCAAGCCCTACAATTCGGCTGTGAAATATCAGTATCAAATCATGAATCAATCATATGTCATGTATTAAATTATGATTACATACTATGCAACAAAATATTCAATATTGAACCGAAACAGGGGCTGTGGACTATAGCGCCCCTACTGCCTAAAGCCGGATTGGTGAGCCAGCAACCCTCTAATTTCATTTCTAGAAATAGGTAATAAAATAAAAGGCATTTGCAAAGAGAAAGACCAGCTTAAAGCGCCCGTCGATGTGGCGCAGTAGTTCGAACAATAAGAAAAAAACTTCAAAAGATCAAAAAGTAGAAAATGAAAGTTGCTTTAGGGGTAGAAACTATAAACTAGATCAATAGTAATAATTATTCGATGTAATAAACTTGAAAATTGTGAATTTTTTATATGTAATTGTTTAGGGTTAGCTAGCTAGAGATAGATGAAATTGAAAATTATTTTTAATTCAAGAAAAATGAGAATTAATTTATGGGGTTTTTTTCTCAAGTAGGTATTACTAGTACAACTAGTGATGTGATTAGGCTACCTAGCACTTGAAAGAAAATTGACAAAATTATATATATGCTCGGTTAATTTCCATCTCAAATTGACAAGCCATAACTCAATAGGAATATCTCATTCCAACTAACATGATCAATGATCGATTATTAATGTTAATTTTAGGTGGGCTCTAATTATAATTCTAATTCTAATTCGTACGTGATTACCTCCTTTTGTATTCACCATAAATGTAGTTTATGGAGTATAGTTTATGGAGTAGTAATTATGATATGAACATAATTGTACTTTTTCTATTTCATAATAATAATAATAATAATAATAATAATAATAATAATAATTGTGTCTTATATAGTATCTAGGTTTATTAGTTGTGTTTTCATTTATTTAGTTATGTAACAGAACGTCAAGAGGTTATGTAACAATGGAGTGGTCGTAACTTACAAATTGAGCTAGATCGAGAAACACATACATCTAATAAGATAGTCGATCGGTAGAAATCGACAAAATTCTTAGGAATCATTTTGTAGTAATTTCGCAGGGGGTGTAGTTGAGAATTTGATGAAGATGACGAGAATGTCATTACTCCGATCGGTGTAATTTATTTATTTTAGTTTGTTCAACACTCGTTTATATTTTTCTATAAATAGTGTAATTAACACATGCTATTAATTAACACAGCACCATACTAACATTAAATTATAAAACTAAAATTAGGCTAAACGTTACAAAACTTATACATAGAAATTTCTTTATTAAACTTTTTTTAACAAGTTGAATTTAAATAATTTGAGAAGCCAAAAGTGTTGGTAGGAAATGAGCCAAACTAGCTTACGACCTAAATGATTCACTAATGATGCGTGTAAATTATATAATAAAATTGTTCAAATTATAATTTGATTAAATTCTTTCAAGTGGTGACGAGATGTACTTTTTTATTAAAAAAAGAAAAGAAGAAAAAAGAGTCATTTTTTATATTAAAATTTCTAGAAGTGGTAAATTAATAAATAAATATGGTTGTAGTTAAGTTGTGAGTGATTATGACTTATGAAAATGTGATTAATTAGTATGTGTGCATGAACCTTAATTAATTGTTCGCCTCATTATTCTTTAATCATAAATATTCATTAACCTCAAATTCCTCGGGCCCCAAAACAAATTCGTACTCCCCTTTTGCCCAAATATAAACATTCAGTAAACCACAAGCATCTCCTTTTCCCACCCTACTCACCTCCCCTTATTGTATGGACTAAAGAAAATAAAATGAGTTAATAATTTTTATGTATTAGTATTAGTTTTTTTTATAAAATTATTAATAATATTATATCAAATTAAATTGTATACTTGACATTCGTTAATTTTAATTATTTTTTTATTTTATTTTTTAAATTCATTTTAGAATGAATAGAATTGAACTCAATTTTTATACAATAAAATGTGGAGTATTATACTTATATTTCAATTATTTTATACACTCACATCTTCAAAGAGACGGAGGAGTAAAGGAGTACTACTAGTATAAGGTAGCTTCAGTGCTTCACACTTTTCTTGTTACCAATTTTTATTTATTTTGAATCGCCATTAACGCCACCTTATTCATTTACTGTACTATCTTCTTCGCCCTCAATTATTTTATTTTTTTTCTTGGGAGGGACCATCGTCTCTCACCTTCTTCCATCACCCAATTTTCAGTTTTTTTTTTTCTTTTTTTGTTAAACCACATTTGCACCCATTACGATTCCAATAATAATATTCCTTCTTCTTTCTCACCCTTCATTAACATATTTCATGAAATGGGGGTTTCTGCAATTACTTCTTCCAACTCCGCAGAAGCACCAGCTGCCGATGGCTTCGATCCCGACGGCCACGAGGTGAGATTCAAGCCGTTGCTGCTCAGAATACTGTGGGATTTCGGCCTGGGTTGCGTGGTCCCGGGCCGCCGTAGGAGGCGGAACTCCGGCGAGGAGGAGGACGGCAGCGGCGGGATAGAGCACAACAAAGCCTGGCTGCTGGCGGAATCCGGCGGGTGCGGCGCGGATGAACCTCAGTCGGTGCACTCCTCTTTTCGGTTCAGCTTCTGCTCCGACGTGGAGCTCGAGTCCGCCATGGCTGTGAGCAACAGCAGCTGCACCGTGCTGATGGTGAATTTGGACAACGGCTTCTCGACCGATTCCAAGTCCGGCGATCTCAAATGGAGAAGGATCGAGTCGCTGGAGAGAAGTATTTCGCCCGTGTCCCATTCTCTGATTAGGTTTACGTACCCCCAAATTCTCTCCGCCACCAGAAATTTCTCCAAAGGTGAGTTCGTAATTTCTCTGTTTTTGGGGGTTGAATATGTCAATATGCAAACAATGAAAATAAGCACTCAGTTATATTCATGTTGTTGAGTAGGCAGAGTGTTGGGGAGAGGGGCTTTGAGCTGTGTGTTCAGAGGAAGGGTAGGGATCGTGAGGCGGGCTGTGGCGATTAAGCGTTTGGACAAGGAGGATAAAGAATCTTCCAAGGCATTTTGCAGGGAATTGATGATTGCGAGCTCGTTGCACGATTCTCACATCGTGCCTCTGCTTGGATTCTGTATAGACGTAGAGGGCGGTTTGTTTTTGGTCTACAAATACGTGTCTGGTGGAAGCTTGGATCGATTCTTGCACGGTATCGTTTCATTTCCTTCTTCGTAGCTACACTTTTATTCGAGAATTAAGTAAAAACGAATCCATTTTGCAAGTGCAGAGAGGAAGAGAGGAGTTAGAGGTGGGCCCGCACTTCCATGGCCGGCGAGGTATAAGGTTGCCATGGGAATAGCCGAGGCGATTGAGTACTTGCATTACGGAACAGACAGATGTGTAGTTCATAGAGACATAAAACCCTCAAACATCCTCCTTTCATCCAAAAAGATACCCAAGGTATATGGGGATAGATTAAACTTTGTTCTCTTTTAGAAATGATTTTAAATTACATTGGCAATAACAAATACTCGTAAACAGTTGTGTGACTTTGGTTTGGCAACATGGACTCCTGCTCCTTCGGTTCCTTTCCTTTGCAAGACTGTTAAAGGAACGTTCGGGTATGCATCGTGATTCTAACTCGACGATAATGTTTCTTATTTTCCAGACTTTTTTTTTGTTATTTAAATGCTTGTTGACCATAAACAGGTATTTGGCTCCTGAATATTTCCAGCATGGAAAAGTTTCGGATAAAACTGACGTTTATGCGTTTGGGGTTGTGCTCTTGGAATTAATAACCGGGAGGAAGCCGATTGAGTCGAAAAGGGGACCTGGAGAAGAAAATCTTGTTTCTTGGGTAAGTTCCTACTTAAATCTCAGCCCTCCATTTTACTGTAGTAACCGGCTATGATTAGATATACACGAGGCATTCTCTTATATGTTTTTTGTACTTTAGGCTAAGCCGCTATTGCAGCAAGGAAGTTTTGAAAATTTGCTTGATTCACGGCTGAAATCGACACAGAAGAACACGAACCCGATAATAGGGCGGATGGTCCGAGCAGCAGATGCGTGCTTAAGCAACGAGCCCAGTAGGCCCGAGATGGGTGAGATTGTCGCAATATTAAGAGGTAATGATCAATACAGAAAGAAGGGTCTTTTGACAGTCAACAGTGGTGCGATGATGGACTCTCAGCCTGAGTTGAGACGGACAAAGAGCGAAATGAACAGCCATTTTGCGTTGGCCATGCTAGGCGTTGAGTTTGAAGATGATGATCGTATTTACGGTCGGTGATGCACATAACTTGTTTCTTTCTTCTGGTTCTATTTTCTATCATAACTTTTGTTTTACTTAGATGGTGCTAAAAAGAAGAATTTCAGGCCTAAAATTCTATGGCGTTTGTATATAATAAGTTCTCAACTATTTACTTGACATCTTTTTTGTGTATTTGTTTGTTTGTTTTGAACTGGGAGTAAGGTACTGGACTAGGAAGTACGTGGCCCACAAAGACCCAACCAATATGAAAGGGTCTTGAGCCCATTACTACAGCGCGACCCATTTTACAAAATCTACGGCCCATTCAGAACAATCAATTAGAAATCTCTTGGTCACACAACAAAAGTTGCACTTTCTATTTGGAGTGTTAAATTTTTTATTTATTCTTTTGATTGTGATAAAATTACGATAATAAATTGTGATAAAATTTTATTTATTTACATTTTATTTTTCAACTTTAAAAAAAATAATATACATATATATATATATACATATATCAATTTATAATAAAAAATTAAAAGAAACATTTTTTGTAATTTATAAGCAATGATTGTGAATTGAACTGAATATATCAAAAATATGAATTGAACTGAATATATCATAACTCAAATGAATTGTTATTTTTATAAAAATTATAATAATTTTTATAAATTGTTAAATATTTTTTTAAAAATATTTATAATATTTTAACATTAAGTACAATAAAACTTTTATAAATTAATACTCGATACATTAATTATCTCTCTAAATTAATAGAAACCTTTATAAATTAATACTCGATACATTAATACCCTTTCTAAATTAATAGAATCTTTCAGTCGGATTTGGTCTTTTAAATAAAAAAAATACCTCTATAAAGTAATAATCTCTCTAAATTAATAAATTTTACAGTCTCAAAACTATTAATTTATAGAAATTTTACTTAGATTGTATACTTAGAATTATTAAGTTAAACTATTTTATATTTATTTTATTTTAATTTATTTTGAAACAAAATGTATAATAAAATGAATTGAAACTAAAACGTCTTATTATTATTTGTAAAATCGTGCCCAAATTAGACTTTGTAGACGGAAGTGTTGAGTATAATAACGGCATTCCGTGATGAGATCACGTTAAGCTAATCTCGCTATGTGCTGGCGCATAAATTTACGGGTAAATGTCTCAATCATCAACTTCCTTTTAACTATTTTTCAATAACTTATGATAACGGCTCGAATTTACTTATTTATTGGAATCAATTTTTTATTTTATTTTATTTTTTTTGAAAAAAAATCATTATTGGAATCAATTTTATTATATGCAAAGCATATACGGCTGTACACTTGTATTTAGAATTCAATAAATTACAATTAATAAAATTCCATATCAGTAATAATTGAATATTTTGTTATTGATTCTCATTAATTATTACTTTGAAAGAAAAGAAAAAAAAAAGGAAATCTTCTCAAAAACTCAGAAGTACTATAACAGATACTTGCACTCCAACGCGTTTTCAAAACGCGTTAACGTGTCCCTATAAATTCACAGCACTACCCCTCGAATCCGGAAGAGAAAGGAAAGGCAAAAAAAAAATTCTAATTCTCTCATCAATGGAGAAAAATTCAGTCGCCGTTCCCCTAACCCTAGAAGAGGAAGTCGAGAGGATCTTCAGGAAATTCGACAGCAACGGCGACGGAAGGATCTCCCTCACCGAGCTCGGCGCCATCCTCAACGGACTCGGCTCCGCGTCTTCGCCGGACGAGGTGGCGCGCATAATGTCGGAGCTGGACACCGACGGCGACGGATTCATCGATTTGGAGGAATTCAAGGCCTTCCACTGCGGCGACGCCAACAACAAGGAGTTGAAGGAGGCGTTCGATATGTTCGACAAGGACAAAAACGGAAAGATCTCGGCGAGTGAGCTGCACGTGATGCTGCGCTCCCTCGGGGAAAAGGTTTCGGTCAAGGACTGCCTCGGGATGATCAATTCCGTCGACGTCGACGGCGACGGTTGCGTCAACTTCGAGGAGTTCAAAAAGATGATGTCGAGGGGCGCCGCCTGATCGACGATGAGTTCCCGAGTAGTATCTGACTTTTTTACCCTCTCTCGTTTTCCCCTGTTTTTTTTTTTTCGTTTCGATCCAAAGTAACATTAGGGATTAGGTTTTGCGATGTGGATAGTTCTTCGATTTCTCAAGCGTTCTGGGAAATTAACGAAAACAAATCACTGATTGGAAAATTTACCGTGTTGGAGAAATTAATGGGACGGTCAAATATTATGGCTTTTACTGCTTTACGGTTACATGGTTGAGAAATGCGATCGGCGTGATTTGTTGAAAAATTAATGGTTACGGTTGAGTAGTTGTATCACGCGGAATCAGTAGCTTTTCAGATCAAGCAACGCGTTTTTCAATTATGAGGATTGATTTTATGTTATTATTATTATTCTGACAAATCAGTTAACAAGTGGAATTTAAGACTATTTATCAATATACTAGTAATCTAGTATAATTTAAATATAATTTCATGAGAATAATATCAAATTGAATGTCAAACAGAATAATTATACATGATTTGATTATCAGATTAATGATTGGATTTGATTCAAAATTTTGAAAAAAGTGAAATTGAATAGTTGTGAAGAAAGTAAAATACTGTAACAAGCAATTATGAAGAATTATCCTCTTGGTAAATTGAGGGAGAGGCTCAATTTTAAAGTGCAAGATCCCTAGCTGTATAAGTTGTGAAAGAAGAATAAAGGAATAACAAAAAAAAAAAAGTTGGAAGACTAACATAACAATGAAGATATGAATCTATTGTGGAGTTTACTTGTAAAACACTTCAAGTAGCTTAATACCACTTGGTTAATCATATTTCATAAACTAACATTTTTATCATTAAGAAAAGTTCATTACCAAATACCATTAGAACTACAAAGAAAAAATAGAGCTTCACATCAGAAGCTACACAAAACAATCCTGAGGAGGATGTTGCGGATTAGTCGAATTATTATATTTATTCTCCTCCTTAATGCCCCAAAACTCCTCATCCAGTTGCAAATTAGCTGCCTCACAAACCAACCTCCCCACTTCTTGGAATCTCTCCTCGGAAAGAGAGACCTCAGCGAGGAGTCTCGACGCACACTCTTCAGATGCCTCGTCATAATCTTTCTTCCGTTTGAGCACCATGTGTCCGCTGATTTCCCAAACCGCTGGGTTCACTTGAGTGCTCAGAAGCTCCAAACTCACTTCACCACGAGCTTGTTTCTCAGCATAGCACTAAATCAATACGGAAAAAGGTGTCAGTTTATTTCAAAAGAAAATTTCCTATCATACTGAATCTAGCTGAATCCAAAACAGGTGAATGAGTAGAAAGATGGATTACCTGAGGCATCACAAAGACTCTCCTGCCACAGTCGGAAATCAGTATATTGAAAGGGATATTGTTACTCTGAAGGTAGATGCAAGAACTTGCAACCACATCACTCAAATCACGCAATTCATGCCCACCCTCGAAAACGAATCCTCTCACGGGATAATCCATCAGCTTAGAAACCACCACTCTAGTTTCATAGGCCCCTTTGTTGCTGCTCATTATTCTGCAGGTCGGTGCTTTCTCTAATGGAAAAGGTACAGCCAAGTAGTATGCCTGAAAGTGGAGGTGATTGATGGTGGCAAATGCACCCAAGCTGTTGTAGCCCACTCGAAAATTAGGATCCGATGCCTCTTTAGCGAAGTGAATAGCAAGAGACAGACTATCGCCGTCTATTCTCTGAGGCAAGCAATCGAGGACCCGTGGTATCAGAAGCACGTGCCCATACTCGATCGGACTCACATTGATGGCAATCACACTGGGGGATCCTTCCTCGGAATCGACAGGGCTGCTAGGGTAGTAGTGGGATCTTCCGTCTTTGCTCGGGCCGAATTTGAAAAGCACCTCCTCTTGACCAACTTTCGTGAAATTGAATTTGTTCGCATCGAAGGGCTGGAGGACCTTGTCGACACGGATTTCAGTTGGTCGTTTTTTAAGGTGACGGCCTTCGTTGAGTTGGGCGATAAAACCGTGCTTGCCGGGAATGACCATAGACTCGCACGAGGTCACGTCGTATCGGAATAGACCTCTGCTCATACGATCCTCCCACTGTCCGAGCAGCATATTGTTCAGAAATGACATTGGAGGGTGGTGCTTGTCACAATGTTCATCGACCTCGTCTGGTTCGACTCTGCCATGCTCGCCGGTGTCGAAAGCATAGAGAGGTAGCTCGGAAACTGTTATGGAAGCATATGAATTCACAAATCGAGCAAACAATATACAGAAAAAGTAAATACAAATAATGATATGGTTTTGGAAGGAAAATAGAATATACCGGGAAAGCAACAGTTCCCGAGGCAATTCCGGCCGCAGAATTGAGGCTTGGATTTGAGGTCGTCGGAAGATCCATTCTCCTGGTAGTTCGAGACCACCGTCGGCACTCTCTTTATAGTCAACATCTATGATACAATCTCTAAGAAGAATAAATTAGGGTGAATGTATAAACACGGTCAAAGTTGTTAGCAATCGGATCGAAAACTCCGCCTCCGGCGAGGAAGAGGAGATCGGAAGGGCAGCCGCCTTCGGATGGTAGGGCACCCCGACCGCCGTGCCGGGATGGGGTCTGGTGCTTGTCGTCCACCGCAAGGCCGCTGTACAGAGATCTGTGAAGAAGATGAATGGTTGCAGATGAGAGGAGACGATCGAGAAATTCGAATAGAGCCGTGGTTTTAAATTCTTTCTCTGCAATTGAAATCGATTCCGATCAGAATTAGGGATCAGAGTTTTTTTGTTTTTTTTTTTTCTGAATTAGGATTTGTTTCTGAAGTAGAAATGATGATGGGTAATCCTGTTTTGTTTCTTGACCGTTGATTTGACTTGGATTAGTTAGCGGTATGGAAAAGAACGGGCCGGGACAATTTACTATCTTCTGGGCCGAGGTGATATGCATTTGGGCCCATCCGAAGAGGAGCTGGCAGTGGTGATGGAAGGTGGCCCATGGCTATTTGGCGGGAAGCCTTTGGAAATTAAGTGAGAAGCCGCTCCATTTAATTATTTTTTTGTTATAAAATTTAGAGTTTTTTTTAGATGGTGATTATTTATATATATTTCAAATTATACACACTTTATTTTTAAATTATTAAAACAAAATGCAATGGTTATTTGGGATAAAAGAATAATTATTAAATAAATATTTTTTTATATGTGACCTAATTCATATTAATGCCAACAATGTTTATAAAAATATGCTAAGCTTCAAATTTAAAAAATTATGGCTGGTATAAAATTTGAAACGGTGCCAACTGTGCGCGTCAATTAATTGAGGATAAGGAATTTAAAAAAAGAATAAATGTGTGCAAACTTATTTAATTTTTATTTATTTATCTTTTTAATAACATATCTTACTTGGAATCAAAAAATTAATTATATATTTTTTTTATTAAATTCAAGTACGTTATGATTTTAGGAATATTATGTTAGTAACATTGCAATACCTGCACCTAGATTTGTACACCTAATTTAAATCTTCATTATAAATATACAAAAACATTATCGAAAATGAATAAATCATCATTAAAAATATTTAAAAAAAATATTCACTAGTAACATTAAAATTATCATTATAAAACATTTCAAAAAAATATTAATTAAGTAATACCAAAATCATCATTATAATTAATAATTAAAATGGGTACACAATTCTCCTTTTACTCCCTAGTGTAAGTTATAATTGAGTTAGAGAGTTCTATTTGAGATGATCTTATTGCAGTTGTAGCTCAAGTTGATGGCATTTAGCCATTTAGGGCAAGGTATTTATGTGAATGGTCTGGCCACTAGATTGTTTTTATTCACCATTAGATTGTAATCACTTCAATTTTAACCATTCGCACAAGGCGGAAGTCGAACCAAGGACCTGCCACAAGGCTAGACTCTGATACCATGTTAGAAACCGCTTCATCCAACAGCTCGAACTGTTAGAGAAGTTGGACAACTAGACAATTTATAGTGGGCCAAATATAGTCTCCAATAATACCCAACCCGACTAATCACTCGTATCCGTGACATTTGTCGTGGACAACAAGTCAATCCGGACATAATTTATTTATTTCTGTTAGGATAAATATATAGTATTTATATCCCAATAAGTAGTTGTTAAATATCCATGCTAAAAAACTCCCATAGGTCTGCATCCTGATCTATGTCGATTGCGTGATTATGGGATCCATGCGATATCATATTCGGGAGGGGCGGGGGCTCGTCTTCTGGAAACAAAAACGGGGCTCCAGACATGTTTTTGTTTTCGTTGATATCCAGCAAGCTGCTCCACCAGCGCATGCATTCGTTTTCTTGATCTCCTTCTTCTTGCAGTACCAATTGACCAAGTGATTTATTTTTCTCGTCGGGTTGTTTGGGAGAGAAGACCCTCGGTAGGGGCTTTATGATGTTGTTGCTCTTGGTGACTATTGAATCCACTTGTGGTGCTGAGGGTTTCTTGTCGACGACGTAAGTGTTCCAAAAGTTTTTTACGTTGTTTGCTGTTCGTCCGGGAATTCTACCAGCAATCAAAGACCATCTGCAGCGCATGCATCCAAGCATTGACAAATGAATATACTTAATCAACGATTAGTTATTATGATAGTCGTCGATTTTTGTTGTGTGTTGATAAAAATTACGTCGACTAATTATATATTTAATCATCAATGAGTAATTTATTCAGATTTTTATGTGAAGGATCCGAACCTGTTGCCTAGCAGCTTGTGAAGCCTGAAAATGAGATCGATTTCGTCTTTGTCAAAGGAACCTCGTTTTATGTTAGGACTCAGATAGTTCAACCATCTCAGCCTGCAACTTTCTGCATCGGTTCAACCCTGACAATTTATTAATAAAGGGCGCATTGATCAAAATAAACATTAAAGACTTGTTCTTTTGAACTGAAACTGGCTGAATTGAACTGAAACGATCTCAACTGAACTGAAGCGATCTCAACTAAACCGAACTATTTTTTTTATAAAAATAATAATAATTATTATAAATCATTAAATATTTTTCTAAAAATATTAATAATATTGTGATATTAACTAAATTGTATACTTAAAAGTATTGATTCAAATTATTTTTTATTTATTTTATTTTAATTTATTTTAAAACGAACTTAATCGAAGCTGAACTGAAACGATCTGAACTGAACTGAACTGAAATAGTTGTCGCATCTCTTTTGAAAAGAGCTGCGACAGCTGATGCGAGAGACAGAGGGAGTATATATTAACACATAGGATGGATGGATGACATGTTGTGTTTGAACTTGAAAGATGCATATGCTATATTATGTATATGTACGTATTTAATTTACCAGCTCTTAGAGGAACTAAATGCCACCTCCCTTCTCCGTGCTTGTGGATGCATTTGGTGAGCAGATGATCCTCTTCTTTTGACCATGCACCTTTCCTCAAACCAACCACGTTTTTATCCATTTTTTTTTTTCGATCGATCGCAGGGAGTTGCGAATGGGCATATATCGATCTAGAAATATAGTAACAAGTACTTATAATGGAACATACATGGTATCTGTACGGGTTGTAACTTGTACGTGTGGTTGTGTGACGTGCATGTTTGAAAACCACAAGCCACATAATCCAAAAGTCTAGTTACTTCACTCTCAGCTGTGAAGATCGATCATCAAATCGAAGAATGTATAGTAATATACTAATATTACTAGTACAACTAGTGATGTGATTAGGTTACCTAGCTAGCACTAGAAAGAAAATTGACAAAATTATATATATGCTCGTTTAATTTCCATCTCAAATTGACAAGCCATAACTCATATGAATCTCTCATTCCAACTTATAACATGATTAAAGAAAAATCGAAACTTTTTTTTTCTATTCCGGTTTTCTTGCTGTTAGAGGAAATAAGTTGCAGAATAGTTGAATTTTCAAAGTGGAATAGAGGGCATTTTAGTCTAATCATTCATTTTTAAGGTATATAAAAAGATTTTTTATATTGAGGTGTATATAAGAGTATTCTTTATACGAATAAGTCTAAATTGATCCATTTTACCTAATCTTAATGTTCATTTAGGTGGACTCTAATTCTAATTTTAATTCTTGATTTAATTACCTCATTTTGAATTCACCATAAATGTAGTTTATAATTATATGATATGGACATATATAATTGTACTCTTTGTAGTATTTAGGGATGAACATTGTTCGGTTATAATCGATTTAACCGATCGAATCGAACCGAAATTTTGATTTCGCTTCGGTTATTTGGTTTTCGGTTTGGTTATGGTTATGAAAATTAAAATTTTCGATTTTCGATTTCGGTTCGGTTATTTGAGTCAAATAACCGATAACCGAATATATATATATATATATATATTATTCTCATTTTTTCTTTTAAGAATTCAAATATTTTTTATTTTTTTTATTTTACTATATGTTTTTTTAATTACAATATATTTTATAAATTCCATTATAATATTGCAAATCACTCAATAAAAAATTATAAATATATTATATATTTAATTAAAATAATATTAATATTATTTATTTTTATTAATTTTTTATTTATGTTCAGTTATCGGGTATAATCGAAACCGAACCGAAAAATTCGGTTACTGTTTTATATCGGTTATTAAAAATATCGGTCGATTCGGTCACCGAAAAATTCGGTTCGATTATTGAAACGATTTTGATTATTTAGTTCGGTCGGTGACTGAATAATAATAATAATAATAATAATAATAATAATAATAATAATAATAATAATAATAATAATAATAATAATAATAATAATATACTACATGAGTAGAAACTCCGTACAGTCATATGTTGGGAACGAGAAAAAATATTACTATAGAGAGATATTCTTATATAGAATTTTATAACATAAAAATAATTTTTTCGTATAAAAAATAATATAAATATAAAAATAACATATATTGAACTTAACCAATTTAATAGTTTTGATTAAGTATATTTGACCATATATATATATATAAATTGTGTTAAACATATATATTAAATAAAATACTAATGAATTTAATGACTATAAATTTTGATCATATACTATATGTCATTGATTTTGATAAACATTTTAAGTCATTTTAAACATGTTATTGATTTTGATAAATAAAAATATTATTAATAAATATTTTTATTATATATTAATCATTTATTCCTATATAGAGGTATAAATCCTTAAGGTGGGACTTGAAAAATGTATGACTTATGACAATGTGGAGTTTATTCCTATTTATAACTGGTTCCGAGTCGGGACTTGAATTTTTTATTAGGGAGTTTATTCCTATATAGAGTATTCCTATATAGAGGTTCTACTGTACTATGATAATAATTGTGGTTTATTAATGGTTTTGTCTTGTAGCTTTTATTAGTTGTGTTTTCATTTATTTAGTTATGTAACAGGACGTCAAGAGGTTATGTAACAATGGAGTGGTTGTAACTTACAAATTGAGCTAGATCGAGAAACACATGCATCTAGTATTCTAGTTAGATAGTCTATCGGTAGAAATGGACAAAATTATTTCGAATCATTTTGTATTAATTTTGCAGGGTGTAGTTGAGAATTTGATGAAGATGACGAGAGTGTCATTACTCCGATCGGTCTGATTTATTTATTTTTAATTTGTTCAACACTCATTCATATTTTCTATAAATAGTGTAATTAACACATGCTATTAACATAGTACTATATTAATATTTTAAATTGAACTTAACAGGTATAAATTGAACTGAATTTGAATTGAAATTAAGTTTAATTGAATTTAATTTTAAAATATTGAAATAATTAAAAAAAATTGAATTGTGCTAAACTGAATGGATCTAAACTGGAATGAATCAGAAATGAACCGAACTGAACTTTTAATAAGCCTAAAAGAACAAGTCCTAAATTATAAAACTAAATTAGGCTAAACGTCACAAAACTTAGGATATCTTCTTTTGGATTAAAACTGACTGAACTGAAAAATGAACTAGACTTAACTGAACTTAATAGATCTGAATTGAGTAAAGCGAATTGAGAATAAGTCCAAAATAATAAGTTCTAAGTTTTACTTAGATCTAATTAATTCATTTTCTTGTCATTTTATATATATATATATATATATATTTTATCTTGGAGTATTAATAATTACATGTCTTTTTAATTATGCTAAATTTGAATTGAATAATATATGACTAATTTAATTATTTTAAATATAAATTATTAATTAATCATGTAAACTCTTGAAAATATTATATAAAATATTTAAGAACTTTTACAATTTGTTTAATAATGTAACTATTTTATAGGGATAATTATAGTTTATTATCTGAGCTTTAGGCTATTTTTTAATTTTCTACCCGACTTTTAAAAGATTGAAAAATCACTTTTCGATCACTAGAAAAGAGAAAATGTTTTACCTCGCTTCAAAACCGAGGGTACGTTTTACTTGACCATTCAGATTATCAATCCGAGAGAGGGCTAGAGTGAGAGGTTCTCGGGTCATATCTCATGCAATCAAAGCAAAACATAAATGAAAGACAAGGGAGCAAGAAAATAGGAATGAAATTAGCAAGTAAGAGCAAGCGGAGACAAGATATAAGAAGTGATACAAAGTGAATGATTTCGTAGTAGAGAGATTTCCAGATGTGTTCGTTTTTCAGGTCACACCCGTGTATCTAAGTTCGGGAAGGAGCTTTGGCATTTTCAAAGTACAAATTAGGAATTTTAAAAGTTTGAATGTATTTTCAAAAAATAAAAATAAAAAATATATTTTTTTTTGGAAAGAACCTTAATTTTTCATATTTATTTTGATAACTAGATATAAAAAGTAATTATGATATTTATCCTTAATTTATAATTTGAAAAAACCGAACTATTCAACTCTAAAGAAACATTAAAAATAACCCTAATCCAAAATTCCCCAAAAATTGATGGAAACGAAGTATACTCTTAGTATATCTCAATAACTATAATTTTCTGATGTTTAAATAAATTACTTGATGTAGCTAAAGGAGCCTTGTTGTAAGATCGGACGATGTATAGTATGATAATATCAATAATACCGAAGAAAGAAATCAACGAAAATAGAGAAGACAAGAATTTACGTGGAAACCCAACTTGGAAAAACCACGGGAGGAACGACGAACAATTCACTATAATATTACTTCACGATTACAAGGATGATACATGCTCTAAACCCTCAAATCTCACGTAATAGTTATAGCTAGAATAGACGGTGTGTTTATGCCTATGGAGAAGCTCTCTTTATATAGGGGAGAGACCTAATTAATGTATGGAAACATTAATTCTCGCCCATGCTATGCCTCGTAGGAGAAGGAAACCAAAACGGACCAAAAATAAAATTTTCCATAATTCTTACGCCTGGGCTAAACGGCGACCGCCGTTTCCAACTGGCGGTCGCAGGACAGATTCGGCGGTCGCCGAATCCATTTCGGCGGTCGCCGAAACCCCCGATTTTTGGCAGCCCCGACTTCGTCATTCGATGACCTTTTCGGCGGGCGTTGGTCTTCTTCGGCGGTCGCTGGACAGAAACGGCGGGCGCCGTTTTCCTCTGGCGGGCGCCGAATCCTCCAGCGTCGTTTCTCTTCTCGGTTTCGTGGCAAACTCAACAAATCTCCACCTTGGCACTAAACCGCGAACTTCTTTCGCCTTCAGTCTTCCTCCAAAAGCCCCTAAGGGCTTAATCTCTCGATCGAAGTCCAACCAAGCTAGAGCAAAGCTCAAACTTGATTGCGGGTAAACTCTTCGTTAACATGTCCGCTGGATTGTCGTGAGTACTAATCTTACTCACCTTAATATCGCCTCGAGCGATCACCTCTCGGACAAAGTGATAACGAACATCAATGTGCTTCGTTCTCTCATGAAACACTTGATCTTTTGTGAGACAAATAGCACTTTGACTATCACAAAAGATGGACGTCGTCTTAGAACCCTTCGAGATCTCTCTAAACCAACCTCTCAACCACAATGCCTCCTTGCAAGCCTCGGTGACTGCCATATACTCCGCCTCGGTAGTTGATAAGGCCACCGTACTTTGCAAAATAGCTTTCCAACTAATGGCACACCCACCAATGGTAAAAACATACCCGGTAAGAGATCTTCTTTTATCTAGATCACCGCCATAGTCGGAATCCACGAACCCTCGCACATCTTCTTGATTCCTCCCGAACACCAACTTCTTGTTAGACGTACCTCTCAAATAGCGCAACACCCATTGCACAGCCTTCCAATGCTCTCTTCCCGGATTCGCCATATACCGACTCACGGCACTCACGGCGTGGGCCAAATCTGGACGCGTACACACCATGGCGTACATTAAAGACCCAACGGCATTGGAATAAGGGACTCGAGCCATATCCTCGATGTCCTTCTCCGTAGTCAGAGAATAAGCAGAGGTAAGTCTAAATTGTGTTCCAAGGGGAGTACTTACCGGGTTCGCATTCTCAAGATTGAACCGACGTAGCACCTTCTCTATATACCCCTTTTGGCCAAGATACAACGTGCCTTCTCTTCGATCTCTCGTGATTTCCATTCCTAGGATCTTCTTTGCCGCACCAAGATCCTTCATCTCGAACTCCTTACTAAGTTGTGCCTTGACTCTCTCCACTTCCGACTTATCCTTAGCCGCTATCAACATATCGTCGACGTAGAGGAGAAGATAGACTAAAGACCCATCACGGCCTTTCCGAAAATACACACAACTATCATAGGAGCTCCTTCGGAAACCATTCTTGATCATAAACGTGTCGAAACGTTTGTACCATTGTCTAGGAGACTGTTTCAAACCATATAAGGACTTCTTGAGAAAACACACCTTGTTCTCTTGGTTTGAACCCTCGAACCCCTCGAGTTGGACCATATAGATATCTTCATCGAGCTCCCCATGTAGAAAGGCTGTCTTCACATCCATTTGCTCAAGCTCCAAGTCATGCATTGCCACAATGCCTAGGATCGCTCGAATCGAGCTATGCTTGACCACTGGTGAAAACACATCATTAAAGTCTACTCCGGGAATTTGGCTAAAACCCTTAGCCACCAATCTCGCCTTATATCTCTCGTCCTCAACCCCAGGGATGCCCTCCTTCTTCTTGAAGATCCATTTGCACTTGATGGCTTTCTTGCCTTTAGGGAGATCAACCAACTCCCAAGTGCCATTCTTATGAAGAGACTCCATCTCTTCTTGCATAGCCAAGACCCACTTACTTGAGTCATCACACGTAACCGCCTCGGCATACGATGAAGGTTCCTTATACGAATCAACTTCATCGGCTACGTTTAGAGCATAGGCCACTAACTCATAATCGGCTAACCTTTTAGGTGGTCGATTCTCACGCCTTGGCCTATCTCGTGCTATGCATTGTGGCTCTTTTGGATCTTCTGGAGTAGTCGAACTACTCGTCTCATCGTTCGAGGAACTTGACCCATCATCTTCCTCTTGCACCCTGTCCGGCTCCACCTCAATAGGAGTACTTGGAACCTCGAGATTCCCTTTAGACGACCGATCACCCATCATAGAAGCCTCATCGAAGACTACATCACGGCTTAGTATGATCTTTCTCGTCTCTGGACACCAAAGCTTGTATCCTTTAACTCCTTCCTTAAAGCCAACGAATATGCACTTCTTAGAACGTGCACTCAATTTCCCGTCGTTGACATGCATGTAGGCCGGACACCCAAACACCCTTAAGTCCTCATAATTCGCCGGAGATCCTTTCCACAACTCTTGTGGAGTCTTTTTATTAATCGCCATGGACGGAGAACGGTTGATAAGGTAACATGCTAAAGAAGCCGCTTCAGCCCAAAAACCTTTACTCAACCCAGAAGTTGCTAACAAGCAACGTACCTTGTCCATAATCGTGCGATTCATTCTCTCGGCTACTCCGTTTTGCTGAGGGGTGTATCTAACAGTGTGGTGCCTCACAATCCCCGAACTCTTGCAGAATTTGTTGAATTCTTCGGACATAAATTCTAGGCCGTTGTCCGTACGTAGGTTCTTCACGACTTTCCCGGTTTGTTTCTCTATCATCACCTTCCAATCTCTGAAGGTAGAAAACACGTCGCTCTTGTGTTTCAAGAAGAACGACCAAACCTTTCGGGAATAGTCATCGATGATGGTAAGCATGTAGTAAGAACCTCCTTTGGAGGGGACCGGGGATGGTCCCCATAGATCGGAATGAACATACCCGAGTATCTCTTTAGTTGTGTGAGCGCCGGTAGTGAAATTCACTCGCGTTTGCTTCCCAAAGACGCACTGCTCACAAAACTCCAACTTCGACAAGCCCTTATCCCCAAGAAGCCCTTGCCTACTCAACTCGGCCATTCCGGAGTCACTCATATGCCCTAGACGCATATGCCAAAGTCTCGTTGTATCAACATCCGGGACCTTGGAATCACCTACGGCTACTTCACCTTTCACCGTGGTGCCTTCAAGAACATAAAGCCTATTCGACTTACGTTCACCTCTCATAACCACCAACGAACCGCTGGCAACCTTCACGACTCCACCTTCTCCGGTGAACGAGTAACCCTTAAGCTCCAAAGTACTAAGCGAAATCAAATTCCGCTTTAAGCCGGGAACGTATCTAACCTCGCTTAGGGTGCGGATCGCGCCGTCAAACATCTTGATCCGGATGCTTCCTATCCATTTGATCTTGCATGACGCGTTGTTTCCCATAGTCACCGAACCTTGCTCCACCTTTTCAAAAGTATCGAACCACCCACGATTCGGACACATGTGGAACGTACATCCCGAGTCTAGAATCCATTCCTCGCTTGATTTGGAGACCTCACCCAAAGCCATGAGAAGATCACAATAATTCTCGGCTACACCAACTTCACCAGAACTCTTACCGGAATTATTGTTGTTGTTGTTGCCGCCTTCTCTTTCCTTCCTATTCTTCAAGGAGTAACAATCGGCTTTGATGTGACCCTTCTTCTTGCAATAGTTGCAGACTTTGTTACTATGTCGTGACTTCGATCGAGACCTATCTTGCCCCGTCGATCTCTGGTTGGTCCGTCCACGGACATTCAATCCTTCGCTTGCCGTCTCTCCCGAATTAGGACTCTCCATCATCAAAATATTCTCTCTAGATGAGAGAGCCGAGGTTACGTCTTTAAACGTGAGGCTATCTCGAGAATATAGGAGAGTATCACGAAAACTCGCGATAGAAGGGGGTAGCAAAATTAGGAGCCAAAACGCGAGGTCGTCATCTTCGAGCTTCACGCCAATGTTGCCGAGGTCGGCGACTTTCTCCTTGAATTTCGCTACGTGCGCGGGGATAGAGGAACCCTCCGCCATCTTGAGAAAATATAAGCTTCTCTTTAGATTGTGCTTACTTGACACCGTCTTGGTGATGCACATCTCTTCAAGCATCTCCCACAATTCTTTTGCTGTCTTCGCTTTCATGATGTCCTCCGCCAAAGCGTTCGAAACATGGATCCCTATGGTCGCCATAGCCATCTGATCGAGCTCTTCCCACTCTTCATGCTTCATGTCCGTCGGCTTGTTGTCAATACCTTTAAGGGCGCCCTCTTGCTTCAGGGATCGAAGAACTAACCTCATCTTGTATTGCCACGTCGGGAACCTTGTGTTGAGATCCAGCAACGGTATGTCATACCTCACGCTCGTCATCCTTAGCTCTGATACCACTTGTTGTAAGATCGGACGATGTATAGTATGATAATATCAATAATACCGAAGAAAGAAATCAACGAAAATAGAGAAGACAAGAATTTACGTGGAAACCCAACTGGGAAAAACCACGGGAGGAACGACGAACAATTCACTATAATATTACTTCACGATTACAAGGATGATACATGCTCTAAACCCTCAAATCTCACGTAATAGTTATAGCTAGAATAGACGGTGTGTTTATGCCTATGGAGAAGCTCTCTTTATATAGGGGAGAGACCTCATTAATGTATGGAAACATTAATTCTCGCCCATGCTATGCCTCGTAGGAGAAGGAAACCAAAACGGACCAAAAATAGAATTTTCCATAATTCTTACGCCTGGGCCAAACGGCGACCGCCGTTTCCAACTGGCGGTCGCAGGACAGATTCGGCGGTCGCCGAATCCATTTCGACGGTCGCCGAAACCCCCGATTTTTGGCAGCCCCGACTTCGTCATTCGATGACCTTTTCGGCGGGCGTTGGTCTTCTTCGGCGGTCGCTGGACAGAAACGGCGGGCGCCGTTTTCCTCTGGCGGGCGCCGAATCCTCCAGCGTCGTTTCTTTTCTCGGTTTCGTGGCAAACTCAACAAGCCCAAAACATAATTTTATTATTAATTTATTTTATTATATATTGTTCTTGACATTGATCAGAAGTTGTTTTTGAGATGATCTTAATGATTGCAGTTGTAGTCTGAGGCTGATGGCATTTAGGTCAAGGTATTTATGAACAATTTGTCAATTAATTCTGGAGCATTGTTTTGTGAAGAATTTCCCGCTCATTAATTATTGACTCTAGTCCAAAATACAAAGTAATTAATATTATACCTAATCTAATTTAATTAATTTGGGATGAGCAAATTAAAAGAGTACAAAATTAAAAGCAAATTTGATAGTACCATAAAGTTCAGTTTACTTATCTCTCAATCACTTGATGGTGGTGATGATGATCATTAAACTATTTGACAATCATGTTTATTTTTAATAAATATATATCATGTAAGATATTTTTTTACTCAATTTAAAAGATGAATTTTATTGTGTATTTTGATCGCTATTAATTTTATTCAATTTTTAATTCATTTATTTTGTATGTACATTACATTGGGAAATAAAAAAATTTGTCAGGTCGTTAACAGTTGGTTGAGAATTTGAATTGAAGACTCCAAACTCCAAAGTTCGAATTGAAAACCGTAAAGTTCAAGGTTCGAACTCGAGACATGTGTATGTGAGTATTGGTTTGAACTGAAGACCGTAAAGTCCAAGGTTCGAACCCGACACATGTGTGTGAGTATACACGAGACATGTGTGTTGAGTATTGGTTCGAACTGAAGACCGTAAGGTCCACACATATGTGTGTGTGAATATACCCGAGACATGTGTGTGTGAGTATTACTGAAAATAAGGTCCAAAGTTCGAACTCGACACATGTGTGTGTGAGTATTTAAATGTTTGAAATTGACCTATACAAAGAAAAAATAATAATAAAAAAAGTTTATAAAAAATTATAATTTAAAAAATATTGAAAATAGTCACAATATACACTTGTTATTTTTTCAATAATTTTATGTTATGTTATTTGTAACTTAATTTTATTTTTAGCTAGTTGAGAATCTTCATACTTATTCAATCCAAGTTCAACAGTTTTCTGACTGTTAAGTGCAACAGATTTTAGTGGATCCCATTATATATGCATCATGTAGTTATGAGCCGGGTCCTTTCGGAGTATCTGATAATAATGGTTCGAGGAACATGTTATTAAGAAACAGACAGTGTTCAGTTTCGTATAGGTAACTATATACATATATATTCAAGAAATATTCAAGATCTCAAAGCAAACACGTACAGCTGTTAAAAAATAATCAGACTAATGTACCCTGAAACAGAGTTTTGAGGTGTTGCATAAGAATATGTATAATCCATAAGAATAAGATTAGTTAAGTACAAACTCACATTTTCTCTCTTGAGTTAATTTTCATTAAAAGGGCACTAATATAGTTTATCTTTTTTGGTGTTGTAAACCTAAATTGTGTCTGTTTTAGGCGGCTCTTATATTTTGTAGATTCTGAGTTCTACTGGTGTACTCTTTTTTTTTCTTTTCTTGTTATTTCCATTTCCGATAAAAAGAAAAGTACTCCTATGTAATAAGAAACAACAAATTGAGTTAAATATGCATACAAAGAATGGACAATTTGATCATAATATGAACAATTTGATCCGACGATAATTTTGAAGCACCCAGTTTATTTAATTTCTACTAGGCATGTAGTATATATATCCCAATGGATCAGTTGTTATCCATGCTCAAAAAGTCCCATAGGTTTTCATCCAGATCTATGTCGCTCAACCCATCAATATTCGCGTGATGCGATATCGTATTCGGGAGGGGCGAGGGCTCGTCTTCTGGAAACAAAAACGGGGCTCCCGACGTGTTTCCGTTTTCGTTGATATCGAGCAAACTGCTCCACCAGCGCATGCATTCATCTCCTCCTCCTTCTTCTTCTTGGGCCGGTACCATTAATTGATCATCATCACCACCATCAAGTGATTTATTTTTCTCGTCGAGTTGTTTGTTTTTTGTATCGGGGGTTATTGGTGCTTGTGGTTTGCGAGAGAAGACCCGAGGTCGGGGCTTTATGATGATGTTCTTGTCAGCGATGTAAGTGTTCCAAAAGTTCTTCACGTCGTTTGCTGTTCGTCCGGGAATTCTACCAGCAATCAAAGACCATCTGCAGCGCATTCGAAGCATTGAGAAATGAACTTGTACTACTATTTAGTTAAGTTACTGTTAGTTATTTACAAAAAAAAAATATGACTATTAATCTGAGACAGATGCAGTATATGTGAATGATCAAAATCACCTGTTGCCTAGCAGCTTGTGAAGCCTGACAATGAGATCGATTTCGTCTTCGCCAAAGGAACCTCTCTTTATATTAGGACTCAAATAGTTCAACCATCTCAGCCTACAACTCTTTCTGCAACGGTTCACCCCTAACCACAATTAATAAAGCACATCAGAAGAAATATTAATATATATATATACTCGTAAACAAAGAAGATGACAACTGCTGCGAGACAGATGAAGTATATATTAACACACGATGGATGGATGACATGTTGTGTTTGAACTTGAAAGATGCATGCTATTATGTGTATGTATTTACCAGCTCTCGGAGGAACTAAATGCCACCTCCCTTCCCCGTATTTTTCGATGCATTTGGTGAGTAGAATATCTTCTTCTTTTGACCACGCACCTTTCCTCAAACTTACTGCGTTTTTTTCCATTTTTTCGGTGTGTCGATGATCGATTGATCGCAAGGAGTTGAGAAGGGGCATCGATCGAGAAATATAGTAACAAGTACTTATGGAACGGAACATACATACGTACATGGTATCGGTGCGTGTTGTTGTGTGACGTGCATGTCTAAAAACCACAAGCCACATAATCCAAAAGTCTAAGACACTTCACCATCAGTGAAGATCAGATCGATGCGATCATCAAATTCAAGAATGTATATTAAATAAATATTTTTAAAAAGTTTGCATTAATACTGTAACATTCATAAATACATTGTGCGTACAATTAATAAAGTTATTGTACGTACCTGCAGCAAAACAATTAATAATCAACATAATATTACCTACTAATTATAGATGTCAATTCAATCTTAAATTGTGGGCTAGGGCTTGTAGTCCGCTCGAAAAAATGTAGGGTTAGGAATGTATATTTTCGGTTTGAAAAAATCAAAACTGAATTGGCTCGAATCGAAAGAGCTCGACAAACTAAGTGTGCTAGCTCGACAAACCGTGGGCTAGCTCGACAACCCAATTTATTTGAATATATTAATATTCATTTTATATATTTATACAAATATTTGAAATAAAAATAATAATATATTCAAAATTAAAAAAATCTCAACTCAAATTACAATATTAAATATTATTGAATGAATATTTAATTTTTTTGGCAATTTAAATATTATAATTATAATAATTATTATTAAATATTAATATTTTATTAATATTAAACTTAAATTTGTATTAAAATATATTTTTTATTGTATAATATTAATTGTTTTGGCTCGATAGACTAGAGATTTTAGGGTTAGCTAGAGATATAAATTTACGGCTCAAAAATATTTCAACCCGAACCGAAATAGTTTGATAACCCGAATGGGTTGAACCGAAACCAAGTGAGGTGACCCGATTACCGATCCCTACTACCTACATTATTAACCGACATCAAATTAATTCATGACAACGTTATATACATACCACTAATATTAATTTGTTGTACATGTACAATATTGTTTGTGTAGGGGCTAGCTGCCCAAATTAAACTACACGCTCTTATCATTTCGAGCACAAAGAGGAAGCCGCCCTAGACAAAATCATGGAGATCTGGAGATGGATATATATATGGGACTAGAGCTGCAAACTGAGTCAAGTGGCTCGTGAGCCGCTCGAGTCAATGCTCGTCTCGAGCTCGTTATTATAAACGAGCCAAGCTCGAGCGCTATTTTTTGAAGAATCGAGCGGCTCGAGCTACTCGAATATATATGATTTTACATAAATACCCTTACATATAATATATACTTTGGCCAAATGAAACCCTAAATCGCCCCACGCCGCTCAAATTCAGATATTGCCTCTCACTTCCCCTTCCTATTTTCCTCAACCAAAAATTACTTCTGTACCATCTTTTTTTTATGAATCTAACAACTACCTGAACCACCATTGAGTGTGAGCAAGTGTCTTGCATTTATTTAAAAATATACTCCATATGTGGTTATGTATTTTCTTTCTCTTTCCTGCAAATAATTTCTTTTGAAATTCTCTTTAAATAATTATCTAATTTATTTGCTTATGAATGTTTTTTTGTAGCTGAAGTTGCAGCTCGCATGGAGAATTTCATAACACTAAAAATGGGCAAAGATTTAGAATATTAAAAATTGCAATAATAAAACATAAAGAGATTTGTAAATTGGGTAGCGTGAAAATCTATTTGCTCGATTGAGTCGATCTCGAGTATGTAAGTTTCTTGTCGAGTCGAGTCGAGCTCGAGCATGTTGAAGAATTTTTTATTGAACCGGCTCGATAATGCTCGACTCGGCTCAACTCGTTTGCAACCCTAGTTGGTGTTGAAATATATATAATATTAAACTTGATTAGTATTAATTAAAATAAAATTATTAGTCTGTACTTTTGAGAATTATGTAGAAGCAGTAGAAAAGTCATGGTACTTCTAGAGTAGTCCACATTCACGTAAGTATGTTATATATGGGTACTTCTCTTTGTGATTAAAGTTGTAAAAAAAAAAGTTTATTTATAAAAGAGAGTTTAATATTTTGAGAGTTTCTTTTCTGATTAATTCACGTCCAAACACTTTCCCAAATAAATAAAAAAACACTCTTCTTCTTCCCCTTTTACTGTGCAACAAATTGGTATCAGAGCCACAAAGTTCCAACTTGAGAAATGGCTAACCTACAATCTTTTCAAGTCCCTGTGCTCAATAACAATTTCAATAATTGGAGTATCAAGATGAAAGCTCTACTCGGAGCTCACGATGTGTGGGAGATCGTTAAAACCGGGTATGAAGAGTCGAAGGACGAGGCCGGGTAATTTGCGTGATGCGAGGAAGAGAGACAAGAAAGCTCTCTACCTAATTTATCAAACACTGGGGGACGATGATTTCGAGAAAATCTCGAGTGCGAGCACCGCCAAAGAAGCTTGGGAAAAGCTACAAAATTCTTACAAAGGTGCAGAGCAAGTAAAAAAGGTACGACTTCAAACATTAAGGGGGGAATTTGAATCTTTACATATGAAAGAGTCAGAACTAGTTTCAGATTATTTTTCAAGAGTATTGGCGGTCTCAAATCAAATAAAAAGAATTGGATAAAAATTGGATGATATAAGAATAACGGAGAAAATATTACGCTCTTTAACTTCAAATTTTGAGCATATAGTGATGACAATTGAAGAAACAAAAAATTTGGGGGAAATGTCTATTGATTTACTATTGGGCTAGTTACAAGCTTACGAGGAGAAACACAAGAAGAAACAAGAAATTGTAGAACAAATCTTAAAATTACAAGTCTGCACGAAAGATAAAGAAGAAAGTTCGAGCAATGGAGGTGGCCGACAAGGAAGAGGTCGCGGACAAGGACAATTTCGAGGTCGTGGCTATGGACGTGGACGTTGACGGGGACGAGTAAATTTCCCCAATGAAGAACGAAGGGAATTTCAAAAAGGCGTAAGTGGAAGCAACAATCCACAGTCGAGGTACGAAAAATCTTCCATAAAGTGTTATAATTGTCAAAAATTTGGGCATTATGCTTCCGAGTGTAGATACGCAAAACCAAAAGTGGAAGAGAAAGCTAATTACGCCCAAAGCTCGAGCGAAGAAAATGATAGTGTTCTACTAGCTTATAAAGGAGAAGGAGAAAGACAAGATGGCATGTGGTACCTTGACACAGGAGCGAGCAATCACATGTGTGGAAAAAGAGACATGTTCGTGGAGCTCGACGAGTCTGTAAGTGGCAATGTCTCATTTGGAGATGAATCTAAAATACCAGTAAAAGGGAAAGGCAAAATTTTAATTCAACTGAAAAACGGAAATCATGAATTTATTTCAAACGTCTACTACGTGCCTGACGAGCGCGAATACTTGTCGTGGAGCAAACTCGCTTTCAAAATGATATTTATAATTCTGCCAAACTCAACACTACGGTGTATAGTGATAAGTATGAGGGGTCGGTCCCACGAGGAAGCAATTGCAATAAGTGATCTCGGCTAGCCCAAGGATTGTCACGTTTTAAAAAGGTTTTGATTGGTTGCTGTGGGCACAGCGGTTTTAATCACGCTACCAAACTCAAACAATTAAATATAAACTCACTATGACTAAACTGAACAAACAGAAAATATACTAAACACTATGACCAAACTGAACAGATAACTAAAATAACGAAAATTAAATAATGGAAAACAAGCATCTGGGCATACAGCGTCTCTCAGGGTCATCTGGGCAAACTACCGGTCATCGGCACTAAGGATTTCTACCAGCGGTTTGTCAGCAGTTATAGGGTGCAAAAACAAAAGTGGTCCTATTACGTCACGCCCAACAATTGCCCACCCCTTATCTATCCTTACTGTGTAAAGAGAAGGCAAGCTAACACTATGCCTAAACCCCTGGATCTGAACAATTCGATAACCTATGCGACCAAACATGGATCTAGTTTGCCCAAACCCGCATTACCCTCTAGACAGACCCGCTCGGCCAATAGCATGCTCGAAACATACGACTGCATCTCCTGCAAGTTCTAGTGCTATGCCCGCAACAATACTACAAGGTACATCTATGCGGTTTGCCAATCACCAGTATCCCAGTTTGTAAAGGTTCACTAGTGGTCGTCCTAGTTTGCCCAAACTCCCCAGAAATAAACCTCAACCAACTTTGCCTCGGGAACAAACGCCCAACCGGCTACTCTAGCCCCATCAGCCTCTCGGTCTCACTTAGCCCAAAATCCCCCTCGATCTGCCTTTGCCCAGACACAGATTACTAGCTATGCATAATCAAATCGAAAATAAATAAAATAAAAATAGAATAAAACATGCTGAAATTGAATCTTGAATTAAAGTATTGAATGTCTAGAACATAAAGAAATTAATTGACGAAATTAAAAACATTAAATCGAAACGAATTCGCCCTGCTATGCCCGAAGGTCCATAACCGGCGAGAACTCGACTCCTTCTTCTTCAGCCCATCAATGGCGTTTTTCTGAATTTTTGGGTGTTGATTTCGTCCCTCTCTCTCTCTGGTGTGCTCCCGTGTGTTTTTTTAGGGTTTTTCTGATCAGCGATTATATATGTGTGGTCTCTAGGGCATCAGATTTGTATTAATGGGCTGATGGGCCTGGTGGGCTTGGGCCGTCTGGGCGTAGTCCGTCCAGAGTGTTCTTGCTGGAACTCTTGGCGGTCAAAGATTGTCCTGGTCTTTAGGGTCTCTTTCCTTATCAGCTGACCGGATAGAGATGTGGGGATAAGGCAGAATCCCCCAATTTTCGGACTTTGTTGCTCTGGTATGCTCGATACTCGCCGTTTGCCCAAACTGGGCGCCTTCTTCCCTTTGCCCAAAGAAGCGACTTTGCCCAAAGTGAAAACTTCAACTTCGGCGTTTGATTCTTCTGCTTCGTGACTTTGCCCATAGTGGTGAATTTGTCTCGTTGGGTCAAACTGCTCAAGTCACTTTGGCTCGGATCCCCGTGGTTTCCCAAAGTGGATGATTTTCTGGCCTCTTTCGCACAATACACCACCTACTACCTGTACACCTGCACACTCTGCCCAAACATCCTATTGTGCCCTCCCAGACACGTTACTGACTCAAAATGACTCAATAAAGGGTGTAAAAACGCTCTAAGATGAGCAAATAAAATGGCTCATCAGAACCGCACACACTTGGATACGCTTGTCCCCAAGCGTGGGCTCTGATTTGCCTGACTCAAGACCAAAGTGAAAATAGAAGTGAAAGAAATAGGGAGAAATAAAACAACAGACTTTAGCATGATCAGTACGGGGCATAGTACATACAGATAACACAAAATTCAAGTAAATACAAAAATAAGTCAAGAGTCTGTTCAAGGTCTTTGGGTTCACTCCCTCACAATGTCTCTCTCTTTTCAGTGTATGGGTTCAATGACACTCATTTTCTGCTGTGATTCCACTTTGCCTAAATTTGCCTTAATGCTAGTCTGAGTTTGTTTTAACTAGGCAGGGGGTTATCAAATGGGCTTTTATTGGGTTGTAGTGTTGGACTCATATGGGTAGATTTTGGGAGTAGGCTCTATTTGGGCAGAGGGTTTTTTTGATGTTAGCCTTTTCTCTGCCACTTTGCCCCTTTCTTACGGGCCTTAGCACAACAACTTTTTATTCATTTTTTTTTCCTTTTTTTCTGATTTTTTTTTTCTTTTTTTTTTTTTTTTTAACACTATGCCCTAACTCCCTATCTTCTCTCTGGCTGCCTATGTACTGTGGGCATAATACCAGATGGATTCACAAAGAATATTTAATCAGGCTCAAAGGGCTAGCAAGGTGAAGAAGCACTTTTCGATCACAAAGGAAAGAGAAAGCGTTTTTACCTCGCTTCAAAAACCGAGGGTACGTTGTAATTCGACCACTCGGATTATCAATCCGAGGGAGGGCTAGAGTGAGGGGTTTTCATAATCATATTCATTTCAATGTATAACAAAATAACAAGTTGTTCAAATAAACATTCAAAAGCAAGTAAACAAAGATATATCAAATGGAAAGAAGTGGAGATGAAGTCAAGGAAAACACCCACAAAATGATTAACTAATGCTTTGGTAAATTCTCAAAGGATCTCGTCCCTAGAGTTGATCCCTTGTAGTGTTTAAGTTCAAATAATCGATATATGAGAAGAAAAGGCCCGACCTATCGGTACCTAATCGTTTAATCCCCGAGTGTAGCACCGTAATGAAAACACACATTATCAATTATCGTTACTTAAACCTTTAGTTTGTACATGCAAAAACCGAACCTCGAGATGAAGAGCCCCGCACCACGGTAGCTTATCGATTTTAATCTCCAATTAACCTAAACCCCGCCCCACGGAGATTTGGATCAATTGTGGTTCGAGAAATTACACTTTAAACTAAGTTTTATTCATTGAAGCATTTTGTCAAACACTTTGTGGGCATTACCTAAGCTTCATCCCCAACTAGGAATTTAGCCAACAAAAGCCATAGAAATCATCATATTCAACATGTAAATCGTAAATCCAATCTCAATCAACATCATTCAATACAATCCAAGTTCAATTTTCACAAATCAAGCAAAATATGAAAATTCTACAAAATGCAATAAAGAGAGAAGGGAGAAGAAATAGCCAAGGTGAAGTCTCGTGATCGTAGGTAGTAGATCTCGATTTCGTCGTCCTTGCCCGAGCTCGAATCCGTCGTCAATGGAGACTTGCTCTTGGAAGAAGATGAAATCTCTCTCTCTCTTAGCTCTTCAAATTGTATGTAGAAGGTAAGTGGTGAAAAGTCCCCCTCATGTGTGCTGCCTCCCTCCTTTTAATTCCCGCTGAAAATCTGAGCTCAAAATGAGTGTGAAATGTCCTTCTTAGCCCTGGTCAAAGTTTAATTAGATTGGTCAACTCCTGGTCAACTCAGTGAATACACGGTCAACAACTCTAGCTCGCACATCTCTTCTTCTGCGCAGTTTCTCGACTCTCGTCGTAGTTTCTTCGTCCGAACTCCGATTGCCTCGATTCAAAATTCTACGGAATCTAGACTTCACGATCTTTCCAACCATGTATGGCATGAAGTTTGATTCTCAAAGAGGAAAAACAGTTTAATCCCCAAAGTTTCTGCAATTTTCAGCTCGGCTCATTGTCTCGTTTTAGCCTTGTCACTCCGTTTTTCCTCGTTTCTCCTGTATTTTGACAAGAAAAACACACTACACCACAAGTGAAATCCGTCGAGACAATAATATGCTTTACCCTCCAAAATCGTACAAATATATACAAAATATAAACAAACACTCCAAAAAACAATACTATAAACGAGCATAAAATCGGCACTTCAAACTACTACAACGACAAAACAATGCTCGTCCCGAGCATAATGTTCCAACGCGATACACTAACTAGCCGGAGAAGTACGTTTCAAACCGATCCCATATTCATCTCAATCGTGTTATTATCAAAATAAAATGACACACACCATTCGAATCACACAACCGCACGATACTCTCGTTTCTTACCTCTCAAAATCGAATTAATAGGACAATTCACTCTCAATATGCAAGAGATAGAACAAGGAACTTGCATTTAATCAAAGAAAGCTCGAGGAAGGAATGAATAGCACCCATGTAATATGCATTTCATACACTACAAGCTCAAGGTAAATTTTACTCAATTAAATCACCACGACACTTTGAATCAAAACATGATCAAGTATGGTAGGCTAAGGTAGAGGTCGGGTAAGAATCACATATGAAACAAGAATTGGGCACTCACTTTCTCCCTCGTCCCCTCCTACTCCAAACGTTTCTCACAAACACCTCGCCCTTATATCTCCAACTAAGTGCAAGGATATCAAGTAAACCGGGCTTACAATCATGAATCAAGAATAACCCTCGCCTTTTTTTTTTAATCGATTCATCTTTTGGCCAATCATTTTTTTTCTTTTTTTTTAGGCTCTTTTCATGCACTATATTTTTTTTACATTTTTTTCTTCTTACTTTTGTGCACACAACATCATTCATCATACATCATTTATTCTCATCATTCATTTTTTTTTCTCATTTTTTTTATTAAGAGGGTTGGCTTTTTCACTAACAATATCAAATGCCCAAGTTCACAATGACACCTTTTTATGCACATCCTAAGTAATGACCCCAAATCAACAATTTACCTTCATCACCAAATGACCCCAATCATGCTCACACCACTCTTGGAAACGCTCGGCAACAAGAAAAAGGTATACATGTAGGCTCAAGGGGTTTCTAACGGTGTCCCACGACGGGCTCGGTCAAATATGAGGAATATATTTAAGTGGAGCTTTTCTATTGATCAAGTTCATCATTTTCAAGCACATGAGACCAACCAAGTTCATTACCCTTCACTCACAATGCACAAACACATATATATATATATATATGGACAATAATAACAATGCATATTCATGAATCAAATGAACCAAAAAGGAGATAGCATAGATGATACAACAAAAGAATTAAGGCTCAAGATCCTCCCACAATTATAACAAAGTTTCCAAACTAACAAATAGTGCGTACTCATAGTATTCAACAATAACAAAAGAGAGATAAACAACATCCAAACTAACGACTCCTCCGACTTTAACCCAATCCACATGTATCGCACACGTCTACGGGACTCGCACACTTCATCAAAGTAAGAAAAATGCCAAAAGCTCGACTTTAAAACACAAAATAAGGAAAAAAATAAAAAAATAAAATAAAACAACAAAATAAAAAAAAATCACACAAACACCACAAAATATACTCCAAAAATCTTAAAAGAAAAAAAATAAAAACGATCAAGAGGGATAAGCTATCACATACCTCGACCCGAATTTAATTCTGGGTATTCGTCCTACTCCCGAATGCGGTGAGTCCCTCGGCCTCGGTTTTGATCAAGAGCGGCGCCCCATATTGCTCCTGGGGATCTCTTTCGATGAGAGACGGTTGACTTGAACATGGCAAGTTAGTTCGGTACGTCGGGCACGGACGAGCTGCTCTCGACTTCATTCTCAACCTCCTCGTCAATCTCATCATCGGAAATAACATTGGAATTCTTCATAGGGGTATCGTAGCAACAATCGGACAAGAGGAACATCAAATTCAATAACCCAAGAATGCGGCTGCTCTTCACTGAAGTGTTGAAAGGTGAAAATTTCAGAAGCCCCGAATTGAATTTCTCGGTGTCGCCCGGTTGTGGAAATGGGAATGGCAGCCGACGAAAATCAAAATCAACCAAAACGGAGACTCAATTCAAACCACAATCAACTGAGAAGCGAGGACGATTGCCTATGCCGGCGGTGTCGTGGTCGTCGGAGTTACGGAGGAATCAGAATTCTGGAGCGGAAACGCGGGCTGGGTCGAAGATGGTGGCGGAGATGGAAGCGGGCTGTGGTGCGACGATTCTGGAATGAGATGAACGGAGCCGCGGTGACGGGCTGGAGCGACAACATCGGGTCGTGCTCGACGGTAGAGGTGTTGGCGGTGGCGATCGGATCCGAGACGGGCGGAGCTATGGTGGTGATTCGTATCTAGAGCGTCGGAGTGCGTCGGGAGTGATGGCGTGAACGGAAGAACAGCGGTGATGGATTGCCGGAGTCGACCGGAGACACGGAGACGAGGTCGTCGGAGGGTTGTCGGATTGCAGGGCGGTGGTGTGGAGTCGTGGCGGCGACGGTTCTGGATCGGAGTCGGACGGAGGCGGCAGCGGATGGAGGTTCTGAGCTCGGACAGAGGCGGGCGGAGGTGTCGGGCGGCGATTCCGATGAGGCGGTCGGCGATAGTGGCTGGTGGTGGTGGTCTGCGATGATGAAGAAGAGAGAAGAGGGGATTAATGTGGAAACCTAATGTCGTTCCCCCAATTTTTAATTTTGATATAATTTTTTTTTTTATTTTTTATTAAAGGGCGTGGCGCAAATGAGGTATCCCAGCGCAAACGCGTCAATCTTCAGAGAGCTCCGGCGCGAACGCGCCAGAGTGGCGCGAACTCTTCAAAGTACTGGGGGCTCCAGCGCGAACGCGCCAACTATTTGTGACCCCAGCGCGAACGCGCCAATCCCAAAGTCTTTATTTAATGGATTTTCTCCTCCGAAATGCAATTTAATGACCGTACCAAGTTCTCCAATCTCCGTGTTAGTGCCGGACACCACAAAAACACCGATTCCCAAACTCCGGATTCTCCAAATCATATGACAACCCCCTCTCGAGGAGGAAACACACCTCCGTAAGCACCACTGCAACATTTTTATACCGATTTTTTTTCTAAGAACATGCTCAAATTTAAGTCGAGAGCTTGACCTCCATCTAGGTGCATTTTCTCCTTTAATTCCTTCTCTACTTCCATATTTGCACCTAGTGGGTTGCTCGGTTTAACGTCGCGAGCTCGACATAGCCGAGACAATTACATACTTCCTTCGGACGTCAAAACATACCCCTCGGCTACATCTTTACTCACATCCCGATCAATATATGGTTTAACACGGTGACCATTCACGGTGAACTCTTCAAGCGTAACCGGAGTAATTAATCGCACCGCCCCATTCGTCAATACCTCTTTTACTTCTTATGGCCCACTCCACCTTGATCTCAATTTCCCGGGAAACAACTTTAGACGAGAATTATATAGCAAGACTTTCATACCCGGTTTTAACTCCTTCGGAAGTATTTTCTTATCATGAACTTGCTTAATTCTCTCCTTGTAAATTTTTGAATTTTCATAGGCCTCATTTCTTAGCTCTTCCAACTCCGATATTTGTAGCATCCTTTGTTTCCCCGCCTTATCCATCTCCATATTCATCGCCTTGATAGCCCAATAAGCTCTATACTCAATTTCAACGGGTAAATGACAAGCTTTACCGTACACAAGCCGAAATGGTGTAGTTCCTATCACCGTTTTATATGCGGTACGATATGCCCACACCGCATCTTTCAACCTTTCCGGCCAATCTTTCCTCGACGGCTTGACGGTCTTTTCAATGATCTCCTTTATTTGTCGGTTGCTCGTCTCGGCTTTCCCCGATGTTTGTGGATGATAAGGTGTCGCCACATGGTGTGAAATGCCATTCAACTTCATTAACTTAGCAAACACCTTATTACAAAAGTGAGACCCCCCATTGCTTATAATGGTTCTCGGTATTCCAAACCGAGAAATTATATTTCCTTGCAAGAACCGAAGAACCGTATTTGCATCACAAGTCCTCGTCGGAATCGCCTCAACCCATTTCGAAACATAATCAACGGCAAGGAGAATGTACTCAAATTGTCCGGCTTTGGGAAAGGGTCCCATAAAGTCGATACCCCATACATCAAAAATTTCTACTACGACATTCACTTGCATGGGCATCTCGTTTCTCTTCCCTATTGCCCCCATTCTTTGACATTTATCACATGACAAAACATACTTGTGAGCATCCTTGAAAATTGTCGGCCATGTAAAACCGGCTTGTAGAACTTTATCGGCCGTCTTTCTCCCTCCAAAATGACCACCACTAGGTGCCTCATGACAACCACTCAAGACTCCTTTTTGTTCACCTTCCGGTATACATCTTCTTACAATATCATCACGTCCAACTTTGAAAAGATAAGGATCCTCCCAAAAATAGTGTTTGCTTTCCTCTATAATCTTCCTCCTTTCATAAGAGAGTACTCCTTCTTTAAATGCACCGGTTACCAAGTAATTAGCAATCTCCGCATACCATGGCACTTGGTCAACTCCCATACACTCCTCAAATGGAAAACTCTCCTTCATTCCCTCTTCCTTACTCAACTCCAACCGAGACAAATGATCCGCCACCACATTTTCACACCCTTTTCTATCTTTAACCTCCACATCAAACTCTTGCATCAAGAGAATCCATCTTATTAACCGAGGTTTAGCTTGTACCTTTGTCATCAAGTAGCGAATAGCCGCGTGGTCCGTGTGTACAATCACCTTAGACCCAATGATATAAGACCGAAATTTGTTCAAGGCGAACACTACCGCATACATCTCTTTTTCGGTCGTGGTGTAATTCACTTGAGCCTCGTTCAACGTGGTACTAGCATAGTATACCACCCGTAGGAGCTTGTCAACCCGTTGTCCCAAAACCGCTCCAATGGCATAGTTAGAAGCATCGCACATGATCTCAAACGGTTTGCTCCAATCCGGAGGAATCACAACCGGTGCCGAAGTGAGTCTCTCCTTCAACTCCGTGAAAGCCATTTTGCACTCATCATTGAAATCAAACGACACATCATTCCCCAAAAGTTTACAAAGCGGTTGGGCAATTTTGGAGAAATTCTTGATGAACCTTCTATAAAATCCCGCATGTCCCAAGAAACTCCTTACTCCTTTTACATCAATCGGTGGAGGTAAATTTTGGATCACTCCAACCTTGGCTTTATCGACCTCAATTTCTTTTTCCGAGACCACATGCCCCAAAACAATACCTTGAGTTACCATAAAATGGCACTTCTCCCAACTCAAAGTAAGGTTATTTCTAATGCAACATTCAAGAACTCGGTCAATTTTAACCAATGTATCATCAAAGGAATCACGAAATACCGTAAAATCATCCATAAAGACCTCGATGCATTCTCCTATCATGTCGGAGAAAATGGACACCATACATCTTTGAAATGTCCCCGGTGCATTACACAAGCCAAAGGGCATCCTTCTCCATGCAAACGTCCCCAAGGGGCTTGTGAAAGTCGTCTTTTCTTGATCCAACGGGAATATAGCAATTTGATAATACCCCGACATCCCATCCAAGAAGCAAAAGAATCTCCGGCCCGCCAACTTATCCAACATTTGATCAATAAACGGCAATGGAAAATGATCCTTTAAAGTAGCGGCATTCAACTTTCGATAATCAATACACATCCGCCACCCCGTAACCGGTCTCGTCGTCACCAACTCAAACCTCTCGTTAGTGAACACCGTGATTCCGCCCTTCTTGGGCACCATATGGATGGGACTCACCCATTTGCTATCGGCAATAGCATAAATGAGACCCTCTTTTAGAAGCTTCAATATCTCCTTCTTCACTATCTCCGTAAGAATCGGGTTTAAGCGCCTTTGATTGTCTCGAGACGCTATAGCCCCCTCCTCAAGGTTAATTCGATGCATACATACATCGGGGCTAACGCCTCTCAAGTCCGCCAAACACCATCCAAAAGCCGCTTTATTTTTCTTAAGAATTTTAACCAACCTTCGTTCTTCCTCTTCACTCAACTCGGATGAAATAATAACCGGTTTAGATTCATTTTCCTCTAAAAATACATACTTTAAATGCCCGGGTAATGGTTTCAACTCCACCTTAGGCTCCTTCAAATTAGTGATAGGATCTCTCTCCTTCGGATCTACTTCCACCTCAAATACTTCCTCAATTTCCGGAAACTCATCACATTCATCATCCGAGCCTCCAAACTCCACTCCATAACGAACATCAAACTCCTCTTGGAGTATTCTTTCGACCAATCCATCAACCACGTCCACCTCGGCACATTCCTCTACCATAGACGTGTTAGGAATCAACGTGTCATTTCTAACCATAAGCTTCATCTTCTCACCCAACACCGTCATCTCGATTACTCCATTTTTCACATCTATTAATGTATTGGCCGTAGCCATGAATGGTCGGCCTAGTAAAATTTGATGATCTTTCGTTGAAGGGCCACCACTCTCTACGTCCATTATCACGAAATCTACCGGAATGATTAAGGACCCAACTTTCACTAAAACATCCTCAACTACTCCCGCCGCCATCCTCACCGATCGGTCGGCTAATTGAAGCCTCATACGTGATGGTTGGAGGTCACCAAGACCCAATTGATAGAAAAGAGATAGAGGCATCAAGTTAATACCGGCTCCAAGGTCAAGCATACCAACCACCTTTTGCCCTCCTCCAAGCTCAATAGTAACCGTAAAGCTTCCCGGGTCTCTTTCTTTTATAGGAATGTCTCTTTGGCACAATGCATGAGTAGCATCGACTACCATAACCTTCTCTCCATCACTAAACCTTCTCTTCCGGGTGGAAAGTTCCTTAAAGAATTGTACATAGGCGGGTACATTCTTTATCATATCCAATAAAGGAACATTAATGTTCACCTTCGATAGCATTTGATACAAGTCGGAAAATTGCCTCTCCTTCTTCTCATTCCTCAACTTGGTTGGGTAAGGCACCACTACTTTAGGTATCTTGGTTAACTTAGAATTGTCGGCACCAACCTTTTCCTTTCCTTTCTCGTTACTTTGTACAACCACTTCTTCTTCGCCACTCACCTTCTCTTGAACTTTCTCAACCTCCTCTTCCACAATATCTTCATTTTCAACTTCCACCCCATCATTCTCCTCCTTCTTTTCCCGTTCATCCGGAAGTCCAACCTTATTATCAATCACCTTACCACTACGGAGAACCGTAATAGCCTTGGCATGCGTAGGTTGACTCGGAAGCTTTCCGGCATGTAACTCTTTCTTTATTTCTTCTAAAGTCACGGCTAATTGCCCCATTTGAGTCTCCAACCTCTTAATCCCGGCCTTCATATCACATACCACGGTAGCTTGATCTCCAATGTATCGGCTAAACCTTTCATTTGAAACCATCTCATGGGAAGGACCGGGTTGATTAACCGAAGGCCTATTCCCTTGTTGAAAATTTTGACTCATATTTGGCCCATGAGACATTATGGGTTTTGATTGCCATGGTCGGGGTTGAAAATTATTGGAGTTGTTGAAATTTTGTGGCCTTACATTCGGATTTCCTTGGTTGTATGGAGGGCGACTCACATTTCCAATAGCCGCGACCTCGTGATCCATCACATAGTTCCCTTCTCCATCTCCGGATTTTCCATTATTATAGCTATTGTACGGACATCCACGGAAATCATGGCCGTGATCATCACAAATGCAACAAGTAGAAGATACTCCTTGAGAATTAGACATCTTCAATTCTTGAAACTCCTTTCTCATAGTCTCTTGGAGTTCTCTCTTCATAACCTCCATCTCGGTTCTCAAAGGTTTTTCGGATTCGGTCTCACTAATCTCCATAACCGATTTCCTCCGACTCCCCTTCTTTTTCGAGTTTCGAGCAATAGTCTCAAATATATCTTTCACCTCGGGTGCCGTCCTCATGGTTATAGCCCCACCACACGCATTATCGACCAAGAATTGGTAAGTATTCGTCAATGCCGCATAAAAGTACATATTCAAGAGCTTCAAGCTAAAGAGGTGGTGTGGACATGCAAACAAGCATCCATTGAACCGATCCCATGCCTCATGGAAAGTCTCATCCCGTTGCAACCGAAACTCACTAATTCGGCCCCGAAGATTCTCGGTTCGATCAAAGGGGAAATATTGATCCGTGAACACTTGCATAAGGGTATCCCAAGTATCAATCGAATGAGGTGGCAATTGGAGCCACCATCTCTTCGCATTATCCTTAAGAGTTTGGGAAAAGCATCTCAACCTCACTTCTTCCTCCGTTAACCCCATCGGTGTAAACCCACTCACGATCTCCACATATTCCCGTATAAAGTCCAAGGTCTCCTCATGTGCATGCCCATGGAATCTCGGGAGTTGACCAAACTCGGTTGAATTTAGACGATATTGTTTAGCCGCCTCCGAAAGTACCACGGGTGAAGGTGTAGTACCACAAGCCGCTTTCAAGTCATCCGCCATTGACTCCCCGACCGGACGATAAGCTTGTTGATTTTGGCCTCCATAAGGTTGGTGATAGCCGCCTTGATATTGACCTTGAGGTGGATAGTTCGGATTTTGGTAGTTGGGATAATTATATGGTGGAGGGTAAGGTTGGTTATATTGAGGTGGAGGAGCTTGGTATTGGTTGTATGGTGGGAATCCTCCATTATAAGGTGGATGGTAAGGTTGGTTTGCATATGGATCATGGTTCATTCCTTGGCGATGAGTAAGGGAAGCTTGAGAAGCATTACGGTGTCGATGTTGTGGTGTTGGAGCTCTATAGTGGAACTCTTCTATCATGTAGCTCATCTTCGTATTCCGCCTCCAAGTGAGGAGACGTTCGGTCATTAAAACCCGGAGGAAACTCCGGATGATCTTGCACATGGTGAGTAGATGTAGAAGGACCTCTTGTATTAGCCATTGGTTCAAGGCTCTTGGTTCGCTCTCTTTCTAGCTCTTCTTGTGCACGAGCTTTTAGCCTTTGAGCCCTAGTAAGCATGCAAAATGAAACAACTAGTAAGCTAATCGGGGGAAAGTGAAGAGTAAAATAGCAAAATGAAAACAAGTAGCAATTGAAGTGAATTAGACTAGAAAACGTCAACTAGACCTCCCCGGCAACGGCGCCATTTTGAAGAAGCACTTTTCGATCACAAAGGAAAGAGAAAGCGTTTTTACCTCGCTTAAAAAACCGAGGGTACGTTGTAATTCGACCACTCGGATTATCAATCCGAGGGAGGGCTAGAGTGAGGGGTTTTCATAATCATATTCATTTCAATGTATAACAAAATAACAAGTTGTTCAAATAAACATTCAAAAGCAAGTAAATAAAGATATATCAAATGGAAAGAAGTGGAGATGAAGTCAAGGAAAACACCCACAAAATGATTAACTAATGCTTTGGTAAATTCTCAAAGGATCTCGTCCTTAGAGTTGATCCCTTGTAGTGTTTAAGTTCAAATAATCGATATATGAGAAGAAAAGGCCCGACCTATCGGTACCTAATCGTTTAATCCCCGAGTGTAGCACCGTAATGAAAACACACATTATCAATTATCGTTACTTAAACCTTTAGTTTGTACATGCAAAAACCGAACCTCGAGATGAAGAGCCCCGCACCACGGTAGCTTATCGATTTTAATCTCCAATTAACCTAAACCCCGCCCCACGGAGATTTGGATCAATTGTGGTTCGAGAAATTACACTTTAAACTAAGTTTTATTCATTGAAGCATTTTGTCAAACACTTTGTGGGCATTACCTAAGCTTCATCCCCAACTAGGAATTTAGCCAACAAAAGCCATAGAAATCATCATATTCAACATGTAAATCGTAAATCCAATCTCAATCAACATCATTCAATACAATCCAAGTTCAATTTTCACAAATCAAGCAAAATATGAAAATTCTACAAAATGCAATAAAGAGAGAAGGGAGAAGAAATAGCCAAGGTGAAGTCTCGTGATCGTAGGTAGTAGATCTCGATTTCGTCGTCCTTGCCCGAGCTCGAATCCGTCGTCAATGGAGACTTGCTCTTGGAAGAAGATGAAATCTCTCTCTCTCTTAGCTCTTCAAATTGTATGTAGAAGGTAAGTGGTGAAAAGTCCCCCTCATGTGTGCTGCCTCCCTCCTTTTAATTCCCGCTGAAAATCTGAGCTCAAAATGAGTGTGAAATGTCCTTCTTAGCCCTGGTCAAATCTTAATTAGATTGGTCAACTCTTGGTCAACTCAGTGAATACACGGTCAACAACTCTAGCTCGCACATCTCTTCTTCTGTGCAGTTTCTCGACTCTCGTCGTAGTTTCTTCGTCCGAACTCCGATTGCCTCGATTAAAAATTCTACGGAATCTAGACTTCACGATCTTTCCAACCATGTATGGCATGAAGCTTGATTCTCAAAGAGGAAAAACAGTTTAATCCCCAAAGTTTCTGCAATTTTCAGCTCGGCTCATTGTCTCGTTTTAGCCTTGTCACTCCGTTTTTCCTCGTTTCTCCTGTATTTTGACAAGAAAAACACACTACACCACAAGTGAAATCCTTCGAGACAATAATATGCTTTACCCTCCAAAATCGTACAAATATATACAAAATATAAACAAACACTCCAAAAAACAATACTATAAACGAGCATAAAATCGGCACTTCACAAGGGGCAGTGTTATTTATTCAAGCAAAATGAAACAAGAAAATGCCCTAATCATTTAACAACCATACTCAGCAAAACTACTCATTTCAGCAAACAGGCAAAGACAAGCATTGTTAGATATCACAGCATACTCTCAAAGAAAGAAATCATATATCAATGTTGGCTCAATTCTCACAGTTTGCCTAGAACAGTTCCATCATCCCTATTTCATGCATCTTAACTATAAAGTTTGAGTTACTGTATGTATGTTTGCCCAAAGTGATCACATAATCATGCTGACTCGATTAGAAACAGGGGTTTGCCCTTTCCCTTTCCCCCCTCACACACTTTGCCTTGGCAAAGTGTGCAAAAGTAATAAGATTGGTAGGGGCCACCCACGACCAGACTATGACTCTAAAAGTTGGCGCACCTGCCCCCTCACACACTTTGCCCTGGCAAAGTGTGTCAGCAGGGAGATCGACCTAGTCACAAGAGTCAAAGTGACTCGAGGTGACTTTCAGAAAATAAAAAAAATAAAATAAAAAAAAACTAAAAACTACAACACTTGGGAGGGAACAATTAGGAGGTGGAGTCAGGTGAGTACCTAAATCCAGTGTGGGCAAAGTGGGCCATTAACTTGTTCAGCAGCTCCGCGAGACTTTTGTACATGTTTCCCTGTCGTCTTGGAACTTTGCCCAGAATCAGTAGCGTGAGCACATCTGCCCAGACCTTGACTTCGTTCCAGGGGTCATCCTTGCAACTTTAGGGTCTCATCCATCTTCTGGCATAATCTGCAGTTTGACCAAGTAGTCAGTATGTCCACACAGCTACCCTTTCACCCTCCTTGACCTGCACCTCAAAAACAAAGAAACTCTTTCCCCTTCTGGGATCAAACAAGTCGAAGTCCTCCATTCGATTTATTCAAAATAAAGTAAAATATTATACAAAAAGATACCAGGTTGCCTTCCGGTCAGCGCCTTAGTTATCGTCATGGGCATGACGGGATGAATGCTCACCATTCTTCATGGAGCGAGGTTTAAGCTTCTCCTCGTTGTGCCCATAAGAATCCTTCAGATACTTAAGTAGATCTGAAAAGTTGCTCATCATCCATCCTTGTAAAGTATCAGGAGCTTTGCCCAAACTAAATGGTATTCGCATGTTGGTGGTGGGCGTCTTCCTCTTGTCTTCTGGATGTTGGGCAAACGACTCATGGGCTTTCCTTTCTGAACTTTCGCTAGACTCATCACTGTTGCTCTCGGAGATCTTATTCACTTGTCCCAGGTAGAGATATTTGATAAGTTTGTGCAACTTCTTCAGTTCTTCATCGCGTGCTTGCTCAAAGGGCGGCACCAATCTCTCCTCTGGGACAAATTTATTACTTGGGCTCGTGGGGATGAAAGTATTAGATGGTTCTAGGATTCCAATATGTAGTACCGCCTCCATTCTCTCTTCCATTTCGTTATCTTTGGCAAACTGTTCAACATTCGCCACTTTGCCCAAACCGGTTGCTATGTTTATACATGCTTCTCTGCCCATACTATCAGGTGTGCCCAAATGTGTGTTTTGTGATTTATTGACCTTTGCTAACCTTCCTGGAAATGGAGGTTTGATCACTATATTTTGTGGTTCGGGCTTTGACTCCTTGATTTGGGCAGACTTGTCTTCACGCTTGAAAAGTCTCTTTAGGGCTTCAAATTCTACCATGTCTCGGTTTGGTCTCTTTCCCTTCTCTGGAAGTATGTCTTCATTCTTCGTTTGGACGGTACTTTGTTGTGCCTCTTGGGCAGATTGGTCCTCTTGGGCAGATTGCACCTCTTGGGCAGACTGCTCTTCAATTTTCTCTTCCAATCTTGTCACAGTTTGGGTAAGCTGTGATATTTGGGCATTAAGATTCTTAAATCCTTCCGCCATCTCTTTCTTGAACTTTTCGGTCTCTTGTTGAGCTTTTATGTTCTCTTGTTGAGATTTCATGTTCTCCATCATGACACGGTTCACAAGCTCGGCTAGAGACGACTCTTCACTTTCATCATATTGTTGGGGTTCAAAGTATTGTTGATCGCTCTCTTGGCTTCCCTCTTGACAGTTGTCTTGCCCATACCAAAAATTCTCTTGATATCTGATTTTTGGTATGCTGGTATGGGCATACGGGTTATAGTAATCCGTTCTGCTTTGCCCAAAGCTGTTAAGTTCACATCTATCGACTGCCTTGAGCGGTCTTATGACCATATGCTCCATGAATTTCTCAATGGTGCTGCAAAGCTGATCGATTTTATTTTCTGATGCCATGGGCATAGCAAATGTCTGTTTGGGCAATTCATACTCATCTTCACGGGATGCTTCAGCCAACTCTTTGAATATTTTGAACACCTCTCTTGCACTTTTATTCAGAATAGAACCCCCGCATGCTGCACGAATTATCATCCTCTCTTGTCCTCTTAGTCCGGATACGAAGTATTGGACCAATTCATGATCTGGAATGTGGTGGTATGGGCATAGCGCTAGAATTTCTTTGAATCGAACCCAATAGTCATGGAACGATTCTCCGGCGCCCATTTTGATGTTGTAAATTCTCTTCTTCATTTTCAAGATTCGAGACATGGGGAAGTACTTCTTCAAGAATTGATGCTGCAATTCTTGCCATGTTGTAATTTCGCCTCTGGGCAAACTGTAAAGCCAATCTCTTGCCCCATCAGCAAGGGAGAAGGGAAAGGCTAACAGTCGAATGTATTCTGCTAGTGTGCCCATAGCACGTATAGTACCACATGCCATCACAAAATCTTGCAAATGTCGTTGAGGGTCCTCCCAAGGCATATCGCTGAATCTGGGCAAGATCTGAATAAAACTCTGCTTCATTTCCCAATCTGCAGTGATTCTGGGCAAAGTGATGCCCAGGGGTCCGAAGCTCAAATCGGTTGGGAACATCATTTCTCTCAAGGTCTGGACTACTGGTGGGTCGTACTGGTCACCCATCTCTCTTCTCTAGTCAAAAGGGTACTACCCTCTTGCTCTTCTTTGGACTGCACGTGTTCTTTGCCCTGCTCCTCTCGTTCTGCCCTCCTTTGCCCTGTACGGTCAAGCTGGAGAAAAAACAAAAATCACAGGTCAAATAGCACAGAAGACTTACTGCTGGAATATTGCCTCCCCGGCAACGGCGCCAATTTTGACGACGACGAATGTTTGTCGTGGAGCAAACTCGCTGTCAAAATGATATTTATAATTCTGCCAAACTCAACACTACGGTGTATAGTGATAAGTATGAGGGGTCGGTCCCACGAGGAAGCAATTGCAATAAGTGATCTCGCCTAGCCCAAGGGTTGTCACGTTTTAAAAAGGTTTTGATTGGTTGCTGTGGGCACAGCGGTTTTAATCACGCTACCAAACTCAAACAATTAAATATAAACTCACTATGACTAAACTGAACAAACAGAAAATATACTAAACACTATGACCAAACTGAACAGATAACTAAAATAACGAAAATTAAATAATGGAAAACAAGCATCTGGGCATACAGCGTCTCTCAGGGTCATCTGGGCAAACTACCGGTCATCGGCACTAAGGATTTCTACCAGCGGTTTGTCAGCAGTTATAGGGTGCAAAAACAAAAGTGGTCCTATTGCGTCACGCCCAGCAATTGCCCACCCCTTATCTATCCTTACTGTGTAAAGAGAAGGCAAGCTAACATTATGCCTAAACCCCTGGATCTGAACAATTCGATAACCTATGCGACCAAACATGGATCTAGTTTGCCCAAACCCGAATTACCCTCTAGACAGACCCGCTCGGCCAATAGCATGCTCGAAACATACGACCGCATCTCCTGCAAGTTCTAGTGCTATGCCCGCAACAATACTACAAGGTACATCTATGCGGTTTGCCAATCACCAGTATCCCAGTTTGTAAAGGTTCACTAGTGGTCGTCCTAGTTTGCCCAAACTCCCCAGAAATAAACCTCAACCAACTTTGCCTCGGGAACAAACGCCCAACCGGCTACTCTAGCCCCATCAGCCTCTCGGTCTCACTTAGCCCAAAATCCCCCTCGATCTGCCTTTGCCCAAACACAGATTACTAGCTATGCATAATCAAATCGAAAATAAATAAAATAAAAACAGAATAAAACATGCTGAAATTGAATCTTGAATTAAAGTACTGAATGTCTAGAATATAAAGAAATTAATTGACGAAATTAAAAACATTAAATCGAAACGAATTCGCCCTGCTATGCCCGAAGGCCCATAACCGGCGAGAACTCGACTCCTTCTTCTTCAGCCCATCAATGGCGTTTTTCTGAATTTTTGGGTGTTGATTTCGTCCCTCTCTCTCTCTGGTGTGCTCCCGTGTGTTTTTTTAGGGTTTTTCTGATCAGCGATTATATATGTGTGGTCTCTAGGGCATCAGATTTGTATTAATGGGCTGATGGGCCTGGTGGGCTTGGGCCGTCTGGGCGTAGTCCGTCCAGAGTGTTCTTGCTGGAACTCTTGGCGGTCAAAGATTGTCCTGGTCTTTAGGGTCTCTTTCCTTATCAGCTGACCGAATAGAGATGTGGGGATAAGGCAGAATCCCCCAATTTTCGGACTTTGTTGCTCTGGTATGCTCGATACTCGCCGTTTGCCCAAACTGGGCGCCTTCTTCCCTTTGCCCAAAGAAGCGACTTTGCCCAAAGTGAAAACTTCAACTTCGGCGTTTGATTCTTCTGCTTCGTGACTTTGCCCATAGTGGTGACTTTGTCTCCTTGGGTCAAACTGCTCAAGTCACTTTGGCTCGGATCCCCGTGGTTTCCCAAAGTGGATGATTTTCTGGCTTCTTTCGCACAATACACCACCTACTACCTGTACACCTGCACACTCTGCCCAAACATCCTATTGTGCCCTCCCAGACACGTTACTGACCAATATGAAAAATAATATTTTGAGTATAGGACAACTCTTGGAAAAGGGCTATAATATTCACATGAAAGATTACAACCTTTCAATAAGAGATTTAAAAAATAATCTTATCGCTAAGGTGCCTATGTCGAAAAATAGAATGTTTTTATTAAACATTCAAAATGATGTTGCAAAATGCCTTAAGACATGTTATAAAGATGCATCTTGGCTATGGCACATTCGGTTTGGACACTTGAATTTTGGAGACTTGGAGTTGTTATCAAAGAAGGAGATGGTTAGGGGGTTACCGTCCATCAAACATCCCGATCAGCTCTGCGAAGGATGCCTACTTGGAAAGCAGTTCCGAAAGTCGTTCCCAAAGGAGTCCAGTTCAAGAAGTCAAAAGCCACTGGAGTTAATTCATGCAGACGTGTGCGGACCAATAAGGCCTAGTTCCCTCGGTAAAAATAATTATTTTTTGCTGTTTATTGATGATTTTACAAGGAAAACGTGGGTTTATCTCTTGAAGCAGAAATCTGAAGTTTTCGAAGCTTTCAAAAAGTTCAAAGTCGCCGTTGAAAAAGAAATTGGAAGAGAAATCAAAGCCTTGCGAACTGATCGTGGCGGAGAATTCACGTCAAAGGAGTTTCTAGAATTTTGCAATGCAAATGGAATTCGACGGCTACTAACTGTCCCAAGATCCCCCTAACAAAATGGCGTAGCTGAAAGAAAGAACCGTACTATTATGGAGATGGCGCGAAGCATGCTAAAGACGAAAAATTTACCCAAAGAGTTCTGGGCTGAAGCAGTGGCATGTGTAGTGTACCTAACCAACCGATGTCCAACAAGGAGTGTTTGGGGAAAAACACCACAAGAAGCTTGGAGCGGCCGAAAGTCGGGAGTCAACCACCTACGAGTGTTCGGGAGCAAAGCATATGCACATGTACCAGATCAGACAAGAAGCAAGCTCAATGAAAAAAGCGAACCATTTATCTTCATCGGGTACGACTCGAATTCCAAAGGCTACAAGTTATATAATTCAATTACAAAGAAAACTGTGATAAGTCGAGACGTGGAGTTTGATGAAGAAGGAGTATGGGATTTTGGGTGCAACAATGACTTCACCTTCATCCCACAAACTAATGATATAGTCGAACAAGGTGCAGATGTCCAACAAGAGTCGCCAACTACTCCATCCACTCCACCAGTACCAGAACAAGATTTTGAAGATTCGCCGCCACCTTTCTTAAATGAAAGAGCCACGCTACGTTCAAGGAGTTTGCACGATATTTATGAAGACACAGAAAGGTTAGAAGATTTTACTTTATTCTGTTTATTTGCTGATTGTGAACCAAATAATTTTGAAGAAGCTTCACAAAGCAAGAAATGGCGAGAAGCAATGGATGAAGAAATAAAGGCCATAGAGAAAAATGAGACGTGGGAGCTTGTGTCGTTACCGAAAGGGCAGAAGGCTATCGGAGTAAAGTGGGTTTATAAAGCTAAGAAAAATTCCAAAGGAGAAATCGAAAGATATAAAGCAAGACTCGTGGCAAAAGGATATAGTCAGAGAGCTGGAATTGATTATGATGAGGTATTTGCTCCAGTCGCTCGCTTAGAAACAATTAGACTAATAATTTCTCTTGCAGCCCAAAATAGATGGAAAATTCATCAGATGGATGTTAAGTCAGCCTTCTTGAATGGAGTACTCGACAAAGATGTCTACATCAAGCAACCAATGGGCTACGAAGCGAAAGGAGAAGAAGATAAAGTTCTCAAGTTGAAGAAATCCTTGTACGGATTAAAGCAAGCGCCAAGGGCATGGAATGTTGTTTCTTTTGTGTGTTTCTGAATGTGGAGGCTTTGGAAAATATTGAATCACGTTTACACGTTTTCCTTAAAGAATATTTCGACCCTATAACAGCCAAGGTATCACGAAACTTCTTCTAGGATAAGACAATACCGCACTTGTTCTTTGGCGTAGAAACAAGTATACTATAGAATGTTTATTCGCTATACTTCGTTAACACAAAGCTCTTAATTTTCGTGGGTCTTAGAATCTGATTTTCAACACCCTTATATAGGTGTTGAAACACCCCTTTGGATAGTGAAAATACCCTTTCATGAAGGGCTGCACCCTTTGGGAAGAGTTGCACCCTTTAAGAATGGTCACACCTCTTCGAAATCACTTTCTTTAGGTGCCATGCATGCAATTTCGTGGCTGCATATTACAACCATGCAAACCATGAAATTAACATATATTTCATGCTAATTTACACACAATAAATCAACACCAACATTCACTTAACCAAACAATGATCCGTTATCACTTTTATACAACCGTGCACTCCGCACTTCGCCTAAATCATATTGTAGTGCTTTAGGATCATTACCGAAACTTTGTATGAATCCAATTACATTAAATGGACAATGATTTCACTTAAATCATCAACATTCCTCCCCCATTTAAGTGTAATCCTTGAATCACTTATTTTAACAATAACAGCCAGAATTATGCATAAAATGAAAATGTCTTGAAGATTGAATTTTCATCTTAGTGTTATATACAACTTATATATTCGAGAATCAGAGTGTCTTAAAAGATTGAACTCTTCAACCCATCTGAATACATAAAAGATAATACACACATAATTCCAAATACATTCTATAATGATTTCCGATACAAAATTAGGCCTTGTATCCCATCCATTCTTGAGTGTATATAGAGCTTAGCCACGACTCTTGAAGCTGCCACACTTCCCACTCATATAGGTGAATCATTTCTTCGTGCACCTGCAAATTGCACTTTATCAAATGATTCATTAAGAATTAACTTCAACCTTAACATGCAGGTTCAAACACATACCTTTGGGATAATTTCCATGTGTTTCAATCTCAAATATAGGCTTCCCAATTGAATTCTGGTTCTAATACAATTAGAAATGAATTTGGTATCCCATATTTGAAGATTCAAAGAGGCTTCAGACCCATCCCAATCACCGACTTTACTACCAAGTCTTTTGCTAATCCCTTGGTCAAATGATCAGCAAGATTATGTTGTGATCTCACAAAATCAATAGAGATTACTCCTTGAGTGATCAGCTCACGGATCGCGCTATGTCTAACGCCCAAGTGTCTTGACTTGCCATTATAAACATGACTATATGCCTTAGCCAAAGTGGCTGCACTGTCACAATGAATTGAAAACGCCGAAATAGGCTTTGGCCACAAAGGAATTTCATAAACCAAATTCCTTAACCATTCAGCTTCTTTACCAGCTGCCGCAAGTGCTATAAATTCCGATTCCATAGTGGAACTCGTAATACAAGTTTGCTTCTTTGAAGCCCAACTTATAGCACCGCCTCCGAGTAGGAAAACCCAACCAGAAGTAGAGGAATGATCCTCTATATTGGTTATCCAACTCGCATCAGAATACCCTTCTATTACCGAAGGATATCCGACATATGTCAAACCAAAGTCTTTGGTTCCCTTTAAGTATTTTAATACACGCCTAACAGCCTGCCAATGATGCGTGCTAGGATTACTTGTGTATCTACTTAGTTTGCCTACCGCAAATGCAATGTCTGGCCTTGTGCTAGTCATAGCATACATAAGGCACCCAATTACCTTGGAGTATTCCAACTGGGACACAGCAACACCCATATTGGGCATGAGTTTTACACTCGAATCATATGGAGTACTGACCGTAGAATAGTCATCACAATGGAATTTCTTTAACACTTTCTCAATGTAATGAGATTGAGTTAAAGTAATGGCATTGTTTTCACGAATGATTTTAATTCCTAAAATCACATCCGCCTCCCCCATATCCTTCATATCGAAGTTTGATGATAAAAATGACTTAGTCAAATCCACTTGTCTTTGGTCAGTACCAAAGATAAGCATATCATCAACATATAGACAAATAATGACTCCTTTACCAAAGTCATCGAATTTGCTATACACACATTTATCCGATTGGTTTAACTTAAAACCATTCGATAAAATTATTTCATCAAATTTCCGATGCCACTGCTTAGGTGCTTGTTTTAATCCATACAAGGATTTAACAAGTTTACATACCTTATGCTCATTACCAGGCATAACGAACCCTTCGGGTTGTTTCATGTAAATTTCCTCCTCTAACTCACCGTTAAGGAATGCTGTTTTTACATCCATTTGATGGATCACTAGATTATGTATTGCAGCCAAGGCTATCAATAATCTAATCGTAGTTATTCGCGCAACAGGAGCATAGGTATCGAAGTAATCAATACCTTCCTTTTGCCTAAAGCCTTGAATGACTAATCGGGCTTTATACTTGTCAATTGAACCATCGACTTTCATCTTTTTCTTAAAGATCCACTTGCATCCTAATGGTTTACAACCGTTAGGTAAATCAGCAAGCACCCAAGTGTTGTTTCCCATAATGGAATCCATCTCATCATTGATGGCTTCTTTCCAAAATGCAACATCTTGCGATTTCAAGACTTCCTCGTATGTTTTAGGCTCATCATCAACATGATAACAATACGAGTATTGAAATCCAACTTCGTCCCTTGATCCTTCAACCAGAAAGGTCTGGAAATCAGGACCGAACGATTTCTTAGTCCTTATCCTCGTGCCTCGACGAGGTTCAAGCGACTCAAGCTCGGGCAAAGTTAATTCTTTGCTTTCAGCCACCTTAGGCACCAGATCCTTGGTCCTAACCATTGATGAAAATCTAGTTTCATCAAATATGGCGTCCCTCGATTCTATGATAGAATGAATCGCTACGGAATCATTCGGCTCAATCACGTAGAATCGATATGCCTTGGAATGCACAGCATATCCAACAAAGATGCAATCAATGCCTCTTTCTCCCAAAGTTTTCCTTTTGGGATCCGGTAGTCTTACGACAGCCCGACAGCCCCAAACCTTAAGATAATTAAGGTTCGGCTTCTTTTTGTACCAAAGTTCGTAGGGGGTAACTTTGTTCCTTTTGTTAGGAACCCTATTTAATAAATAGCAAGCTGTTAACACGGCTTCTCCCCAGAATCCACTATTCAAACCCGAATAGGATAACATGGAATTCACCATTTCCTTTAGTACACGGTTCTTCCTTTCGGATATACCGTTTTGTTGAGGAGTATAGGGCGCAGTTATTTCATGAATAATACCACATGATTCAAACAAAACAGGATCATAATATTCACCTCCCCTATCGGTTCTCAACTTTTTAATCATGCACTCTTGTTGTAGTTCAACTTCAGTTTTAAATACTTTAAACTTTTCTAGTGCTTCATCTTTAGTACTTAGCAGAAATACATAGCAAAATCTAGAATAATCATCTATGAAAGTTACTAAGTATTTCTTATTCCCCAACGAAGGTGTAGCATGGAAATCACATAAGTCGCTATGCACAAGTTCAAGCATACAAGATTCACGTTGAACATCTTTAAAAGGCTGCCTAACGATTTTAGTTAGCATGCATGTATTACACTTATCTTCTTCTATGTTCATAGCAGGAATTAATTCAAGTTTGGACATATCAATCATGCGTTTATAATGAACATGTCCTAGTCTAGCATGCCACAATAATGAATCATTCACTTTAGAAGAAACCATAAGAACAGAATCATCAACTTTATTCATAATATTAAGCATAAACATCCCGTTACATTGGTATCCAAAACCGACAAATACACCATTCTTAGTCAATACATATTTATTAGATTCGTATACTTGTTTATATCCATACTTGGATAAAACACTACCGGATACAAGATTTTTCCTTATTCCAGGTACATGTAATACATCTAATAATACTAAAGACTTTCCGGAACTGAATTCCAACAACACTTCGCCGCGACCAAGAATAGGGGCTGTTGACTCGTTTCCCATGTAAAGCACTGATCCATCTACAACTGGTTCATACTTTTGAAACCAATGACGATCCTTGCAAACATGCTTAGTAGCACCCGAGTCAATCCACCACGCCACCGAATCATCCTTGATTGGTGTCCGGACCCTGGTTATTAGACCTTTGTCCCGAGCGATTATTCATCGTTCCCTTTTTATTCTTGTTCGCACGACAATCACTTTTAAAGTGACCCGTTTTTCCGCATATCCAGCAAGCGCCCTTAGGCTTCTTACTCCCAGCATTGTTGCCGTTGTTGTTGTTGTAGGGACGCTTTGTCCCTCGGTTCTTATACGAACTCTCCCCTGCTTCCATCATATTGATAGTTGCAGACCTTATCGGTTCCTTGTCCTTGGGTTTTTCACCCTCTTGCGCCCTTAGAGATTCCTCTATGCGCAAGTGACTACCGAGTTGTACTAAAGACAACTCTTCCTTTTTATGTTTCAAGGTGTGTTTGAAGTCTTTCCACGACGGCGGTAATTTGTCTATAATACTAGACACCGAGATGGACTCGTCCATCTTCATATTATGTTGGGTAAATTGACCCAATATCCGGAGCAATTCATTATATTGCTCCATTACCGGCCTTCCGTCGCACATCTTGTAATTCATAAAATTACCAACTAGGAACTTCTTACTAGAAGCGTCCTCGTCAATGTACTTGGATTCAAGGCTATCCCAAAGGGCCTTAGCAGACTCCACATTTTGATAGATATCGAAGAGAGAGTCAGACATACCGTTTAATATATGCCCACGACATATATAGTCGTCATTTTCCCATTTGCAGCGTTTCCGAGTTTCCTCCGGCGATTCGTTGTCCGCTGCTTCCGGTTGTGGAGTACTTAGAACGTACACCACCTTCAACGTTGTTAGCAAGAAATGCATCTTCTTTTGCCACCTTCGAAAGTCTACGCCTTCGAACTTCTCCAATTTTCCGAATTTGCTGTTCATCTCACGAACCGACTCCATCGTTCAGAATAGGAAATATTCTTTAAGATTGTTGTTTCTTTTGTGTGTTTCTGAATGTGGAGGCTTTGGAAAATATTGAATCACGTTTACACGTTTTCCTTAAAGAATATTTCGACCCTATAACAGCCAAGGTATCACGAAACTTCTTCTAGGATAAGACAATACCGCACTTGTTCTTTGGCGTAGAAACAAGTATACTATAGAATGTTTATTCGCTATACTTCGTTAACACAAAGCTCTTAATTTTCGTGGGTCTTAGAATCTGATTTTCAACACCCTTATATAGGTGTTGAAACACCCCTTTGGATAGTGAAAATACCCTTTCATGAAGGGCTGCACCCTTTGGGAAGAGTTGCACCCTTTAAGAATGGTCACACCTCTTCGAAATCACTTTCTTTAGGTGCCATGCATGCAATTTCGTGGCTGCATATTACAACCATGCAAACCATGAAATTAACATATATTTCATGCTAATTTACACACAATAAATCAACACCAACATTCACTTAACCAAACAATGATCCGTTATCACTTTTATACAACCGTGCACTCCGCACTTCGCCTAAATCATATTGTAGTGCTTTAGGATCATTACCGAAACTTTGTATGAATCCAATTACATTAAATGGACAATGATTTCACTTAAATCATCAACATGGAATTGCAGGATTGATCAGTACTTGGAGAATAAAGGGTTCATTAAATGTTCACATGAACACGCCCTCTATCTTAAAGTCAAAGATGATGATATTTTAATAGTGTGCTTGTATGTAGATGACTTGATTTTCACAGGAAACAACCCAAGAATGTTTGAGGAGTTCAAGACGGCGATGACGAAAGAATTCGAGATGACTTACATTGGGTTGATGGCATACTACCTCGGTGTAGAAGTCAAACAAACAAACAATGGAATTTTTATCACACAAGAAGGATATACAAAATAAATTCTAAAAAGGTTTAAGATGGAGGACTGAAAAGCAATTAACACACCGATGGAATGCGGGATCAAGTTATCCAAGAACGACGAAGGAGAGAAGGTGGATCCGACACTATTCAAGAGTTTGGTGGGAAGCCTACGATATCTAATCTGCACAAGGTCATACATTGTTTATGCGACAGGAGTCGTAAGCCGTTATATGGAGAATCCAACTACGAGTCATTTGAAGGCAGTCATTTGAAGGCAGCAAAAAGAATACTTCGCTATCTCAAAGGTACGATCAACTATGGTCTATTATATTCAAGTACTGATAATTATAAACTTGTTGGATATAGCGATAGCGATTGGGCCGGAGATAATGATGATCGTAAAAGTACAAGTGGGTTCGTATTTTTCTTCGGGGACACTGCCTTCACCTGGACGTCAAAGAAGCAACCGATAGTCACATTATCTACATGTGAAGCTGAGTATGTTGCTGCAACATCATGTGTTTGTCACGCAATTTGGCTAAGGAGTTTATTAATGGAGCTTGGATGGTTACAAGAAGAGCCAACAATGATTTGTGTGGACAACAAGTCGGCAATCGCATTAGCAAAGAATCCGGTGTTTCATAACCGAAGTAAGCACATTGACACTCGATTCCACTACATCAGAGAATGCATCATAAAAAAGGAAGTTCAAATGAAGTACGTAAAATCGCATGATCAGATTGCCGACATTTTTACGAAGCCACTCAAATATGAAGATTTCACCAGGTTGAGAAGGTTGCTTGGGATGACTAATCAAGTTTAAGGGGGAATGTTGAAATATATATAATATTAAACTTGATTACTATTAATTAAAATAGAATTATTAGTTTGTACTTTTGAGAATTATGTAGAAGCAGTAGAAAAGTCATGGTACTTCTAGAGTAGTCCACATTCACGTAAGTATGTTATATATGGGTACTTCTCTTTGTGATGAAAGTTGTAAAAAAAAAGTTTATTTATAAAAGAGAGTTTAATATTTTGAGAGTTTCTTTTCTGATTAATTCACGTCCAAACACTTTCCCAAATAAATAAAAAACACTCTTCTTCTTCCCTTTTACTGTGCAACAGTTGGGACGGTTCGGACAGTCATGCCCCTAACATGTGGCCACCCTCGATATAGGATCAACAAATTGAGTTAAATTATGCATGCAAAGAATGCACAAATTTGATCACATAATTATATGGACAATTTGTCAATATATTAATTCTGGAGCATTGTTTCAATGTTTTGTGAAGAGTTACCCGCTCATTAATTATTGACTCGAGTCCAAAATACAACGTGATGAATATTATACCTAATCTAATCTATACATATATAATTTTTGGATCTCTCCATCTCACGTGGACCAATAAGAAAGCACCAATAATGTTGTGTTCACACTATAAATTATAAATAAAAATAATAAAAATAATTATAAATTTAATTTAAATAATTTCTCAAAGTAATTATATAAAATTTCATAATTAGCTTATTTATATTTTCATAATTAGCTTATTTACATTTATTTATTTTTGGTATGAGTAATTACTACTATCAACAATTAATTCGTCTTTCTTCTCAAATCCCTATCCTCTCGCCCTTTCTTCCATCCAAATTTTAAATTGATCGTATGATCCTTTCTTCCGTCCTTTTTCCGGAATCTAAATATATGTTTCAATTGATTGTTTGCTTTTATCGGTTTCACTCGACGCCGGTGAAGGGTAGCCTGATGGGCTCCCTTCCGCACTCATCCTTTTTCGTCGGTCGCCACTCCAGGGAGTCCTCCACCAGCGGCTTCTCGGGCTCGCTGAAGCGATAGTAAAAGAAGGTTTTCCCCAAACGACGCCGGATCGAGGGGCGGTAGCTTTTCCAGGGGTGCATCCATGTATTGTGGTGTAACGATTAAGGTGATCAATATATAGATCGATCCATCATCATATTCCTAATATCATTTTAATTATTGTTTCAAACTCACTCATAGTATGATATCATGTAATTCTCATTCTGCGAGCATGATGTATTAAGGAATTTATTTTTTCACGGATTTTTATTATTTGTATTTATCATAATGTATTATAATAGTATGATTTCTATTATTTTTAATGTTTTAATTTTTCTATTATACTGTTGTTTATAACTATCTTACGATTTTTATCCTGTTTATATAGTCTAATCGAATTTGTGTAACATCTTATGATTTTTTTTTTCATTATGTGATTCTAATTGTGTTTTGAATAACTTTTTGATGCTTTGTGCATGTAGCTATTGTAGCAATTGTAGATATTGTTATACTACTTCTACCTCAAAACAATGATCAGCTTCTTTCATAAATAACAAAATGTGACCATTAATATGAGACATAAGGAGTATTTTTAAGACCAAAACCTGAAATTTATTATTGAGAAACATTTTCAAGAATAAAACAATTATAAAATAATATAATTTTATTAACTAACTCAAGTATTTTAAAATTGTAAACAATTATCCAACAATACATTTTTAACCTGTTAATGTAATTTAAAAAGAAGTATTTTATAATTTAGTGGATTTAATTTATTATATTTTCTATTTCTCCTTTTTTTTCAACATAATGTTTTAATTTAAAATAAGATAACTAATGAATTTTATTAGATACTCCCTCTGTGTTCGAGATTTAGACATTTTTCCGCTGTATTTTACAAAAAAAGTTTGGGACGAAGGGAGTATTTAATTTATGAGATAATGATTAATAATATAAACGATTGTGAAATACAATTTTAAGAAATAATGATCAATTTAGTTCACTTATTTATAGTGATTCAATTTTTTTTTTTTTCACAATTATTTTTCAAATGGGATAACAATTATGTCTTTTAACAATTATATTAACATCTTATAAATTATTTTAAATAAGCTCATCTAAATATCTATTAATTCATCTACTTTTTTTGTGACTATAATGTTTTGGTTTGAAATGGAGAAAACTATTGAATTTTAATATATATTTTATATTTATGATATACTAATGATTAATGTAATACAAATTTGGATTGAGCAGTCGATTATCAAATATTATTTCAAGAAACAATGATTAATTTAGTACATTTACAATTGTATGTACGAAGGTGACTAAATTATTAAACTATGTGCAAATTTTTTTAGATTAATTAAATAAATTATTTCATATGTATCAAATTTCAAAAATGTTTTTACGTGCTTTTGCAATAAGAATATATTTAACCTTTTGATTTTCTTAAAAAAAAATCATAATTTTTACATACTAAAGTTTAATTGAAACATTCATAACCTTTCAATTTTAATAAAAAATAAATGTTTGAGATGAAAATTAATAATAATATCAATATGAGTTTACAAATTTAAGTGGAGTTTCGATTATTAAATAAAATAAATTCTTAGTTCATTAATAAAGTTTCGGTGGAATCCATTGCGGATGAAATTTATAGGTTATTTCATATCCACTAATTTTCATAAATTTATAAATTATTACAT